>CM060920.1:643298542-644708542 GCA_030737875.1 Allium sativum
CACAATCAGCCCAATCAAATGCAGCAGGTATTCACCTTTTATTATGAAGGTAATGTGTCTACTTGCCTTTTTATACTAATTCTCCATTCTATATTAGCAGTTATTTCGTTTTTTATTGCAAGGGACACGTCTAAATCACCAAACCAAAAATAGAATGATCTTTAACAAGACTTTGTACTAATGAAATCTTTAACAAACAAAATGACTTGATCCGATATCTTTATCGACTTATTCAAACTTGCTTGTACTAATGAAAATAAGAAGACGGAGAAGTTCTACTGCCTTGTGTAAGCAAGCAAGCTTGCTGAAGTAAGCATGCTTGCATCTGCAAGCTTGCACAAGAAAAACTGCACCTATTTTGTCTATCATGATTTCCATTCAAACTCCTGTCTTCTTCTCTTGGGTTCCTTTTTAGCACCTCTTATTGTATTTTGAGTTTACGATATTCTAAATGCTACAAGACTATGGATATCTTCACCTCATACTTAAGATCATCTTTATAAAAATTAGGCTAATATGAATAACATCTAATATTGTAAACTTGTTATCTCACATTGGCTAGTAATGTACATTTTTAACTGTTAACATTTACCTATTATATAAGTTAGAAATTTCAAAATGACCTTATATCCATGGAGATAATATTCATATTATAGATTACACATCTAATTTTTTTTTTTTTTGTAATGTTTAAGGTTGTGCAACTCAGAATTTAAAAGGGTACTAAAATGGTTGTGTGTGCTTGTATATAGATAGATAGATAGAGACACATGTATATGCTTGTTAAAGGTCCTTTAAAGAATTAACGCATATACATAGTATTTCCTATAACTAGCCATCTTGTTAATATTCAAGTAAAAGACTAAAATTGGCAGGTATGGGGAGGCAATCCAGACAAATTGTTAAGAAAACTAACGGAATAGGAGATAGCTTTCATATCCCAATCTGCAATCAACTACGTGAATTTTTACTAAGCACATGCAGCTGAGAATGCAAAACCATTAGCACATGCAGCTGAGATTGGGGAGGATTTATTCGACAATATGTTGTGCTTTCACTTGTGCAAGCATTGGACGTTCAAAGAGAGAAGTTGTACTTTTATGGTGCTAGGTTTCACTTGTGCATACAATAAAGAATTATGGTAATCAAGCATTTTGTAAGTACTAGTTAGGTATCACAATTTTTTGTACTAGATGCGTAAATTTATATATAAATGGTTATTATATGTGAGTTTGGTCATTTATTCAGAAAACTACTGTATTGAAATGGTTATGCATATTCTATTTGATTATATGGTTAATTGTTTGAACATGATGATTATGTGAATGATTATTGATTGATATTGTAGAAACAAAACAGACTATTAACAAGAAAATTTGCACGAAAAAAACTACAAATTAATCAATAATTTTTAGTAGCATTTTAAAAACGCTATAGAAATACATGTAGTGGCATTGAGTAAACGCAATCATAAATCAGGGATAAAATTGGGAATTTTATTAGTAGCGTAAAAAAAAAATTTATGGAGTTTTTAAAGCGCTACAGAAATATTTATAGTGGCATTTGGAAAACGTTATAATAAAAGTATTTACAGTGGAATTGAAAAAAATGCAACTAATACTCAACAATTTTTAGTGGCATGTTTCTCATAACGATTATCAAAACCCCACCCAAAATGCTCGGTGGCATTTTCTGCACGCTACTAAAAGTCAAATTTCTTGAAGTGGTTATCTCCTTCCCTCTATCGTTTATCATAACCTAAATTATAATTTCCACCTGTCCCTAGGACTAGCCTACCTATTATCTGTCCTTTTCCCCTTCAGGTTTATTCATAGTAGGTTATTATCATTCCCCATTCATTCCAATACTTTTACTGTTGTAACTTTCTCTCATTTCCATTAATTACAATCAATGCCATTTATTTCTATCTTGTTGTATACATATATTCTTATATATGTTTATGCACCAGACCTCTCACATTAAGCCGGCCACTTGTGGATGCTGGATTTGCCGGGCGGTTCCGGGAAGACTTCTACCCCAAGTTGGACTTAAGCTCGTGTCCTAGCACCGTTACGTGTATATTTACGCAGTAGACCCCTCACATTAAATTAACCACTTGTGGATGTTGGATTTGTCAGGCGGTTCCGGACAGACTTCTACCATAATTTGAATTTAACCTCGTGTCTAAATGCGATTACAATTTTCCATTTATTGTAGTAAATTTAGGCATATTCATTATTCCAAATTTTACTGTAATTCTTATTTACAATCTTTTGGCACAATAATATTCTTAACAAATGTTCATTATAAATTTCATAATTACGTTGTTCACATAAATTCCCAATTCAGACAGGTGATTAATGGAAATAGGCTTTTATATAACCCTAATAGATTAAACAGGTTAAGTATTACAGGTTAACAGGTTCATATAACCCTAACAGATTAAACTAATTTACTTAACCCCCTAGATTTAATTGATTCCACAGGTTACTTACAGTTTAATTAACATGTTCCACTTAATCTTGAATTAAGCCTACAAATTTACATGTTTATACAACCCCAAATTTCCAGTCATATTCCACAGTACTTAATTTCAACAGATTAAACATTTCATCAGGTTTACTGTTCAACAGATTAATCATTTCAGCAGATTACAACATGTTAAACTTTTCAATGGATTTATAATAAATATTAACGGGGAATGTCAAACGATAGATATATCACTATCAAAATGATATAACTTAAACCCTCTCACCTAATATGTAATGTCCCGTATTTTAGCGATATAATAATTTATTTATTTATTTATTTAAATAGTGAAATAGAGAATTAAATGGTTGTTTAATTAAATAATAGTGAATATTTAATTAATATAAATAATAGAATAATATATTTATTTCTGAAATAGTCGGAAATAGTGAATTGACGATATGGTGTGAACTGGACAATCTAAAATATATATAATTCAATTTAGGGTTGAATTATAATAACGAATATATTATATAAACGATAGTTGAACGTATAATTATATTATAATTAAAATCGAGCTCGAAATGGCGCGGAAGTTCGCTATTTGGCGATTTGAACTTCAACTGAATGTACATGATTCGTTTTAAGCCGGATTTCTGTGAAACAAGAAACGTTCGGAGCTGATGAAGTATATTTTTCTAATGGAAGAGAAAATTCGGGATTTCGTCGGGTAGATTTTGATTTATGATCAAATCAAATTTTAAAATAGTCGCTATGGAATTGTTTATAAACCATAACTATATATTTAATTTTAATTAAATATCGGCATTGAATTTGGACAAATCCTTGTAGACGTTGGTATAATTTAATTTTTAGAATTTTACTGTAATTTTTATTTTGTAAAATAAGCACTTTTTATTTTGGAGTATTTTGCACCCTATATCAACATTTTGGGGTTTCAAAGAATAAGTTAACGGACCTATATTATTATATTTTTGGGAATCGGGGTACATTGCTCGTCTCAATGATATTTTTGATTCTGTCGGTAGCGGTTCGTAAGCAAATGGAACTATACACGATGGAGTACCCTGGAATGAAGATCTAATCTAATAAAAATTGAATTCAGTAACCTATATTTTCAGTCCAACCATACACTACAGTCTAAATAAACTTCATGCCGAAGTAAACAGTGTGTTTTCTAATCAATCACCCATCCACCGCTATGAACACATGCCACCCTATCATGTTTGAAGTTTTCAAAGTCAAAATACTTAAATACGAAGCTAACTAGTAACAATATAAAAGAAAACTTTGTGTCTAAGTAGATATTTTATTTCCTTCTTGCTAAGTCAGACATACGAACGTAGTGATGGGAAATGAACATAGGCACGCTCGCTGTCCCCTACATTACATTTATTACACCTAGTATCCTCACAAGTCCTCTCGCCGTCAATATAGGTCCTATCATTTTCAATACAAACTTGTACATCTTCTGCAAACTTAAATACTTAGAAAGTAAGTAAATTTATAAGTATATATTATATTATTTCTATTACTTCATTGCTAAGTAACCTACATGTATATATATACTGGAACGACGCCTTCTTTTCCTTGTTTTGGCTTCTGCAACAACCATGAAATTCTTGCCAAACCATTCACGTAAAATAATAATATATATATAATATATTTCCAGAACATATGTATGATCGGTCCCTGCGATGGAGAGCTTAACGTTGATGCGTTCTGGCCGAGTTCGATCACCGTCTCACTCACAAGTGGAAGAGATGAGAAGATGGAGATCGAGCATCAGTGAAATGGTACGCATATAGAGGAGCTTGCGTTCTAAAAGGTTGGGGAGGAGTAATGTTTTAAGTGGGTTCCGGAAGCAGGGGAGGTGCAAGAACGCATGGATTGAGCAGAGAGTAGCAGCTTACGGTGCAGAAAATAAGAAATGGCGGAAAAGGAACCAACGAAAGGAGCGGGACATTTACTAGAGAATGAAGAGGAACCCACTGGCCGGTTTAAGTTTTAATGGTGCATGGTACGTAGGAGAGTTCAACGTTTGGATTTGGCAAGAGTTTGCATGCGGGTTCCATGGTCAGTGCGTCGGTGCTGTTCGACCGCGTTGAAGAAGGTGAAGGCAAGTATTACGTGGATGATATTGGTTGGAAGAGAAACTTAAGGAGAGTTTAAGGAAAAGTTTAGTTTTGAAAATCATTCAGGGATGAGGGAGAAACGAGAGTTTTAAGATTTTGAAATGGCCAAGGAAAATGAGGAACCGTTGTTCTGTAATGAGCATGAAGAGGGAGGATTAGCGGGCCTAAGATGGGATTAAGAAAAGTTTAAAATTAATTATATTAAGTATAGTTGCTAATGTTTAAATTATATACAACCTTGTAAAACATATATCTTTTCCGTATGTTATTAGAATTCAGAAAAGCGAGATCCGTTGGGATCGTATGGACGGACACTACACCATGGAACTGACTAGGAGTGAATCAGAGCTCGTTACAATTTATAGAAGAATAAATTGTCCGTCTGAATCAAAGATAGTTAATTGTTTTTAACGATAACCATCCAATGTGAGTAAAACTCACCAACTCTATCAGTTATATTTTTATAACGTATTTTTATAACTGATAAATGATGATTGATTGCTGTGTTCTGAATGTTTGGTTGAACTGTCAAGTAATTGGTTGAAATTATAGATCTGGTTATATATATATAAAAATTGATTCTATTTAGCAGAATATTTCATAGTGAAATGAAATTGATGTTAATTGTTCTGTTTAACATCTGTGGATGCAGGGAAACAGGTCAGAGGAATCCAACTGGATTCGTCAACATTTATTTTACTGTTTTTCATATATTGTGATATATGATGTGATATACAATTTGTTGTTGATTGTCTATGTTTGGATAATATTGATCAGTGATATATGGTATATTAAATACCATAACAAATTCTGGAATATAAAAAGGGAATTTTTAATGTTATATTGAAATTGAAATCTTTATAAAATCAAAGGATTTTATATATAGGAATATTTATAAAATCAAGGGATTTTATAAAAAGAAATATTTGTAAAACAAATAAAAAGAAATATTTATAGAACAAATAGAAAAGGAAATTTGTATAGCAAATAGAAAAGGAAATATTTATTTAGAAAATAAATAAGATCTTTTAAAAGTGTATAAATAAAATGAAATATTTATAAAATCACAGGATTTTATAAAAAGGAATATTTATCATTTGATAAATAAAACAAAATAAAAAGTAATGTTTATTTAGAAAATAAATAGAGTTATAAAAGCAATATTTGGAAAATGAAAAGTATTTTATAAAAAGAGGATTTTACGTTTGAAAGGTTTAAACCCGTGCTTCGCACACGGGTATAACATGATATGGATTTAAAGCAAAGATTTTAAATAGAATCTGTTCTAACCGATAGATTAAGAAGATTAATTTGTAAATAATATTTTATAAATTAAATAAAATGTTTATCATTGGATAAATAGAATATATAAGTCAGGGCTTATATAGAGAAGTAAGAATCGATTTCAATATCGATATTTGAAACTGAATATGGAAGTAGAGTTAATCAAAAGGAGTTAATCAAATGTGTTAATCAAAATGTGTTAATCAAATAGAGTTAAATGAATTAATCTAATATAGTTTATTTGAATAGAGTTAAAGAAATTAATCGAATATAATTTATTCGAATAAAGTTAAAGGAATTAATCGAATATAGTTTATTCGAATAGAGTTAAAGGAATTAATCGAATATAGCTTAGTCGAATAGAGTTAAAGGAATTAATCGAATATAGTTTATTCGAATAGAGTTAAAGGAATTAATCGAATATAGTTTATTCGAATAGAGTTAAAAGAATTAATCAAATATAGTTTATTCGAATAGCGTTAAAGGAATTAAACGAATATAATTTATTCGAATAGAGTAAAAGGAATTAATCGAATGGAGTTTATTCGAAAGGAGTTAATTGTTTAGAGTTAATCGATTAGAGTTAATAGAATTAGAGTTAGGTGAATAGAGCCAATCGAATAGAGTTAATTGAATAGAGTTAATTGAATTAGAGTTAGTCGAATAGAGCCAATCGAATAGAGTTAATTGAATAGAGTTAGTCGAACAAGAGTTAGTCGAATATTAGTTATTCGAATAGAGTTAATTGAATTAGAGTTAGTCGGATTAGAGTTATCGAATATTGGTTATTCGAAAAGAGAGTTATCGAATATTGGTTATTCGAAAAGAGTTGTCGAATATTAGTTATTTGAAAAGTGTTATCGAATATTAGTTATTCAAAGGAGTTAATCGAATATAGTTATTCGAAAGGAATTATCGAATATAGTTTATTCGAAAAGAAATTATCGAGTAGAGATTATTCGAAAGAGAATTATATGTTGAAATTCGATTATATCGAATATAGGAAAGTACTATGTACTTTCCAATTTTTAAATCAAGATTTATTTATTAAATAAATTTAATAATTCAAATTAATAAATAAGAGTTATACTTAAGTTATTATATTCGGAAGCATGAAATTATAACACCATAGTTGTAATCAAATGGTTTCTGTAAAAGAAGTGGATTCGTAAATAGAATCCGAGAGTTTCGTAAGGAAGTTTGTTAAAGATTTAAAAGATAAACTTTGTCTATTCCGAAGTTAAAACGTTGTTCAGTTAAGGTCTGAGAGGTAACTATACCCAAACTTGATTGACTCCCTTCTTAACTAAGAAATGATTAAGGTTTGATCGTGAAGGATGGTTAAGTGAATTTAGTTAATGAGTGTAATGGTTTGAGTTGGCTTAGCGATGTTTTATTTAAACATCCGTTTAAAGCCAATGAAGGAGTTTTGGAAATGTTTTCCAAATAAGAATCGGAAATATTTTCTAAATAAAAGAAAATAAGAAATGGGAATAAATACAGAAACGTTTTCCAAGTTAATAACGTATATTTTCTAGATTTAGATAATAAGAATTAAAAATATATGGAAATGGGAAATAAGGAAAGGAATAAATTAATGATAAATTAATTTAAAGGGATAACTATGGATTGATGAATTGATCGATAAGATTTCCATTTGGAAATAAGATCATTGTTTGTACACGTGTTTTCCATTGATAGTTAAATCACCGACTATCAAAGTTTTGACCATTTTTCCGTCGCCAATACGGAGAGACCAGTTGGATTATTATCTGAGAACCACTCCGTATGGACGTTAGCATTTCGAATCAAATAGATCGAAGACAATTTAAAGACGGAGTTTATACAGGAGTTATTCTGGCGATCCTAGGTAGAAATTGCCTAATATGGATTTACAAAATAATTCTGTTGGCTAGCTTTTTGACCAAGCCACCAAGGTTCACACACAAGAAGGAAATATGAAGCTTCACTCTTCTCAATCCCCTGAAGTTCGATCGCGGTCACTCACTCTTCCACGGATTGCAATGCCATATCGGATCCAACCCTCTATGCGACCCGATCCACTCTTGTTAGCTCGATCCGACCCGAGCTATAGAAACCAGAAAATGAAGGCTATGACTAATTCAACCATGATCCGAGAATGCAGGATCTCGTGACACCTGTCCACAACTGTCATATTGACCAATTCACTATCAAGCTACGAACCAGTCCGAGATTCTCGAGATTTGTGCCACGTATGACCGCGATCCGCCTAAAGAAATCAGCTATAAATAGCCCAGAACTTGGCATTTTTGGGGATCTTTTTGGCAATTGAGAAACCTGATTCCACCATTATCATATCTCCATTGTTTCTATTTAAAGTTATCTAGAAATTATTGAGAGAATCACAGTTGGAAGAGTGAGATTGAGTGAAATCATTGATTGTACCTGCATTCAGCATATAATCAACAACATATAAAGTGGACGTAGGCTCGTTAACGCCGAACCACTATAAATCTCGTGACTTTTCTGCTTTTTCTTTATATTTCAGCTATAGTTCTTCATAGATTAGAACAACTTGGGTGTTAGACCCAATTTTGGATCTAACATTTTGGTGCTTTCACTAAAAAGGAATTTTTAGTACATTGGATTGTTGGTCCATTGTTTGGATACTCAAGTCCGAAGAAAACAGTCCAAAACTCCATTGTTTCAGTTTTTGAAGATTCCAGCGAAATTCAGATATCATGGCTGGAAAGAAGTCTAAGGAAGTACGAGCTTCACAGGCGAACGAAGCTGAAAATGAAGCAATTGAAGAAAGTGTGCACGAGAAGCCCAAGGAGGAGGTCACGGATCGCCGAGAGGAGGGGGCGAACCGATCCGTTGAGGGGATCGCGACCCAACCAGCTGAAGGAGTTGCCACACGCTCCCATGACCTCGTCGCTAACCGTCACCATAACACTTCCACGATCCGATCCCAGGGTGGCGCTCCGAGCCATCGAGGTAAGGATCCTGCGATTCAAAAAGATAAGCAGACTACAACCCGACCCGGAAAGGAGGTTATGGCTCGATCCTCCCGTGCTGGTACATCTGCTCGACCTGGCTCAAGCTCTTTGCGTATAAGAGAGAATGTTGGCAACCAATTTGACCCTTTTGCCCCAGCTATTGAAGGGGATCTCTCTCGCATTATTGACATGTGGGAAAGATTATTTGACGAGTTAGCTGCTCAGAGGCAAGAGAGTTCAGTATTGCGATAGAATCTGACTGCTATGGACAGGCGAATTGACGACCTCATAAGGCAAAGGGTTTCCTCACCAACCCGTCTTCCTTCCCCGGAACACACATCCTCGTTTGAGGAGCCCCGAAGAAACTGACGTTGGCCCCCGCTAGAAAGGGCTGAGAACATAGAGCAACTTCGATCTCGGGAAGAGGAAGTGCTTAACCAGGGAACTAGCAATCGTAATTTGAATGAACCTGCTTTACCGCTGAGGAATGGAAACGTGGTTGACCCTGCTCAGAATCGACCCAATCCCCCGGCTCGTCGCTTAGTTGACCTCGGCAACAAGGGGCAAGGAAGCTCCGCCTGAAACCCAGAGTTTGTAGCTGCACGTCAAAGAAATGCTGAAGAAGCCCATCGGGCAAGAAAGTGTCGATCCTGAGTCCACCTTCACCCGGGCAGATGTTGAAGCAATGATCAGGGAAAACATGATTGCTAGCCGAGGGTATAGGGAAGAAGATTAGGGCATAGATTGTAGTCATACACCTTTTACCGACGATATATTGGAGGTCACATTCCTGAGACGTTTTAATATGCCGACAATGAATCGCTATGCTGGCAAATCTGACCCAATCCAGCATCTGATGCGATATTCCTAGTCTATGAATGCCGCCGTAGCTACAGACGAGATAAAGTGTAAGGCATTCCCTATATTTCTGGAATATATGGCATTAGTGTGGTTTACCCGCTTGCCAGCTCGGTCGATATCCAGTTTCAGGGAATTGAGTGAGAAGTTCGTGAACCAATTACGCCTTCACGCTCAGAGATCTAAGAATGTGATTGAGCTGTCTCTTATTAAGCAGCGACCGGACAAAAGCATAAGGTCGTACTTGGATCGTTTTAATTTAGCAGTCACAGAAGTTAAAGATCCGCATGAGCAAACTGTGTTGATGGCCTTAATTGACGGTGTCGATAAGGATACCGAGTTTGGAAGATATCTGGCCGGCAAACCACCTCCGACCAAAGAAATATTTTATAAAAAAGCTAATGTCCGTTTATGACAGGAAGAGATATATGCTAATCGAAAAAGGAAGGCTACTGATAAGGAAGATATCCAGAGCAATGTGGCCATCAAGCAGACAGGATATAGCTTAGGAAAGGTTGAAGTCAATGTTGGGAATAAAAATCAACGAAATGGTCGCCAACCGGAAAACAATAATAGCAATAATCGAAAGAGAAACCGAGGAAATGATTCTCAGAGAAGATCTCGACCCAGGACATTTGAGAGTTTCACACCGTTAAATGATACATTGGAGAATATCTTCATGGATACCTATAATGTCCTTCCATACAAAAGGCCTCCCCCGAGAGAGTCGACAGACAAAGAGCGCGAAACCGGAAAGTTCTGTCTATTTCACCAAATCCATGGTCATTCCACAAATGAATGCCGTCACCTGAGAGACTTGGTCGAGAGGCTACTTCGAGAAGGAAAACTCGATGAGTACAGGGTCACTCCCAGAGATAGGGGCAAGCCGCATCGATCCCAAACCAAAATCAAAACCAGAATCAGAGCCAGCCTACTCCCCGACTGACCCCTCATGTGATGACCCCATTTCCCGTACAGACGGAGACAAGGGTTATCTTTGGAATATAACACAGAAACAGATAATAGCAGAACAGAAATAAATAAATACACCAGATAATGAAAAGTAGAATATACTGGATAAGAGTAATCATCAGAGTTACACGGTATACAGGATCATACTTAGTACAAATACAGTTCAGCTATACATAAATGTCCACAGTGGAAAACAAACATAATGTACAATAGGAGCTGAACAGCATAAAAAGAGATAAATAATAGAATCCATCTTCGGCTCCAGCTATCCGGAAAGAACCAGCTAAACCTGAATACAAGGCTGCCCGTGTAGAAAAAGGGGCACCCGAGTTTGAAAGTGAAACAAACTACGAGTCAGTCATGGGACTGGTATGAGAAATCTACTCAACACATTTATAATATGGCTAATCACAGGACCACGCCACTTTCGTGGAACGGGTTTACTCCATCGGATTGCCAGTGCATTAAAAACAAATCTTTCTTTTAAACATTGCAATGCTTTTTATAAAAATGAAGCCATTATAAGACTCAGTTCCCATCACACAATGCAACGCAAAACGGAGGATAGATTTTTTACCTTATAACGGCCAAAAGATGCTTGATACGAATAAAACAAGGCATTTGATATTATTGCTAGTGTTTATATGTTTTGAAAACAATTTCAAATCATAACTATCAATCATAGACGGCATTAATGCCCCATACCACTATGTCGCCATATATAGGTATACAATCAAAACCGCACAGTCACGTATTTGGAAATTGGATTTCCGTCATGAACCAAGGCAAAAGATAGTCCTTACCGAATTCGAGACAATCTAGCCCATGTCTCAGGATCAGAGCTCGAGTGACCCTAGGAGCGACAGGGCCGGTCCACCGATGTGGATTAAAATTCCTGAACAATACGTTTGCCCGCCCTTTGGGGTGTAAACGATCCAACGAATGACTCCATCAGACCCGGATCGTCCGATCAAACCGAGGCGCCTCGCAACAGCAACAACCACATAAGTCAAACTCGTTAGGGCGTGTAAAACCACTGACGCCACTTCTAACTAGAAAGAAACGCATGTCCTCCCTGAGGTCCTTCCTCCCGTTTCTGGTTCATACCGGGTGTGAGGCTCGCGATTTCACGTTATACTCAAAGCTACACCACACAGGCGGTGCTTTGATCATCACCACAAGACTTTGCTTTTCAACAGAAGCCCTGTTCATTTGCCACTTAGGCATGCCACACTAGCAATTCATGCCATGCGACTGATGTCCATCGATATACAACCTCTAAGCTCGTGCGTTTCAGAGAAGGGCGTTAAGCAAAAGAATAAATTCTCCGCCTCCAAACAGATGTATATTTAATAGAGATCAATCAACACAGAATAAAATCCAATGTCAGACACACAGTCCGTTTACAAGTCCGTCCTGGGTCTGAATGAAACCGGAGGCACTAAATACCTCGCAAACCCATCGATCACCACGTACGTCTGGACGATCACCACTCATTATCCATATTTCGGGATGCCTCCCAATCAGGACCTCGGTTACCATCCAAACTAGGTGAAGATTTCCGGTCTTCGACCACCGTCTTCGTCTTCGATTTCTTATCGTCGATTCAGTTATTCAGAATGGGATAAACCCGGTCTTTCTGAGCAACTCACGTATATAATAAACAAGTGCAACACTAACATACACACACATCATTTCAATTCATTAGTCACTAAACGTCAATCAGTAAGAGAACGATTTCCCAAATATTAACCCCGAAGGCCGAAACCAACATCAGATCAACACCCAAGGAACCATTCGACTTAGCCAATCTTCAGTTAATTTCTAAATCACATCCATATCGTTTATAATATTTTATAATGATTTATCGCTATTTTTATTTATTTTAAAATAGCTAATTTATTCAAAACGACGCTTCGGGCCATAACGCGACCGTGGCGCTTTTTTTCTTCAGATTTGATTTACACATATCTGAAAATCTAACCGTTGGATCTTCACAAAATTTACATCATTAGAAAGATCTTTTCAAAACGAATCCAACGGTTCCAGTTTCAGGAAATTCCGACGGTCGGATCTCCCGGTATAATCATTCGAAGTTTCGATTTCAAAATACGAACTACAGCGTCGTTAGTCGATTAAATATAATTATATTTATTTATATATATATAAATATAATCGATTCTGGCGCTGTTTTTCTTCAGATTTGAATTAAACATTCCAGACAATCCAACCGTTGGATTTTTACAAAGTTGGTGCCATTGGAAAGATTTTTCCAAAGCGAACCCAACGGTTGCGATTTCAGGAAAATCCGATGGTCGGATCTCCCGGTATAATCATTTGAAATCACGGTTTCAAAATACGAACTACAGCGTCGTTATTCGATATATTTTAACTCTATTTCTATATATATCGATTCTTCGATTTCAAAGCTATATTCTTTTCATACATTTGATAAAAATGATATTTTCATCTAACTGTCTTCTATTTCAACACTTCACTATTTTTAACAATTCATTTATATAATAAAAATGTGATTTTTATTGTAAAACAATTCATTTCAAAACTCTATTATTTTATATAGTTCAGATAGGTAATAAAAATAGGATTTTTATTATAAAACAATTTCTTTTAAAACAAGGTCATTTTACATAGTTCATATAGATGATAAAAAGGTGATTTTTATTATAAAACGATTTATTTCAAAATATGAATACCATTCAACACATGAATTTCTATTCAACGAATGAATATCGATTCAACACATGAAGGTTTTCTATAGTTTATATATATAGATAAAAATGTGATTTTTATATTTAAAACACGAACACCATTCAACACATGAATTTCTATTCAACGAATGAATATCGATTCAACACATGAAGGTTTTCTATAGTTTGTATATTTAGATAAAAATGTGATTTTTATATTTAAAACACGAATACCATTCAACACATGAATTTCTATTCAACGAATGAATATCGATTCAACACATGAAGGTTTTCGATAGTTTGTATATTTAGATAAAAATGTGATTTTTATATTTAAAACACGAATACCATTCAACACATGAATTTCTATTCAACGAATGAATTTCAATTCAACACATGAAGGTTTTCTATTAAACGAATAAATATAGTTTCAGCAAATGAAAATAATTCAAACACATGAATATTATTCAAAATTTCGGCAGCATAACGGCAGGGTAGTTAAAACCGGGACCGTCCCTAGTACGGCTCCTCGCTCTACCTTAAAACCTCGCGGTTTTTGACAATGGGGATCATGCATCTAGTTCGCACGCAGGCGGCATGTATATATTTATTTCATTTCCACAAACTAATCCTATGTGGTTTCAGCCAAATATTTCTCAACCACAAATGGGTATTTTTCAACCACAATCAATCAATATCAACCACAATCAACCATTCGCTATCAATCAATTTTCACACCAATCACAACCAATAAATATCGTCCATGGTTTGTGGACGAGGGGCGTGTATATATATATATATATATATATATATATATATAGCAATTCACTTCTATTTCAATACATATATAATTTTTACAACGCATATACAACTTATACATCGAACGTACAACTTATACAACACTTATACATGAGGTGTACAATGCTTATATAACTCATACATCGACTTTATAATTTATACATCATCGTTTTCCATATCGTTTATAAATTAGATATCTCACATTGGGTTCCACTCCACCAAAAATAGCAGAAGGCTCAAAAAAATATGCGGTCTCTTCTAAAATGTAGAAGGCGTCCACACGATCACGATGTTTCTTGTTTCATCGAATTTCGTTAAAGAACGAAAAGGATATGATTTTTCAAAGTTCAGATGTAATAAAGGACCCACCTTTCACGATGGTTCAAAACTAGGTTTGCAATTTTCTTTCAATCCGTGCAACTATATGACGATCGGCCTGTGCCACCTCGAAGGGCTAGGAGAGGGCTTCGCGCGCGTGGGGGAGTGGGCCCGCTCGGTGGATCAAGGTAATGGCGGCGACGGTTGAAAGGGCGCAACTTTGAGGGCTCGATTCGGGCTCAACACTCAACGAGAAGGGGTGGTTCTGGTATGGATTTAAAGAGGGGAAGGAGGGCTTTGAAATGGTGGTGGTGGCGCTCGATTTCGTGGAGTGTGGGAGGAGCAATCGAAGAGAGAAGGTTGGAGGCTGCTATCGTCGTTCGCGAGTTAGGAATGTCGGGGAGAGAGAAAGTCCACGTTGAATGTGATTGGGCCAAGGGTTTTAATTTAATTTTTAACTTATTTAAATCCGAAAATACCCTTTTCTCATACGAACTCCAATCCAAACCCAACGACTGTCGTCCCTAGCGTTTTACCCCCATTCCAAACACAATGGGATATGTTTCGCAGGCCCATTCGACTGTTTCAGTCAGTTTTCCTTCAAATTAAAATATATAACATTCAATATTTAATTTGAACGTACATTTCAATTTGCCACGGCCACAAACTGATTCGAAAAATTCCATAAAAATAAATCTGGCTATGTTTTGATGATACGGTCCCAACAAAACCAGTTTCGTCGAATTCTGAGACCGTTTGCAAAAAGGCCCATTTTTGGTCGATCCAATTTAGCTGTAATTGACCAAAACACGTGTTCCTTTGCCACGCTCACATACTAGCTTCAAAAATTATGAAATTTGAAACCTAGCAATAACTTTACGTCCCGGATCCAACAAAAGTGGTTTCGTCGAATTCTGAGGTCGTATGCAAAATGGCCAATTTCACGGGCTATATAAATTCCATAGCGACCTTTCTGAAAATTCATTTGGCCATAACTTTTGCTTTCCGCTAGGAAAATTCGATTTTTCAGATTTGTTAGAAAGGTATTCACTAACAGATTTAAATATTTCTGGTTTCACTTAAATCCGTTTTGTTTTGCACCCGGTACAGTCCGACAAAGTTTGAATTCAAATTTTGAAATTGCAGCGCCATTTCAGGCCTTGTTTATAATTAGAATTAATTATATTCGTTTTCAAATGTCAGTTCAAACTCACTTTTCATTTCCATTATTTAAAATATTTATTTTAAATATTTAAAATTCATTATTTTAGCCAATTTAAAAAAAATTATTTGGTTCAGATTTTCTGGGTCGTTACACCTCAGCAAAAAGGGAAGAACATCGTCATTAACACCATAGTAGGAGGGCTTCATCTGGCCGGACATAGCTTTAGGTCAATGGACCAGTATGTCAATGCAGCTAAACAACCCCTTATGGCAGGAGAATGCAGTAACCCTGAGGATATTGCTCCAGTCAAACAACAGAAGACAATGACTGATGATATCATCTTTCACGACAGAGATAGCATTGGCGTTCAATCCCGAACTGAGGATCCCTTGGTAATCACAGTCACAATTGGTCCGACCATAGTCCATAAAGTTTTGGTAGATAACGGAAGCTCGGTCAACATTTTGTTCAAGAAAACGTTCGACCAAATGAAACTTGAGCCGAAGGATTTAAAACCATGCGAAGGGTGGATACGTGGATTCAATGGAGCCTCAACTACTCCAATGGGATATGTAGAGTTGTCGGTAACCCTTGGGGAAGGGGAGCGCCAAAAAGTAAGAATCCTTCCTTTTGTGGTTCTGCACGTCGAATCCCCATACAACGCATTTTTAGGCCGACCGGCCCTTGCAAAGTTCAGAGCTTGTATAGCCCTTTGGTGTTTATTAATGAAGTCCCCGACTGAAGCTGGTATAGGTATAATAAGAGGAGATCAAGTCACGGCCCGAGCATGCTACATTGCAGAGTTGAAGATGCTCCGTAAAGGAAAAGATGTAGAGACCGAAGGCGCTTCCTCCCCGGTAAGGGAGGAAACATTATAGCAACTAAAGAAAATAACTATGGGAGAGTCGCCCAGAGAACTGCCAGAGGACATAGATCCCAGAGAGGACGAAGAGCCTGGGGGCAGAATGGTGACACCCAATGAAACAACTGTGGATATTCCAATCGATGATGGAGACCCAGAGAAGGTCCTGAAGATTGGATCCCAGTTAGACCCTATTCGAGCCAGAGAGCTAACGGATTTCTTGAAAGCCAATTTAGATGTATTCGCTTGGACCCACTCAGATATGTGTGGGATATCTCCTTCGATCATGAGTCATTCGCTAAGCATCAACCCGAAGCATCCTCCTGTCAAACAGAAAAGGCGAATGCTTGGCCCGGAGAGGTCAGCTGCTTTGAAAGAGGAAGTTGAGAAATTGAGAAGTAATGGGTTCATCAGAGACTCAACATATCCAGATTGGATTTCCAACCCGGTCTTGGTAAAAATGGCCAATGGAAAGTGGTGCACCTGTATTGACTTCTCGGACCTGAATAAAGCCTGCCCAAAGGACAGTTTTCCGTTGCCAAGAATTGACCAGCTGGTGGATTCAACAGCTGGCCACGAACTCCTATCTTTCATGGATGCTTATTCGGGGTACAATCAGATCCCTATGCACGTCCCAGACCAAGAACACACAAGCTTCATTACAGATTTGGGATTGTATTGCTATGTAGTGATGCCTTTTGGGTTAAAGAACGCCGATGCTACATATCAGTGATTGGTCAATAGGATGTTTTACAACCAGATTGGGAAGACGATGGAGGTGTACGTCGATGACATGTTAGTGAAGTCCAAACAATCATCCGACCATACTGCCGATTTAGCAGAAATGTTTGAAATTCTCCGGAAGTATGGAATGAAATTAAACCCTTTGGAATGTTCATTTGGGGTAGCATCGGGAATTTTTTTAGGATTTATCGTCAATTCGCGTGGGATCGAGATTAATCCAGACCAAATCGCAACAATCCGGAATATTCAGAAACCTAGACAGATTAAAGATGTGCAAAGCCTCGCAGGGAAAGTAGCGGCATTGAGTAGATTTATCTCCAAAGCTACAGATAAATGTGTCCCGTTCTTCGAATTAATAAAGCGAGGAAAGCGCAACTTCGAATGGACCCCTGATTGTATTGAAGCATTCCAGAATCTCTTGAATCATTTAGAAAAACCCCCGATTTTGTCTAAACCCGTAGATCATGAAGAATTATTCGTATATTTAGCGGTGTCATCCAATGCGAACAGTTCGGCTTTGGTTAGACAAGAAGATAAGGTGCAAAGACCAGTATATTATGTGAGTAAGAAGTTGGCGACAGCTGAACGAAATTATCCAAGGATAGAAAAGCTTGCGTACAGTTTGTTGATTGCATCAAGGAAGCTTCGCCACTATTTTCAAGCTCACCCGATTACTATATACACTGATCACCCGTTAAAACTAGTTCTTCAAAGGCCAGGGGCTTCGGGAAGATTACTTAAGTGGAACATTGAACTAAGTCAGTTCGATTTGAATTTTCAACCCCGGCGATCAATAATGGGGCAAGTGCTGGCAGACTTCATAGCAGAGTTTACCATCCCAGAAGATGACACAATAAGCGAAGAAGTCGATCCGCCAAGGCTACTCCTTGATCCCAGTGCCTGGAAGTTGTTAACTGATGGAGCAAAGAACGATAGACGATCTGGTGTCGGGGTGGTGCTGGAAACTCCAGAAAAACGGCAGATATATTATGCTCTCAGATTGGAGTTCCGCGCCACTAACAACGACTCAGAATACGAAGCCCTAATTGCTGGTTTGAAACTTGCAAAGGAGTTGAAGATTGCGAAGTTAGACATCTTTTGCGACTCCAAAATAGTTGTGAACCTGGTCATAGGAAAATTCCAGGCCAAAAGTCCTAGGCTGATATCATATTTAGAAAAAGTGAAGAAGTTGCTGGATGGTTTTGACCATCACACCATATCCCACATTCCTCGAGCAGAGAACCAAAAAGCAGATAAATTGGCGAAAATGGCCAGTTCTGACAGTCCTGAAAATACAGAACTGGTCCCGATGGAAGTCTTATAGTCACCTAGTATAGATCAGATGGATGTTGATCCGGTACTAGATGTTGAACCTGAAAGGGAGTCGTGGATGACTCCTTTGAAGAATTTTCTAATGTATGGAACGCTCCCTATGAAGAAAATTGAGAGGCGTGCAATAATTCGGAAGGCCACTCGGTATGTGTTTCAAGAGGGAGTCCTGTATAGACAAGGATTTTCAATGCCCCTCCTCCGGTGTATTGCCCACAGCGATATTTAGCGCATATTGTAAGAAGTACATGAAGGCGAATGTGGAGATCACACGGGAGGCCAAACGTTGGCAAAGAAAATAATACAATATGGTTATTTCTGGCCAACTGTAAATAAGGATGCGACCAAATAAGCGCGACATTGTGACGCCTGCCAGAGATTTTCTAAGATCCATAGGGCCCCATCAAGTAAGCTGAAGACGGTGACGAGTCCGTGTCCCTTCGCTATGTGGGGAATTGATATCATTGGAAGCCTCCCCATAGCAAAGGGCGGAGAAAAATTCGCTATCGTAGCCGTGGATTATTTTACCAAATGGGTAGAAGCAAAGCCATTAACCACAATAACAACCAAGCGAGTAATCAGCTTCGTTGTTAGAAACATCATATGCCGATTTGGGATCCCAAGAATCGTCATAACGGATAATGGAACTCAGTTTAACAGCACCGAGTTCAGAGATTTTTGCCGGAAATACCACATCGAGAAAAGGTAAACCTCTGTGGCACATCCGCAAGCGAACGGCCAAGTGGAGGTGGCAAATAAAGCGATTAAATCCATCCTGAAGAAGAGATTGAAGCGGGCCAAGGCCATGTGGGTCGATGAATTGCCCTTGGCACTATGGGCCTATAGAACGACTTATAAATCGGCAACGGGCCATACACCATTTTCTCTCGCCTTTGGAACTGAAGCGGTCATCCCGGTCGAGTTAGAAGTACCTTCTCACCGAGTGACCTATTACGACCCGATGACCAACAATGAGTTGCTCCATGAATCCTTGGACACGATCGAAGAGAAGAGGGACGAAGCCGATTTACGTGCCTTAAGACATAAGCAGCAGTTAGCTCGGTATTACAACAAGAAAGTCCGAGCACGAACCTTTGAACCCGGAGACTTGGTTCTAAAACGTGTCTTCCCATACTCAGTGCATATGGGTCCGAAATGGGAAGGACCATATTCCATCCTACGAATACTTGATAATGGAACCTTCAAGCTTGCAACCGTAGATGGAGACGAAATCCCCAGAGGGTGGAACGCCCAGCATTTGCGGCCTTACCTGATATGAAATCGTCAGTTTCATTCTTTTGTTTTTAGGACCATGTAAAAAGGCACGACTTGCCTAGAATAGTCTGGTTACTTGAACAAAAGATTATAATGTGGACGTAGGTCATGATTCGACCGAACCACTATAAAAATATCGTGTGTCGTTTACCTTTACTACACCATTACCTATTTGCTTTATCTCGATTAATATAAATTATTGTTGTTTTTTGAGTTTGTCACAGATTATGCAGCAATATTGGAACATCCAATGCATTGTGTCACAAGGTGAAAGAGGAACCATAATTGAGGACCACAAGATGCGGCAAAGTAAATCACCCCACGATCAAACTCTAACTCCCCAGAATCAGGAGAGAGTATAAAGGACGCGAAGATGACGTCCGCGAGGCGTGAAGGTGCACCATGATAAAACCGCCTTGCTACCACTCTAACCCGCTGAAGGATCGGGAGAGTATAAAGTGCCAGAGATTTAGCACCCCCAGAATTTCTACCCCGCTGAAGGATCGGAGAGCAGACCTAAAACGAGCTCGAACTCTAACCCACTGAAGGATCGGGAGAGTATAAAATTGTTAGAAATTTAGCGCTAAAAGAATCCTTTCCCCCCACCTTTCATAATAGGGGGAAACATACATGACTCTAATCAATCATTAATAACCCTTGGCCAGGCATCATATTAAATGATTGATTGGGGGCATATACACACACATCACATTCTCTGCACAGAAATTTTAAAATTTTGCTAATGCGATTCATGATTTAATTTTCTATTAATTATGGTTTAAATATTTGTGGTTAATGCGATAAATTAAAATTGCAAGTCCGCGGGTTTAGTTCCCCTTTTTATGTGACTGATTTTTCTTGAAGGGAAACTCTTGTTCATATCACGACAAGGATGAAAGTCAAGGTCGACCAAGACGAATCATCCCCTCATGCCGTTATGTTGGCTACTCAGGAGGTTGCACAGAGATGCAAGGAACTTGGAATCACTGCATTGCATATTAAATTAAAGGCAACAGAAATCAATTTTCATTTACTAAGATGCAGGGATACAAGATAAGATATCTAAACAAAAGCGAGGGCCATTCTCACAATTACATTTTCTGGCCAATGGAAAGCCTAAAAATCCTAAGAACAAAATATGAACTAACATCTGCATCCTACTCATGCTTGGGGGGGGGGGGCTATTTTGGCTTCTTGCTCTTCTTCTGCTTCCCCGACTCCTCCTTGTCAACATCCGAACGATCACCTTTTTTCCTCTTCCTCTTATCAACAAGAGGCTCTGGCGAAGAACTAGAAGATTGAGAGGCGAGTTGTGAAGTTATTGATCGGGAGGAGAATCTTATGACCAACCCAGTTTTGGGATCGATTTCAGAGATAGGGGGCACGTATACTGGGTCCTATTTCCCTTTCATAAGAAGCAACTGCTTCTCTTCCTTAGCCTGTTTATCAGCCAAGGTTTCATCACCACCACCCTTGATTTCATCGGTAATAACAACGTCATCCTCTTCATCCCCGTGACCACCGTCCGTGTCCTTCAAAGCAGCAATAACCTCGGCATCTGCAGGAACATCAGTGCTGGGTACCACAGGTGCCACGGTTACCTTTTCACCACCCTCAGTTTGCTTTGAAATCTCAGAAATTTCAGCATCAGTGCCTGAGGGGATGTCAACTTTCTCTGCCTCCGCCTTCTCTTCTCCCCTTTTCTCGGTCAATGTGTCACATGTATTATGAGAGGCACATGTTAGTAACTCAATGTGCTGCTCCGCAGAACGACGAAAAGTCATAACTGCTTTGACAAATTGCAGAGAAAATATGGAAATACCTTCAGCTGACATTTCATCCAAGTTTACAGCAGAAGTTCCGACAGTCGGAGGAGTTGGGTGCAAGGGAATTAACTGATCGTCAGGACTATACTCCTCAACTTCGGGAGCCTTGAGTTCCATCGCTGAGCTCGAGCCCTCTTCAAGTTTTCTTTTGCCCTTGGCCTTGGTCTTCTCCTTCTCAACCTCTTCTTGGATTAGGCGTCTCCCCTCCTTCAAATCCTCGAGCTCTTTTCCTTTGAGGAGTCTCTGCATTAGCTGGCCTTCATCAATCTCATTGACCTTCAATCGCTGCTTCTCATCCTCGACAACTGCATCCCATATGTTGGCAAGAGTAACATGATAATCTGGGTTCCAAGAAATGTCCCGAGTTTTGATGACTTGGCCTAAGAAGTAGAATACCAACTCTCCAAAACCTTCTATCTCTTTTTCAGCTTCGACAAGCTTGTCAGCAGCGGTGGAAGCTGATTCAAGAATGCTGTTAGCATTATTCTCAGCAAGAACCGCTCGCCCCTCAGGCTGAACAAGTCGGTCACTCAAGGCCTCCTTTTCTTTTTCGGCAGCTGCAAGACTGTTTTTCAAGTCCGCTTTCTCCTTCTCCCAAGCAGCCTTTTCAGCATCAAAACGGCTCTGTACTGTCTTCAAATCAGTATTGGCCATTTTAAGATCCTCTATTTCCTTTTTCAGAGACATTCGTTCTTGGCTATTAGAGTCTAGCTCGCTATGAAAACGCTTCCTAGCTTCCTCCAATTCTGTCTTATAGTTCTCTGCGTCTCGCTGAGCTAAAGCCAGACGAGCCTGTGCATCTTCCAAGTCTTTTTCCATTTTGCTTCTGGCCCTGTCATTATTCTCAATTCTCACCTTGGATCTGGCCGCGTCCGTTTCTAGGCGACGGATGGCATCTGAAAGGTTAACGGCGTGCTTTTTCATTACCTCGTACTGTTTGGCTACATGGGACACATATCCTATCACCTCAGTATCCCAGTCCCTGGGAACCGGCTCAAGATCCGGTACAAACATCATCCTCTCAAAGAAAATATCGGGGAATTCCTTGTGCAAGCATGCCAATTTAGCCTGATTTTCGGGGCCATGGATAGCATCTCGTGCAACGAGACTGTCGGAGTTGTGATCGCCAGGGGAGACCAGAGCTTCTTTTCCTTTCTTCACGATCTTGCCCTCTTCTTTATTTTTGTCCTTTGACTCGCGTTGTTTCTTGGAAGATTGGACGTGAGAAGGCGTACTTTTTAGAGGGTTTAAGTCCCTAGGAAGTTGCTTACCCCCAGCCGGTGGCAGTGGACGACTATGAGGTTTCCCGGAACCATGCCTGGAAGGAGATCGGGATCGTGTAGAATAAGTTTGAGGAGGGTCGCGAGGCCGACAACTATCCCTTCCCCGACTATCACTGTGAGCAGGATTTGGATTTGAATGAAGACTGGGTGTGCCTTCACGGAGGGAGCGATGAGAATAAGATCGTTTGTAAGTCATCTTACCTACAAAAGAAACAAGTACACATTAAAACCTTGAATACTGATGGTATAAAAGTGTGGGGTCAAATAGTGCATGTGATTTATGCATCCCATATAATTCCCCCTAACAGACCAGGGCCCGAAGTTAGGCTCATCTGGGTGGTTTCTCGTTCCTCAACTGGAGCATTTGTTTCCTCAGAGATAGGAAAAAATGGCTCCCCTCCGAAATCTTCTTGTGTATATACATCGTCGGGTATAGGAATCTTGCTTAATTCCTTGAATAACTGCTCCTCTGTTAAATCATCGGGAGCGGCAGGCTCAACCGGCAGTGAGGCCCTTGGGGGAGAATCCTTCGAAGAGGCTGGAATTTCCTTAGGCTCCCCAGCCTGGGCCTCACCTCCTCCATATACATTTAAATCTTCATCATCCTGGTCAATCATCGGTGAAGGGCTCCTATGAAGTCTGGTTGTCTCGGCTGCTTGTGATGTCCCTTCTCCTTCAGTCAGGGGCACATACTTGTAAGGTTTGCCACCCGCTCCAAGTCCAAATATTATGTCCAGAAGGCGATGCCTGTGAAGATTCTCGTCAGTAATACATTTCTTGATCCTTAAGAAGTCCGACTCGCTTTTAAGAAGAAGGGATAGTCGATTGCTGTACACTGAGCCTTCTGTCCTCGAAAAAGTGTGATCTGTATAGAAAAAAGAAGCATGTTAGCGCTCCAATTTCTTAAACAGGTTATTCATTCAAAGGCTGGAAATTTACTTGATTTAAGCCATCTTCTCGCACACCCAGTCTGTCGCTTTATATAAAACCAATCAGCCTTGGGATCCCCTATGCTGCTGTAACCATCAGACAAGACCTTCCTGTTGGCTACCGACTCGACGAAAGAAAAATTTGGGGTTGCTGTAGAATGATGCTTGAAAAGGTAGTAGAACTTCAGGTCTTTAAACGTGAGCTCAGTTTGCAGGATTTCTGCATACGCAATGTATAAAGTGTATAAAGTTGCGTAGGCATTGAGATGAAGCTGCATCGGAGCAATACCCAATCGTTTTAGGGTTTCAATGACGATTGGAGGAAACGGAGGAATGGCGCCTACTCCACACATGAGTCGACTGACTGTCATATACCCTTCCGGAGCGAGATGAGGCCTATCTTCCCTCCCGGGTGCCTTCATATCATCCCAGGGGATCCCGTGTTTTAAGCAAATTTTCTTAAGTTTTATGTCGTCTAGTTTGGAAGCTAAAGAGTCATCGAATTTCTCAGTTTCTATTGCACTAGGAATATCATCGGGAGCTCGGTCATCCAGTTCGGACTCCTCATCAAGCGAGGTACTCTCAGATTAATCCAATTCTGTTTCTGCTTCATATTCAGATTCAGAATCCTCACCATCTGGATTAATTGGAAGAACCTTGTGGCTACGGTGCTCAGACATCTCGGGGTCTATCTCTGTTTCAGATCTTGAAGGAGAACGATTACCCGACATTACTGTTTAGGCGAGTAAACATGAGAAATTAAAATATAATTACCCGTCCCCTGTGTATGCTAGTGCAAGTGCGTGCCTGTGCATGCATTAAAGAAAAGCATAAAAATTAGCAAGATCATCGAAGTATTAGTCGTCATATGCAGTCAAGTTATGCTGTTGTCCAGTTCAGAAAGTCTCAAGGGCTCTAGCCTAACTGTCCATTGATATACCAGAATCAAGTTGCATTATTTATTTGGTAAGTTCATCGGATCGTTCGTCAACTAGATCGCAAAATAAGACCCGGATCGTGATATGTCTCGGGATCGTGATATGTCTCGGGATCATGATACGTCTTTGGATCGCGAAGCATATGGGGTTGCGAATCGAACCAGGCTGTGAAGAAAGGATCGGATCGTGGTATGTTTCTCACGATCCAGGTCTTCCTGCCCTCTCGTGAACCAGTTACCCATTCATCATCGCAACCCGATCTTCCCATTAAATCCCACTCCTCTCATCTGCCACCACGATCCACTGCCACGTCCTCGCCATGACCCAGCCTGACATGCTCCTTCTTCTCCTTCCTTATCCCTCCTCTCCTCCTCCGAACTCGAACAACAAGATCCATGGCGTCTCATCAGCCTCCAGAACCTCGAACGCCACACGACTCCTCCGCTCTCCCCTCTCAAACCAGCGAAAATCCAAGGAAAATGTGAGAGAAATCGTACGAAAGTATTCTCAAATATAATTACCTTTCTTAAATCAGGAAACAAGTGGATTTTCGAAGAGTTAAAAGCTAGGGTTTTTACTCAGGGGAGCTGGCGGCGCAACAATAAACGGAGAAAGAAAGAAAGAGGAGGGGAGGGACCGGTCTATATAGCCAAAGAAAGAAACCGTTGGTCTCCCCTTTTTTGTCATATATGGCTCGTGGAGCCTGACGGGCCGCAACGCGTTGAAAAGCACATCATGGTCCATGACGCGAAGTGATCCCCTCCAGATGTGTTGCACAGTTTATCGCGATCCGTGGTGAGAAATGACAATCTGAGCCCCAACATGATTGATGGATCGGAAAGATAATGTTCCAAGTTCACAGGAATACAACAAGCTATAAATTACTATTTTCTACAATTAGTTCTAAGACTTACCCGGCGATTTAGTAGCGATATTTCCGAAAAACTCCAGAGATGAGAATTGTCCAATGAACACAGAAATAATTGAAGATCTAGCTGGATATTTATACCGGTCAAAGAAAGCAACTTTCTGAAGTAACATGACATTTCAGACAGACGCGACCACTGATTTGCATCTCCCTGTGAAAAGACGCCTATGCGATTTCGAAGCATGTTCCATCCTCGATAAAACATACTTCGAGGGGGCAAAATGTTGGCTAGCTTTCTGACCAAGCCACCAAGGTTCACACACAAGAAGGAAATATGAAGCTTCACTCTTCTCAATCCCCTGAAGTTCGATCGCGATCACTCACTCTTCCACGGATCGCAATGCCATATCGGATCGCGACCCCCTATGCGACCCGATCCACTCTTGTTAGCTCGATCCGACCCGAGCTATAGAAACCAGAAAATGAAGGCTATGACTAATTCAACCACGATCCGAGAATGCAGGATCTCGCGACACCTGTCCACAACTATCATATTGACCAATTCTCCATCGAGCTACGAACCAGTCTGAGATTCTCGAGATTTGTGCCACGTATGACCGCGATCCACCTAAAGAAATCAGTTATAAATAGCCCAGAACTTGGCATTTTTGGGGATCTTTTTGGCAATTGAGAAACCTGATTCCACCATTATCATATCTCTATTGTTTCTATTTAAAGTTATCTCGAAATTATTGAGAGAATCACAGTTGTAAGAGTGAGACTGGGTGAAATCATTGATTATACCTGCATTCAGCATATAATCAACAACATATAAAGTGGACGTAGGCTCGCTAACGCCGAACCACTATAAATCTCGTGTCTTTTCTGCTTTTTCTTTATATTTCAGCTATGATTCTTCATAGATTAGAACAACTTGGGTGTTAGACCCAATTTTGGATCTAACAAATTCCTTCGGTTTGTCCAGTCCCAGTACAACTGGAATGGACGAATGCTTGACAGAGTATAACTGGTAGATCGCGTAAGTTGATCGTCTCAAACGTATTTACATTGGTGGTAGAGGAATTTGTTTCTCTTAGCTTATACCCGTGGTATTTTTAGGGAAATCAATTTGTGATTTGACGGGTATGATGATGTGGCATTCAAAATAAATGAAGACGTGATCTGTATAGAGATACGTTATAACCTCAAGCCTCATCAACTGGGAAATGACAGAAATCGGGCAGGCAGCATGGCTAAGTGGGCCGCACCCAATTAGGGTATATTGTCACCATCTAGAGAATATTCATATTTGTACCTTTTAATTCTGCATCTCCCGGGAACGGTTATGTTGGAATACTAACCGAGGGGTGGCAATATATTCGATACATTCAAGAGAAATGAATGGTCGGTCATGTGTGGTTGAGTTACAAGATGTTCTTGTTGAACTCCAGTGTATCGCTTCTAGAGTACACTGAGCAGAAGGTGGATCCATACCTGGTCATAATTGGAATCCATTCCCCAAATAAGAGCCCACGGTTTTGATTGTATATTATATATTTAGAATGTTAGACGCAAGCGTTTCTGCTAGATTTCTATTTACTTGATCTAGACATTATTATAATATCAGACAAGTATCGTTTTAGAAATATTTTGGGTTATCATAAGGTAAAAGCCATCCGTGTTTATGTGTGGATCGGTCTTATGATTATCCTTTATTTTAGAAGGATTTTGAAAGTTAAATCAAATGATTGAGTTTACTCGCACCAGTCACATGACCGACCCAGATTTTATTTTGTTTTGTTTTCCCTAAACTCTTGGGTGCCCAATTTTGTACAGGCAGTCAAGTAGTCGGGATTTACTGATACTTGAAGAGCTAGAGCAGGAGGCTTCAGGATTATATATCTATTGTTATTTCCGCTATGTTGTAAGTGTTATACTCTAATAATGGTATTGTGTACAGATACTGTTTCATTTCAAAGTTATGTTATGAAATATATTTATTCGTTCCGCTGTGAGATTCGTGTTTACTCTGATGTTGTATGTTCCTCTTCTTCTTCTACTCTAAGTTTCCATCTTATCTATTCTCACCCTCTAATTTCTTTCATCAACTACCAGTACTTTTGATGTTTGGATAATCGATGTGGGTTTTATGTCGATGACCAAAGATCACAAATTTCCAAGACGTTACATAATAGCTTTCCAATTCATGAATCTTGTCTAGACCTAACATTTCATGTCTCTCCTAACTGAATCTAGAATTTAAATAACCATGGATTCACAATTCTCAGACTAAAAGAAAAAGGGGAGAAAGAAGAGAAATCTAAATTGACCAGATCCAAGAATTTACCTTACTTCAATTAGAATTCTAAACAACCATTTACAGATACACATTCTTTTCCTCCAGATCCCTAATCAGAATTTCCTAATACTAATTATTCTGTTTTCTGAAGAGATTTGAGTAGGAAGAAGAATGGCAGAGTCTAGACAGCCTCTCGGAAAATGTGAGATTTAGGCTAGGTTCTGCTAGCTTATTTATAGGTGTTTCGCAACGAATATGGTCCAAAAAACTGTCCACGTTTGCAGAACGAACCTGCCTAGATCAGGGGTGGGTCGACCCCGGGGTTGGCCCTAGGGTCGACACACCCTTGTATGGGTCGACCCATAGGGCGACCCCATGGAGGTGTGGATCGACCCCAAAAAGGTCGATTTCCCACCCTGTTTTCGCGTTGTGTACGTTTTGATTTTCTAGATCTATTTATTTATATATAAGCTTGTTATATGTATACAACCTTCTTACGCCCATAACTTCTTCAAACGTTATCTGTTTTACACAAACTTGGGCTCTATTTAAGCTAGAATTCCGAGACGAACGCAACGGTGATGCTGGTTCCACCTAATTTTGAATATTTAATTAAGTTATTCCCAATTTATTTCTTTGAATATGGTTATAGTATACAAAATTTTAGGGTGTTTCATGTTTTTTAATCTAAAATATGGAAAATTTCTTATCCTTCCCCTCAAATTAAAATGTTATCAGTTTCCAAACTATGTTATAAGTCTGTTTCTTTGATTCATTTTACAAATCTAGCCATATTTCTAGTGAAATCTCATTAAAGAGATAAATTCATAATTTCTCACTAAAGTCTGCATCTATTTATTTAAGTGTACATTTGCGTATAGATCGGTCTATTATCAAACTCATGATTTTGCACACAAGCACAACTAACATGGGTTTTACAACTTATCCTTTGTTTCAAATGAACCATTTTCCCATAATCAATTAAAAAAACATAATAATTCTTATTAGGTAAAACTAAATGGGAATCTGATGGTAACATATATCATCATAATAAAAGATATATAATTTCCGCTCACCTCGAAAGCAATCCAAATCTCTAGATATGATCTAGGTCCAATCCTAACATCCTTGCACTTTCTTTTGTTATCCATTATTTGGAATCACAAATTGAAATATGTATAGCCCTATAAATTTTGGATCTATAGAAAATCAGATTTGCGATCTTACTTCGTTCGAAAAGCTTTCTGATGCGAACTTCCATACTAAATTTCTATGTTCTCCTTCTCGAATTCAAATCAGAAACCTATATCTTTATTTTATAATTTCTGAAGTCTGAAGAGGGATTAAAACTGACAGAGATTCCGCATCCATTCAAATAAAAATAAGTTTGGAGTTTAGCCTTGCATGTTTACTTATATAGGTTCAAATCATCTTCTCTCGTACAATGGAAAATAATTTAAATCCGTCCATTCAAAAAGCTCTCAAAAAACGGTTTGGAATCATGTAACAGTCGACTTAAACCTTGGGCAGTCGACCGCCATGGTCAACCAAGCCCAAGGGCTATCGACATTCTCGGTCAATTATGTATGTTTTAATGCGTATTATAAAATGTTTATTTATTATATATCAATCTCAATATTGTTTGAACATTGTAGTTTACATCCAAAATTATATTTAGCATTCTCAATTACAATGATTTCATTTATATTTTATTGTAATTCTCAAATGCACTTCAAATTTGGAATTCTTATGCATGCGTACACATATTGATATACATGTATATACACTCGTACATTTTACATGTACAATTATATTTTGATTTCAAAACTTCAAACAGTAATAGCTTTCCCATTCAAACTTCGTTCATAGTATCCATATATAGATTGGTTACGAAACCATCACGAACACAATGGCATAAGTTTTATAGATAAATTCCAATAATTCCAACATGCATATTTCTCAATGTTTCCATCAAATTTTATTAATTATTCTATAAATTCAGAGTGTTACATTTACCCACCCTTTAGGAATTTCATCCCCGAATCTCGATAAGGGTAAGATCATGTAAACCTTTGCACATCCATTTTACACTTATAACCATTTGGTGTACATTCAATTTTGCAACCATCCATGCCACAATGCATAGTGCATCACAATATAAATGAAATGAATGAATATAAATTTCTAAGCTGTACTTTCTATATGAATGCTTCTTTCTTAAAAATTATTTTCATAATATGATGCAAACATCATAAATATGTTTAAAATTCTGTATAAATGCAACCTTTGAAACACAAAAACAATTTTTCATTCAATTTCTCTCACACTTCTACTAAACAAAACGTAGTTTAACCAATTTTTCATACAACTTGATCAATCAAAATCCTAACATGCTATTTCTAATATTCGAATTTAGGAAAATTTAATTTCCTAAACTCAGTTTCTTATGTTAGAAAAAAGATATTAATGGAAAACTATATATTCCCATTACTCTATTGTGTAACCTTTTTTCCTTTGTACTTGGAACTTCCCTTCAGTGGTCTATCAACAATCCTACCTCTTCCAAGTGTATTTTGCACAAGAAAGATTTTGTTTTTGGCTTTCATAAATTTTTATATGTGCAAATTTACTCTTTTATGTTTCTTTCTTTTCATTACATATAGTCGCCTTTATCGTGCTTATTTAATTTGTCGCTTACCTTTCCCGTTCTTAAAACTTTTTTCCTATGTTTTTCTCTTATTAGTTAAGTTATATGTGTTCTTTTAAAGCAATCATCATAAAGACACATAAAAAAGAACATTCGACTAATAAGAACTAATTTTATATTAGGCAATAAAAAGTACTTGCACATATAAGTACATACTACTAGAAGAAAAAACAAATCATAATACATAGTCCTATTAGTAATTATAACTAATCCTTAGGGATAGGCGTCCTAGATCTAGATCCTCCACGATAAATCAAAGTCCTAAACATCGAGTCAAGGTAGCATAAGTGTTACGCTTACCTACTCTGTCCTTCCAATAGTTAGTGTTCCATCCGCTCCCATCGATGGGCTATAAATCTCACCTTCTCCATAATATCCTTAGGCCTCATGAGCTGTGAGGATCCCTCGGTCCATGGGTCGTGCCAGCATAGTTGATATGGTTTGGTTCCACGGGCCATGGGGCACACGGTTCTAGCTCTAACTCCTCCTTAAATGGTGGCCGCTGGAAAACCTTTCGAGGCTCAAAATACTCCACATAATCCAACTGCTTATACTGGATATAAGGTTGTAGCTGGGGTGCAAAGGGGGATATTCTATCTAGGGTAAGTGTTCGGTCGATTCGGTTGGTTTGGAAGTAAAAAAAAAAACTCAAACCGAAATTTTTCCGAACTGAACCAAATTAATTTCATTTAATTTGGTCGGTAACCGATTTAACCGAACTTGAAGGATATATTATTATTCAAATGATAGATTCATTTAAAGTAAAACATAAATTCATGTTTGGAGAAATTTTATATAGTAAATTTTATGTTTATGATAAGATTTGATCTATTTGCAACAAATTCCTTTGTATTTTATAATTAAAATAATTATATAAAGTACTACAATACTGTAAAATTAGATAATAAATTAAAATATTGGTTAGTTTGGTTAAACTGATAATCAAAAAAATTACTTTACAAACCAAATTCAAACCGATTTAGTTTTAAAACCGAACTGAACCGACCAAAATGAATCTGTTTGGTCGGTTAACTCGGTTTGAACCGAATATTACTCACCCCTAACTCTACCTCTAAATCTATGCCTTTCGTCCTTAAGGAGGACACATCCAAAGGTGGGTGTCTATCCAGAACCCGTGCCTCTCTTCCGAAGCTAACCCCTACCTTCCTAGAAACTATAGTCCAAAGATAGCAGCAGGCAAAAGAATCCATGTAATTGTAACAACCCGTATTTTTAATAATGAATATTTAATTAATTTAAGTATTTAAAATGACTAATTTTAAGAGTTAACAACTTGAAATTAACATAAAGTGAGAATTGGAATGTTAAATTAACTTGTGATTGAAAATCTTGAGCTTAAAGTCCAATTAAATTTATATTGAAGCAATATAAAATTATATTTGCATATAAACAATAATAATTTATGATTGTTTTAAAATAAAAAATTATTTATAGATTTGATTTAATATGTAAAAATAGTTATTTTTCAGGATCTCAAAATCCGGCAAAAGCAACTTTATAAGATCTGAAATGTTGAACTATTGTATGATTTCAATTTTTATATTAATCAACGATATTGTGCGCGTGTGCACGATATAAACGTGTATCGAGAATCGATTTGGAATTTTAATAATAACCGATAAATACGATCGAATTAGCTTTCAAAACAAATTCCATTGTGTTTGGAATGTGGGTTGTTAGCTATAGACAACAGTGAACACGTTTCATTTTGAGTTCAGGAAAATTTTGACCTCGGTGAATAGTATTTTGGGATTTCCTATATAAGGACCCATTCCTCTGTTTACTTGCCTAAACCCTAGACTTTTATTTCTTTTCTAGCAGCCATTACGTGTGAACCAAATCCTACATCCTTGATTAAGACAATCCAAGCCATATTGGTCGAAGACGTCAACTAAAGAATGGTGCGAACGAACCCTAAGAACCCATCGCCAGTGACAGAGCGTTGATCAATATATTGAAGTAGTGGATATTTTATGATGAAATCACGACGGTTTTTGGGTTTTTTGGTGAATTATAGGCGAACGAGGCATCTTCCGTTGCTAGCGAAGGTGGAGGGGGAGTGGGTGCATCGAGTGGTGGTGGTTGCTCGATCTATAGTGGACGGTGGCGGCCTGGGAAGCGAGATGAATTGGATTAGTTCATTTTGGTTTTTTGGACAACAGAGGGGTCGTTGGAGGTAGGGATGGTGGCTATGGAGGAGTGGTGGACCGACGATGGCTGTGACGTGGGTGCGGCGGCCAATGGCAGTCATTGGCGATGTAGGGAGGGGGATGATCGAGATGGGTGTTTCGAGTTTTAGCTTGATTGAGCCTGAAGATGTCGCATTTTTTAAACAGGATTAATGTTTTTAATTGTCATGGTTAGGTGGGTGAAAGGCCAAAATTTGTTTAAGTTAATAAAGTGATTAACATTAGCTAATTTCGTTAATTAAGTATGGTTAATTTCAATTCAAGTTAAATATTGTAACAAATGTATTTATCCATACATGATCAGATTAAGACAAAACGAATTGTGTTGTAATCATTTTAAAAAGCCTATGCGTGTGAATTGGATTGTCGTGATTTGGAGCTATTTGGGATTTTGTCTAATTTAAAACATCTGGTTGAAATTAGATAAAATGAAGTGAAACATCGACCGGAATGAATGGTGAGTTAACTCTCATGCTTTCTAGAATACTGCTGGGTATTGTTATATAATATAATAATATTCTTTGTTGATTTTTATATCAAATTGTTCGTTTGGATGGTTCATTGCTTAATTGGTTAGTTATGGTTAGATATTCCCGTCTGTGAACGGATGACCTTCGGCACTACCTACTTTTATGCGTAAGATTCATCTTAAATGAATTAGATTAGATTGCCTAATTTATATGCATATACAAACTGATATACGAGTTGTGACACAGGGAGACAAGTTGGAGGGATCCAACAGGATTTCTCGTTGTTTTGGATGTTACTTGTTGTTATATTTTACACATATGAACTATCTAACATAAGTAACATTAAAATCTGATTTGGATGATGATTGTTGAATAGAATTTAACATTGATGTGTTATTAATCAATTAAAAGTATTGGTTAAAGTGGTTTGCAGTAGATGGCCTAAAATCCATCTTTTTAAGATGTTCATGCGCGGTCAGGTGCATTGACTTAGTTGAAGTTATAAAAATTACTTTTATAACAAAAGCATGGTTTTATATTTATTGTATATAAGTTATATGAAATAATGGTCTTAAAAATAAATCAATACATATAATTGGATTTTATACCGAAATTATCAAAGGTTATGTGTAGCGAAATATCTGTTTAGTAAATAATTTTTACATAATTATAGTTTTCAAATGTTAAAACTTAACGAAGTTTTAAAATTTGTGTTTTATGAAGTATAAAAGTTGATTTTAGAAATTGTTTTGAACAAGTTAATAAATGGCTTTGTTTAGGTTGTAAATTGTTGCAGAAATGATCGTAGTTTTTAGAATTGAATTTATGAAAAGTTGGATATTTACAAAAGGATTATAGACGATTTAGTTTGGTTTCAAGTTAAATTTTAAGTGATTTGGTTTTAAAATCAAAGAAAAATTGATAAGATATGAAGTTTATGAAGAAAAAAAATCAAGTTTTGTAATAAGATTTTAAATGAATTTTTATGAAGGGTTTTATAAAGGGATTTTATAATAAATTCAAGTTTTATAAACAAGGTTTATAAAAGAGATTAATAGCAAATGTATTGGTTTTAAAAGAGAGTTTACTTAATAATTGAATTAAGTAAAAGTGATTGAATGTGAATGAGATTTTTAAATGCAGGAAATGGTTTTTATGCCTTATTTGAATTGAATAGTTAATGTAACTTATTGTGACATTTACTGAATGTCTGGTTTTGTGTTAACAAACTTTCACTTATCTTGAGATAAGAATGTTGTCGAGTCAAGGTCTTAGAAGTAAATAAAATATCCCAACTTGAACAACTTCATTGTTATACAAAAAATGATAATGGTTTGAAAACAAAAGTGGATGCTGGAAATTAAATAATTATTTCCATAAGCGGTATAATAAACTTTAATTTGCAAAGTTTATAAGTTAAATAAAACTGTTTGGTGTGTTATAACAAACAATATATCATACGACATTGTTTGACATAGATATCAATTGTGACTATACTTATTCAATTTGATTAGGTATATAACATTATTTTCTAAGTACTGAAAATAGTAGGGATCTGTGAATATGCTTATTCCAATCTGATAAGTTTATGGCTATGGTTTTCAAAGTAACGATCGAAAGCAAGAGATTTTTAAATATTCTTATCCCATTGAGATAAGTATATGTAATTGATATTTAAGAATCGATGAAATGATTTTAATGAATGGTTTAATAAAAAAAGGTCCATGCTGCTGATGTACTTATGTATTATTTTAATCTGACAGTTAAAGAACCGATTATCGATAAATTCCCCTTTTTACTTATAATGTGCTGGTTCAAGGAACCGGGATTGGAACTGGATCCAAAACCGCTTCGAATTAACTTTTTGTTCGAACTGGAATTTGAAGATATGTTTGTGCAAAGACAAAGTATTAAGAGTACAAGTGTTACTTGCTACAAATCCTATGGATGTAGTGAAGTAATGCATTCGGTTCGTTCTGTTCCTAAACGACTTGTATGGATGAATGTTATCAGTACATTGCTAGTGAAGGGCGATGAACATTCAATGATGGAAATGTGCTATATGTGAAAGCTAAAAACGTAGCCTCTAGCCTCATCAGTCAGTAATGACTAAATCAAGGGAGATACAGCTGGGCTATGTAGGTCACACCCAATAAGGTATGTTTACCACCAAACTATAATGGTTGACCCATTGATTATTTTATGCTTAGTGTGGTTGTTGATCACAACCGTGGTGGTGACATATTTGATACTATCAAGTTAGTGGTAGGTCGACTCTTTACTGGCATGGAGTCATAGGTTGACTCTCGGTGAGCTTATATAGAAAGGTACTATGTCGGGTGGCACCCCAGTGCCCAGTTATTGTATAGAAATCCAAATTCCAATACAAGCCTTTTATGGTTTTAGTTGTACACCTAGTATGCTGGAATTTAATTAATGTAACAATTTTGACTAGATTGATAAGTGTTTGTATTTTTAGCTATTATTATAATATCATGGGATTTTCTAGAAAGTGTTTTGGTTATCGTAAGGAAAAGCAAGTGCCTTGTTTATGTGTGGTCGTACCTTACGAGAGTTCCATTCTTTCAAAAGATTTTCTAAAATTAAGCGAGTTATTGTGATGTGAGTTTTCTTACTGTTAAATATTCCAGACTGATCCGGGTTTTTTTTCCTTTCCCTCAAAATATGCTTGGGCAAGACCGCGTATATTTTCCATGTTTGCTTTAGATTTTTATGGAAATGTACGAGTGTAGCTGGAGTTAAAACGTATTCTCGTATTTACTATATTGATTCATTTCCACTGTGTGTGTTGTATTTATCAACCATTGTACAAACAAATTGTTATGACTGTATAGGCTGATCTAGTTGTGTACTGAAATCATTGAGGCATGTACATATATACAGTTTTTCTCTTGTGTAAAGAGTATTGGTATATTATATTTTGTTCATTTGGCTATGAGATTCCGATCTTTCCTGATTCTGATGTGTTATGTTCTTCTTCTTCTTCAATTGTAATCTTTCTTTCTTCTTTCTCACCCTTTAATTTCTTACTTCTAACTTTTTGGGTTTTCGATACTTGAGATTAGGCAAGTGTATACAGAGGATGTATTGGTGTCGATATCCAAGGGTCAAATTTCCCGTTTGTTACAATTGGTATCATAGTTGAAAGTTAAGTGATAACCTTAGCTCTGTGGCGTAAACTCAATAACAGATAAGATAATGGACTGCCTTATTATAAGTTTGAGTGTGTGTGTTTGAATATATATGTATGTATGCATGTATGAGAGCGCATATTTGTTAGTGCCATAAAATGTTTTATATTATATTCGTTTATTTGTTGAGTGGCATATAAATTCCAAATTGACGCATTTGGCCGACGTCATTAATAGGGATTTCTAAACACTAGAACGAGACAAATCAACATAGAATTGTTTTAAAGAGTTGGTAAATGAAATAACTTACCATGACTATATATATAAATATATATTTGGAAAAACCGACCAGTTTTTAAAGTGATCGCAAACACTTATTATTATAACAAATAATAATAACAATATTACAGGAATTTGACGAATTGTCAATTTACTACAAGTTCGATTTTTAAGGTGAACCATCCATCACAACCCTCACAAGGTTTCAGTATAGGAACTAGCTACAAACCAGACTACAAATTTTTATGCTCCACATAGGGAGTTTATTACATTTTATATAACTTTTACAGCAATTACATGATACAAACTATTGCAATCCATTCACTAAAACCATGCAGCCATTTGGTAAAAATTCAAAATCAAAATATCGAGCCACTAACCAAAATATAGCATGGGACAGGGTAAAAAGCACCTAACATTGAAAACGAGGAAACGTGGGATACGACATTACATAGAGAAGTGACTTGGGCAAAGAAATTCACCAGTCTGTCCGACCTGGGAAGCTTAGGAAGGATAAGGAAACCACCAACTTACTCCAGCATAGTCGAGAGCCTAGGCTTTATCGTAGTTGCCGAGAGCACAGACGGTGGATCAATCGACCAGAACACTAGAAAATCTCACTCCTCCCAAACCCGTCAACAAAGTAAGATTTTATCACTCCAGTCTTCCAAGGATAACCCAAAAATAGCAAAATAAAAGCAAACAACTTCCCCAAATAACACAAAAAGCATTCAGGTCTGTTCCTACAAGACGACAACCAAACACACATTGAATATCAATCCCTAGTCTGCACCACCACAACCGAAACAACTTGCTAACATAACCAAGATACTTCAACACTCACTATCCAAGTTAGAAACCCAAACATAATTAGTAAAATGAAATAAAACTTGGCATACCAACTCGAGGTAAGGTGAAACACGAAACACATGAAAAGAAAGAATTTACTGTGTGCTCGGTAGCTCCACGTAGAAATACAGAACTTCCACCACCCAAACAAGCCGAAAACCATCACCAGTACTTCTCAAGCCTAACTCTCAAAAAATAAACAAGAGACCCAATACAGTACTGACCCCATCCTCCTGACTAGGCCAGATCAAAAACGAACAATAAAGATACCAGGCAATGTATAGATCTGACTAGCTTAGAGACCTAGCGTGACACATTTCAGGAATTGTTCAGCATGGAAGTCACGAAATCACCACTGTAGGGTCAAAGACAACACAACAAGAGATGCCCTAGTAGTGGCTGCTATGCTCAAAAAGTGGAGAGCAGGATCTTGTGAGTTAGGGAAATTTTGAGTAGCTAAGATGGGGATTGAAGAAAATAGGGAAATAAAGGACTAATGGGTTAGATTTGATCAAAGAAATAATGAAGATGTTATTGAGGCCATGTAGGCGAAAACACGGAGATGGAGGAAGAGAGTAAGAGGATTTGTGAGGATATTGGAGTGTAGGGGAAAGAGGAATGAAGCGTAGAAGAGAGGAAAGCAGAAAGCCCCTAACGCCATTAACGTCCTCAATAATGAAACGAACCCGATGTCTTCATTTTTTTTATATATACAAAGGAAATTTCAAGTTAAATATAGTCTTATGGATAGTTAGTTTGGTTTGATAAGAAATGACGACATTTAATTATTTATCATATATGATTGTTTAACCATGCTCACTTTTTAGCGTTTGCTATTGTTAATTGATTTGTAGTTGTACTTGACCAGTTTATGGGTATTAGCTACCTTGTTTAGATAAGAGCATTCTCCTCACTCTTTTGCATGGGTTAGGTAGCTTTATAATTAGAAAAACAACGAATACGAATACTGTGTGAATTCAGCCTAAGTAAGTGTTTTATGAAATTAAACAAACCTATGTGAAGTGTTGACGTCAAAAGTTGGTCACCAGTGACAATCAACTCCCAATCGTGTGAAGAGCACACGAATACTGATTATAAAATGTAGAAAACGTAAAGAAAACTGGGAAGATGCACATACCTTTTATAGTGGTTCGGCAAAGACTGTGCCTACGTCCACTTTATATATTATTTCTGCTTTGGACTACAAGTATAATGCTTTTTTATTTGAAGAAAAGAAAGAAGACGGCTATTTTTCCCTTCCAGAAAAGGTCTCTCTGGAAAGAAGTCCTCTTTTCCTCTTTAAGCTTTGAGGTATTTATAGGTGGAGATGGCGACATGGGCTGTTGTGACGTGGCTCGGCCTTTCTGGGAGGACTTGGACGCATGGAATCCATTCCTTGGATAGAATAGCAACTGGAAGACTGATTCCACTATTCATAAATAGTACCCTCGGAAGTTGTGGCTTACGTGGCATCCATGGAGAGGAGTATCTAGAGTAGAGCGTTTTCCGGATGTGGTTGACTACCTTTTCTTCCTTGAAAGTCGAGCTAAGTATTTGAACAACTCAGCTGGATATTTCCATGCAGATCTGAAATATCCGGTCGATATGCCCTATATGAGACTGGCTCTCTCAGTCGTCTGGGAGAGCGAGTCTTCCAGAGTGAGTTATTGGCTTGTTTGAGAAGTGGCTCGGTCAGATATGTGATTACTTCGGACCGATCTTCTGCTGGGCTTCCTGGAGTGCGATCTGTCAAATTTGGCTGGTTGCACGTTTGGGCTTTGATCTGACCCGTTGTGGCTTTTTCCAAAAAGAGGGCTAACACTTTGCCCCTTAGAATGCATCTTCTTCTACATAGGGAGGTGTGTTCTGAAGTATGAATCGAAGCACAATCGTTCGAGTAGCAATGGTCGCGCCGAACCATATTAAGGCCAGAAACCCGACGATTTCGATGTTTGTATTAAGGCCAGAAAACCGACAACCGAATTAGTATTAAGGCCGGAAAACCGACAACCATCGGGAACTGTATTAAGGCTGAGATGATCACCGTCTTTGTTATAGTTAGTTCCTGCAAAGGCAAAAATAAACCGTTCTCGGCTTGGAGAAGGCTGATGAGTCGAGCATTTTATTTCATTTGGCTTTGAGGAGTGGCGAGTATCAACCATACTTGGCTTAGTGGAAAGTATTAATCATACTCGGCTTAGAGAGGGTGAGTATTAACCATACTCGGCTTAAAAAGGGCGAGCATTATCCATACTCGGCTTAGGAAGGGCGAGCATTATCCATACTCGTCTTAGAAAGGGCGAGCATTATCCATACTCGGCTTAGGACAAGTGTTTTTCATGCTCGACTCATGTTAGATTAATGTGCCCAGCGAGCAGTAAATGCTCATGGTGTAGAAAAAGAAGGGGCGAGTATCGTCCATACTCGTCTTAAAGAAATATACCACACTCGGCTAGGGAAGTAGATATTTGGAAATGGTGGTAGGAATTCGCGCTGACCACATTAAAAAGGGAGCGAGCATTATCCATGCTCAGCTTTAAAATTTCCCAAACATTATCCATATTTGCAAAAGAAAATTCATAGCTCCTAAATAATTGTTACAGAGAAAAGAAATTCTAAGAGGAGATCGGTTGATTCCAAAGCATGCCTATGAGCTAAATCCTAACCCCGTACATGTGTACATCAAGGTGTCCTTTTTATTGAAAGAAATACATCAGGAAAATCTGATTAATGATAATGCTGCGAGTGCTAGTCTTAGGGTCCTTTCCATTTCTAGGAGCTCGTGGATTGACGTGAGGATCTTAGGCAGAAGATCGTGGCGGCAAGGTCGAGGCGTGACTCTTGACTTATTCGGGTAGCTCCCATTTTTTACTCGAATCTCGATGAGATCGCGCAAATGTCGGCATTCATTGGTGCTATGTCCAGCCACATTGTGGAATATGCAATGTTTGCCGGAATCAAGCTTCATCTAGGATGGCTCTCGTCGAGGTGGTCTCGAAGTGGGTAGGGACTCTCGTATGTCAAGGTAGATATCGAGCAGAGAGGAATTGAGTTTGGTGTACTGTGGTACTTACTTTCGATTCGAGGTCGCACATGACGCTCGCTCTTTTCCATGGCCTTTCCTCTTCCTTTATTCTGGCCGTTGCTGTTGGATGGACTTTGTTGCTTGGCGGCTAAGACCTCTAGGCCCTCCATCACAATGTTGGCGTCTTCTTTTTGGAGGAATCGCTTGGCCTCAGAATAGAAATCATCTATATCCTTGGGGGGATCTCTGGTTAAAGAGATCAAGAATTCTGACCGATTCTGAACTCCTGCAATGGCGGCAATAAGTACCATCGATGGCTTAGGCCGATCGACTGACGCTACCACCGCGTTGAACCTTTCGAGGAAGGATCTGAGCGTCTCTCCTGATCGCTGCTTGATGGTGGATAAAAACATAACATTCTTTAGTTGGGAGAGATGTACCTTGAATTGCTTAATGAAGCGGGTGACCAGCGTGTTCCAGCTGCTGATTGACTCCGTTGTTAGCTGTCAAAACCACATCTCGGCTATGTCTGTGAGAAAGAGCGGGAAGCACTTATCTATGACATTGGTCGATGCGCCAAGTACTTCCATATGTCGCATGTATCGCATGAGGTGGATGGTTGATCAGTGCGACCATTGTATGGTTCGATAGGTGGGAACTTGAAGTCCGGAGGGTTTCAGGAGTTTCTGATTTCCTTGGTAAAGTGGTTGTGATTGATATTATCTTTGTCTTGCTGCGAGGAAGTGCTCCGAGTAAAGCGTCGGATGATGCTTGCAAGAAGGCTTACATCTCCGAGGAGTCATTGCCATGAATTTAACTCAGCATCTGGGAGAGAGCTTCGGTGCGAGGATCTGGCAAAAGCATGCTCAAAAGGGCGGCCGTTGGCTGGGCCTGCCTTTTGAGAGTTGAGTGAAAATGTGAGGGAAGGTGAGTTCTGGTAGGTGGTTCTGGGAAGAATGGCTCCTATGGAACTTGATGAGTATTGGGTCGAGCCGTACCCATGACAAAGGGTCTAGGCTGATCCGGCATTGCATGGGATGTTCAGAGCTCTGGGGTGCCTCCTGTAGGAGCGAGGTTAAGAGGGTCTACGACAGGGTTTTCTTCTGCCACAGTGAGGACCAGTATGGTGGGGTGGCCTCCCTGGTTCGAAGGGAAGGCCACACCATCTCCTCGTTGAAGGGAAAGAGTGGTTAGACTTGTCTACGGTAAGATTCCGGGTCGTAATGGGAATGGCATTGATTCTGATGGGCCTGGTGGTCGCTCGACTGGTTCGATAGGTCGAGTTGTCTCCAAGAGTGGAAGCAAAGTGGCCGGACGACCTAGATCTCAATTGCCAGTCTCTTGCAATCCTGCAGCTACGGTCACGCTGGTCGCTGGAAGAGATACTCCTGGCTATGATTGATTGGTTGGTGGTACCAAACCAGGATGAAATAAAGGTGTAGTCTGATCAGTGGCATGATTCTGTGTAGACCGAAGATCAGTTGTTTCCCCAGTCCGAGTCGGTGAAGGAATCGATGTTGAAGCCTTCAATCCTGCCTCTAGTAGACCGAGAAGGTGATCCATCAACTGCTGTTGTCGTTCGAGGAGGTTTACCCTGAGATGTCATATGGTCTCTGAAATCGACCATGATTTTATCCATGTCGTCCGGGGTAAGAAATCGAGACATAACTTCATGAGAGAAGCCTCGTGGCTCGCTTCTGTAGTGTTAGTATCGGCTGCATTGGTATTTGCGGGACGAAAGGATATTGGATCTTTCTTTCGCTTGATCACCATGAACTGAGATGAGCGGATGCTATGAAGGAAGGTTGGTGCACTTCTCCTACCTGGCGTGCCAAAGTGTTGATGTCAAAAGTTGGTCACTAGTGACTATCAACCCCCAATCGTGTGAAGAGCACACAAATACTTATTATAAAATGAAGAACAAGTTAAGAAAATGGGGAAGACGCATAGACTTTTTATAGTGGTTCGACAAAGACTGTGCCTACGTCCACTTTATATATTATTTTTGCTTTGGATTACAAGTACAATGCTTTTTCTATTTGAAGAAAAGGAATAAGACGGCTATTTTTCTCTTCCAGAAAAGGTCTCTCCGGAAAGAAGTCCTCTTTTCCTCTTTAAGCTTTGAGGTATTTATAGGTGGAGATGGCGACTTGGGCATTTATGACATGGCCCGGCCTTTCTGGGAAGACTTGGACGCATGGAATCCATTCCTTGGATAGAATAGTTGCTGGAAGACTGATTCCACTATTCATAAGTAGTATCCTCGGAAGTTGTGGCTTACGTGGCATCCATGGTGAGGTGTACCAAAAGTAGAGCTTTGTCCGGATGTGGTTGACCGCCTTTTCTTCCTTGAAAGTCAGGATAAGTATTTGAACAGCTCAACTGGATATTTCCATGCAGATCCAAAATATTCAATCGATATGTCCTATATGAGAGCGATTCTCTCGGTCGATTGGGAAAGCGAGTCTTCCGGAGTGAGTTATTGGCTTGTTTGTGAAGTGGCTCGGCCGAATACATGATTACTTCGGACCGGGTTTCCGCTGGGCTTCTTGGAGTGTGATCTATCTAATTTGGCTGGTATCGTGTTTGGGCTTCGATCTGACCTGTTGTGACTTTTGCCAAAAAGAGGGGTAACATGAAGTAATCTTAATAGAACCATAATTATATAAGTGTAACTTATAAATGAAGTTTACAAATAGGAAATGAATTTGTGTTGAAAATTGAAGGATCTGAATTTTCGGTAAATTTGAAAATAATTTTCAAGATTTAAAAAGGACTATTGAGATTATTTGGAAGTTTTCATGAAAATAAATGGATTTTAAAAGATTTTAAAAGCATTGATCTTACTCTAATTGCTGGAAAATAATTTTGATGATGGTCATGAACATCATCGATGTTCATTTTCGAGTTTCTAAGTGAGACTTGCTACCATGAAAATTTTGTTTGGTGATTAAATGAAGTTCTGTTAAACCAAGATTTACGATTTTAAATCCATAAGTTTGATTATGAAATTTTCAATTATACTCTAACATGGATGCATATATTCTAAGCATTAGAATTGGTTGATTGTGCATTTTAACTTATTATGATGTTTTCGTAGATTTGGAATGGAATATTCGACAAATTTTGGATAGTTGATATTTCCAAGTTGAATAGTAAAAATAAGCTAAGTTTATATGAAATTTAAGAAGTCATGGTTATAATTTATTAAATGATTGAAGTTTGAACGTATAATCAAAATTTTCATCGACAGTTCATAATTTTACGATTTGAACATTAATTGAGTGTATAAGATCCAACATAAGTCAAATTTTTTTGAAATAAGAATCTTTCATATCTATTGGATTATAGTTTTTTAGTAGAAGAGAAAAATAGAGATTTTATCTTGTAGATCTTGGGTTATGTCAAAATCAATTTTCTAGAAAAATCGCGGTATGGTCATTTCTAAACTATAACAATTAGTTAAACTAAATGAAAGAATTTTAAAAAAATAAAATAGGAATTTTCATAAATAAAATATACTTGCTCTTTATATAAACTTGTGGTGAATTTTGGATTTGAAATTTTGAATTGCTTGAGATAACATGAATGATCAGTTAAGTAATAACTTGAGACTGTTGAGCGAATGGTGACGCTTAACGAGTTGTTTACCATCCTGGTGCGATGATGAGGTTTATATTATGAACAAACCTCGAGCTAAGCTTATTAGTGTTTTTAGCGCTATATGATATTACTATATGTTGATTTATTATTGTTGCACGTAATGTTTTTTTAAGAGAAATAGTTGTGTAGCATGGAGCTACACAGCCGATTAATATAATATACATATATATATATATATATATATATATATATATATGTATATACTTAGCCCAGCCGATAGGCCCAACTGGTAGTAGTAACCACACGATTTACATAACAGCCAAAACAGCAAGCAAATATCAATGTTACTTAACATTTATTGTTGTTGCACGTAATGTTAACTTAAATTTGTGTTGTTTTCGGATTTACATCATTATTGTCAGTTGCATCATTTTTGGTGGTTGCATTTGATGGATATGTTGTTTGTGCATATGTTGGTTTTTGTGTTACTTGTTTATTTTGCTTAACTCTCTTTTGGGTTATGTAAGTATATACATGTATTTGGAAGAAAAAGCTTGCTAATTTTTTTATAGCTTTTAGTTTCATGGTAAGGATATGTTTTCCCGACAAAATGGTACGTATTTCAGATCACGTACCGTATACGGGTCTTATATATTGTTTTCCCTTGGTTCGGGATGCTTAATCACTGAGATGAGAGGTATAGTGTCATATATTGATATTGTGAAATTTTTCAGATCGCGCCACGTAATGGATTTACTGTCGAAATTTTCCAAAATTATAAAATGCTAGAAATATTTAACAATTTTATTGTATGATTTTTTTAAATAAAATTAATCAATTTATAACAATCTTCTTAACTTGTGATTTTGAGGACGAAATCCTTTAGTGAAAAGAATGTAACAACTCGGATTTTTAATAATGAATATTTATTTAATTTAAATATTTAAAGTGATTAATTTTAAGAGTTAATGACTTGAAATTAATATAAAGTGAGATTTGGAACGTAAAATTAAATTGAGATTGAAAATATTGAGTTTAAAGCCTAACTAAATTTATGTTGAAGCTATATAAAATTCTATTTGAATATAAACGATAATAATAATTTATTATCAATTGATTTGATTGTTTTGAAATTGAATTTTTATTCATTGATTTGATTTAACACGTAAAAATCACCATTTTTCAAATGTTCGCGAAATTCGACGAAACTGGATTTATCGAATCCAGAATGTTGAACTATTGTATGATTTCTATTTTCATATCAATCAGAGTTATTGTGTGGGCGTACGTGATATAAACACGCATCGAGAATCGATTTGGAATATTAATAATAAATGTTAAACACGATTGAATTATCTTCTGAAACATATTCCATTGTGTTTGGAATGTGGTTTGTTAGCTATAAACAATAGTGAGAACGTTTCATTTCGAGTTCGGGAAAATTTTGACCTTAGTGAATAATGTTTTGGGATTTCCTATATGAGGACTCATTTATTTGTTTTCTTGCCTAAACCCTAGTCTTTCATTTTTTTCTAGTAGCCATTTCCAGTGAACCAAATCCTATGGCCTTGATTACTAAGGCCAATCCAAGCCATATTGGTCGAAGATGTTAATTAAAGAATGGTGCGCGCCAACCCTAAGAACCCATTACTAAAGCATTGATCGGTGGATCGGAGTGGTTGAAATCGCGGTGGTTTTGGGGTTTTCTAGTGAACTAGAGGCGAATGGGGCAGCTGTCGTTGCTAGCGAAGGTGGAGGGTGAGTGGGCGCATCCAATGGTGGTGGTTTCTCGATCTTTGGTGGATGGTGGCGACCTGGGAAGCGAGACGAACTGGGTTCATTCATTTTGGTTTTGTAGACAATAGTGGGTCATTGAGGCAGGGACAATGGCTGTGGAGGTGTGGCGGATCGGCGATAACAGTGACGTGGGTGCGGTGGCTAATGGCAGTCACTGTCGATGTAGGAAGGGAATGATCGAGATGGATGTATCACGTTTTTGCTCGATCGAGCCTGGAGATGTTGTGTTTTTTAAACGGGATTAATATTGAGACTAAGGGTGAATGGCCAAGATTTGTTTAAGTTTATTAGGTGGTTAACATTAGCTAATTATGTTAATTGTAACACCCCGTAATTTTAACAACACTAAAGAAGATAAATTAAAGAATAATTAATTTAATATTCAGAATTAAGTGAAATAGATTACGCCATTGCATTCATCTCGGAATTCTGGCCAAAATGGACACCTGGTTTGCGTAAAACGGACACCGTATGAAGAAGTTATTAAGGTTTGAAGTTTGTATACGTGCAAGAAGAATATATATATATATATATATTAAGTCCAGAAATTCAAAATTAGGTTCAGAATTCAAAAATCGCGCAGAATTGAGAAGGGAGGCAAAAATCCCGCCCAAGGGGTGTCGACCCCTTAAGGGGGGTCGACCCCTCAAAGGGGTGTCGACCCCATAAGGGGGGATCGACCCCCCTGCGTCAGATCTGGCTGATTAGGGTTTCGGGGGCATCTATAAATATGGCCTTATTTCTCATGTTTTTGCACACCAAAAATAATGGAGAACTAGATGCTGCCTCTGCCCAGATCAAATCAAGTCTTTTCTTCTTCTACAATCAAGTTATTAGAGCTTAGAGATCTATGATTCGATTCTTCTATTTTTCTAGATCCAAACACTGTAAGTCCATGTTAATTTTAGATCTAAATATTTAAAAGTAAAACTTGATATGGCTATAACTTGGATCTATACCTATGACCATTTAAACCACATAATATCTGTTATAACCTATTTATCTAAGTTATTCTGACATGACTATGATCTACATCTGAACCTACACATATTTATCATGTCAGATCTGCCATTGATTATAGATCTAATTCAGTGTTAAGATCACCTTATACTTGTTCTATTATGTTTATGGCCAAATCAGATCTGTTGTTAGTTGGACATCTAAATCACTGTTTACATCACATCATGCATGTCCCTATTATATTAGAATCAGTTCTATTATCATATGCTCATTAGATCTGTTCCTATATGCCTATCTTGTCATTATTCCACTATATGTTCATGTCAATCTTGTTAATCATCTCTGTCCTTTTCCTTCTATCTTTTCCCTTTTATTTTTATATAGCCAGGCTACTTTCGAGCCTAGGCATGCCACTAAAATATGCGAATGCGTTAAATTGGGAACGAGGGGAAAACCGTATAAATTGGGGCATAACTTGTAATTGGGAATTTGGGCATAACTTGAATAAAGTGTAACAATATTAAAGCGAGGAATATGGTTCATTATGAACATAACTTGGGAAAAGGGGCATGAAAACCTATAACGCCATAGGTAAATTTGGTTAATAATAGAAATGCCTTGGATTACAGTAATTAGAAATCGTAACCACGCTTAGACATGAAGTTAGATTACTCTTATGGTGGAAGTTTGCCCGAAACCGCCCAGCATATCCAGCTACCGCAAGTAGTGAATTTAATGTGAGGGGTCTAGGTGCACAAACACGAGACGTGCTAAGACATGAGGTTAAACCCGACTTGTGGAAGAAGTCTGCCCAGAACCGACCGGCATATCTAGCATCCACAAGCGGTAGGCTTAATGTGGGAGGTCTAGCACATTATAACCATAAATGAATATGGCAATAAAGTTGAATACTTAACCTAGTTGTATCCATAGGGATTGTATGAACATGAACTTGAATAGGGGTTATGTAAACTTGTTTGAACAGACGGTGGGTTAAGTAAATCTGTGGTGGGTGGGTAATAGTTATATATAGGCCCACAAACTTAACCTGTGGGGTTATGCGATCTTTTAAACTTGTAGGGCATAACCTGTGGAAAACCTAGTAGTGGGGATGCAAGAAAAAAGGGAGAGCTTGCATCATCTTGTGTGTGGGACCCATTTCAGTCAGTAACCCTTATATAGGTATCAAACGAGTACTTTGAACTAGGTCGGAGTCGTGGCACGCTTACTGGGATGATTGTACGAGATCCAAAAGTGGGGACGGTGTCTGACGTCACGTTCCATCGGGGTCATGTGCGTGCATGACTCCACTTGCTCGGGAAAATAAGACGTTGTGATATCAATAGATATGGTTGTGCACATCCGAAAAATGAAGGGTCGCCACTTTAGGGAGTGATACAACCTGTTGTGGGGGTAGCATAGGGTATCTTCCGAGTAGGGAGCCGATTGATTAGGGTAGTAATTAGGGTACACTTAGACATCGGTATGTTTAGGAGCCCGTTATTATCCATAGGGGTAACTCTGAAATGTTGGGCTGCCTGTTGATTGCATGTGGTGAAAACCTCTCACTGGAAGTACGCCTAAGTCTACCATCTTATACATGTTGGGGATCATCTCATTATGGTTGTACTAGTATTAGTGCAGAGAAATCATTAGAGAAGCGCAATATACTCTATCATGTTTATCCTATTTACCGTGTCATGCCTGCCTTTGATGTTGTTACCTTTCTTATCCACTTTATAGGTCTATCATGATACTTTTACTTATTTATATGCTAAAAGTAAATGGACTCACCAGACTTTATTGTCTGACCCTTTTTGTTTCCTCTTCTTTCTCTTCTGTTTCCCCCTACCCCTAGGTTCTCAAGGTGGGAATACTCAAGCTTAATCAGGATTCTACTTTCATTTTTTTGGAGCTGCTTAGATGTATTGCTCAAGTTCTTATCTTTGCTACTATGGCTATGGATTTTGGGATTCTTCTTCTTTTATTTTTGTACTCTGATATTTTAAGTGCAAGACATAAGTTTTAGTGATGTACTGGGTTTATGTATTTTCAGACATATGATGTTTTGAACTACGATGCTTTATGATTAATAAAGTTTTTAATTCCGCCGCTATTTTATGTCTGTCTTGTAATGTTTCTGTTTCTGATTACCTATAACGCTTCACGAAACTTAATGCATTCTCTCAATGAGTGACACTAACGGACGTGGGGGTGTCACACTTGGTATCAGAGCTGAAGGTTACCAAATTAGATAAAAGTTTTTGAAAATTATTTTCAAAAAGGTTTTTAAAAGAAAGCATTTTCAAAAGAAAAGTCTATTTTGAAAAACATATTCCCCAAGCCATATGTAATATCTTTCGATCCTTTGTTTGAATCCCTTTCCTTTTCTTTTCAGCATGTCCGGGGAACCTAATATTCCAGAGGGTGTTACGATATCAGGCTGGTTCCGTAGGTATCTAGAGGCTATGGCGCCTACTGGTGGTCAACCAGACATTCCTCCTCCAACTGCACCCGTAGTTCCTCCTCGCCCTCCGTGAGAAGATAACTTCTCTAAGATCTGCAAAGATTTCTGTGCTATGGGAGGGAAGCCATTCTGTGGAACCGAGATATTCGTAGAGGCAAGGAATTAGCTCAAAGAAACGGAGGATTTGTTTGGAATTTTCGAGGTGGACGATCGTAGGAAGAGTCAGTTAGCTGCATGAAGCTTCTGGTGGGAAGTAACGCAAACAAGGCGTCCGATGGAAATTTGGGATGATTTTAGACAGAGGTTTGAAATGAAGTTTCTTTCTCAAGCTGAGAAAAGCATGCAAATGGAACGGTTATTAGCGCTTAAGCAAGGGGGCATGACAGTTAAAGAATATGTTGACAAATTCAACTAGCTAGCAATGTTTGGGTTGGAACTGGTAGATACTCCACATAAGAAGGCTTTGCGGTTTGTTAAAGGACTGAATGAACCCTTTTATGGGTTAGCTATGTCCCATATTCCAATGGGAGAAACTTTTGAAAGGCTTGTTGATATGGCCTTGATGCATGAGGAAGACAAAAGTGATAAGAAAGAAGTTAAGGTTGAGGAAACACAAAACAAGAAAGTATGGCCCAAGAAAGGACAACAACAGCAAAAGAAGAAGCGCAGAAAGAATGACAAGGCTAAGGATAACAGGAAGTGCCATAGTTGCAGACGCGAGGGACACTTGGTAAAGGGCTGCAAAAGAAGGAACAATACTTGCTTCAATAGTGGAGAGGTAGAACACTTTGCTAAGGAGTGCCTGAATAATTAGGGACAAGGTCAAAGGGCAGGAGCTTTTGGAGGGCAGATGCATGCTCTCACGACCAGTGCTCCAGACAGAGGTAGGAAAGTTTCTATGGAAGGTTTGATTTCTCTTTTCAATCATCCTATTAGAACTCTTTTTTATTCTGGCACTTCGCATTCATTTATATCTAATTATGTGGTTGAGTTTCTGCACCTAAATACTAGTATGGTAGTGGATCCCATTGTTGTCTTAAACCCCGTTGGTGGTTCGGTTCATTTTTCCATGATTTGTCGGGGTTTGAGAATATCTGTGTTAGGCGTCGAATTTGAGTGCGATGCATATGTGCTTGGTTTTATGGGCTATGGATTAATTATAGGGATGGATTAGCTAGCGATGTATGGTGCCATTCTGGATTGTGATAGGAGGGTCGTTAGACTTTTGACTTGCCATGGAAGGACCCTCGAGATTTCTTGTGACCCGTAAGGGTCTTTCATGCTTAGTTTCCTAGAGTCTCTTGATACATCTACCGATGATCTGCGATCTGTACTAGTAGTCCGCGACTATCCTAATGTTTTTGATGAGGTACGCGGCTTACCTCCGAGGCGCGAAATCGATTTTCGTATATATTTGGTGGACAATGCAAAGCCAGTTGCATTACCTATGCGCCATATGGCTCCAAAGGAAAGGAGGGAGCTTAGTAAGCAAGTAGGGGAGCTACTTGAGAAAGGGTTTATTACGCGAAGCATATCTGAATGGGGTGCTCTAGTGGTATTCGCAACTAAGGCGGATGGTTCGCTTCCCTTATCTGTAGACTATAGGGAGTTGAATAAACTCACTAAGAAGAACAGGCACCCGGTCTTGAGGATAGATGATCTGTTTGATCGGCTTGTTGGTGCATCAGTATTCTCTCAGTTAGACTTGGCCATGGGGTTTCATCAGTTGAGAGTGGATGAGGACAGCATAGATAAGACTGCTTTTAGGACTCTAGATGGTTTCTTTGAATGTCCCGTTATGCCTTTTGGGTTGACGAATGCACCCGCCTATTTTGTTGATCTGATGAGTAGGGTGTTTCGGGAGTTTCTAAATAAATTTGTCGTGGTCTTTGTTGATGACATCTTGATTTTCCCAAAGAGCGAGTAAGAGCATGCCTTATATATAAGGGAGGTTTTGAAAACTCTGTGTGCGCATCAGTTTAAGGCAAAGTTCTCCAAATGTCATTTTTGGAGAAAAGAGGTGAGATTCCTAGGGCGCGTGGTTTCTAAATAAGGGATAGCAATAGATCCTGCAAAGGTGGTTGTAGTTCAGGATCAGCATATCCAAAAGAATGCAATGGAGGTGAGAAGTTTTCTGGGGTTAGCAGGCTATTAGAAAGAAATTAGAGGGTGGGATAAGAAAGACAGAGATATTAGAATAAAAGAAGAAGAAACACATCAGAAACAGAGTCCCACATCACAACGGAATAAAATATAATATAGAAATAATCTTTACCGAGAGCTTGAAAATTTAAACTTACAGTCATTAGAGTACATCAACAAATCTGGACAGTTATAATAACATGTCCTCATATACAACACACAGCGGAAAAATTTATTATATAATATCATACGTCCTGAACACATCCAGCTCGTCTCTGGACTTTGCAACATCCGATAATCTGTACCTATACACCTTGGTCTAACCCGAGCATTACAAACACTAGGTCAGTCTGGTGAACCGGAGTGAGAAAAACACACTAAGTTTAAAGGCACCACACAACTTGATTTTAACGTCAAAATCTTTTTGAAAGAATAATACCGAATCCACAAATAAATACGGACGGTTTTTACCTTACGATAACCCAAAACATTTAGAATCAATATTATTCTGATATTATGATAGTGTCTAAATACAAATAAATAATAATCTAGTGGAACGCTTGCATCTTACGCTCCACATATATAGTACACAATCAAAACCGCGGGCTCTTATTGGAGAATGGATTTTCTGGCAAGGTATGGGACCACCTTCCCGACAATGTACCTCTAGAGATGAATACATTGGGGTTCAATAAGAACATCTTGCAACCTAGGCTAAACATGACCGACCCCTCACTTTCTCTTGAGAGTGGCGAATATATCATTACCACGGTTGGGGGCCAGCCAACCGAACTGATAGCATACATACATAAATAAAAAGGGACAACCGAAGGCATTTGATTTCACCAGATCATGTAATGATATACCCTTTTGATGGGTGCGACCTACCCGATTTTGTGTCATTTCCCGGTTGATGAGGCTTGAGGTCATAGTTTATTTATTTATTCATTTAGCTTTATTATTATTTTTAGAAATTCTAGCCACCATTCACTTTGAATGCCACATCGTTAGATCCGTCAAATCACTAATTGACGTCCACAAAAATAATCTAGTCGTTAAGCTAAGAGAAGTGTCCTTCTCTGCCACTGACAGGAAAAACGTTTGTAAAAATTAACATATGTGATTCTTAAGAAATAATCTGTCAGACATCATCCATACAAGTCGTCCAAGACAGGATGAACCGAAGGCAACCTCCTACCACATCCTAGGTATCACCCTATAGATCAGTAGCGAGTAGTCCTTGAATCCGTAGACTCCAATCACGATAGAATCCCAAGTTATTTATGGAAGCTATCCAGAGATTATAAGTAATCCTTCTGCTTATGAACATCCATGGTCTTCAATGCTCAGTCTCGATCATCTTCTGAGATCTTCACGTATTTGTTGGTCGGAATGGTTTCGAATATAAATTTGATTCCGGTCTTTCCGTACCAACAATGCATTAGGTCAGGTTTTGATAGTCAGTTATTTAACTATCAAAATAAACATTTATTCAACCATGAAAATAGGTTCACTTGTTCAGTATTCAGAATCACTTGGCCTTTTTAATTAAAAATAATTAACAAATTGTTAATTAAAACTTCTAAACCTTTCAATATTTCAATTTCGGTATTTACTTCTTATTTAACATAAGATTTACTTTCAAACTATTTCAAATACGTTAAGATTAAATCACATATATATATTTCCAACCTTGGCTTTAACCAATTTCACATAAACATCATCACTTGAAAACAATATTAAATTTCTATTCTTACAATAAACCCGTTCCAAAAACTTAACCATTTTATTTCCCTTTTATTTTGGAAATATCGTTATATATATATATATATATATATATATATATATATATATATATATATATATTCTCGTATCTTTCCATTTCCGTTACTTGAAAATGTCATTATAAATGCTTTTAAATTATCACCAATAATGTTGCATTACTATTTCCCTAATGGAAAATTTTACTCTTCTTTACCATTACAGCTATATCATCTTAGATTATCCTGAAGCCGTTCTAGTTGGGGTATTCTGATTACCTCTCAGACCTGGATCAACAACGTTCTTATCTTAAGATGGATATGAGTTGTAACTTCAAAATCCAATATTTCATTCTAATATAAAACAAACCCCTTTGAACTATTTTATTTAAAATATGGTTTTATATAACCTACTTACTTTTGAAGATCTCCTTCTCGAGTATAACTATTATTTCTTAATTCATTGATTAAGAAATAACTTACTAAAACGTTACCCTTTTCACTTCTACTTCTTTAAGCAATTTGTTATATAATTCGTAATTTGTTACCAAGATCCTATTACTCACTTCTTTACCAAATTCTCTCTTAACAATCTCTTTTCTAATCCATTCGACCATTTCCCACTTTGAAAATCTTATTTCAATTTCCTTCATTTTACTTAATTCCATTATTAAGTAATGTTAATTTAATTAACGCTTTTACACCTCAGTTCTTTTTATAAACTTTGTTTATATAATTTTGGTTTAATATAAACCCCTTTATCTCAGTTTCCTTTTACTCAATTCAAATATTAAGCAAATAATTAATTTGAGCTATCGTATTCGCTTAAATTCCCTTTTTATAACTTCATTATAAAAACTTGGGTTTTAATATGAAACCCGTTCATAAACTTCTTTCATAATTCAATTCAAGTCCATTTCAACTTCGGTTACCTTTAAAATGAATTTCAATTAAAATGTAATCTCTTAAATTATTATTAGTTAAATAATAATTTACTTCAATCATTAACTATGGTGAAAGGAGTTAATTTCTTTATTAACTAAAATAAATAGTAAAATTCCTTTTTAAAGTCTTATAAAAATAAAAAAAATATTTGTTAAACCAATTTCTTAGATTAATTCAAAACAAACTAATTAATAATCACTCTCATTTAAAATGGTTGACCTAAGTCAACCCAAAAACACAGTTATTTCGTTAACTAGTTCCAACTAATTCTTTCTTTAAATTGATTAAAAATATAATTAATTTAAATAGTTCCATTTGATTGTTTTCTCAAAATAATCATCCAATTCTTAATCGTTGGGTTAATTTTCTGCTCTTTTGCTTATAAATCTGATTAATATCGGAATTTGCTTTATAAAATTATGTAATAATTAATTATAAACTTAAATAATAAATAGTAAATGTTTATTTTCTCTTAATAAACTTTTATTTCAAAATCATAGCTTTAAAAATGTATATTCAGTTATAAAATAAATTTTATAACTTCATTTATATCGATTCACCTGACGATAAATCAATATTTATAAAACGATGTATGTCAGGCCATATGCTGCTCATTACTCAACCAACACTGCACATTTGTTAATAACAAAATAATGGTTGAATTTAGATTCAACAATCATTGATCAAGTCAATCATCCAATCATATGGGTTAAACAGTTCATATAATTGTAATATAAAAATAAGTAATAAATTTGAGGAATCCTGTTGGATCCCTCCTACTTGTTCTTCCCTGTATACAAACAAGTTACTCAAATAAAACCAACCACTCAATACGATTATATATCATTTGCAATAATAAACATGGACAATCAATTCAACAAATCACGGTCAACTAACAACAATACAAGTCACCAATTAAATTTAACACGTTTATATTTTTATAAACGTAACCAACAAGGTATGTTACCTCATTTGGATATAATTGTTATCATTTAAATTAAACGAATGTTTAATTTAAATCAGTTATATAAAACTATTCAGTATATAGGAAAACAACCATCAAATCATTCAACAACTAGCAAACATAGCACACAAATAATAAACCTGACTTATATAAAATATAAGTGGGATAACTGAGTGAGTTTAACTCACATTGATTTCCTTTGTCACTTAAGCGATTCGTTTAATTAAGTTAAACTAGTGTTTAATTTAATTAAATTCTTAGATGCTCTAAGATTTGTCCCAACTGGCTTCAGAATGTAGATCTCAGCAATACGGTTCCACTGGAGCTTGTTTGGTTCGATTCTGTTGAGATACGTGAGAGTTATACAATTATAAGCATACAGTTTAAATTAATTTAATTAACTCCTTAAATCTATATAATTATTTAATTTTAATTACATTAATTACTCTTGTTATCAACAGTAACAGGCCCCTCTTCTATCTGTTTGTTCACACATCGAAACCATGCAGCAATTTCCTTTCACCGCATTGATCCTGTTCAAGATCTATGACACCATGAATTTTATATAAACATAATTAGTTTTCTTAACTTATTTATTTATAACAAATAAAACTTCAATTATTACATTACACGGTTAACATGTTGATATGCCTCCTTCATTCACGATATTTCTGCTTTATATTTCTGGTTCAGTGTTCTTCCCATTTGGCTTCATTCGAATTGTCTCAGCATGCACCATCCCTGCGTTCCAACCCATAATGTTAACACATTTATTAACCAGTTAACTCTTAATTATAAACTAATAACTTATTAACCTTTAATTAAAATCAATTTAGTTTAAACCAAAACAGGTCATCCCCTTTTGTGTAAATTAATAGTCCAGTTTTGATTTTATACCTTCAGCATTTCACTCCTCTTCGTCCCCTTTATTTCCTGTGCCTGGATAAAATACAACGATAGTTTTAATCGTTCATAACTAAATTAATTACTTTAAATTCTTATTTTAGGGTTAATTATCTTTGCATCAACCGGTTACAGGCCTCGTTCTTCTGCTTATCATTTCAGCTGCTTGTCTTCGTGTTCCAGAACTCACCGCCACCGATGAAAGTCGCGCCCCCTCCATGATCAACCGGATGACCATCCGCCTCCACTGCTCCAAGCATCTTAGGTCTCTCGTCCTCCTTCTGGCCACACTAAGCTACGCCTCAAATTTTGATACCCACCTCCCTGTTTCCTTCCTCTCGTCTTTGTTCAAATACGGGAAACCCAACTCACAAATCCTTCCACCACCGCTGCGCTGTCTATCCACACATGAACGCCGATCGGTGACTGGCCAGACCTCCGTCCCAGTGTCCTCAACCTACGCCACAAATCAAAGCCAACTCGATGCTCTCCGTCCCCGGTGATTGACCCTGAACCCATGCTTCAGAACTCGGCTGGAGTTTTTTTTGTGAAGGTGCGGTTTCCTTATTATTGAAAGAAGAAAAATAATAATAGCGGTGAAGTCGTTTTATAGGAAAAACAACACGAAGGCCAAGTATATTAGTGTATAGGGTTGCAGAGAAATTATACGGTAGTTAGAGAGTGCAATTTTGTTCACATCTTTTAAGGGATGTGAACAAAACACTCGGTCCCCATTAGTGGAAATCAGGGGGGTCCATATGGGTCCCCCTGATTTCCACCAATTAGGGTGGAGTGTTTTGTTCACATCCCTAAAAAGGATGTGAACAAAATCCTATTCGTAGTTGGATACGTGTTTTCGATTGGTATAAATGGGTAGACAGCTGACAGTTTTGCTGAATTTTGATCGGAGACATTACATAGAATAGCTGGGAACTTAGGCATTGAAAATGTTCAAGTATAGGCTGCTGCTAGTATATTAATTTGATGAGGCCTATGGGGTAGTCTGCATTTAGATGGGATGGCATGTGTTTTTAATTTAGTGGCACGATTTTTGTAATTAGTGGTAGGTTAGTTGTGTACTAGTTATTCTAGGCCTTGCGTGTTTTTAATTTATGGGTAGGCTCATATGAAAAGAAGAAACAGGACGGTGTGTTTCAATTTGAAAGAACGATGTGCAGTATATAAGGTAGGCATTTCTTGTTTCATTTTTGATCGACGTGTTACAATCACGTTATAGGCAGTGCATATGTTAATTTCCTTAAGTTGGCTTAGTTCATATATGTGTAGTTTCTATATTACTTGGCTGAAAAGAAAAGTTTTGGGTCAGCTTGCGGTGGAAGGGATTGCTCCGTATACGATTATTTTATTTTACTGCTATTTAACGCTCACGTTTAAATATTTGCACCACCATACACAAATTTTAAGCACGAGTAAAGTAGATGCTCTACTACGTCTTAATGTTACGGATCCAATGAAATTTATTTCGTCGAAAACGGATATCATTTGCAAAAATTGCCAATTTAAGGCTTATATAATATTAATAAAATATCATATAAATTCCAAAATAATCGAATTAAATTAAAATAAATTATTATAATCATAAACACCCACTGGAAATATCATATAGCTTCAAAAATAAATTATACAACTCAATATCATCAATTTCAAGTTAAAACAGTATCCAAATTATATAAAGATCTTTATTAATTTATTAAATAAACGTTACGATTTATTAAGGAATTCCATAGCGACTATTTTAGAATTTGAATTGGATATAACTAACAATCTATAACATGAAATCTCAATTTTTCTCTTCCATATGAAAATTATAATCAATAAGATTCCAGCGTTTCTTGTTTCACAGAAATCCGACTTATACCGGATCTTGTATATTCAATTAAAGTTCCAAACTCAAATATTACGAACTACCGCGCCATTTCGAGCTCGTTTTATATTATATATAAATTTAATGTTCAAACTTCATTATATAATCGAAATATATAATTTAAATCCATTTAAATTTCCAAATAAATATTTAATGTAATAAAATAAATTAAATATTTGACTACCATAAATACGGGACATTATAATCTTCCTCCCTTAAATGAATTTCGTCCCCGAAATTACTAGGGTAGGAAAATGTCATAAACCCATTATAATTTAAAATCCAATTTATTATAAATCAAAAACCAACTCAACATTGTTAATAAAAAAATTCAAAATATCGAAAAAATTCTAACACTTTAATTCCCCGGAAAAATTCGCCAGAATCTCCCCTGTATGGAGTGACATCTGCGATATCGTAGGAACAAACAATATATATACATCGACCCACACGGTCAGAAAATCAAAAACAAATTTTTTATTTCCACGTAGGCGTACCTTATGCGAGCGCTATTGAGCATACTTGCTCAATTTACTTGCAATTTATTCAACTAAATCAATCTCAAAGCCTTCAAGCATCTGTACTTAACTGAGTTTAACATGTAAGCAATAATTACATGAAATATTTAAATAACACTTCATTTACTAATAGGTATAACTATACAAATTTCCAAAATCTAACATCTAGCATCACTTCATTTTAAATGGTATATGTGAATACTAGGGATAATCAATTCATATCCGGTTTCATTCCAATTTATCGTACTGGAATTTATTTTCAATTCATTCAACTCTAATTTAACTTGTTAAGGAATAATATTCAAGCAGTCCAACACATAATCAACAATCAAACAACAACCAGTGCACAACCAACTTAATCGAATCTATTGAATTTACATTCAATATTATTATTTACTTTGGTTCCACATATTTAACATCAATCGATTAATATCTGATCGAATTTTATTCAATTATATTCATTCAAATTTTCAAATTTCAAATCACTCAACCAAGTTAAGTTTTAATTCAAATTTTCATTCCAATTTATCAACAAACAAAACAATATCTTAATAATTTAGTAAAATTATTTCTTTTCTATAAAAATATAATTTGGGCAAAATTATTTCATTTACCCTCTTTACAAAACAATATCGTATCAGTTGGCAGTTCCAAATCGAACCGATCAAATAACACAATACAAAACATTTGTATATAAAATCTACAAATACGCTCTCATGTATATATACGTATACTTAACTCAATCTAGGATATTATTAATCCCATCTCTATCGAGTTATACCACAAAGCTAAGGTTTTTACTAAACCAATAGCTCTGATACCAAGTATAACGACCCACTTTTTAGTAAAGTTTAAGCCAACATTTACCAACCCATGTCAAATCAAGTTATACAGAAAAGCAGATAGATATTAGAAAGAAATTAGACGGTGGGATAAGAAAGAAAGAGATATTAGAACAGAAGAAGAAGAAACACATCAGAAACAGAGCCTCACATCACAGCGGAATAAAATATAATAGAGAAATAATCTTTACAGAGAGCTTGAAAATTTAAACTTACAGTCAACAGAGTACATCAATACATCTAGACAGTTATAATAACCTGTCCTCATATACAACACATAGCGGAAAAATTTATTATATAATATCATATGTCCTGAACACATCCATCTCGTCTCTGGACTTCGCAGCATCCGATGACCTGGACCTGTACACTTCGGTCTAACCCGAGCATTACAAACACTGGGTCAGTCTGGTGAACCAAAGTGAGAAAAACACACTAAGTTTAAAGGCACCACACAACTTGATTTTAACGTCAAAATCTTTTCAAAAGAAAAGGATAATCGTAAAACTGAATCCACACATAAATACGGACGGTTTTTACCTTACGATAACCCAAAACATTTTGAAATCAATATTATTCTGATATTATGATAGTGTCTAAATACAAATAAATATCAATCTAGCGGAACGCTTGCATCTCACGCTCCACGTATATAGTACACAATCAAAACTACGGGCTCTTATTGGAGAATGGATTTCCTGGCAAGGTATGGGATCACCTTCCCCGACAATGTACCTCTGGAGATGAATACATTGGGATTCAACAAGAACACCTTGCAACCCAGGCTAAACATGACCGGCCTTTCACTTTCTCTTGAGAGTACCAAATATATCATTACCACGGTTGGGGCCAGCCAATCGAACTAATAGCATACATACATAAATAAAAAGGGACAACCGAAGGCATTTGATTTCACTAGATCAGGTAATGATAAACCCTTTTAATGGGTGCGACCCACATAGCCATGCGACCTTGTGCCATTTTCCGGTTGATGAGGCTTAATGAAACGACCCAAACTCCCCCGTAAAGGAAAGTACAGATTGAATTGAGAACAAGGCAAATCAGAACACAAACAGAAGAACATTTCATTGGTTATTACAACAATCTACATCAGAGTACAAGAATATAACAGTATGGATAAATAATATACATTGGAAATACAATATCAGAGATTTAAATTACAAAGCAGCGGAAAATATAATGCAAAACACAACTGAAAGAAATACACGGATACAGAGCTTTCCGAATATCGCTTCAGCTGTAAACCAGGATCCTGTGAATATAATATCTGCAAAACCAAAACTACTAGCTGGCCGTGTGGAAAATATGGGCACCTAGAGTTTAGGTTGAAATAATAAACTCCAGATCAGTCATGGGACTGGTGTGAGAACTAAAACAGTTGTTAATCCTAAGTTTTAAAGTGGGGATATTATGGGACCACGCCATATAACACGAAACGGGTTTACTCCATATGAATCTTAGTTTAAAATAAAACAATGCAATGCTTTTTGGAAAAATGAAGCTATTATAAGACTCAGGTCCCATCACACAATGCAACGCAAGCTGAAGGATAGAGTTTTCCCTTATAATAGCTAAATATGCTTGATACGCGAAATTTCATCTTTTATTATTATTATTATTATAAGTTTATAGTGTCAAAAACAACTTCAAATATAAATGTATTAATCATAGACGACATGGGTACCATATATCATGTTGCCATACTAGTTCTACAATCAAAACCGCATGATGTCGTATTGGAAGTTGGATTTCCATTTATGAACCAAGGCAAGGGATCGTCCTTACCGAATTCAAAACAATCTAGCCCATGTCTCAGGATACAGTCGCAACTGCACCTAGGAAGCGCCAGGGCCGGTCATCTGTCGATGATTGAAAATACCATAAACTATATGTTAGCCTGCCCTATGGGGCATAAAATAATCTGGTCAGTAATGTCGACCAGAATATCTATCGATACATATATCTGAGGCACCTCTCTATCCATCAAGAAATAAGCAACATCCACATGAGTAAACAGTCTGGGCTCCATACCATGACATTACTCCTAGCTAGAAACTAACATATGTCCATTTCCCTGGGGTCCTTCTCCTGTTTCTGGTTCATACTAGGGTGTGAGGCTCACGAAGTAACGCTATACACAAAGCTATTCCTAAATAAGCTGTGCTTTGATCATCAACTATAAGGCTCTACTTTTCAACAAAAGCCTTGATCATTTGCATCTTAGCATGCCACATTGTCAGTCCATACCGTACCATTGATTTCTGCCAATATATAACCTCTGAGCTCGTACATCTCAAAGAAGGGTGTTAAGCAAGAGAATAAATTCTCCGCCACCAAACAAATATATATTTAGCAGAGATCAACGAATACAACATAAAGGAATACAACGTCAGACATACCATCCATTTACAAGCCCATTCTGGGTTTGAACGAAACCAGAGGCACCTTATTCCTCGTCCATATGTCCAATACAGGAGAGAGCACCTCGCATATCCGTAGGACTGTCAATGGGTCGTGTCGGGTCGGGTTCGGGTCGGGTCAAGTCGGGTTCGGGTTGATTTATAAACGGGTTGGGTCAACCCGTTTATTAAACGGGTCATATTTTCCCAACCCTAACCCAACCTGTTTATAAACGGGTTGACCCGACCCGACCCGCGTAACCCGTTTAACTAAATGGGTCATGTCGGTCGTGTTGGGTCGGGTTTACCTGTTTGACCCATTAACAGATATTGCCTACTAATATAAGCAACAAAAGAGCCAAATCATCAATATGCACATTGTTATATAATCACTAACATGCAACAAGTTGCAAAGTCACCAACAGACACATATATAAAGCATGAAATCCCCATATTCAAAAATCATTTTCTATACATAAGTATATATTCCCATACTGCATAAATTAAAGACTACTAGTATGAAAGAGATACAGTTGTTATAAGTAAAATATAACTAACAACATATAAGAATAAATTAGTAAAATATAATAGCTTACATATACGAGCATAGTGATTACTGCATACATAAAAGACTAACACTAATAGTATACATAAAAGACTAACAGTATGGAAGAGATATAATATATAATCGGGTTTGGCGGGTCAATATCGGGTTAGCGGGTCAACCCTAAACCCACCCGTTTATAAACGGGTCAAATTCGAGTTGACCCGAAAATGACCCGCTTACTAAACGGGTCGGGTTAACCTGCTAATTTCCGTGCGGGTTTCGGGTCGGGTCATGGGTCAAGTAGGAAATTGACAGCCCTACATATCCGTCGATCTCCAAGTACGTTTGGACGATCACCACTTATTACCTTGTCTTGGGTGTACGACCCAATCAAGACATCAGTAATTATCCAAACGATGTGAAGAACTTCGGTCTTCAACCACTGTCTTCACCTTCGGCTCTTGATCGTCGTATTAATTATTCAGAATGGGTTAAACCCAGTCTTTCCGAATAATTCGCGTATTTTATAAACAAGTGCTATAAAACACATCATAAGCCTCATTCCAATTTAGAATATTCTTTTAATAAAATATTCACATTTTTAATCTATATAAAGAATCATTAAAACCCTAGTTCGGTTTTAATCTCAAAAACCATTACTTAATGATTATTCAAATTTAAGAAATTAATCTTATCTTTAACTAGGTTAAAAAACCAATTTCAATTAAAACACAGTTCATGATAAACCCAAATCATCTTCCATTAACTATGGAATCTTCATGGAAAACGGATCAATACATAATCGATATAAATTTCAGTATCAGACTAATAATATAAATGGAATAACGGCAAGGCCTTTTTAAATTTCATATATAGTAATGGTCTTCATTCACATAAGCTTATCTCGATTACTTTTAAATCGAATTTCCTTCAATTCCAATTTATTCTATTAAGTTAGAAAACCTTACTTTGGGAAAAATCTCCTTTAAATCTTAATAAAAGATTTATAAATTCCATGTAAATCTTAATAAAAGATTTATTAATTCCATTAAATCTTAATAAAAGATTTATAAATTCCATTTAAATCTTAAATAAAGATTTATAAATTCCAAATTATATTTTCACTATTAATTGAGGTTAAAAACAAATGTCGTTTAAAACATAGCTCACGATAAACCCACAATCAACTTTCATTTCAATTCTAATTAAAAATTAATTAATTAGTAAACTTTTCTAAATCTTGATTAAAAGATTTATTCTTTGCACATGAGGTTTAAGAACAGTGTTATTTCAGACACCATTCACGACAAACCCAAAATCCAGTTTGTTTGATTTAATTCCAAATAAATATTAATTAATTGGATCACTCCATTAAATCTTAATTAAAGATTTATTCTAGTTAATAACTAGTTCATTTCGATAAAAATATATTTTTATCTTTTTAATTATGGAATTTTTCATCCAAAATCTTTCCAGATTATTAATTATGATTTTACAAAATTTTTTCATATTTTTAATAATTTTATTAAGGCCTGTACAGTCGGTTTCCAATAACGGCCAACGAATTGCATCCATAGCGACCTTTTTCAATTTTGATTTGGACATAATTCCAAATCCAACCATTAGATTTCCAACCTCTTATATTCATTGGAAAGCTCTTTTCGATACAAACCCAAAGATTCCGATTTTTGGAGAATCCGATGGTCGGATCTACTGTTACGTCAATTTGAAGTTAATGGTGAAATTCGCAAACGGTCGCTGCGCGACGCGTTCTATTCGGCTATTAAATATATATTATATATATTTCGTTGATTTCCTTTAAAACGTATTTTATAAATCGTTTATAAATTCAGTTTTAAAACGATTCTAACTTCATTTTCGATTTGAAATCAAAATTTAATATTCTATATCTTTATCATATTAAAATAATAATATTTTCAAAATATTAATTTTTGAAATCACTTCTTCTCGATATTCATTATAAAATGAATAAAATCGATCGATAAACCCATTCGGGTTAAAATGGCGTTTGCTACTTAACCCTGCTTCACATTTCAATATTTTGTGTCCATTCAAAATCGGACATCAAAATCAAAATTTTATTCTTCATTGAAAATTATTCGTTATTTTAAAATATTCTTTTAAAAGATTCTTTACTTTAAAATATTTTTTATTTTTAAAGATTCCTTATTTTAAAATGTCCTTTATTCTAAAATATCCTTTATTCTAATATAATCTTTTTTATTCTAAAATGTCCTTTTTATCCTAAAATAATCGTTTTATTCTAAAATGTCTTTTTCATTCTAAAATGTTATTTTATTCTAAAAGGTTACTTTCATTCTAAAATGCTATTTTATTATAAAATGTTATTTTATTCAAAAATGTTATTTTATTATAAAATGTTATTTTCATTCAAAAATGTTATTTTATCCTAAAATGTTATTTTCATTCTAAAATGTTATTTTAATCTAAAATGTTATTTTCATTCTAAAAATGGTGCTTTACATTAAAATTGTAACACCCCATGTATTCTATAACAGTGAAAATTGACAAATTAAGATATAATAAATTTCAAATCAAAGAATTAAGGGAAACGGGATACGCCATTGCGTTCGTCTCAGCATTCTACTTAAAACAGAGTCCGAGTTTGCGTAAAACGGACTCCGTATGAAGAAGATATGGCCTCCGGAAGTTTCAGAATTCCGTTTAAAATTCAAACAGACCAAAACAGCTCAGAAAAACCAATTCAAAATTCAAAATCGGGCCGGATTGGCCAGGGCGGGAATTTTCCCGCCCAAGGCACCTAGGTCGACTGGGTAGTCGACCTGGGGCTACCCAGGTCGACTGGGTAGTCGACCTGGGTCACCCGTGTCGACTGCCAAGTCGACACGGTGTCGACTGGCGTGTCGACCTGGCCCCTGAGCCAGGTCGAACCCAGCCCCCCTGGCTGGCCTGGTCTGTGTTTGGTCGATTTTCTGAGCCTTGCCTTGTCAATAGGGCTAGGTGTCAGCTCCTGATTGATCTGTCCTTCAAACGAACGGCTATTATTAAACCAAGCTCCATCGACGGTCCTAATCAACTCACAAACTCTATAAAAAGGACCTAAGACTCACCCTAATTCACACAAACAAAAATGGAGATGAGACCGTCATGATGCTGAGGAAATACTAGGAATAGCCGTCAGGAATTGAGAGGCAATTAGGAGATAATTCGAAAGCTTAAAGCAACGTCAATTAAATCAAAACAACGCCTACAACAAAGGATAGCATCTCCAAATTCAGAATTCAGATTCCTGAATTGAAGATTCGTCATACGTTGTAAGTAGAGTGCTATTCCGATGTGAATAAATAATTGTGTTTTGATTTGTGTAAAGTGAGAAATGGAATTGTGGCGATAATGATCTATATTTGTATGTTGCTTTGATTCTAAACGATTTGGAAATGTTATGGTATACGTTTGGATATTTGCAAGTATGTGGTTTATGTTGACAACCATATGTTGTGGTATTTTATTTGGGGTTCATACAAGTATATGATTCGTGTTAACAACCATATGTTGTGGTATTTTATTAGGATTCATACAAGTATATGATTCATGTTAACAACCATATGTTATGGTATTTTATTTGGGATTCATGCAAGTATATGATTCACTATTATACCAATATGATGTACATACTTTTATGATCACTTTTAGTGTGTAATTGGACTCGACTAAGTACTATGGTTTATATGAATCTATGTTGGAATTGGCAAATCATACTTTTGTATTAGAAACAAAAGTAAGCATTTTTATGAACATGATCAAACTATGTTTGGTGTTATGCCTAGTTGAAACCATGTTTAGGCCTATGTTGTTATAAAAATCATATGGTGATATAGGTAGAACATAAATTAAGTTAGATTTACATTCCAATTGCAAGTTTACATGAATAGATTAAAAACCATGATTCATGTCTAGGTATGTTTATGCTATGATCATATGAATAGAATGATTCATGTTTAAGTATGTTTATGCCATGATTATATGCTGTTACCATGCAAGTTCACATATGCCTAATTCATGTTAATTAGATCGTTATGTTGCAAGTTCATGCGTTCACACTCCCCTTTTATGTCACTTAGAATATATAAACACCATGTTATAAGCCTCCCCTTTTTCATGTGGCCAAGTTGGGTTTAAATGTTAAACCCAACATATGTTATATTTTAGTGAACGTATAAAAACAGGGGTAATGACGACGGGGTTAAAACATAGAACATATGTGTGCATGTTTGACGCATGCCAACAACCTTGAAAAATAATTAAGTGGCATAAATAAATTTTAACCAATAAAGAAGAATTTGAATAATGGGCCGCAAATATTTACATATAAAAAGGAAAGAGACAAAATATGTAAATGTAGAAAATACGATGTGTTTAACCCGAGGTTGGATTGAGTTGTGATGTAAACCTGCCCGGAACCGCCCGGCTGTCCAGTAGTCACAACAATACCTATCCAATGTGGGTGGTTAAACACGGATCCCAATAAGGACCCGAGGTTAGACTGAGTTGTGGCGTAAGACTGCCCGGACCCAACCGGCAACAGGCAGCCACAACAATACCTGTCTAATGTGAGAGGTTGAGGCTTTAATAAGACAATTAAGGCTGAGTCAGGATTGATAGGATTAAGTAAATTATATTAATACTTAATCAAAATGGAACATGCTAAACTATACAGACTGATTTGGGGTTAGGTTTACAAAACACTTAACCAACTTAGCATGTTGGCTAGAAATAGAAAACCTAGTAGCGGGGGACCCTTTTCAGCAGTAACCCTACAAGGTGTATCAGGATACCCTGAACTAGGCAGGGTGGGGCACGATTACTGGGCTGACTGTAAGAGGTCAAATCGACGGCGGTGGTACAGCAGTGTAGGTTCTAACGGGGTGCGGGAGTGCACACACTCCGGCGCATAAAAATAAGGCACTGGGCACCAGTAGCATACCTGTGCATTCTAGGATTGTGTCGGGCCGCCACCATGGGACTTGATACACCCCATGGTGGGACCAACATAGGTAACTACAACATCGGGGGCCGTAAGACACATGTAACTATGCGAGTAGGAGTCGATCATCAGAAATGAATCACTTCACCCTGATTATGGGGTGCCTGTTGGGAACTAGTTTATAGGGGTGCAGAGATTAATATGGGGTACGATAGTATATTCGACTCTAGACAACTTAACCTAGTTTATGGTGCTTTCCCATTTCCAGTTTATACTTATCATACCCAGTTCTTTATTCATAGACTGAATAGTCCTAGACTTACTCAGGCTTTATGTCTGACTCTACTTTTCTTTCGCCTTCTTTTCTTTCGTTTCCCCCCCAGGTCCACAGGGAGGGAATACCGCAGCTTGAACAGCTTTCACTTCCAGCTTGAAGAGAAAGAATGTATTGCTTGGATCTTTTTCGTTTTGGACTATGGCTTTGGACAGCAATTATGGGACTTATGCAATTTATTTATGTTTTCTTTATGCTTCTTTAAATAATGTAATCAAGATAGTTATGAAGGTGTTATGTTTTTGGAAGTATTGTAAGACAAATTATGACATGGTTTGTGTAACACGTATTTTGTTGAAATAAAAGTTGTTGTTGTTTTTTTTCGCTGTTCAAAAATATGTGTTCTTATATCTGTCTTGTATATCTGTGACTTATACTTATAAACCTCTACCAAAACTAGGGCATTCCACTTGAGAGTGACCCTAACGGAGGTGGGGTGTTTCACTTGGTATCAGAGCCAGGTTTACCAGATAAGATAAAAGTTTTGAAAATTTATTTTCAAAAGAAAATTTAAAGAAGCATTTTTAAAGATAAAATGTTATTTTAAAAAGGCATAGTCCCCCCAAAGCCATAGGTACTATCTTTTATCCTTCGTTTTGAATCTATCCTTTTTGTTTCAGCATGTTCGAAGAACTTAACTTGCCAGAGGGTATACCAATACCTGGTTGGTTTAGACGATTCTTAGAAGCAAGGGCCACTCAGCCAGGTCCTACCGTTCCTCCTCCCCCAGCTGCAGGAAATCATCCAGCTGCAGCAGCACCTCTTCCTTCACCTCCTCCGCGGGGTAATACTTTTGCTAAGATATGTAAAGATTTCAAAGCTATGGGAGGGAAGGACTTTCATGGAACTGAGTCCTTCGTGGCAGCTAGGAATTGGCTAAAGGAAACCGAGGACTTATTCGTCATCTTTGAGGTAGAAGATAGGCAGAAGGTACAACTGGCAGTATGGCTACAAAAAGGTGAGGTTTCCTACTGGTGGGAAGTCACTAATGCAGAAAGACTAGTGGAAACATGGGAGGACTTTAGGGCAAGGTTTGAGGCTAAATTTCTCTCAGAAGCTGAAAGGAGTCTTCAGTTGGAAAAAATCTTATTTCTTAAGCAAGGGAATATGACTGTCAAGGAGTATGTTAACCAGTTTGATCAGCTGGCTAGGTTCGGACTGGACCTAGTCAACACCCCGCACAAGAAGGCTCTCCGCTTTGTCAAGGGGTTGAATGAGCCATTACACAGTTTGGCCATGACCCATATACCCATGGGAGCTACGTATGAAAGGTTGGTGCAGATGGCATTGCTGAATGAAGAGGATAAGAGCAAGAAGGAGACAAAGGCAGAAAGCTCTCAAGGGAAGAAAGAGGGTTTGCAGCCTAAGAAGACAGACTTTAAGAATGGTGGGAAAGACAACAAAGAGAAGAGGAAGTGTAATTTCTGTGGCAAAGTGGGGCACTTAGTGAAAGATTGCCGGAAAAAGAAGGCCAAGTTGAATGGTGGGTGCTTTTCTTGCGGTGAGACAGGCCACATGGCTAAGGATTGCCCAAAGAAGCGGGGGCAGGGGCAGAGAGCTGGATCCACCTCAGGGGCACAAGTTCATGTGCTAGAAGCGCCACCTCTGCAACAGCGAGGTATAAATACTTCTGTAGAAAGTGTAGTTTATCTTTATGATCACCCAGTTCATACTTTATTTGATTCTGGCGCATCACACTCCTTTATCTCATCTGCTTTAGTAGAATCTCTGCACCTAGAAACTAGTATGGTAGAGGACCCCTTAATTGTTTCAAATCCAGTCGGGGGCCCGGCTCATTTGTCTATGATCTGTGTGGGATTGAAAATTTCTATTCTAAGCGTAGAATTTAAATGTAGTGCCTTTGTTTTGGGCTTTTCGGGATATGGTTTGATTTTGGGCATGGATTGGCTATCCAGTAATGGTGCCGTCCTTGATTGTGAGAGAAGGGTGGTTAGGCTTCTGACCCAACTCGGTAACACTTTGGAAATTACTTGTAATCCCTCGTATACGGTTATGCTTAGTTATCTTGAATCGCTAGATGCCTCTGTCGACAATTTGCAATCGGTTATAGTGGTCCGGGAATATCCGGATGTCTTCGAAGAGGTGAAGGGCTTGCCTCTGAAGCGGGAAATAGACTTCCGCATATATCTTGTAGATAATGCAATGCCCGTTGCGTTGCCCGTTAGACACATGGCTCCACGGGAAAGGAAGGAGCTCAGTAAACAGATTAAAGAACTTCTAGAGAAGGGGTTCATTAGAAGGAGCATTTCAGAATGGGGCGCTCCAGTGGTGTTCGCTACAAAGGCGGATGGTTCACTCCGTCTATGTGTTGACTATAGGGAGCTCAACAAACTAACGAAAAAGAATAGGCACCCTCTCCCCAGAATTGACGATATGTTTGATCAGCTTGTAGGAGCGTCTGTTTTCTCCCAACTCGATTTAGCGACCGGATTTCATCAGCTAAGGGTGGCTGAAGATAGTATCGATAAGACAACATTCAGAACCCCATATGGCTTCTTTGAATGGCTTGTCATGCCTTTCGGCTTGACAAACGCACCCGCCTACTTCGTGGACCTAATGAGTAGGGTGTTCAAAGATTTCCTCAATAAGTTCGTAGTGGTCTTCGTAGACGATATCTTGATCTTCTCGAAGAATGAGGAAGAGCATGCTCAGCACCTAAAGGCAATCATGGAAACCCTGCGAGTCCATCAACTAAAAGCCAAATTCTCCAAATGCCACTTTTGGAGAGAGGAAGTAAGATTTCTTAGGCATATAGTATCCAAAGAAGGATTAGCAGTAGACCCGGCTAAGGTAGTAGCGGTGCAGGATTGGAAGACACCAAAGAACGCAACAGAAGTCCGAAGCTTTCTCGGGCTAGCAGGCTTCTATCGGAAATTCATTAGAGACTTTGCAAAGATATCATCTTCGCTCACAAGGCTGACAAAGAAGAATCTAGTGTTCAATTGGGACTTGGATTGCGAGTTTGCTTTCCAACGACTGAAAAGGGCTCTTACAACAGCCCCAGTTTTACCATTGCCAGATGGAAGCAAGATGTTCACAGTTTATACAGATGCATGTGGGATAGGGCTAGGCGCTGTCTTAATGCAAGAAGGAAGGGTGGTAGCTTATGGTGGAAGCCAATTGAAAGTGCATGAAAAGAACTACCCGACCCACGATCTTGAGTTAGCCGCCATCGTCTTTGCACTCAAGTCTTGGCGACACTATCTCCTAGGTGAGAAGTTCGAACTTTACACTGACCATAAATCGTTGAAATATCTTTTCTCGCAGAAAGATCTTAACTTGAGGCAACAGAGATGGATGGAGTTTCTTGCCTCGTATGATTTCGAGATCTCCTACACTCCGGGCAAATGCAACGTAGTGGCAAACGCGTTGAGCCGAAAGAAACTAACCCTAAGCCCGTTGTTTGTTGAAAGACAAAGCCTAGAGTTTATATCCAGCTTTGACTTTAGGCCCTCCTCCGATTTTGTACCGGGCTTGCTAGCATCTCTCGAAGTACGCCCGACATTAGTGGACTCAATAGGGACAGCACAACGCTAAGACCCTCAGCTTGTGGAGACGATTGATAGGCTAATTAGGGGTGATACTTCAAGTCACCTCAGCAGATACTCCATCAACGATAAGGGTGGGCTAAGGCGAGACGGAAGATTATGCGTCCCACAGACAAGGGATTTAGTAAAGAAGGTTCTCGAGGAAGCACATCACTCCAAGATGACGATACACCCAGGCGGGGATAAAATGTACAAGGACATAAAGAGGACTTTCTTTTGGAACGGCATGAAGAAGGACGTGGCAGATTTCGTTTCTAAGTGTATGGTGTGCCAATAGGTTAAGGCTGAACAGAAAAAGCCTGGCGGTCTGCTCCATCCTCTAGAGGTCCCGCAGTGGAAGTGGGATAGTATCTCAATGGACTTCATTGATGGGCTGCCTAGGTCTAGAAGAGGCAACACTAGCATTTGGGTAATAGTGGATAGGCTTACTAAAAGCGCCCACTTCTTACCTGTCAAGAGTAAAAGAACTGCCTCATCCCTAGCATCTCTTTACCTCAAGGAAATTGTCTGACTCCATGGAATACCATCCAACATTGTTAGTGACCGAGACCCTATCTTCACAAGTGAGTTTTGGCGGAGTCTGCAAGAAGCGGTAGGCACACAGTTACGCTTAAGCACAGCCTATCATCCCCAAACCGACGGCCAGACAGAAAGAGTGAATAGTGTTTTGGAGGACCTTTTAAGACTATGCGTCCTTGACTTCGGAGGGACGTGGGAAGACCATCTTCCTTTAGTGGAATTTGCCTACAACAACAGCTACCCGATGGCGCCCTTCGAAGCCTTATATGGAAGACCGTGCCGGTCGCCCACTTGTTGGTGGGAGTCTACTGACAAGCTCATACTTGGACCGGATATGATCCGAGAGACTTCAGAAAAAGTAGACTTAATACGGATAAGGATGAAGACAGCCCAAGACGGACAAAAATCCTACGCCGACAAGAGGAGGACCGACCTTGAATTTGAGGTAGGGGACAGAGTTTTTCTCAAGGTATCTCCGCTAAGGAACGTTGTTCGTTTTGGAACCACAGGAAAGCTAGCACCAAGGTTCGTAGGGCCATTTCCTATCATTGAGAAAATTGGGAAAATGGCCTATAGATTAGACCTACCCGAAAAATTGGCCGGAGTTCACAACGTTTTCCATGTTTCGCACCTCCGAAAATGTCTACATGAATCTGCTGAAGTGGTAGAGCCAAATATCCTAGAAGAAGCTAAAGTGGAACGCGAAGCAACCGTGAGGAAAGTTCCAACCCGCATATTAGAAAAGGAAGTGAAGAAGCTACGCAACCGCGAAGTCAAGCTCGTCAAAGTTCAGTGGAGCGACGTCGAGGGAGACGCAACTTGGGAAACTGAAGCTAGAATACGCGCAGCCTACCCTTTTCTTTTCGAGAGTACATCTTTGATCTTTCTTTTTCCTTAAGTTGCGCTTTTATCTATCTTTTTAGGTATATCTCCTCGACCTTATCTCTTAGGTAGAAACCCTTTGGATGAAAACATGTAATTAAACATGTTATGGATGATGGTTGCAAGTGGTTGCAAGTGATTGCTAGTGGTTGCTCATGGTTACATATACACACACAATTTAGGTTTTAGATCGGCTCAGTCACTTCATATTGCATATGCATAAATGTATTTATTCGTATATGGATGAAGTTTAGTGTGTTGTCATATGGATGTTGCATTTATATATGAATGGTTGTGCACTCATGTAGAATTATGAATAGGAAAATTTGCATACATAATGGATTCATGGCTCTTACATGATTCGCATTAAGGAGGTCAACAGAATCAGTAGACCACCTGATTTTGCATTAGATAAGTACATGTACACACACTTCGCATATGATCATGAAGCATTAGAAGTCTTTTAAGGACAATGGATGCTCGTGTTTGATGAATGAGTAGATGGATGTTTGGATGTTAGGATGTACATTCTTCCTGAACTTGAAGATTTCGGGGACGAAATCCTTTTAAGTGGGGGAGAATGTAACACCCCGTGTATTCTATAACAGTGAAAATTCACAAATTAAGATATAATAAATTTCAAATCAAAGAATTAAGGGAAACGGGATACTCCATTGCGTTCGCCTCAGAATTCTGCTTGAAATAGAGTCCGAGTTTGCGTAAAACGGACTCCGTATGAAGAAGATATGGCCTCCAGAAGTTTCAGAATTCCGTTTAAAATTCAAACAGACCAAAACAGCTCAGAAAAACCAATTCAAAATTCAAAATCGGGCCGGATTGGCCAGGGCGGGAATTTTCCCGCCCAAGGCACCCAGGTCGACTGGGTAGTCGACCTGGGTCACCCGTGTCGACTGCCAAGTCGACACGGTGTCGACTGGCGTGTCGACCTGGCCCCTGAGCCAGGTCGAACCCAGCCCCCCTGGCTGGCCTGGTTTGTGTTTGGTCAATTTTCTGAGTCTTGCCTTGTCACTAGGGCTAGGTGTCAGCTCCTGATTGGTCTCTCCTTCAAACGAATAGCTATTATTAAACCAAGCTCCATCGACGGTCCTAATCAACTCACAAACTCTATAAAAAGAACCTAAGACTCACCCTAATTCACACAAACAAAAATGGAGATGAGACCGTCATGCTGCTGGGGAAAGACTAGGAATAGCCGTCAGGAATTGAGAGGCAATTAGGAGATAATTCAAAAGCTTAAAGCAACGTCAATTAAATTAAAACAACGCCTACAACAAAGGATAGCATCTCCAAATTCAGAATTCAGATTCCTGAATTGAAGATTCGTCATACGTTGTAAGTAGAGTGCTATTCCGATGTGAATAAATAATTGTGTTTTGATTTGTGTAAAGTGAGAAATGGAATTGTGGCGATAATGATCTATATTTGTATGTTGCTTTGATTCTAAACGATTTGGAAATGTTATGGTATACGATTGGATATTTGCAAGTATGTGGTTTATGTTGACAACCATATGTTGTGGTATTTTATTTGGGGTTCATATAAGTATATGATTCATGTTAACAACCATATGTTGTGGTATTTTATTAGGATTCATACAAGTATATGATTCATGTTAACAACCATATGTTATGGTATTTTATTTGGGAATCATGCAAGTATATGATTCACTATTATGCCAATATGATGTACATACTTTTATGATCACTTTTAGTGTGTAATTGGACTCGACTAAGTACTATGGTTTATATGAATCTATGTTGGAATTGGCAAATCATACTTTTGTATTAGAAACAAAAGTAAGCATTTTTATGAACATGATCAAACTATGTTTGGTGTTATGCCTAGTTGAAACCATGTTTAGGCCTATGTTGTTATAAAAATCATATGGTGATATAGGTAGCACATAAATTAAGTTAGATTTACATTCCAATTGCAAGTTTACATGAATAGATTAAAAACCATGATTCAGGTCTAGGTATGTTTATGCTATGATCATATGAATAGAATGATTCATGTTTAAGTATGTTTATGCCATGATTATATGTTGTTACCATGCAAGTTCACATATGCCTAATTCATGTTAATTAGATCGTTATGTTGAAAGTTCATGCGTTCATACTCCCCTTTTATGTCACTTAGAATATATAAACACCATGTTATAAGCCTCCCCTTTTTCATGTGGCCAAGTTGGGTTTAAATGTTAAACCCAACATATGTTATATTTTAGTGAACGTATAAAAACGGGGGTAATGACGACGGGGTTAAAACATAGAACATATGTGTGGCATGTTTGACGCATGCCAACAACCTTGAAAAATAATTAAGTGGCATAAATAAATTTTAACCAATAAAGATGAATTTGAATAATGGGCCGCAAATATTTACATATAAAAAGGAAAGAGACAAAATATGTAAATGTAGAAAATACGATGTGTTTAACCCGAGGTTGGATTGAGTTGTGATGTAAACCTGCCCGGAACCGCCCGGTTGTCCAGTAGTCACAACAATACCTATCCAATGTGGGTGGTTAAACACGGAGCCCAATAAGGACCCGAGGTTAGACTGAGTTGTGGCGTAAGACTGCCCGGACCCAACCGGCAACAGGCAGCCACAACAATCCCTGTCTAATGTGAGAGGTCGAGGCTTTAATAAGGCAATTAAGGCTGAGTCAGGATTGATAGGATTAAGTAAATTATATTAATACTTAATCAAAATGGAACATGCTAAACTATACAGACTGATTTGGGGTTAGGTTTACAAAACACTTAACCAACTTAGCATGTTGGCTTGAAATAGAAAACCTAGTAGCGGGGGACCCTTTTCAGCAGTAACCCTACAAGGTGTATCAGGATACCCTGAACTAGGCAGGGTGGGGCACGATTACTGGGCTGACTGTAAGAGGTCAAATCGACGGCGGTGGTGCAGCAGTGTAGGTTCTAACGGGGTGCGGGCATGCACACACTCCGGCGCAGAAAAATAAGGCACTGGGCACCAGTAGCATACCTTTGCATTCTAGGATTGTGTCGGGCCTCCACCATAGGACTTGATACACCCCATGGTGGGACCAGTATAGGTAACTACAACATCGGGGGCTGTAAGACACATGTAACTATGCGAGTAGGAGTCGATCATCAGAAATGAATCACTTCACCCTGATTATGGGGTGCCTGTTGGGAACTAGTTTATAGGGGTGCAGAGATTAATATGGGGTACGATAGTATATTCGACTCTAGACAACTTAACCTAGTTTATGGTGCTTTCCCATTTCCAGTTTATACTTATCATACCCAGTTCTTTATTCATAGACTGAATAGTCCTAGACTTACTCAGGCTTTATGTCTGACTCTACTTTTCTTTCGCCTTCTTTTCTTTCGTTTCCCCCCAGGTCCACAGGGAGGGAATACCGCAGCTTGACCAGCTTTCACTTCCAGCTTGAAGAGAAAGAATGTATTGCTTGGATCTTTTTCGTTTTGGACTATGGATTTGGACAACAATTATGGGACTTATGCAATTTATTTATGTTTTCTTTATGCTTCTTTAAATAATGTAATCAAGACAGTTACGAAGGTGTTATGTTTTTGGAAGTATTGTAAGACAAATTATGACATGGTTTGTGTAACACGTATTTTGTTGAAATAAAAGTTGTTGTTTTTTTTCGCTGTTCAAAAATATGTGTTCTTATATCTGTCTTGTATATCTGTGACTTATACTTATAAACCTCCACCAAAACTAGGGCATTCCCCTTGAGAGTGACCCTAACGGAGGTGGGGTGTTTCAAAAATGCCCTTTTATATAAAAATGTTTCTTTTATATAAAAATGTTTCTTTTACATAAAAATGTTTCTTTTACATAAAAATGGTTCTTTTATATTAAAATGATCATTTGCATTAAAAATGAACTTTTACCTTGAAATGTCCCTTTTACATATAAATGTTATTTTTACATATAATGTTCTTTTCATTTAAAATGTTCTTTTGCATTAAAATATTATTTTCATTTACAATGATTCTTTTACACAAAAATGTTTCTTTACATTAAAAATGGTTCTTTCACATTAAAATGATTCTTTACATTAAAAATGATCTTTTACCTTGAAATGTCCCTTTTACATATAAATGTTCTTTTTACGTATAATGTTCTTTTTTTTTTAAAATGTCCTTCTTATCTAAAATGTCCATTTTTATTCTAAAATGTCCTTCTTATCTAAAATGTCCTTTTTTTATTCTAAAATCCTTCTCATCTAAAATGTTCATTTTTATTCTAAAATGTCCTTCTTATCTAAAATGTCCTTTTTTATTCTAAAATAATCTTTTATTCTTAAATGTCTTTTTTTATTCTAAAATGTCCTTCTTATCTAAAATGTCATTTTTATTCTAAAATGTTCTTCTTATCTAAAATGTCCTTTTTTATTCTAAAATAATCTTTTAATTTTAAATGTCTTTTTTATTCTAAAATGTCCTTTTTATCTAAAATGTCCTTTTTATTCTAAAATGTCCTTCTTATCTAAAATGTCCTTTTTTATTCTAAAATAATCTTTTATTCTAAGATGTCTTTTTTTATTCTAAAATGTCCTTTTTTATTCTAAAATAATATTTTATTCTAAATTGTCTTTTTTTATTCTAAAATGTCCTTCTTATCTAAAATGTCCTTTTTATTCTAAAATAATCTTTTATTCTAAAATGTCTTTTTTTATTCTAAAATGTCTGTTTAATTCTAAAGTGTCTTTTTAATTCTAAAATGATATTTTATTCAACATTATTCATAAAACATTATTTACTATAAAACATTATTTATTTCTGAATCGGAATGCGACTCAATCAATTACCATATAATTTTAGTTATATGGATTTCACACACCGCATGTATTCAACAATAATGATAAATAATCATTAAACAGTCCATTCACATCCATAGTGAAATTTAAAACTGTGTGAGCATTACAATAAATAAATAATGCTCATCAGAGCCTGTCAATCCATTGATTGACATACAACTAAATATTCGGACTAGTGTATGTCAAGTATCATCCCAATACCCGTGTGAAGTTTTCAAACAACACGGTTTATTTAAATAAATTATTGGTGAGAAATTTAACCAATTCTAATTCAGTTTGAATTATTTTCTATTCCACCAATTTACAGTGTTTAAATTATAAATAAATATTTATAATCTAATTTCAACTACCACAATAATGTTAACATTATTTTTAATATGTTAAACATTTAAATAGTCAAATCAACACACAATACGGCCAATTGAATCGTTGATGGTTTATGGACAAAAGAGGTGAACTAACAGGCACCGCGTACAGTTTATAGTGATTAAAACTAATGGAAATCTACACTGCCAATTATATATATATACATAAATATAACAACATGATAAAATAATTTTGAGTGAGAAGGAGTTCTCACCTTGATTGGTTTGTCGCTAAATATCGCTAAACGATCGATTGATCGAATATGACATTTTCCTCTACAAAAAATTGAGACGAGCTCCAAATCTCTCCAAATCAGTTTCATTGCGAAGCTCTCGTCGATACGGTTCCAATTGGATCCAGTTTCGTTAAATTCCGAGTTCATATGAAAAAGTTATGTTTTTTACAAGTTTCATGTACATATATATGTAATTAACTTAACATATAAATTAATTAATTACCTTAATCTACCCCCTTAATCACCTTGCTCATCTTCTCCCTTCTACGGGAAAATCACGCACAACCCCTCCCATGTCCATTTTCATGCAAGCTTCATGACATCTATTCTCCCTCATTTCTCAACGAAATCACAAACCGTAAACACCATTCTCCTTCTCCTCTTCAATTTCAACACCATGAATCTCAAAATCAAGCTCCAAAAATTTTGACCGATTTCTTACGGTAAAATTCACGGCCAATGCAAACATGCCGACATTTTTTGTCACCAAATCCATCCAAAGTTTGCATAAAACCTTCATTTCTTGCCACAAACTCAAAAACAATAACCAAATCTTGCATCGTTGCTTCTATCTCACGAATTCATCAGCCCTAGGCCGCATAAAAATAAAAAAAACCACGCTGGAAAAATAGACAGCGGCAAAGATTGATATGAACACTTGGAATTTGGTATGAGATTGAAAAGGAGCTCGCTACGAACTCGCATATATTTATTCCATGATTTTTAGGATTTGATTTCATTTGATTTTGATTTTTGGAAGGGGGAGACTCACGTTGGAATGAAAAGAGGGGAGGCAACGTGATTTTCAGAAATGGGATTAGGCTAAGGAAGCGAAAAGGATATTATATAGTGGAGGAATTTATTTATTTTTTATTGATTTTATATTTTATTATACTTAAATATCACTCATTTTTATAGTTTAAAAATCCATTCGGTCACCTACTGATTCCGTTTTCGATAAAAATTGATGTACAACTACTCTTTGACATTACGGACCTAACAAAACTAGTTTTGTCGAATTCCAAGTCCGTATGCACAAACAGCGAATTTTTAAAGTCAAAATATTGTCTGTTTTTCACTTTAAAAATCACTCCCGGTCACATACTGATTTTAAAAATCATGAAATTTGGAATTTTACCATTATTCGATGCTACGGATTCAATAAAAAAAGTTTCGTCGAATTCCGAGGTCGTCTCAATAATGTTCCTTTGTAAAATTGCTAAAATTAGCTTCAAAAATGCGATTTTAACGTACATTTTCTTCTTGTACACCCAAACGCCAACTTCAAAAATTATGGCCTTTCGGATTTAACCATTATTTGACGATTATTGAATCCAAAAAAAAAACGGAATTGAATTCTGAGATCGTCTCAACAATGTTCCTTTGTAAACTGAACGCCTATTTTTGAACAAATGGTTTTGCCTCTCACGGCCACATAATGATTTCGTTCGATGCACATTTTGGAGTTCAACAATGATTAATCATTATGAATCCAAGAAAATTGGTCTCGTCGAATTCTGAGCTCATATGCAAAATTTCATTTTTCAAGGGCTATGCGATGATTTTAAATAAAATCGAATTTTTAAAATTTTCAAAACAAAGCTTATAAATCAATTTAATAATTTTATTTAGCAAAAAAAATCAATTTATATTCTCATATTCCGTAAAATAGCTTAAATTAAAATTTTAAATTGGTTCTGAAATAACGGGTTGTAACACTTAAGGTCATAGTTTATTTATTTATTCATTTACCTTTATTATTATTTTTAGAAAATTTGGCCACCATTCACTTTGAATGCCACATCGTCAGATCCGATAAATCACTAATTGATGTCCACAAAAATAATCTAGTCGTTAAGCTAAGAGAAGTGCCCTTCTTCGCCACTAACAGGAAAAACAGTCATAAAAATCAACGTACGTGATTCATAAGAAATACTCTGTCAGACATTCGTCTATACAAGTCATCCAGGACAGGATGAACCGAAGGCAACCTCCTACCACATCCTAAGTATCACCCTATAGATCAGTAGCGAGTAGTCCTTACAATCCGTAGACTCCAATCACGATAGAATCCCAAGTTATCTATGGAAGCTATCGAGAGATTATAAGTAATCCTTCCGCTAATGAAGATCCACGGTCTTCAATGCTCCATCTCGATCATCTTCTGAGATCTTCACGTATTTGTTGGTCGGAATGGTTTTGAATATAAATTTGATTCCAGTCTTTCCGTACCAACAACGCATTAGGTCATGTTTTGATAGTCGGTTAGTTAACTATCAAAATAAACATTTATTTAACCACGAAAATGGGTTCACTGGTTCAGTATTCAGCATCACTTGGCCTTGTTAATTAAAAATAATTAACAAATATTTAATTAAAACTTCTAAACCTTTCAATATTTTAATTTCGGTATTTACATCTTATTTAACATAAGATTTACTTTCAAATTATTTCAAATATGTTAAGATTAAATCATATTTATATTTCCAACCTTGGTTTTAACCAATTTCACATAAACATCATTCTTACAATAAACTCGTTCCAAAAACTAAACCTTTTTATTTTGGAAATATCGTTATATACATATATATATATATATATACATACATACATATATATTCTCAAATCTTTCCATTTCCGTTACTTTGGAAATCTCATTATAAATGCTTTTAAATTATCACCAATAATGTTGCATTACTATTTCCCTAGTGGAAAAATAAATTATTACTCTTCTTTACCATTACAACTAATATCATCTTGGATAATCCTGAAGTCGTTCTAGTTGGGGTATTTTAGTTACCTCTCATACCTAGATCAACAACATTCTTATCTTAAGACGGATATGAGTTGTAACTTCAAAATTCAATATTTCATTCTAATATCAAAACAAACCTCTTTAACTATTTTATTTAAAATACAGTTTTATAAAAACTACTTACTTTTGAAGATCTCCTTCTCGAGTATAACTATTATTTCTTAATTCATTGATTAAGAAATAACTTACTAAAACGTCACCCTTTTCACTTCTACTTCTTTAAACAATTTGTTATATAATTCGGAATTTGTTACCAAAATCATATTACTCACTTCTTTAACAAATTCTCTCTTAACTATCTCTTTTTCTAATCCATTCAACCATTTCCCGCTTTGAAAATCTTATTTCAATTTCCTTCTTTTTACTTAATTCCATTATTAAGTAACATTAATTTAATTAACGCTTTAACACCTCAGTTCTTTTTATAAACTTTGTTGATATAATTCTGGTTTAATATAAACCCCTTTATCTCAATTTCCTTTTACTTAATTCAAATATTAAGAAAATAATTAATTTAAGCTATCATATTCGCTTAAATTCCCTTTTTATAACTTCATTATAAAAACTCGGGTTTTAATATGAAACCCGTTCATAAACTTCTTTCATAATTCAATTCAATTCCATTTCAACTTCGGTTACCTTTAAAATGAATTTCAATTTAAAAGTAATCTCTTAAATTATTATTTATTAAATAATAATTTACTTTAATCATTAACTATGGTAAAAGTAGTAAATTTCTTTATTAACTAAAATAAATAGTAAATTTCCTTTTTAAAGTCTTATAAAAAAATCGTTAAACCAATTTCTTAGATTAATTAAAAAAACTAATTTATAATCACTCTCGTTTAAATGGTTGACCTAGTCAACCCAAAAACACAGTTATTTCGTTAACTAATTCCAATTAATTCTTTCTTTAAATTAATTAAAAAATAATTAATTTAAATAGTTCCATTTGATTATTTTCTCAAAACAATTATCCAACTCTTAATCATTGGGTTAATTTTTTGCTCTCTTGCTTATAAATCTGATTAATATCAGAATCTGCTTTATAAAATTATTTAATAATTAATTATAAACTTAAATAATAAATGTTTATTTTCTTTTAATATACTTTTATTTCAAAATAATAGCTTTAAAAATGTATCTTCAGTTATAAAATAAATTTTATAACTTCATTTATATCGATTCACCTGACGATAAATCAATATTTATAAAACGATGTATGTCAGGCCATATGCTGCTCATTACTCAACCAACACTGCACATTGGTTAATAACAAAATAATGGTTGAATTTAGATTCAACAATCAGTGATCAAGTCAATCATCCAATCATATGGGTTAAACAGTTCATATAATTGTAATATAAAAATAAGCAATAAATTTGAGGAATCATGTTGGATCCCTCCAACCTGTCCTTCCCTATATACATACAAGTTACTCAAATAAAACCAACCATTCAATACGATAACATATCATTTGCAATAATAAACGTGAACAATCAATTCACCAAATCATAGTCAACTAACAACAATACAAGTCTCCAATTAAATTTAATACGTTTATATTTTTATAAATGTAACCAACAAGGTAAGTTACCTCATTTGGAAATAATCATTAAAAATAATGATTAGATTTCATTTAAATTAAACGAACGTTTAATTTAAATCAGTTATATAAAACTATTCAGTATATAGGCAAACAACCATCAAATCATTCAACAACTAGCAAACATAGCACACAAATAATGAACCCGACTTATATAAAATATAAGTAGGATAACTGAGTGAGTTTAACTCACATTGATTTCCTTTGTTGCTTAAGCGATTCGTTTAATTAAATTAAACCAATGTTTAATTTAATTAAAATTCTTAGATGCTCTCAGATCTGTCTCGACTGGCTTCAAAATGTAAATCTCGGTAATACGATTCCACTGGAGCTGGTTTGGTTCGATTCTATTAAGATACGTGAGAGTTATACAATTATAAGCATACACTTTAAATTAATTTAATTAACTCCTTAAATCAATATAATTAATTAATTTTAATTACGTTAATTACTCTTGTTATCAACAGTAACAGGCCCCTCTTCTATCTGTTTGTTCACGCATCGAAACCATTCAGCAATTTCCTTTCACCGCATTGATCTTGTTCAAGATCTATGGCACCATGATTTTGATATAAACATAATTAGTTTTCTTAACTTATTTATTTATAACAAATAAAACTTCAATTATTACACTACACGGTTAACAAGTTGACATGCCTTCTTCATTCACGATATTTCTGGTTCAGTGTTGTTCACGTTTGGCTTTATTTGAATTGTCTCAGCACGCACCATCCCTGCGTTCCAACCCATAATGTTAACACTATTTATTAACCAGTTAACTCTTAATTATAAACTAATAACTTATTAACCTTTAATTAAAATCAATTTAGTTTAAACCAAAATAGGTCGTCCCCTTTTGTGTAAATTAACAGTCCAGATTCGATTTTCTACCTTCAGCATTTCACTCCTCATCGTCCCCTTGATTTCCTGCGCTTAGATAAAATACAACAATAGTTTTAATCATTCATAACTAAATTAATTACTTTAAATTCTTATGTTAGGGTTAATTATCTTTGCATCAACCGGTTACATGCCTCGTTCTTCTGCTTCTCGTTTCAGTTGCTTGTCTTCGTGTTCCAGAACTCACAGCCATCGATGTATGTCGCGCCCCCTCCATGATTAACCGGATGACTATCCGCCTCCACTGCTCCAAGCATCTCGGGTCTCTCATCCTCCTCCTGGCCACACTCAGCTGTGCCTCAAACTTTGATACCCACCTCCCTGTTTCCTTCCGCCCGTCTTTGTTCCAATACGAGAAACCTAACTCACGAAGCCTTCCACCACCGTTGCACTGTCCATCCACACATGAACGCCGATCAGTGACTGGCCATACCTCCGCCCTAGTGTCCTCGACCTCCGCCACAAACCAATGCCAACTTGATGCTTTCCATCCCCTACGATTGACCCCGAAACTACGCTTCAGATTCGGCTGGAGTTTTTTTTTTTTTTTGCGAAGGTGCGGTTTCCTTATTATTGAAAGAAGAAAAATAATAATAGCGGTGAAGTCCTTTTATAGGAAAAACAGCGTGGAGGTCAAGATATATTAGGGTATGGGGCTGTAGAGAAATTATACGGTAGTTGGAGACGTGTTTTCGGTTGGTACAAATGGGTAGACAGCTGACAGTTTTTCTAAATTTTGATCGAAGACATTACATAGAATAGCTGGGAACTTAGGAGTTGAAAATGTTCTTGTATAGGCTGCTGCTAGTATAATAATTTGATGAGGACTATGGGGTAGTCTGCATTTAGATTGGACGACATGTGTTTTAATTTAGTGGCACGATTTGTGTAATTAGTGGTAGGTTTGTTGTGTACTAGTTATTCTCGGCCTTGCGTGTTTTAAATTTATGGGTAGGCTCATATGAAAAGAAGAAACAGGATGGTGTGTTTCAATTTGAAAGAACGATGTGCAGTATATAGGGTAGGCATTACTTGTTTCATTTTTGGTCAACATGTTACAATCACGTTATAGGCAGTGCATATGTTAATTTCCTTAAGTTGGCTTAATTCATATATGTGTAGTTTCTCTATTACTTGGCTGAAAAGAAAAGTTTTGGGTCGGCTTGCGGTGGAAGGGATTGCTCCGTATACGATTATTTTATTTTACCTCTATTTAACGCTCACGTTTAAATATTTGCACCACTATACACAAATTTCAAGCATGAATAAAGTAGATGCTCTACTATATCTTAATGTTACGGATCCAGTGAAATTTGATTCGTCGAAAACGGAGATCGTTTGCAAAAATTGCTATTTTAAGGCTTATATAATATTAATAAAATATCATATAAATTCCAAAATACTCGAATTAAATTAAAATAAATTATTATAATCATAAATACCGACTGGAAATATCATATAGCTTCAAATATAAACTATACAACTCGAAATCTCGATTTTTCTCTTCCATATGAAAATTATAATCAATAAGATTCCAACATTTCTTGTTTCACATAAATCCGACTTATGTAGGATCCTTCTTGGATAGGCTCAGTAAAGGGGAGACTTCTAGTCACTTCAGTGGGTACTCCATAGACGACAGAGGGTGGTTGCGACGAGATGGACGGCTTTTTGTTTCCCAAATTGGGAGCTTATTAAAGATAGTCCTAGAAAAAGCCCATCATTCTAAGATAACTATTCATCCAGGTGGCGATAAGATGTATGGGGATATGAAGAGGGTTTTTGAAACACCCCACATCTGTTAAGGTCACTCACAAAGGGAATGCTTAACTTCAGTGGAGTATTATGGGTACTGGAACAGAAATATTACAAGACAGACATATATAAAACAGCGGAAAATAAAGTGGAAGTGCTTCAAACCATTTATTAAATATAAATGTTTACAAGAAAAGCCCATCAACTTCCAATACCCAATTTCATGGTTAAAATATCTGTCTTTCTCAAAAACAAAGAAGCATAAAAACAAACTACGGTATTTCCCAGTAAAGCAAAGCAAGCCATAGCCAAGAGAAATCCAAGCCATACCCGAAAGAGCCTTGGAGCTGGGTAAGATCCGAACTAAGTTGTATTCCCACCCTGTGAACCTTGGGGGGGGGGGACGGAAGAAAAAGAGGCGAAACAAAACGGGTCAGTCATAAAGACTGAGTAAGTCCTAGTTACTTTCAGCATAAAAATGAGTAAAGATAACATGGCATGAATAAACTGAAAGTAAACATAAGCATGATGACAAGGTAGGCAAGATAAACTAAGATAACAAGATAAACTATGATAACAAGATAAACTAAGGTAACAAGATAAACTTCGGGCACGATGAAACAAGTATAACATCCCATAATTCCCATCAAGTACCCCACCGCATGGTTTCTATCAAGAATAACATCGCAAGGTTTCTAAGCTTTACCATTAAAACGATGTCTATTTTCTCTACACCACCTAACTAGCATCCTCATAAGTGTCTTACATGGAATGATCTGTACTCCTACTAGTATCCCAACTAGTGTCCTGTGTAACAAGGATCCGTACCCCCTACTAGTGTCCCAACTATTAGCCCGTGCTATATAAAAATTACAACGTCATCCCAATCCCCGCAATTATGGTAGCCTTCAGGTGTACATCGATTTTGAGGATTCCACCTCGATCACCCCAATGGCCATGTATATATTCGATGCACCCTTACTACCTTATCAATCGGCTCCCTACTTGACCTAGTTCTCGTTTGTATCACACGGCCACCTACTTGTAGATACCTGTGTTGGTCCCACCATGGGGTGTATCAAGTCCCATGGTGGCAACCCTGACACAATCAAGATGCACAGCTTTATACCTACTGATGCCCAGTGGCTAAATTTTCTACGTCGAAGTGTGTGCACGCCCGCACTCCGTTAGAACCTGCACTGCTGCACCAACCGCCGCTAATTTGACCTCTTATAATCAGCCCAGTAATCGTGCCCCACCCTTCCTAGCTCAGGGTTCCGTTGATACCTAATGTGGGTTACTGCTGAAATGGGTCCCCGTTACTAGGTTTTTCTAATGGTTAAGTCTGTGGGCCTATACTCTCTGATATTACCCACCAACCCTGATGTGTACTTAACCCCGTTACTGATTCAAGCATGTGTATTTAATGGTTAAGTGTATGTGGGCCTATATTTACTAATATTACCCACCAACCCGATATGTACTTAACCCTTCTACTCGTTATGTTACCATGGTTAAGTGTTTACCTTAGTTAACTTAACCTTTCTCGCTTATTATGTTTGATTGGTTAAGTGTGGTTTATTAACTTAACCCCGTTCGTCTATCTGGTTACATTGGTTAAGAATTTTCTTGTTAACTTAACCCCATGTGTTACTTAACCCTACTACGCATCACATCAGATTGGTTAAGTGCATGTTAACTTAACTCCATCCACTAGTCATATTATAATGGTTAAGTGTTATCAACTTATTCAAGTTAACTTAACCCACCCGCTTGTCCTGTTATGTTGGTTGAGTGTTACTACTTAACCGCAACCACTTGTCTAATTAACCCATTGTATTAGTTAAGTGTTCTCATTAACTTAACCTCACTCTCTAGTCCAGTTTAATCATGTTATAATGGTTAAACATTTGCTTAACCTTACCCACTCCCGTAGTCAACTTATTAAATTGGTTAAGTGTCCAGATTAACCTAATCATATTACTTAACCCACCTATTTATATCATATTGGTTAAGTGTTCTTATTTACTTAACCCTACCCACTGGTCTAATTACCATGTTACGTTGGTTAAGTATTACAATTCGTATTTCCACATGTCACCCACATGTCACCCACTTAACCCCCATGTCCCACCACATGTTTATCTGGTTAAGTATTTCTTAATTCATTAAGGCTGTAACCTTATAAAGACCCCTCACATTAGACTGACATTTATGGCAGCTGGATTTGCCGGGCGGGTCCGGGCAGTCTTACACCATAAAAGAGTCTAACCTCGTGTCTTTACAACTGTTACGCTTTTAATTTGGGACTAGGACCTCTCACATTGGGCTGACATTTGTGACTACTGGATTCGCCGGGCGGTTCCGGGCAGGTTTACGTCACAAACGAGTCCAACCTCGTGTCCTAAGCATTGATTATCACTTATAATCTTTTACCCCAATTTGAATTTATTTCCCCTATTCAAATTATCAATTAATTCCTAATTTAACGATGTCCATAATTGACTCAATTATGTCCGTCAATTAATGGTATGCAAAATCATACCAATTTTACCACAATTTATCTTAAAGGCAACTTATCTCAATTTATATTTATCCCTCTTTTAAGGCTATTACATACCAACTAATATATGTACCCAATTCTAGTCAGTTTACATATATACCAAGTTTCATGTTTTTTTTTCATATGTCAAGATCTAGCCAAAATTACATGTATCAAGTTTCATACCCAATAAACCCAAATCCGATGATTCATGATGTAGTTATCCCAAACTATAATCTTTTTATTTCAATACATGCCAGTTGCCCATGTTCATAATACATGTTTATGTCAATTATAAAGTTTACAATCGCTTTCATGCTCAAATTTCCAAGTCTACACATGCCTAATTAACATAAGCCCAATCTTTTGATTTAATTTACATAGGCTCCAAAACTCATAATTTTATTTTACATGCCAAATTACATACATGTTATATATACCAAATTTCATGTTACATTACACAGATCCAATTGGTGTCGAATTCCATGTATATAATATTTATGCAAATTTTATCATAACAGGATTATACCAAAATTTACAGATCTACCCCAAACTTGCAAATAAAATGATAACATCCAATTTCATGTTGCAAATTATTAATCATATTCTTATAGGCAATAATCCCATTATTCCCCCGTATACATCTCGTATGCGAATCGCGATTTTAGGCCAAGGTCCGAAGTTGACCAAGGTTCATCAAAAGAAAATAAATAGGGGGAAGGTAGAAATTTGTATAATAAATAGATCAGAGAGAAAACAACATCATGATAGACATAAAGATTACAACTTGATGATAACATCATTACGAATCAAGGAAACTGGTGAATAAATCACAAACTTGTCATGAGAATAAAGGTAGGCAAGTCTCATAACTAAAGATTCAAAAAGCAACAGGAACAGATCTGAATCGATAAACATACTTAGATCCAATTCCACTTTATTTCATGCCCATATTAAAATTAAATATTTAGATCTGAAAATAACTAGCACTTACAGAGAATGGCTAATGAATTAAGAAGTGAATTTGTCTTAGAAAGTTGCAGTGTCATTGATCTATCCCCTTGAATTTGTTGTAGAAGCATTGATCTTTGATTTGAGTTTGGACGCTTAAGCTTTAATTTGGAGACGGCGGCCATGGCTCAAGAGAGATTTTAGCAGCATAACGGTGTAAGAATGATTTGTGTGAGTTAGGCTAGGTCTAGGTGTTTTTTTATAGGTGTAGGAAACTCATTTAGGCCATTAGATCAACCCTAGAGTCAATCCGGACAATCAAAACTCATCCTGGGCCTCAAAAATGGGTTCTGGGCCACCCCAGGCCGACCAGGTCGACCTGTACAGGGGGGAGTCGACACTACAGTCGACACAGGGGGGGCAGGTCGACTTGGGTGTCGACACTACAGTCGACACGGGTAGTCTGCCAGAAAGTCTGCTGAAATCTTGTTTTGGCCATATCTTGGTCATACGGACTCCGATTTTTGAAAACTCAGACTCTATTTCGCGTATTTTTCCGAGAGGAACACAATGGTGATGTCCATTTTACCTAATTCCTGATTCTTGAATTAGTTATCCTTATTTTACTATCTTTTCCGTTACATACGCCGTTATCGAACTAATTTTTCTTCTCTTCCATGTATTAATTAATTCTCCTTATGCATCACCATTATTTACCTATCATAAGCATATTTTCATATATTTTATTTCATTTTTAATTATATTAAAAAAAATACGGGGTGTTACAGTTTTCATTTGGGCAGGGATGAAGAAAGATGTGGCGGAATTTGTTTCTCAATGTTTGATTTGCCTGCAAGTTAAAGCTGAGCAAAAGAAGCCCGGTGATTTACTTCATCCTTTGGAGGTTCCGCGGTGGAAGTGGGAGAACGTCTCTATGGATTTCATAGATGGTGTAACGTCCCAGAAATTTCAACAACCGAATATCAGATTAATTAAAGATTTAGCGATAAATAATCGATTTTATGTTGATATTGGGATTAGAAATTTAAAATTGAATAATTGATTTGGTGTATGAATAGAAAATATAAATGGTTGGGTTTAAAATAAAAGCTATTGACATTAAATAAATGGGAGATTTTATTTGCTAAAATATATGGAGATTGGTGGATATGTGTATCGGTATATATATCTAAAGAGATTGAGATTTTATGTTTCAAATTTAGAATTTGACGAACAGTCATTGGTGAGCAAACGAAATTGGTGAACCCACAAATAAATTAAAATTGAATTAACGTCATATACACACTAAGCCGGATAACAATTAAACTAATTTTATAGGATTGATAATATTGAAATGTAAATGTATGCATAATCCTTGTGATATTTGGAGATTTGTATGGACGATACAAATTTAGACCGGTTCGTGAAAATTGCGGTAGAGGTCAATACTAAGTAAACTGAATGTTACCTACCTTAGAAAAATACTTCGCCGACCTATAACTGAAAATGCGTAGACCCCAACCCTATATGATTTCTCAGTGTTCTTATCTTCATTCATTCGCTAACTATAAAACCGTGCCCTCCGTTCCCAATTTCTTTAGCATGAAAACAATTGTTTCTCCCCTTTATATTTTTAATTAATGGCCTCTTGAAGAAATCGCTCCTCCCCCAAAGATTGATTCTGTTGTACCCAAATTGGCCTCTACCCTAGATTCGAAATCGAAATCCACCAGCTCCTCCACCATAAAGCTCTCTTCCTTTTATTTGTCAATAGCCGAAACCCTTTTTCCCAAAAATTGAAAGCAATCACCTCTCTCAATTTTATCGACCATTCAGCACATCGCCTCCATATTGAAAGAAACTATCTTTGTAGCAGCGCTGAAGACCATCTCCATCACTGTCGATCAAGCTTTGTGCCTTCACACAAGCCACCACATCGAGCCGCTGCCGTCATCCGAGTCACTGTCCTAAGGTGAGTTATCACTCATGATTAAATCATAAGTCCAAGTAGATTTTAACTCGATTTTTATTGGAGTATAATAGTTGTTTTCGATTTTGTTGGTTGTTGTTATGCCACTAAAGTATTTGAATATCTTACGACTATTCAAATCTCAATATTGTCGGCCTGTTACAACTCGTTTTCCAAGCTACTTGAAAACTGTTGTGTATACCGTTCTGGATACTCTTGTTCCCTTCGAAATTTCCTAAAGTGTTGACAAATTTAATAAAAATTTGGGTTGCAATATGATGTATACTTTTTTTTTCTGATCACATAAAAATAATAGAACTTAAGCATGTCGAGTGATGTTATTATCGGCAGTTGGATTCATTCGTTAGTAGTCATAGATAAAAAAAACATTTCTTGTTGTTTGTCCGCATTTTTGAGGCATCTACCCTTACTGTATTTTCTTGCTGACAGATATGTTGTTGTATACATTGCATTAGAGAATTCCATGTGGACAATTGAATATTTTTGAAAACTAAATGATTTTGGATACCCTGAACTTCCACTTTACCTTGTTTCAAGTAGAACTGGTTTTGAATCCAAGCCACACTTACTCTCTTAACGGTGGGTTACCAAATCGTTACTTCATATTTCATTTATATTCATTTTAGGTGTGTTCATGTCATTTATCTCTATGCCTAAACCTAGACTCTTACAAACTGGAACATCACAGGCACCCTTGATTATAAATGGTCTTTATACTTGATTTAAATTTGAAACAAAACTTCGTAACATTCGAAATATGGAATTCATGATCTTTATACGAGTCTGACTGAATAGAAGTTTTTGGCATCAGTATGCTTCATTGCATTTGCACATATATACATACAAACACTTAGAGTTTGGCAGCACATTCTCATATTCATAATATACCAACCGATTTTGTCCAACTGCTTAGTGCTTGAACTGTTATGTAAGCTGCTCTTTGGGCTTGCTGATCATATTTTGATGTTGCCCCTGTTGTTTGAAAGTATTTGTTTTAGTGGGAATGTTTTTAGTGCAGACCTTACCTGCTTATATGAAAATCCTTTATGAGAAATTCTATGACCTTGTTAAAGCTTTGGTCTCAAAATTTTGTCTAAAATACATACCACTATGTCTCGAAAATACGGACATATGCATCTTCACAAATAGTTCAGTACACCTATGTATATATGCATTCTATGTTTAACTGACCCCGTCTATACTTGACACTGAGTTGTAAGATTAGGTTCATCACTAATTATAAACATTTTATTAGCAACATGAAGTAGTAGTCCATTACTGTAGAATTATTTTAGTTCATCCCTAGTTCAATGAAGTAAAATAAGACCTGCATGCATATTATCTGTTTACAACTGGCAAAAGAGCATGCCTAGGACATTTTATACAGTTTGCCTTGTTCATATATATACATGTATGAAAACTGAACCGGACCTGTCCTGATTTAATTTGTGCATTTTCGTCATCTCATTTTTCACATTAGAACCGTGATTTATCTACGATATGTAAGGGTTTCATATACTTGGTCAGTCGACATGTACACTTGGGAAATTTTTACTGTCTTGTACATCCATTTCGGGTTGATACTATTACTGCTTCATGTCATTGTAACTCGCCTGAAAGTACTTAAATGATATACAAATGTTTAGACAGCCTGAACTAAAAAGAGGTGATAACATAAATTATATATGAATGTATTTTTAATCTGCTTGAACTAATGGTGAGCGTATTAAAGAAACATAAACACTTGTAGTTCATAGTCAGTTATGTATACAAGCGGTTTGATTCTATATTTCACTTGTAGCATATGGTCATACCTGTATAATTTGAAAGGGTTGTGTTGAAACTTGAAAGCAAATTTGGCTTACATTCCTAACCTATGTATATAACAAATTTGCATACTTTATTGTATATGCTATAGCTATGGGTATTTGCCTGCACTGTTGTAACTTGGAAGAAAAAATTGGCATCTTGCTTTTCATATAATACTGCTACCTTACTGAGCTCTTAAGTTGCCCTTAAACTTGAGTTTTTGGTGTTTAATGCACAAGACAGTCTCTAATACAGGCACACCCAGCCTTATACCGAGCACTGTTGCTTATTGCTACCGCTTGGGACTGTCCTATGTTCTGCTTCCCTCTTTTGCTCGTTGTGTTTCACATTGTTTCACTTGCACTTGTGATTTTTTTTTGAAAAGTCTGTCCATAATTTTGTTTAGCTTGAGTTTTCGTTACGTCATACAATGGCGAGGCGATTTTTTTTATGTGTGTATATATATGTATATAAATAAACATGCAAGCTTCCAGGATCTTTTATGCTATTGTTTATATTTCGGTTTGGACGTTGAGACGGTGTACACGTGTATACTATATAAACGTGTACACACGCAAACGCCCAAGGTCGTTCATCCCTGAAAATAGGTAGAATGGATATGAACAAATACCACAACTGTTTATTTAATATATGTAATCGATGATAGGATTAACTATTATATTTCAGTTTCAATCGAATTTAGTTTACTTGAACTATGATTTAATCCTGACTCGAGTGTTTTATGTTTTTGCATGGAATGCCCAGGTCAGACTCGAGCACTGCAGATTTAAAGATTATAGCTTAGGATTTGAAGATTGGCGAAGATGGGGTTCTAGAGACGGTGCACTCTGAAGTTTTCAATTCAGTAAATATTTTCTTGTATTATTTTCAATTCCGTTGTATCATTAAAATCTTGTATTCAAAAAAAAATTGATTAATAAATAAAGTTCTTCTCTCGCTGTTCAAATTCTGTGTAATTTGTTATTCTGTGTTTTTTCCTGAGTTAAGTCAGTTTTAAACTCTGTAAGCTAAATAATGATCCGTCAATTTGAACGTTTTTAGTTGTTTTAATTACCAATTTGAAACGGTTAAAAAGGCAGGACGTTACAAGTTGTGACGGCCCGCCCCGCACCAGTCGGCATTTCCTCCGAAAGTGCGTTGTACACATGCCCGACAAGCACGGGGCGGTCGCCAGAAGAAAGGAAATAAGGGAATGAACTAATCAAGGAACCTGTAGAATGTCTCACAACGCATGGAATAAAATATAATAATAACAACATACTTGACATAAAACAGGTGAGACAATACATAAGCTGATAACTAAAATCAACATCAACATCAGAGCAGCGGAAATCCAAATACAGCTTATTACAACTTTCCAAATTTACTGTCTCTAAACAAAAGAAAGCTAAAGTAGAAGATACACCACTAATGCCCAAGCAGTGATCTTCAACAACACAGGGAGAATACTATATATACATTACGTGGAAGCCTCCTGCTCGTCTCCAGATCATCTACCCGTGCATCACCAGTTAACCTGTCTCTAGTCTGCTCGTGTGAGCACCCAGAGTAATAAGAGGAGACATAAAACTCTGGGTCAGACATAAAGCCTGGTATGAGCGATAAGCATCTAAACAGAACAATAACAGGTATACTAAACCATACCTGAACCTGGACCTGCAACCAAAGAGTTAGTACCACATTCCGTACAGTACTCTAAGGTGCCATAATAAATGGTGTAAGAATACGGGGGTGGGGTGTGCATGTCATAATGATAGCAAACAAATCAACCATAGCAACCATCCTCACATCTCTCACTCAGTGCGTAAAGCATACGATATCCACCACTGTCAATCACTAGACCCATCGAAGTAGTGGCGGAGTTCAACTTGTACAACTACTGCTACTACCAAGCTTACCACATGGAGTCATGACCAAATATTTACAAATGACCCCACTTCATTGGTCTATAGCCCTTTAGTCGTACCTAGGCCATTGCAGCCCTGAATCTGTTCACGTACTTTCCATACATAGTGATCCAAAGTCATAGACATTGACTGCCCCTTGGCACACGTCCCGCAGCAAAGCCCAATCATGAAGTGAACTCATCGGTTCCCAACTGGATCCTGAGCTCTAACTTCCCATATTGGACTACCTTTGCATCTCGGGTTATTGGGCAATACTGGGTCGGTTCGGGTTCTCCTTCTAGCCATCGGTTCGGGTCGGGTGCACAGCGTCGCATCGGTTCGGGTCAGGCATTCCACTTCGGGTCGGGTTGGGTGTCCTCCTCCGGGTCGGGTCGGGTGCCATCTCCCTTCCAGTTCGCGCTTCCGCTCCGATCCGCTCCCTCGTTCTTCACGTGCTCCGATCCGATCCCTCCTTCTTCATCTGATCCGATCCTACTCCTTTAGCCGATCTGATCCCTTCGCCTTACTCCAGTCCTAGCCTTTCATCCTTAAGTCGATCCGATCCGAGCCCTTCGTCTTTAAGTTAGTCCGATCCCCAGCTTAACCAACATGGCCTTCCTTTTTGCCAAGCCTCTTATGTGCCAGGCTCCAGTTCGGGTCGGGTTCCTTGCTCAGGTCTCATATCCGATCCGAGCCCATATCCGATCCGATCCGAAACCCTGCACAACTTTCTGCAACTTTTCCAGCAAGTAATTTACGCCATTCGACGACGTTTTTGACAAATATAGCACTTCTAATCAATCATAAAACACACCATAGAGTCATAGCAACATGTAGTAGCAACCACAAACAGCAAAACAACAATTCAGATGAATCAAAATGGATCAAAGTGACTTAAACCTCACATTTTCCCATAATCCCTCTTAATCATGTTTAAGCACATAGTTAGTAAAACTTAATCAAATCGTCCAAATTTTCTAACAGAGGCATAAAATATTATTTTCAAATTTCTAAACATTTTTCCAGAATTTATTAGTGTGTAAATTCGCTAATCTTCACTAATTACCCTTAATTATCGCAATTAGTGCAAAAACTATGCAAATCACTCACTTTGCCACAAAATAAAGCACCAAATCTGAAATACTCTCTGTTTGGGTCGAATTCCTATGTATAGCAGCAGCTCCAACCTTGCTCTGTTGCTATTTGGCCTTGTTTTGATGTAGTTTAGGCTTAATCTTCACTAATAATGTGTTTTGGAGTGGTTTTAGAGGATGGAAGCCATTACTAAGGTCTCAAGAAGGTTTGTGGCGGCTCAAAACTGAAATGAAAGTGATTTCCTAACCCTAATCGGTCCTCCTATACCTCTAAACCCGAAATTCCCCTCTGGGCCTAGCTGCTAATCACCCGGTTAAGCCCAATTAGCTGTTTTTCACCATCTGAAACTTGTTTCAGCCATATCTCCCAAACGGTGAGTCCGTTTGGCTAATGTGATCACTCTACGAAATTGTAAACCATCATCCGGAGCCAATGGAAGTGGTTTCAGGTCAAAATTCCTTTCCAGTCAAAAGTTATGGCCAAAACAGTACCAATTGGGGGTATAATGGTCATTTAAAAATCGGGAAAAATCATGAACATGGGAAATGACCCCAATAGTCGTCTCCCAAAGTTGCATGACCATACGTCTTCGTATGTGAAAGAAATAAATATTCTACGATCCTATGATGCGTAGAATATAGGTCGTTACACTCTCCCCCCCTTAAGAAATTTCGTCCCCGAAATTCCTTAACCCAAAACATACAAAAGATCCCGCATGCCTAACAGCCATATACAACAATCAAACATGCAAAACAAGCAAACAAGCCTATCCTAGCATGCGGAAAACTAAATCGAAGTCAAAATCTTACCAGGCAAAGAGTTCTGGGTATGTCTTCCAAATGTTCTCCTCTGTCTCCCAAGTACAATCATTCTCGTCCTCGCTCCACTTAAGCTTGACTAGCTTCACTGCCTTCCTTCGAAGTTGCTTCATGTCGTGCTCGACAATACGGGCCGGCCTGCGGTTCCCAACTGCCTCGGATTCTACTTCGAAGTCCTCTAACTGATCAGGTGAAATAGTCATATCCGAGTCGTGAACGAACTTCCTTAGTTGGGAAACATGAAATACATTGTGAACTCCCGCCATCTTCTCTGGTAAGTCAATTCCATATGCCAAATTCCCGACTAGTTCAAGAACAGGGAACGGGCCAACAAATCTTGGTGCTAACTTGCCTCTCCTGCCAAATCGTATTACGCTCTTCAACGGAGAAACCTTGACAAACACCAAGTCACCAACTGAGAATTTTAAGTCTCTTCTCCTCTTATCAGCATAACTCTTCTGCCTATCTTGGGCAACCTTCATTCATTGTTGAATGATCTTAATCTTATCTGAAGTTTCCCTCACCACATCTGGTCCAAGTATAAACTTCTCGCCAGTCTCTATCCAACATGATGGTGAGTTGCACGGTCTTCCGTACAGAGCTTCAAACGGAGCCATACCGATACAGGATTGGTAGCTATTATTATATGCAAACTCTACTAGATGCAAATGGTCATCCCATGATCCACCAAAATCCAATATACATGCTCTCAAGAGATCTTCCAAAGTACGGTTCACCCTCTCTGTCTGACCGTCGGTCTGAGGATGATATGCGGTACTGAGATGTAACTCTGACCCTAGAGCCTCTTGTAAGCTCTTCCAAAACCCACTAGTGAACAACGGGTCTCGGTCACTCACAATGCTTTTAGGCACTCCATGAAATCTCACTACCCACTACATATACAATTCTGCTAACTTAGCTGTCGTTCTGGTCGATTTGACTGGTATAAATCTTGCACTTTTAGTCAGTCGATCCACAACTACCCAAATGCTATCATGTCCCGATCTAGTCCTTGGTAAACCATCGATGAAGTCCATCGAGACTTGCTCCCATTTCCATTCGGGAATTTCTAATGGCTGCAACAACCCACTAGGCTTCTTTTGTTCGGCTTTAACTAGCTGGTAATTCATGCATTTGGATATAAACTTCCCAATGTCTCTATTCATCCCTTCCCAGTAGTAGGTCTGCTTCATGTCTCGATACATCTTATTACCACCGGGGTGTATAGTCAGTTTTGAGTGATGACACTCTCTAAGCACTTCATCCCTTAATCCATCGACATTGGGTACAACAAGCTTTCCATTCTTTCTAAGCCATCCATCTCGATCAAGCCCATACTTGTTCATCTCCTCATTGATACCCATCTCTAACTTGGAGAAGATTTCCAATAGGTTAGGATCGTCCCTCTGACTAGAGCCAATCCGCTTAATTAAAGTGGGTCTGATCGTCAAACTTGCTAACATTTCTGGATCCAATTCGCACTTTGGTCTGAAATCGAACCGCGCGATATACTCCAGTTGCTTCCATTCAAGGAACATAGCCCCTAAACTGGCATGTCTTCTACTCAATGCATCAGCCACCGCATTGCCCTTTCCCGGTGTATATGCGATGTCAAAATCATAGGAAGCCAAGAATTCTAACCATCTTTGTTGCCGGAGATTTAGATCCTTCTGGGAGAAGAGATACTTCAACGACTTATGATCTGTAAACAACTCAAATCTTTCTCCCAAGAGGTAGTGTCTCCACATCTTCAACGCGAACACGATCGCTGCCAATTCCAAATCATGGGTAGGGTATCTTCTCTCGTGCGGTTTCAATTGCCGACTTGCATAAGCTACAACCCTTCCGCCTTGCATCAATACAGCACCCAGTTCGGTACCACAGGCATCCGTGCATACCGTCATCTCTTCATTCCCCTTAGGAATGACTAACGCTGGTGCGCTTGTCAACTTGTCCTTTAGACTCTTGAATGCATTCTCGCACTTTTCATCCCAGACAAAAACTTGATTCTTCTTGGTCAGCTGGGTCAATGGTGCTGCTATCTTGGAGAAACCTTGGATAAACTTACAATAATATCCAGCTAACCCCAAGAAACTTCTCACATCTGTTGCATTCTTGGGCGTAGGCCAATCCTGTACCGTAGCCACCTTCGCCGGGTCCACGGCAATACCATTCTCTGATACAACATGGCCCAAGAACCTCACTTCCCTCTTCCAGAAGTGACACTTAGAAAACTTTTCTTTCAATTGGTGTTTTCTCAACACCTCCATCACTATTCTTAAATGTTCCTTGTGTTCTTCCTCTGTCCTCGAATAGACCAAAATATCATCAACGAACACAAGGACAAACTTATTCAACTGATCTCTGAATACTCTATTCATAAGATCCACAAAATATGCTGGGGCATTGGTCAGCCCGAATGGCATGACCAACCACTCATAAAACCCAGACGGCGTCCGAAATGCCGTTTTAGCTATACTTTCAGCTTCCACTCTAAGCTGATGAAAACCTGTCGCGAGATCCAACTGAGAAAATACTCTCGCGCCACTCAACTGATCGAACAAATCATCTATCCGCGGTAGAGGATACTTGTTCTTCCTCATCACTTTATTCAACTCGCGGTAGTCTACACACAAACGAAGGGAACCATCCGCCTTGGTAGCAAACACAACTGGTGCTCCCCATTCAGAAACACTCCTTCTGATAAATCCCTTCTTCAAAAGATCGCTGACTTGCACCTCGAGCTCTCGCTGCTCCCTTTGTGCCATACGACGAAGTGGCATCACTGTAGGTCTGGCATCTTTTACCAAATCAATACGGAACTCAATCTCTCGGTGTGGTGGAAGCCCGGTCACTTCTTCGAAAACATCCGGATACTGGCCAACTACGGGCAAACCTGACAACTCACTATGCGGAATGTCGAGGGAGTTTAGAAAACTAGCCAATACCCCCTCACTAGGTAGACCACCAAACACTATCCTCCGCCCATCATCCGCTCTAGCTATCACCAAAAAGCCCTCACAGTCTACCACCACCCCGTATCTTTGGAGCCAATCTACTCCCAAAATAATGCCAAACCCAGTAAAGACCAAAACAAAGCAATCACAAACAAACATGCATCCATGAATCGATAAGACCACATTACGACAAATCATGCTAAGGCTAGTCGAACCACCCGTCGGGTTCGTCACCACTAAAGGTCTATCGACAATCTCGGGCTCCAATCCCAACCTATCTACAAGGTCACTAGATATGAAAGAACTGGAAGCTCCGGTACCAAACAAAACTCTAACAGGAACATCATAAACAGAAAGCATACCTTGAATGACGACATTCTTTCCCTTCTTCGCCGCGGTTGGGGCATTCGACGAAGAAGGAATAGCATTAAGGGCATATGCTTTCACCACTTGCTTTTCTTTGGGGGGTTGCGGACACTTGTCCTTGTGATGTCCCATTTGGCCACAGTTGAAGCACTTCCTATCCGCTGGCTTGGCCTGACAATTACTAGCATAATGGCCCTTCTTACAACAGCTGAAGCACTCAACATCTTGCTTATTCTTTTTCTTCTGGCCATCCTTAGTCTGATTCTGCTTTCTCTTATTCTGGGAACCACCCTTGCCTTCACCACTTGCTTGTGGTTTTGGCTCTTCTGCAGATGCAACCTCAGTCTTCGGCTTAGGGTAGAGACTTTCTGATCTTAATGCTTTCCCCACAATCGACTCAAACGTCTCATCGATGTGGTTAATAAGCCCTTCCCCTAAGTACTGATCCAAACCAGTTATGAATTTCTCATTCTTCTTCTCGGCAGTATCAATAAGAGATAACCCACACTTCGACAAAGTGTCGAATTCAGAATTGTACTCCGAGACAGCTTTGCCATTCTGCTTGAGCTCCAAGAATTTCTTAAACAACACTGACTTCTGAGAAGCTGGAATGAACTTCTCGCTAAAGCGAGCCTTAAACTGCTCCCAAGTAATCTGATCTTCGGGAGTGGCTGCCTTTATAGCATTCCACCAATTCATTGCCCGCCCTTGCAGCCGACGGGACGCTAGCTTTCTCTTCATCGCATCCTCGATACCCAAATCCTCGAAGATACGTTCGCAACTATCCAACCAATCCTGAACATCCGTAGCCGACTCCGTTCCGTGGAACGGCTTCCCACCAAGGCTAGTATAACCTTATTTATCTTGGCGTAGTCGACTCTCGGCGCCTGCACTATTGGACCACCACCATCTCCACCATTGGGAGCTGCCCTCTGCACATCCCTAAGCATCTCTCTCATGAGGTCAGTAAACATCGTCCTCATGCCAACAGCATTCCCATTATTGGCTCCCCTACCAGAACCTCTAGTATATCGGCTCATCGTCAATCTGAAAAAGGAAACGATTAAAGACTCCATAATGGTGCTAGTGCAGTACGACTTCATTCTTATACTTCTAATAGTATATATATATATAGCTTTTAAAAACCAAAATAATCACAAATACGCTCTCTCGTATACGTATATTATCTCTCCCTGATAACTTCCCTAGGTTAACTACGCAACCTAGAGCTCTGATACCAAGTGTGACGGCCCGCCCCGCACCAGTCGGCATTTCCTCCGAAAGTGCGTTGTACACATGCCCAACTAGCACGGGACGGTCACCAGAAGAAAGGAAAGAAGGGAATGAACTAATCAAAGAACCTGTAGAATGTCTCACAGCGCATGGAATAAAATATAATAATAACAACATACTTGACATAAAACAGGTGAGACAGTGCATAAGCTGATAACTAAAATCAACATCAACATCAGAGCAGCGGAAATCCAAATACAGCTTATTACAACTTTCCAAATTTACTGTCTCTAAACAAAAGAAAGCTAAAGTAGAAGATGCACCACTAATGCCCAAGCAGTGATCTTCAACAACACAGGGAGAATACTATATATACATTACGTGGAAGCCTCCTGCTCGTCTCCAGATCATCTACTCGTGCATCACCAGTTAACCTGTCTCTAGTCTGCTCGTGTGAGCACCCAGAGTAATAAGAGGAGACATAAAACTCTGGGTCAAACATAAAGCCTGGTATGAGCGATAAGCATCTAAACAGAACAATAACAGGTATACTAAACCATACCTGAACCTGGACCTGCAACCAAAGAGTTAGTACCACATACCGTACAGTATTCTAAGGTGCCATAATAAATAGTGTAAGAATACGGGGGTGGGGTGTGCATGTCATAATGATAGCAAAAAAATCAACCATAGCAACCATCCTCACAGCTCTCACTCAGTGCGTAAAGCATACGATATACACCACTGTCAATCACTAGACCCATCGAAGTAGTGGCGGAGTTCAACTTGTACAACTACTGCTACTACCAAGCTTACCACATGGAGTCATGACCAAATCTTTACAAATGACCCCACTTCATTGGTCTATAGCCCTTTAGTCGTACCGAGGCCATTGCAGCCCTGAATCCGTTCACGTACTTTCCATACATAGTGATCCAAAGTCATAGACATCGACTGCCCCTTGGCACACGTCCCGCAGCAAAGCCCAATCATGAAGTGAACTCATCGGTTCCCAACTGGATCCTGAGCTCTAACTTCCCATATTGGACTACCTTTGCATCTCGGGTTATTGGTCAATACTGGGTCGGTTCGGGTTCTCCTTCTAGCCATCGGGTCGGGTCGGGTCCACAGCGTCGCATCGGTTCGAGTCAGGCATTCCACTTCGGGTCGGGTCGGGTGTCCTCCTCCGGGTCGGGTCGGGTGCCATCTCCCTTTCAGTTCGCGCTTTCGCTCCGATCCGCTCCCTCGTTCTTCACGTGCTCCGATCCGATCCCTCCTTCTTCATCTGATCCGATCCTACTCCTTTAGCCGATCCGATCCCTTCGCCTTACTCCAGTCCTAGCCTTTCATCCTTAAGTCGATCCGATCCGAGCCCTTCGTCTTTAAGTTAGTCCGATCCCCAGCTTAACCAACATGGCCTTCCTTTTTGCCAAGCCTCTTATGTGCCAGGCTCCAGTTCGGGTCGGGTTCCTTGCTCAGGTCTCATATCCGATCCGAGCCCATATCCGATCCAATCCGAAACCCTGCACAACTTTCTGCAACTTTTCCAGCAAGTAATTTACGCCATTCGATGACGTTTTTGACAAATCTAACACTTCTAATCAATCATAAAACACACCATAGAGTCATAGCAACATGTAGTAGCAACCATAAACAGCAAAACAACAATTCAGATGAATCAAAATGGATCAAAGTGACTAAAACCTCACATTTTCCCATAATCCCTCTTAATCATGTTTAAGCACATAGTTAGTAAAACTTAATCAAATCATCCAAATTTTCTAACAGAGGCATAAAATTTTATTTTTAAATTTCTAAACATTTTTCCAGAATTTATTAGTGTGTAAATTCGCTAATCTTCACTAATTACCCTTAATTATCGTAATTAGTGCAAAAACTATGCAAATCACTCACCTTTGCCACAAAATAAAGCACCAAATCTGAAATACTCTCTGTTTGGGTCGAATTCCTATGTATAGCAGCAGCTCCAACCTTGCTCTGTTGCTATTTGGCCTTGTTTTGATGTAGTTTAGGCTTAATCTTCACTAAAAATGTGTTTTGAAGTGGTTTTAGAGGATGGAAGCCATTACTAAGGTCTCAAGAAGGTTTGTGGCGGCTCAAAACTGAAATGAAAGTGATTTCCTAACCCTAATCGTTCCTCCTATACCTCTAAACCCGAAATTCCCCTCTGGGCCTAGCTGCTAATCACCCGGTTAAGCCCAATTAGCTGTTTTACACCATCTGAAACTTGTTTCAGCCATATCTCCCAAACGGTGAGTCCGTTTGGCTAATGTGATCACTCTACGGAATTGCAAACCATCATCCGGAGCCAATGGAAGTGGTTTCAGGTCAAAATTCCTTTCTAGTCAAAAGTTATGGCCAAAACAGTACCTACTGGGGGTAAAATGGTCATTTAAAAATCGGGAAAAATCATGAACATGGGAAATGACCCCAATAGTCATCTGCCAAAATTACATGACCATACGTCTTCGTATGTGAAAGAAATAAATATTCTATGATGCGTAGAATACGGGTCGTTACACAAGTGGTATCAGAGCTTTGGTTTATTCAAAGCTTAGCTTATTGGGTTTTAAGACGAATTTTGAAAATAAAAGGTTTCAAAATATAAATTTTGGAAGTCTATATTTTTCTTGAAGGTAAAGAATTTTAATAATATTATGTATTTTAAAACAATTATTTTCGAACTTATACAACGGAAAAGGTATTTTGAGATTTAAATTTTGTTCGGAATCCCCAGCCTTCGGACATCTTCGAATCTAGAGTTGCGAAAGTTTTCTTCGATAAGATCCCCTTAGGATTGAATCTCAAATCCATCATCAAATGGTATCAAAGTAAAATAAGTATAAGAGAATCGACCAATAAATTTCCATAAATCGTATATTTTAGCAGTCAAATATAATTGAAATTTATTCGGAATAAGAATTCAGATAAGCATGTGAATAAAAAGGAAAATTGGAAATCATTTCAGAAATGAAATGATGAATTTCGATATTCGAAATAGAAATTAATGGAAGTAAAATCGTGAAGGGTTATTATTGAAATTCGACTATGTCATATTTTATTTAAGTTGGGTAAGATAAGTTATAATTGTTTCCAAACCAATAATGTGTAATCGAATATATGGATTTGATAATAAGTTATAAACTTGTTATTTGATTAACAAGTAGTGAAGTGTAAATGAGAGTTATAAGTAAAGTGAAATATGAATGAAGAGTGATTTGAATTTATATTTAAATGGAATCAAATTAATTTGATGGGGGTAGGTTTTGATTTCGATAGAAGGAATAGCATTTACTTTTTAGAAGTAAACAACGTGTAAAGGAAAAAATATTGCGAATGAGATTGGGAATAAAGGAAGTGGAATTGACTAGTACGGTGAGATTTTATGGAGTTCAGAATGTAAATCAAATGAGAAGTTTTCTAGAGATCGGAATATATTATTGAATAAGTGATTATTCAAAAAAAGGTTATGCGTGGAGTTAACTATGTTAAATTTCAGGGAAATATTATTTACTTTCCGTTTTTAATTAAAAATTAATGTATTATCTATTAATTGTTTATGTATCCAGATTAATGAATAAAATATATTTTAAAGCTAAATATTTCATAGGCATGAATTATTGTTATAATCAAACATTTTCGTAAAATCAGTAAAATATTAACTTGAATTCGAAAGTTACGAGAATGAATGTTTTGTAGGTATTCGAAGTTGTGAACTTGATCTATTTCAAAGTTGATTATGTTGTTCAGTTAAGGTCTGAGAGGTAAATATACCCCAACTTGATTGACTTCATTGTTGACTAACAAATGGTTAAGGTTCGATAACAAGAGTTGGTTAAGTGGAATAAGTTAATAAGTGACAACAGATAAGCGGGAATAGAGGTATTTTATTTAATATCTGTTATAATCCAGATAACGAATTTAGAAATGTTTCCCTTGAGAATAAAGTATATTCTCTACAGAAAATATAGATATGCGAATTTATGAAAATGTTTTTAATGGTAATAAGAGATTTTCTAGAATTATAGAAAATGAATATGATAATTGAAAATATTTTTCAAAGGGTAGTGAGAGGCTAACGGGTTTTGTTAAATCAGAATGGTAAGAACTGATGAACAAAAAAAGGCATACGTCAAGAACAAAGGACGACCGAACGCAAGAGAAGTGGAATCGTAAATTGAATGTTGAAATTGCATAAGCAATGATTTGATAAGAATTAAGAAATGAAGTTAAAGAATTTTGAAACTGACTGGAGATTAGTTAAGTTGGATAATTTCCCAAGTGTTGATCTGATGTTGGTTTCGGCCTTCGGGATTGATACTTAGGGAGTTGTTCGCTTGCTAATTTACGGTCAAAGGATGTGAATGTGGAGAAGTAATAATACATGGATGAGAAATTGTTATAAGAATGAAAAATCTGAAATTTTGAAAGCAGAAAGATTTAAATTAAGTGACGAACGTAATAATTGAAAGAAAAATTGGTTTGAAAGGATATTAATTATCTGAATTGATTAAAAAATCAAAATTTTGAAATTTGAATGGGAATTTTGAGAATATTCTATTTTAGATATTGGATATAGAAGTTCTGAAAACTTACGTGAAAATATATATAAGAATATAGTGAACTCGAAGACTGCTGATCTGGAAGGCAATCGATTTTAGATAGAATCTTATATAACAGAATTTATATAAGAATGAGGTGTCTGGAAATATGATTTGAAAAGAAAATTTTATGTATGATTTATGAGGAATATGAAAAGAAATACAATATGTACATAGTATTATATGTTGTTAAAGCAAATTAGGGAAGTACCATTCTTCTCCTTTGAATTTCGAGCTTAGTTGAGATGTGCTGCTGGTGGTAGTAGGTTGTCTGGACGTAAAACTCGAGTTGTCTGAAAGAACACGACTATGTAGCGTAATTCGCAGGGCTGTAGATGGCCTACGGCAGACGGATGTTTCTAGGGGGAACCAAGCGTAACCATTGTGTCTGCTGTGATCTACAGTCGTGATAAGGGCGTAATCCGCAGAGCTATGAAAGCTTACCGGTATCGATGTTTCCTGAGGGAATCAGGCGTAACCATTGTGTACCTGCGGTCCACATGGCATATCTACAAGTGAAAGAGACGTAACCATTAGAGTTACTAAAGGTAGAATGGAGCCATGCGATGTAGTGATATCTTAGTGATATAGTGCCACCTGTTTGATGCAGTACTGTGTCTTCATGACTTGATTGTTCTTCGTGACCTGATTTGTGTTTGTGACTTGGTTTGTCCTCGTAACTTGAAGTATCTTTATAATTCCATGGTTTGTTTTGTGACTCTGAGATAGAGCAGTCAACGCTCAATGACCTCAGATTTTCTTTTGATTCGTAAATATGTTCCATTGATCTGTTCATTACGAATTCGCAGGGAAGTGATTTCCTACGGATACAGATGTTTTCTGGGGGATTCAGACGAAACCATTGTGTATCTGCGATTTACGAACGATCAACATATCAATATCACATTGGTACTTTCCATATCTATTTTTAAAGAGAACTTTTGAAATATTTTCATTGGAAGTTGATGCAAGGATATTTAAGTACTTGTATACTTTAGTCGTGCGCATGGCCAGCGTATGCTTAACATCTGTGAGAACGACAATGTACTTGTCAAACTTCGAGTTAGAAAATATTTTCAAATCAATAATTTAAAATTTAAATATACCTAACTTAATAAATAAAAAAGAGAATTTTAGAGCAATAATACGAACATTTTCTATATAAAATTTTAAAAGGTTCGGATTTTGGAAATTTTCAAGTTAACGACTTATAACTTGAGGAGGGGATGTTATTTACACTCTTCAAGGAGTGTTTGGAAAAATTGAATGGATTGAATGTAAGGAAAATGGTTTGAACTGAGAATGTAAGAATAAGTGGAGCGATGGATAAGTAAATTTTGACATAAGAGATTATAATGAAATAATATGATTTTGAATCTCTCAGAAGATTAGAAGGAATAAGAAATTGAGAAATATCTCAAGATTATTTGAAATGGAAATTGGTATAAGAAAGATGAATATAGTATAAAGAGCATAAATAAAATCCGATTCGGAAGATAAAGAAAACTATGGTTGATCAAAATGGATTTTCAAAGAGGGAAATTTGATTTTCGAGATAATTAAATGGTATAGATAAAGAGAAAAAGGGATCGATGACTTAAATATCGATATTTAAATTAATTACGGAAGAATTGCACTCAAATACGAAAATTTGAAGCATATATTGATAGCCTTAACGATCTCTTTTTCGAGGACGAAAAGTTTTAAAGGGGGGAGATTGTAACGTCCCAAAATTTTCAATAACTGAATATCAGATTAATTAAAGATTTAGCGATAAATAATTGATTTTATATTGATACTGGGATTAGAAATTTAAAATTAAATATATGATTTGGTGTATTAACTAAAAATATAAATGGTTGGGTTTAAAATAAACGCTATTGACGTTAAATAAATGGGAGATTTTATTTGCTAAAATATACGGAGATTGGTGGATATGTGTATCGGTATGTATATCTAAAGAGATTGAGATTTTATGTTTCAAATTTAGAATTTGACGAACAGTCATTGGTGAGCAAATGAAATCGGTGAACCCACAAATAAATTAAAATTGAATTAACATCGTATACACACTAAGTCGGATAACAATTAAACTAATTTTATAGGATTCAGAATATTGAAATGTAAATGTATGCATAATCCTTGTGATTTTTGGAGATTTGTATGGACGATACAAATTTAGACCGGTTCGTGAAAATTGCAGTAGAGGTCAATATTAAGTAAACTGAATGTTACCTACCCTAGAAAAATACTTCGCCGACGTATAACTGATAATGAGCAGACCCCAACCCTATATGTTTTCACAATATTCTTATCTTCATTCGTTCCCTATCTATAAAACCATGCCCTCCGTTCCCAATTTATTCAGCAAGAAAACAATTGTTTCTCCCCCTTATATTTTTAATTAATGGCCACTTGAAGAGATCGCTCCTCCCCCAAAGATCGATTTTGTTGTACCCAAATCAGCCTCTACCCTAGATTCAAAATAAAAATCCACCAGCTCCTCCACCATAAAGTTCGCTTCCTTTTATTTGTCAACAGCCGAAACCCTTTTTCCCAAAAATCAAAAGCAATCAACTCTCTCAATTTGATCGAGCATTCAGCACGTCGCCTCCACATTGAATGCAACTATCTTTGTAGCAGTGCTGAAGACCATCTCCATCACCGTCGATCAAGCTTTGTGCCTTCACACAAGCCACCACATCGAGCCGCTGCCATCATCCGAGTCACTGTCCTAACGTGAGTTATCACTCATGATTAAATCATAAGTCCAAGTAGATTTTAACTCGATTTTTATTGGAGTATAATAGTTGTTTCCGATTTTGCTGGTTGCTGTTATGCCACCAAAGTATTTGAATATCTTACGACCATTCAATTCTCAATAGTGTCGGCCTGTTACAACTCGTTTTCCATGCTACTTGAAAACTATTGTGTATACCATTCTGGGTACTCTTGGTCCCTTCGAAATTTCCTGAAGTGTTGACAAATTTCATAAAAATTTGGGTAGCAATATAGTGTATACTTTATTTTTCTGATCACATAAAAATAATAGAACTTAAGTATGTCCAATGATGTTATTACCGGCAGTTGGATTCATTCGTTAGTAGCCATAGATAAAAAAACATTTCTTGTTGTTTGTCCACATTTTTGAGGCATCTACCCTTACTGTATTTTCTTGTTGACGGATATGCTGCTGTATACATTGCATTAGAGAATTCCATGTGAACAATTGAGTATTTTTGAAAACTAAATGATTTTGGATACCCTGAACTTCCACTTTACCTTGTTTCAAGTAGAATTGGTTTTGAATCCAAACCACACTTACTCTCTGAACGGTGGGTTACCAAATCGTTACTTCATATTTCATTTTTGTTTATTTTGGGTGTTTTCATGTCATGTATTTCTATGCCTAAACCTAGACTCTTACAAACTGGAACATCACAGGCACCCTTGATTATAAATGGTCTTTATACTTGATTTAAATTTTAAACAAAACTTTGTAACATTCAAAATCTGGAATTCATGATCTTTATATGAGTCTGACTGAATAGATGTTTTTGGCATTAGTATGCTTCACTGCATTTGCATATATATACATACAAACAACTAGAGTTTAGAAGCACATTCTGATATTCATGATATACCTATCGATTGTGTCCAACTGCTTGGTGGTTGAACTGTTATGTAAGCTACTCTTTGGGCTTGCTGATCATATTTTGATGTTGCCACTATTGTCTGATAGTACTTTTTTTTAATGGGAATGTTTTTAGTGCAGACCTTACTTGCTTATATGCTAATCCTTTATGAGAAACTCTATGACCTTGTTAAAGCTTTGGTCTCAAAATTTTGTCTAAAATACATACCACTATGTATCAAAAATATGGACATATGCATCTTCACAAATAGTTCAGTACACCTATGTATATATGCGTTCTATGTTTAACTGACCTCGTCTATAATTGACACTGAGTTGTAAGATTAGGTTCATCACTAATTATACACATTTTATTAGCATCATGAAGTATTAGTCCATTACTGTAGAATTATTTTAGTCTATCCCTAGTTCAATGAAGTAAAATAAGACTTGCATGCATACTATCTGTTTACAACTAGCAAAAGAGCATGCCCAGGACATTTTGTACAGTTTTCCTTGTTCATAAATATACATGTATGAAAATTGAACCGGACCTGTCCTGATTTAATTTGTGCATTTTCATCATCTCATTTTGGCATATTAGAACCGTGATTTATCTACGATAAGTATGGGTTTCATATACTTGGTCAGTCGACTTGTACACTTGAGAAATTTTTTACTGTTTGTACATCCATTTCGTGTTGATACTGTTACTGCTTCATGTCATTGTAACTCGCCTGAAAGTACTTAAATGATATACAAATGTTTAGACAGCCTGAACTAAAAGGAGGTGATAACATAAATTATATATGAATGTATTTTTAATCTGCTTGAACCAGCGGTGAGCGTATTAAAGAAACATAAACACTTGTAGTTCATAGTCAGTTATGTATACAAGCGGTTTGATTTTATATTTCATTTGTAGCCTATGGTCATACCTGTATAATTTGAAAGGGCTGTGTTGAAACTTGAAAGAAAATTTTGCTTACATTCCTAACCTATGTATATACCAAATTTGCATACTTTATTGTATATGCTATAGCTATGAGTATTTTCCTACACTGTTGTAACTTGGAAGAAAAAATTGGCATCTTGCTTTTCATATAATACCGCTACCTTACTTGAGCTCTTAAGTTGCCCTTAAACTTGAGTTTTTGGTGTTTGATGCGCAAGCTAGTATCTAATATAGGCGTACCCAGCCTTATACCGAGCACTGTTGCTTATTGCTACCGCTTGGGATTGTCCTATGTTCTGCTTCCTCCTTTTCCTTGCTATATTTCTCATTGTTTCACTTGCACTTATGACCTTTTTTTTTTGAAAAGTCGGTCCAGAATTTTGTTGAGCTTGAGTTTTCGTTACGTCATACAATGGTGAGGCGATATTTTTTTTGTGTGTGTATATATATGTATATAAATAAACATGCAAGCTTCCAGGATCTTTTATGCTATTGTTTATAATTCGGTTTGGATGTTGAGGCAGTGTACACGTGTATTCTATATACACGTGTACACTCGCAAATGCCCAAGACTGTTCGTCCCTGAAAATAGGTAGAATGGATATGAACAAATACCACAACTGTTTATTTAATATATGTCATCGATGATAGGATTAACTGTTATATTTCAGTTTCTATCGAAGTTAGTTTACTTGAACTACGATTTAATCCTCACTCGAGTATTTTATGTTTTTGCATGGAATGCTCAGGTCAGACCCGAGAAATACATATTTAAGGATTACAGCTTAGGATTTGAAGATTGGCGAAGCTGGGGTTTTGGAGACAGCGTACTCTGAAGTTTTTGATTCAGTAAATATTTTTCTTGTATTATTTTCAATTCCATTGTATCATTAAAATCTTGTATTCAAAAAAAAATTGATTAATAAATAAAGTTCTTCTCTCGCTGTTCAAATTCTGTGTTATTTGGTATTCCGTGTTTGTTTCCTAAGTTAAGTCAGTTTTAAACTATGTAAGCTAAATAACAATCCGTCAATTTGAACATTTTAAGTTGGTTTAATTACTAATTTGAAACGGTTAAAAAGGCGGTACATTACAGATGGTTTGCCAAGATCAAAGAAAGGAAACACCAGTATTTGGGTTGTAGTAGACAGACTTTCAAAGAGAGCACATTTCATTCCAATTAAGAGCAAGAGGACGACAACATGGTTGGCAGCAGTTTATGTTCGTGAGATAGTTCGTCTTCATGGAATACCTTCCAGCATCGTAAGTGATCGTGACCCCATCTTCACCAGTGAATTTTGGAGAAGCTTGCAAGAAGCATTAGGTACATGGTTATGTTTGTGCACCACTTATCACCTAATATACACGTAAATGTGTATATTTTATCCGCATATTTATCTTATTTTATCTTTTAAATAATTGATATTGTGTATTTATAGCTGTGTTTTCAGATTGTTGACAAGAATCATGGTTTAGAGCATTTGATGAATAAAGCATGAAGAATTTGCTGAAAAAGAGTGAAGTTAAAATTACTTAAGCTTGAAGAGTTTAAAGCTTGAAGAACGGTTGCAAATAAAGTTCAGTTGGGTAGATTTGGCTTACTAAAGACTCATATTGTGTTCACATTGGCTCAATTGCAGACCATTTCACTCATGTAGCGTTCACATTAGCTCCTTTGCAAGGCTTCTCATTCATGCACTGCACGCGTTCACACTGGCTCACTTACAAGGCCTCTTACTCTACAACCCCGTTCACACTAGCTTATGTGTTATTTGGGCTAATTCTTTAGTCCCACATTGTGGAATTTGCCAAGTAGCCTTTGTCATATCAGCTATAAATACACTTTATCTCATTCATTGTAAAACACTTAGTTTTATTCTGTAATTCTCTTATTGGAATAAAACTCTTCTCCCTTTCTCTTAGTTGTTATTTTATTTTATTTATGTTCATGTCTGTTATTTTCTTTTTCTCTTCTTCTTTAGCTATGTCTAGCTAATCCCCTTGATTAGGGGGTGATGACGCTAATAGATATGATTCTATATGAATCACATAGCCAATAGATGAGGACTTTATATATGTAGATCTAGATCTGAATCAAGGGTTAGATCTGAACCTTCATATTCTGTGTCGTTTAAGAGCTATGCTCCTTCACAGGGTATATTCGTGTTCGATCTAACAATTATCAGATTTAGATCTAGTTTTAGGTTTTTAGAAATTAATTTGTGAATCTATCCTGATAGTCTATGGTTGTTTAAGAGCTCAGCTCCTGCATAGGCTATGCTTGTCGTTATTTACTTATTTGTTTCTAAGAATCTATTTATCGTTGATTCGTGTTTGTGACAGAAACATGAATTAGATCTATATTTATTTGTTGGCTATTGATGAGTGTGAATCTAATCTATGTCATTATCCCCTAATTGCTTTCACTTATTGTTAAAACTCTCTTTTATTTAATTTCTGCTATTTTCTTTGTTTTCAACCAATCAAAAGTTAGGGATAACTTGATTGGATTTATTAATTAAAATATTTTTGGTCCCAGAGTTCGACACCCTCTACAACAATCCTTGTTGTTTAGGAAAACCGAACGGATTTTACGGTTGTTTACAATTGTATAATTTGTTCGCAAACATCACCCGCAGACAGATGGACAGACGGAAAGGGTGAACATAGTTCTTGAGGATCTTTTAAGGCTGTGTATCCTAGACTTCGGAGGGACTTGGGAAGAGCATCTTCCTTTAGTAGAGTTCACCTACAACAACAGTTATCAAGCTAGAATTGGCAATGTCAACATTCGAAGCATTATATGGACGACCCTGTAGATCACCGACTTGTTGGTGGGAATCTACAGAAAGACTATTACTTGGACCAGATATGGTTAGAGAAACGTCCGAGAAGATTGATCTTATTAAACGGCAAATGAAGACCGCTTAAGATTGGCAAAAATTCTATGTAGATAAGAGAAGGAATGACATTGAATTTGAAGTAGGAGACATGGTTTTTATTAAGGTGTCACCTTTGGGGAATGTGGTTCTCTTCGGGTCTGTAGGGAAATTAGCACCAAGATTTGTAGGTCCATTTTCCATAACATAAAGGATTGGCCAAATGGCCTATAGAGTTAAGCTACCAGAGAGACTATCCGGCATTCATGATGTTTTCCACATTTCTCATTTGCAGAAATCCTTGCATGATACCGCAGAAGTAGTTGAGCCGAGAATATTGGAGGAAGTAGAGGTGGAACGGGAGGCGACGACCAGACGAGTTCCTACCTGTATTTGTAACGGCGCGATTTTCGATGCCTCGAAAGTCGTGTCATTATTAAAAGAATTTAGAAGATGAGATAGAAAAGATAGAACTAATAGAATAGAAGAATAAGAAAACATCAGAATCTCACAGCGGAATTTCACAAAGACTTGATATATTACATAACAGGGTCTGATACATCATAGTACATCATCATAATACATTACCATAGTACAACATCATAATTATACATCATGAATAGGATAATCCAGATATTCAAACTGGATACATAGATATGGATATGCCACTAGACTGGTCTTGAACTTGAACTTCATAGGTTTCCACTTGCCTACCTGACTTGTCTACTCATAATAAATATTATGAGTACCCAAGAGTTTAGGAAACACAGAAAATAAACTCTGGGTCAGTCAGGGGACTAGTGTGAGTAAACACAGTTAAAAAGATTGTAAACAGGGAAATAAGGAATAAGGTTTTTCATTTGGACAGATTCATTTACTTTAGAAATCTTTAGACCAATCCATAATTAATATATGGATAATGACCCAAATATTTTAAATCAAAACATTTGATATTATGATAGTTTTTATCAAATAAATAATCATCTAGTGAAACGCTTGCATCTCACGTTCACGTATATAGTATAAAATCTAAAACCGTGAAGCGCTTATTGGAGATTGGATTCCAGCAGACAAGGTAGGGGAGCACCTGCCGATCAGTGTACTCTAGAGAGGATACACTGGCGTTCAACAAAAACGTCTTGCAACCCGGCCTCACATGACCGTCCACTCATTTAGCTTGAGTGTAACGAATATATTACCACCTCCACGGTTGGGATCAGCAACCGCTACCGAATGCTGCAGCAGTGAAAAAGAGATGAGAAAACAAAAGGAATTTCTCTAGATGGTGTTAATACACCCTGCTTGGGTATGACCCAACTAGCCATGCTGCCTTTCCCGGTTTTTTATCATTTCCTGGTTGTGAGGTTTGAAGTCACGTTTATTGTTCTGACAGATTATTACTTCTATTACTTTGAATGCCACATCGTCATATCTGTCAGAACACTCATTCGATTTCCCAAATATATTGCAGGCAATAAAGCTAAGAGAAACGAATTTCTCCGCCACCAACGTAATATACTTAGATAAATTCGATGTGTAGAATCTAATAGATATACGTTGTCAGACACCCATCCATTCTGGTTTGTCCTGGGACTGAACAAACCGAAGGTACTATTTAGAATAGCCCTTGCATATCTCCGTCTTCAATATCTCTGACAGGCGTCGTATAATTCGAGTCAAAGTGGAATATTTATCCCGGTCTCTTCGAAACGATGTACATAATGTCTTTTACAATCGATAAATAATTATCGGTCTATCATGATTAAAATTCAGTTACACATTCTTTATTTTCAAACAAACAGTATATATTAACATTGTTCATATCTAGATAATTTAATTATCCTTTATAAACGAACAGTTAAAGTGTGTGCGTCGCACACGGTATTTTACTTCGTTTGTCAACGCTGTTTATACGATCCTTGTAAATTATTTTTTTACTCATATTTAATCATAAATAATTTACATTAATTATTTCCTTATTATTTCTATATTCAAACTCGTCGAACTTCTACAGTCGAAATTTTGTCTCTGATTTTCTGCTACTGTCTTCCTTCCACTTGCCTATGATATATAAATAAAAATTCACTTTTTATTTATTAATTCTTTAATTTTATTTATTTTCTATTTTTAAATTAAAAATCGTTTTTAAGTTCAAAACCTCGTTCAGAATCTTCTTTGTTTGCGTATCTGCCAAAGTACCACTTTTACCGAAGTGCCACTTCCAAAATGCCACGGTGCGCACGTGAAAATCACTCCAGCACCCGTGTTTTAGCTAAAGTACCAAAGTGCTAGATTTTGCGGAAGTGCCAAAGTGTCAGCTTACCGGAAGTTCCACTTTCGGAAATACCAGTTTTCGGAAGTACCACTTTTCGGAAGTGCCACTTTTCCAAACCCCATGCTACACGTGCCCGATCCACAAAACCCCATGTGTTTTTGCTTGCCCGATCACTCCAGACTCCATGCGTCAGCCCTTGGTCACCCTTTTTACCAAATACCAAATCTCCTTGCCAAAGTACCACCCTCGTACTTACCCAAAATACCAGTTACCACCTTCACAAATCCTTTGCTACAACCGATGATCACCCCCAAATCACCGTGCTCACCATCGTATCACCCCTTCGTCCTCACTGATATGCACACACAGCTCCACCGTACACGTGCACACACCACCTAGCCACTGTCAACCATTAGTGACCACACCGACATGTCACCTCTCGCCTCCAGACCTCGTCGACGTCCCCTGATCCGATCATCACTAATTGTATAGTGATTTCACTGTTTTAATTTTTCTTTCTCAAATGGGTTCATTGGAGAACTTGCCTCGTTCTCTTCCCTCAGTCCACCGGAGCATCTCCAACTCCGGCCACATCGAGACTCCGTCCCCCTCCGCCGATCCCCCTAGGACCGCAGCCTCCAAACTTCGCCATCGCGATGCAGTTCCGACGTGAATACAGACACCAAAAATTTGAACCCAAAACCCTATTTTTGATTCGATCCAAAGTTTTACACTATAGAAAAATCTTTTTACATTTTTCCTATAATCTAGTAGCCTAAACGCTGCATTCCTCCTTGCGCTGCGAACCCCGACTTCCTTGATTGCCGGAAATTGATCGAAACTCATTTTTCTGATCATCCCCTTATTTCTCGATTAATATGTCGTTAAAAATCTTGAAACTACTTTTAAAAATCATGATTTGGCATCAGGGTTCCCTTTATATTCTTAAACTAAGTTTTTGTGATGTTTGAAAATCCATGGTTACAAAGGATTTACAGTGAATGTTCTGTTAAACTGTTTTCTTGCAAATGTTTATTTCTATGTTTTTCTTATTTGCAATCACCAATATATATACTCTATACAGTTGTATTTACAACACTAGGATGAGGTTTTGATAGTATTCTCTTTTGAGAATCCATGATCAAAATACTCTGAGTTTTACAGAACACAGTTCAGATTCAAACTAAGGTTCTTAGATTATCAACAAAGCTTGTGTAAACAATACTAGTATGTTTCTACATGGAATATCAGTTTGTATAGATGTAAATCAAAGGGATCTAGTATTAGACATTTATTTGTTGACAGTAAACAAATGATGATCACAGCAGAACTTGCAATAGAGTATTTAAACTGATGTATTAATCAAAGAATAAAATCGCAGATGTTTCCTCACCTTAATGCTTTCCAATTCCAGGTAATAAGAACTTCAGAAATTTAATGTGAACTAAATGTTTTTTTGTGAGAGGAGAATGCAGGTTCTAGTGTGTATTTATAGCCAAAACTCAAGTGTAAAAAATCATTTTCCTCACATGTCTCTATAGTAACTATACTTAGCCTCACCCCTCTTGTTTAGCTTCTATGACTTCTTTTCAGGAAAACCCACACATGAAGCAATGTATTGTTTAATAGTATATATTAGCCAATCTCCTTGTCTTATGTTTAAGGCTTCTAGAAGTATGTCAATTCACCCATGATGCCTGCGCCTACTCCCTACTCTCTAGCAATAAACAATGGTTTTCTTATCCCTTAAGTATTGAGATATTTTGCTAACAATTGTATTATATTTGCAAGTTGTTGCTTAGGATTCTTAGGTGATGGTTTTATACCTATATTTTAGCTATATTATTTATTGTTTAATCATATTATGTGTATCACTATTCAACGCCTATATTAGCTATACCTTTATCTTCTTACTTTTGTTTGTTTCATGCATTTCCCCTTTTGATATTTTCTCTTGGTCATTTTATCAACATGTCATGTGCATGTATGTTTTAATATGTTTTGGCCGATTTGTTTTGCTTCATATGTACACTTTGTCATCACTTTCATGTTCAACTTAAAGGTTTTTAGTTACAAATTCTACTTTGAAAACATGTAAATAACATATATATATATACTATTATATCCACATGTATATGTTAAAGACTAATTAGCAATCATTATCAATATATATTTATGTTATGGTTCTCTTGAATGTTGCATTCTTATGTTTTCAAACATAATCACATATGTACATTCATAATATATATATAATTGTTTTATTCTTTTAAACAATCATCATTTGTTTTAATTTTCTTATTAAAATCAAATTTTAATAGTCGGAAAAAGTCGGGACATTACAGTATTCTTGGATCAGAAGTCAGGAAGCTACGCAATAGAGAAGTTAAGTTGATAAAAGTTCAGTGGGGAGATAACCCAGAGGATGCAACTTGGGGGACCGAAGAAAAGATTCATGCTTCGTACCCTTTTCTTTTCAAGGGTATGTTCTTAACTTCCTTTCCAAAGCTTTTATTTATGCTTGTTTCTAACATTTAAGTATATCCTATCGATCGAATCTTCGACCTTTAGGTAGGAATCCCATGGATGTAAACATCTGTTTGAGACATGTTATGTTTGATGGATGCAAGTGTTTGCTAGTGGTTTCTCGTGGATGCATATACACACACATTAGGCACTAGACCGGCTCAATCACTCTCATAATGTATATGGATGTGTGTGCATTTTTCTTCTTTTAATGGATAAAATTGAATGTATCATCATATGTATGTTGCATTTGGATGTATGATTGTGCACACATGTAGAACTTACATGTTATAATAGGATTGTTGCATATATGTTGGATTCATGGCACTAACATACATTGCACTAAGGAGGTCGACTGAATCAGTAGACTGCCTGATCTTCGCATTAGTATAAGGACATACACACACACCCCTTTGCATATGTTCATATAAGCATTAGAAGTATTTAAGAACAATGGATGCTCATGATTGGTGGATGAGTAGATGGGTGATGGATGGTAGGATATATACACATTCTTCTTAACTTGGAGATTTCGGGGACGAAATCCTTTGAGTAGGGGAGAATGTAACACCCTATAATTTTAACAACACTAAAGATGATAAATTAAAGAATAATTAATTTAATATTCTGAATTAAGTGAAACAGACTGCTCCATTGCATTCGCCTCGGAATTTTGGCCAAACTAGACACCTGGTTTGCATAAAACGGGCACTGTATGAAGAAGTTATCAAGGTTTGAAGTTTGTATACGCGCAAGAAATATATATATATATATATATTAAATCCAGAAATTCAAAATTAGGTAAAGAATTCAAAAATCGCGCAGAATTGGGGAGGGCGGCAAAAATCCCGCCCAGGGGTGTCGAACCCTCAAGGGGTGTGTCGACCTATGGGTCGACGCCATAGGGGGGTCGACCCTCCTGCGTCAGATCTGGCAGATTAGGGTTTTGGGGGCATATATATATATGGCCTCATTTCTCATGTTTTTTCACACTAAAAATAATGGAGAACTAGATGCTGCCTCTGCCCAGATCAAATCAAGTCTTTTCTTCTTCTACAATCAAGTTATTCAAGCTTAGTAATCTATGATTCGATTCTTCTGTTTTTCTAGATCCAAACATTGTGAGTTCATGTTAATTTTAGATCTAAATATTTAAAATTAAAACTTGATACGACTATAACTTGGATCTATACCTATGACCATTTGAATCACATCAGATCTATTATAACTTGTTTATCTAAGTTATTCTAACATGACTATGACCTAGATCTGAACCTATACCTATTTATCATGTCAGATCTGCCATTGATTGTAGATCTAATTCACTTTTAAGATCACATTGTACTTCTTCTATTATATTTATGGCTAAATCAGATTTGTTGTTAGTTGGACATCTAAATCACTGTTTAGATCACATCATGCATGTCCCTATTATACTAGAATCAGTTCTATTATCATATGCTCATTAGATCTGTTCTCATATTCCTATCATATCATTATGCCACTATATGTTTATGTCAATATTGTTAAGTATGGTCATCTCTGTCCTTTTCCCTCTATCTTTTCCCTTTTATTTTTATATAGTCAGGCTACTTTCGAGCCTAGGCATGCCGCTAAAATATGTGAATGCATTACATTGGGAACGAGGGGGAAACGATATAAATTGGGGCATAACTTGTAATTGGGAATATGGGTATAACTTGAATAAAGTGTAACAATATTAAAGTGGGGCATATGGTTCATTATGAACATAACATGGGAAAAGGGGCATGAAAACCTATAAAGCCGTAGGTAAAATTGGTTAATAATGGAAATGCCTAGGATTACAGTAATTAGAAACTGTAACCGCACTTAGACACGAGGTTAGATTACACTTGTGTGGAAGTCTTCCCAGAACCGCCCGACATATCGAGAAACCGCAAGTGGTGAATCTAATGTGAGGGGTCTAGGTGCACAAACACGAGACGTGCTAAGACATGAGGTTAAGCCCGACTTGTGGAAGAAGTCTGCCCGGAACCGACTGGCATATCCAGCATCCACAAGTGGTAGACATAATATGGGAGGTCTAGCACATTATAACCATAAATGAATATGGCAATAAAGTTGAATACTTAACCTAGTTGAATCCATAGGGATTGTATGAACATGAACTTGAATAGGGATTAAGTAAACTTGTTTGAATAGAGGGTGGGTTAAGTAAATCTTGGGTGGGTGGGTAATATTTATATATAAGCCCACAAACTTAACCTATGGGGTTATGCGATTTTTTAAACTGGTAGGGCATAACCGGTGGAAAACCTAGTAGTGGGGATGCAAGACAAAGGGGAGAGCTTGCAACATCTTGTGTGTGGGTCTTGTTTTAGTTAGTAACCGATGTATATGTATCAAACGAGTACTCTGAACTAGGTCGGAGTCGGGGCACGCTTACTGGGTTGATTGTAAGAGATCCAAAAGTGGGGATGGTGTCTGACAACGCATTCCATCAGGGTCATGTGCATGCATGACTCTGCTTGCTCGGGAAAATAAGATGATGTGACATCAGTAGATATGGTTGTGCACATCCAGAAAATGAAGGGTTGCTACCTTAGGGATTGATACACCCTACTGTAGGACCAGCACAGGGTATCTACGGAGTAGAGAGACGATCGATTAGGGTAGTAATAAGGGTACACTTAGACTCCGGTATGTTTAGGAGCCCGTTACAATCCATAGGGGTAACTCCGGAACGTTGGACTTCCTGTTGATTGTATGGGGTGAAAACCTCTCACTGGAAGTACGCCTAAGTCTACCATCTTATACATGTTGGGGATCATCTCATTCTAGTTATACTAGTATTAGTGCAGAGGAATCATTAGAGAAGCGCAGTATACTCTATCATGTTTATCCTGTTAACCTTGTCATACCTGCCTTTTATGTTGTTACCTTTTTTATCCACTTTATATGTCTGTCATGATACTTTTACTTATTTATATGCTAAAAGTAACTGCACTCGCCAGACTTTATGTCTAACCCTTTTTGCTTCCTCTTCTTTCTTTTCCGTTTCCCCCCCTCAAGGTTCTCAAGTTAGGAATACTCAAGGTTAATCAGGATTCTGCTTTCATTTTGCTGGAGCTGCTTAGATTTATTGCTCAAGTTCTTATCTTTGCTACTATGGCTATGCTTTTGGGGATTATGCTTCTTTTATTATTGTACTCTAATATTTTAAGTGCAAGACATAAGTTTTAATGATGTACTGGGTTTATGTATTTTCAGACATATGATGTTTTGAACTACGATGCTTTATGATTAATAATTTTTTTAATTCCACTGCTATTTTATGTCTATCTTGTAATGTCTTTGTTTTTGTTTACCTATAACGCTTTATGAAACTTAATGCATTCTCTTAATGAGTGACATTAACGGACGTGGGGTGTCACATTAATTAAGTATGGTTTGTTTCAATTCAAGTTAAGTATTGTAACAAATGTATTTTATCCATACGTGATAAGATTAGGACGAAACGAATTGCGCTGGAATCATATTTGCAATGCCTACGCGTACGAATTGGATTGTCATGATTTGCAGCTTTTTGAATTCTAGTCTAATTTCAAACATTTGGTTAAAATGAGATAAAACGATGAGAAACACCGATTGGAATGGATGGTGAGTTAACGCTCATGCTTTCTGAAATACTGTTGAATATTGTTATATCATATAATAATATTCGTTGTTGATTTTTATATCAAATTGTGTGTTTGGATGATTGGATGATTTATTGCTTAATTGGTTAGTTGTGATTATATATTTCCATCTATGAATGGTTGACTATTGACACTACCTACTTTTAAGCGGAAGATTCATTTTGAATGAATTAGATTAGATTGCCTAATTTATATGCATATATAAATTGATATATGAGCTGTGATGTAGGGGGACAGGTTGAAGGGATATAATAGGATTCCTTGATGTTTTGGATGGTACTTGCATTTATATTTTACATATATGAATTGTTTAACAAGTAACACTGAAATCGGATTTAGATGATGATTGTTGAATAGAATTCAACATTGATGTGCCATTAATCAATAAACAGTATTGGTTAAAGTGATTGGTAGCAGATGGCCTAAAATTCATCTTTTTAAGATGTTGATTCGTCGTCAGGTGAATTGACTAAGTTGATGTTATAAAAATTATTTTTATAAAAAAAGAAGGGTCTTAAATTTATTTTATATAAGCTATATAAAACAATGGTCTTATAAATAAATCAATATTTATAGTTGGATTTTATACTGAAATTATCAAAGGTTATATGTAGCGAAATTTCTGGTTTATAAATAAGTTTGATATAATTGGAGTTTTCAAATGTTAAAACATAGCGAAGTTGTAAATTTGTGTTTTATGAAGTATAAAAGACGATTTTAGGATTTTTTTTTTTTTGAAAAAGTTAACAAATGGCTTTTTTAGCTTGTAAAATGTTGTAGAAATGATCTTGGTTTTTAGAATTTAATTCATTAAAAGTTAGATAGTCACAAAGGGCTTATAAACAATTTAGTTTGATTTCAAGCTAAATTTTAAGTGATTTGGTTTTAAAACCAAAGCAATATTGATAAGATCTGATGTTTATGAAGAAACGAAAATCAAGTTATGTAACAAGATTTTGAATGAATTTTTATGAATGATTTTATAATAAATCCAAGTTTTATAAACAAGATTTGTAAAAGATATTTAAAGCTAATTATTGGTTTTAAAATAGGGTTTACTTAATAATTGAATTAAGTAAAAGTGATTGTATGTGAATGAGATTTTGAAATGTAAGAAATGGTTTTTAAAACTTGTTTGAATTGAATTGTAAATGTAACATATTATGACATTTACTGAATGTTAGGTTTTGCATTAACAAACTTCCACTTATCTTGCAGATAAAAATGTTATCGAGTCAAGGATTGAGAGGCAAATAAAATATCCCAACTTGAACGACTTCAATGTTATCCAAGAAATGATACTGGTTTGAAAACGAAAGTGGATGCTGGAAATTAATTTATTATTTCCATAAGTATTGTAATAAACTTTAATTTGCAAAATTTATAAGTTAAATAAAACTATTTGGTGTGTTATAGAAAATAATGTATCATATGACATTGTTTGGCCTTGATATAAGTTGTGACTATACTTATTTAATTTGATTAGGTATATAGCATTGTTTTCCAAGTACTGAAAATAGTAGGGGGTAATGACCCGCCTTTTTGCCCATTTCAAGCCGGTAATTAAACCAACTCAAAATGTTCACAAAGACGGGTTGTTATTGGGGTTATAACACATTAGAAACAATAATTGAACAAAATAATTTCTCATTAATACAACATGAGATACACGAGAGTTATATCATAACTATATCAAAGTTTGTACAAATACAACTACCATAGTACAAAATAGACAATGGAAAATCATTAAGAGAAACTGGGAAAATCTAAAAACATCCATCTTCACCTTCGGAAAAAGGTCCAAACTACAAAAGCTCCAAAGGAAATCTCCACGGAATGACATCGGAATGCTCCTACCAAAGACCTGAAAAAAGGTCCTAGATACTTTTACTTACCTGACCACTTGGATGCCCGTATGGAAATTTATGGGCACTCAGAGTTTAAGGGAAAAAATAAACTTCAATTCAGTCGTAAGACTGGTGTGTGAAACTCGATATATTTTTTTATGTGCAAAAAAATTCATAATGATTTTTGGAAAATGAAGCTACCACAAGGTCTCGCGGCACACACACAATGCAAATGCACACATGGGCAAGGTTTCTCCTTATGATAACCAAATATGCTTGATACGTGAAAACCATTTCATATTATTATTTGTGTTGAAAATAATTTCGCAAGCAAATGTATCAATCCTAGCCAACATGGGTACCATATATTATAATAGCGTATAGTATACAACTAAAATTGTATGGGTTCGTAATGGAGAATGGATTTCCAACAAATGACCAGGCTAAGGAACTTCCTTATCCGATGGATGTACCTCTAGAGGGATGTCCCAAGAACTCACTAGCTCTCTATTAATGCATGCAAGGTCGGTTTATCCCTTAACTGGATAACTTAGAGCAAGCCTGAGTATGTCATTTTGTGGTCGTTACCGACCTTTAACCGGGGCCCTGCAACATTAACATCCACATAAGTAGAAGTTTCCACATAAGTACTACCTGGGTTCCATATCATGGTATGTTTTTTTATCTAAAAGGAGATTACACCCCATATCCTCACTGCATTTTTCTTGTTTTGGCCATTTCATGGGTGTCAGACTTGCCGAAGTCTCGTTACACAATGCTACACTTATCCTTAAGCCATGCTTTTATCATCAATAGCTCATCACGTAGTATGTCATACTGTCATTCTATAACATATAATTGATAATCACTAACCATATCACCTTTGAGATTGTACGTCTCAATGAAAGGTGTTAGGCTAGGAGAAGAAATTTTCCGCTGCCAATCAGAAATATGCTTAGTAAAGATCAATCACGTATTATGAAATACAATGTCAGACACACATCCATACTAGTCTGTTCTGAGTCTGAACGAAACCGAATGTGTTTTATTACTCATCCAATAAAGGAGAGAAGCCCTTGAGAATTTGGAAACTCTCCAAGTACGTTTGGACCACTACTATATATAAATCTCTAGAAGGAAGTTATCCACTTGAGACCATCAGTAAATAGACCTCATGATATGCAGGTTTCCAGTCTTCAACATCGTCTTCAAAATCTTTGTTTGCTTCATTACACCGAATTATTAGTTGGAATGGTTTCGTGACACAAGTTCTGATCTTGGACTTTCCAAATAATAAACATCATTTTAAAATTATATGGAAATATAGAATTTTCTAAGTCTCATCCTACATCGATTATAACTTCCATTAACTTGATAAACTTTATATCGTTATCAAAATTATTTCATTGACCTTCTAACCAAGACTTATTAAATTTTATCAAACATTTATCCTTAAACTTATCAATACTTTCATTAAAATTAACTTTTAACTTTCCCCATTCCAATCTCCTCTTTAAAAAAAAATCTTAATCGAAGACCATTTAATATAATTTTCATTAGCCTTCATATAAAAGATTTTTATCCTTCTTAACTTTCGAAACTTATAAAATTTTAAAACAAAGATTCATTTAACTTTAACCAAGACAATTCATTATAAATTTCCAAAACATAACTTAATATTTAACTGGGTTAATGAATGATGTTATTTAAGACACCATTCGCGACAAACCCAAAATCGATTGATATTAAATATAAGATTTAAACATAAATTATATTGACTTATATCCAATACCAATTATCATAATTAACATATACTATAAGAATAATGTTTGTATAGATACCTTTAAATTCCTAAAATAGTATAAGTTTAATCACATATTTCAACATCGAATATCTGAAGATTATTCCATCCAAATCGAATAAATTTATAATTGGAAAAGCTTAACCTTATTAAGATTATACTTAAAATATAATATTTAAACTATCATTAAAAATTTCTAAAATACTTGATTAATCGTTTGAAAATGTTTATAAAAGGTCGAGATAGAAACTTCTTAAGTTAAAATCATTAAATTTAAATATTGGTAAAAAAAATGTCGTAAAAGTGTTACAAAAGCATTACAAAGGTGTCACTAAACAGCTTATATTGGCTAGTTTGATTTAAATAACCTTTATATTATATTAAACTTTGTATTTTTAATTCAAATCACTTTTAAATAATTTCCTATGATTTATCAATATTTTTCCATATTTTTAACTAATTAAAAATAGTTGTTTACAATTATGGTTGACGATTTGCACTACCGCGATTTTTTTTATTGAAAACTGTTTTGGACATAACTTGAAAATTATACACTGAAATAGGAAAATTCCTTTTTCATTCGTAAACTATCATTAAAAGAAAGAAAATGTTTTTCGTTTGAAGGAAATCCGATTTAAAACGAATATGTTATAGTCATTTAAAGTCTAGGGTCGAAATTCGCGAACTACGACAGCGCGACAAGCTCTATTCTAACTGAATTTTATATTTATATTAAAAATATTCCGATTCAATTCAAATTAGTTTGAAAACCATTTAAAACATATATAAGACAAGGTAATAAAATTCAAAAAATCTTTGAACGGTGTGAAACATTGTTAATTGCGACAGGGCAAAAGCCCGGATCTTCATAAGATCTACTTTCTTCACTCTCTTCTCTCGGTAACCTTTCTATGCCCTGCTTTCACTGTACGAAGTGTTTCATCCGTCTCTAATGCTACATCTCTTCCAAATCCAAAATTTTCTCTATGAAATATTCGTTGAGCATCAATTCCCTTTTTTTCCTTCACCTCATCCACCCAAGGAACTGCTTCCATTAAACCTACTAACGAGCAACTTCCCACATTTCTTGGCAATTTCAGGCAATTACTTGCATTGCATGTTCTTTAACCAGTTGGCTTGGCTATGGATGGTTGTTTGACACTAACGCGAAGGATCTGGTGAGCAGCAACTCTCAGTTGATTTGATTCGTTCTCGCGTCTCGACCTCCGGGTCTGTGATGGTCCTTACTGACCATCTGAGTATTCAATATTTACCATATTTTTGCCTGGTTGGTAGCACAATTTCATTAGTTTGGATTATTTGGTAGTATTGTTTTCGGATGAGTGTTTGGTGTATTATTTAGGAAATTGGTGACCGGTTTTTTGACCTAGTTCTGTCTAATATGCCATTATGTGAATTAGGTTTATACACCTAGGTCTTCATCAAGAATTAACACTATACATGAGATGCAAACAACACTGACCATGGTGTTGTTCTTAGTGGAGACTACCTATTTCTTACCTATTCATGGTATGGGTACTGTGGTTCAGACTGTGTCTATGTAGTCAGTGGATTAACTGGTTTACTTGTGATTCGGCCTTTTGGTTCGATTTCATCATCGGTGTTTTAGTGATAAGTTGGTATGCTTGGTGCCTTCTTCCTCCTTTCATGGCTATCACCAATTATGCCATTATATCACAAACTTTTTGGTATCTGTGCATGGAAATGCTCTGTTTTGTGAAGCTCGAGAATTTCATCTGGAAGTGTATGGTTCAGTGGCAACTACAGTACGCACCTGCTTGGAACATGCTCTTGTCTAGTCATGGAACTATTACGTGTACCTCGCCCGTTCTGAAACAGTCATGTACTATTTACCTTTGTATACGTATGTAATTTATTCTATGAGAAGTAAGTAATATAATCATTCTATCCCTGCGTGGAGAGATAGGAAATTATAGTAGTCTAGTGTCTGTACTAGCTCCTGTGCTGTAATCTTGCTTAGATGATGTGGACAATGCACAATAACTACCGTAGGCGGTGGACAGTCCATCTTAAAAACCGAAAGAACTAATTGCTAACTACAATCACATGTAACATACTGTATTTTTTATTATTAGTTATAATAAAAAGATGTTTGCGGTCACCTAAAAAACCGGTTGGCTATGCCAAAAAAAAGACTATTTCAAATAATATTTCACAGTATCAATTTAAAATCAAATATTCATTTTTATTTAATAGTATATTATTATTTAATTATTAAATTGTTATTATTTTCCAAAATTTAATAATTTGAAACCTAAACTTTCCAGAACTCAAATTAAATATTATATAAGCTATATGGAAAAATCAGTTTATGTTAAAACATCTTCTACATAGCCAAACTAAACTTCAATTTCAAAATCGAATTCAATTTCAATCGAATAAACTTGAACACACCATTTACTATCAAATCTTTGTTTAATAAAATTTCAACTTTTACAAAAGTTTCCCCAAATCACTTCAGTTTCATTTCTATTAAATTCCAGATGTAAAATTCCAACTTTTATTTTTTCACTATATTTAAATAAATAAAATATTCGTTTATATTACCCAGTATGCCTGAGACTTAACCAATACCCATATTTCTGCATATGTGTGTGTAACATGTGCAGTATCATATAGTATCACTACTAACAATCATTACAACATGCATAACATCCATTCAGCCATCGTAAATATATATATATATATATATATCAGTATACACATATAAGCATTTTTTAATTAACGCTTACACTTCAGTTAACAATTAACCATCAATTAACATCCATCAACATACCTTGGGTTCCACTCCACCAATCTTTACCATATGACCACCTAGCTTTAACGAACTGCTACGACTTCTGACCTTTACCAGTTTTGACGATAATAATATTATATATATATATATATATATATTAATAGGAAGAGGAGGTGTGGTGCATGAGGTAGGAGGTGACGTGGCTTAGGCCATGGGTGGGGAGCCTTGAGCCAAGCTAGGCGGCGCAAGAGGGAGGTGGTTAGGGTGGCGCAAGGAGAAGAGGGCTGAGAGTGTGGCGTGGATGGGGGAGGGGATGGACAAGGTGGGGAATGGTTTTGAGGTGGAGAAGGGTGGTGTTTTCACGACCAAAGTAGGAGGAAGAGGGAAACTGAGGAGGCATAATTAAGGAGGAGAGGAGGAGAGAAGAAGGGGGAGAAAAAGAGGGAGAAAGGAGGAGGAGAATTTTTAGGAAGCCATGGCCATAAGGAGGAAGAAGAAGAAGTAGGAAAAGTGAGAAGAGTGGAATGGGAAATAAGGAGGGTGGAGAAGTGCTTATATATGCTAGAATTGGGGGTAGTTAGGTAAATATGCATTCACAAAACCATGGGTGGAGAGAATATGGTTTCTTACCTACCACTTAGTGACATTTTTGTCACACTTTAAAGTGTTTCAAGTTTGCAACGCGTTATAGGTGTTACTACTTATCAACGTCTATGTTATCGTTTAACCACTTCAGTGTCCAACGATTAATGTTATCAAATTTCGATGATATTTATTAAAATTAAAATTTTAGAATAATTTTTTTTATTTTAAAATTTATATTTATAACAAATATACTTGACAAGAAAATTAGATTTATTCATACATACTCAACAAAATTCATCGCAACAAAAGCTGATAAATTCTTACCTGTATTTTACCGTTATATTTTTATAAATCCAAATATCCATTTATCTATTAGTATCATATTTATATTAAACCAAATTAAATTTTAAACCAATTTTAATTTATTTTATATTCAAAATACAGACTTTACTTGGTTAAAAATTATCGATCGTTACAATCACCGCCCTTTAAACTTTTTGTCCTTGAAAAGGATTGTTTACAACCTCTCCTTATCAAGTAACTCATAGGTTTTCAAATTCTTAATGGCTTACCATACTAAAATTTACAAAGGATTTAAAGTTAGAAAATTTCTTCTTCGAGGGGTTTAATCTTATCTTTATTATTACTCTTAATTCAAAACCATGAAATTTATTTCCTAAAAATCAACTTTATATGAAAAGGTTATATCTCCTTATAACTAACCTTAGTTTTGATGTCTTCTTACTTCTAATTATTCTTGTTTGCTAAATACCTTTCAGTAAAATTGTGAAACTTTAATTCACAAGGTATTTGTACTTACTGCAACATTTTCTTACCTAATATATTCTAGTGGCCTTACGATATTCCTTAAATTTAGTTCTTAACTTTTCGGCTAACCTTTGGGTTATACAACCTTTGTTCTAATTCTTCAAAATATTTTCAGACTGTTTCTAAATATGAAGGAAATTTTATTGAAAAATCTAAGTTACTCCCTTCTTAAATTTACTGGCTTATTCATTAATCACTAGTTTAACTTAATATGGTTCTTACAATTCTACTAGAATTTTAAGATCTTGCTTATCCCCACATCTCCAATACCTTATAGTCAAATTGTGGCGACCCAAACTTCCCCGTAAAGGAAAGTCCGGATTGCTTCGAGAACACGACAAAACAGAACACAGACAGAAGAACATTTCATTGCTTATTACAACAATTCCATCAGAATACACGAATATAACAGAGTATGAATAAATATTATACATCAGAAAAATATCAGAGATTTAAATTACATTTAAATACACAGCAGCGGAAAATAACACAAAACACAACTGAAAGAAATACGCGGATACAGAGCTTTTCGAATATCACTTCAACTGTAAACCAGGATCCTGTGAATTTAATATCTGCAAAACCCAACTACTAGCTGCCCGTGTGGAAAATAAGGGCACGCAGAGTTTAGGTTAAAACAATAAACTCCAGGTCAGTCATGTGACTTGTGTGAGAACTAAAACAGTTATTAAAACTTTACTTTAAAATAAGGTAAATCAAGGGACCACGCCGTATAACATGGAACGGGTTTACCCCCAAGAAAACCAGTGCCTAAAACAAACAGCGCAATGCTAAATAAAGAAAAATGAAGCTATTATAAGACTCAGGTCCCATCACACAATGCAACGCAAGCCGGAGGATAGAGTTTTACCTTATAATAGCCAAATATGCTTGGTATGTTTTAAAACAAATCTTTAATTATTACTATTAGTGAAGAAATCCACTTCAAATATAAATGTATCAATCATAGATAGCATGAGCGCCCCATCCTACTATGTCGCCATATATAGTATACAATCAAAACCGAAAAATGTCGTATTTGGAAATTGGATTTGCATACTGGTGGCTCCTGATTCAAAAGATCTATCACGTAGTACAATTCCCAACGACTTACGTCGCAGGCATGCAAAAGCACTGTAATGCACATCCGCACTATCCAGGAAAACAAGTTACCGCGGCTTACGTCGCAGGCATGCGAAAACACCGCTAACTCTATCCATTAGGGAATCAGGGGGTGTGCCCTATCCCTCACCTCGGTCGACTGAATCCATGACAACCCATAGGGTGTCTATCCTCATCTCAAAAGCATATTGATCTAAACATCAGTTTACTGCCATAATGGTGTGTGAGGCTCGCGAATTAACGCTACACAAAGCCGTGCTATATTAAAGTTGTGCTTTGATCATCAACCACAAAACTCTGCTTTTCAACAGAAGCCTTGATCATTTGCCACTTAGTCCTACCACACAGGCAATTTACGCCATGTGACTGATGTCTATCGATATACAGCCTCTGATCCCGTACGTCTCAGAGAAGGGTGAGGTAAGGGAATAAATTCCCCTTCACCAGGAAGATGTATATTTGATAGAGATCAATAAGCATAGAATAAAATCCAATGTCAGACACACCATCCATTTACAAGTCCGTTCTAGGTCCGAACGAAACCGGAGGCACCTTATTCCTCGTCCCGTATGTCCAATACAGGAGAGAGGCCCTCGCATATCCGTACAATCAACAAGTACGTCCGGACGGCTACCACTTTAGCCACTTCAACGTAGCTACTCTGAGACGACCCCAAACCCCGTACGGACGGAGACAAGGGTGATCTTTGGAATATAACACAGAAACAGATAACAGCAGAACAGAATTAAATAAATACACCAGATAATGAACAATAGAATATACTGGATAAAAGTAATCATCAGAGTTACACAGCATACAGAATCTTACTTAGTACAATTACAGTTCAACTATACATATATGTCTACAGCGGAAAACAAACATAATGTACAATAGGAGCTCATAAAAAGAGATAAATGATAGAATCCATCTTCAGTTCCAGCTATCCAGAAAGAACCAGCTAAACCTGAATACAAGGCTTCCCGTGTAGAAAAAGGGGCACCCGAGTTTGAAAGTGAAACAAACTACGAGTCAGTCATGGGACTGGTATGAGAAATCTACTCAACACATTTATAATATGGCTAATCACAGGACCACGCCACTTTCGTGAAACCGGTTTACTCCATTGGATTGCCAGTGCTTTAAAACAAATCATTCCTTTAAACATCGCTGTGCTTTTTATAAAAATGAAGCCATTATAAGACTCAGTTCCCATTACACAATGCAACGCAAACCGGAGGATAGAGTTTTTACCTTATAACGACCAAAATATGCTTGCTACGAATAAAACAAAGGCATTTGATATTATTGCTAGTGTTTATATGTTTTGGAAACTATTTCAAATCATAACTATCAATCATAGATGGCATTAATGCCCCATACCACTATGTCGCCATATATAGGTATACAATCAAATCGCACAGTCACGTATTTGGAAATTGGATTTCCGTCATGAACCAAGGCAAAAGATAGTCCTTACCGACTTCGAGACTGCCTAGCCCGAGCCTCAGGGTCAGAGCGCATCGACCCTTGGATCGTGTGACGGCCCGCCCCGCACCAGCCTGCATTTCCTCCGAAAGTGCGTTGTACACATGCCCGACTAGCACGGGACGGTCGTCAGAAGAAAGGAAAGAAGGGAATTAACTAAACGAGGAACCTGTAGAATGTCTCACAGCGCATGGAATAAAATATAATAACAAAATACTTGACATAAAACAGGTGAGACAGTGTATAAGCTGATAACTAAAACCAACATCAACGTCAGAGCAGCGGAAATCCAAATACAGCTTATTACAACTTTTCAAATTTACTGTCTCTAACAAAAGAAAGCTAAAGTAGAAGATGCACCACCAATGCCCAAGCAGTGATCTTCAACAACACAGGGAGAATACTGTATATATATTACGTGGAAGCCTCCTGCTCGTCTCCGGATCATCTACCCGTGCATCACCAGCTAACCTGTCTCTAGTCTGCTCGTGTGAGCACCCAGAGTAATAAGAGGAGACATAAAACTCTGGGTCAGACATAAAGCCCGGTATGAGCGATAAGCATCTAAACAGAATAATAACAGGTATACTAAACCATACCTGAACCTGGACCTGCAACCAAAGAGTTAGTACCACAAACCGTACAGTACTCTAAGGTGCCATAATAAACAGTGTAAAGAATACGGGGGTAGGGTGTGCATGTCATAATGATAGCAAACAAATCATCCATAGCAACCATCCTCACATCTCTCACTCAGTGCGTAAAGCATACGATATCTACCACTTTGGAACACTAGACAAATTGAGGTAACGACGAATCCCGACTTGTAGAAACCCTGCTGTGACCAAGCTAAACACATGGAGTCATGACCAAACATTTCAATGACCCACTTCATTGGTCGTAGCCCTTGGTTCTACCAATGCCATAATGGCCCTGAATCCGTCTTCATACCTTCACCATAGTGGTCCAAATCTATAGACATTGATAACCCCTTGGCACGCGTCCCGCAGCAAAGCCCAACCATGAAGCGAACTCGTTGATTCCCATCTAAATCTTGAGCTCTAACTTCCCATTTGGACTTCCTTTGCATCTCGGGTTTGGTCGAATTGGAGTGGGTCTTCAGAAGAGTTGTCGCGCAGTAGCAGCCCTAGAATTCGGTTCGGTTCGGTAGTCATTACCCTTGTCGGTTCGGTTCGGTAGTCATTACCCTCGTCGGTTCGGTTCGGTAGTCATTACCCTAGTCGGTTCGGTTCGGTAGTCATTACCCTCGTCGGTTCGGTTCAGGTGCCCCCCCTGGTTCGGTTCGGTACACCGACCCGATCCCATCTTTTGCCCTAGCCTCTACTTTCCCCGTTCCGACCCTATGCTCCTCATCTTCATCCCATCCGGTGCTCCAGTCCGATCCGATCTGGCCCCCATTGTTCTTCCGATCCGATCCCCCTTGTCCACTCCAACTCTAAGTAAACGGTGTTCCTTCTCGCCAAGCCTCCTCCAGTGACAAGTTCCAATCCAGTTCGAATTCCCTTGGTCAGTTCACAAATCCGATCTGACCCCTACTCCGATCCGATCCGGTTCGGAACCTGCACATTTCTGCAACTTTCCAGCGAGCTTTCTACGCCATTCGACGGCGTTTTCGACCAATCTAACTATTCTAATCAATCACAAAACATACCATAGAGTCATAGAAACATGTAAGAGCAACCACAAACACCAAACAACAATTCAAATGAATCAAAATGGATCAAAAGTGGCCAAAACCCCACATTTTCCCATAACCTCTCTTAATCATGTTTAAGCACATACTTAGTAAAACTTAATCAAATCGTCTAAATTTTCTAACAGAGGCATGAAATATTATTTAAGAATTTCTAAACATTTTTCCAGAATTTATTAGTGTATAAATTCGCTAATCTTCACTAATCACCCTTAATTAACTGTAATTAGTGTCAAAACGATGCTATCACTCACCTTTGCCACAAAATAAAACACCAAATCTGAAACACTCTCTGTTTGGGTCGAATCCCTATGTACAGCAGTAGCCCCAACCTTGCTCTGATGCTATTTGGCCTTGTTTTGATGTAGTTTAGGCTTAATCTTCACTAAAAATGTGTTTTGGAGTGGTTTTAGAGGATGGAAGCCATTACTAAGGTCTCAAGAAGGTTTGTGGCGGCTCAAAACTGAAATGAAAGTGATTTCCTAACCCTAATCAGTCCTCCCATACCTCCAAACCCGAAATTCCCCTCTGGGCCTAGCTGCTAATCACCCGGTTAAGCCCAATTAAGCTGTTTTTAACCATTTGAAACTTGTTTCAGCCATATCTCCCAAACGGTGAGTCCGTTTGGCTAATGTGACCACTCTACGGAATTGTAAACCATCATCCGGAGCCAATGGAAGTGGTTTCAGGTCAAAATTCCTTTCCAGTCAAGAGTTATGGCCAAAACAGTGCCAACTAGGGGTAAAATGGTCATTTGAAAATCGGGAAAAATCATGAACATGGGAAATGACCACAATAGTCGTCTCCCAAAGTTACATGACCATACGACTTCGTAGGTGAAAGAAATAAATATCCTACGATCCTATGATGCGTAGAATATGGGTCGTTACACTCTCCCCCCCCCCCCCCCCCCTTAAGAAATTTCATCCCCGAAATTCCTTAACACAAAACATACAAAGGATCCCGCATGCCTAACAACCACATACAACAATCAAACATGCAAACCAAGCAAACAAGCCTATCCTAGCATGCGGAAAACTAAATCGAAGTCAAAATCTTACCAGGCAAAGAGTTCTGGGTGTGTCTTCCTAATGTTCTCCTCTGTCTCCCAAGTACAATCATTCTCGTCCTCGCCCCACTGAACCTTGACTAGCTTCACCGCCTTCCTTCGAAGTTGCTTCATATCGTGCTCGACAATACGGGCCGGCTTGCGGTTCCCAACCGCCTCGGGTTCTACTTCGAAGTCCTCTAACTGATCAGGTGAAATAGTCATATCTGGGTCATGAACGAACTTCCTTAGTTGGGAAACATGAAATACATTGTGAACTCCCGCCATCTTCTCTGGTAAGTCAACTCTATATGCCAAATTCCCGACTGGTTCAAGAACAGGGAATGGGCCAACAAATCTTGGTGCCAACTTGCCTCTCATGCCAAATCGTATCACGCTCTTTAACGGAGAAATTTTGACAAACACCAAGTCACCAACAGAGAATTTTAAGTCTCTTCTTCTCTTATCAGCATAACTCTTCTGCCTATCTTGGGCAGCCTTCATTCGTTGTTGAATGATCTTGATTTTATCTGAAGTTTCCCTCACCACATCTGGTCCAAGCATAAACTTCTCGCCAGTCTCTATCCAACATGATGGTGAGTTGCACGGTCTTCCATACAAAGCTTCATATGGAGCCATACCGATACTGGATTGGTAGCTATTATTACATGCAAACTCTACTAGATGCAAATGGTCATCCCATGATCCACCAAAATCCAATATACACGCTCTCAAGAGATATTCCAAAATACGATTCACCCTCTCCGTCTGACCGTCGGTCTGAGGATGATATGCGGTACTGAGATGTAACTCTGACCCTAGAGCCTCTTGTAAGCTCTTCCAAAACCCACTAGTGAACAACGGGTCTCGGTCGCTCACAATGCTTTTAGGCACTCCATGAAATGACTACCCACTTCATATACAATTCTGCTAACTAAGCTGCCGTTCTGGTCGATTTGACTGGTATAAATCTGGCACTTTTAGTCAGTCGATCCACAACTACCCAAATGCTATCATGTCCCGATCTAGTCCTTGGTAAACCATCAATGAAATCCATCGAGACTTGCTCCCATTTCCATACGAGAATTTCTAAGGGTTGTAACAACCCACTAGGCTTCTTTTGCTCGGCTTTAACTAGCTGGCAATTCATGCACTTGGATATAAACTTCCCAACGTCTCTTTTCATCCCTTCCCAGTAGTAAGTCTGCTTCATATCTCGATACATCTTGTTACCACCGGGGTGTATAGTCAGCTTTGAGTGATGACATTCTCTAAGCACTTCATCTCTCAATCCATTGACATTGGGTACAACAAGCTTTCCATTCTTTCTAAGCCATCCATCTCGATCAAGCCCATACTTGTTCATCTCCTCATCGATATCCATCTTTAACTTGGAGATGATTTCCAATAGGTTAGGATCGTCCCTCTGACTAGAGCCGATCCGCTCAATTAAAGTGGGTCTGATCGTCAAACTTGCTAACATTTCTGGATCCAATTCGCACTTTAGTCTGAAATCAAACCCCGCGATATACTCCAGTTGCTTCCATTCAAGGAACATAGCCCCTAAGCTGGCATGTCTTCTACTCATTGCATCAGCCACCGCATTGCCCTTTCCCGGTGTATATGCGATGTCGAAATCATAGGAAGCCAAGAATTCTAACCACCTTTGTTGTCGGAGATTTAGATCCTTCTGGGAGAAGAGATACTTCAACGACTTATGATCTGTAAACAGCTCAAATCTTTCTCCCAAGAGATAGTGTCTCCACATCTTTAACGCGAACACGATCGCTGTCAATTCCAAGTCATCGGTAGGGTATCTTTTCTTGTGCGGTTTCAATTGCCGACTTGCATAAGCTACAACCCTACCGCCTTGCATCAATACAGCACCCAGTCCGGTACCACAGGCATCCGTGTATACTGTCATCTCTTCATCCCCCTTAGGAATGACTAACACTGGTGCGCTTGTCAACTTGTCCTTCAGACTCTTGAATGCATTCTCGCACCTTTCATCCCAGACAAAAGCTTGATTCTTCTTGGTCAACTGGGTCAATGGTGCTGCTATCTTGGAGAAACCTTGGATAAACTTACGATAATATCCAGCTAATCCCAAGAAACTTCTTACATCTGTTGCATTCTTGGGCGTAGTCCAATCCTGTACCGTAGCCACCTTCGCCGGGTCCACGGCAATACCATTCTCTGATACAACATGGCCCAAGAACCTCACTTCCCTCTTCCAGAAGTGACACTTAGAAAACTTTGCTTTCAATTGGTGTTTTCTCAACACCTCCATCACTACTCTTAAATGTTCCTTGTGTTCTTCCTCTGTCCTCGAATAGACAAAAATATCATCAACGAACACAAGGACAAACTTATTCAACTGATCTCTGAATACCCTATTCATAAGATCCACAAAATATGTTGGGGCATTGGTCAGCCCGAATGGCATGACAAACCACTCATAAAATCCAGACGGCGTTCGAAATGCCGTTTTAGCTATACTCTCAGCTTCCACTCTAAGCTTATGAAAACCTGTCGCGAGATCCAACTGAGAAAATACTCTCGCGCCACTCAACTGATCGAACAAATCATCTATCCGCGGTAGAGGATACTTGTTCTTCCTCGTCACTTTATTCAACTCGCGGTAGTCTATACACAAACGAAGGGAACCATCCGCCTTGGTAGCAAACACAGCTGGTGCTCCCCATTCAGAAACACTCCTTCTGATAAATCCCTTCTTCAAAAGATCGCTGACTTGCACCTCGAGCTCTCGCTGCTCTCTTGGTGCCATACGACGAAGTGGCATCACTATAGGTCTGGCATCTTTTACCAAATCAATACGGAACTCAATCTCTCGGTGTGGTGGAAGTCCGGTCACTTCTTCGAAAACATCCGGATACTGGCCAACCACGGGCAAACCTGACAACTCACTATGCGGAATGTCGAGGGAGTTTAGAAAACTAGCCAATACCCCCTTACTGGGTAGACCACCAAACACTATCCTCCGCCCATCATCCGCTCTAGCTGTCACTAAAAAGCCCTCACAGTCTACCACCACCCCGTATCTTTGGAGCCAATCTACTCCCAAAATAATGCCAAACCCAGTAAATCCCAAAACAAAGCAATCACAAACATGCATCCATGACTCGATAGGACCACATTACGACAAATCATGCTAAGGCTAGTCGAACCACCAATCGGGTTCGTCACTACTAAAGGTCTATCGACAATCTCGGGCTCCAATCCCAACCTATCTACCAGGTCACTAGATATGAAAGAACTGGAAGCTCCGGTATCAAATAAAACTCTAACAGGAACATCATAAACAGAAAGCATACCTTGAATGACGACATTCTTTCCCTTCTCCGCCGCTGTTGGGGCATTCGACGAAGAAGGAATAGCATTAAGGGCGTAGGCTTTCACTATGTGCTTTTCTTTAGGGGGTTGCGGACACTTGTCCTTGTGATGTCCCATTTGGCCACAGTTGAAGCACTTCCTATCCGCTGGCTTGGCCCGACAATTACTAGCATAATGGCCCTTCTTACCACAGCTTAAGCACTCAACATCTTGCTTATTCTTTTTCTTCTGGCCATCCTTAGCCTGATTCTGCTTTCTCTTATTCTGGGAACCACCCTTGCCTTCACCACTTGCTTGTGGCTTTGGCTCATCTGCGGATGCAACCTCAGTCTTCGGCTTTGGGTAGAGACTTTCTGATCTTAATGCTTTCCCCACAATCGACTCAAACGTCTCATCGATGTGGTTAATAAGCCTTTCCCCTAAGTACTGATCTAAACCAGTTATGAATTTCTCATTCTTCTTCTCGGCATTATCAATAAGAGATAACCCATACTTCGACAAAGTGTCGAATTCAGCAATGTACTCCGAGACAGCTCTGCCATTCTGCTTGAGCTCCAAGAATTTCTTAAACAGCACCGACTTCTGAGCAGCTGGAATGAACTTCTCGCTAAAGCGAGCTTTAAACTGCTCCCAAGTAATCTGATCTTCGGGAGTAGCTGCCTTTATAGCATTCCACCAATTCATTGCCCGCCCTTGCAGCTGACGGGACGCTAGCTTTCTCTTCATCGCATCCTCGATACCCAAATCCTCGAAGATACGTTTGCAACTATCCAACCAATCCTGAACATCTGTGGCCGACTCCGTTCCGTGGAACGGCTTCCCACCAAGGCTATTATAATCCTTATTCAGCTTGGCGAAGTCGACTCTTGGCGCCTGCACTATTGGACCACCACCATTTCCACCATTAAGAGCTGCCCTCTGTACATCTCTAAGCATCTCTCTCATGAGGTCAGTAAACATCGTCCTCATGTCAGCAGCATTCCCATTATTGGCTCCCCTACCAGCACCTCTAGTATCTCGGCTCATCGTCAATCTGAAAAAGGAAACGATTAACGACTCCATAGTGGTGCTAGTGCAGTACGACTTCATCCTTATACTAGTAATAGTATATATATATATATATAGCTTTTAAAAACCAAAGTAATCACAAATACGCTCTCTCGTATACGTATATTATCTCTCCCTGATAACTTCCATTGGTTAACTACGCAACCTAGAGCTCTGATACCAAGTGTGACGGCGCGCCCCGCACCAGCCTGCATTTCCTCCGAAAGTGCGTTGTACACATGCCCGACTAGCACGGGATGGTCGTCAGAAGAAAGGAAAGAAGGGAATTGACTAAACGAGGAACCTATAGAATGTCTCACAGTGCATGGAATAAAATATAATAACAAAATACTTGACATAAAACAGGTGAGACAGTGTATAAGCTGATAACTAAAACCATCATCAACGTCAGAGCAGCGGAAATCCAAATACAGCTTATTACAACTTTTCAAATTTACTGTCTCTAACAAAAGAAAGCTAAAGTAAAAGATGCACCACCAATGCCCAAGCAGTGATCTTCAACAACACTGGGAGAATACTGTATATATATTACGTGGAAGCCTCCTGCTCGTCTCCGGATCATCTACCCATGCATCACCAGCTAACCTGTCTCTAGTCTGCTCGTGTGAGCACCCAAAGTAATAAGAGGAGACATAAAACTCTGGGTCAGACATAAAGCCTGGTATGAGCGATAAGCATCTAAACAGAATAATAACAGGTATACTAAACCATACCTGAACCTGGACCTGCAACCAAAGAGTTAGTACCACATACCGTACAGTACTCTAAGGTGCCATAATAAATAGTGTAAAGAATACGGGGGTGGGGTGTGCATGTCATAATGATAGCAAACAAATCATCCATAGCAACCATCCTCACATCTCTCACTCAGTGCGTAAAGCATACGATATCTACCACTTTGGAACACTAGACAAATTGAGGTAACGACGAATCCCGACTTGTAGAAACCCTGTTATGACCAAGCTAAACACATGGAGTCATGACCAAACATTTCAATGACCCACTTCATTGGTCGTAGCCCTTGGTTCTACCAATGCCATAATGGCCCTGAATCCGCCTTCATACCTCCTACCATAGTGGTCCAAAGCTATAGACACCGATAACCCCTTGGCACGCGTCCCGCAGCAAAGCCCAACCATGAAGCGAACTCATTGATTCCCATCTAAATCTTGAGCTCTAACTTCCCATTTGGACTTCCTTTGCATCTCGGGTTTGGTCGAATAGGAGTGGGTCTTCAGAAGAGTTGTCGCGCAGTAGCAGCCCTAGAATTCGGTTCGGTTCGGTAGTCATTACCCTCGTCGGTTCGGTTCGGGTGCCCCCCTGGTTCGGTTCGGTACACCGACCCGATCCCAACTTTTTCCCTAGCCTCTACTTTCCCCGTTCCGACCCTATGCTCCTCATCTTCATCCCATCCGGTGCTCCAGTCCGATCCGATCTGGCCCCCATTGTTCTTCCGATCCGATCCCCCTTGTCCACTCCAACTCTAAGTAAACGACTTTCCTTCTCGCCAAGCCTCCTCCAGTGACAAGTTCCAATCCAGTTCGAATTCCCTTGGTCAGTTCACAAATCCGATCCGACCCCTACTCCGATCCGATCCAGTTCGGAACCTGCACATTTCTGCAACTTTCCAGCGAGCTTTCTACGCCATTCGACGGCGTTTTCGACCAATCTAACTATTCTAATCAATCACAAAACATACCATAGAATCATAGCAACATGTAAGAGCAACCACAAACACCAAACAACAATTCAAATGAATCAAAATGGATCAAAAGTGGCCAAAACCCCACATTTTCCCATAACCTCTTTTAATCATGTTTAAGCACATACTTAGTAAAACTTAATCAAATCGTCTAAATTTTCTAACAGAGGCATGAAATATTATTTAAGAATTTCTAAACATTTTTCCAGAATTTATTAGTGTATAAATTCGCTAATCTTCACTAATCACCCTTAATTAACTGTAATTAGTGTCAAAACGATGCTATCACTCACCTTTGCCACAAAATAAAACACCAAATCTGAAACACTCTCTGTTTGGGTCGAATCCCTATGTACAGCAGCAGCCCCAACCATGCTCTGATGCTATTTGGCCTTGTTTTGATGTAGTTTAGGCTTAATCTTCACTAAAAATGTGTTTTGGAGTGGTTTTAGAGGATGGAAGCCATTACTAAGGTCTCAAGAAGGTTTGTGGCGGCTCAAAACTGAAATGAAAGTGATTTCCTAACCCTAATCAGTCCTCCCATACCTCCAAACCCGAAATTCCCCTCTGGGCCTAGCTGCTAATCACCCGGTTAAGCCCAATTAAGCTGTTTTTCACCATCTGAAACTTGTTTCAGCCATATCTCCCAAACAGTGAGTCCGTTTGGCTAATGTGACCACTCTACGGAATTGTAAACCATCATCCGGAGCCAATGGAAGTGGTTTTAGGTCAAAATTCCTTTCCAGTCAAGAGTTATGGCTATAAAAGTGCCAACTAGGGGTAAAATGGTCATTTGAAAATCGGGAAAAATCATGAACATGGGAAATGACCACAATAGTCGTCTCCCAAAGTTACATGACCATACGACTTCGTATGTGAAAGAAATAAATATCCTACGATCCTATGATGCGTAGAATACGGGTCGTTACAGATCGTCAGGGCCGGTCCACCGATGTGAATTAAAATTCCTGAACACTGTGTTTCCCCACCCTTTGGGGCGTAAATGAGCCAACGAATGGCTCCATCGAACCCGGATCGTCCGATCTAACCGAGGCGCCTCGCAACAGCAACAACCACATAAGTCAAACTCGTCAGGGCGTGTAAAACCACTGACGCCACTTCTAGCTAGGAAGAAACGCAGGCCCTCCCTGATGTCCTCTCCCGTTTCTGGTTCATACCGGGGTGCGAGGCTCGCGAATTTACGTTATACACAAAGCTACGCCACATAGGCGGTGCTTTGATCATCTCCACAAGACTTTGCTTTTCAATAGAAGCCCTGATCACTGCATCTTAGCATGCCACACAGGCAATTCACACCGTGCAACTGATGGCTATCAATCACACAGAATAAATTCCAGTTTCAGACACACTGTCCATTTGCAAGTCCGTTCTGGGTCTGAACGAAACCGGAGGCACTATATACCTCGCAAACCCATCGATCACCACGTACGTCTGGACGATCACCACTTATTATCCATATTTCGGGATGCCTCCCAATCAGGACCTCGGTTACCATCCAAACGAGGTGAAGATCTCCGGTCTTCGACCACCATCTTCATCTTCGATTTCTTATCGTCGATTCCGTTATTCAGAATGGGATAAACCCGGTCTTTCTGAGCAACTCGCGTATATAATAAACAAGTGCAACACTAACATACACACGCATCATTTCAATTCATTAGTCACTAACCGTCAATCAGTAAGAGAACGATTCCCCAAATATTAACCCCGAAGGCCGAAACCAGCATCAGATCAACACCCCGGAAACCATTCGACTTAGCCAACCTTCAGTTAATTTCTAAATCACATCCGTATCGTTTATAATATTTTATAACGATTTATCGCTATTTTTATTTATTTTAAAATAGCCAATTCATTCAAAACGACGCTTCGGGCCATAACGCGGCCGTGGCGCTGTTTTTCTTCAGATTTGATTTACACATATCTGAAAATATAACCGTTGGATCTTCACAAAATTTACATCATTAGAAAGATCTTTTCAAAACGAATCCAACGGTTCCAGTTTCGGGAAAATCCGACGGTCGGATCTCCCGGTATAATCATTTGAAGTTTCGACTTCAAAATACAAACTACAGCGTCGTTATTCGATTAAATATAATTAAATTTATATGTATATATATATATATATATATATATATATATATATATATATGAATTTAATCGATTCTGTCGCTGTTTTTCTTCAGATTTGAATTAAACATTCCAGACAATCCAACCGTTGGATTTTTACAAAGTTGGTGCCGTTGGAAAGATTTTTCCAAAGCGAACCCAACGGTTGTGATTTCAGGAAAATCCGATGGTCGGATCTCCCGATATAATCGTTTGAAATCACGGTTTCAAAATACGAACTGCAGCGTCGTTATTTGATATATTTTAATTCTATTTATATATATATATATATATATATATATATCGATTCTTCGATTTCAAAGCTATATTCTTTTCATACATTTGATAAAAAAGATATTTGTATCTAACTGTCTTCTATTTCAACACTTCACTATATTTAGCGATTCATGTATATAATAAAAATGTGATTTTTGTTGTAAAACAATTCATTTCAAAACACTATTATTTCATATAGTTTATATAGGTAATAAAAATAGGATTTTTATTATAAAACAATTTCTTTCAAAACAAGGTCATTTTACATAGTTCATATAGATGATAAAAAGGTGATTTTTATTACAAAACAATTTATTTCAAAATATGAATATCATTCAACACATGAATTTCTATTCAACGAATGAATATCGATTCAACACATGAAGGTTTTATATAGTTTATATATATAGATAAAAATGTGATTTTTATATTTGAAACACGAACACCATTCAACACATGAATTTCTATTCAACGAATGAATATCGATTCAACACATGAAGGTTTTCTATAGTTTATATATATATAGATAAAAATGTGATTTTTATATTTGAAACACGAACACCATTCAACATATGAATTTCTATTCAACGAATGAATATCGATTCAACACATGAAGGTTTTCTATAGTTTATATATATAGATAAAAATGTGATTTTTATATTTAAAACACGAATACCATTCAACAAATGAATTTCTAATCAACGAATGAATTTCAATTCAACACATGAAGGTTTTCTATTCAACGAATAAATATAGTTTCAGCAAATGAAAATAATTCAAACACATGAATATTATTTAAAATTTCGGCAGCATAACGGCAAGGTAGTTAAAACCGGGACCGTCCCTAGTACGGCTCCTCGCTCTACCTTAAAACCTCGCGGCTTTTGACAATGGGGATCATGCATCTAGTTCGCACGCAGGCGGCATGTATATATTTATTTCATTTCCACAAACTAATCCTATGTGGTTTCAACCAAATATTTCTCAACCACAAATTGGTATTTTTCAACCACAATCAATCAATATCAACCACAAACAATTCCAATCAACCATTCGCTATCAATCAATTTTCACACCAATCACAACCAATAAATATTGTCCATGGTTTGTGGACGAGGGGCGTATATATATATATATATATATATATATATATATATATATATATATATATATATATATAGCAATTCACTTTTATTTCAACACATATATAATTTTTACAACGCATATATAACTTATACATCGAACGTACAACGCTTATGCATGAGGTGTACAACGCTTATATAACTCATACATCGACTATATAATTTATACATCGTCGTTTTCTGTAACACCCCACCTCCGTTAAGGTCACTCACAAAGGGAATGCCTTAACTTTGGTGGAGCATTTTAGTAAACAGAACAGAAACTTACAAGACAGATAAAAACAGTACTTGAAAATTTTTAACTTTATTACAGCGGAAACAGAAATTAATATGTTTACATCCTTTCAATTTCAGAATTCAAGTACAAAATATCAGTCTTGTACAAAAGCCTTCAAAACACATAGTTTAAAATCATAATCCCCATGGAACGGAAGCTATACAGAGCCAAGCCATACTTTAAGCACTTCAAGCAAAGAGAAATCCGGATCAAGCTAAAGTATTTCCCTCCTTGGATAACCTGGGGGGGAAACGGAAGAAAGGAGGCGAAACAACAAGGGTCAGACAAAAAGTCTGGCAAGTCCAGTGACTTTCAGCATATGAACAGATAATAATAATATGATATGAACATAAAACTGGATGTGAGATAACTATAACAGGTGTAGCAGATATAACAGAAAAACAGAATGATATAAACTATTGTTTTACACTTCTCTGCACTAATACTAGTATAGCAGAATTAGTTACCACCCTAATGTCTAAATTGAAGCAGGAACGGGTACAGAATACTTTAACCGAAACAGAATGCTAATAATGGGCCTTTACTACCCGATCAGAAACAGACAGAAGCAGAAACAGATTCATCCCTACGGAAACAGAATGTAGAATTAGGTGTACACTAGTAATGGGCCTTTACCACCCGAACAGACGGTACCACACAGAAACAGACAGGTGTTACCACCCAACAGAAACAGACGGTACCAACAGAAACAGACAGAACTAAGCGTACCCTAAAACCCTACCCCAAGCGATCGGCTCCCTAATACATAAATATCCTGTGTCGGCCCCACAGTAGGGTGTATCACTCCCTAAAGTGACAACCAATTGGCACAGACCTATTTACAGATGTCACGGCGTCTTACATCCTCAGAGGCAGACCGGGATCCATGCACGCACATGACCCGGTTGGAACGCACCATCAACACCCCTCGCCATTATCAGAATGAACCTCTTATAATTAGTTCAGTAAGCGTACCCGGACCCTACTTACTGTTGGGTCAAAGTTTTGATACCAGAAAGGGTTACTGACTAATATGGGTCCCAAACAACCGATGACACAAGTAATTCCCCTCCTAACCTTGTGTCCCCAGACTAACAGATTTCAGATTAACTTGTTTACAAGTTCAGACATACAGAATTCAGATTTACTAATTCACAAATTAAGTTAACAAGTTTTCAGACTAACGGGTCAGATGTACAGATTTTTCAGATTTGTCTAACTTTGTATTGGGCCTACAGATTCATGGACGGGTTTTACTACATCTATTAATCCCTTTTGTTCAATCCTATTTTTCCCAATACGTTTTAGACGTCATTCTTATCTTAGATTTGCATTAATTAATTATTAATGCACAGACCTCTCACATTAGGTCGGTAGCTTGTGGCCGCTGGATATGCCGGGCGGTTCCGGGCAGACTTCTGCCACATGCCAGACCTAACCTCGTGTCTTACGCATGTTATGACTAACTTCTCACATTAGAACCTATTGTTTGCGGCCACTGGATGTGCCGGGCGGTTCCGGGCAGATTTACGCCGCAAACTCATTCTAACCTCGAGTTAGCCATGTTTATCTTTGCGGCCAATTAATTAATAATTTACCGTTTATGCGCACGCCCAATATATATGCCAATTCAGATTATATCAATAACAGGATGATTATATCAACATAGCAGATAACAGATTTTATATGACTTAACGGATTTAACAGATTTAGCAACTTAGCAGATTTTGGCATATAACAGGTTAGGCATTTCAACCGACAAATTTTACAGATTAGGCATTTCAATCTAGTTAGCAGTCTAGGCAATATAACAAAACTAGCAGTTTAGGCAACTTGGCAAATTAGCAGATTTAGCAAATTTAGTATTTGTAAAGGTTCTATTTACATGCCTTGCCTAAACATAAATTAGGCCTAAGTTCATATGCCTAAATAATGTCATGATTCACAATATGATCATATACTTCCATGTTTGCATACATTTACATAGCGCAGAATATGGACATAATTTACCCTATAATATATGTTCCAATTTTTGTTAAACTAGCATTTTACAGCAGATTCACATATAAATTATACCAAATATAACCATTAATTCCAATGCATGCCATATATCCAAAAATCCCTATTTAGGTGTAATCACAATAATAGATATCCTAATTAATGTAAATCTTTTACACCTAAGCTTCCATATCTTCTTCTTTTTAAGTCATGAATCATTATGCAAACTATACCCAACAAATCTAAATCTTTAAATCATATCTTCTAAAAATCAAATCTTGACTTTTATATGCATTTTGTCCAAAGTCTCAAATCATATGTAATCTTACAGTGGTTCCTCTTCTTCTTTTATCACAGATTATGCATAGGTCTAAAACTAGTTTATAACATATGCTTATTTTTTTCTAATTAATTACAGATCTAAATTACAACATAATTATGCATACAACATGCATAAATTATATGTTCCTAGTCAAATTTATGCATCCAATCCCAAGTCACATGTCCAATATATTTTATGCCTCAGACCTAAAGTCATACATTCAATTCAGTCTTGTCAAACTTTGCATCATTCATCCCAAAATTTGCGTTCATACGTTCATCTCTTATGAGATTGGGCACAGGCTCGTGGTAGTCTGGCTATAGAAACAGAAAAGAAGAAAGGAATACAGAACAGTCACAGAAAACAGATCCAACAGAAGAGAATATATATACAACCTCAAACTCAGTTTTAAATGCATATCAAAATTATAATTAACATTTATAGCGGAGAATAACTGTACTTGCCTTGATTGGATTAAATAAAGAACTTTAACTTGTTGTAGAATCTTTGCAGAAACTTTAATCTCTAGTTTGAATTGAGTTGCTTAGGCTGATGTTGATTATCTTCTAGTTTTAATTCCAGCAGAGCAGAGACGCCATTTTTATTTTTTTATTAGAAGAAGAGAGCAATGGAGGCTAGAGAATTGTGTAGGAAACCTAGGTAGAGTCTAGGGTCATTTTTATAGGGGTTATGAACTGATTAGGACCATTGATGTCGCTTGGATTGATCGTAGCCATTCATTCGCAAGAGGGACCAATTAGAGCCTGCCACCTAGCCCTAATGACAAAGCAGACCACAGAAAATCGACCAACATAGAATAGGCCAGCCAGGGTGGACTGGGTTCGACCTGGGTCTGGACCAGGTCGACAACCCTGTCGACAGCCCTGTCGACAGCCCTGTCGACCTGGTTAGACCAGGTCGACAGCCCAGTCGACCTGGGTGTCTTAGGCGGGAGTTTTCCCGCCTTGGCCAATTGGGCCCGGTTTTAATTTTTAAACTGTTTTATTCTGTTCGAATTTTAAACTTAATTCAGAAACTTCCGAAGGCCATATCTTCTTCATACGGACTCCGTTTTTCGAAAACTCGGACTCTATTTCGCGTATTTTTCCGAGACGAACGCAATGGCGTATCCCGTTTCCCTTAGTTCTTTGATTTCAAATTAATTATACTTTAATTTGTTAATCCCACAGTTATAGAATACACGGGGTGTTACATTTTCCATATCGTTTATAAATTAGAAATCTCACATTGGGTTCCACTCCACCAAAAATAGCAGAAGGCTCAGAAAAATATGCGGTCTCTTCTAGAAGGTAGAAGACGTCCACACGGTCACGATGTTTCCTGTTTCATCGAATTTCGTCAAGAAACGAAAAAGACATGATTTTTCAAAGTTTGCAACTGTTTAAAGGTGTTAAAACTGTTGAAAATATATATAGCCGTATACCTTTCTGAAATGTTCAAAACTAGGTCACGCGATTTCGTGAAATCCGTGAATCGATAAAACGATCGGGCTACGCAGTGTCGAAGGGGGAGGAGAGGCGCTCAGGCGCCGGGGCGAGTTGGCCAGTTCGACGCTGGTAGGAGGTGGCGGCGGCGGTTGGAAGCTCGAAACTTTCGAGCTCGATATCTCCTTGAATGTTGAACGAAAAAATACAAACTATATATGGATTTGAAGATCTTCTCGAGCTCTTCAAAATCTTCAACTAGAGGAGAAGCTAATTTTTCCTGGTTTGGTCGGAAAGTGGATGGGAACGGCGAGAATGGTTTTCGCCGTCGATCGGCTGTTACGAGGAGAGAGAAAAAAGGATTTTTTTTATTTTAAAAAATATGATTGGTCGGGGGAGTTCTAAAGGGGTTTTCTGACACGACCACCAATCTAAACCCAACGACTGTCGTCCCTAGCGTTTTACCCCCATTCCGAACACAATGGGATATGTTTCGTAGGCCCATTCGACGGTTTCAGTCAGTTTTCCTTCAAATTAAAATATATAACATTCAATATTCAATTTGAACGTACATTTCAATTTGCCAGGGCCACAAACTGATTCGAAAAATTCCATAAAAATAAATCTAGCTATGTTTTGACGATACGGTCCCAACAAAACTAGTTTCGTCGAATTCTGCGACCGTTTGCAAAAAGGCCCATTTCTGGTCGACCCAATTTAACTGTAATTGACCAAAACACGTTTTCCTTTGCCACGCTCACATACTAGCTTCAAAAATTATGAAATTTGAAACCTAGCAATAACTTCACATCCCGGATCCAACAAAAGTGGTTTCGTCAAATTCCGAAGTCATATGCAAAATGGCCAATTTCACGGGCTATATAAATTCCATAGCGACCTTTCTGAAAATTCATTTGGCCATAACTTTTGCTTTCCGCTATGAAAATTCGATTTTTTAGATTCGTTAGAAAGGTATTCACTAACAGATTTAAAATTTTTTTTGTTTCACTCAAATCCGTTTTGTTTTGCACCCGGTATAGTCCGACAAAGTTTGAATTCAAATTTTGAAACTACCGCGCCATTTCAGGCCTTGTTTATAATTAGAATTAATTATATTCGTTCAATTGTCGATTCAAACTCACTTTTCATCGCTATTATTTAAAATATTTATTTTAAATATTTAAAATCCATTATTTTATCCAATTTAAAAATTTTAAATTGGTTCAGATTTTCTGGGTCGTTACATACTCCAATCATGAGCATCAGTAGCACCCATCCATTCGATGTGAAGATCGTCGGTCTTGCACTTTCTTCAATCTCTTTGACTTTTCATCGTATCAGTTATTCAGAATGGGTTAAACCCAGCCTTTTCGAATAACTCGCGTATCTTATAATCAAGTGCTATAACAACACATTATACGTCTATATATATCCGGAATATTCTTTTATTCAAATATTCTTTTCCTTTGGGAAAGGTTCCCATTAATTTTATCAAAGATAAATTCTTTAAATTTATTCTTTAATCTTCCTTTGAATATCAAACCATATTAAGGTTTTCCAAACTAGTCGGGATTAGCGAACTACACCGAAGTAATCATTTATTTTATTTTCCAATCCCAACCTATTCATCCCATGGAGCAAAACTGGTTATACTCCATATCTAACACCACGGTGTTATCAGTAAATATTAATTATTATTTCACATTCAAATCTAATTAAAGATTTTACTATCGCTTGGAGAAAAAATGGTGATACTCCATTCTCGATCATTTTCTTGAATTGATAATTTAAATTATCAAATCCTCATTTCAATCTAATTAAAGATTCATTAAAACTCCACTTAGTTTTAATCTTCCCAAAAATCAATGTTAATGATTATTCAAAGCTAAGAAATTAATCTTATCTTTAACTGGGTTAAAGAACCAATGTCATTTAAAACACGGTTCACGATAAACCCAAAATCACGTTCCATTCCATCAGTCTCTAACCGTAAATTAGTAAGAGAACAATTCCCTAAGTATTAATCCTGAAAGCCGAAACCAACATCAGATCAATATCAAGGAAACCATTCAACTTAGCTAATCTCTAGTTTGTTTCTAATTTTATTAACTCCATTGGGTTTAAGAACAGTATTTTTGAAGATACCATTCAAGACAAACCCAAAAGCCTATTTCCATTGTTAATCGAGTTAAAGAACAAGTGTTATTTAAAACACCGTTCACGATAAACCTCAAAATCCAATTCTTTTATTCAATTCCAATTAAATATTAATTAATCGGAAAACTTCACTAAATCTTAGTTTAAAGATTTATTCTTTTCTCAATTGGGTTAAAGAACAGTGTTAATGAAGACATCGTTCACGACAAACCCAAAATCCAATTTGATATCAAATACAAGGCTCTGAATAGAAAATATATCGGCTTATATTCAATATTAAATTCTAAAACCAACAAATATTGTATTGGAATAACAATATATATATATATATATATATATATCTTCCAAATTCCTCCACAATATCCGTATAATCACGGAATCCAATATCAAAATATTCTGAAGATAATTTCGATTCAAATCCATTCCAATTTATTCATTGGAAAATTCTGGTTATTTAAAAACCATTTTTCAAATCCAATATATTTATTTAAAAATAAATAAATATTCTAGTTAATAACTAGTTCATTTCGATAAAGATATATTTTTATCTTTTCAAAACTGGATTTTTTCATCCAAAATATTTCCAAATCATTTATTATGATTTTTACATAAATTTTCCATATTTTATTATCGCCCGTACAGTCGGTTTCCAATAACGGCCACCGAACTGCATCCATAGCGACTAATTCTGGAATTGATTTTGACATATCTCCAAATCTAACCATTAGAATTCAAATCTTTCATATTCGTTGGAAAGCTCTTTTCGATACGAACCAAACCGTTCTTGTTTTAGGAGAATCCGACGGTCGGATCTCCCGTAACGTCCATTTGAAGTTAATGGTCGAAATTCGCGAACTACCGCTTCGTGGCGCGTTCTATTCAGGCCATTATAATATATATATATATATATATATATATTATATTTCATCGATTTCCATTTAAAACGAATTTTATAAATCGTTTTAAATTCATTTTAAAAACGATTTCCACTTCCATTTCAATTTCAAATCCAAATTGAATATTCCAATATAAATACGTTTTAAATTCATTTCAAATCCAATTCCATTTCAATTTCATTTCAATTCATTTTAAATTCAAGTCAAAATTCAATTTTCCATATCATTTCAATATTAAAATGATAATATTTTCAAAATATTAGATTTTGAAATCACTTTTCGATATTCATTATAAAATGAATAAAATCGACAAAATTCCCGTTCGTGTTAAAATGGCGTTTAACTACTTAACATGGCCTCACATTTCAATATTTACTGAATATTATTTTAAAATATTCTTTAATTTTGAACTGGAATCAGACTCAATCCATTACCGTATAATTTAAGTTATATGGATTTCAACATCACATATATATAATAATAATGATAAACAATCATTAAAAATTCATACAACATCCAGAGTGCATTCTATAACTGTATAAGCATTAAAATAAATAAATAAATAACGCTTATACAGTCTGTCAACACATCGATTGACATACCGCTAATTTTTGGGAGCAGTGTATGTCAAATATTATCCCAATACCCGTGTGGGGTTTTTAAACAACAAATACTGTTTATTATTTATGCAATTGGGCTATGTGTAAAATTTATCGTCCCAATTCATATCAGATAAATAAGTGTACATAAACAAACCGTCCGGTTTGTAAATGAATATTTATTTTATTTTCATTTCACAATAATTTATATATATAGTTTATATAAATATCTTTCTTTTATACAACACATCAATACATGACAATCCAATCACAATCCACACAAACAATACAATCAAACAAGTCATCTATGGTCTGTGGACGACGGGGAGCAGTTTACATATGTAGTTACAAAAAAAATTAAATAACTGTATAAGAATAATAGTGAGAAGTTCTCACTTTGATCGGTTTCAATTTCTGAATTTCTGGTCTGTTTGAATTTGAATTTTCCTGAAATTCTAATCAACTCCATTCTGGTCTGTTCTGTATTGTAGCTCACGACAAGAGAAATCTAACCGTTTTGAAATCATCAAATTCCTAGTTGGTATGACAAAGATATGAATTTTTATACATTTGATTACAAGATATTAAAATAAAAAGTTAATTAATTTACTAATCACTTTACTTAATTATATCATTAAGGGCTAACCCCCTTCCTCATCATCTTCCTCTGTATCGTGCAAGGCCAGAAAAACGAGGCTCTTCCTCTTCAAATTCGCACGAGGATCTAGGGCACCAGAAGACGATCGCCAGCTGCCATATTGTGGCCCTTCACATAAGCTTTCTCCGCCACCAGTGGGGCCCGATTCAAAGCCCACAATCACCCTAAAAACGCATGCGAACCAGCCCACTTTGAGCTCGGAATTCGAGCTACTCGCTCGACTAGGAACGATCAAAATCGTATGAAGTTAAAGATCTAAGCTTGCTCTAGAGTATTTGTCTTAGGAGATTGAATTAATTCGAGATGATTAGGAAAATTTTGGGAATTAAAATTGGAGCTAATCCACCGTTTATTTGAATGTGGCAGCGGCCCGTTTCTAGAAAGAAGAATTTAGGGTTTTGATTTTGGGAAGGGTACTTATATTAATTTATAACATTATTTAATTCCATATATACTTGTCTTTGCATTCGAACTCCAATTCAAACCCAACGACTGTCGCCCCTAGCTAAATATCCCCATTCAAAACAAAATGGGATATGTTACGTAAGCCAATTCGATCATTTCGATCAGTTTTCATCTAAATTAAAATATAAATCATTATATATTCAATTTAAACGTACATTATAAATTACCGGGGCCACATACTGACTCCAAAAATTCCAGAAAAATAAATCTAGCTATGTTTTGACGATACGGTCCTAACAAAACTAATTTCGTCTAATTTGGAGACCATTTAAAAATGGTCATTTTCTGATCGATCCAAATAGACTAAAACTGTCAAAACACGTTTAACTTCGCCACGCTCACATATTGATCCTAAAAATTATGAAAATTGGAATCTAGCAATAATTTGACATTCCGGATCCAACAAAAGTGGTTTCGTCGAAAACAAAGGTCGTTTGCAAAACGGCTATTTTTAAGGGCCATATATATATATATATTAAAAAAAAAAAATATTCCACAGCGACTTTTCTAAATTTTAAACTGGATGTAACTTTTTATTCCCGCTATGAAATATGGATTTTTCACATTAGTTGGAAAGATATTTTCAAACAGATTCTAATATTTCTGGTTTTACTTAAATCCGATTTGTTTTGAATCCTGTATATTCATTTGAAATTTGAAATCGAATTTTCAAACTACCGCGCCATTTTAAACTCCTTTTATAATTAAATTAAAAAAATTCATTCTAACTTCGATTTAAATAAATATATACATTCCAATTATATTCAAAATAAATTTCTCGTCGTTATTATTTAAAATAAATAATTTTAAATATTCAAAATTCATTAAAATTGCCAAAATAAAAATTTTAAATTGGTTCTGATTTTCCGGGTTGTTACAATCTCCCCCACTTAAAATCTTTTCGTCCTAAAAAAGGAACGGAGCTGAAAGTTGTTTAACTAACCAACTCAACTTTCATTCTGGCGTTCATTCTTCAACTTTTCAGTTTCTAAGAATTTTCAAATTCTTCAAAAATTTGGCTAACACCCTAAATTTTCGAATTTTTTTGCCATAACCCCCTTTATACGGTGAGGCGTTTGGAAATTTATTGGGCCGTATTAGGCACCCAATAAATCCTAAAAAGCATAAACATATTTATAGCGATATATTCCGATGTCCACAGGAGAGTGTGTATAGATCATAACTCCAGAGAATAAATTCTCGTCACCCTATAATAGTTTTTGTGCCTTAATGACTAGAGAGACGTGATTATTGTCAACTCCAGACCCGTGTGGTGTTTTTATTAATCTGGCAATTTACCATTACATTTTATATAGTCCATATCAGTCTTTGGTTCAACCTGAAATATAGTCATCGCCATACAAGCCTCTCGCTTGTATGGTAAATTTTCAACCTCGTCACATAAACTCCAAATGCTTATGTGGTATATGATAGAGTATGCTATCTTCTCGCGGTATGCCATGTAGTGTAGTTCAAAATTAATTGTTACTATCCTATGGCGACATTTATGATTTCACAAAGAACAACCAGCACTCTGCATCCAATGGCATTCACTGAGTTTGTATAATAAATAAAATTGCGCATCCAACTCATTAAGGTTTACCTATTTGTCGGGCACGCAAATAAATTCTTTACTCAACAGCAATTCCATTTACATGTTCAATGTATATGCATGTATATATAGGAAACTCAAACAAAAATTCAATCTAGTTCAATATTTGGTCGAGTTGGCTAAATTTACCTTTCATTCTCATGTTGGTTTTATTGTTCCAATGTTACTAATTAGTTAAACTAATAATCAAACAACACAAGCAGCAATCAATTTGTGAATTAAATTTCCAAAACATATAACTTTTGTACTTATATTCAAAAATCATATTTCTAGTGTCAAATTCCAAACAATAAATTCAAAATAAGGTTTTGGTTCTCACACCAGTCGATTGGAGATATATAGATATCCCACCTTCGAAACTCGAACACATATGCTGATGATGCAATCGTTATCATCAGAATCATCTCCGGGCGACTAGAGTGTGACTCTATATCTACCCAGTATATTTGAGACTTCGAATACGCGTATATTCAAAATCCTTATATACTCGATTGTCCAAATTCAATATAAAATAAATATTCAAATACGAATAATAAGATATAAATTTCAAGAATAGTTTTGTTTTCATTTTTATTTTGAAAATAACACTCTTCACACTCGTTCTAGGATACTACTGACCCTATCTCTAACGAGTCATTCTCATTGGATATTACTAATCCAATCTTTGGTGAATTCTTTCGTTCGGTTCTAATGTGTCTTGTTCTCGATCTCTGTAAACCAAAGCTCTGATAACAAATTGTGGCGACCTAAACTTCCTCGTAAAGGAAAGCCCGGATTGCTTCGAGAACACGACAAATCAGAACACAGACAGAGGAATGTTTATTGCTTATTACAACAATTCCATCAGAATCCACGAATATAACATAGTATGAATAAATATTATACAACAGAAAAATATCAAAGATTTAAATTACATTTAAATACATAGTAGCGGAAAAATAACACAAAACATAACTGAAAGAAATACGCGGATACAGAGCTTTTCGAATATCACTTCGGCTGTAAACCAGGATCCTGTGAATTTAATATCTGCAAAACCCAACTACTAGCTGCCCGTGTGGAAAATAAGGGCACCCAGAATTTAGGTTAAAACAATAAACTTCGGGCCAGTCATGTGACTGGTGTGAGAACTAAAACAGTTATTAAAACTTTACTTTAAAATAAGGTAAATCAAGGGACCACGCCGTATAACATGGAACGGGTTTACCCCCAAGAAAACCAGTGCCTAAAACAAACAGCGCAAAGCTAAATAAAGAAAAATGAATCTATTCTAAGACTCAGATCCCATCACACAATGCAACGCAAGCCGGAGGATAGAGTTTTACCTTATAATAGCCAAATATGCTTGGTACGTTTTAAAACAAATCTTTTATTATTACTATAAGTGAAGAAATCCACTTCAAATATAAATGTATCAATCATAGATGACATGAGCGCCCCATCTCATTATGTCGCAATATATAGTATACAATCAAAACCAAAAAATATCAAATTTGGAAATTGGATTTCCATACTGGTGGCTCCTGATTCGAAAGATCTATCGCGTAGTACAATTCCCAACGGCTTACGTCGCAGGCATGCGAAAACGCCATAATGCACATCCGCACTATCCAGGAAAATAAGTTACCGCGGTCAACGTCGCAGGCATGCGAAAACACCGCTAACTCTATCCATCAAGGAATTAGGGGGTGTGCCCTATCCCTCACCTCGGTCGACCGAATCCATGACAACCCATAGGGTGTCTATCCTCATCTCAAAAGTATACTGATCTAACCATCAGTTTACCACCATATTGGTGTGTGAGGCTCGCGAATTAACGCTACACAAAGTCGTGATATATTAACGTTGTGCTTTGATCATCAACCACAAGACTCTGCTTTTCAACAAAAGCCTTGATCATTTGCCACTTAGTCCTGCGCACAAGCAATTTACACCATGCGACTGATGTCTATCGATATACAACCTCTGATCCCGTATGTCTCAGAGAAGGGTGAAGTAAGGGAATAAATTCCCCTTTACCAGGCAGATGTATATTTGATAGAAATCAATCAACATAGAATAAAATCCAATGTTAGACACACCATCCATTTACAAGTCCGTTCTAGGTCTGAACGAAATCAGAGGCACCTTATTCCTCGTCCCGTATGTCCAATACAGGAGAGAGGACCTCGCATATCCGTACAATCAACAAGTACGTCCGGACGGCTACCACTTTAGCCCCTTCAAGGTACCTACTCCAATCATGAGCATCAGTAGCACCCATCCATTCGATGTGAAGATCGTCGGTCTTGCACCATCTTCAATCGCTTCGACTTTTCATCGTATCAGTTATTCAGAATGGGTTAAACCCGACCTTTCCGAATAACTTGCGTATCTTATAATCAAGTGTTGTAACAACACATTATACGCCTCATTCCAATTCAGAATATTCTTTTATTCAAATATTCTTTTCCTTTGGGAAAGGTTCCCATTAATTTTATCAAAGATAAATTCTTTAAATTTATTCTTTAATCTTCCTTTGGATAGAAAACCATATTAAGGTTTTCCAAACTAGTCGGGGTTAGCGAACTACACCGAAGTAATCATTTATTTTATTTCCCAATCCCAATCTATTCATCCCATGGAGAAAAACTGGTAATACTCCATATTTAACACCGCGGTGTTATCGGTAAATATTAATTACCATTTCACGTTCAAATCTAATTAAAGATTTTACTATCGCTTGGAGCAAAACTGGTGATACTCCATTCTCGATCATTTTCTTAAATTGATAATTTAAATTATCAAATCCTCATTTCAATCTAAATAAAGATTCATTAAAACTCCACTTAGTTTTAATCTTCCCAAAAATCAATATTAATGATTATTCAAAGCTAAGAAATTAATCTTATCTTTAACTGGGTTAAAGAACCAATGTCATTTAAAACACAGTTCACGATAAACCCAAAATCACCTTCCATTCCATCAGTCTCTAACCGTAAATTAGTAAGAGAACAATTCCCTAAGTATTAATCCCGAAGGCCAAAACCAACATCAGATCAATACCCATGAAACCATTCAACTTAGCTAATCTCCAGTTAGTTTCTAATTTTCTTAACTCCATTGGGTCTAAGAACGGTATTTTGAAGATACCATTCACGACAAACCCAAAATCCTATTTCCATTGTTAATCGGGTTAAAGAACAAGTGTTATTTAAAACACCGTTCACGATAAACCCAAAAATCCAATTCTTTTATTCAATTCCAATTAAATATTAATTAATCGGAAAACTTCACTAAATCTTAGTTTAAAGATTTATTCTTTTCTCAAGTGGGTTAAAGAACAGTGTTAATGAAGACGTCGTTCATGACAAACCCAAAATCCAATTTGATATCAAATACAAGGCTCTGAATAGAAAATATACCGGCTTATATTCAATATCAAATTCTGAAACCAATAAATATCGTATTGGAATAACGATATATATATACATATATCTTCCAAATTCCTCCACAATATCCGTATAATCATGGAATCCAATATTGAAATATTCCGAAGATAATTTTGATTCAAATCCATTCCAATTTATTTATTGGAAAATTATGGTTATTTAAAAACCATTTATCAAATCCAATATATTTATTTAAAAATAATTAATTAATTATTCTAGTTAATAACTAGTTCATTTCGATAAAAATATATTTTTATCTTTTCAAATCTGGAATTTTTCATCCAAAATCTTTCCAAATCATTTATTTTGATTTTACATAATTTTTCCATATTTTTAATAATTTTATTATCGCCCGTACAGTCGGTTTCCGATAACGGCAACCGAACTGCATCCATAGCGACCTTTTCTGAAATTGATTTGGACATATCTCCATATCTAACCGTTAGATTCCAAATCTCTTATATTCATTGGAAAGCTCTATTCGATACGAACCCAAGGTTCCGATTTTAGGAGAATCCGACGGTCGGATCTCCCGTAACATCCATTTGAAGTTAATGGTCGAAATTCGCGAACTACCGCTGCGCGGCACGTTCTATTCAGGCCATTATAATATATATAATATATATATTATATATTTCGTCGATTTCCATTTAAAACGAATTTTATAAATCGTTTTAAATTCGTTTTAAGAACGATTTCCACTTCCATTTCAATTCAAATCCAAATTGAATATTCCAATATAAATTCGTTTTAAATTCATTTCAAATCAATTTCAATTCAATTCCATTTCAATTCATTTTGAATTCATTTTAAATTCAAATCAAAATTCAATTTTCCATATCATTTCAATATTAAAATGATAATATTTTCAAAATATTAGATTTTGAAACCACTTTTCGATATTCGTTATAAAATGAATAAAATCGACAAAATTCTCGTTCATGTTAAAATGGCATTTAACCACTTAACACGGCCTCACATTTCAATATTTACTGAATATTATTTTAAAATATTCGTTAATTCTGAACTGGAATCAAACTCAATCCATTACCATATAATTTAAGTTATATGGATTTCAACATCACATATATATAATAATAACGATAAACAATCATTAAAAATTCATACAACAACCAGAGTGCATTATACAACTGTATAAGCATTAAAATAAATAAATAACGCTTATACATTCTATCTACCCATCGATTAACATACCACTAATTATTGGGATCAGTGTATGTTAAATATTATCCCAATACTCGTGTGGGGTTTTCAAACAACAAATACTGTTTATTATTTGTGCAGTCGGGCGATGTGTAAAATTTCTCGTCCCAATCCATATCAGATAAATAAGTATACATTAACAAATCGTCCGGTTTATAAATGAATATTTATTTTATTTTCATTTCACAATAATTTATATATATAGTTTTTATAAATATCTTTTTTTATATAACACATCAATACATGACAATCCAATCACAATCCACACAAACAATACAGTCAAACAAGTCGTCCATGGTCTGTGGACGACGGGGAGCAGTTCATATATGCAGTTACAAAATAATTTAAATAACTATACAAAAATAATAGTGAGAAGTTCTCACTTTGATCGGTTTTAATTTCTGAATTTCTGGTCTGTTTGAATTTGAATTTTCCTGAAATTCTAATCAGCTCCATTTCCGTTCTGGTCTTAACTGTGTTGTAGCTCACGATAAGTGAATTCCAACCATTCTGAAATCATCAAATTCCGAGTTGGTATGACAAAGATATGAATTTTTATACATTTGATTACAAGATATTAAAATAAATAAATAAATAATTTACTAATCACTTTCTTTAATTATATCATTAAGGGCTAACCCCCTTCCTCATCATCTTCCTCTGTATCGCGCAAGGCCAGAAAAACGCGGCTCTTCCTCTTCAATTCGCATGAGGATCTAGGGCACCAGAAGACGATCGCCAACTGCCATATTGTGGCCCTTGACATAAGCTTCCTCCGCCGTCAATGGGGCCTGATTCGAGGCAATCATCCCAAAAACGCATGCGAACCAGCCCACTTTGAGCTCGGAATTCGAGTTGCTCGCTCGACTAGGAACGATCAAAAATCGTATGAAGTTAAAGATCTAAGCTTGCTCTGGAGTATTTTTTTTAGGAGATTGAATTAATTCGAGATGAATTAGGAAAATTTTGGGAATTAAAATTGGAGGTAATCCCCCGTTGATTTGAATGTGGCGGTGGCCCATTTCTAAAAAGAAGAAGTTAGGGTTTTGATTTTGGGGAGGGTATTTATATTAATTTATAATATTATTTAATTCCATATATACTTGTCCTTGCATTCGAACTCCAATTCAAACCCAATGGCTGTCGCCCCTAGCTAAATACCCCCATTCCGAACACAATGAGATATGTCCCGTAAGCCAATTCGATCATTTCGATCAGTTTTCATCTAAATTAAAATATAAATCATTATATATTCAATTTAAACGTGCTTTTTAAATTACCGGGGCCACATACTAACTCCAAAAATTCCAGAAAAATAAATCTAGCTATGTTGTGATGCTACGGTCCTAACTAAACTAATTTCATCAAATTTGGAGACCGTTTGAAAATTGGTCATTTTCTGGTCGATCCAAATTGACCGAAACTGTCAAAAAACACGCTTAACTTCGCCACGCTCATATATTGATCCCAAAAATTATGAAAATTGGAATCTAGCAATAATTTGACATTCCGGATCCAACAAAAGTGGTTTCGTCGAAAACGGAGGTCACTTGCAAAACGGCTATTTTTAAGGGCCATATATATATTAAAATATATATAAATTCCACAGCGACTTTTCTAAATTTTAAACTAGACGTAACTTTTTATTCCCGCTATGAAATCTGGATTTTTCACATCCGTTGGAAAGATATTTTCAAACAGATTCTAATATTTCTGGTTTCACTAAAATCCGATTTGTTTTGAATCCTGTACATTCATTTAAAATTTGAGATCGAATTTTCAAACTACCGCGCCATTTTGAACTCATTTTATAATTAAATTAAAAAAATTCGTTCTAACTTCGATTTAAATAAATATATACGTTCCAGTTCTATTCAAAATAAATTTCTCGTCATTATTATTTAAAATAAACCATTTTAAATATTCAAAATTCATTAAAATTGCCAAAATAAAATTTTTAAATTGGTTCTGATTTTCCGAGTTGTTACACAAATTGAAAAAGTGAATTCACACAGGTATCCAAACTGCTTTTATCTTTATGATTTATTATACAATTCACCAACTGTTCAAAATTGTTGAAAATTCCGATTTTTTATGCCAAGGTGTTCATTAACAAATTATGATTCAAGTTTTAATTCCTTTATCGTTTGTTTTGAAATAAAAACTACGTGTAGCACCGGTATGGAATAAAACTCTAACAAATGAGAATATTACCGTCCAAAACCGTTTTCCTTTATCCTCTTTCGGAGGACCTTCGGCATAAACCTTTGTTGCTTCTACCTCCTTCATCATAAGGCAATTCTTAGCTATGTCTCCTGACATATGACAATAATATCACTTCCTGGCTCCCTGATTTTTCCTTTCCAACTTACGTGACATCCTATAGTTGTATGAGTAACGCCTTTTTTCTGAGCAGTTGAAACAGGTTACACTCCTAAGCTGATATCTTTGAGCTTCTTTCCTTTGCCAAGGTTGTTTCTTTTCTTGTGGTTGTTATTGCTCTTTTTTACTTCTAGTGAATCGTGCTTGCTTAAAGTAGTATGTTGGTAACCCATAACAAAGCCAAGCATTAGACCACTCAACCAAGAAATATGAAGATTGGATTGATCTTGAATAGCAGTTGTGTTAACTCTTGAAGAGTTATGATCGTTTGTGGTGGCATCGTTTCTTCTCCAATCTTTTCTTCTTCCACTCATTTTCTACTATTAAGAAATAGTATGGAAATGTTATTAGGGTATATAGACGAGAAATCATAGGGAATAAATGGGTAAAAATAGATAGGAACGAAGTTTTAGTTTTAACCATTTTAATTATTTAATTAATTATTCAGGTTATAATTAACCATTTGGATTGCAAAACTCTTACTTTTATATTCAAAATATAATTTTCAAAACAATTTTGTATTTTAAATACGTTCTCTAGTAGATATTACTCTCAAACTCATTCTAGGGCGTTTCTAGCCCTATCTCTAATGAGTTACTCATCCTAGGATATACTAATATTATCTCTGATGAGTCTTTTCCATCTGTTCTAATGAGTCATACCTGTTAAGCTTTGTATAAACAAAAGCTCTGATACCAAAAAATGTAACGACCTGTCTTTTTACCAGTTTGAATCCGATAATTAAACCAACTCAAAATGTTCACAATGACGAATTGTTATTGGGGTTATAACACATTAGAAACAATAATGGAACAAAACAACTTCTCATTAATACAACATGAGATACATAAGAGTTATATCATAACTATATTAGAGTTTGTACAAATACAACTACCGGGATACAAAATAGACAGAGGAAAATCACTATGAGAAACTGGATAAATCCAAAAACATCCATCTTCACCTCATGAAAAAGCTCCAAAGGACAGCTCCACAGAATGACTCCAGAATGCTCCTACCAATGACCAGACAAAATGCTACGAGACGCTTCTACAAGAACCTGACCACTAGGCTGTCCTTGTGGAAATTTAAGGGCACCCAGAGTTTTAGGGGAACAAATAAACTCTAGGTCAGTCATGTGACTGGTGTGAGAAACTCGATATATTTGTTATATGCAGAAAAATTCGACCTTGATCAAGAACTGGTGAAGGAATTCTCTCAAGGAAGAAAAGATCGAGAGGGGTCGAACAAAACAAATGGTGAAGGAATTCCTCCTTGATCAAGAACTTCTTACTCCTCTCTTTGTTGTTAACAACCTTCAAAGTTTCGAGAGTAGTTTGACCACTAGAGTCATTGATAGGAGATGGTAGCTCAACGAGGGAAAAAGAAAATTTAATGCATAATGACCAAGACTTAGAAAATCTAAGTAAAAAGGTTTGAACATATATTCTCGCCTCCTTCCTTCCAAATTCCATAAAATCTAAGTAAAAAGGTTTGAAAAGATATGGTTCACAAATCCCAAGCACTATCTTGTAAATCAAGAATAAGCCGACGATTTCGAGCTCCTTCAACGAATACAATAGAAGGATGGCCTTTTCTCCTTTTAAAAATGCATAAGTAGCAGATACCCTAAAAAGTAGGCATATAACTAATTGTTCTCATAAAAAACACACATAGCCCCATTAAGATCGCATAACCAATTGGGTGCAGCTGAAAGGGGGAAATCGCCAAGTGACAAAGGACCATCTGCAGGAATGGATTGAAAGGAGGAATGGCTCCACTCATGCACATGTCTACTAACTGCAATAAAGCCAATGGGAAAACGATTGGCAAATTCCTCTTTGCCCGTCAATTTTTTGTCACATTCGGGAATGCCAAACTTAATACATGCTTGATTAAAAGCACGTTGAGTTATCGTTGTGGAGCATCTCTCCGGTGGATTGTCAAGAGGACGGGGAACAGGAAAAGAATGATCTGCTTACGACGCTGAAGCTATAGTAGCTCTAGCTTCAGAAACCTGAACTAAAGTTCCAGTTTGAGCAGAAGTGGTTACCTCTTCAGAATGATGGCAAATCGTCTGTCGAGTACCCATTCTACACAAGGAATCTCGTTTTTAAATATCTTACAGGTGCGCATTTTCTAAAGTGTAAAGTGTTGTGCAAAATTATATAAATTATTAAAGATGAAGCTTGAAATATGTAGTCGGCATGGGTCGATTAGCGGATCTCAAGCGTCATCACGAATTCAATTGAAAATGTTTTGTCCATACAAATAATTTTCGACAAGTCATAAGTGGTTGAACGAAACGATTTTACATAGGCACTCCATTCCATTCAAGTCAAGAAATTCATTGTATTTCATTTTCAATAATTAGACTAATCCATCGTCGATGTGGGAAATCGACGATGGAATATTTTCCCAAATCAGTGCAAAGTTTTCTTTGTTCCAGGGTCATGGATATATTCATTCTTAAAAGTGACTAAAAGCATATATAATAGAGATGGATTGAAGTGAAATTTTTAACATGATGAGTTCATCAACCAAAAGGATATGGGTATTGGCTATGCGACATTCCTATTCAGATGTTTGCCTGTCAACTTAGATGCCAACTACGACGACCGTTTGCAAATTAAAGTTGAGGTCAAGCCTAGCGGTTCCAGATCAATGCGAAGTCAATAACCAAAGGTTTCCAGTCCCGATCCATCGCTTGACCGAAACCTACGACCCACAAAAACAGTGACTGAATTCTGTCACACCAAACCCTAAGTCACCGATCCCAATTTGAAGCACAATTCATCAAAACACGCAATTAACACAGGAATTCATACATCACTATAAAACCCTAAAGCAACCGGTATGTCAAAAATCTGATTCAACACGATATTCATAGGAGGTTGACACCTACGATGATCGGCGATGGTCAGAAGTGATCAGATCTTGGCATCAAGAAGCATGCAAGAAGTTGGGGATGTCGAAGTGGAATGGATCTAGAAGGAACAGCCACAAGTCGATTCAGATTGGGTAAAATGGTGATGGTGACTGGAATAGAGTACGGATTGAGGAGCTCCGACGATCGATGGTGGCGAAGGAGAAAGTTGATCAATGATAAAGCGGTATATTCGGGTTAAATTAATTTTCTCGAGAAAGCTCCGGTCCTAAAAAAAATTGTCTTCAGCAAATTAAATAAAAGAAGAAACGGATGGGTCTAAAAGGGAATATAAAGCAGTGTTAAAAAACACTTGCGATCCATCAGACCGGGTTGCCCACGATCTATGTGAGGCGGGTCGCTTGCGATCCTTATCTATCTACCAGGGCCTGAGAATAAAAGTATAAAGAACCTTTAAAAAAGAGACATCTCCGATCCATCGGCAAGCATCATAATTGTTCATTTCAATGCACGCTCTTTCTTCGATAACGTGTGCTTTGAAGGGCAAATGTTAACCTAGTTTAAAAACCCCTCCGACCCAAATATAGTATGAGTGATAAATCGGATCGAAGAACAATGGATCAGTGGAAATCGTGGAACGGTCAAAGAAAAGCGGGTTGCAAGCATGATGGGTCGTTCGTGAAGCAGTCATGGATCAGTCGCAGAAAACATAGGTCGTTCATGATCCGATCTAGGTGAAACATGCTTACATGAAGCATGGGTCGTTCCTTAGAGTTATGACCCGACCCAAGGAACTAGGAAGCATGTAAAAGAACCACACTCCAAAGAAAGGACATATGGGTCGTTCCCCGACCCATGTGATCGCCCACGATCCATGTATATGATAACGTACCAGCCCGCCGATCCAAGGCTTGGAGCGCAGGTCTTTGTGGGTCGCAAGTCATCATATTCGGGTCATCCGCATCTCACTACAAGCTTCAAGATGCATCTACCTCCACCTATAAATACTATACCACTTCTCACATAAAAGGGGTTAGATTTTCTCCTGCCAAAGCTCTACCATTATTGATCTCAAGCATTCTTTTACTCCAGAGACTACCAAACTTCTTCACCGAACTTGATTACCGATATTGACTCCGATAATCATCGATATTTGTGGAATTTGTGTGTGTTTCTACTTTGAAGATTGAGAATCAATGTAATCGAAGATCAATCTTGTAATTTGATATGGAAAATCAATAAAGTGTATATTCAAAGTGGATGTAGGCTTAATCCATGGCTAAAACACTATAAACTCTGCTTTTTGTTGTATTTTCTGTTAATTACTGTTTTTTAACTTTGTTTTTCTGCAATCAAGAGGTGCTTTCACACTTCTCTGGGTGTTAGCTCATTTCGGTGTTAACAGAGACTTTTACGGTTTTAGTTGTATACCTAGTATGCTGGAATTTAATTAACATATATAACATTTTTTGGCTAGAGTGATACGTATTGTATTTTTAGACATTATTATAGTATCATGGAATTTTCTAGAAAGTGTTTTTGCTATCGTAAAAAAAACACGTGTTATGTTTATATGTGGTCATGTCTTACGAGAGTTTCATTCTTTCAAAAGATTTTCTAAAATTAAGTAAGTTGTTGTGATGTGAGTTTTCACACTGTTAAATAATCCAGACTGATCCGGGTGTTTTCACTTTCCCTCAAAATGTGCTCGGGTCAGACCGCCTATATTTTCCAGGTGTGCTTTGAATTTGTTTGGAGCTATAAGAGAGGAGCTGAAATCCAGACGTATTCTCGTATTTACTGTATTAATTTATTTCCTCTATGTTTGTTGTATTAATCGGCCATTGTACAAACATACTACTATAACTGTATAAGCTGATATAGTTGTGTACTCTCATTATTCAGGCATGTATATATACAGTTTTTCTCTTGTGTTAAAAGTATTGGTACATTATATTTATTCATTCCACTGTAAGATTCTGAATTTCCTGATTCTGATGTATTGTGTTCTTCTTCTTCTTCTTCTTCTTCTTCTTCTTCTATTCTAATCTTTCTTCTTTCGTCTTTCCCACCCTTCAACTTCTTTCTTCCAACTTTCTAGGTTTTCGATACTTGGGTTTAGGCACGTGAATACAGAGGATGTATTAGTGTCGAAATTCAAGGGTCAAATTTCCTGTTTGTTACAATTAGTGTTTGTTACTCCTATGACGTGGGCTATAACAACTTAGCCCAATCCACTTGAATGCCTTTAAAGTGGCATAAGTGGCTCTTTGAACTAAAGGGTAAATCAGGTCAAGACTCCATATTTAGGTATGACACTGTACTACAAAATGCATACAACTAGCCTAGCCTTAGTGCGCAACCGCTGTATGCACCATGCTGGATGCTCAAAGTCAACAAAAAAATCTACCCTAAAATGGCAGGCTCTGTCATCTAGATCTCACTTGAGTCCTCTCCATGCCCATAGATGTTTAGCTTCCCTATTAACTAAGTATTGGTAAAAAATTATATGACCCCCTTAACACCATGATATATCCGGGAGCTCAGTTGGGGAAAAGGGGAGCTATGGGTCCTCCATGGTGGCATGATGTAAAACTATCAAATTTTGGAAAATCGAGTATGGGAATAGGTCGATATGGAGTGACTCTCTGTTTTGGTAGAATTTTTGAGGTGATTAGATGGAGTGTCGCTTAGATTTGGGCTGAGAAGGTGGTGGCAGGGAGGCATTCGTTTGTTTATGAAAACACTTTATTCTGTAAGACCCAAAGCTAAGTGTTACAGATGCTAGATGCTGCAGTCATCTATAGTATTAACTTTTGATGATAGAAGATGGATACGTTCATGAATCACACCATCTATGATTTAAAACACACTCACATTCACTGAAAATAACCATTCATATTTAAACTGAGGTGAAACCAGGACCCAACCTTTGGGCCTTCATTGTAACTACAAAGAAAAAAAAACTCAAAACACAAAATAATCAAATTTTATGTTCTTGTACACAAGTTTGAATAAGTAGTAACCCTCCGAAGTTCAATGTGTGCTTTTGCTGCAACACATAAATTTTGTAAATTTTACAAACCATAACCGTAGTGAAATATCAGTTGATGTACATTTAACATGTTATTCATCATTAATTTACAGAGCTAATGAATGATTCAACGATAATAAAATATGAAACTTGAGCAATAAATGACATATTACATTGAAAGCCTTTGTTGGAAGGCTGAATTGCCATAATATGGAAAATCAAAATCTTTAAATTTTCCATGCAACCTGAACTATAATTTGAAATACTGAACGGTGAACATCATCCACTTGAACGCCTCGTTGGCTGCAAGATAAATTACACATAAATAATAATCAGCAACCCAAATCATAGGTAATAAAAACGTAAGTGCAGTGCTAAGGATACCACGATTTATGCTAAAGGCTATCGTCAAACGGAATTTATTTTAAGCCACGTTCGGCGGGCTACCATCGGTCAAACACTGTTTGGTCAGCGGTAGCCTGGTAGTCCGCAGTAGAAATCGCGGTGCCCTTAGCACCACACGAAAGTAATTATAGATGGATTAGTCCTTTTAGTCTCTAACTCTCTACTGAATAGGAATTTGCAAGAAGAATTTTGTGTTGTTCATAAAACGTATCAGAGGGGGAGAAAAGAAGAGTAATATTTACCTTGTTAGGTAAAGTAGCTGGATTTGTTCCTTGAGAGCTTCCTTCGATCTTTCTGGCCTCAATGGGTTTTATAATCTCAAATGAACATAGAAGGTTCTCATCTATGGTTAACAATGCACCAACGTTGTCGAATTCTCCACAGTAATTCGGAGCTGAAAAAATCGTTACCAATCTTTTATCTGCAAAAAATTCATATCCATCCTCCACCACCTGTAAAATTCATGATGATCTTTTATTTTCCCTTCTTCGGAATGAGTACATTTTATAGCTAATTTAAAATCAGTTTGCCGGTAGTAGAAGGCAAAATAATAATACGTGACCATAAAGCCTAAAAAAACATAAAAGAGCATTAAGTTACATGTAGTAAATGTTCAATCTTCATTTACACATCATCGTGTTTTGGCTCTTTAATTTTGTTGATATTGCGAAATATATTTTATGTTCTGTAAAAACTAGAGAGGAGAATAACATATTCATTGAACCACTAAAATTTTAGATAAAGAAATAAGAAACAGATCAAAACTGTATTCTACATCCTTAGCTAAAACAATATCAAATGCACCATCTGATCTATTTTGTATAGGGAATAAGTGTCCTATAATGATTTACAACTATTGAGCATTGAGCAATTCCTATGCTTATTGAAAATCATAGCCTTTACTATAACAAATAGAAACACTCATAAATTTATTTTAGACCAGCTCACTTGAAACTTACAGATAATGAGTAATAAGATTTATTATTATTATTATTATTATTATTATTATTATTATTATTATTATTATTGCAAACAAAAATGTAACCATCCTCTTCATCACATGTGTATATACTATATTCCAAACAAGACAAGCCATGTTCATCTATTTCATATTAGTACTCTATTTAGTTAATATCGAATAACTAAGACAGCAAATGAACATGAAAACAAGAAATCTTAGTACTAATTAGTAGGTCCAAAACAAGATCGGCTCCACCCCTTAAACAACGCCTTACCTGACACCTTAATGTTTCTTGAGTTGTACAACTTGAATGAAATCAAACTTTGTAGACATGTTATCATACCATTCAAGATACTTTACAAAAAATCCTTTTGAAATTTATAATATTCACAGATATTAAATTGATATTATCTGTCGAATTTAATCTACAATTAAACAATATATATTTGAAAATTATAGGATTTGCCAAACAAACAATCCATTTTTCGTCGATATGATCTAGAAAGGTTCGAGAACGTATCTAAAAATACTTGATTTTATTTCTAATTGTATAACTCTAGAACTATTGAGGTGTAGTGTGTCCTGGCAATAGGGATGTAGCTGATCCCTAATACATACCTATGTATACATCCATACTTATGCAGACATACAAATAGAACCATACATACATGCATGTGTGTGTGTGTGTTTGAGGAGGGGGGGGGGGGGGGGGGGGTTGAATCAGGATGATTATTTTAATATGATTACCTGATGAGCTCGACAAAGAAGATCAATATCATGCTTATCTAGGAACTCAACAAGCTTATCAGCCCCAAAAGTACAGGAAACTCCTCTATCACTCAGACCCCAGCCTTCAGTTTTAGGATCGGGATCAGACCAAAGCAAATCACAAAGAAGGCCATCATCGGGAACTTCAGTAGGCCTTTCGATTGCTTCTACTTGTTCCAAATCAGTCATTTCAGGCGAAAGCCCTCCATGCATACAAAGAACTTTCTGGTCAATCAAAGCAACAACAGGCAGACAATTAAAACAGTCTGTGAATATTTTCCAAAGCCGGACGTTGAATCTTCTTTTACATTCATCGTAAAAACCATATACTCGGTTTATTTTTGCATCTTCGTGGTTGCCTCTTAGAAGAAAAATCTTGTTGGGGTATTTTATTTTGTAGGCTAAGAGCAAGCATATTGTTTCCAGGCTTCTTTTGCCACGATCAACATAGTCACCTAGGAAGAGATAGCTTGCTTTTGGAGGATGTCCACCGCGTTCAAATATACGTAGAAGATCAATGTATTGTCCGTGTATATCTCCTGCAACGAACGTGGAATTAATGTCAATAACTTTGTTAAGTTATAACTTATAAGCATAATAGAAGTAATAATTTATGTTACTAATGTTTGCATGTTCATGCATCAAAAATTGACCTTTTCACGATTACTTCACACTTCACTATCTATTTCGTTCTATTGGCTATAGAAACTCAATATTTATATTAAAACAAAGAAAGACCAAGTTTTTCATAATTCCTAATGTGGTCTTCTGACCACCCCAGCTCACAAGTACGTCCGCCAACTGTGCCCAATATCGAAATGCTATTAATCCAAGCATGAAACATACATGTAGTTAGTTAATTTAAATAAATTTCTTTCACTGATGTTGCCGATTTCAGAATTGTAATGCACAACACTAGCTGTATCTCAAAAATAAAGGCACATTATAGGATTTAATGAAAGTGATATTAATCTCAACAACCTAGTGAAAGAAAGCACGCTATTGTCAAAAGTAACGATCAACAACGTTGTATTCTTTCGGCATTTGATTTGTTTAAGCTTAACAAATTTTCACCATGCATAGCATAAATTGTAAAAATGGTTTCAAATTTCCGCATAATTGAAACCAATGCAATGGGATATAAAAAACACATTTGCCCAATTGATCCCCACACACACACATCACATGTCCAATCAATGTGCTTCGATCCACAATAGACCACGTCGTAAAGCAAAATTGAGACAGTTTCATGTGAAAAAATGACGAATCATACCGCAAATTTTAATTGGTGCCTGCAAATGCAGCAAATTAGGTTGGGTAAGAAAAACTCTTTTGGATGTAATGCATAAATGGCGAATTTCAGCTTCCGAGAGCTGCACTTGCTTTCCTTTTCCTTCGACTAATCTCTTTATTATGTCATCTATGTCCGCTTCTTCTCTTGGTGTTGAAGAAGTTGAAGCCATTTGTTTATCTCAGAATATTTCGTGATAAATTTTCTTTTCTGTTATCTGAGGAAAAAAGGGAAAAACATAAGGTAGGAGACGATGTTTTTGTTCATAACGTGGCGATCTGAATTGATCAAACTTTTAATGGGCCATTTCGATTTTGTTTACCTTATTTTTTTTTTTTTTTTTTTTTTTTTAATGAATCAGAAAATTGTACACATAATCAGGATGAGGTGGATTTTCCATTCCCAATAACTCTTAGAGCATCTTCAATGCTGCTGTAAGTCCAATGTAAAATGGAAGACACGTAAGCTATTCACACCCGGTTTTGTTTTTTGTTCCTCCAATGCGGTTTTGATTTCATTGTGGACACTGACGTGGAGAATTATTTTTTTCACATCTGTGCTTTTGGGTTATATTAGACCGAAAGGATAAATCCCCAACAATTTGATATCACATCATCTAGATTAAATCTATGATAGGTGTAAGAAAGTATGAACACAGACAAAGACTTCAAGAAGTGAGTGTGGGCGATGAAGGCTAATATAGTTCATCGGGTATTTTATGATATTGAAAAGTTCGCAAGTGATGTTTCTACCACATAAAGGAAGAAGATGAAAGAATAAACGTTTGCTACTTTTGCAATTGACCATTGAAGAAAGTGGTACTGTAGAAATTAGCATGGAAACAACTATTAAAAGAATCTCTATCTAAAAAAATCGCTAACTATCTATTTGGTTATACTGAAGGCGTTTTTCAGCATGGAGACTGAGGGGGTGCAGCGAAGGCGCATCTTAATCTACAACAAATCCCATTATTTAATGCAGCATTTATGGTCCGTTTAGATAGTTGAAAATGGAGTAAGCAGTTTTATGGATTTTAAAAAGCAAAAGCTTTAAAGTACGTATGGATCCAATTATTAATTGGGATTGTGGAAATTTCTTTTCTCCTTATTGGGAAAGCAGATTTTTTTCCTTACTTTTTCAAGCCCAAAGCAACACGATTAATTATATTTACACCCCACTTTCCACTTTTCACACCCCATTGTTTTTTTTTTTTTTTCTATTTTTAGATTTTTCAAGATTATCCCTATCATTCAACACAACCGATTATACTTAAAAGGAAGTACACATCCTTACTGTAGCAATGTTTCAATAAAAACCTAGTTAGGTCAAAGTGAGGTTCATGTAATAACCTAGCTCAAATTGAGTGAGGTTCGTACAACAACCTAGTTCAGCTCAAGTGAGATTTATATAGTAACGTAGTTCGGTTCGAGCGTGGTTCACGAACAAACCACGTTCCAATTGAACTTGGTCTAAAAATAAAGGCATTTTCGAAAAGAAAAAAACGAAGACGAAAAGAAAATGGGGTATGATCAATTGTTTAAATTAGATGGGTGTTACAGGAGAAGAAGGGGATCTAAATAACACATCGATTTTCTAGCCGCATTTCCTCAAATTATGATTAAGACGATTTTTCTTCATTTCTTCATCCATCGTAAACGTCGAGCTTTTCTTCGTTACTTTCAACAAAGGTACGCTTTTTCTTCTTCAATTCATTCTTCCTGTCTTCAATCTTGAATCATTCTTTCTCAGTTTTGGTTTTTCACTTATGATTTAAATCAGAATTAAAACATAAGATCCAATTTGTATGTTGTGTAGCTGGTTGCAATCGAGCGATTTTACTGACTAGGGTTATCTTTTTCTATTGCATTTTTTTACTGTGATTTGTAATATCCTTAAAAAAATGTGGCAAAAGATGTAAAATCAAGCTAAATTTTTTTCATCCACAATTGCAGGATTTGACAAAACTATGTTTGATGCAGTAAAATTATCCTCATAAATTTTTGTTCTTTTGTTTAGGCTATCTCTGTTTGCATGCATGTTTGTTTAGGTTGTCTCTATTTGCGTACCTTGTAGGTCAAATGGATAAAGATATCATATGTAGCACTTGTTAATTGATGTGGTGAATTTGATATCTCTCACTTGATTGGCAGTTAAGCATGTAAGTGGAAAAAATATGACATTGAGATAATAATGCTCAAATACATGTTTTTAGTCAAAATACTTGGATCAAAAAGGAGCACTCGAGTTTCTTGTTACTAATATCCGCCTTCTAATATATTTTCCTTTATATATAGGCAGTCAATGTCTGCGTCAGGACTTGCAAAACAATCATAGTTTGTCACTATAAATGGCATATTTCTCTTCAGATAATACTACCAAAAATAGTTGTCAGGGAGATGGTATAGAAATATATTTTACGACTGTTTAATATATCACTATACTATATGGCTGACTGAATATGAACTGTAGTTTTTCATAATATGTTAGTTTCAAATTTCAGTGGTGTAGTCACGTAATAAAATATCTTTTATTGTGATTGGTAATATCCTTAAAAAGTGAGCATTAATAATTTGATAACCCCAAAGATATAACCATGTAAAGCGTACGCAATTAGGGCATGGTTTTGGGCAGGTAATAACATATCTTTTATTGTGTGGATGGTGAGATTGTGAATGATATTTGGTGGTTCAGGTGGGTTTGATCGGAGAAGAAATTGTTTGGGTGATTGTGTATTGAAGTGACTGAGTGAATGGAGTTAGAGGGAGGTGGCTATTGCAGGTCGGGTAAAGATGTATTAGTAGGTGTTGATTTGCAGAGATGAGTTGGTGAAGCGGGAGATGGAAGGAGGTGCAAAGTTCGTGGTGTTTGGGTGAGGAGGCGAAAGTGTCGGTGATGGTTGTTTTGTCGGCTTGTAAGAGCGGCGAGAAAGGCCGTGAAGAGCATCGGAGAAGAAAGTGAATTAAGGAGTAGCTTTTGTTATGTATTATAGAGGATGATGAGGTTATTTGTTTGAGATATTTGCAAGTGAAATGGGTGGAGTTATTTGTTTAGTTATGTAAATGGTGTGATTTTGTTTTGATATGTTCGAATTAAGTGAATGTTGGAGGAGACTAACATGGTGGTGATGTTGTTGGATGCTTAAGGAAATTATTGCATTGTTTGTTTGTAGAAGAAGTAAATGGTTATTGAAGGTGTTTGTGTTTTTTTCTTCTATGTTTAGTATGGAATCGATGAACCGGTTACTTGCAGTGTGTAGGTTGGAAGTAGTGTTCAGGTGAGGAGTTGCTGGAGAAATGTATAAAGATAGAGGAAAGAAAATAGAAGAAGAAAAAATGCACAAAGTGTAAAAGAAGACAGAAATGTAGTAGATGAGTTAAATTGCAATGTAGCTAATTTTTAAGCGAAATGTTTCAGTGATTTTTTTAATAAAATGTAAAGCAAGTGCAATTAAAGATGTTCAAATTTAGTTGCTTTGTTTATATGCGAACAACATGCAATTATTTATGTTTGGATTCATTTTTCATATATTTTGTGATTTATATTCCAGAATACCAATTATATGATTTTTATTAATTATTGTAATATATAATTCTAAAAAATTGAATTATCTTATATTTTGTTTTAAGATTCTAATGCAAAAGCTAAAAAGCTATTATGAATATATATATTTTATCCATATCGACTTTTTCTCCTTTTGACTTATAGGTCATTATTATTATTCCAAACAAGCATTTGGACTTTTTAACTTTTTAAAAGTACAAGTACTTACTATATTCACTCCGAATAGTCACTACCGTTCGGTCAAAATGGACATAGTTGGATTCTACTGCTAAAATTTTCTTCATCAGCCCTAACTACAACCTCCACCGCATACCCGAAGTGGCAACAAACAAGATATGAGTCAACCTCTTGATCATATGAGGGTTAAACAACTGAAGCTCGGTTTACCTCTTGTTCGTATAAAGGTTATACAGGTTTAACGACTGAAAATTGTTCTGTCGCTTATTGAATTGAAGGATGGGCAACTAAAGCCTGATCAAACACTTATTCGTACCAAGGATCTAAAGGCTCTTGAAGTCATAGTTGGTCAAGATTTGGAAACACACGACGGACATCCTCGTAGTGCTACTCTTGGTATTCGATAAGTCAATCTTTATTGGGCCCTTGGCTGTCAGAAGGTCCGATCATTGGCCAACGGTCAGAATTAACAGATGAAAGCCCTGATGGCATTGTTGTTAGTATGGAGAGGCGTAAGGAAGTAGAATATTAATTGAGTAAAGAATTGTGAGGAAGATGTATATTATATCTCATATTCATATATGAGACGTTCTGAATTGAGGAGATAGTTGTACTAATAGAAATGATATTACACATTGCACGCTGCTAAAGTTGTTGAAATGACTACACGCTGCACAATAATAAAGATTCATTGTTGAAAGTACATAGGAAACATTGTCTAAAAATACAAAAGAATTAAATGATATTAAATAGGGAACGACTCGAGTTGTCTAACTCATTCACAACCTTAGCAGAAACGTTATGTCTTAAATTATTGCATTAAAATGCAGAGTTAACAACATCATTGGTGTACATCAATAGGAGACAGTATCACATGGATACAGTGATTGTTTGCCATGTTGGATTAACAACATAAGGATCGAGTCGTTGATGTTGACAACACCTGCTTTGTGCATGATATCCACGTTGTATTGAGTAAATAAAACAAAAACAAAAAGATGATTTTAACAACACATTGCTGGGTACACTATAGTCAGTTTGTACTTAATAAAGAAAATGGACAAAATTTCACTATAGCCATGATGTATTGTAGCACCCCACCTCCGCTAGGGTCACTCGCAAAGGAATGCACTAGCTTTAGAGGGGTATTATTGGTAAACATGTACAGAAATATTACAAGACAGAACATATAAAATAGCGGAAGTAAAACCAACTTTCATATCATTAATAAATAAGGTCTACAGCCTTTTACATCATAGAATTCCTTACATGAAAACCTGTCTTGCAATAGTAAAGAAGCATAAAAACCTTTTCACAAATTATTCCCCAAGTGAAATAGTAAAGTAGCCATAGCCAAGAAAAGTCCAAGCCATACATGATGACCTTCAAACAGAAGAAGACCGAACTAACAATAGCATTTCCTCCCTGTAACCTGGGGGGGAACGGAAGACAAAGAGGCAAAACAAAACGGGGTCAGTCATAAAGACTAGTAAGTCCTATCTACTTCAAGTATAAAGACTAATAAAGTTAACTGACATGAGAAACTGAGATGAAACATAAGTATGAAGACAAGATAGATAAGCTAAACCAAAACAACAGGATGAACTACAGTACCCAGATAAACTAAGATATCATGATAAACTACGGTGTCATGATAAATCAAGGCATCACATCGTCAGGTTTCTATCAAGTATACCATCCCAAGATATCTATCATGTATACCATCCCATGGTATCTATCATGTATACCATCCCATGGTATCTATCATGTATACCATCCCAAGGTATTTGTCATGTATATTTGCTCTGCACCTCTCGTACTAGTATCCCAACCTGCGTCATGTATTGACTATGAATGTCCCTTGCCCATTGTCATGTAATGGCCCATGTTAACCTAATATATAGCATATGTAGGTTTTCCCAACTCATATGTTTCTTTCCATGTATAAGTTCAGTCCTTTGCCGTAGGTCGTACGGGCTTTCTGTAACAACTCGTATTTCGATAACATGTTAAAACGAGAATCAAGGCAGAATTTAATTTTAAATTCTGAATCAAGTGAAACAGGCTATGCCATTGCGTTTGTCTCGGAAAAATACGCGAAATAGAGTCCGAGTTTTCGGGAATCGGAGTCCGTATGACCAAGTTATGATCCGTCGAAGTTTTCAGGGTTTTCAAGTTTGAAAATCACCTAGGAAGTTCAAGTTTTGGGGTAGGCGGGAATTTTCCCGCCAAAGCCCATGTCGACAGGGGAGTCGACAGGGCTGTCGACACCCCTGGACCCCAAGTCGACAGGGCTGTCGACTTGGGTGTCGACTGGGACCAAAACACAATTTCGTGTTTTGTGGCCTGGTGCACCTGGATGCAGTCTTGGTCTGGTCTGATGGGCCTGTGACGATTTCTGTGGTCTAGATTAATCTTAGATCTAATCCTATGGCCTAAAACTATCCTAATCTCTATAAAAAGACCCTAAACCTAACCTAAATCCCTAAAAATCAAACCTAGCAACTAAGTGCTGCCAAAATCAATATTGATCATGGCCTCCATCTCCAATCCATAGAGCCTATGCATTCAAATCGGGTTCAAATCGGGTTCAAATCAAAAGATGCAAGCTTGCTACACCAAATCGAGGCCAAATCGACATTGCTATGCGAGTTTCATGATGGTTCTTCTTCAAAGGAGCCACCTTTCTTCGTCAAGATGATGCATGATCCCTTTCCTAAGCCTTGCCTAGGTAAGTTCTAGCTACTTTTAGATGGAAACGGTAGTTTTGATAATGACATGGGATAAAATGAGGCTAAACATGATTATGCGAACCTATATGAACCTTACCTTGCCTCTTGTGTTCATGTTTATGATTTTAGGCCATGTGAGTGACTTAATCATGCCTCTCATGCTATGCATAACCTAGTTTAACTTGCAAGTTTGGGTCTTTATGCATGAAATGCTAGCATGAACCTTTAGGAACCACTTTACTTGTGAAACATTGGTTAAGACAAGATTTTGGGGCTTATGCATGTTTATGAACCCAAACCCCTTATGCTAACATGCAAGTTTGTGGCCAAATCCTTTATGAGATTATGCGTGCTCGTGGCCAATCCCCTCTTTTAAGTTGTGCATGTTTATGGCCAAACCCTTTTTGATAATATGCATGTTTGTGGCCGAATTCCCTTGTGACATTTTGTGTGTTTGTGGCCAAAACCCTTTTTATGATACTATGCATGTTCGAGGCTAATTTGTAGTCATAGTATTCCTACTATGTTGACTCGTCTATACTTACGTTGGAAACACGTTTTGGGGTTAGGTTCGACGAGCGTGAATATACATGAGAAACTTAACTTGAAGTTCCATGAAATATGACGTGAAACATAATTTGGGTTGAATGGGTATAACATGACAACATGCAACATTGAATATAGCATGTAAGTTAACATGTAAATATGCATAAAAACATGGGCTTGGGAATTTACCTATTAAGTTAGGTCTACCCATTGGGAATTTACCTATTAAGTTAGGTCTACCCAATTGCTTGAAAACTTGACCATAAATATGACACTAGGCTAAACATGAAAGTGGCCAACTCGAGGTTGGGTTGAGTTTGTAGCATAAATCTACCCGGACCCGCCCGGCTTAACTAGTAGCTACAAACAATAGGATCCAATGTGAGAAGTTGGTCATGTCGCGCTTAAGACCCGAGGTTAGACTAAGTTGTGGTGTAAATCTACCCGGACCCGCCCGGCTTAACTAGTAACCACAACAAGGTCTAATGTGAGAGGTTAAGAGTGCATTAATTGAATTAATGCCACATGATAAGGTTAAGTAAATTTGACTAATGACACTTAACCGATATGACACGAATGGGTAGGTTAAGTGGGACCGGACTTGATTCCTTAATGACACTTAACCATGCAAGATGATTAGGAGATGGGGTTAAGTAATTTACACTTAACTAATCCGACTGGGTAATTAGATGGGGTTAAGTAATTAAGACTTAACTAACCTAACCATGGTAATTAGATGGGGTTAAGTAATCCACACTTAACTAACCTAAACACGGTAATTCGATGGGGTTAAGTTAAATACTTAACCAATTTAAACTTGGTAATTCAATGAGGTCAAGTAACTCATACTTAACCAACTTAACTTGGTAATTTAATGGGGTTAAGTTAAACACTTAACTAATTTAACACGATGATTTGATGAGGTTAAGTGACCTATACTTAACCAATCTAACTCGTTAATTTGATGAGGTTAAGTTAACCTATACTTAACCAATCTAACGTGAGAACATGATAAGGCTAAGTCACGAATCACTTGAATACGCTTGACCGATTTGACTCGGTAATTTGACAAGGTCGAGTTAATTTATATAATTAACCAATCTAAAATGATAATTAGACGAGGTTAAGTTATGGATTGCTTAATATACTTAGCCAACTTGACACATGGTTTGTAGGGTTAAGTCTTGGACTTGGATACTTAGCCAATTTTGACATGGTTTGTAGACGGGCTAAGTTATGAACTTAAGTGACACCTAACCCATTAGATAAACCCTAATTCGGAGGATTAGGTAAATAACCATAGTTAACAAGGATTATGGAAATAAGGCTAAGTGGTAAACCTTAGTTAAGGGAAAGTAAGTAATAATTCTTAGCCAAGGAAATTTGGACCACCTCTTAGATAGATGAGTAACCCGATACGGTAGGTCATCGTTTAAGTATACGTGTAGGAGCAGGCTATCTGATTTAGATAAAGGCTCCAGCGAACTGGGTAACGAAGCAGCGGCTTCGGGGAACGTGAGGATATTCTTGGTATCCCTCTGTGAGGTCGCAGATGATCATCCTGGGCTCACAAGAGGTTAAGGTCTGCATTAGAAGAACCAAGAGTATGCCTTGGTTGCTATACGAGCGACCTAAAGACTGGGATGGATAGCAGTGAGTCAACGAATACATGATAGTGCCCTAGATAGCAAGTTCGTCGATCATCTACCATCTTGAGTCAAGCGTGTACGTACGGAAAGGCAGGGAACACCCAACAGACCATAATTTCTATCTAATTATGGGTGAGGTAGGCCGTAGGATGTGGGCTGGCCGGAGTGTAGTTCTCATGCAAGATTTTCTCTTGTGTTGCCTTTCACTAGTTGAGGGAGGGGTCTTATGGGACCATAGCCACGTGTAGAAAAGCAGACCTTAGTATCTGCATCGGCAGATAAATCTAAAGCTCCCGACCGAGTCCTGTATTTCTTGTTTTGCCCTGTGACAGGACTCGGATGGCACGATGTGATACATGTGCATACAGTTATAGAAAAACGATTCACGATGAATGCGTGGGAAAAAGTGCGCGGTTGAGGGTTAGCGTAATCCCTAGTGGCCTAGGTGGTTTAACCCAAACCGAAATACGAAAGCGTACAATAGGTAAGCGTAATCCCTAGTGGTGCTAGGTGGCGTAAGTCCTAGTAGTTCAAACGATGATTCATATGGAAGAGCCTAGCTAGAACAAGGGTGACAGTCCAAACGATTTCAAGGATAATACGACATGAGGAAGCCCGTACGAGGTACGGCAAAGGACTGAACTTATATACATGGAAAGAAACATATGATTTGAGTAACCTATATATGCGATATTAGGTTGACATGGACCATTACACGACTTTGAGCACGGGACATTCATGGTTAACACATGACGCGGGTAGGGATACTAGTACGAGAGGTGCAGAGCAAATATACATGTTAGAACTAGGAAGAATATGCATAATAGATACCGTGGGATGTTAGACGGGGTAGATACCTTGGGATAATGTACTCGATAGAAATCTGACGATGTGATACCTTGACTTATCATAACACCGTAGTTTATCATGATACCTTAGTTTACCTTGCCGCAGTAGTTCAACCGGCTACCCTGGTTTATCTATCTTGTAGTTATCCTTATGTTTACTTTCAGTTTATGCATGTCATGTTACCTTTACCTATTTTTATACTGGAAGTAGATAGGACTTACTCAGTCTTTTTGACTGACCCGTTTTGTTTCGCCTCTTTTCTTCCGTTTCCCCCCCAGGTTTCAGGGAGGAAACAATGTTGTTTAGTTCGGACTTCTTCTGCTTGAAGGTCATCATGGATGGCTTGGACTTCTCTTGGCTATGGCTACTTTAATGTTTTACTTGGGGAATAATTTATTAAAAAGTCTTTATGCTTCTTTACTATTGCAAGACAGGTTTTGATGTACTCTGATGTAAAAGGCTTTAGACCTTATTTATTGATGTTATGAAAGTTTGATTTTACTTCCGCTATTTATATATGTTCTGTCTTGTGATATTTCTGTGCATGTTTACCAATAATGCCCCTCTAAAGCTAGTGCATTCCTTTGCGAGTGACCCTAGCGGAGGCGGGGTGTTACACTTTCCCATGCAAATCTATACTACCTCGACGTAGTACCATTTTATCCTTGAAGTTGTTTTGGACTACTACCCTTGATCTGGTTGTGTTTTCTTACCATGAACTATCGCGTGTTCACTTAGGATTTATGCCACCTAGGACCACTGGGGATTATGCTACCTAATGAACGTTTCCGTGTCTCGGTTTGGGTTCAAGCCACCTAGGGCCACTAGGGATTATGCCACCCGTCAACCACGCCCTTTATCCCACGTATGTATCGTGAATCGTTTTCCATGTCTAGACGCACATGTATCTCAATGTGCCATCCGAGTTCCGTGCCAGGGCAAATCGAGAAATACGGAACTCGGTCGGGAGCTTTAAGTCGTCTACTGATGCAGATATCAAGGTCTGTTTTTGTATCCGTGGCTATGGTCCCACGTGACCCCTCCCTCAACTACTGAAAGGCAACCCAAGAAAAATCATGTATGAGAACTACATCCCGGCCACACTATAGCCCCACTTTCCTATGGGCCAACCTCACCCATGACTCGATAGCAAGAACATGGTTTGTTGGGAGTTCTCTGCCTTTCTGTTCGTACACGATTGACTAAAGATGGTAGGTAGTCGACGACGCGCTATCCAGGGCAAAAATCAAGTATCGTCGACTCCACGCTAATCCATCCCCGTCTTTAGGTCGCTCGCATAGCAACCAAGGCATACTCTTGGCTCTTCTACCGCAGACCTTAACCTCTGTGAGGCCAGGTTTCATAGACCATCTGCCACCTCACAGAGGGATACCAAGAGTACCCTCACGTCCCCCGAAGCTACCGCTTCATCACCCAGCTCGCTGGAGCTTTTTATCCAAGTCAGATAAGTTGCTCCTCCTCGTATACTAAGCGATGACCTACCGTATCAGGTTACTCATCTATTTATGAACTAGTCCCATGTCCTTGGCTAAGAATTATTACTTAGTTATCCTGAACTAAGGTTTACCACTTAGCTTCTTTTCCCGTTATCCTTGTTAATCCCGGCTTTCCACCTAGTCCCCTGAACTAGGGTTTTGTCTAATGGGTTAAGTATTGTCGTTTAAGTTCATGACTTAACCTGCCTACGAATCATGTCAAGATTTGGCTAAGTATACAAGTCCAAAACCTAGCCCTACAAGTCGGTTAAGTATACCAAGAAGCTCATGACTTAACCCTATTCAATCATCAAGCCAAATTGGTTAAGTACTTGTTTATCTTAACCCTATCAGATTATCGTGTTAGATTGATTAAGCATAGATTATCTTAATCCCATCAGATTATCGAGTCGGATTGGTTAAGTATGGGTTAACTTAACCCCATCCACTAATCGTATTACAATGGTTAAGTATATTTAAAAAGGTCTTGTGACTTAACCCTATCAGGTCCGTATATTAGATTGGTTAAGTATAGGTTACTTAACCTCATCAAATCATCATGTATAATTGGTTAAGTATAAGTTACTTAACCCCATTAAATTATCATGTTAAGTTGGTTAAGTATTAGTTACTTAACCTCATTGAATTATCAAGTTTAGATTGGTTAAGTGTTTAACTTAACCTTATCGAATTACCGTGTTTAGATTAGTTAAGTCTAGGTTAACTTAACTTCATCAAATTACCGTGTTTAGATAAGTTAAGTGTAGGTTACTTAACCCCATCTAATTACCAAGTCGGATTAGTTAAGTGTAAATTACTTAACCCCATCGAATTTACCGTGTTAGATTAGTTAAGTATGGATTACTTAACCCCATCTAATTACCGTGTTTAGATTAGTTAAGTGTAGGTTACTTAACCCCATCTAATTACCAAGTCGGATTAGTTAAGTGTAAATTACTTAACCCCATCCCCTAATTGTCTTGTATGGTTAAGTGTCATTAAGAAACCAAGTCCGGTTTCACTTAACCTACCCATTCGTGTCATATCGGTTAAGTGTCATTAGTCAAAATTACTTAACCTTTTCATGTGGCATTAATTAGATTAATGCACCCCAACCTCTCACATTAGACTTTGTTGTGGTTACTAGTTAAGCCGGGCGGGTCCGGGTAGATTTATACCACAACCTAGTCTAACCTCGGGTTTTAAGTGCTATGTGACCAACTACTCACATTGGGTCCTATTGTTTGTAGCCACTAGTTAAGCCGGGCGGGTCCGGGTAGATTTATGCTACAAACTCAACCCAATCTCGAGTTGGCCACTTTCATGTTTGGTCTAGTGTCTTATTACACTTACAACCCATACGTGTCAAGTTTTCAAGTTCCATGTTCATAGCCAAAATTACATGTTGTCATGTTTATACCAATTTACCCCAAGTCGTGTTTCATGTCATTAAAGTTTACCCATAATGTAACCCCAACGCTTTTAAACTCGCATATATATTCGCAACAACGCATAATGGATTTAAGATGGAACTTGGCAAAGGCATGACAAAAAGGGTATAAGGCCACAAGTTAATCATGGTGGCATTTGAGGCATAAATGTGTTCATTAACTTGCATGTTACATTATTAAGCCTCAAAAACATGCATAACCCCAAACTTAGCACATAGGCGAATCATGATGATAGGTGACATAGAAAGATGACTAGAAGTTCGCATATAGCATTATATGCAAGTTATCATAAGGGATATGATAGCTCTCATGTTGCATAATGCAACATTCAACATAAAGCTTATAGCTTTTAGCCCACAAGATCAAGATAATGTCTTTACAAACATGATGGGATACATAACACGATAGCATGTATGATACTTAATGTTCAAACCCAACTTGCAACATTCATTTAACTTCATAGTCTAAAAAGAAAGTAGAAAAGGGCTTACAATGCTATGAAGGAAATAAAACGACATATAATACAAAGATTGAGACGAAGCCACTCAAGCAACACCAAAAACCCCAAATGATAAGCTCCAAATGAAACCCTTGAGCAAATATCAATAGAAATCCTTCCCTTGAAGTAGAAAGGTTGCAACTTTGGCTAGAATGCAACTTATGAACTCTCATACAAACTTGAAATCACTCATATGATCATGTAATCTCTCATGTGAATGAAGATAGAATTTATGACAAGAGGATGGAGGCCATGACTAAACATTTTGGCATAGTTTAGTTGTAGGATCAATTTATGAAGGTTTTAGATTAGGTTAGGGGTCTTTTTATAGAAGATTAGGATAGTTTAGGCCATAGGATTAACCCTAGTTTAGATCCTAGCCACTGAAATTCGTCACAAGCTAACAAACCAGACCAAAAGCATGTCTTGGGGAAGAAGTCGGGTGCACCAGGCCACCTGTGTCGACTCCCCAGTCGACTTGGCAGTCGACTTGGGGTGGGGGGTGTCGACTTGGCAGTCGACACCCCCTTTGACTTAGCCGGTGTTGACTTTTTGAATTCCTGATTTGAATTCGAATCTGTTTTGAACTCTGAAAATTCTGAAAACTTCGACGGACCATATCTTGGTCATACGGACTCCGATTCTCAAAAACTCGGACTCTATTTCGCGTATTTTTCCGAGACGAACGCAATGGCACAGCCCGTTTCCCCTGATTCGGATGTTATAATTTAATTCTGCCTTGATTCTTATTTTAACACGTGGTTAAAAATTCGGGCTGTTACATTCTCCCATCCTTTAAGGATTTCATCCCCGAAATCTCCAAGTTAGGAAGAACGTATCCTACCATCCATCATCCATCTACTCAAAACATCATCCACAAGCAACCATTGTCCTCAGACGATTTCTAATGCCATATGAACATATGCAAAACGTGTGTGTATATGCTCCCTAGCTAATGCTAATGATCAGGCCTGAATGATCTTTCTAATGCAAAATATGTTTAGTGCCATGAGTCCAGCATGTATACAAATAGTTCTAGTCATATGAACACTATATGTGTGCACAACCATTCATCCACATGCAATATCCACATGGTAACACATTAAATTTCATCCATAAACAAGTATAAATACTCGTGCATATGCAACATGAAACGTGACCGCGTCAATCTAGTATCTAATGTGTATTCGCGCATCCACGAGCAACCACTTGCAACCATTTGCAACCATATCAATCATAACATGTTTCAAATACATGTTTACATCCATAGAGTTCTATCTAAGGTTCCCAAGATAAGATCGAGAAGATAAACAAGACAAACTCCTTACGGGGTTTGTAACAGAAACAGGACCGAGAGGATATCCACCAAGCGATAGCGTGCAAGCAAGCTCTACAGGTGGACCAAGGATCAAAGATATACTCTTAAAAAAAGAGACATGATGCGCGCGTCTAAGCCGCATTTCCATGAGCTTAATTCCATTGTGCCTTGACCGCCTTTGACTTCATGATTTCGTAGCTCTTTGATTCCTATTTCCAAGGTATGAGTTGGAACTCATTTCACTATCGCCTCTCGTTCCATTTTCATTTATTCTTTCCCTAGTATACTTGGCTCAACCATATCTACGTACTCATGCAAGCTCTCCAAAATTCACTAGTGAATTCTGGATCTCGTTTACCGATGCCAATCCATGTTACCACGTGCACTTACTAGGGTGATTCCTATAACCCATGCTCAAGCGGAATGAACCATCCGTCTTATTGGAGAATGTTACTCGATTGGATCAGAGATTTCTGATAAATGCATCAAGAGATTCTAGGTAACTAACCATGACAGAACCCAAAAGGTTACACGAGACTTCGAGGGTATTACCAAGGCAAGTTAAGAGTTTAACTATCCCCCTTTCAAAACCGAGAATGGCATCCATTACTGGATCACCACTTCATCCCTAGAATCCGTCCATAGCTCAACAATAGAAGCATTGCTTCTAATCTCAACACTTGGCATAGACGTTCTCGAATCCAAACAAGTCATGAATAAATGGACCGACTCTCCAACCAGATTTTGGGACCAAAGTGGGATCTTCTACCATGCTAGTACTAAGGTGCAGAGACTTAACTATCGAGGAAGACTTAAATGATGCGATGATCAAAACAAAGTCTAGACGGGACGATAGAAAAGAAAGGCTAAGCCTTTAATAGAAACGGTACCATTCCTCTTAGGTACGCTAGAAATGAGAGCATACAATTGCCCTCTAGCTGATCTTGTCCTTATCTTCCTTTGTGGATCAATCCATACCAACAAGTTTCTTATTCTTAAGCCCGTGTCCTTTATCCTTGCTCTCATTATCCCTTCTTATAACTTCGGTAACAGGTCTCTCGAGAACTTCCTCCATCGCACGGGAAAACACTTACGTAGCTAGACAAGGATTAGTCGCAGTTAAAACTACTGTGACTACAGATGGAGGAAAGAAAGGAAAAGAGGTTCAATTAAGGAAACAAAGGATAGTGCTAATGGCTTTTGGGGAATAGCCTTTAAAAACTTTTCTTGAAAAATGCTTCTTTGTAAACGGTTTCTCAAATAGTTTTCAGAAGGTTTTTAAAAACTTTTGCCCAGTCTGGTAACCTTCTACTCTGATAGCAAATGTAGCACCCCACCTCCGCTAGGGTCACTCGCAAAGGAATGCACTAGCTTTAGAGGGGTATTATTGGTAAACATGTACATAAATATTACAAGACAGAACATATAAAATAACGGAAGTAAAACCAACTTTATATCATTAATAAATAAGGTTTAAAGCCTTTTAAATCAGAGAATTCCTTACATGAAAACCTGTCTTGCAATAGTAAAGAAGCATAAAAACCTTTTCATAAATTATTCCCCAAGTGAAACAGTAAAGTAGCCATAGCCAAGAAAAGTCCAAGCCATACATGATGACCTTCAAACAGAAGAAGACCGAACTAACAATAGCATTTCCTCCCTGTAACCTGGGGGGGGGGGGGGAACGGAAGACAAAGAGGCGAAACAAAACGGGGTCAGTCATAAAGACTGGTAAGTCCTATCTACTTCCAGTATAAAGACTAATAAAGTTAACTGACATGAGAAACTGAGATGAAACATAAGTATGAAGACAAGATAGATAAGCTAAACCAAAACAACAGGATGAACTACAGTACCCAGATAAACAAGATATCATGATAAACTACGGTGTCATGATAAATCAAGGTATCACATCGTCAGGTTTCTATCAAGTATACCATCCCAAGATATCTATCATGTATAACATCCTATGGTATCTATCATGTATACCATCCCATGGTATCTATCATGTATACCATCCCAAGGTATTTGTCATATATATTTGCTCTGCACCTCTCGTACTAGTATCCCAACCCGCGTCATGTATTGACTATGAATGTCCCTTGCCTATTGTCATGTAATGGCCCATGTTAACCTAATATATAGCATATGTAGGTTTTCCCAACTCGTATGTTTCTTTCCATGTATAAGTTCAGTCCTTTGCCGTAGGCTGTACAGGCTTTCCCATGCAAATCTATACTACCTCGACGTAGTACCATTTTATCCTTGAAGTTGTTTTGGACTACTACCCTTGATCTGGTTGTGTTTTCTTACCATGAACTATCGCGTGTTCACTTAGGATTTATGCCACCTAGGACCACTGGGGATTATGCTACCTAATGAACGTTTCCGTGTCTCGGTTTGGGTTCAAGCCACCTAGGGCCACTAGGGATTATGCCACCCGTCAACCACGCCCTTTATCCCACGTATGTATCGTGAATCGTTTTCCATGTCTAGACGCACATGTATCTCAATGTGCCATCCGAGTTCCGTGCCAGGGCAAATCGAGAAATACGGAACTCGGTCGGGAGCTTTAAGTCGTCTGCTGATGCAGATATCAAGGTCTGTTTTTGTATCCGTGGCTATGGTCCCACGTGACCCCTCCCTCAACTACTGAAAGGCAACCCAAGAAAAATCATGTATGAGAACTACATCCCGGCCCCACTATAGCCCCACTTTCCTATGAGCCAACCTCACCCATGACTCGATAGCAAGAACATGGTCTGTTGGGAGTTCTCTGCCTTTCCGTTCGTACACGATTGACTAAAGATGGTAGGTAGTCGACGACGCGCTATCCAGGGCAAAAATCAAGTATCGTTGACTCCACGCTAATCCATCCCCGTCTTTAGGTCGCTCGCATAGCAACCAAGGCATACTCTTGGCTCTTCTACCGCAGACCTTAACCTCTATGAGGCCAGGTTTCATGGACCATCTGCCACCTCACAGAGGGATACCAAGAGTACCCTCACGTCCCCCGAAGCTACCGCTTCGTCACCCAGCTCTCTGGAGCTTTTTATCCAAGTCAGATAAGTTGCTCCTCCTCGTATACTAAGCGATGACCTACTGTATCAGGTTACTCATCTATTTATGAACTAGTCCCATGTCCTTGGCTAAGAATTATTACTTAGTTATCCTTAACTAAGGTTTACCACTTAGCTTCTTTTCCCGTTATCCTTGTTAATCCCGGCTTTCCACCTAGTCCCCTGAACTAGGGTTTTGTCTAATGGGTTAAGTATTGTCGTTTAAGTTCATGACTTAACCTGCCTACGAATCATGTCAAGATTTGGCTAAGTATACAAGTCCAAAACCTAGCCCTACAAGTCGGTTAAGTATACCAAGAAGCTCATGACTTAACCCCATTCAATCATCAAGTCAAATTGGTTAAGTACTTGTTTATCTTAACCCTATCAGATTATCGTTTTAGATTGATTAAGCATAGATTATCTTAATCCCATCAGATTATCGAGTCGGATTGGTTAAGTATGGGTTAGCTTAACCCCATCCACTAATCGTATTACAATGGTTAAGTATATTTAAAAAGGTCTTGTGACTTAACCCTATCAGGTCCGTATATTAGATTGGTTAAGTATAGGTTACTTAACCTCATCAAATCATCATGTATAATTGGTTAAGTATAAGTTACTTAACCCCATTAAATTATCATGTTAAGTTGGTTAAGTATTAGTTACTTAACCTCATTGAATTATCAAGTTTAGATTGGTTAAGTGTTTAACTTAACCTTATCGAATTACCGTGTTTAGATTAGTTAAGTCTAGGTTAACTTAAATTCATTAAATTACCGTGTTTAGATAAGTTAAGTGTAGGTTACTTAACCCCATCTAATTACCAAGTCGGATTAGTTAAGTGTAAATTACTTAACCCCATCGAATTTACCGTGTTAGATTAGTTAAGTATGGATTACTTAACCCCATCTAATTACCGTGTTTAGATTAGTTAAGTGTAGGTTACTTAACCCCATCTAATTACCAAGTCGGATTAGTTAAGTGTAAATTACTTAACCCCATCCCCTAATTGTCTTATATGGTCAAGTGTCATTAAGAAACCAAGTCCGGTTTCACTTAACCTACCCATTCGTGTCATATCGGTTAAGTGTCATTAGTCAAAATTACTTAACCTTTTCATGTGGCATTAATTAGATTAATGCACTCCAACCTCTCACATTAGACTTTGTTGTGGTTACTAGTTAAGCCGGGCGGGTCCGGGTAGATTTATACCACAACCTAATCTAACCTCGGGTTTTAAGTGCTATGTGACCAACTACTCAAATTGGGTCCTATTGTTTGTAGCCACTAGTTAAGCCAGGCGGGTCCGGGTAGATTTATGCTACAAACTCAACCCAACCTCAAGTTGGCCACTTTCATGTTTGGTCTAGTGTCTTATTACACTTACAACCCATACGTGTCAAGTTTTCAAGTTCCATGTTCATAGCCAAAATTACATGTTGTCATGTTTATACCAATTTACCCCAAGTCGTGTTTCATGTCATTAAAGTTTACCCATATCGTTACCCCAACGCTTTTAAACTCGCATATACATTCGCAACAACGCATAATGGATTTAAGATGGAACTTGGCAAAGGCATGACAAAAAGGGTATAAGGCCACAAGTTAATCATGGTGGCATATGAGGCATAAATGTGTTCATTAACTTGCATGTTACATTATTAAGCCTCAAAAACATGCATAACCCCAAACTTAGCACATACGCGAATCATGATGATATGTGACATAGAAAGATGACTAGAAGTTCGCATATAGCATTATATGCAAGTTATCATAAGGGATATGATAGCTCTCATGTTGCATAATGCAACATTCAACACAAAGCTTATAGCTTTTAGCCCACAAGATCAAGATAATGTCTTTACAAACATGATGGGATACATAACACGATAGCATGTATGATACTTAATGTACAAATCCAACTTGCAACATTCATTTAACTTCATAGTCTAAAAAGAAAGTAGAAAAGGGCTTACAATGCTATGAAGGAAATACAACGACATATTATACAAAGATTGAGACGAAGCCACTCAAGCAACACCAAAAACCCCAAATGATAAGCTCCAAATGAAACCCTTGAGCAAATATCAATAGAAATCCTTGCCTTGAAGTAGAAAGGTTGCAACTTTGGCTAGAATGCAAATTATGAACTCTCATACAAACTTGAAATCACTCATATGATCATGTAATCTCTCATGTGAATGAAGATAGAATTTGTGACAAGAGGATGGAGGCCATGACTAAACATTTTGGCATAGTTTAGTTGTAGGATCAATTTATGAAGGTTTTAGATTAGGTTAGGGGTCTTTTTATAGAAGATTAGGATAGTTTAGGCCATAGGATTAACCCCTAGTTTAGATCCTAGCCACTGAAATTCGTCACAAGCTAACAAACCAGACCAAAAGCATGTCTTGGGGAAGAAGTCAGGTGCACCAGGCCAAACTGGCCAGGCCACCTGTGTCGACTCCCCAGTCGACTTGGCAGTCGACTTGGGGGGGGGGTGTCGACTTGGCAGTCGACACCCCCTTTGACTTAGCATGTGTTGACTTTTTGAATTCCTGATTTGAATTCGAATCTGTTTTGAACTCTGAAAATTCTGAAAACTTCGACGGACCATATCTTGGTCATACGGACTCCGATTCTCGAAAACTCGGACTCTATTTCGCGTATTTTTCCGAGACGAACGCAATGGCACAGCCCGTTTCCCCTGATTCGGATGTTATAATTTAATTCTGCCTTGATTCTTATTTTTACACGTGGTTAAAAATTCGGGTTGTTACATGTATTGTCTACCAAGCAGTGTGCTTGAGTAGTTAATGTCAATAGCACGAAGATTTTGAATTCAAGTTTATTTGATAGTTATACAAGATAATGAGTAATTATTAATTTTAAATTAATTATTTGTATTTAATGAATTCGAGCTCATCACATAACGGTAGTGAAACACCCCACCTCCGTTAAGGTCACTCACAAAGGGAATGCATTAACTTTGGTGAAGCATTTTAGGTAAAAGACACAGATAATTTTATAAGATAGACATATAAACAGCGGAAAACTGAAATCATTACATAAATAGCGTGGTTCAGTCAAAACATTACAAGCATCGTCTCAAAAACCAACTTCTAAATTATTACAATAAAACATCTGTCTTGATTTAAAACTCCAAGTACATAAAGAAGCATAAAACAGTAGTAAACAGCATAAATCCCCAATAAAAGTGTCACCACAGCCATAGCCCAAGAAAAGAGAATCCAAGCAATACATCTACTCTCTTCAAGCTGGAAAAGGTCTACACTAAGCTGAAGTATTCCCTCCCTGCGGACCCCGGGGGGGGGGGGGGACGAAAGAAAAGAAGGCGAAAGAAAACGGGTCAGACATAAGCCTGCACTACAACAAAAACACCATATTACAACTTTAATTTTACAACGGTGGTAAAAGCACCGTTGTAATAAATGGTTTTTTACACCGTTGTAATAAATGGTTTTTTACAACGGTGGTAAAAGCACCGTTGTAATAAATGGTTTTTTACAACGGTCAGTTCCCTAAAGTTGTAATAAACATATATATCACAACTTTTCATTTTATTAGTTGTAATAGATGCATATTACAAACTTCATGTTTATAATACCTATATTTAATAACTATTATATTAATATTTAATCATAATAATTAATAATAAACTTTGGGAATCAATAATATTTATCAATTATTATTAAATAGTTAATAAATAGTAATTTATTTTTAATAGTTAATGTATGTTAACTACTTATTAATTAATAATTAGTAACATAAGCTTTTATAATTGTTGTTACGTATTTAATAGTCAACTAGTGACATATATACATAATAATTAACTTTTAATCATTATTATTCAATTATAACTAAGAAGAAATGAGTAATAATTAATAATAATAATAATTTTTTTGGCAAGGCAATAATAGCTATTATTAGTAAGTAATATTTAGTATTTTAGTAAAAGATAATTCTCAAGAATCCACATTATATTTAATATAAAAGTTTTTACTTATTAATTCTAAATAATAATAGTTAATTTTAAAAACTTTGAATTTTTTTGATAATGAATTTAAGAGAAAACTTGGCAAAATTGAGCATTTGAATTACACTGGAACTAACCAATGACTCGCAAATCAGACCAAGGATAACTATACTAAAAATTTAAACTTAATTTCAGCCCAATTTCAGGATCCAGCCCATTATTAACGTGCAACCCTCATTTGATTTACCAAACCCTAACACGCAAGACTCACTCAACAAGGAGCCACCGCCTATACCTTTTGCATTCCAATTCGCTAGGAAAAAAAACCTAGTTCCAAAAGAAAAAAAATGGCGACTTCCGATTTCCAGCATCTCCGAGTTCCGATTTCCAGCATCTCCGAGTTCCGATTTCCAGCATCTTCATCCTCCTTCGATTTCCAGCATCTCCGAGTTCCGAGCTCCCAGCAATCGAGCATCCAACGAGGAAGGACCCGTTTATTTATTCCCAGCAATCGAGCATCCCAGCAATCTCCTACTTCCGATTTCCAGCGACGCCGCCTGTACTCGAGGTAGACTGATAGTGGTATGAATTCTTGTTTACTGGTTTGGCATAATTTCGGGTTAATTAAAATAGCCTTGATCGTTTTCGATTTCCAGCAAATGCCTTCTTGTTTCTTCATATCCTTGATCTTTTTTATTGTCGGCATCTAGTTCAAGATGCTTTGGCATAATTTCGGGCTTCTTTGATATTTTTAATGAATAGGATTTTGAGTTTATCTGCCAATAATAACATGGGATTTCATTCATTGCATAGCGATGGATGTGCTTGTTAATATGTTCTTTCACACTTCGATCAATGGTTGTTTTTTTTAATCAGATCTCCAACTCATCCACTTACTCAAGCAAGCAATATAACCAATGTTAGTTTCTTGATATTTCAATCCAGTAATATGGTTCCTGCAATCCTTAAATTTTTTCTTTAGTCCGTTAAAATGATGCTCATTTTGTGTAAATATTTTTGCAAATCAGAATCAAAATCAAAGTTTGTTCTCTGTTATATTGGCCACTTTTTGTTGTTTATTTCTCCATTAGGCAATGTTTAGATAGAGTAAAAAATGTCCACCGTCATTGGTTGCTGGGAAATTTGTTTTTTCTCAATTTCTTCTAGTAATAAGTTTCTTAAATTGTTATTAGTCTCTTCTCAAATAAATTGAGTCATCAATCTTCAAACTTTGGTTGATACACTTGCTGTAACAAAATGAATCATCCAACGTTACATGCATTGTATATAATGGTCAGGTTATTTACGTATATAATGGTTTGAATGCATTGTATTAGCTGTTTATTTTGTGCACTCACATTTTTCCAATTTTCGTTACATGCATAAATCTATACTGCAGCACTAACAGTTTGATAATTTCTTTCTTAGGAATGGATATTAAGGAGAAAAAGGAGCACAAGCAGATTAACAGGAGCATAAGAAAGTTAGAACTGTTATAAAGTCTTTGTATCTTCAGTTTTGTCAGTGTATTATGTAAAAAAAATGATGAGTTTGAAATTAATAATATATTGTTTTGGTTCATGTTTTTAGTTTGTTTTATATCTTCGGTTTTGTAGATAATATGTTCTGCAATGAATTCTTTTATTAGTAATATGTATATAATTTGTGGATATATTACAATTATAAAATATAAAAATTGTAATAAAATATATCACAACGGTTATAATTAGTTGTAAAAATTAAAACAACAACGGTGCATAACTGTTGTTATAAACTTATTACAACGGTGGAAAAAAGTTGTAAAATATACATATTACAACGGTGTTGCAACAGTGCAGAAAAGTTGTAAAAGATATTAGGCTATTACAACTTCTTCATACACGACGGTTTGCCCACCGTTGTAAAATGTATATTACAACGGTGTTCCGCCGTTGTAATAGGGTCATTTTGTTGTAGTGCTGGTAAGTCCAGTGATTATTCAGCATGTAAACAGGTAAAAGGATCATGACATGAATAAACTGAATATGGAAGAATACCATAGCAATAAGATAACATAAGATAAGGCAAGATAAACTGAATATACTATCGCACTCATTTCCTTTTCTCTGCACCTACTAACGAATGTTTCAACTACCATCATGTGTTCATAACAAAGTGTTCCCTTTTCCGATCGGCTTCTACTCGCATGCATTTCTTACTTGTGTAATTCGACCCCGCTTGACTATAGATACCTGTGCTGGTCCCGCCATAGGGTGTATCAATTCCTATGATGGCAACCCGACAAAAATTCTAGATGCACAGTGTATACTACTGATGCCCAGTGCCTGCTTTATCCATTCCGGAGTACGTGCACGCCCATACTCCGCCGGAACCTACACTTCTGTACCACCCGCCGCTATTTTGACCGCTTATAATATGTAACACCCCACCTCCATTAAGGTCACTCACAAAGGGAATGCCTTAATTCAGTGGAGAGTTTTTGGTAAACAGACACAGAATATCACAAGACAGATATAAAATTTTTGCAGTGGAAACAAATAACTTTATTAAATCTCCAAAATACTTTGTTACATAATACCATGAGTCATAAAACTATTACAACAAAACACTTTTGTCTTATATCATCAGAGTACATAGGTTTTTAAAAGAAAATCATCATTCCCCAGATTAAAGAGCAAGCCACATAAGAGACAGAGATTTGAGCCATACTTCAGAAGTAGCTCCTAGAAGATGATATCCAAATCCTGACTAAACCTGGGTGTTTCCTCCTTGAAAACCTAGGGGAAAAAGGAAAGAGATGGAAAAAGAGGGGGGTCAGACATAAAGTCTGGCAAGTGCGATAACTCTAACAATATAATCAACAAAGTAACTAGGCTAAGGCATAAGTTGGAAAGTAAGGAAATGACCATGAACCATTGAGTATGACAGAGTAAACAAGGAAACAAGAGGAACAATGATAACGTTAAAAGCACACCTAAATCACTACAAGATAATTACTATACTGCACCACTCCTACTAGTATAACAGGATAAGGTGTTACCCTAATGTTTAAGCTTCCATAGAATCGAAACAGAATAATCTATACAGAAACAGAATGCTAGTAATGGGCCTTTACCACCCCAACATACAGAAGGTACAGAAGTAGAATACTAATAATGGGCCTTTACCACCAAACTAATGGGCCTTTACCACCCCAACAGACAGAAGGTACGGACACATAATCTGAAACGGAATCAGAGACGGAAACAGAATAATCCCTACGGAAACATAATGTAGAATTAGGTGTACACTAGTAATGGGCCTTTACCACCCCAACAGACGGTACCACGCAGAAACAGACAGGTGTTACCACCCAACAGAAATAGACGGTACCAACAGAAACAGACAGAACTAAGTGTACCCTAAGTCCTACCCCACGCGATCAGCTCCCTAACACATAAATACCCTGTGCCAGCCCCACAAAAGGGTGTATCATTCCCTAAAGTGACAACCTTTGAATGACACAGACCTATTTATAGATGTCACGGTGTCTTACATCCTCAGAGGCAGACCGGGATCCATGCACGCACATGACCCGGTTGGAACGCACCATCAACACCACTCGCCATTATCAGAATGAACCGCTTATAATTAGTTCAGTAAGCGTGCCCGGACCCTACCTACTGTTGGGTCATAGTTTTGATACCAGAAAGGGTTACTGACTAATATGGGTCCCACACAACAGATGACACAAGTAATTACCCATCCTAACCTTGTGTCCCTAGACTAACAGATTTCAGATTTCAGACTAACTTGTTTACAAGTTTCAGACATACAGAGTTCAGATTTACTAGTTCACAAATCAGACAATCAAGTTAACAAGTTTTCAGACTAACGGATCAGATGTACAGATTTAACAGACTTACAGATTGTCTAACTTTGTATTGGGCCTACAGATTCACGAAATGGGTTTGTTAAATTAATCTGTCCAGTTGGTTTAACCCTATCCCCCCAATACGTTTTAGACATCATATTTATCTCAGATTTGCATTAATTAATTATTGAAATATCTAATCGTATTTCACATGCCACCCAAGGCACCCACTTAACCCCCTCATGTCCCACTACATGCTTATCTGGTTAAGTGTTTCTTAATTCATTAAGGTCATAACGTTATAAAGAACTCTCACATTAGACTGGCGTTTGTGGCAGCTGGATTTGCCGGGCGGGTCCGGGCAGTCTTACACCACAAAAGAGCCTAACCTCGTGTCTTTACTACTGTTACGTATTTAATTTATGCCTAAGACCTCCCACATTAGACTGGCATTTGTGGCAGCTGGATTTGACGGGCGGGTCTGTGAAGACCCGTAACTTCCCCGTAAAGGAAAGCGCGGATAGTTCGAGAACAAACCACAACAGAACGCATATAGAAGAACATTTCATTGTTATTACAACAATGCATCAGATTACAAGAATATACAGAGTATGAATAAATATTACACAGAAATATCAGAGATTTAAATTACATTTAACTACATAGCAGCGGAAAATAATACAATACACAACTAGAAGGAGATATACGGATACAAAGCTTTCCGGATATCGTTCCAGATGTAAACCAGGATCCTGTGAATATAAATCTGCAAAACCAAAACTACTAGCAGCCCGTGTCAAAATAAGGGCACCCAGAGTTTAGGTTAAAACAATAAACTCCAGGTCAGTCATGTGACTGGTGTGAGAACTAAAACAGTTAATCTTTATTTTCAAAGTTAGGTAAATCAAGGGACCACGCCGTATAACACGGAACGGGTTTCCTCCCAAGAATACCAGTGCATAAAACCAACAGCGCAATGCTAAATAAAGAAAAATGAAGCTGTTATAAGACCCAGGTCCCATCACACAATGCAACGCAGTCGAGGATAGGGTTTTCCCTTATAACAGCCAAAGAATGCTTGATACGTTTTAAAACAAATCATTTGATATTATTATAAGTGCATAGTGTATAAAACACTTCAAATCATAAATATCAATCATAGGCGGCATAAGCGCCCCATCCCACTATGTCGCCATATATAGGATTACAATTAAAACCGCAAATGTCACGTATTTGGAAATTGGATTTCCGTCTATGAACCGAGGCAAAAGATAGTCCTCAACCGATTCGAGACTGCCTAGCCCGAGTCTCAGGATCAGAACGCATCGACCCTTGGATCCTCAGGGCCGGTCCACCGATGTGGATTAAACTTAAACCCTGGACACTACGTTTCGCCGCCCTTTGGGGCGTAAGCGAGCCAACGAATGACTCCATCGGACCCGGATCGTCCGATCTAACCGAGGCGCCTCGCAACAGCAACAACCACATAAGTCAATCTCGTCAGGGCGTGTAAAACCACTGACGCCACTTCTAGCTAGGAGGAAACGCAGGCCCTCCCTGAGGTCCGTCTCCCGTTTTTGGTTCATACCTGGTGTGAAACACGCGAGGTAAACGTTACACAAAGCTACGCCACAAAGGCCGTGCTTTGATCATCAACCACAAGACTTTGCTTTTCAACAGAAGCCTTGATCATTTGCATCTTAGCATGCCACACAGGCAAACCATCCTATGCAACCGATATCAGTCACACAGAATGAAATCCGATGTCAGACACACAGTCCATTTACAAGTCCGTTCTGGGTCTGAACGAAACCGGAGGCACCTAGTACCCCGCATATCCATCGATCTCCAAGTACGTCTGGACGATCACCAACTGTTTCCATCTTCTTGGGTGTACAGCCCAATCAAGATCATCAGTTACCACCCAAACGACGTGAAGACTTCCGGTCTTCGACCATCGTCTTCATCTTCGACTTATCGTCGTATCAGTTATTCAGAATGGGATAAACCCGGTCTTCCCGAATAACTCGCGTATATTTTATAAAAGTGTTACACAAACACAACATACGCCTCATTCCAATTCATTAGTCACTAACCGTAAATTAATCAAGAGAATAATTCCCCAAATATTAACCCCGAAGGCCGAAACCAACATCAGATCAATATCCAGAAAACCATTCTGCTTGGCTAACCGACAGTTAGTTTCTAAATTTCACATTCATAGGGAAAGATTCCCATTAATTTTATCAAAGATAAATTCCTTGAATTTATTCTTTAATCTATCTTTGAATATCAATTCGAATTAATCGGGATTAACGAACTTTACCGAAGTAATCATTTGTTTTAATTTCCCAATCCCAACCTATTCATCCCATGAAGTAAAACTGGTAATACTTCATATCTAACATCACAGTGTTATCGGTAAATTCAATTACCATTTCACGATCAAATCTAATTAAAGATTTAACTATCGCCTGGAGCAAAACTGGTGATACTCCATTTTCGATCTTTTCAATCTAATTAAAGATTCATTAAAACTCCACTTAGTTTTAATCTTCGACTGGGTTAAAGAATCAGTGTCATTTAAAACACGTTTCACGATAAACCCAAAATCACATTCCATTAATTATCGGGTTAAAGAACAAGTGTTATTTAAAACACTGTTCACGATAAACCCAAAAATCAATATCAATTCAATTCCAATTAAATATTATTTAATTGGTACACTTCATTAAATCTAAATAAAAAGATTTAATCTTTTCTCAACTGGGTTCAAGAACAGTGTTAGTGAAGACACCATTCACGACAAACCCAAATCACATTCCATTAATTATCGGGTTAAAGAACAAGTGTTATTTAAAACACTGTTCACGATAAACCCAAAAATCAATATCAATTCAATTCCAATTAAATATTATTTAATTGGTACACTTCATTAAATCTAAATAAAAAGATTTAATCTTTTCTCAACTGGGTTCAAGAACAGTGTTAGTGAAGACACCATTCACGACAAACCCAAATCACATTCGATATTCAATACAAGGCTCTGAATAGAAAATATATCGGCTTATATTCAATATCGAATTCTACGACTAACAAATGTCGTATTGGAAATAACGATATCAATATATATCTTTCAAATTTCCATAACAACACCTGTATAATCACGAATTCCAACATCGAAATATTCCGAAGACAATTTCGATTCAAATCCACTCCAATGCAATCATTGGAAATTTTGGTTATTTTTAAAACCCTTTTCGAATTCAATTTATTTATTTAAAAATAAATAGAATTATAATTCTAGTTCAAAACTAGTTCATTTCGATAAAAATCCATTTTTATCTTTTCAAATATGGAGTTTTTCATCCCAATTCTTTCTAAATCATTTCTTATGATTTTACACAAATTATTGCTATTTTTAATAATTTTATCAAGGCCCGTACAGTCGATTTCCATCAATGGCCATCGAACTGCACTTACAGCGACCTTTTTCGAATTTGATTTGGACGTATCTCCAAATCCAACCGTTAGATTTCAAATTTCTAACATTCATTAGAAAGCTCTTTTCGATACGAACCCAACGGTTCCGGTTTTAGGAGAATCCGACGGTCGGATCTCCCGTAACGTCCATTTGAAATAAATGGTCAAAATTCGCGAACTGCCGCGGCGCGGCGCGTTCTATTCAGGCCATTATATTATATATAATATATATATATCGTCGATTTCCATTTAAAACGAATTATATAAATAGTTTTAAATTCGTTTCAAAAGCAATTTCAACTTCCATTTCAATTCAAATCGAAATTGAATTCTTCTTTATAAATTCGTTTCAAAATTCATTTCTATTCAATTCAAATTTCAATTCAATTTGAATTCGTTTTCAATTCAATTCATTTCGAAATCGTTTTCAATTCAATTCATTTCGAAATCGTTTTCAATTCAATTCATTTCGGAATCGTTTTCAATTCAATTCATTTCGAAATCGTTTTCAATTCAATTCATTTCGAAATCGTTTTCAATTCAATTCATTTCGAAATCGTTTTCAATTCAATTCATTTCGAAATCGTTTCAAAATCGATTCAAATATCGTTCACGTCAAAATGGCGTCAATCTAATCAACACGGCTTCATATATTCCTTTATTTTCAAATCTTCTATTTCAAATATTTCTTTTTCAAAATAGTCGTTATTATCAAAATATTTCGTTCAACACATGACCAATCTCAATGAATGAGTACTGTCAACACATGAACTTTTATTTTATAATGATAAAGATATAAGTTTTATTACTAAAATATTTCGTTCAACACATGACCAATCTCAATGAATGAGTACTGTCAACACATGAACTTTTATTTTATAATATTCTTGATTTTTCAAATCGGAATGAGGCCCAATCAATTACCATATAAAGTTAATTATATGGATTTCCATACAACACATGTAGATAATAGCATTGAAAAATAATCAACCATCAACCAAAGTGCACTACACTATATAAGCATCAAATATAAATATTCAACGCTTATAACAGCCTGTCAATCAACCGATCGACATATTTAATCAATTAGGATGAGTGAACTACATATTTCATCCTAACACCCGTGTGGGGTTTCAAACAATCAAACAAATATTTTATTTGTGCAGTTGGGCGATGTGTAAAATTTATCGACCCAATCAATGTCCTTCAAATAGGTGTACATAAACAAACCGTCCGGTTTGTAAATGAATATTTATTTATTCACATTCACGTTAAAAATTATATTTTTAACGATAAACATTTTATTCCAACATATGAATTTTATTCAGTTCATTCCCCAAATAAAATGATATTTTTATTTTTCTAACATATTTTAGAAAATTTCGGCGGCATAACGGCACGATACTAGAAACGGGACGAGGCCTAGCCTTATCCCCGGTCTAGTGAAGGCCCACGCCATTCACATATCAATTTTAATCAATTTCCAATTCAACCAATCAATCAAATCCAAATCAAATAATCTAACCAACTACACAACCAAACAAACAAGTCCATGGTATGTGGACGGGTGTCGGGTGCTTCTAATAAGCACCGTCTGCATCCTAGTATATATATATAACTAGAAATAAAATTGAAAGGTGAGAAATTCTCACATAAAGCTATCCTAGCTCCACAGCTCTTCATTTGCAGAAGTCTTCGTCGTTTCGCCTTTTTGTCACCTTCGTTGCTGCTTTCACTACATATGTAAAAATCGAATTTTTACTATGCTATTCAATATATAAAAATCGAATTTTTACTTCGATGTTCAATATATAAAAATCATATTTTTTTATTTCGAAGTTCTATATATATAAATCATATTTTTATTATCTTCACTATATAAAAATCATATTTTTATTATTTACATGATATAAAAATTATATTTTTATTCTTCAAAATCAGTTCTATTTCAGTTTCTAAACAATATAAACCTCAGTTTCTAAACTATATAAATTCAATTTTTATCCATATAAAAATTCAGTTTTAACTATTAATAAAAATCAGTTTTAACTATTTTTAAAAATCAGTTTTAACTATTAATAAAAATCAGTTTTAACTATTAATAAAAATCAGTTTTAACTATTTTTAAAAATCAGTTTTAACTATTAATAAAAATCAGTTTTAACTATTAATAAAAATCAGTTTTAACTATTTTTAAAAATCAGTTTTAACTATTAATAAAAATCAGTTTTAACTATTTTTAAAAATCAGTTTTAACTATTTTTAAAAATCAGTTTTAACTATTAATAAAAATCAGTTTTATTTTTCTAAAAAAAATCCGTTTTAAATCTGTTAAAATAAAACAGAAATAAAATAATAAATAAAATAAAAAAAAACGAAAACTTACAGCCGAAAAGGGGGGGTTTCTTCCTGCGTCGAAGGGCGGTTTTGGGGGAGGAAGCAGGCGGGGAAGAAGGAGCGGGAGGAAGGAATCGAGGAGGAGGAGAGGCTGGAGGGGGCTTTGTCGAGTTGGGGGGTTGCGCGGCGCTTGTCAGCGCTGGAGGAGGTCGAGGCAGGGGAATGGGGTTTCGAGGTGGCGCCCCACCTCTGAGGAGGCAGCGGCGATCGATCGGAGGGGAGGCGGCTCCTCCGATCCACGTTCTCTTTTTTTTTATATATATATAAATCGATTTCTGAGAAATAAGGGGGGGGGGGTCGGCTGATAAAGGGGAAGAGGATTTTTCTTTTTTTTTTATTATTATTTTATTATTTACTTACTTTTAAAAGTTGACTTTCACCTATGTCATCTAAACGAGGCCCACCGCCTGCCGTCCATAACGTTTTACCCCCATTCCGAACACAATGGGATATGCACCGTAGGCTGATTCGACTGTTTCGATCAGTTTCCGTTGAATTTACATTTAAATCACTATATTGAATTTTAAACGTACATTTCAAATTACCGGGGTCACATACTAACTCTATAAATTGCAGAAAAATATTTTCTAGCTTCGTATTGATGATACGGTCCTAACAAAACTAGTTTCGTCGAATTCTGAGACCGTTTGAAAAATGGCCAATTTCCAGTCGATTAAAATCAACTGAAATGGTCAAAACACGTTTTCCTTTACCACGCTCACATACTGATTCGAAAAATTATGAAATTTGGAATCTAGCAATAACTTGACATCACGGACCCAACAAAAGTGGTTTCGTCGAAATCCGAGGTCATTTGCAAAATGTCCATTTTTAAGGGCCTGAATTCCATAGCGACTATTCAGAATTTTCAACTGGACATATCTTTCGATTCCGGCTATCAAATTTCGATTGGTCGGATTCGTTAGAAAGATATCATCAAATAGATCCCATTATTTTTGGTTTCACTAAAATCCGGATTGTTTTGCACCCGGTACATTCAATTGAAGTTTGAAATCGAATTATCGAACTACCGCGCCATTTTCAATTCTATTTATAATTATATATAATTATTTATATTCTAACGACGACGCGTATAATATATACGTTCGAATTATATTCAAAATAAATTTCTCGTCGATTTTATTTAAAATAATCTATTTTAAATAATCAAAATTCGCTAAAATTGCCAAAATAAAAATTTTAAACTGGCCCAGAATTTGCGGGTTGTTACAATCTCCCCCACTTAAAACTTTTCGTCCCCGAAAAGGAACAAAGTCGAAAGTGGTTTGATTATTCAGCTCTACGTTCGATCAGGCTTCCATTCTCCAACTCTTTAGTTTCTGAGAATTTTCAAAATTTCAGAAATTTGGCTAACACCCTAAATTTTCGAAAAATTTCGCCATAACCTCCCCTGCACCGGGAGCATCGGGGAATTTCAAATAGCTTCCCCGGTCCTTCAGATCTCAAAAAGAAAAAGAAAAAGCCAAGCGGCTAGCCAATAGGCTCATAAAATCATCATCACCCAAACAAAACAGGAAATTATGTAGTAAACATGTACCTATTTGCCGGGCAAACAAATTTTATTCTCTGGCTCTAGCCTCCTTGCTATGACCTGTTCAATGATATATATGTATATGCAAGCAAATACAACCAATTTTCAATACAGTTCAATATTTGGTTCAATTAGACATAATGGCTAAAAATTAGCAAATAAATAAACAAACAACACAAACATCAATCAATTAATGGATTAGAGTTTCAAATTCATAATTTTGATATATATACAAAATCAGATTTTTGATGCCAAATCACAACAATAGGCCCTATCTAATTTTGGTTCTCACACCAGCCAATAGGAAATATATAAATATCACACCTTCGACTCTCGAACACTAATTCTGATGATGTAGCTACAATCATCAGAATCATCTTCGGGCGACTAGAGTGTGAATCTATATCTATCCAATATATTAAAACTTTGAATATACGTTTGCAAGGCGTATATGCAAATTCTTTATATACTGAATTGTCCAAAATCAATTTAAATAAATAATCAAATACGAATAGTTGATTTTAAATTTTCAAAACAAATTTGATTTTCACTTAAAAAAAATATATACTCTTCACACTCGTTCTAGGATACTACTGATCCTATCTCTAACGAGTCATTCTAATTGGATATTACTAACCCAATATCTGATGAATTCTTTCGTATGTTTCTAATGTGTCTTGTTCTCTAGCTTTGTAAACCAAAGCTCTGATACCAACTGTGAAGACCCGTAACTTCCCCGTAAAGGAAAGCGCGGATAGTTCGAGAACAAACCACAACAGAACGCATATAGAAGAACATTTCATTGTTATTACAACAATGCATCAGATTACAAGAATATACAGAGTATGAATAAATATTACACAGAAATATCAGAGATTTAAATTACATTTAACTACATAGCAGCGGAAAATAATACAATACACAACTAGAAGGAGATATACGGATACAAAGCTTTCCGGATATCGTTCCAGATGTAAACCAGGATCCTGTGAATATAAATCTGCAAAACCAAAACTACTAGCTGCCCGTGTCAAAATAAGGGCACCCAGAGTTTAGGTTAAAACAATAAACTCCAGGTCAGTCATGTGACTGGTGTGAGAACTAAAACAGTTAATCTTTATTTTCAAAGTTAGGTAAATCAAGGGACCACGCCGTATAACACGGAACGGGTTTCCTCCCAAGAATACCAGTGCATAAAACCAACAGCGCAATGCTAAATAAAGAAAAATGAAGCTGTTATAAGACCCAGGTCCCATCACACAATGCAACGCAGTCGAGGATAGGGTTTTCCCTTATAACAGCCAAAGAATGCTTGATACGTTTTAAAACAAATCATTTGATATTATTATAAGTGCATAGTGTATAAAACACTTCAAATCATAAATATCAATCATAGGCGGCATAAGCGCCCCATCCCACTATGTCGCCATATATAGGATTACAATTAAAACCGCAAATGTCACGTATTTGGAAATTGGATTTCCGTCTATGAACCGAGGCAAAAGATAGTCCTCAACCGATTCGAGACTGCCTAGCCCGAGTCTCAGGATCAGAACGCATCGACCCTTGGATCCTCAGGGCCGGTCCACCGATGTGGATTAAACTTAAACCCTGGACACTGCGTTTCGCCGCCCTTTGGGGCATAAGCGAGCCAACGAATGACTCCATCGGACCCGGATCGTCCGATCTAACCGAGGCGCCTCGCAACAGCAACAACCACATAAGTCAATCTCGTCAGGGCGTGTAAAACCACTGACGCCACTTCTAGCTAGGAGGAAACGCAGGCCCTCCCTGAGGTCCGTCTCCCGTTTTTGGTTCATACCTGGTGTGAAACACGCGAGGTAAACGTTACACAAAGCTACGCCACAAAGGCCGTGCTTTGATCATCAACCACAAGACTTTGCTTTTCAACAGAAGCCTTGATCATTTGCATCTTAGCATGCCACACAGGCAAACCATCCTATGCAACCGATATCAGTCACACAGAATGAAATCCGATGTCAGACACACAGTCCATTTACAAGTCCGTTCTGGGTCTGAACGAAACCGGAGGCACCTAGTACCCCGCATATCCATCGATCTCCAAGTACGTCTGGACGATCACCAACTGTTTCCATCTTCTTGGGTGTACAGCCCAATCAAGATCATCAGTTACCACCCAAACGACGTGAAGACTTCCGGTCTTCGACCATCGTCTTCATCTTCGACTTATCGTCGTATCAGTTATTCAGAATGGGATAAACCCGGTCTTCCCGAATAACTCGCGTATATTTTATAAAAGTGTTACACAAACACAACATACGCCTCATTCCAATTCATTAGTCACTAACCGTAAATTAATCAAGAGAATAATTCCCCAAATATTAACCCCGAAGGCCGAAACCAACATCAGATCAATATCCAGAAAACCATTCTGCTTGGCTAACCGACAGTTAGTTTCTAAATTTCACATTCATAGGGAAAGATTCCCATTAATTTTATCAAAGATAAATTCCTTGAATTTATTCTTTAATCTATCTTTGAATATCAATTCGAATTAATCGGGATTAACGAACTTTACCGAAGTAATCATTTGTTTTAATTTCCCAATCCCAACCTATTCATCCCATGAAGTAAAACTGGTAATACTTCATATCTAACATCACAGTGTTATCGGTAAATTCAATTACCATTTCACGATCAAATCTAATTAAAGATTTAACTATCGCCTGGAGCAAAACTGGTGATACTCCATTTTCGATCTTTTCAATCTAATTAAAGATTCATTAAAACTCCACTTAGTTTTAATCTTCGACTGGGTTAAAGAATCAGTGTCATTTAAAACACGGTTCACGATAAACCCAAAAATCAATATCAATTCAATTCCAATTAAATATTATTTAATTGGTACACTTCATTAAATCTAAATAAAAAGATTTAATCTTTTCTCAACTGGGTTCAAGAACAGTGTTAGTGAAGACACCATTCACGACAAACCCAAATCACATTCGATATTCAATACAAGGCTCTGAATAGAAAATATATCGGCTTATATTCAATATCGAATTCTACGACTAACAAATGTCGTATTGGAAATAACGATATCAATATATATCTTTCAAATTTCCATAACAACACCTGTATAATCACGAATTCCAACATCGAAATATTCCGAAGACAATTTCGATTCAAATCCACTCCAATGCAATCATTGGAAATTTTGGTTATTTTTAAAACCCTTTTCGAATTCAATTTATTTATTTAAAAATAAATAGAATTATAATTCTAGTTCAAAACTAGTTCATTTCGATAAAAATCCATTTTTATCTTTTCAAATATGGAGTTTTTCATCCCAATTCTTTCTAAATCATTTCTTATGATTTTACACAAATTATTGCTATTTTTAATAATTTTATCAAGGCCCGTACAGTCGATTTCCATCAATGGCCATCGAACTGCACTTACAGCGACCTTTTTCGAATTTGATTTGGACGTATCTCCAAATCCAACCGTTAGATTTCAAATTTCTAACATTCATTAGAAAGCTCTTTTCGATACGAACCCAACGGTTCCGGTTTTAGGAGAATCCGACGGTCGGATCTCCCGTAACGTCCGTTTGAAATAAATGGTCAAAATTCGCGAACTGCCGCGGCGCGGCGCGTTCTATTCAGGCCATTATATTATATATATAATATATATAATATATATATCGTCGATTTCCATTTAAAACGAATTATATAAATAGTTTTAAATTCGTTTCAAAAGCAATTTCAACTTCCATTTCAATTCAAATCGAAATTGAATTCTTCTTTATAAATTCGTTTCAAAATTCATTTCTATTCAATTCAAATTTCAATTCAATTTGAATTCGTTTTCAATTCAATTCATTTCGAAATCGTTTTCAATTCAATTCATTTCGAAATCGTTTTCAATTCAATTCATTTCGGAATCGTTTTCAATTCAATTCATTTCGGAATCGTTTTCAATTCAATTCATTTCGAAATCGTTTCAAAATCGATTCAAATATCGTTCACGTCAAAATGGCGTCAATCTAATCAACACGGCTTCATATATTCCTTTATTTTCAAATCTTCTATTTCAAATATTTCTTTTTCAAAATAGTCGTTATTATCAAAATATTTCGTTCAACACATGACCAATCTCAATGAATGAGTACTGTCAACACATGAACTTTTATTTTATAATGATAAAGATATAAGTTTTATTACTAAAATATTTCGTTCAACACATGACCAATCTCAATGAATGAGTACTGTCAACACATGAACTTTTATTTTATAATATTCTTGATTTTTCAAATCGGAATGAGGCCCAATCAATTACCATATAAAGTTAATTATATGGATTTCCATACAACACATGTAGATAATAGCATTGAAAAATAATCAACCATCAACCAAAGTGCACTACACTGTATAAGCATCAAATATAAATATTCAACGCTTATAACAGCCTGTCAATCAACCGATCGACATATTTAATCAATTAGGATGAGTGAACTACATATTTCATCCTAACACCCGTGTGGGGTTCTAAACAATCAAACAAATATTTTATTTGTGCAGTTGGGCGATGTGTAAAATTTATCGACCCAATCAATGTCCTTCAAATAGGTGTACATAAACAAACCGTCCGGTTTGTAAATGAATATTTATTTATTCACATTCACGTTAAAAATTATATTTTTAACGATAAACATTTTATTCCAACATATGAATTTTATTCAGTTCATTCCCCAAATAAAATGATATTTTTATTTTTCTAACATATTTTAGAAAATTTCGGCGGCATAACGGCACGATACTAGAAACGGGACGAGGCCTAGCCTTATCCCCGGTCTAGTGAAGGCCCACGCCATTCACATATCAATTTTAATCAATTTCCAATTCAACCAATCAATCAAATCCAAATCAAATAATCTAACCAACTACACAACCAAACAAACAAGTCCATGGTATGTGGACGGGTGTCGGGTGCTTCTAATAAGCACCGTCTGCATCCTAGTATATATATATAACTAGAAATAAAATTGAAAGGTGAGAAATTCTCACATAAAGCTATCCTAGCTCCACGGCTCTTCATTTGCAGAAGTCTTCGTCGTTTCGCCTTTTTGTCACCTTCGTTGCTGCTTTCACTACATATGTAAAAATCGAATTTTTACTATGCTATTCAATATATAAAAATCGAATTTTTACTTCGATGTTCAATATATAAAAATCATATTTTTTTATTTCGAAGTTCTATATATATAAATCATATTTTTATTATCTTCACTATATAAAAATCATATTTTTATTATTTACATGATATAAAAATTATATTTTTATTCTTCAAAATCAGTTCTATTTCAGTTTCTAAACAATATAAACCTCAGTTTCTAAACTATATAAATTCAGTTTTTATCCATATAAAAATTCAGTTTTAACTATTAATAAAAATCAGTTTTAAATATTTTTAAAAATCAGTTTTAACTATTAATAAAAATCAGTTTTAACTATTAATAAAAATCAGTTTTAACTATTTTTAAAAATCAGTTTTAACTATTAATAAAAATCAGTTTTAACTATTAATAAAAGTCAGTTTTAACTATTTTTAAAAATCAGTTTTAACTATTAATAAAAATCAGTTTTAACTATTAATAAAAATCAGTTTTAACTATTTTTAAAAATCAGTTTTAACTATTAATAAAAATCAGTTTTAACTATTTTTAAAAATCAGTTTTAACTATTTTTAAAAATCAGTTTTAACTATTAATAAAAATCAGTTTTATTTTTCTAAAAAAAATCCGTTTTAAATCTGTTAAAATAAAACAGAAATAAAATAATAAATAAAATAAAAAAAAACGAAAACTTACAGCCGAAAGGGGGGGGGGGGTTTCTTCCTGCGTCGAAGGGCGGTTTTGGGGGAGGAAGCAGGCGGGGAAGAAGGAGCGGGAGGAAGGAATCGAGGAGGAGGAGAGGCTGGAGGGGGCTTTGTCGAGTTGGGGGGTTGCGCGGCGCTTGTCAGCGCTGGAGGAGGTCGAGGCAGGGGAATGGGGTTTCGAGGTGGCGCCCCACCTCTGAGGAGGCAGCGGCGATCGATCGGAGGGGAGGCGGCTCCTCCGATCCACGTTCTTTTTTTTTTTTATATATATATAAATCGATTTCTGAGAAATAAGGGGGGGGGTCGGCTGATAAAGGGGAAGAGGATTTTTCTTTTTTTTTTATTATTTTATTATTTACTTACTTTTAAAAGTTGACTTTCACCTATGTCATCTAAACGAGGCCCACCGCCTGCCGTCCATAACGTTTTACCCCCATTCTGAACACAATGGGATATGCACCGTAGGCTGATTCGACTGTTTCGATCAGTTTCCGTTGAATTTACATTTAAATCACTATATTGAATTTTAAACGTACATTTCAAATTACCGGGGTCACATACTAACTCTATAAATTGCAGAAAAATATTTTCTAGCTTCGTATTGACGATACGGTCCTAACAAAACTAGTTTCGTCGAATTCTGAGACCGTTTGAAAAATGGCCAATTTCCAGTCGATTAAAATCAACTGAAATGGTCAAAACACGTTTTCCTTTACCACGCTCACATACTGATTCGAAAAATTATGAAATTTGGAATCTAGCAATAACTTGACATCACGGACCCAACAAAAGTGGTTTCGTCGAAATCCGAGGTCATTTGCAAAATGTCCATTTTTAAGGGCCTGAATTCCATAGCGACTATTCAGAATTTTCAACTGGACATATCTTTCGATTCCGGCTATCAAATTTCGATTGGTCGGATTCGTTAGAAAGATATCATCAAATAGATCCCATTATTTTTGGTTTCACTAAAATCCGGATTGTTTTGCACCCGGTACATTCAATTGAAGTTTGAAATCGAATTATCGAACTACCGCGCCATTTTCAATTCTATTTATAATTATATATAATTATTTATATTCTAACGACGACGCGTATAATATATACGTTCGAATTATATTCAAAATAAATTTCTCGTCGATTTTATTTAAAATAATCTATTTTAAATAATCAAAATTCGCTAAAATTGCCAAAATAAAAATTTTAAACTGGCCCAGAATTTGCGGGTTGTTACAGGGTCCGGGCAGTCTTACACCACAAAAGAGCCTAACCTCGTGTCTTAGACGATTAATTACTCCTAATTAATCATTCCCCCAATTTGAATTACTTTCCCTCTTAAATTATCAATCAATTCCAAATTTAACGATGTCCATAATTGACTCAATTATGTCCATCCATTTATGGTATGTAAAATCATACCAATTTCATCACTAATTAATTTTATTCCTTAAAATTAATTACATGCCTTTTTAGGCCATTACATGCCAAATTCACAATATGTGTGTATCCACTATTATCCCCATCGTACCCCCGTCATTCGTTCGCTTAACACGACATATTCATATTAGACTAGCAATTAGTCTAATACTTAAAAAAGGGAATAAACGTCACAAAGTCACATACACACAATAATAGATCTAATTTGCATCTAACTTGCAATTAAGAATTACAACATACTCGCATAGTCTTTGTATTAACAAGGATCCAAAAATCATAGATCTAAAAAAAAAGTGTGAACTTGCATGTATGAACATAGTTTTACACCCAACTAGCCTAGGTAATTATCACCAACTTACATAAACTGTGTATGTCGTCAACCTAAGCATAAAGGTGTCATCTTGCATAACTATGGATCCAATAAAGGTGTTAACTTAAGTAAACTATGGATCCACATAAAGGTGTAAACTTGCATAACTAGGCATGTCATAGATTCAACATAAAAATGTCAACTTGAATATGGATCTAAACTTTAAAGGTGTGAACTTGTATGAATCCAAATTATCACTTAAACTTGCATATGAACATAATACTTATACGAACTAGCATATGTTCCACATCCATATTCGCATAAAAACTGATGTTATAAACCTCGGTGGTTGGATTATAAAAAGGGATTCATTAACACAAGTTAACATCATGAACTACTAACATATATTTTAGATCCAAACTTACATAACATCATATACAAAACTTGCATAACATCATATATAAAACTTGCATAACATCATATGTGAAACTGGCATAACATCATATATAAAACTTGCATAACATCATATATAAGACTTGCATAAGCCAAAATTACAACTTGGATGATAGCAACATAACTTTACATCATAAATGACAGCATCACAACATAACATCATAGAGATTTCAATCATAATCCTACAAAATAATCACAACATGCAATCAATACTTCATATCACATCAATACAATCCGCATTATATCTTAATCCAGTTAAATTACTAATTATCTTGTTAAAAATATCGAACTCACAACTCAAAAGCAGTCTTGAGTTCTGAATTCTGATTTCTGGAGTTGAATTAGCGCTCCTTTGATGAAGATTCGCTGTTAGGGTTGAGTAGTTCTGATTTGATTCGCTGTTCTTCCTCTTTAATTTGGTGGCGGCTGCTCTAGGGTTCAAGACAACAGCATGACGACCATAGTTTTAGTTTTAATTCCGATTTAGGGTTTGAGTATATGGGTCTTTTTATAGAGTTTTGAATTAATTTAAGCCGTCGGATGATCTTAGGGTTAATCAAAACCATTCATTCCAGATTAGAACTATCTAGAAACCCTAATGACTCATTAACTAGTCAGAAATGACTCAGAACTGACTCACCGTTCGAACCAGATGGCTGTGCAGGTTTTCTCTCGGCCTGGGCGCACTTGGGAAGTGCGCCAATGCAAATTTGTACTGGCGCACTTCACAAGTGAGCCAGTGCATTTTTTTTCAAACTTCGTTCGTCCATATCTTCTTCACACGGTATCCGTTTTACGCAAACTCGGACTCTATCTCAAGCAGAATTCCGAGACGAACGCAATGGAACGACCCGTTTCCCTTAATTCCCACATTTGAAATTAAGTATTCTTAAATTTAGTTAATCTGATTATTCGAAAATTCGGGGTGTTACATAATCAGCCCAGTAATCGTGCACCACCCTGCCTAGTTCAGGGTAACGTGATACATCTATGTGGGTTACTGCTGAAATCGGTCCCCATTACTAGGGTTTCCTAATCAACATGTTATAATGGTTAAGTGTTCTCACATTTACCTAACCCCACCCATCTGTTTAACTAACTTGTTGTATTGGTTAAGTGTTGCCTTAATTAACTTAACCCTACCATTCTTAGCCTGTCTGTTCCTTAACTTTAATTCATTCATTAAAGCACCAACCTCTCACATTAGATCTATATTGTTGCGGTCGCTGGATGTGCCGGGCGGTTCCGGGCAGTCTTACGCCGCAACTCAATCTAACCTCGGGTTTTTGGTCTTAATGCGCTAACCTCTCACATTAGATCTATATTGTTGCGGTCGCTGGATGTGCCGGGCGGTTCCGGGCAGTCTTACACCGCAACTTAATCTAACCTCGGGTTAGGCATGTTCATCTTTAGCCATTTTACATATTTGTCATATGTGTCCAAGTTTTATGTCAATATTTCCCAAGTGTAGTCAGTACAAGTTTTATGCCACATTTACATGCTATGCCAAAATTTACTCAATTAAATTATACTCAATTTTCCCGCGTTATAATCGCGTGTACGAGGAGATTCAATCTAAGTTCCGAATGAACTTAGTATTCACAAAGGAAAAAAAAAAGGAAAAATAGAGAAGGAGCATAAGAATTGACATAAGGGAAAATAGGCATGTAAAGGTATACCCAATTCAAGAATCATGTTTCAACAGGCATGTTATACGTTAATAATAAGTGTGGGCAAGCTAAGCAATTTACACCATAGGTATAAAGATTAGATAGGATTGGACTTAAGAGAATCACTAATTTTGATGTACAATATGATAAGTCCCATTATATCAATCACAATAGTCTGATAGGCATAGGATGTACAACATGATAAGTCCCATTATACCAATCACAATAGTCTCGTAGGCATAGGATGTACAACATGATAAGTTCCATCATATCAATCACAACAGTCTCATAGGCGTGATAGGTTCCATTATGTCAATCGCAACAGTCTCATAGGCATGATAGGTTTCATTATGTCAGACACAACAGTCCCATAGGTATGATAGGTGTAATTACATCAATCACAATAGTCTCATAGGCATAGGCAATTCAGATTTGACAAAAGGATAAGCATGAATTAGAACTAGGCATAGTTCTAAATCCGATTATTACAGTCATGATTCTATTAGGTGTTTAAATCAGAATAATAACTGAACTTACAGAAAAAGGACAAATCTTGTATTCTAGGATCTGATTTCTAAATTTGTTAAGCTAATCCTTTGATGTATACTTTTGATTTGAAGTTCTTCTAATCGATTTCTAGTTTGGATTTGTTTTTCTAACTTATAGAAGATGAAGGAGGCTAGGCTAGCTTGTAGATGAACTGCACGACGACACCATAGTTTTAGGGTTATGAGGTTAGGGTTTAGGTTTAGCCACTTATATATAGATGTGTAGGATTAATTCTAGCCTTTAGATTAGTCTAGGAGAAATCAGAGTCATCCAAACCAAAGAGATGTGTCATCCAGCCAACCAGTGCATGACACATAAGCCCTAATACCTCCGAATTTGTCATCAGGCCAATCAGAGAAGACCACATCTTCTCGGGGCTATAAAAATTCGTCACAGGAATCGGATCTCAAAGGGGTCGACTCTCTACAGGGGGGTCGACACCTATGTCGACACCCCTATAGGGGGGTCAACACCTATATTGACTCCCCCTTGGGGGGGAGTCGACACCTCTGAGCGGGAAATTTCCCGCTCAGCCCACTCTGACCGAATTTCGAAATTTGAACAGTTCTGACCTTTAATTATTATTTTAATTTAATTTCTGTTTAAACTTGAAATCTTCTAAACTACATAACTTCTTCATACGGAGCCCGATTTACGCAAACTCGGACTCTATCTCGAGCAGAACTCCAAGACGAACGCAATGGCGTAATCCATTTCACCCAATTCTTCTTCTAAAAATTAAGTGTTCTTAAATGTGTTAATTTAATATTCATAGAAAATACGGGGTGTTACATTCTCCCCTCCTTAAAGGATTTTTTCCCCGAAATCTCTAAGTTAAGAAGAATGTATCCTAACATCCAACATCCATCTGCTCAACCATTAATCACAGGCATCCATTGTCTTTAAAAGATTTATAATGCTTTCATGATCATATGCATAGTGTGTGTATATGTCCTTATCTAATGCAAAATTAGGCGGTCTACTGATTCAGTTGACCACCTTAATGCGAATCATGTCAGTGCTATGAGTCCATCATATATGCAATTATTCCTAATGGTATTTTATAACTTCTACATGAGTGCACAATCATTCATACAAATGCAATGTCCACATGATAACACATCAAGTTTCAATCCATAAATACATTTATGCATATGCAATATGAAAGTGACTGAGCCGATCTAGTACCTAGTGTGTGTATATGCATCCACGAGCAGCCACTTGCAACCATCAATCATAACATGTTTCAAATACATGTTTACATTCATTGATTTCTGCCTAAGGATCAAGAATAGGACCGAGGTGATATACTTAAGAGATAGATACAAGCATGCATAAATTTATGGAAAAAGAGATCAAGGATGTACCCTCAAAAAGAAAAGGGTAGGATGCGCGTATCCTGTCTTCAGTCTCCCAAGTCGCGTCTCCTTCAGCGCCACTCCACTGTACTTTAACTAGCTTGACCTCACGATTGTGTAGCTTTTTAACTTCTGTACCCAAGATACGAGTTGGAACTCTTCTCACTGTCGCTTCTCGCTCTACTTCTACTTCCTCTAGTATGCTTGGCTCCACAACTTCCGCAGACTCATGTAAGCATTTCGTAGATGAGAGACATGAAAGACATTATGTACTCCAGCCAATCTTTCGGGCAACTCTACTTTATAAGCCATCTTCCCAATCCTCTCAATGATAGGAAATGGCCCTATAAATCTTGGTGCCAATTTTCCTACGGACCCAAAGCGAATGACATTCTTCAAAGGAGATACTTTAAGAAAAACTCTGTCTCCAACCTCAAACTCAAGGTCGGGCCTTCTTTTATCAGCGTAGGACTTCTGTCTATCTTGTGCGATCTTCATTCGTCTTCGTATCAAGTCCACCTTCTCTGAAGTTTCTCTGGTCATATCAGGCCCAATTACTAGCTTGTCTGTAGACTCCCACCAACAAGTTGGTGATCGGCATGGTCTCCCATACAAGGCCTCAAAGGGTGCCATGCCTATGGTGGCTTGGTAGCTATTGTTGTAGGCGAACTCCACCAAAGGAAGGTGATCCTCCCATGTTCCCCCAAAATCAAGAATGCATAGTCTCAAGAGATCTTCTAATACTCTGTTCACCCTTTCCGTCTGACCATCGATTTGAGGGTGATAGCCAGTGCTTAAGCATAACTGTGTGCCTATAGCCCCTTGCAAACTCTTCCAAAACTTGCTCATAAAGATTGGATCTCGATCACTTACTATGCTAGAGGGTATTCCATGCAGTCGAACTACCTCTTTAAGATAAATGGATGCTAACGATGAGGCAGTCCTCCCACTCTTAACAGGTATAAAGTGAGCGCTTTTAGTGAGCCTGTCCACTATTACCCAAATACTGGTATTCCCCCTTCTTGACCTAGGCAACCCATCAATAAAGTCCATCGAAATGCTATCCCATTTCCACTGGGACCTCTAGACGACGAAGCAGACCACCAGGATTCTTCTGCTCTGCCTTGACTTGCTGACATATCAAGCATTTAGATACAAATTCAGCTACATCCTTCTTCATGCCATTCCAAAAGAAAACCCTTTTTATGTCTTTATACATCTTGTCCCCACCTGGGTGTATGGTCAACTTAGAATGGTGTGCTTCTTCGAGAACGGTTTTCACCAAATCCCTTGCTTGTGGGACGCTTAGTCTTCCATCCCGTCTCAACCAACCCTTGTCATCGATGGAGTATCTATTGAGGTGACTAGAAGTCTCACCTCTAATTAGCTTATCCATCACATCTACAAGCTGAGGGTCTTCACGTTGCGCGGTTCCTATTGAGTCCAAAAGAGGAGGCCGCACCTCTAGCGAAGCTAACAAACCAGGTACAAATTCAAAGGAGGGTCTAAAGTCAAAGTTTGCCAGGTACTCCAAGCTTTGCCTTTCTACAAAGAGAGGACTTAAGATCATTTTTTTCCTACTTAAGGCGTCCGCTACCACATTGCCCTTGCCAGGGGTATAAGAAATCTCAAAATCGTATGAGGTAAGAAATTTCATCCACCTCTGTTGTCTTAACTTAAGATCTTTCTATGAGAAAAGGTACTTTAACGATTTATGGTCAGTAAATAATTCAAACCTTTCTCCTAGTAGGTAATGACGCCATGACTTAAGAGCGAAAACAATGGCAGCTAACTCTAAATCATGAGTTGGGTATTTTTTCTCATGTACCTTCAACTGCCTTCCCCCATAACAAACTACCTTTCTTCTTGCATCAAGATAGTGCCCAGTCCGGTACCGCATGCGTCTGTGTATACCGTAAACATCTTACTCCCATCAGGCAATGTCAGAACTAGGGCTGTTGTTAGAGCCCTTTTCAATCGTTGGAAAGCAACATCACAATCCAAATCCCAAGCAAAAGTTAGGTTCTTCTTTGTCAACCTAGTAAGTGGGGTTGAGATCTTCGCAAAGTCCTTAATGAACTTTCTGTAAAAGCCCGCTAGCCCGAGAAAACTTCGTACTTCGATTGCATTCCGTGGAATCTTCCAATCTTGCACCGCAACTACTTTTGCGGGATCCACAGCTATTCCCTCTTTGGACACAAAATGTCCAAGAAACCTTACTTCATCTCTCCAAAAATGGAATTTGGAGAATTTTGCTTTCAGTTGATGTGCACGAAGAGTATCCATAACTTCCCTTTAATGCAAAGCATGTTCTTTCTCACTTTTTGAGAAAATAAAAATGTCGTCTACAAAGACCACTACAAAATTATTAAGGAATTCTCTGAACACCCTACTCATCAAGTCTACGAAGTAGGCGGGTGCGTTTGTCAAGCCGAAAGGCATGACAAGCCATTTGAAGAAACCATCCGGGGTCCTGAATGCGGTCTTATCTATGCTGTCTTCAGCCACTCTTAGCTGATGAAACCCGGTGGCCAGATCTAGTTGAGAGAAAACCGAGGCACCTACGAGATGGTCGAACAAGTCATCTATTCTAAGGAAGTGGGTGCCTATTCTTCTTGGTCGGCTTTTTTAGCTCCCTATAGTCCATGCACAGGCGAAGTGAACTATCCGCTTTGGTTGCAAACACCACTAAAGCACCCCATTCAGAAATACTCCGCCTTATGAACCCCTTTTCAAGTAACTCTTTAACTTGCTTGCTGAGCTCTTTCCTTTCCCTTGGAGCCATGTGTCTAATGGGTAAAGCAACAGGTTTTGCATTATCAACAAGGTATATGCAGAAGTCTATCTCTCGGTTTGGAGGCAAACCCTTCACCTCTTTAAAGACATCCGAGTATTCACGGACTACTCTAATAGATTGCAAGTTTTCAACAGACGCATCAAGAGATTCTAGGTAGCTAAGCATAACAGAATTCATGGGATTACAAGAGATTTCGAGAGTGTTACCGAGGCGAGTCATAAGTCTAATCACTCTCTTTTCACAATCGAGGATGGCACCATTACTGGATAACCAATCCATGCCTAGAATCAACCCATAGCCCGTGAAACCCAAAACATAAGCATTACATCTAAACCCAATTCTTAGTATAAAAATTTCCAAATCCAAACAAATCATTGATAAATAGGCCGAACGCCCAATTGGATTTGAAATACCATGGGATCCTCTATTATACCGGTATCTAGGTGCAGAGATTCAACTAAAGCAGTAGATATAAAAGTGTGCGATGCGCCAGAATTAAAAAGAGTACGAACTGGATGATCAGAAAGATAAACTAAACTCTCAACAGAAATATTTCTACCTCTTTCTTGCGGAGGTGCCATGAGAGCGTGAATCTGCCCTCCAGAAGTAGATTCAGTCCTCTGCCCTTGCCTTTTTGGGCAATCCTTGGCCATATGTCCTGTCTTACCGCGTTGAAAGCAACCACCTATCTTCCTCTTCTTCTTCCTGCAGTCTTTAATTAGATGTCCAGGTATGCCACAAAATTTACATTTCCTCTTGTCATGGGGTTTGTTATTCTTCCCGCCTTTCTTGGAATCCGTCTTCTTATTCTGCGATCCCTCCACTTTCTTGTCTAGAGGTTCTTCCACCTTTGCCTCTTTCTTGCCATTCTTGTCTTCCTCCTGTAACAGTGTTATGTCCACCAGTCTCTCAAAAGTCGTGCCCTTAGGTATATGGGACATAGCTAGGCTGTGTAGTGGCTCGTTCAACCCTTTCATAAAACGGAGAGCCTTTTTATGTGGAGTGTTTACTAACTCCAGTCCGAATCTAGCCAGCTGGTTGAATTGGTTGACGTATTCCTTAACCGATAGGCTTCCCTGTTTGAGTGCTAAGAACTTTTCCATTTGTAGGCTTCACTCAGCTTGCGAGAGGAACTTCATTTCAAATCTCCTTCTGAAATCCTCCCAAGTTTCAACTGGTCTCTCAGCATTAGTAACTTCCCACCAATAAGAGGCTTCTCCTTAAGTAACCATACAGCCAAATGTATCTTCAGTTTATCGTTCACTTCGAAGATAACAAACAAATCTTCTGTTTCCTTGAGCCAGTTTCTTGCTTCCACAAATGACTCGGTCCCATTAAAATTCTTTCTACCCATAGCTCGAAAGACTCTACATATCTTCAAGAAAGCATTCACACGCGGAGGAGGAGGAGGAGGAACGACTGCAGCTGGGGGAGGAGGAACGTCTGTTGGGCCTGCGCCATTAGCGCTAGCCTCAAGATACCTTCTGAACCAGCCAGGGATCGATACACCCTCAGGAAGACTGAGAACCCCAGACATGCTGAAACGAAAAGAAAAGGTTCAAAACAAAGGATAGAAAGATAGTGCATATGGCTTTGGGGATTATGCCTTTAAAACAAAACAACACTTTTTCTTGAAAAATGCTTCTTTAAATTTCTTTTTGAAAAAAAATAGTTTTTCAAAAACTTTTATCTGATCTGGTAAACCTCGCTCTGATACCAAGTGAAACACCCCACCTCCGTTAAGGTCACTCACAAAGGGAATGCATTAACTTCAGTGAAGCATTTTAGGTAAAAGATACAGATAATTTTATAAGACAGACATATAAACAGCGGAAAACTGAAATCATTTCATAAATAGCATGGTTCAGTCAAAACATTACAAGCATTGTCTCAAAAACCAACTTCTAAATTATTACAATAAAACATCTGTGTAACACCCCACCTCTGCTAGGGTCACTCACAAAGGGAATGCACTAGTTTTGGAGGGGTATTATCTAGTAAACAGGCACAGAGATAACACAAGACAGAACATAAATTAAACAGAGTATATAAAGCAGCGGATATAAATTTAACCAAATCTCATTACGTGGAAAATAGAGTCAAAACCTCTTACATCAAAATACCAAGTCATTATTTCATTACATCAAGTTCTAAAGAAGCAAAGTACTTAAAACAACATAAGTCCAATATTTTTCCCCAAAAAGAGCATGAGTGCAGCCATAGCATAGCTCAAGACCAAACCGTACATGAGCTGTCAGAAAGCAAGCAAAGTCTAAGCTAAGAGCTAGAGTTTCCTCCTTGAGAACCTGGGGGGGGGGGACGAAAGAAAAAGAGGTGGAAGAAAACGGGTCAGTCAAAAAGACTGGTAAGCCCTAGTGGCTATCAGCATAAAAACTAATAAAGTTAACTGGACATGAGAAACTGGGATTAAACATAAAGATAATAACTGGACTGGCAAGATAATAAAAGGTAACAAGATAAGAGTGGCATCGCATATACAAGGTTTACTGCACTAACTGTACTAGTGTCCAAATCCATGTCAAGTATAAATCCAGAAATGATCCCCAAATCCAATAACAAGAAATGACCCAATACGGGGTCCAACAGTCCATCCTATCGATCGGCTTTACTCGTCGTGTGTCGGTGTTATATGGACCAATCGCGGAATGTAGTCACATGTGCTAGGTCCACCCTAGGGTGTATCAGGTCCTAGGGTGTCAACCACTGAAACAAATCAAGCACGCACAATGTAGTACTACGGGTGCCCATGCCTGCATTTTCAACTCCGGACTAAGTGCACGACCCTAGCCCGCCTGAACCTACACTGGCGCACCTTACTCAGCCATTATTCTTGGTCGCTTACAATCAGCCCAGTAATCGTGCCCCACCCTGCCTAGTCCCCAGGGTATCGTGATACTTCTAAGTGGGTTACTGCTGAATGGGACCACGTGGCTAGGATTTCTAATGGGTTAAGTATTGTGATTAAAAAGGTCATGACTTAACCCTATCCAAACATGTATCTAGTTGGTTAAGTATATATACAAGCAGTTCAAGACTTAACCCTATCAAATCGACGTGTCAAATTAGTTAAGTATATTCAAGGGGTCCATGACTTAACCCTACCATGTGGCATTAATTCACTTAACGCACCCCAACCTCTCACATTAGACTTGGTTACGGTTACTGGATGTGCCGGGCGGTTCCGGACAGATTTACACCATAACCTAGTCTAACCTCGGGTTTAAAGTGCTATATGACCAACTACTCACATTGGGTCCTATTATTTGCAACTACTGGATTTGCCGGGTGGTTCCGGACAGATTTACGTTGCAAATTCAACCCAACCTCGAGTTGGCCATTTTCAAGTTATCTAATTGTCATGTCCCAAATTCATGTTTTCAAGCTTATTCTCATGTCAAGTTTTCATGTCATATTTTCATGTCATATCATGTCAATTCCATAGCCAATTTTCAAGTTTGCCTAATCTACCCAAAACGTATCCCCAACGTACGTGAATTTGCATTAATACAACATATCAAAATAGGGAATAACACAAACAGGATAGTCATAGAATGGCAAAGGTGTTCACAAGTTAAGCATGATGATTATAACATTACAGTCATATGAAATAGGGTCTCAACATCAACTTGACAAGACATGGTGATAGACATGGTAAAGGATTGACATAAGATAGTACCCCAATAATAGTTTCAACATCACAGGCATGGCAAGATAAAGTTCGAAAAGGGGTTTTAGATTAAACATGAATATATCCAAATCAAGTTCATACTAATATTCCACAAGTCAACATTTAAGATGAATAGATCTGGGGTGTACAAAACTAGATTCAAAATAACAGATTTAAAAGTGATAGTCATAGATCCAAGATATACAATAGTAGATCCAACTTAGTTATCATGTTTAGGCATAATTTCAGTTTACATCGTGTTCAGGTTAAATTTACAGTTTAAATCTAAGAGTGACAAAGGGCTTACAGATCGTAGTCTAGAGAATGAGAAAGCAAAAAGAGTAAAAGCAGAATCTCTAGCAAATCCCCAAACCAACGTAGCACTAACAAAGTCCTGAATAGCCTCCATGTTCTCTATCTTCCGGTCAGAACTTCAGCAGCATATGGTCGGACTAGAATGTGATAGAAAGTCTAGGGTCAGGGGGCTGTTTATATAGTGTTTAGAGAGTGAATCTGGACAAGCAACGAGACCAGATAAATCTGGCTCAAAAACAGGCTAGGTGACCAGGTCGACACCCAAGTCGACTGCCCAGTCGACTTGGTCGGGGGGGTGGGGGGGTCGACTCCCCAGTCGACCTGGTGCTGGCGGGATTTTTCCCGCCCAGTCGGTCTGGGTTTTGAAATTCAAATTTTGAACTTGCATTCGAACTGTTTTGAACTCTGGAATTTTCTGAAACTTTGGAGAGCCATATCTTGGTCATACAAACTCCGATTTTCGTAAACTCGGACACGTTTTCAAGCAGAATTTCGAGATGAACGTAATGGTGTAACCCGTTTCCCTTGATTCTTATTTTAAAATTTAATTCTGCCTTGATTTATAGTTATAACACGTTATTAAAATACGGGTTGTTACATTCTCCCCTCCTTAAAGGATTTCGTCCCCGAAATCTCTAAGTTAGGAAGAACGCATCCTACCATTCACATCCATCTACTCACAACATCATTCACGAGCAACCATTGTCCTTAAAAAGATTTCTAATGCTGTATGAACATATGCAGTATGTGTGTGTATATGTACTTATCTAATGCAAAAGATCAGGCGGTTACTGATTCAATAAACCTCCTTAATGTAAGATATGTTAGTGTAATGAGTCCAACATGTATGCAAATTCCTAACATAACTTAAAATTTCTACATGGGTGCACAAACATCATCCATATGCAACATCCACGTGATAGCATAACAAGTTCATCCATGTACAAGTATAAGCACCCATGCAAATGCAACATGAAAAGGTGTCTGAGCCGATCTAGTGCCTAATGCGTGTCATGCATCCACTAGAAATCACTTGCAAACACTTGAAACCATTTGCAAACATCAACCATAACATGCTTCGCATACATGTTTACATCCAAAGAGGGTTCTAAGGTTCTCAAGACAAGATTAACAAAACAAACATAGGTAGGATGATATGAAAGGTTTACAAGCTCTAAGGAAAAAGAGATCGAGAAAGTACCCTAAAAAAGAAATGGGTAAAGCGCGCGTATCTTCTCCTCGGTTTCCCAAGTTGCGTCTTCTTGGGCTTCACTCCACTGTACTTTGACTAGCTTGACTTCGTGATTCCTTAGATTCTTGATCTCCGTCCCTAAGATACGAATAGGAACTCACCTCAGCGTTGCTTCTTTCTCCACTTCTACGCCTTCGAGGATGCTTGGCTCAACCACCTCAGCTGATTCATGTAGGCACTTTCGGAGATGCGAGACGTGAAAGACATTGTGTACTCCGGCCAGCCTCTCAGGTAACTCTACCTTATAGGCCATCTGGCCAATCCTCTCAGTGATAGGGAACGGTCCTACGAATCTCGCTGCTAGCTTTCCAATTGCTCCAAAACGAACCACATTGCGCAAAGGAGAGACTTTTATGAAAACCATATCTCCGACTTCAAACTCTAGGTCTATCCTTCTCTTGTCCGCATAAGATTTCTGTCTATCTTAGGCCGCTTTCATTCGTCTTCGTATCAACTCCACCTTCTTAGAAGTGTCTCGTATCATGTCGGGACCAAGTATAAGTCTGTCAGTCGTCTCCCACAAACAAGTTGGTGACTTGCACGGTCTTCCATACAGGGCTTCGAACGGTGTCATCCCTATGCTAGCTTGGTAGCTATTATTATAAGCAAACTCCACGAGAGGGAGATGGTCTTCCCAAGTACCACCAAAATCAAGAATGCATAGCCTCAAAAGATCCTCTAGTACTCTATTTACCCTTTCGGTCTGTCCATCCGTCTGAGGGTGATAGGCTGTACTTAAATTAAGTTGCGTACCCATTGCTTCTTGCAGACTATTCCAAAACTGGCTAGTGAAAATCGGGTCACGGTCACTGACTATGCTAGAAGGAACCCCGTGCAACCGTACTATCTCTCGAAGGTAAATAGACGCTTGCCATGATGCAGTCCTTTTGCTTTTCACCGGAATGAAGTGAGCACTCTTCGTGAGTCTATCAACAATGACCCATATGCTAGTATTCCCTTTCCTCGACCTGGGCAATCCATCCACGAAATCCATCGAGATACTTTCCCACTTCCATTGCGGGACCTCCAAAGGATGTAATAGCCCACCGGCTTCTTAGATTCGGCCTTGACTTGTTGGCACACCATGCACTTTGAGACGAATTCTGCTACGTCCTTTTTCATTCCAGCCCAAAAGAAAATGTGTTTCATATCTCTGTACATCTTATCCCCTCCAGGATGTATAGTCATCTTCGAGTGATGCGCCTCTTCGAGAACTTTATTTACTAAGTCTCCCACTAGTGGAACACATAGCTTTCCATCGCGCCTTAGCCATCCTTTGTCATCAATGGCATACCTACCAAGGTGACTTGACGTCTCACCACTGATTAACTTGTCCATGATTTCGACTATATGTGGGTCTTCTTTCTGCGAAGTCCCTACTTGATCTAGAAGCGTAGGTCTCAGCTCAAGAGATGCTAACGTACCAGTCAATGACTCAACAGCATGCGTAAAATCAAAGGTCGCTATAAACTCTAGACTTTTTCTTTCAACAAATGAGGGGCTCAAAGTCAACCTTTTTCTACTTAGCGCATCCGCCACCACGTTACCCTTGCCAGGGGTATAAGTTATATCAAAGTCATATGAGGCCAAAAATTCCATCCACCGCTGCTGTCACAGATTCAAATCTTTTTGCGAAAAGAGATACTTAAGCGATTTGTGGTCGGTGTACAGCTCGAATCTCTCCCCTAGGAGATAATGACGCCAAGCTTTAAGTGCAAAAACAATCGCGGCTAACTCCAAGTTATGTGTGGGATAGTTCTTCTCATGAACTTTAAGTTGTCTACCCCCATAGCATATCACTCTTCCTTCTTGCATTAGGACAGCGCCTAATCCCGTGCCGCACGCATCTGTGTACACCATAAACCTTTTTCCTCCATCGGGTAATGCTAAAACTGGAGCTGTGGTGAGGGCTCTCTTGAGTCTTTGGAAAGCAATCTCACATTCTATGTCCCATGCAAACGCTAGGTTTTTCTTCGTTAACTTAGTAAGAGGGGCTGAAATCTTAGCGAAGTCCTTAATGAACTTCCTATAAAAGTCCGCCAAACCGAGAAAGCTTCTCACCTCTGTTGCATTCTTAGGAATTTTCCAGTCTTGTACCGCAACTACCTTTACGGGGTCCACGGCTAAACCTTGCTTAGAAACTACGTGCCCAAGAAACCGAACTTCCTCCCTCCAAAAATGGCATTTGGAGAACTTAGCCTTTAACTGGTGTGCTCTAAGCGTATCCATGACTTCCTTGAGGTGTCTAGCATGCTCTTCTTCATCCTTTGAGAAGATTAGAATATCGTCCACAACAACCACCACGAACTTGTTAAGGAACTCCCGAAACACCCTACTCATCAGGTCTACAAAGTACGCGGGTGCATTCGTTAACCCAAACGGCATGACGAGCCATTCGAAGAACCCATCTGGAGTCCTAAACGCAGTTTTGTCAATGCTATCCTCAGACACTCTAAGTTGATGGAATCCTGTGGCTAGATCGAGTTGAGAGAAAACAGATGCTCCCACAAGCTGTTCAAAGAGATCATCGATTCTTGGTAGTGGGTGCCTATTCTTCTTTGTCAGCTTGTTTAACTCACGATAATCTACACACAGACGAAGCGAACCATCCGCCTTAGTAGCGAATACCACCGGAGCACCCCATTCAGAAATGCTTCGCCTTATGAATTATTTCTTGAGCAACTCCTTGACTTGTTTACTGAGCTCTCTTCTTTCTCGTGGGGCCATATGCCTAACGGGCAATGAGACAGGCTTGGCATTATCAACCAGATAAATTCGGAAGTCTATCTCGCATTTAGGGGTAACCCTTTCACCTCATCAAAGACATCTGGATATTCTCGGACTACTCTTACGGAGTGCAGATTGTCGACGGACGAGTCGAGAGATTTAAGATAACATAACATGACCGGACCCTTCGAGTTACAAGAAAGTTCAAGGGTATTACCAAGGCGTGTCATGAGCCTCACTACCCTTCGTTCACAATCAAGGATAGCTCCATAATTGGACAACCAATCCATGCCCAGAATTAAACCATATCCCATGAATCCAAGAACATAAGCATTACACGTGAATTCCATGCTTAAGATGGAAATCCTCAAATCAACGCAAATCATAGATAAATGGGCGGAGCTCCCAATCGGATTTGAAACACTAACGGGATCATCAACTAGACTAGTACTTAAGTGCAGATTTTCAACAATATCAGAAGAGATAAAAGTATGCGATGCGCCAGAGTCAAATAAGGTTCGAACAGGAAATTCAGAAATGTAAACAAGGCTTTCTACAGAAATATTACTACCTCGGTCAAGAGCTGGAGTGGTGTTGAGATCCTGCAACTGCCCTCCAGAAGGTCCTGCTTGGTGTGTCTGCCCTAGCCCATGTCCTTGCTTCTTAGGGCAATCCTTACTGATGTGTCCAGTATCCCCGCAGTGAAAGCATTCACCCAACTTTCTTTTCTTCCTCCTACAGTCTTTAGCTATATGTCCCGTGATACCACAAAAGTTGCACTTCCTCGTCTCACGTGGCTTGTTAGCATTGTTGTTGTTGCCCTTGTTATTCTTGTTGCCTCCCTTCTTGAAGTCAACCTTCTTGTTCTGAGTCTCATTAGACTTAACCTCCTTTTTGTCACCCTTGTCTTCCTCATGAAGTAGGGCCATATTCACCAAGCTTTCAAAGGTCGCCCCCATGGGCACATGAGTCATGGCCAAAGTGTGGAGTGGCTCGCTCAATCCTCGAGCAAATCGTAGAGCCTTCTTCTCAGCCGTGTTGACTAAGTCCAAACCAAACCGAGCAAGCTGATTAAACATATTCACGTACTCCCTAACAGACATGTCCCCTTGCTTGAGTGCCAGGAACCTCTCCATCTGAAGGTTCGCTTCTGCTGACGATAAGAATTTAAGCCCAAACCTCTCTCTAAAGTCTGCCCAAGTCTCAATTGGTCTGGTAGCGTTGGTGACTTCCCACCAAAATGCAGCTTCCTCTTTCAACAACCATGCTGCCAACTGAACTTTCCTATGATCCTCCATCTCGAAGATAACGAACAGGTCTTTAGTCTTCTTTAACCAGTTTCGTGCCTCAGCGAAGGTCTCAGTTCCAAGGAAGCTCTTGCTGCCCATTCCTATAAAGTCTTTGCATATTTTGGCGAAGGCGGTGCCGGGAGGAGGAGGAGGAACCGCGACTACTGGAGGAGGAGGAGGAGGGATGTCTGCCGGGCCCGCATCGTTGACCCTAGCTTCCAAGTACCTTCGGAACCATCCGGGTATGGGTACTCCCTCGGGAAGGTTAAGATCGGCCATGCTGAAAAACGAAAAGAAAAAGATTCAAACGAGGAAACAAGGAAAGTGCTAATGGCTTTTGGGGAATAGCCTTTTCTTAAAAAATAGAACTTTTCTTGAAAAATGCTTCTTTATAAATGGTTTTGAAAATAATTTTCAGAAAGTTTTTAAAACTTTTGCCCAGTCTGGTAACCTTCTTCTCTGATACCAAATGTAACACCCCACCTCTGCTAGGGTCACTCACAAAGGGAATGCACTAGTTTTGGAGGGGTATTATCTAGTAAACAGGCACAGAGATAACACAAGACAGAACATAAATTAAACAGAGTATATAAAGCAGCGGATATATATTTAACCAAACCTCATTACGTGGAAAATAGAGTCAAAACCTCTTACATAAAAATACCAAGTCATTATTTCATTACATCAAGTTCTAAAGAAGCAAAGTACTTGAAACAACATAAGTCCAATATTATTCCCCAAAAAGAGCATGAGTGCAGCCATAGCATAGCTCAAGACCAAACCGTACATGAGCTGTCAGAAAGCAAGCAAAGTCCAAGCTAAGAGCAAGAGTTTCCTCCCTGAGAACCTGGGGGGGGGGGGACGAAAGAAAAAGAGGTGGAAGAAAATGGGGTAGTCAAAAAGACTGGTAAGCCCTAGTGACTATCAGCATAAAAACTAATAAAGTTAACCGGACATGAGAAACTGAGATTAAACATAAAGATAATAACAAGACTGGCATGATAATAAAAGTTAACAAGATAAGAGTGGCATCGCATATACAAGGTTTACTGCACTAACTGTACTAGTGTCCAAATCCATGTCAAGTATAAATCCAGAAATGATCCCCAAATCCAATAAAATGAAATGACCCAATACGGGGTCCAACAGTCCATCCTATCGATCGGCTTTACTTGTCGTGTTTCGGTGTTATACGGCCCAATCGCGGAATGTAGTCACATGTGCTAGGTCCACCCTAGGGTGTATCAGGTCCTAGGGTGTCAACCACTGACACAAATCAAGCACGCACAATGTAGTACTACGGGTTCCCATGCCTGCTTTTTCAACTCCGGACTAAGTGCACGACCCTAGTCCACCTGAATCTACACTGGCGCACCTTACTCAGCCGTTATTCTTGGTCGCTTACAATCAGCCCAGTAATCATGCCCCACCCTGCCTAGTCCCCAGGGTATCGTGATACTTCTAAGTGGGTTACTGCTAAAAGGAACCACGTGGCTAGGATTTCTAATGGGTTAAGTATTGTCATTAAAAAGGTCATGACTTAGCCCTATCCAAACATGTATCTAGTTAGTTAAGTATATATACAAGCAGTTCAAGACTTAACCCTATCAAATCGATGTGTCAAATTGGTTAAGTATATTCAAGGGGTCCATGACTTAACCCTACCATGTGGCATTAATTCACTTAACGCACCCCAACCTCTCACATTAGACTTGGTTACAGTTACTGCATGTGCCGGGCGGTTCCGGGTAGATTTACACCATAACCTAGTCTAACCTCGGGTTTAAAGTGCTATATGACCAACTACTCACATTGGGTCCTATTATTTGCAACTACTGGATTTGCCGAGCGGTTCCGGGCAGATTTACGTTGCAAATTCAACCCAACCTCGAGTTGGCCATTTTCAAGTTATCTAATTGTCATGTCCCAAATTCATGTTTTCAAGCTTATTCTCATGTCAAGTTTTCATGTCATATTTTCATGTCATATCATGTCAATTCCGTAGCCAATTTTCAAGTTTGCCTAATCTACCCAAAACGTATCCCCAACGTACGTGAATTCGCATTAATACAACATATCAAAATAGGGAATAACACAAACAGGATAGTCATAGAATGGCAAAGGTGTTCACAAGTTAAGCATGATGATTATAACATTACAGTCATATGAAATAGGGTCTTAACATCAACTTGACAAGACATGGTGATAGACATGGTAAAGGATTGACATAAGATAATACCCCAATAATAGTTTCAACATCACAGGCATGGCAAGATAAAGATCGAAAAGGGGTTTAGATTAAACATGAATATATCCAAATCAAGTTCATACTAATATTCCACCAGTCAACATTTAAGATGAATAGATTTGGGGTGTACAAAACTAGATTCAAAATAACAGATTTAAAAGTGATAGTCATAGATCCAAGATATACAATAGTAGATCCAACTTAGTTATCATGTTTAGGCATAATTTCAGTTTACATCGTGTTCAGGTTAAATTTACAGTTTAAATCTAAGAGTGACAAAGGGCTTACAGATCATAGTCTAGAGGATGAGAAAGAAAAAAGAGTAGAAGTAGAATCTCTAGCAAATCCCCAAACCAACGTAGCACTAACAAAGTCCTGAATAGCCTCCTTGTTCTCTATCTTCCAGTCAGAACTTCAGCAGCATATGGTCGGACAAGAATGTGATAGAAAGTCTAGGGTCAGGGGGCTGTTTATATAGTGTTTAGAGAGTGAATCTGGACAAGCAACGAGACCAGATACACCTGGCTCAAAAACAGGCTAGGTGACCAGGTCGACACCCAAGTCGACTGCCCAGTCGACTTGGTCTAGGGAGGGGGGGTTCGACTACCCAGTCCACTCCTCAGTCGACCAGGTGCTGGCGGGATTTTTCCCGCCCAGTCGGTCTGGGTTTTGAAATTCGAATTTTGAACTTGAATTCGAACTGTTTTGAACTCTGGAATTTTCTGAAACTTTGGAGAGCCATATCTTGGTCATACGGACTCCGATTTTCGTAAACTCGGACTCATTTTCAAGCAGAATTTTGAGACGAACGTAATGGCGTAACCCATTTCCATTGATTCTTATTTTAAAATTTAATTCTGCCTTGATTTATAGTTATAACACGTTATTAAAATACGGGTTGTTACAATCTGTCTTGATTTAAAACTCCAAGTACATAAAGAAGCATAAAACAGTAGTAAAGAAGCATAAATCCCTAATAAAAGTGTAACCATAGCCATAGCCCAAGAACAGAGAATCCAAGCAATACATCTAATCTCTTCAAGTTGGAAACGGTCTGCACTAAGCTGAAGTATTCCCTCCCTGCGGACCTTGAGGGGGGGGGGGACGTAAGAAAAGAAGGCGAAAGAAAACGGGTCAGACATAAGCTTGGTAAGTCCATTGATTATTCAACATGTAAACAGGTAAAAGGATTATGACATGAATAAACTGAATATCGGACAATAACATAGCAATAAGATAACATAATATAAGGCAAGATATACTGAATATACTGTCGCACTCATTTCCTTTTCTCTGCACCTACTAACGAATGTTTCAACTACCATCATGTGTTCATAACAAAGTGATCCCTTTTCCGATCGGCTTCTACTCGCATGCATTTCTTACTTGTGTAATTCGGCTCTACTTGACTGTAGATACCTGTGCTGGTCCCGCCATAGGGTGTATCAATTCCTATGGTGGCAACCCAACACAAATTCTAGATGCACAGTGTATACTACTGATGCCCAGTGCCTGCTTTATCCACTCCGGAGTACGTGCACGCCCATATTCCGCCGGAACCTACACTACTGCACCACCCGCCGCTATTTTGACCGCTTATAATCAGCCTAGTAATCGTGCCCCACCCTGCCTAGTTTAGGGTACCGTGATACATCTATGTGGGTTACTGCTGAAATGGGTCCCCGTTACTAGGGTTTCCTAATCAACATGTTATAATGGTTAAGTGTTCTCACATTTACCTAACCCCACCCATTTGTTTAACTAACATGTTTTATTGGTTAAGTGTTGCCTTAATTAACTTAACCCTACCATTCTTAGCCTGCTGTTCCTTAGCTTTAATTCATTCATTAAAGCACCAACCTCTCACATTAGATCTATATTATTGCGGTCGCTAGATGTGCCAGGCGGTTCCGGGCAGTCTTACACCGCAACTCAATCTAACCTTGGGTTTTTGGGCTTAGTGCGCTAACCTCTCACATTAGATCTATATTGTTGCGGTCGCTGGATGTGTCGGGCGGTTCCGGGCAGTCTTACACCGCAACTCAATCTAACCTTGGGTTAGGCATGTTCATCTTTAGCCATTTTGCATATTTGTCATATGCGTCCAAGTTTTATGTCAATAATTCCCAAGTGTAGTCAGTACAAGTTTTATGCCACATTCACATGCTATACCAAAATTTACTCAATTAAATTATACCCAATTTTCCCGTGTTATAATCGCACGTACGACGAGATTCAATCTAAGTTCCGAATAAACTTAGTATTCACAAAAGAAAATAAAAAAAAGGAAAAACAGAGAAGGAGCATAAGAATTGACATAAGGAAAAATAGGCATGTAAAGGTATACCCAATTCAAGAATCATGTTTCAATAGGCATGTTGTACATTAATAATAAGTGTGGGCAAGCTAAGAAATTTACACCATGGGTATAAAGATTAGATAGGATTGGACTTAAGAGAATCACTAATTTTGATGTACAATATGATAAGTCCCGTTATATCAATCACAATAGTCTCATAGGCATAGGATGTACAACATGATAAATCCTATTATTCCAATCAAAATAGTCTCGTAGGCATAGGATGTACAACATGATAAGTTCCATCATATCAATCACAACTATCTCATAGGCATGATAGGTACCATTATTTCAATCGCAACAGTCTCATAGGCATGATAGGTTTCATTATGTCAGTCACAACAGTCCCATAGGTATGATAGGTGTCATTACATCAATCACAATGGTTTCATAGGCATAGGCAATTCAGATTTGACAAAAGGATAAGCATGAATTAGAATTAGGCATAGTTCTAAATCCGATTATTACAGTCATGATTTCTATTAGGTATTTAAATCGGAATAATAACTGAACTTACAGAAAATGGACAGATCTTGTATTCCGGGATCTGATTTCTGAATTTTTTAAGCTAATCCTTTGATGTAGACTTTTGATTTGAAGTTCTTCTAATCGATTTCTAGTTTGGATTTGATTTTCTAGTTTGGAGAAGTTGAAGGAGGCTAGGCTGTATTTTAGATGAACAGCATGACGACACCATAGTTTTAGGGTTATGAGGTTAGGGTTTAGGTTTAGTCACGTATATATAGATGTCTAGGATTAATTCTTGCCTTTAGATTAGTCTAGGAGAAATCAGAGCCATCCAAACCAAAGAGATGTGTCATCCAGCCTACCACAACATGACACATAAGCCCTAATACCTCATAATTTGTCATCAGGCCAATCAGAGAAGGCCACATCAGCTCAGGGCTATAAAAATTCGTCACAGGAATTGGATCTCAAAGGGGTCGACTCCCTATAGGGGGTCGACACCTATGTCGAATTCCCCCCCCCCCCCTCGGGGGGGTCGACACCTCTGAGCGGGAAATTTCCCGCTCTGACCGAATTTCAAATTTTGAACAGTTTTGACCTTTAATTAATATTTTAATTTAATTTCTTCTTAAACTTGAAATCTTCTGAACTCCATAACTTCTTCATACAGAGCCCGATTTACGCAAACTCGGACTCTATCTCAAGCAGATTTCCGAGACGAACGCAATGGCGTAACCCGTTTCACCCAATTCTTCTTATAAAAATTAAGTGTTCTTAAATTTGTTAATTTAATATTCATAGAAAATACGGGGTGTTACAGGTAGTTCGTAATTTTTTAATTCAAAGTTCAAACTGATATATTGAATCAAATATACGACGGAATTCTTTGAAACAAGAATCTCTCGAGTCTATTAAACTAAGGTTTTGTAATAAAAGAGAAAAATCAAGATTTCATCTTCCAGATTTTGAGATATGTAAAAATTAAATTTAAAAAAATTGCAGTATAGTAGTTTGTAAACCTAAAACAAATATTATAATAAATAGAAGATGCAGAATTAGAAAATATATCAAACAAGTTACATAGAAAACACAAAGAACAAACAAGAAATACAAAGTACAATTAACGCAATTCATTAGACTAACGATGCATTGATTTAGTCCATTCTGATACTAAGTAGCATGCTATTTTCAAGTTCTAAAAGTGTAATAACCCACTCGGAATGAGCCTAAATTCCCACCTAAAAAAGGCCCATCGGTAATTAGAACCATTTTGAATGGATCGTCGGTTCCTATAAGGAAATACTAAAAACATGTATCATAGAGCAACCTAAGCGAAATCAGAATCTCACACAGTGGAAAGGATAAAATAAAATAACTTAAAATAGAAGTAGCTTTAATTAAAACCATAATAAATGTCTATTACCACGGGTCTTAATCAATAATAGAAGGTACATTAATAACTATCCCAATAATGCAATAATACAACAATGATACTAACATAAATAAATAAAAGCCTCCATCGTCGGGCTCCATCTCCAAAACATCACTGATCCCAAGCGTCCCCACCTACTAACATGTTTACGTTAAGAGGAGGGAGGTTAGAACATAAAGTTCTGGTGAATGAAAATCATGTAAGTTTAGGAATGACTATTTCCTATATTTGGCAGTGTAAATTTTTCATGTTATGTCTACGCAACAAACATACACAACTAAACATATGAGGCAGACATCTTCACAGTCGTTTAAGGCCTATATGTTAATCTAAGGGTGGACGTCCCTACAGTCACTTAATATCCCATAAGTAAATCTAAAGGTGAACATCCTTGCAGTCACTTAGTACCTTACGTAGCAGGTTATACCTAGTCACTTAAGGCCATTATCTAACTTATTAAGGTTGGTCATCCCTACAATCACTTAATACCCATAGCGGACCTTTATCCACTTAAGACCTCATCCTAACGTCAGCGTTACAAAATATATGTACTATCCTTATAAGTCGAGAAATAGTAACGACCACTTAATACCAGGTTTACATAGGAATACAACTTCATTTAAGACCCTCCTCGTGGACCATCTATTTACTATCTACCTGTCCCTACGGGTGTACTCCTAACCACTTAATAGTTCCCATATACGATGGTTCCTTTAGGCCTTTTCATATAAACTGTCCCTAGGTCAGCCCTCACCAAGCCCCTAGATAAGAAGCATACATTACTTACAGAACTACCTTACTCATACACAATCATCTAATAAGACCATTTAATACCTTATATATGAGAAAGACGGACCAAAAGACCACTTAAAACCTCAAAGGACGGGTCCCATGACTTGGTCCATAATTAAGGAGTGAACCGACCTAGTCCTAACCACTTAATACCAAACAAGAGGTAGTCAGTCACTTGATACCTTCTCCAAGGCCGGCCTAGTTCACACACAATATATATATACACTAGACACCTCACATTATGTCATCCACTTCTAGATGTTGGATTTCACGGATGGTTTCGGGTAAGCTTCCACTACAGCTGGGCCCAACCTCGTATCATAATGTAATAATTATAATGGCCCATGACACCTAAACCACTCGCATTAACCATTATTACTTGTAGATGCTGGATATGTCGGTCGTTTCCGGGCAGGCTGCTATTACAAGTAATGGTTAGCCTCATGTCTATGTGTCATTAATTATAATTAAAGTCATTAACTCATGCACATGCATAAAATTTCCTATGGGGACATTCAAATTCAAATTCCTAGGTTAAACTTATTTAGTACACATTAGTACCTTGTTTATTACATTATAAATGTATAAATATAGGCATGAATTATGCGAATGAGATTAGAGTCCTTATCACGTTTGAAATGCCCATCCTAACAATCTCTATTAAAGTATACAAGTTAATTTCTCTACTAGTTCACATGGTTCAACACGTATATTTTCACAAATAAATAATAAAAAGGGAAATAAAAACATCAACATTCAACTTGTAACCAAGGCTAAAATGATTATTTCAATAACAGAATAAAGACAAGGTGTAATATTCCTAAATACATAAGTAAAATCCTTAATTTGGCACTAATCCACTTTTATGTAATTTTCGTGTACAAAACCTTAATACTCCAATAATTTGCAAGTAGTATGTTCAAACAATCCCTTTCAGAAATAGACGTTTAAACCTTTTAAATTGCAATATTCAAGTCTTTAAGCTTTTGCAACCAAATTATACATATATATGAATTTGCAATAAGAGAATTAGACCATATTCAAGAATCATACGAACACCCAAAAGCTTTTTCTTCCATTATATCAATAATCCAAACCCAACTAAAATTGATTGACCATTTCTACGTAAAAACATAAATAATGGAAGATTTAAGGGATTTGATATTGTTTAATTTTCTTATAAACCCCAATCTTCCTAGGCAGAATAATCCAAATTTAAACTATCAAATGAAATAAAATAGAAAAATTAAATGGTTTCCATTCACATTGATTTGAGAAAGAAAATAGTAGGATTTTCTATAAAATGAAATTTGGATTCAACATACGAAACATGCTCTAATCCTTCTACAATATATATATATATATATAAATATATATATATATTAGAATCTTGTATATATAAAAACCAAAATTCCAAATCTGTAGAAAAACTTAGTTTTGAGAAGATAGAATAAAGATAAGAGAGGTAGAAGAAATATCCTAACCTTTCTCTGGAAATTAGCAATGGAAGAATGGAGGCGTAAGAATGAAATGAAGAATAGGGTTTAGGAGATGCTAAGAGGGTGGTATATACAGTTGCAAGTGTTAATAAAGGCCGTAGAATCTATTAGACTAAATCTAAGTAGTCCGTTCATGCAAATTTATATAAAAACCCTCACAAAAACAAGCCCCTATCACCCTACAGTACCCAAAGCTGTCGACCCCTTTTGTAGGAGCAGTCGACCCCTTTGGGTCGTGTTCATCCTGGAGATTAATTATCTTGGTTAGTTGCCCAGTGGTTAAGGACTTTACGCTATGGTAATAGTGGCGTGAGTTCGAAACTTGGGATGACATGCTAAGAGTTTACCATGTGCATAAGTTAAGATCAGCCACTTATGTGGTGCTCGTAGACCAGACAAGATTCACTAGGGAGGGTTTTACGACTCTGGTCGGTTTCCCTCCTGAACAAATTCAAACTCACATGGAATATTCTTTTCATGCTAATACTCAATTATATATACCAGATTTGTATATTTATTCATTTGAAATTCAAACCTTGTGTGTTTAAAATTGCACACAACTTTTTTTTTTACTAATATCTTCCACATACGGACTCCGTTTCGAGTAAATAAAATATGAAAATGGATCAGATTCTTGCCCCGAAAGCAACTATAATACTTACGTGGTTCAATTCAAACTTATTCAAAATTCTTATTTTCAAGCCTTTAATATTTCATTAATTTATTATATAATTTACTTATCTATGTCTATTTTGGGTATATTTTACGGGGTGTTTCAAAACGACTAATTTTTTTCTTCCAATCGTCTCAATGTGGCTTCCAATATTCGAACATTACCTTACATCTCTTGGGCATAGTGAATTCCTCTCAGGCAAATCTCAAGACTAATCCACTCTACATATTCACAGTTTGGAAAACCATTTAGGTTCCAACATTTACCTTGGTACCCTTGACAGCCATAATAACGACGTCCGACATTTCTTTTATCCGTGGTCATTACTTATTCGTTTTCCTATCCTTTGGTTTGATGAGTCTACACAGGCACGACTTTCCAAATTAGAATCACCAATAGCGTTAACGCTATAATGAAATGTTTCCAACTGAGTTTGAGGAACAATTTCTATTTCGGCTTCCCATTATTTAACATGCTGAACCAAGAGATCATCGGTGATCTCTCAATTATCCATATATATTCAACTAGTGGATAAGGAAAAAGGTGGAAAAAAGTTGATTAAATTCAGATGTTTGTGGATAAAATATATAAAGGGAAAAAATATCACTGACATATTAAAGTGATAATGACTTATCACTGGCATATTAAAGTAAGCCTAACCCATTTATGTATCACTTGCATAGTAAAGTGACACGCTAAGTGATTCGTTGATGTTGACAACATGTTGATGTGTACAATGTAGTCACATTGTATTGATTAATGAAAAAGGATAAAGTTGATGTGGACAACAAGCTGCAGTGTACACTGAGTTGATGTTGACAACAGAGTGTTGTGTGCACCATAGTCATGTTGTATGGAGTAAAGAAAACAGTCAAAGTTAATGATGACAACATGGTACTGTGTGCACCGTAGTCACTTTATATGGAGTAAAGAAAATTAAATGAATTATTTATATTTAATTAATTCGAGATCACCACGTAGCGACAGTTCAAAGTTTAAATTGATATATTAAATCCAATATACATCGGAATTCTTTGAAACATGAATCTCCCGGGTCTATTAAACTAAGGTTTTGTAATAAAAATAGGAAAATCATGATTTCATCATCTAGAATTTGAGATATGTCAAAATTAAATTAAAAAAATTCGCGGTATGGTAGTTCGTAAGACTAAACCAAATATTAATATAAATAGAAGATTCAGAATAATGATCGACTTAAATACGAACTGAACAATGAAAATTATTCATAACAAACATTGAGCAAAGGGAATGCCTACCAAAGAAATGACTGAAAATATTAAATTGGTATAGAAATACATAAGCTCACAATATTAGTTAAAAAAATAAAATTTATTTAGGGCTATAGTGCGTAAGCCAGCTATAACGATGTTCATAAGCTTCATGACCGATGAACTCCATTCCATGTTCTGATAGGTAACGTGAATCAAAAGTAGAAAGATTTTCATCAAAAACATCATCTTCTTCAATAAGCTCGATAATCTCGCGATATCTATTACAAGCATCTATAAAAGCGCTATAAGTTTTATGAATTTCTAAACAAGACCAACCAGTAGGGCAGTTGGGTAGTCGTTGGAAGCATCTTGAACAATGTTCTGAAATATTTCATGGCTTGCACCCCCACCTGTTTGCAGCTTAATATCATGTCTATAATCAACGTCAATGTCAATATATGCTTTCACAAGTACAAGTAACTTCGAAGAAGACCATTTATAGCGATCACTTTTCTGTGGAAGTTTAAGTTTAATAGTATGATGAATCAAGGAAACTATTTATAAGCAGTGATGTACAAATAGAAACCACAGTCATAGTAATGATAACCATCATCAACAATATACTCAACACTATTACATGTTATGATAATATAACAGTCAACAACATAATATCAGCACCACAACATGTAATGATAATATAATAGTACTATATATATAATAGAAATGACAATGATAATATAGTAATGTACAATGATAAAACAACAACATCAACAAAATAATCTGAAAAGTTACAGTCAATCGACATACCATCGAAGTCAATATCGTCAAGACCAGCTATGTCCTCATCAACATCTCCTTGAGGCCTAGGATGGAGCGCTCCTAATCAGAAGAAGTAAGCTCGTTAGTACGAGCTGTCAAATCATCTATGCTACGTCGATGCTCGGCGTATATAACATGTATCAGCCCTAACTACATCTGATATAAATCCTCATACAAAAAAGAAGTTGGATCTAGGTAGTGAGTAACCTGTACACTATGAATGTCCATATGTCTAACACTACTGGTAACTGTAGGAATACCCACGGTCCAACCATAATCTCCTTCCTACCGTGGAGGTGGAGATTGATATAACTGTGTGCTCTGAGCCAAGTCTAGAAACAATGGGGAAATAATACCATGTCTGATAGCTGAGGGTCTAACCAAATCTATAGCTACAGCATGAACTATAGGAGTTGTATGCGCTGGAGTGTAGAATCTACGCTAGAATGATGCATAATCCAAAAGGAGGATGATGAAATAATTAGCTGGCCACCACTCATGATCCCAGACTGTTGACAACCCGATAGTCTTATACACCACTAAGAAATGTGTATTTGGATGGGTATCATTAGGCATGAAATTACTTTCTGATATCTGCCTCCAACAACGTTCCCCAAGGAACTAGTAACAACCACCAGTGGGAGGAGATGGCACCACAAGAAAACATCTCCATTGTGACGGCCGGGAATTCCGCTCGATTCGAATCAGTCGTTAAACCGATCTTGACCGTTCGAAACCCCTGATCGTTTGAGAACACGACAAATCAGAACACAAACAGAAGAACATTTCATTGCTATTACAACAATTCCATCAGATACAAGAATATAGAGAGTATAAATGAATAAATTACATTCGATAAATATCAGAGATTGCAATAAATTACATAGCAGCGGAAAATAATACAAAGCACAACTGAAGGTGATATACGGATACAGAGCTTTCCGGATATCATTCCAGCTGTAAACCAGGATCCTGTGAGTATAAATCTGCAAAACCAAAACTACTAGCTGCCCGTGCAGAAAATAGGGTCACCCAGAGTTTAGGTTAAAACAATAAACTCCAGGTCAGTCACGTGACTAGTGTGAGAACTAAAACAGTTATTTAAAGCTTTACTTTAAAAGAGAGTAATTCAAGGGACCACGCCGTATAACACGGAACGGGTTTCCTCCCAAGAATACTAGTGCATAGAATAAACAACGCAATGCTTTTTCGAAAAATGAAGCTATTATAAGACCCAGGTCCCATCACACAATGCAACGCAAGCCGGAGGATAGGGTTTTACCTTATAATAGCCAAACATGCTTGGTACGTTTAAAACAAATCATTTGATACTATAATAAGTGTATAGTGTCAAAACAATTTCAATCATAAATATAAATCATAGACGGCATAAGTACCCCATACCACTATGTCGCCATACTAGTTCTACAAATAAAACCGCAATACACGTATCGAAAATTGGATTTCCGTCATGAGTCGAGGCAAGGGGCAAGCTCCTCTCCGCGTTCGAGACACTCTAGCAAATGTCTCAGGACTACACACTCTGGGCAATCCAGGATGCTTCAGGGCCGGTCCTCACTTATGTTAGAGGATTGGCAATTCCTGAAAACACATTTCCCGGTCCTTACAGACCTAAAATCGAGGCGCCTCATCCAACAACCACATAGGTGAAAAGTATATAAATGTCAGGGCTGGTAAGTCACTGACACCACCATAGATAGAAAGAAACGTCGTGCTCTCCCTGCAGTCCGTATCCCGTTTTTAACTCATACCAAGGTGTGAGGCTCGCGAATTCACATTATACACAAAGCTGCCACGTAGGTCGTGCTTTGATCATCAACCACAAGACTTTGCTTTTTAACAGAAGCCTTGATCCATGCAACTCAGCGTGCCACACAGGCAATTCATGCCATGCGATTGATATCTATCGATATATAACCTCTAAGCTCGTACGTCTCAGAGAAGGGCGTTAAGGAAGAGAATAAATTCTCCGCCGTCAAACAGATATATATTTAACAGAAATCAATCAACACAGAATAAAATCCAATGTCAGACACACAATCCATTTACAAGTTCGTTCTGGGTCTGAACGAAACCGGAGGCACTTTCCTCGCATATCCATCGATCTCCAAGTACGTCTGGACGATCACTAACTGATTCCTTCATCTCGGGTGTACAGCCTAATCAAGATCATCAGTAATCACCCAAATGATGTGAAGACTTCCGGTCTTCAACCACCGTCTTCATCTTCGACATATCGTCGAATCGGTTATTCAGAATGGGTATAAACCCGGCCTTTCCGAACAACCCGCGTATATTAAAAACAAATGTTATACAAACACAACATACGCCTCATTCCAATTCATCAGTCACTAACCGTAAATCAGTAAGAGAGCAATTCTTCAAATATTAACCCCAAAGGCCGAAACCAACATCAGATCAATATCCAGGAGACCACTCATCTTAACTAATCTACAGCTAGTTTCTAAATTTCAATTCTTAGGGAAGGATTCCCATTAATTTTATCCAAGATAAATTCTTTAAAATTTATCCTTTAATCTTCCTTTGGATGTCATTTCAAACCAAATTATGGTTTTCCAAACTAGTCGAGATTAGCGAACCACACCGAAGTAATTATTTATTTTATTTCCCAATCCCAACCTATTCATCCCATGAAGCAAAACTGGTAATACTCCATATCTAACACCACGGTGTTATCGGTAAAATTAATTACCATTTCACGTTCAAATCTAATTAAAGATTAAACTATCGCTTTGGAGCAAAACTGGTGATACTCCATTCTCGCTTATTTGCCAAATTTGATAATTTAGATTATCAATTCACGTTTCAATCTAATTTCAGATTCATTAAAACTCCTTTTACTGGGTTAAAGAACTAGTGTCATTTAAAACACAGTTCGCGATAAACCCAAATCATATCCTATTTATTATCGGGTTAAAGAACTAGTGTTATTTAAAACACTGTTCACGATAAACCCACAAATCAATTCTAATTCAGTTCCATTTTATTTATTTAAAAATAAATAGGTTTTAATTTTAGTTCAAAACTAGTTCATTTCGATAAAAATCTATTTTTATCTTTTCAAATATGGAGTTTTTCGTCCCAATTTTTCCCAAATCATTTCTTATGATTTCACACAAATTATTACTATTTTTAATAAATTTATCAAGGCCCATACAGTCGATTTCCAACAACGGCCATCGAACTGCACTTACAGCGACCTTTTCCAAATATGATTTGGACGTATCTCCAAATCCAACCGTTAGATTTTGAATTTCTAATATTCGTTAGAAAGCTCATTTCGATACGAACCCAACGGTTCCAGTTTTAGGAGAATCCGGCGATCGGATCTCCCGCAATGTCCGTTCGAAATCAATGGTCGAAATTCGCGAACTGCCGCGGCGCGTTCTATTCAGGCCATTTTATTATATATAATATATATAATATATATTTCATCGATTTCTATTTAAAATGAATTTTATAAATCGTTTTAAAATTCGTTTCAAAAACAATTTCAACTTCCATTTCAATTCAAATCAAAATTGAATTTTTCCTTATAAATTCGTTTTAAAATTCATTTTTATTCAATTTCAATTCATATCGATTTTAATTCAATTCAAATTCGTTTTCTATTCAATTCAAATTCAAATTCGTTATCTATTCAAATCAATTCAAATTCGTTTTCTATTCAATTCAATTCAAATTCGTTATATATTCAATTCAAATTCGTTTCCTATTCAATTCAATTCAAATTCGTTATCTATTCAATTCAATTCAAATTCGTTATCTATTCAATTCAATTCAAATTCGTTATCTATTCAATTCAAATTGGTTTTCTATTCAATTCAAATTCGTTATCTATTCAATTCAAAATGGTTTTCTATTCAATTCAAATTCGTTATCTATTCAATTCAATTCAAATTCGTTATATATTCAATTCAAATTCGTTTCCTATTCAATTCAATTCAAATTCGTTATATATTCAATTCAAATTCGTTATATATTCAATTCAAATTTGTTATCTATTCAATTCAATTCAAATTCGGTATATATTCAATTCAAATTCGTTATATATTCAATTCAAATTCGTTTTCTATTCAATTCAATTCAAAATCGTTATCTATTCAATTCAATTCAAATTCGTTATATATTCAATTCAATTCAAATTTGTTATATATTCAATTCAAATTCGTTTCCTATTCAATTCAATTCAAATTCGTTATCTATTCAATTCAATTCAAATTCGTTATCTATTCAATTCAATTCAAATTCGTTATCTATTCAATTCAATTTGGTTTTCTATTCAATTCAAATTCGTTATCTATTCAATTCAATTCAAATTGGTTTTCTATTCAATTCAAATTCGTTATCTATTCAATTCAATTCAAATTCGTTATATATTCAATTCAAATTCATTTTCTATTCAATTCAATTCAAATTCGTTATCTATTCAATTCAATTCAATTCAAATTCGTTATGTATTCAATTCAAATTCGTTATCTATTCAATTCAAATTCGTTATATATTCAATTCAAATCAAATCGAATATAATCGATATAAATATCGTTCGCGTCAAAATAGCGCATCACTAATCAACACGGCTTTATATATTTCAATAAATTCGTTATTCTATTCAACAAATGAATATTTATTCTATTCAATATGTGAATAAATATTTCGTTCAACACATGACCAATCTCAACGGATGAGTACGGTCAACACATGAACCTTTACTTTATAGTGATAAAGATATAAATTTTATTGTTAAAATATTTCGTTCAACACATGACTAATCTCAACGAATGAGTACGGTCAACACATGAACCTTTACTTTATAATGTTCTTTATTTTCTAAATTGGAATGAGGCCCAATCAATTACCATATAAAGTTAATTATATGGATTCCATACAACACATGCAAATAATAGCAACGATAAATAATCAACCATCATCCAAAGTGCATTACACTGTATAAGCATCAAATATAGATATCTAACGCTTATAACAGCCTGTCGATCCATCGATCGACATACAACTAATTATTGGGATTAGTGTATGCCGTATTTTATCCCAATACCCGTGTGGGGTTTCAAACAATCAAATACAGATTTTATTTGTGCAGTTGGGCGATGTGTAAAATTTATCGACCCAATCAATATCAGTCAAATCAGTGTATATAAACAAATCGGCCGATTTGTTTATAACTATTTATTTACTCACATTTACGTTAAAAATTATATTTTTAACGATAAAATATTTTATTTTAACACATGGATTTTTATTCAGTTCATTTACAAAATAAAAATGATATATTTATTTTTCTACTTATTTTAGAAAATTTCGGCGGCATAACGGCACGATACTAGAAACGGGACAAGGCCTAGCCTTATCCCCGGTCTAGTGAAGGCCCACGCCATTCACACATCAATCAAATCCATTCCATTTCACCAAACAATCTAACCAACTACACAACCAAACAATTAAACAAACAAGCCATCCATGGTCTGTGGATGACGGGTGTCGGGTGCTACTAAACACCGTCTGCATCCTAGTAGATATATATAACTAGAAAAAGAAATTTTGAAAGGTGAGAAGTTCTCACCGATAGCTATCCAATACCACGACTCTTCATTTATAGAAATCTTCATCGTTCTCGCCTTTTTGTAATCTTCGTTGCCCTTTGTTATTCAATATATAAAAATCGAATTTTTACTTTGCTATTCAATATATAAAAATCGAATTTTTACTTTGCTATTCAATATATAAAAATCGAATTTTTACTTCGTTATTCAATATATAAAAATCGAATTTTTACTTCGCTATTCAATATATAAAAATCGAATTTTTACTTCGCTATTCAATATATAAAAATCGAATTTTTACTTCGTTATTCAATATATAAAAATCGAATTTTTACTTCGTTATTCAATATATAAAAATCGAATTTTTACTTCGCTACTATGTAGATAAATTTTTTATTTTTATCACGTTCTTCTATACATAAAGATTTCGCCTTTTCTATTTTAAAAATCTAATCTTTTCTATTTTAAAAAACTATTCTTTTCTATTTTAAAAATCTAATCTTTTCTATTTTACTATATACATATAGAAAATCAAATCTTTAACTAAGAAAGATCATATTTTTCCTCTAAAACTAAAAATCGAACTTTTATACTAGAATTCATATAGAATTTCTATACGAAGAAAAAAATCACATTTTTATCTTCATAATGTACATATAAAAACAACATTTTTATTTTGCTAAAGTATAAAAGAAAACAGAAAAAAAACTGATTTTTATATAAAAATAAATGAATAAATGACTTACAGTAATCGGCGAGGGGGGCTGTCTGAGGCGCGTCAGAACCAGGAGGAGGCGGCGGAGGGCGCTGGAGCGGGCGGCGGCTCTTCAGGGTGGTGGCGGGTCTCGAATCGGGGGGCGTGGGTTGGGGGTGTTCGAATGACGGAAGGGGAGAGGAGGAGCGCACTGGGGAGGGGGGGTCGCCACCATCGACGTCGGAGGGGGAGGTCGCGCCTCGGCGGCGCGTTGGCAATCGCGACAGGCGATTTAGGGTTTTAGTATTTTTTTTCTTTTTCCTCTTTATTTTGAAATGAACGGGGGGGGGGGGGGGTCGGCTGATAAAAGGAGAGAAGTTATTATTATTATTTTTATTTTATTTTAATTTCAAAAGGTTGACTTTTACATACGACCTCGAAACGAGGCCCACCGCCTGTCGTCCATAGCTAATTACCCCCATTTCGAACACAATGGGATATGTATCGTAGGCTGATTCGGTCGTTACAATCAGTTTTCGTCAAAATCAACATATAACTCTATATATTGAATTTGAACGCGTATTTCAATTTACCGGGGTCGCATACTAACTTTAAAAATTCCAGAAAAATATTTTCTAGCTTTGTATTGACGATACAGTCCTAACAAAACTAGTTTCGTCGAATTCTGAGACCGTTAGAAAAATGGCCATTTTCCAGTCGATTAAAATCAACTAAAACTGGTCAAACGCGTTTTCCTTTGCCACGCTCACATATTGAATCGAAAAATTATGAAATTTGGAATCTAGCAATAATTTTACATCCCGGATCCAACAAAAGTGGTTTCGTCGAAATCCGAGGTCGTTTGCAAAATGTCTATTTTTAAGGGCCTGAATTCCATAGCGACTATTCAGAATTTTCAACTGGACATATCTTTTGATTCCCACTATGAAATCTCGATTTTTCGGATTCGTTGGAAAGATATTCTCAATTAGATCCTAATGTTTTTGGTTTCACTGAAATCCGGATTGTTTTGCACCCGGTACATTCAATTGAAGTTTGAAATCGAATTATCGAACTACCGCGCCATTTTCAATTCTATTTATAATTATATATAATTATATATATATTCTAACGATGACGTATATAATATATTCGTTCGAATTCTATTCAAAATAAATTTCTTGTCGATATTATTTAAAATATTCTAATTTAAATATTTAAAATTCGCTAAAATTGCCAAAATAAAAATTTTAAACTGGCTCAGAATTTCTGGGTTATTACAATCTTCCCCACTTAAAACTTTTCATCCCCGAAAAGGAACAAAGTCGAAAGTGGTTTTATTAATCAACTCTACGTTCGATCTGGCTTCCATTCTCCAACTTTTCAGTTTTTGAGAAATTTCAAATTTTCAAAAATTTGGCTAACACCCTAAATTTTCGAAAAATTTCGCCATAACCTCCCCTGCACCGGGAGCCGCGGGAAAATCCCGAAATTGCCATATAGGCCTTCTGATCTCAAAAGGAAAAAGAAAAAGCCAAGCGGCTAGCCAAGCGGCTAGCCAATCGGCTCATAAAATCATCGTCACCCAAACAAAACAGTAAATTATGATAAACATGTACCTACTTGTCGGGCAAACAAATTTTATTCTCTGCTCTAGCCTCCTTGCTATGACCTGTTCAATGTAAGTATATGTATATGCAAGCAAATGCGACCAATTTTCAATACAGTTCAATATTTGATTCAATTAGGCTAAATGGTTCAAAATTATCAAACAAATAAACAAACAACACAAACATCAATCAATTAGTGGATTAGAGTTTCAAATCCATAATTTTGATGTATATACTGAAAATCTTGTTTTTGATGCCAAATCACAACAAATAAATCTAGCTATATAAGTTTTGGTTCTCACACCAGTCTAATGAAAATATATAGATATCACACCTTCATCACTCGAAAATAAATACTGGTGATGGTATACTTCATCATCAGGACCATGTCCGGGCGACTAGAGTGTGACTCTATATCTATCTAATATATTAAAACTTCGAATATACGTTCATGACGCATATATGCAAAACCTTTATATACTAGATTGTCCAAATTCAAAATAAATAAATAATCAAATACGTTTAAAATGGTTTAAATTTCAAAACAAAATTGTTTCCATTTGAAAAATATACTCTTCACACTCGTTCTAGGATACTACTGATCCTATCTCTAACGAGTCATTCTAATTGGATATTACTAATCCAATATCTGATGAATTCTTTCGTATGGTTCTAATATGTCTTGTTCTCGAGCTTTGTAAACCAAAGCTCTAATACCAAATGTGACGGCCGCGAATTCCGCTCGATCAGAATCAGTCGTTAAACCGATCTAGACCGTTCGAAACCCCTGATCGTTTGAGAACACGACAAATCAGAACACAAACAGAAGAACATTTCATTGCTATTACAACAATTCCATCAGATACAAGAATATACAAAGTACAAATGAATAAATTACATTCGATAAATATCAGAGATTACAATAAATTACATAGCAGCGGAAAATAATACAAAGCACAACTGAAGGTGATATACGGATACAGAGCTTTCCGGATATCATTCCAGCTGTAAACCAGGATCCTGTGAGTATAAATCTGCAAAACCAAAACTACTAGCTGCCCGTGCGGAAAATAGGGGCACCCAGAGTTTAGGTTAAAACAATAAACTCCAGGCCAGTCATGTGACTGGTATGAGAACTAAAACAGTTATTTAAAGCTTTACTTTAAAAAAGAGTAATTCAAGGGACCACGCCATATAACACGGAACGGGTTTCCTCCCAAGAATACTAGTGCATAGAATAAACAACGCAATGCTTTTTCGAAAAATGAAGCTATTATAAGACCCAGGTCCCATCACACAATGCAACGCAAGCCGGAGGATAGGGTTTTACCTTATAACAGCCAAACATGCTTGGTACGTTTAAAACAAATCATTTGATACTATAATAAGTGTATAGTGTCAAAACAATTTCAATCATAAATATAAATCATAGACGGCATAAGTGCCCCATACCACTATATCGCCATACTAGTTCTACAAATAAAACCGCAATACACGTATCGGAAATTGGATTTCCGTCATGAGTCGAGGAAAGGGGCAGGCTCCTCTCCGCGTTCGAGACACTCTAGCAAATGTCTCAGGACTACACACTCTGGGCAATCCTGGATGCTTCAGGGCCGGTCCTCACTTACGTTAGAGGATTGGCAATTCCTGAACACACGTTTCCCGGTCCTTACAGACCTAAAATCGAGGCACCTCATCCAATAACCACATAGGTGAAAAGTATATAAATGTCAGGGCTGGTAAGTCACTGACACCACCATAGCTAGAAAGAAACGTCGTGCTCTCCCTGCAGTCCGTATCCCGTTTTTAACTCATACCGAGGTGTGAGGCTCGCGAATTCACGTTATACACAAAGCTGCCACGTAGGCCGTGCTTTGATCATCAACCACAAGACTTTGCATTTTAACAGAAGCCTTGATCCATGCAACTCAGCGTGCCACACAGGCAATTCATGCCATGCGATTGATATCTATCGATATATAACCTCTAAGCTCGTACGTCTCAGAGAAGGGCGTTAAGCAAGAGAATAAATTCTCCGCCGGCAAACAGATATATATTTAATAGAAATCAATCAGCATAGAATAAAATCCAATGTCAGACACACAATCCAATTACAAGTTCGTTCTGGGTCTGAACGAAACCGGAGGCACTTTCCTCGCATATCCATCGATCTCCAAGTACGTCTGGACGATCACTAACTGATTCCTTCATCTCGGGTGTACAGCCCAATCAAGATCATCAGTAATCACCCAAACGATGTGAAGACTTCCGGTCTTCAACCACCGTCTTCATCTTCGACATATCGTCGAATCGGTTATTCAGAATGGGTATAAACCCGGCCTTTCCGAACAACCCGCGTATATTAAAAACAAATGTTATACAAACACAACATACGCCTCATTCCAATTCATCAGTCACTAACCATAAATCAGTCAGAGAGCAATTCCCCAAATATTAACCCCGAAGGCCAAAACCAACATCAGATCAATATCCAGGAGACCACTCATCTTAACTAATCTACAACTAGTTTCTAAATTTCAATTCTTAGGGAAGGATTCCCATTAATTTTATCCAAGATAAATTCTTTAAAATTTATCCTTTAATCTTCCTTTGGATGTCATTTCAAACCAAATTATGATTTTCCAAACTAGTCGAGATTAGCGAACCACACCGAAGTAATTATTTATTTTATTTCCCAATCCCAACCTATTCATCCCATGAAGCAAAACTGGTAATACTCCATATCTAACACCACGGTGTTATCGGTAAAATTAATTACCATTTCACATTCAAATCTAATTAAAGATTTAACTATCGCTTTGGAGCAAAACTGGTGATACTCCATTCTCGCTTATTTGCCAAATTTGATAATTTAGATTATCAATTCACATTTCAATCTAATTTCAGATTCATTAAAACTCCTTTTACTGGGTTAAAGAACTAGTGTCATTTAAAACACAGTTCGCGATAAACCCAAATCATATCCTATTTATTATCGGGTTAAAGAACTAGTGTTATTTAAAACACTGTTCACGATAAACTCACAAATCAATTCTAATTCAGTTCCATTTTATTTATTTAAAAATAAATAGGTTTTGATTTTAGTTCAAAACTAGTTCATTTCAATAAAAATCTATTTTTATCTTTTCAAATATGGAGTTTTTCGTCCCAATTTTTCCCAAATCATTTCTTATGATTTTACCCAAATTATTACTATTTTTAATAATTTTATCAAGGCCCGTACAGTCGATTTCCAACAACGGCCATCGAACTGCACTTACAGCGACCTTTACCAAATTTGATTTCGACGTATCTCCAAATCCAACCATTAGATTTTGAATTTCTAATATTCGTTAGAAAGCTCATTTCGATACGAACCCAACGGTTCCGGTTTTAGGAGAATCCGACGGTCGGATCTCCCGCAATGTCCGTTCGAAATCAATGGTCGAAATTCGCGAACTACCGCGGCGCGTTCTATTCAGGCCATTTTATTATATATATAATATATATAATATATATCTCATCGATTTCTATTTAAAACGAATTTTATAAATCGTTTTAAAATTCGTTTCAAAAACAATTTCAACTTCCATTTCAATTCAAATCAAAATTGAATTTTTCCTTATAAATTCGTTTTAAAATTCATTTTTATTCAATTTCAATTCAAATCGATTTTAATTCAATTCAAATTCATTTTCTATTCAATTCAAATTCAAATTCGTTATCTATTCAAATCAATTCAAATTCGTTTTCTATTCAATTCAATTCAAATTCGTTATATATTCAATTCAAATTCGTTTCCTATTCAATTCAATTCAAATTCGTTATCTATTCAATTCAATTCAAATTCGTTATCTATTCAATTCAAATTGGTTTTCTATTCAATTCAAATTCATTATCTATTCAATTCAATTCAAATTGGTTTTCTATTCAATTCAAATTCGTTATCTATTCAATTCAATTCAAATTCGTTATATATTCAATTCAAATTCGTTTCCTATTCAATTCAATTCAAATTCGTTATATATTCAATTCAAATTCGTTATATATTCAATTCAAATTCGTTATCTATTCAATTCAATTCAAATTCGGTATATATTCAATTCAAATTCGTTATATATTCAATTCAAATTCGTTTTCTATTCAATTCAATTCAAATTCGTTATCTATTCAATTCAATTCAAATTCGTTATAGATTCAATTCAAATTCGTTATATATTCAATTCAAATTCGTTTCCTATTCAATTCAATTCAAATTCGTTATCTATTCAATTCAATTCATATTCGTTATCTATTCAATTCAATTCAAATTCGTTATCTATTCAATTCAAATTGGTTTTCTATTCAATTCAAATTCGTTATCTATTCAATTCAATTCAAATTGGTTTTCTATTCAATTCAAATTCGTTATCTATTCAATTCAATTCAAATTCGTTATATATTCAATTCAAATTTGTTATATATTCAATTCAAATTCGTTTTCTATTCAATTCAATTCAAATTCGTTATCTATTTAATTCAATTCAAATTCGTTATATATTCAATTCAAATTCGTTATCTATTCAATTCAAATTCGCTATATATTCAATTCAAATCAAATCGAATATAATCGATATAAATATCGTTCGCGTCAAAATAGCGCATCACTAATCAACACGGCTTTATATATTTCAATAAATTAGTTATTCTATTCAACAAATGAATATTTATTCTATTCAATATGTGAATAAATATTTCGTTCAACACATGACCAATCTCAACGGATGAGTACGGTCAACACATGAACCTTTACTTTATAGTGATAAAGATATAAATTTTATTGTTAAAATATTTCGTTCAACACATGACTAATCTCAACGAATGAGTACGGTCAACACATGAACCTTTACTTTATAATGTTCTTTATTTTCTAAATTGGAATGAGGCCCAATCAATTACCATATAAAGTTAATTATATGGATTCCATACAACACATGCATATAATAGCAACGATAAATAATCAACCATCATCCAAAGTGCGTTACACTGTATAAGCATCAAATATAGATATCTAACGCTTATAACAGCCTGTCGATCCATCGATCGACATACAACTAATTATTGGGATTAGTGTATGCCGTATTTATTCCAATACCCGTGTGGGGTTTCAAACAATCAAATACAGATTTTATTTGTGCAGTTGGGCGATGTGTAAAATGTATCGACCCAATCAATATCAGTCAAATCAGTGTATATAAACAAATCAGCCGATTTGTTTATAACTATTTATTTACTCACATTCACGTTAAAAATTATATTTTTAACGATAAAATATTTTATTTTAACACATGGATTTCTATTTAGTTCATTTACAAAACAAAAATGATATTTTTATTTTTCTACTTATTTTAGAAAATTTCGGCGGCATAACGGCACGATACTAGAAACGGGACAAGGCCTAGCCTTATCCCCAGTCTAGTGAAGGCCCACGCCATTCACACATCAATCAAATCCATTCCATTTCACCAAACAATCTAACCAACTACACAACCAAACAATTAAACAAACAAGCCATCCATGGTCTGTGGATGACGGGTGTCGGGTGCTACTAAACACCGTCTGCATCCTAGTAGATATATATAACTAGAAAAAGAAATTTTGAAAGGTGAGAAGTTCTCACCGATAGCTATCCAATACCACGACTCTTCATTTATAGAAATCTTCATCGTTCTCGCCTTTTTGTAATCTTCGTTGCCCGTATCCTCTACATATGTAAAAATCGAATTTTTACTTTGTTATTCAATATATAAAAATCGAATTTTTACTTTGCTATTCAATATATAAAAATCAAATTTTTACTTTGCTATTCAATATATAAAAATCGAATTTTTACTTCGCTATTCAATATATAAAAATCGAATTTTTACTTCGTTATTCAATATATAAAAATCGAATTTTTACTTCGTTATTCAATATATAAAAATCGAATTTTTACTTTGCTACTATGTAGATAAAAATTCTATTTTTATCACGTTCTTCTATACATAAAGATTTTGCCTTTTCTATTTTAAAAATCTAATCTTTTCTATTTTAAAATTCTAATCTTTTCTATTTTACTATATACATGTAGAAAATCAAATCTTTAACTAAGAAAGATCATATTTTTTCTCTACAACAAAAAATCAAACTTTTATACTAGAATTCATATAGAATTTCTATACGAAGAAAAAATCACAATTTTATCTTCATAATGTATATATAAAAACAACATTTTTATTTTGCTAAAGTATAAAAGAAAACAGAAAAAAAACTGATTTTTATATAAAAATAAATAAATAAATGACTTAAAGTAATCGGCGAGGAGGGGCTGTCTGAGGCGCGTCAGAACCAGGAGGAGGAGGCGGAGGGCGCTGGAGCGGGCGGCGGCTCTTCAGGGTGGTGGCGGGTCTCGAATCGGGGGGCGTGGGTTGGGGGTGTTCGAATGACCGAAGGGGAGAGGAGGAGCGCACTGGGGAGGGGGGGTCGCCACCATCGACGTCGGAGGGGGAGGTCGCGCCTCGGCGGCGCGTTGGCAATCGCGACAGGCGATTTAGGGTTTTAGTATTTTTTTTCTTTTTCCTCTTTATTTTGAAATGAACGGGGGGGGGGGGGGGGGGGTCGGATGATAAAAGGAGAGAAGTTATTATTATTATTATTTTTAATTTCAAAAAGTTGACTTTTACATACGACCTCGAAACGAGGCCCACCGCTTGTCGTCCATAGCTAATTACCCCCATTCCGAACACAATGGGATATGTATCGTAGACTGATTCTGTCGTTACAATCAGTTTTCATCAAAATCAACATATAACTCTATATATTGAATTTGAACGCGTATTTCAATTTACCGGGGTCGCATACTAACTTTAAAAATTCCAGAAAAATATTTTCTAGCTTCGTATTGACGATACGGTCCTAACAAAACTAGTTTCGTCGAATTCTGAGACCGTTAGAAAAATGGCCATTTTCCAGTCGATTAAAATCAACTGAAACTGGTCAAACGCGTTTTCCTTTGCCACGCTCACATATTGAATCGAAAAATTATGAAAATTGGAATCTAGCAATAATTTTACATCCCGGATCCAACAAAAGTGGTTTCGTCGAAATCCGAGGTCGTTTGCAAAATGTCTATTTTTAAGGGCCTGAATTCCATAGCGAGTATTAAGAATTTTCAACAGGACATATCTTTTGATTCCCGCTATGAAATCTCGATTTTTCGGATTCGTTAGAAAGATATTCTCAATTAGATCCTAATGTTTTTGGTTTCACTAAAATCCGGATTGTTTTGCACCCGGTACATTCAATTGAAGTTTGAAATCGAATTATCGAACTACCGCGCCATTTTCAATTCTATTTATAATTGTATATAATTATATATATTCTAACGACGATGTATATAATATATTCATTCGAATTCTATTCAAAATAAATTTCTTGTCGATATTATTTAAAATATTCTATTTTAAATATTTAAAATTCGCTAAAATTGCCAAAATAAAAAATTTAAACTGGCTCAGAATTTCCGGGTTATTACATCCTTAAAAACAATTCAGCATGAACCACAACCTAATATGTCAAATAAGGTGAACTCTTATAAGGATATCAAATGATACTCTTCTGTATGGCGAATAACTCGATTTGATTACGAGCCACTGCAAATAAATGACAGACCTGACCTCCTTACGCAGGTCATCTGTTCTCACAATCCCAACCCTTCATTTGAGGAAATAATAAGGATAAAGCTAGATCTATTGTCGGATAAGTCATATTATGAAAGTACTCTTAGTGCCAGTGTAACACCCCTTAGTTTGGAGTGAAATTAAAGACCTACATCAAGAAATTTGGGTACAACGTTGGAGCTTAAATAGTAAAGCTCCACCTCTTAATAGTGTCAAGGCCTTTAGAAGAACAAAACCCCACTCTTATATGGGGACTAAGTTAGGGACAATACTTGCATGAACGAAGATGTAGACTGTTACAGTGGTATTAGAGCCAATACTCAACCGGAATTGTGGTTCGTGCATCGACTACAATGATTGGGTGGGTGGTTGTGGACCATGTGTCATCCACAATTTCCCAACGATGACGAAGGATCTAAAGGGGGAAATTGTAATATCCCTTAGTTTGGAGTGAAATTAAAATTCCCACATCATGGAATTTCGGTACAAAGTGGGAAATAAAATAGTAAAGTTTCAACTCTTAATAGTGTGGAGGCCTTTTGAGGAACAAAAACCCACTCCTATAAAGAGGCTAAGTTGGGGACAATATCTGCACGAATGGAGGTGCAGGCTGTTACAGTGGTATCAAAGCCAATACCCAACCGGAATTGTGGCTCGTGCGCTGACCACAATGCCTAGGTGAGGGGTTTGTTGACCATGTGTTGGTCACAAATGCCCAACGAGGATGTTGGGCTTTAAAGGGGGAAGATCGTAACACCCCTTAGTTTGCAGTGAAATTAAAAGTCCCACATCATGGAACTTGGGTGCAAAGAGGGAACCTAAATAGTAAAGCTCCACATCTTATTAGTGTCGAAGCCTTTTGAGGAACAAGACCTCACTCTTATATGGGGCTAAGTTGGGAACAATATCTGTATGAAGGGAGGCGCAGTCTGTTACAGCCAGTACCATAAAACCTGCCAAAAATCTGTAATAGACGTAGATCTCTCCCTAACAACACACTGATGATCTAAGGACCGATACAGATATGCTATGGCTGGTGTCCCCAATCATATACAACTGGACTATCAAAAGTCAAATCTGCAACCGCTACAATATGTCAAGCCAACAAAGTGTTTGATGTGTTTGAAAAAAAAATAAGTTTCCCATCAAATATAGAATAAATTTCCATGCTATCTCCAAAAGGTGATTTTCTTCGCCGTGTACTGCGGTTAAATTTAGGATTGTCTGTCTAATGTAACTATCCCGCAACTATAATCCAGTAATCAACCCATTTTCGAAGTCAAAATGAGGGAATCGAGACGATAAGAGGTTAGAGCATTTATAATGCTCATCATAAGGTAGTGACTCACCCAGACCTATTGAAAGTCCGATAAGCACATTAAGGTCTACATGGGTGATGCCTAACTCTCTAAACCAAAATGAAATGTATAGGTGGTCTTTCATCAACAGAAGGCTAGCACCCCAATCAAATGAACATTTGAATTTAAAAGGTTCTTTATACCTAAAAAATTAATTTACGACTAAATGAAGCTATTTAAAAATATGAAATAATTTGATGATAGTTAAGTGAACACGTACTAATGAAATCACTTTTAGACCAAAAGATGACACTAACACCCAATAGACTAGATTTGGAAGAGAATAATGAAGAAATATAAATTGAAAACAAAAGAGAGCAATCAAACACACAAGATTTATAGTGGTTCGGCGTTAACGAGCCTACGTCCACTTTATAATTCTTATAATATGTAGAGAATTACAAGTATAATCCTCAGAATCACTCAAACACTCAAAATACAATGGATTTCCTCTCGAATATATGAAATTACACTCCAAATAGATGAAACAGGGTGTGAGTCGAATGGCTATAGCGGCTGCTAAGTGGAGTGTTCAAGAATTCAAGTGGCCAAAGGTCCTTTTCTCTGGCTTGGATCGGGTTTATACAGGTAACATGAAGGGTTACATGACATGGCGGCCTCTTCGAATTTGTAGCTCACAAGTGGGAAGTAGTTCATGGTATTGATGGTTCACGGGTAGTGGGACACGTTCCATCATCTCACATATTCATGAGATCGTGTTGGTAGTGGGATATGGCTTTGGATGATATGGTAGTCGGCATCGGATCGGGATGATCGAATTCGACCCGTGCTCCCCTATGTATCATTTAAACCGTGCTCTCCCTTGTGTTATTCGACCTGAACACCCCATGACCAGTTCGACCCAATTGTCTTTCATTGAAATGGCTATGAGATTTTCTTTCTAACACACATGATTATGGTTGTTTGGACTTTGGATGGCCTAGTTATAACATAGGCCAATATTTTGCCCTCCAAAGTACGTCTTGTCGAAGATGAGGCGTGCTTTGAACTCAATATCCCATCCATTCCCAAATGAACAGCAGTCAAGAGTCACATCATTCCATAAAGTCACGTTTCTTGATTCTTGTGCATTGTATATAAATAATAGGTCACATTTATAATTGCTCACGTCGCATCCAATAATCCAGGATCTTCAATAGGAACATGGACAAATCATCAAGTAAACTCTTTGACCATATGGAATAAATAAGTTTTAAGATATTGTTTGAGTCGCGTCGTTTGGTTGGATCTTGTACATATCAACCCATGTTCAAGCCATTCTGAATTGTTCTTTTTGAATTTTAACTATTACACAAGTCCTTGACACACAGTTGTTGCCAAAAACATTTTTCTATTTTCTCTCTATTTTTATCGGCATTTCTTGACAATGCTTGTTGAGCTTGAAAATTTGATGTGTTGTCGGGTCGAAAATATTCGACCCGTGGTGTCTCGACTCGGATGGCCTCAGATCTCCCATTCTTGCCCCATAAACGATGAGTCAACCTATCTTTTCATAGAGAATACGAATAGGCATGTTATCCGCTATATATTTTGAGTTGTTCTCTTTCCTTCCTCTTATTATTAAATTAAGCTAAATCCTCAAACCCAAACTATACACTTCCACCAAAATCTGATTTGATTCTTAAATCCAATACGTAGGTGGGTTCTAAATCCTTTATTTCACATTTTAATTTGTAATTAGGCATGGATTTAATTTTGAATATGAGGTTGTTGTTTCGATTCACTTTCAAATCCTTACGTGCCCAGTGGAAACCGCCTTGCTAGGTGTCAGAATCGCCACTGGCGATGGTTGTAACCTTGTTGAAGTGGTGATTTGGTCTATGAATGATAACAGGGCGAGAGGCTATGAGTGTAGACAATGGGAAGTTCGAGAGAGCGGTTTTAAGAGGAAGGTTGGATGGAGAGAGGGAAGAAGTTTCAGATTGGCTTGAACGTTGGCGTCTCGAATGGGTTATCTGATCTGAGGACTTCCTGTATGTTGGTGAAGTAAGGATCGGGACCCTAAGCAAAATCTTGGTTCAAAAATTCTCAACCCGGGTCAATCCCAACCCGGGGTTATTCGACCCGATGCCTTGAGCCGACATCACGCCACCAAAACGTCTAACATACATACATGTATATGCTTAAATCAACAAACAAGTGGACCATAAAGGATGGCATCTCATCAAGCATGTACATGACTCAATCAAAGCTACCACATCACACAACTTCATGGACAGTTAGTATAACAGCCCGAGAGATTTACGACCTCAGTAATCGACATACAACACCTTATTGACTATTCAAGAATCGAAAATACCGAAATGTCAATAAAAAGAAGTTAGAGGGTAAGAATAGATAAGATAGAAAATTAGAATAGAAGAAGGAGAACATAACAACAGAATTAGAGCAACATGAATCTCACAGCGAAACGAATAAATATATTATATAACATAACGTCGAAATAAATAAAACCAGTATCTGTATACAATACCATTATCGGAGTACAACACTTACAACATTGCGGAAATAAACAATAGCTATATAGTCCTGAAGCCTCCTACTCCAGCTCTCCAAGTATATGTGTAAAATCTCGACTACTTGACTGCCCGTACAAAATTGGGCACCCAAGTATTTAGGGAAAATAAAATAAACTCTGTGTCAGTCATGTGACTGGTGTGAGTAAACTCCAACCATTTGTTTAACTTTTAAAATCCTTTTTAAAAGAAAGAATAATCATAAGACCAATCCACACATAAACACGATGGTTTTTATCTTACGGTAACCCAATTTTTTTTTAAAAAAAATCCATACTCTTATGATATTATAATAATGTCTAAATCAATTAATTAGCAATCTAGTGGAACGCTTTCATCTCATATTCCATATATATAATATAGAATCAAAAACCGCAGGCGCTTATTGGGTAATGGATTCCAACTGGCAAGGTATGGGACCACCTTCCGACAGTGTATCTCTAGAGAGGAATACACCAGATTCAACAAGGACATCTTGCAACCCAGGCTAAACATGACCAGTCACTCATTTCGCTTGAGTATACCGAATGTATTATCACCGACGGTTCGGATCAGCAACTGTTACCCGAAAGGATCAACATCAAAATAGGTTAAAGAAGTAAATGAAAATTCTTTAGATCAGGTGACAATACACCCTAATTGGGAGCTACCCACTTAGTCATGCGACCTACTCGATGTTATACCATTTCCTGGTTGTGAGGCTAAAGGTCATAACGTACAGATCAAACCTTTATTTACTTTCAATGTCACATCATCATACCCACCAAATCACACATTGATTTCTCCAAAAATACCACGGGTATATAGCTAAGAGAAATGAATTTATCCTCCACCGAATGGATATACGTTTGAAGAGATCAACTTATGTGATCTATTAAATATACTCTGTCAGACTTTCTTCCATACAAGTTGTCCTAAGACTGGACAAGCCAAAGGCACTATTATGTAAATCCATCTTAGGCAATTTCTATCTAGGATTTGCCAGAACATCCCTTGCATAAACTCCATCTTCAATTATCTTCATCATATTTGATTCGCAATGCTAACGCCCATACGGAGTGTTTTTCAGATAATAAATATGATTCCGGTCTCTCCGTATTGATGATGGAAAGATGGTCAAAAACTTCGATAGCCGGTTTGTGACGGCCCGCCCCGCACCAACCGACATTTACTCCAAAAGTGCGCTGTACACATGTCCAGTTAGCACGGGACGGTCTACAGAAGAAAAACAAAGAAGAGAATGGGATAATCAAGGAACCTGTAATATGTCTCACAGCACATAGAACAAAATATAATAATAACATACTTGACATAAAACAGGAGAGACAGTGCATAAGCTGAAAACCAGAACTAAGCATCATAGCAGCGGAAATCCAAAATATAGCTTATTACAACTTTCCAAACTGTCTCAAAAAGCAAAAGTAAGATAAAGGAGGTACACTACTAATGCCCAAGTAGCGACCACCAACGACACAGGGAGAATATCTATATATCATACGTGGAAGCCTCCTGCTCGCCTCCGAATCAGCTACTCGCGCATCACCAGCTAACATGTCTCTAGTCTGCTCGTGTGATCACCCAGAGTAATAAGAGGAGACATAAAACTCTGGGTCAGACATAAAGCCTGGTATGAGCGATAAGCATCTAAACAGAATAATAACAGTAACAGGTATAATCCAATCATACCTGAACCTGGACTTGCAACCAAAGAGTTAGCACTACATACTGTACAACACTCTAAGGTGCCCTTTCAAATGGTGTAAAGATAACGGGGGTGGGGGTGTGCATGTCATAGTGATGTCAAACAATCAAGCATAGCAATCATCCTCACATCCCTCACTCAGTGCGTAAAGCATACGATATCCACTACTTTGGTCACCTAATACTTTGGGCCATGACGGAATCCAATCCCGTGTAACTATCACTACAAGCCCACTATCCATCTCTCAGTGGTGAACCAAAGTTATGAATACCGACAACCCCTTTGCACACGTCCCGCAGCAAAGCTCAATCATGAAGTGAACTCATTGGTTCCCAACTGGATCCTGAGCTCTAACTTCCATTTGGACTACCTTTGCATCTCGGGTTATTGGTCATCACCGGATCGGTCTTCTCCTTCTTCCTTGGTTCGGTTCGGATTGCTTCATCACCTCGGATCAGATCGAGTTCCTCAATTCCCTCCATGATGCACCGGATCGGGTCGGGTCGTGCTCCATGCTCCAACTCGTGGTATCCACCTGGTGGCAGTTCGGATCATCAACACCTCAACGGGTCGGGTCGGGGTCTCCAAGTCCATCTCCATCCATGGGTTCGGGTCGGAGCTGCTGGCGGAGTCGTGGACCATCTTCGGATCGTGCTCCATGCTCCACGGTTCGGATCGTGCAAGCGGATCGGGTGTTCCAGTACGTGGCGCGGTTCGGGTTCGAGCTCCTTCCACCATCAGGTCGTGGTCTCTATAGCCGATCCGATCCGGTTCATATAATGGTGGCCTTCCTTTTTGCCACTCTCTCCTGTGTCAAGCTTCGGTTCGGTTCGGTGATACTTTGCTCAGTCCGCTCCGGTCCGAGCCCATCCACCCGAACCGAAAGCCTGCACTGTTTTTCTGTAACTTTTCCAGCAAACATTTTACGCCATTCGACGACGTTTTTGACCATTCCAACTATTCTAATCAATCACAAAGCATACCATACAGTCATAGCAACATGTATAATCAACCACAAACACCAAAACAACAATATGATAGGTTAAAATGGATCAAACATAGCCAAAACCCCATATTTTCCCTTAAGCATGTTTGGGTGAAACTTATGATATGATTAGCAAAACTTAACCAAATTATCCCAAATTCACATCATAGGTCTAAAACAATATTTCAGAATTTATGAATATTTTTCCAGATTTTTAACATGCATAAATTCGCTAATTCCCACTAATCACCCCTTAATCCCCCAAATTCCGGGATTTACAAAATTAGTCGAAATTAACCCAAATTCATATCAGAGTCATAAAATGATGTTTTAGAATTTTAGGAATTTTTCTAGATTTTTCTGAGCCATAATTTCGCTAATCTTCGCTAATTACCATAATTAGCCGTAATTAGTGAAAAACAATGCAAATCACTCACGTTAGCCACAAACAAACTTTAGATCTGAAATAATCTCTGATTTGGATCCAATCCCTATGTGTTCCAGCAGCTCTCTCTCTCTGATTTGGTGCTACCCTCCCTTGATTTGATGTAGTTTTGCTTAATCTTCGATTAGAAAGTGATTAGAGACGATTTGGGATGAAATTAGAAGGTGGAGGCCATTGCTAGAGCTTGAAGGAGGTAAGTGGCGGCTGGAAAAATGAGTCTAAAACCGAAATCCTAACCCTAGCAGCCCTTAAATACCCCAAATCCCGAAATTTCCCATTGGGCCTAGTTGCTAATCACCCGGTTAAGCCCAATTAGCTGTTTTTCACCTTACAAACCTTGTTTCAGCCATATCTCCCAAACGGTAAGTCCGTTTGGCTAATGTAACCACTCTACGGAAAGAGAAACCATCATTTGAAACCAATGGAAGTGGTTTCAGGTCAAAATTCCTTTCAAGTGAAAAGTTATGGCCAAAAGAGTACCAACTAGGAGCAAAACGGTCATTTAAAAATCGACAAAAATCATGAACATGAGAAATGACCCCAATAATCGTCTCCCAAAGTTACATGACCATACGGCTTCGTATGTGAAAGAAATAAATATTCCACGATCCTATGATGCGTAGAATGCGGGTCGTTACACTCTTCCCCCCTTAAGAAATTTCGCCCCCGAAATTCCCTAACCAAAACACACAAAGGGTCCCGCATGCCTATCAACCATAAAACAACAATCAACATGCAAAACAAGTCTATCCTAGCATGCGGTTTACTAACAAGGGAAGAAACTATCATTACCAAAACCTTACTAGGCAAAGAGTTCTGGATACTTCTTCCTTATATCTTCCTCTGTTTCCCAAGTACAGTCTTTTTCATTCTCACCCCACTGGACTTTGACTAGTTTCACCGCCTTCCTTCGAAGCTGCTTCGTTTCGTTCCCAACAATACGCATAGACTTGCGGTTCCCAACCGCCTCGAGTTCAACTTCGATGTTATCCAACTGATCAGGTGAAGTAGCCACACTAGGGTTGTGCACGAATTTCCTTAACTGGAAAACATGAAATACGTTGTGAACTCCCGCCATCTTGTCAGGTAGCTCTACTTCATACGCCAAATTCCCAACTTGCTCGAGGACTGGGAATGGGCCAACAAATCTTGGTGCTAACTTACCTCTCCAACCAATCCGAATCACATTCTCTATGGAGAGATCTCGACGAACACCAAGTCGTTAACGAAGAATTCCAAATCCCTTCGTCTCTTATCGAGATAAGCCTTCTGCCTATCTTTATCCCTTCCCAGTAGTAGATCTGCTCTATGTCTCAATACATCTTATTACGACTGGGATGTATAATCAATCTCGAGTGGTGATATGCTCTAAGCACTTCACCTCTCAGTCCATCTACGTTGGGTACAACTAGTCCCTTATTCTTTCGAAGCCACCCTTCTCGATCAAATCCTTACCTGATCATTCTCTTTCCATCGATACCCATCTCTACCCTAGAGATGGTTTCGAATAGATTAGGATCGTCCTTCTAATTGGAACCAATCCACTCAATCACAATCGATCTAATCGTCAAACTTACTAGTGTTTCTGAATCCAATTCACTCTTGGGCCCGAAATCATATCCTGTGATATACTTTAGTTGCTTCCATCCTAGAAACAAAAACCCCTAAGCTGGAATGTCTCCTACTCAATGCAACTATTACTGTACCCAAATCTTTTACTATGATCACTCTGCCCCATGGAGTCATGGCGACTCCACTGCACTGATCCATAGTCACTAGTCCTTTGCTATGTCCACTCTGCCCCATGAAGTCATAACAACTCCACTGCACTGGCTCATAGTCTTACTAATCCTTTACTATGTCCACTTTGCCCCTCGAGTCATGACGACTCTACTGCACTGGCTCATAGTCCTACTACAATCACTTTGTTCCCCATCGCTGGAACCCTACAGGTGATAGTCTACTCAAGGAAAGAAAAATAGGAACAACATAGCAACCATAACATCCATCAAACAAGTCCTACCTATCACCTGCTAAATTCATAAACACATCGACACCTACATGATTGGTCTAACCAATCCCAATATGTCGATTCTAGTATGTCTGGTCTAACCAACATCAATAACTAATGGAAGCCCAGCCTCCATACATACACCGATGCCTACTTGACTGGTACAACCAATCCCAGGCCAATGGAAGCCCCGCCTCCCTACGGACTACCGTACGTCCAACGTACGTTTATCCTCCAAGGATAATTAAACTAATGGAAGCCCAGCCTCCAATCGGACTACCGTACGTCCAACGTACGTTTATCCTCCAAGGATAACTAGATCACGTCCAATGGATCCAAGGTAACGGGCGTCCCCAGATACCCCTGCTTTTAGTCCTCCTAAAATACTTGAGTCCAACCCAAGTCTATCCATTATCTTGCTGCCCTCTCGAGTCCAACTCGAGCTGAATCCAATTCCTTGCAGCCTTCTCGAGTCCAACTCGAGTCAATCTATAACTCAGACCCAGTCTTGAGTGCTGACAAACTCTAGTCCAACGTGAGTCGTCTCCCTATTCGTTGCATCTCCAAGATCAACGAACACCTATTTTCTTTTACGAGTTCAAGTCCAACTTGAATCGCTCTAATCTTTGTTGTATCTTCCATGATCAACGAACACATCCTATTCCTTCAAAGTTCTACTATCCAATAGAGAACATCAACATAGGGTCCTAAACAATCCATTACTTTGCATCTTTCCCGAGTCCCACTCGAGCAATCTCATAACCCTATCGAGTCTAACTCTGGGCAGTCTATACCATTGAACAGTCTCATCATGTTCTGTCTGCCCATCACTCCTCGAGTAAACCAAGATATCATCCAATGAAAAATCACAACAACTATTTACCCCTCACGCAACCCATCCTAGTCGAAATCGACATTCCCCAAGCACAAGCCCCAAAGGCCTAAACCAATATCAGACAAGCACCCATGGAACATCTCCTCCGAGTTCGGACAATCCACATGAGGTGGTACTAGCAAAACAATCTAGCACTGGAGTACTCATTTGCCTCCCAGAGACATCTAGAACTTATTACAATGATAACTTCTTAGCTTCCTTAACTCCAGTTACTATCGCCATTACTAGGTAGGTACCTAATACCACCCTATTCCTTTGGAGTGGATCGACTCCCCAAAATAATGCTAAACCCAGTAAAGCCCAAAACAAAGCAATCACAAGGAAACATACATCCATGACTCGATATGACCACATTAACTAATCATGCCAAAACTAGTCGAACCACCAATCGGGTTTGTCACTACTAAAGGTCTATCGACTAACTCAGGTTTGTCAAACAAAACCCGATCAAAACATCTTAAATAGAAAGCATACCTCGAATAACGACACCTTTTTCCTTCTGCGCCGCAGTTGGGGCATTTGACGAAGAAGGAACAGCGTTGACAGCATACGCTTTCACAATCTGCTTCTCCCTAGGAGGTTGTGGGCAATCATCCTTGTGATGTCCCGCCTGGACACAGTTAAAGCACTTCCTTTCCCCAGGCTTTTCTCGATAATCTCTGGCGTAATGGCCCTTCTTGCCACAACTAAAGCATTCGCCATCCTTCTTATTTTTCTTATTCTGACCATCCTTGGTCAGGTTCTGCTTCCTCTTGTTCTGAGAATTCTTCTTGCCTTCACCGCCTGCTTGCGGCTTTGGCTCCTCTGCAGATGCCGTAGCAACCTCAGTCTTCGACTTAGGGAAAAGGCTCTCTGACCTTAATGCCTTTCCTGCAATAGACTCAAACGTCTCATCGATATGGTTTATAAGTCTTTCCCCCAAGTACCCATCCAAGCCAGTTATGAACTTCTCGTTCTTCTTTTCGACTGTATCGATAAGGGACCATCCATATTTCGATAAAGTGTCGAATTCAGCGATATACTCCGAGACTGCTCTACCGTTCTGCTTAAGCTCCAAGAACTTCCTGAACAGTTCTGATTTATGAGCAGCTGGAATAAACTTATCAAAAAAGCGAGTCTTAAACTGATTCCAAGTAACTTGATCTTCTGGAGTAGCTGTTCTAATGGCATTCCACCAATTCATCGCTCGCCCTTGCAGCTGACGAGACGCTAGCCTTCTCTTCATCGCATCCTCAAGACCCAAGTCATCGAAGATACGATCAATGCTATCTAACCAATCCTGAACATCTGTGGCCGACTCCGTTCCGTGGAACGGCTTCCCACCAAGGTTAGTGTAATCCTTGCACAACTTAGCGAAATCGACCCTAAGCTCCTGCACTACTGGACCACCACCATTTCCGGGATTGGGAACTGCCCCTTGAACATCCCTAAGCATCTCCCTCATGAAGTTAGTGAACATTGTCCTCATGTCAGGAGCATTCCCATGGTTGGTCCCTCTACCAGCACCTCTAGGATATCGGCTCATCGTTAATCTGTAAAAGGGGAAACGATTAACGATCCCATAATGGTGCTAGTGCAGTACGACTTCATTCTTATACTACCAATAGTATATATATATAGCTTTTATGAACCAAAGTAATCACAAATACGCGCTCTCATATACGTACTATCTCTCCCTAGTGTCTTTTCCTAGGTTAACTACGCAACCTAGAGCTCTGATACCAAGTGTGACGGCCCGCCCCGCACCAACCGACATTTACTCCAAAAGTGCACTGTACACATGTCCAGTTAGCACGGGACGGTCGCCAGAAGAAAAAGAAAGAAGAGAATGGGCTAATCAAGGAACCTGTAATATGTCTCACAGCGCATAGAACAAAATATAATAATAACATACTTGACATAAAACAGGAGAGACAGTGCATAAGCTGAAAACCAGAACTAAGCATCATAGCAGCGGAAATCCAAAATATAGCTTATTACAATTTTCCAAACTGTCTCAAAAAGCAAAAGTAAGATAAAGGAGGTACACTACTAATGCCCAAGTAGCGACCACCAACAACACAGGGAGAATATCTATATATCATTCGTGGAAGCCTCCAGCTCGCCTCCGAATCAGCTACTCGCGCATCACCAGCTAACCTGTCTCTAGTCTGCTCGTGTGAGCACCCAGAGTAATAAGAGGAGACATAAAACTCTGGGTCAGACATAAAGCCTGGTATGAGCGATAAGCATCTAAACAGAATAATAACAGTAACAGGTATAATCCAATCATACCTGAACCTGGACCTGCAACCAAAGAGTTAGCACTACATACTGTACAACACTCTAAGGTGCCCTTTCAAATGGTGTAAAGATAATGGGGGTGGGGGTGTGCATGTCATAGTGATGTCAAACAATCAAGCATAGCAATCATCCTCACATCCCTCACTCAGTGCGTAAAGCATACGATATCCACTACTTTGGTCACCTAATACTTTGGGCCATGACGGAATCCAATCCCGTGTAACTATCACTACAAGACCACTATCCATCTCTCAGTGGTGAACCAAAGTTATGAATACCGACAACCCCTTTGCACACGTCCCGCAGCAAAGCTCAATCATGAAGTGAACTCATTGGTTCCCAACTGGATCCTGAGCTCTAACTTCCATTTGGACTACCTTTGCATCTCGGGTTATTGGTCATCACCGGATCGGTCTTCTCCTTCTTCCTTGGTTCGGTTCGGATTGCTTCATCACCTCGGATCGGATCGAGTTCCTCAAGTCCCTCCATGATGCACCGGATCGGGTCGGGTCGTGCTCCATGCTCCAACTCGTGGTATCCACCTGGTGGCAGTTCGGATCATCAACACCTCAACGGGTCGGGTCGGGGTCTCCAAGTCCATCTCCATCCATGGGTTCGGGTCGGAGCTGCTGGCGGAGTCGTGGACAATCTTCGGATCGTGCTCCATGCTCCACGGTTCGGATCGTGCAAGCGGATCGGGTGTTCTAGTACGTGGCGCGGTTCGGGTTCGAGCTCCTTCCACCATCAGGTCGTGGTCTCTATAGCCGATCCGATCCGGTTCATATAATGGTGGCCTTCCTTTTTGCCACTCTCTCCTGTGTCAAGCTTCGGTTCGGTTCGGTGATACTTTGCTCAGTCCGCTCCGGTCCGAGCCCATCCACCCGAACCGAAAGCCTGCATTGTTTTTCTGTAACTTTTCCAGCAAACATTTTACGCCATTCGACGACGTTTTTGACCATTCCAACTATTCTAATCAATCACAAAGCATACCATACAGTCATAGCAACATGTATAATCAACCACAAACACCAAAACAACAATATGATAGGTTAAAATGGATCAAACATAGCCAAAACCCCATATTTTCCCTTAAGCATGTTTGGGTGAAACTTATGATATGATTAGCAAAACTTAACCAAATTATCCCAAATTCACATCATAGGTCTAAAACAATATTTCAGAATTTATGAATATTTTTCCAGATTTTTAACATGCATAAATTCGCTAATTCCCACTAATCACCCTTTAATCCCCCAAATTCCGGGATTAACAAAATTAGTCGAAATTAACCCAAATTCATATCAGAGGCATAAAATGATGTTTTAGAATTTTAGGAATTTTTCTAGATTTTTCTGAGCCATAATTTCGCTAATCTTCGCTAATTACCCTAATTAGCCGTAATTAGTGAAAAACAATGCAAATCACTCACCTTAGCCACAAACAAACTTTAGATCTGAAATAATCTCTGATTTGGATCCAATCCCTATGTGTTCCAGCAGCTCTCTCTCTGATTTGGTGCTATCCTCCCTTGATTTGATGTAGTTTTGCTTAATCTTCGATTAGAAAGTGATTAGAGACGATTTGGGATGAAATTAGAAGGTGGAGGCCATTGCTAGAGCTTGAAGGAGGTAAGTGGCGGCTGGAAAAATGAGTCTAAAACCGAAATCCTAACCCTAGCAGCCCTTAAATACCCCAAATCCCGAAATCCCCCATTGGGCCTAGTTGCTAATCACCCGGTTAAGCCCAATTAGCTGTTTTTCACCTTTTAAACCTTTTTTCAGCCATATCTCCCAAACGGTAAGTCGGTTTGGCTAATGTAACCACTCTATGGAAAGAGAAACCATCATTCGAAGCCAATGGAAGTGGTTTCAGGTCAAAATTCCTTTCCAGTCAAAAGTTATGGCCAAAACAGTACCAACTAGGGGCAAAACGGTCATTTAAAAATCGACAAAAATCATGAACATGGGAAATGACCCCAATAATCGTCTCCCAAAGTTACATGACCATACGGCTTCGTATGTGAAAGAAATAAACATTCCACGATCCTATGATGCGTAGAATGCGGGTCGTTACACGGTTATTTAACTATCAAAGGAAAACATCCATACACACAAATATAAAATTTCCAAATGGAAATTTTATCGATCAATCATCATTTTTCCCTTTAAATTAATTTATCATTAATTTACTTACTTCCCCATTACCTATTTCCCTGTATTCATCAATCCTCATTTTCTAGTTTTAGAAAATATACGTTATTAACTTTGGAAAACGTTTCCATTTCTGATTCACGCATCACTTTCTTCCCACATCTATTAGTCTTTATGAAACGACCTGCATTCTACACATCAGAGGATCGTAGAATATTTATTTCCTTTTCTTGAGAAGTCGTATAGTCGTGTAACTTTGGGAAGCGACTATTTGGGTCATTTTCCATGTTCGCGATTTTTACCGATTTTTAAATGACTGTTTTGCCCCTGGCAAATCTTGTTTCGCCTATAACTTTTGATTGGTAAGGAGTTTTTACTTGAAACCACTTCCATTGGATTCAGATGATGGTTTCTCTTTCCGTGGAGTGGTCACATTAATCAAACGGACTTACCGTTTGGGAGATATGATTGAAATAAAGTTTAGAAGGTGAAAAACAGCTTAATTGGGTAATTAGCAGCTAGGTCCGTTAGGGAATTCGGGATTAGGGGTATTCCAGGGCTGAAAGAGGCTAGAGAAACCTTTCTTTATCATTTTTGTAGCAGCCACATTCATTTCTTCAACCCTATCAATTGCCTCCAACTCCCAAATCACATTCTAATCACCGTTTAATCATATATTAGCCTAACCAACATCAAATTAAAGCGGATTAGCACAGAGATCGAGATAGAGCTATTGTGTTGCATATAGATTCGACCTAAATTAGAGATATTTTCAGATCTGAGATTTATTTGTGGCTAAGGTGAGTGATTTGCCTTGTTTTTCACTAATTACGACTAATTAGGGGTGATTAGTGTTAATTAACGAAATTTTGCGTTATAAAAATCTGGAAAATACGTAGAAATTCTTAAATATTATTTTATGCCTCTGTTAGAAATTCGGGTTAATTTGGACATGTTTTGCGAATCGTATGGTTAAATCATGATAAAGGGGATTAAGGGGAAAATCATAGTTTTGGGTATGTTTGATCCATATTTGCATGTTAAATTGTTGTTTTGGTGTTTATGGTTGATTATACATGTTGCTATTACTATTTGGAATGTTTTGTAATTGCCTAGAACTGTTAGATTGGTCGAAAACGTCGTCGTGTGGCGTAAATAGCTTGTTGGAAAGTTGCAGGAAATTGGTCAGTAAACCGTTCGTGAAGCATCTCCACGACCGTGTGGAAGGGGGCGAACCCTCATAGAGCGACCGTGAGGAAGGGGGCGAACCCTAATAGAGCGACCGTGTGGAAGGGGGCGAACCCTAGGAGGGCGACCGTGTGGAAGGGGGCGAACCATCATAGAGCGATCATAAGGAAGGGAGCGAACCCTAATAGGGCGACCGTGTGGAAGGGGGCGAACCCTCATAGAGCGACCGTGAGGAAGGGGGCGAACCCTAGGAGGGCGAGCGTGTGGAAGGGCGCGGACCATCATAGAGCGATCGTGAGGAAGGGGGCGAACTCTAGGATGGCGAGCCGTGAACAGCGCCAAAAAGGAAAGAGGAACACGAACCGATACAAAAGAGTACCACGAGCTGATGCCAGAGCGAGCCGCGAGCCAAAGGATACGGGGGGACCACGCGACGACGATCGTAAACTCTTTTGAAGATCAAAACCAATTCAACCAAAACCCAAGATGCGAAGTAGTCCAAATAGGAAGTTAGAACTCAGGATCTAAACGGGAACCAACGAGTTAACTTCATGAGTTGGACTTTGCTGTGGGACGTTTGCAAAGGGGTTATCGATTTCCATAACTTTAGTTCACCACTGAGAGGCGGATTAGTGACTGTGGATCAGTGCAATGGAGTTATTATGACTCCATGGAGCAAAGTGATCGTAGCAAAGGATTATGTGATCGTGGTGGATATCGTATGCTTTACGCACTGAGTGAGAGATGATTGCTATGTTTGATGTTTGCTATCACCATGACCCACACCCCCATTTACACTTTATGTTAGTGTTACCTTAGAGTATTGTTCATCTTGTTGTGCTAATTCTTTGGTTGTAGGTCCAGGTTTAGGTATGATTAGATTATACCTGTTATTGTTCTGTTTTGCTGGTTATCGCTCATACTAGACTTTTGTCTGACCCATAGTTTTATGTCTCTTCTTATTACTCTGGGTGCTCCTAAACGAGCAGACTAGAGACAGGTTAGCTGGTTATGCACGAGTAGCTGTCCGGAGATGAGCAGGAGGCTTACACATATTAATATCATATATTCTCCATGTGTTCTTGTTGGTCACTACTTTGGGAATTAGTAGTATACCTTTCTATTTTGCTTTAGAGACAGTTTTAAAAGTTGTAATGAAGATGGTTTGGATCATAAGCTGTATTTTGAATTCTTCGCTGCTATGATGGTTTAGTTTTCAGCTTATGCACTGTCTCGCCTGTTTTATGTCAAGTTATGTTATTATTATATTTTATTCCATGTGCTATGAGATATACTACAGGTTCTTTGGTGATTCATCGTTTTCTTCTTTTCTTTTGATGATCGTCTCGTGCTGGTCGGACATCGGCACAGCGTATTTCATGGGAAATGTCGGCTGGTGCGGGGCGGGCCGTCACACTTGGTATCAGAGCTCTAGGTTGCATAGTTAACCTAGGGAAAGACACCAGGGAGAGGTAGTATACGTATATGAGAGCGCGTATTTGTTATATTTTGGTTTTCAAAAGATATATATATATATATACACACTATTAGTATATCTAAGGATGAAGTCACACTGCACTGGCACCACTGAAGAGATGGTTAATCGTTTCCTCTTTACAGATTGAATAAGGAGCCTATATATGAGGAATACTGGTTCAAGGGACAATAGTAGGAATGATCCTGACATGAGGATGATGTTTACTGACTTCATGAGAGAGATGCTTAGGGATGTTCAGAGGGCAACTCCTAATGCTGCTAATAGTGGTGGTGCAGCAGTGCAGGCGCCTAGAGCCGATTTCGCCAAGCTATGCAAGGATTATACTAGTCTTGGTGGGAAGTCGTTCCATGGAATGAAGTCGGCTATGGAAGTCCAAGACTGGCTAGATAGTTGTGAGCGCATATTCGAGGATTTGGGAATTGAAGATGCAATGAAGAGAAAGCTAGCATCCCGTCAACTTCAAGGACGGGCAAAGAATTGGTGGAAAGCCATTAAAGAGGCTACTCCCGAGGAACAAGTTACATGGAATCAGTTTAAGGCCCGATTCAGTGACAAGTTTATTCTAGCTGCTCAGTAATCGGAATTATTTAGGAAATTCTTGGAGCTTAAGCAGAATGGTAGGGCAATCTCGGAGTATATTGTTGAATTTGATACCTTATCGAAGTATGGGTTGTCCCTTATCGATACGGTCGAGAAGAAGAACGAGAAGTTCATAACTGGCCTAGATGAGTACTTGGCGGATAAACTCATAAACCATATCGATGAGACTTTCGAATCAATTGTGGGAAAGGCATTGAGATCTGAGAGTCTTTACCCTAAGTCAAAGATCGAGGTTGCTATTGCATCTATAAAGAAGCCAAAGCCGCAAGCAAGCGGTGGAGGCAAGTATAATCCCTAGAATAAGAGGAAAAAGAACCAAACCAAGGATGGCCAGAATAAGAAGAATAAGAAAGATGGCGAGTGCTTTAGCTGTGGCAGGAAGGGCCACTATGCCAGAGATTGTCAAGAAAGGCCTGGGGAAAGGAAGTGCTTCAATTGCGGCCAAGCGGGACATCCCAAGGATAAATGTCCGCAACCTCCTAGGGAGAAGCAGATCGTGAAAGCATATGCTATCAACGCTATTCCTTCTTCGTCGAATGTCCCAACTGCGGTGGAAAAGGGAAAAGGTGTGTTATTCGAGGTATGCTTTCTATTTAGGATGTTCCTGTTCAAGTTTTGTTTGACGGGGCTTCCCATTCCTTCGTGTCTAGTGACCTCGTAGATAGGTTGGAATTGGAACTCGAGATTTGTTGTAATTTGGTCTTATAGAGTTACAGATGCATGTTTGCTTGTGATTGTTTTGTTTTAGGCTTGACTGGGTTTAGCATTATTTTGGGAGTCGATTGGCTCCAAGGGTATAGGGTGGTATTGGGTATCTATCTAGTAATGGAAATAATAACTGGAACTAAGGGATACTTGAGACTGAGTTTGAGTTAGTGAATAGTCGTCGGCGATGCCGACTAGTGTTATAGAGAGAATATCGTTGTTGTAAGTTCTAGTTGTCTCCGGAGGCAAATGTACGTTGGTTGGACGTGCAGTAGTCTGGTTAGAACTAGAGTTGCCTTTTACGCTTGACATATAGCATGGGTTGTCATGAGATCAACAATAGTTTCGAAGCAGGATTGGCGAGGATAGGCAGAGTTAGTTATGAGTGCTTGAGTGTTTGGTTTTTTTGTTCATATCATCTCACGTAGATTGTCTAAATTTGAAGGAGATGATCCTTGAGTGCTTGTCTGATATTGGTTAGGCCTTTGGGGCTTGTGCTTGGGGAATGTCGAGTTTGACTTGGATGGTTTGCTTGAGATATAGGTAGATTTTGTGATTTCCATTGGATGATGTCTTGGTTTGCTCGAGGAATAAGGTGCAGCTCGGAACATGATAAGACTGTTCGATGACGTGAACTGCCCCAAGTTGGACTCGACAGGGCTATGAGATGACTCGAGTTGGACTCGAGAAGACGGCAAGGTAATGGATTGACTCGAGTTGGACTCGAGAGGGATGCAAGAAAATGGATTGACTTAGGTGGGACTCGAGTTGAAGATGGAGATGTGGATAGCTCTTCTGGTGGAAGGCCAAGGAATCGTCGATAGTTTGGAGTATTCTAGGCGGACTCAAAGCAGGGGTATCTGGGGATGCCCATTTACCTTGGATCCGTTGGACATGATCTAGTTATCCTTGGAGGATAAACGTACGTTGGACGTGCGGTAGTCCATTTGGAGCCGGGGCTTCTATTAGCCCTTGAGATTGGTTGGACCAGTCATATGGGTATCAACGTATTCATGGCTTTAGCAGGTGATAGATAGGACTTGTTTGATGGATGCTATGGTTGCTATGTTTGTTCCTATTTTTCTTCTCTTGAGTAGACTATCACTTGTAGGGTTTTAGCGATGGGAAACAAAGAGATAATGGTATATACGGGTGCCTATAGTACCAGACTAGGTGCGGTAACAGGTGCATTGAGTTGTAGACATGCCGGTCTAGGGGCTATGTTCCTAGGATGGAAGCAACTAGAGTATATCGCGGGATATGATTTCAGACCTAAGTATGGATTAGATCCAGAGATGTTAACAAGTTTGAAGATCAAACCGATTTCGATTGAGTATACTGGTTCCAGTTAGATGGACGATCCTAACCTATTGGAAATCATCTCTAAGGTAGAGATGGGTATCTATAGCGAGAGAATGATTAAGCAAGGACTTGACCGAGAAGAATGGCTTCGAAATAGTGAGAGGGTTTTTGTACCCAACGTAAAAGGATTGAGTGATGAAGAGGGACGTTGGGAAGTTTATAACCAAGTGCATGAACTGCCAGTTAGTTAGAGTCGATCGAAAGAAGCCAAGTGGTTTGTTACAACCAGTGGAGATTCCCGAATGGAAATGAAAACAAATCTCAATGGATTTCATTGATGGTTTACCAAGGATTGGATCGGATTATGATGGTATTTGGGAGAATTGTGCATTATAGGATCTTTGAGAGCTTGTATATTGGATTTTTGAGGGTCATGGGATGACCATTTGCATCTGGCTGAGTTCGCATATAGTAGCAGTTATCCCTTTGTTAGTAAACCACATGCTAGGATAGGCTTGTTAAGTTATTGCGCATGTTTGATTGTTCGTAAATGGCTGGTAGGCATGCGGGATACTTTTATTTGTTTTGGTTAAGGAATTTCGGGGGCAAAATTTCTTAAGGGGGAAAAAATGTAACGACCAGCATTCTACACATCAGAGGATCGTAGAATATTTATTTCTTTTCCTTGAGAAGTCGAATGGTCGTGTAACTTTGGGAAGCGACTATTTGGGTCATTTTCCATGTTCACGATTTTTATCGATTTTTAAATGACCATTTTGCCCTTGAAGAATATTGTTTCCCCTATAACTTTTCATTAGTAAGGAGTTTTGACTTGAAACCACTTCCATTTGATTCGGGTGATGGTTTCTCTTTCCGTAGAGTGGTCACATTAATTAAACGGACTTACCGTTTGGGAGATATGGCTGAAATAAGATTTGGAAGGTGAAAAACAGCTTAATTGGGTAATTAGCAGCAAGATCCATTAGGGATTTCGGGATTAGGGGTATTTAAGGGCTGAAAGGGGCTAGAGAAACATTTCTTTATCATTTTTGCAGCAGCCACTTTCATTTCTTCAACCTTAACAATGGCTTCCAACTCCCAAATCACCTTCTAATCACCGTTTAATCATATATTAGCCTAATCAATATCAAATTAAAGCGGATTAGCATAGAGATCGAGGTAGAGCTGTTGTGTTGCATAGAGATTCGACCCAAATCAGAGATATTTTCAGATCTGAGATTTATTTGTGGCTAAGGTGAGTGATTTGCCTGGTTTTTCACTAATTACGGCTAATTAGGGGTGATTAGTGTTAATTAACGAAATTTTGTGTTATTAAAATCTGGAAAAATATGTAGAAATTCTTAAATATTATTTTATGCCTCCTTTAGAAATTTGGGTTAATTTGGATATGTTTTGCTAATCGTATGGTTAAATCATGATAAAGGTGATTAAGAGGAAAATCATAGTTTTGGGTATGTTTGATCCATATTTGCATGTTAAATTGTTGTTTTGGTGTTTATGGTTGACTATACATGCTGCTACTACTGTTTGGAATGTTTTGTAATTGACTAGAACTGTTAGATTGGTCGAAAACGCCGTCGTATGGCGTAAATAGCTTGCTGGAAAGTTGCAGGAAATTGGTTAGTAACCTGTTCGTGAAGCATCTCCGCGACCATGTGGAAGGGGGCGGACCCTCATAGAGCGACCGTGAGGAAGGTGGCGAACCCTAATAAAGCGACCATGTGGAAGGGGGCGAACCCTCATAGAGCGACCGTGAGGAAGAGGGCGAATCCTAGGAGGGTGACCGTGTGGAAGGAGGCGAACCCTCATAGAGCGACCGTGAGGAAGGTGTGAACCCTAGGATGGTGAGCCGTGAACCGCGCCTGGAAGGAAAGAGGACCACGAGCCGATACAAAAGAGGACCACGAGCCGATGCCAGAGCGAGCCGCGAGCTGCGAGCCAAAGGATATGGGGAGGACCACGCGGCGACGATCGTAAACTCTTCTGAAGATCAAAACCAATTCAACCAAAACCCGAGATGCAAAGGTAGTCCAAATAGGAAGTTAGAACTCAGGATCCAGACGGGAACCAACGAGTTAACTTCTTGAGTTGGACTTTGCTGCGGGACATTTGCAAAAGGGGTTATCGATATCCATAACTTTAGTTCACCACTGAGAGATGGATTAGTGGCTATGGATCAGTTTAGTGGAGTCATTGTGACTCCATGGAGCAAAGTGATCGTAGAAAAGGATTGGGTGATCGAGTGGTGGATATCGTATGCTTTACGCACTGAGTGAGAGATGTGCGGATGATTATTATGTTTGATATTTGCTATCACCATGACCCACACCTCCAATTACACTTTATGTTAGTGTTACCTTAGAGTACTGTTCATCTTGTTGTGCTAACTCTTTGGTTGTAGGTTCAGGTATGATTAGATTATACCTGTTATTGTTCTGTTTTGCTACTTATCGCTCATACCAGACTTTTGTCTGACCCAGAGTTTTATGTCTCTTCTTATTACACTGGGTGCTCCTAAACGAGCAGACTAGAGACATGTTAGTTGGTTATGCACAAGTAGCTGTCCGGAGACGAGCAGGAGGCTTACATGTATTACTCTCATATATTCTCCCTGTGTTATTGTTGGTCACTACTTTGGGCATTAGTAGTGTACCTTTCTATTTTTCTTTAGAGACAGTTTTAAAAGTTGTAATAAAGATGGTTTGGATCATAAGCTGTATTTTGAACTTTTCGCTGTTATGATGGTTTAGTTTTCATCTTATGCACTGTCTTGCCTGTTTTATGTCAAGTTATGTTATTATTATATTTTATTCCATGCGCTATGAGATATACAACAGGTTCTTTGGTGCTTCATCGTCTGCTTCTTTTCTTTTGACAACCGTCCCGTGCCAGTCGGACATCGGCACAACGCATTTCAGGGGAAATGTCGGCTGGTGCGAGGCGGGCCGTCACACTCTAACTGTAAACTAATAAGAGAACAACTTCCTAAGTATAAACCCCGAAGGCCAAAACCAACATCAGATCGATGCCCAGAAAGTTGTTCAACATAACTAATCTCTAGTCAATTTCTAATTTCAGTAATTCCATTTAAATTCCTATTTCAAAACCCAATTTCCTTTATAATATTTTCATTTCACAAAATATTTATTTTAATCCGTTTTTCACATCCACGTGAATAACATTCCTTTTATATAATCAATTCAGTTTGATTAGCAATTATAAAAATATCCAAATTCCAAATTCTATTTATACTTTTATTTGTAGAACTATTCGTAAAAATATTATTTATTTTCAACTTTTATAATTGCATTGAAAATTTACTTTATAACTGCTACCTTCACATTCTGTTTCAAATATCGGTGTTGAAACCGATTTTACTTCTCTACATACATTTAGACTTATATATTCCATTTATCAAATGATAAATATTTTATTTAATTTGTAAAACATTATTCTTATAAATTAATCTTCTCAATCTATCTGTTAAAATAGATTCTATTTAAAATCTAATTAAAATCCATATCTCATAGTTCTTTTATATCTCGCCATTTCCTTTTTTATATTAATTTTCCAATTATTTCCTTTTTATAAAATCTACTGATTTTATAAAATTTTAAATTCAACATCCAATTCAAACATTGCTTTTTATATTCTAATATTACTTATGGTATTTAAAATACCACAACAGTGCCATCCAAACACACATAATCAATAATAGAGTATATATCAAATCATATATCACAATATATGAAAAACCATAATACAAATGTTGAAGAATCCAGTTGGACCCCTCAAACCTGTTTCCCTACATCCACAGATGTTAATCAACATAAATAACATGATTTTATATCGATACGAAATATCCTGATAAACAGAATCAATATTTAATTAACGTTTATATATATATATAACTATATCTATATTTTTAACCAATTAACTAGCAGTTCACCCAGACAATCAACACACAACAATCAACCATCATTTATCAATTCTAAAAATACGTTATAAAAATATAAACTGGGCAGAATTAGTGAGTTTTACTCACTTTGGACGTTTATCATTAAATAACGATAAATGGTCGTTGATTCAGATCAGGCAATTTATTTCGCTATAAATTGTAACGAGCTCCAATTCACTCCGAATCAATTCCATTGTGTAGCCCTCGTCCATACGATTCCAACGACACTTGTTTCACATAATTCTGCCCACGAATGATCGAGTTATAGTGATTACAAATATTAAGCATTGATTTAATCTTATAATATAAACTTAATTAATTATCATTGTCGTTTTAACCTTTAATACCCACTTGTTCATCGTGATCGCTCCCTCCATGTCTTACCGTTCAAACCACCAAAGACGCCATTGAACCCTCCCTCACGTCCTCAACCACATCACATTTATAGCCTTCATTATCATCACGTCCCCGACATTGAATTGTTGTGCACCCAAGAACGACCAAACCAAAATGGATTAAACCTTATTTGCTGTAATCAAACATGCATGCCCTATACCCGAAGTCCTTTCCGCTTTCATGAACCCTGTAATGACCCGTTTAAATATATAAATATATTTATGTACATCGAACATCCAAGGATCGAAAATATCGGTCATTAACATGAAAGAAATTAGAGGGTGAGAATAGATAAGATAGAAACTTAGAATAGGAGAAGAAGAAGAACACAACATCAGAGTAAACACGAATCTCACAGCAGAACGAATAAAATATAACATAACTTGAAATAAAAGATTTACTTGCATGTACAAATCATTTTTCAAGCACAGCACTTACAACACAGCGGAATAATAACTATATGCATTTACAGATACTTGAAGAGCTGGAGCAGGAGGCTTCAGGATCATATAGCTATAGTTATTATTCCACTGTGTTGTAAGTGCTGTACTTGAAAAATGATTTGTATATGCAAGTAAATCTTTTATTTCAAGTTATGTTATATTTTATTCGTTCCGCTGTGAGATTCGTGTTTACTCTGATGTTGTGTTCTTCTTCTTCTCCTATTCTAAGTTTCTATCTTATCTTTTCTCACCCTCTAATTTCTTTCAAGATACACTGGCGAAAGGTGGTTCCATACCTTGTCATAGTTGGAAATCCATTACCCAATACGTGCTTGCGGTTTTGATTATATACTATATATGTAGAACGTGAGATGAAAGCGTTTCTGCTAGATGATTATTATATTGTGGTTGATAGACATTATTATAATATCAAAAGGTTTTGATATAAAGATATTTTGGATTCTCATAAGGGAAAAACCCGTTCCATTATACGACGTGGTCTTATGAGATATCATTTTACCTGCTTGAATCGTTTTAAACTGTTTTACTCACACTAGTCCCATGACTGACCTGGAGTTTATTTTGTTTTGTATTCCCTAAACTCTTGGGTGCCCAATTTTGTACGGGCAGTCAAGTAGTCGGGATTTACATATATACTGGAAGAGCTTGGAGCAGGAGGCTTCAGGATTATATAGCTATAGTTATTTCCGCTGAGTTGTAAGTGTTGTACTCTGATACTGTTATTGTATACATATAATGATTTTATTTCAAGGATATATTATCTATTATATGTTATTCGTTCCGCTGTGAGATTCGTGTTACTCTGATGTTGTGTTCTTCTTCTTCTATTCAAAGTTTCTATCTTATGTTTCCTCACCCTCTAATTTCTTTCATTAATGACTGGTATTTTCGATCCTTGGATGTTCGATATGTGTTGTGTATCGAATAACCAAGATCGTAAAAAACCCAGGTCATTACAAACCCGCTGACTGTTTCCATCAAACTACTGCCATTCTTAATCCCAACAACCATACTGCTTTGTTCTCGTTAACAACCAATTATATGATAAAGAATCACAGGCTGATAATCCTCTTCGTTAAATCCTTCATCCCATAAAACCAACTCCACCAATAACATCGGCAATTCCCCCCTTTTAACGTAAATAATTACGTTTAAAGTATAGCTCGTTTTCTCTTTCTTCACGGATACAACAAGAACATAGCTCCTTCTTGCCTGTTACCCTCAGGCTACAGCGAAATCTTCCATCTCCTCTGTGCATTCATGGTCCACCCTGAACTAAACATTTTGGACTAGCAACGCATTGGAAAAGTGTCTCCCGAACTCACATCACAATTAAACTTCACACCTATCAGTGCGCCACTCCAATACTAACTTCCATCACCACTATTAACACTCCAGTATAAACATTTTGTAGCCAAACAACCCACCACCGAGATCTTTGACCAGACCTCTCCGTTGACTCGACCACCCATTTAATCCGCCGCCGCCACCCACGAGATCAGTGCAACCAACTCCATCGCTACCCTACCCTCTGTTCACCACCTCAATGCCAGAATCGGCAATCAACGCAAGACCTAGGGCTACTGTAGAAACCGCGATTTTCATGGAATGAGATCGCACCTAGGAGGCAGTATATAGGATTGAAGCTCGTGAAACAAAGATTAAAATGAATCGAAGATTGAGATTAAAGGAAATTTCTATGATTTATATGAATTTTAGAGGATCGAAATCTTTTACTGAATGGAAAAGAACAAAGCGGCGCATTCCTTGACCACAGAAAAATCAATTTTGGGTTAGAAGGTAAAAGGTATTTATAGGATATAAATAATAATTTATAAATTGATTATTTTATTAATTTGTAATTACCGCTACTTGTATTTGTCTTGTAAAAATCCGTATGATTACATATGATATCCAATTCCGACGAAAATGGACATGTAGCTACAGTTCGACATTACGGACCCAACGAAACTTATTTCGTCATATTCCGAGTCCGTTTGCTCACACAGCGTATTTTTAAAATCAGATTATCGATAGTTTTTTCACAATAAAATCCTGTATGGCCACATACTGACTTCAAAAATCATGAAATTTGAAATTTAACAATAATTTAATATTTTGGATCCAACAGAATTAATTTCGTCGAAAATGGAGGTCGTTTGCAAAAAGTGCTATTTTCTAAGGCTCTAAATAAACCAAATTCAATATTAATATATTTAAAACAATTTAGTTTAATAAATTAATATTATCATATATATTCACATAGAATATCATACAGCTCCAAAATATACATATCTGGATTTATAACTCGATATTTTTAATCCGGGTTAAATCGATATTCCATTTATATTAAAACCCATTTATAATATAAATAAATCATTATAAATTATAAACGAATTCCATAGCGACTTTCTGGAAATTTAATTTGGACATAACTCACAATCTACACGATGAAATCTTGATTTTTCTCTTCCATTAGAAAAATATAGTTCACCAGATCCGAACGTTTCTTGTTTCACAGGAATCCGACTTAAAACGGATTATGTATATTCAATTAAAGTTCGAATCGCCAAATTACGAACTACCGCGCCATTTCGAGCTCAATTATAATTATAATATAATCTATATGTTCTAACATCGTTTATTAAAAAGATTCGTTATTAAAATTCGAATCTAGACTTAACTAAATCTCTTATACTACCCAATTCACACAATATTGCGAATTCTACTATTTCTGGCTATTTCAGAATTAAATATATTATTCTATTAATTATATTAATTAAATATTCAATATAATTTAATTCAAGTCATTTAAAATTACTAAAAAATAATTAAATATTTAAATAAATAAATTATTTGACCGTTAAAAATACGTGATGTTACATTCTTTCCCCCTTACAAGAATTTCGTCCCTGAAATTACTAAGGTAGAAAACAAACCCTATTAACTAGGTTAAAAGTTATTCGTTTTACTTCTTCAACTTCAGTTTCAACTGAAAATCAATTCCAATTAAAATATTAATTTATTCTACTGACGGAAATTTTCAAAAATCCTGAAAATTTTCTAACACCTTAAATTTTCGAAAAATTTCGCCAGCGTCTCCTTTGTACGGCTCAATCGGTACAACTACAACTCGCCTCTTTAGGCCTTCTCCCATCCAAAAGAAAATCAAACATCCCAGCGGCTTGCCAAATAGGCTCATAAATAATCAAACTCATATAAAATATAAACTTGTACCTTTTTGTCGGGCATACCCTTATATCCTTTCCATCTACTACCAATTCAGCATATACAAATGCATTCCCAATTAATTTCTAATCAATTCATTCTCAACATAATCATTCTCTTATAACCCAACCAAATTCCATTTCAAACTCGAGTTCCATTCTCGATTCCAAGCTCTCAACTCATCTATAAAATATAGTTCTAGATCCCTATCTCACAATCCAATTTTATTCGATATTTTCTATTTCAATTCAATTTCCACTTAACTGGTTTCAATTCAATTCCTATTTGCTTAATTCACAAATTTCTGTTTAATTTGTTTTTAACTCAAACAAGATTTTCCTAGGAGGTTTAAACAGTTTACCATATCAAAAATCAAACTTTCCTTTTTAAGATCCAAAACAACTCGTTTCCTGTTCCTCAAAACAATTCAAAACCAATATCTTTGGTAGTAATCTGTCACTTAGAACTTGAAAATGAACACTGATGATGTGGCCGGCATCATCAGAATTATTTTCCAGTGATAAAAGTGATTCAATACTATATCATTTCAAACTCAATTTAAACATTCCATTTTGAAATCTATTTCAAAATATTCTTCCCAACACTTCTATAACAATTCAAAATCTCCTAGGATTTTAAATTTTCCTTATATTTATTCCAAATCCATTTATAAACACTTCTCCAACTTTTAGAAATTTTAATTCCAATTCTGATTTAAATTCCGATTTAACTCATTTCATAACACTTATCGAATTTTATTTGGTTACATATACATATATATAACCAACTTAATTATAATCTTTTTCGATTAATATAACAACCAACACTTACAATATACTTAATAATTATCTTAAGATAAATATTTTCTTTATATCAAAATATACTTTGGGTAAAATTATTTCATTTACCCTCTATCAAAATATACCGTGTCGGTTCATCGTACTCAAGTGTTTAGAAACCCCTACCGATACAGTGGATCAATCTGATCGACCAGAACTCATAAACAACGCAACCAATAAATCTCCATAATATAAAACAATTTTTTATAAAGTCTATTAGTACGTTCACTTGTATATATGCACTCAAACTCAATCAAGGGTATTACTAACTCCATCTCATTGAGTTACGCCACAGAGCCAAGGTAATCACTTAACCTTCAGCTCTAATACAAAGTAACAACCCGAGAGATTTCCGACATCGGTAATCGACGTACAACAACTTGTCGACTATTCAAGAATTGAAAATACTGGAATGTCAATAGAAAAAAGTTAGAGGGTGTGAATAGATCAGATAGAAAATTAGAATAGAAGAAGGAGAACATAACAACAGAATCGAGCAACACGAATCTCATAGCGGAACGAATAGATATATTATATAACATAACTTTGAAATAAAACTAGTATCTATATACAATACCATTATCGGAGTACAACACTTACAACATAGCATAAATAAACAATAGCTATACAATCCTAAAGCCTCCTTCTCTAGATCTCCAAGTATATCTGTAAAATCTCGACTACTTGACTGTCCGTACAAAATTGGGCACCCAAGAGTTTAGGGAAAACAAAATAAACTCTGGGTCAGTCATGTGACTGGTGTGAGTAAACTCCAACCATTTGTTTAACTTTTAAAATACTTTTTAAAAGAAAGAATAATCATAAAACCAATCCACACATAAACATAGATGGTTTTTACCTTACGATAACCCAATTTTTTTTAAATCCATACTCTTCTGATAATATAATAATGTCTCAATCAAATATAAATAGCAATCTTGTGGAATCCTTTCATCTCATGTTCCACATATATAATATAGAATCAAAAACCATAGGCGCTTATTGGGTATTGGATTCCAACTGGTAAGGTATGGGAACACCTTCCGACAGTGTATCTCTAGAGAGGAATACACCGGGTTCAACAAGAACATCTTGCAATCCAGGCCAAACATGACTGGTCACTTATTTCGTTTGAGTATACCGAATGTATTATGACCAACAGTTGGGATCAACAACCGTTACCCGAAAGGGTCAGCATCAAAATAGGTTAAAGAAGTAAATGAAATTTCCCTAGATCAGGTGACAATTCACCATAATTGGCAGCTACCCACTTAGCCATGCGACTTACTTGAATTTATACCATTTCCTGGTTGTGAGGCTAGAGTTCATAACGTACAGATCACACCTTTATTTACTTTGAATGTCACATCATCATACCCGCCAAATCACACATTGATTTCTCCAAAAATACCACGGGTATACAGTTAAGAGAAACGAATTTCTCTACCACCAAATGTAAATAAGTTTGAAGAGATCAACTTACTTGATCTATTAAATATACTCCGTCATATATTCTTACATACAAGTTGTCCTGGGACTGGACAAGCCGAAGTCATTATTCTATAAATCCATCTTAGGCAATTTCTACCTAGGATTTGCTAGAACAGCCCTTACATAAACTCTGTCTTCAATTATCTTCATCATATTTGATTCGCAATGTTAACGCTCATATGGAGTGGTTTTCAGATATAATGGAAAACATCCATACACACAACGATCTTATTTCCAAATGGAAATTTTATCGATCAATCAACATTTTTCCCTATAAATTAATTTATCATTAATTTACTCACTTCCCCATTACCCGTTTCCATATATTCATCAATCCTCATTTTCTAAATTTAAAAAATATACATTATTAAATTTGGAAAACTTTTCTATTTCTGATTCACACGTCACTTTCTTCCCACATCTATCAGTCTCTAACTGTAAACTAGTAAGAGAACAACTTCTTAAGTATAAACCCCGAAGGCCGAAACCAACATCAGATTGATACACAGAAAGCTGTTCAACATAACTAATCTCCAGTCAGTTTCTAATTTCAGTAATTCCATTTAAATTCCTATTTCAAAACCCAATTTCCTTCATAATATTTTCATTTTGCAAAATATTTATTTTAATCCAGTTTTCATATCGAATGTGAATAACATTCCTTTTATATAATCAATTCAGTTTGATTAGCATTTACAAAAATATCCAAATTCCAAATTATATTTATACTTTTATTTATAGAACTATTCATAAAAATCTTATTTATTTTCAACCTTTATAATCTCATTGAAAATTTCCTTTATAACTGCTACCTTCACATTCTATTTCAAATATCGGTGTTGAAACCGATTTTACTTCTCTATATAAACTCAGACTTATATATTCCATTTATCAAATGATAAATATTTTATTTAATTTATAAAACATTATTCTTATAAATTAATCTTCTCAATCTATCTGTTAAAACGGATTCTATTTAAAATCTACTTAAAATCCATATCTCATAGTTCTTTTATATCTCCCCATTTCCCCTTTTTATATTAATTTTCCAATTATTTCCTTCTTATAAAATCTACTGATTTTATAAAATTTTAAATTCAATATCCATTTCAACATTCTTTTTTATGTTCTAATATTACTTATGGTGTTTAAAATACCAAACCAGTGTCATCCAAACACACATAATCAATAACAGATTATATATCAAATCATATATCATAATATAATATAAATGTTGAGGAATCCAGTTGGATCCCTCCAACCTGTTTCTCTGCATCCACAAATGTTAATCAACATAAATAACATGATTTTATATCAATACCAAACATCCTGATAAACATAATCGATATTTAATTAACGATTTTTTTTACATATAACTATATCTGTATTTTTAACCAATTAACTAGCAATTCATCCAGACAATCAACACACAATAATCAACAATCATTTATCAATTCTATAAATATGTTATAAAAATATAAACAGGGCAGAATTAGTGAGTTTTACTCACTTTGGACGTTTATCGTTAAATAACGATAAACGGTCATTGATTCAGATCAGACAATTTATTTCGCTATAATTTGTAACGAGCTCCAATTCACTCTGAATCAGTTCCATTGTGTTGCCCTCACCCATACAATTCCAACGACACTTGTTTCATTTAATTCTTCCCACGAATGATCGAGTTATAGTGATTACAAACATTAAGCATTGATTTAATCTAATAACATTAACTTAGTTAGTTATCATTGTCGTTTTAACCTTTAATACCCTTCTGTTCATCGTGATCGCTCCCTCCGTGTCTTACCGTTCAAATCACCCAAGACGCAATTGAACCCTCCCTCACATCCTCCACCGCATCACAACTACAGCCTCCATTATCATCACATCCCTAAGATCAAATTGTTATGCACCCAAGAACGACCAAACCAAAATGGATTAACCCTTACTTGCTGTAATCAAACACGCATGCCTTATACTCGAAGTCCTTTCCACTTTCATGAACCCGCTGACTGTTTCCATCAAACTACTACAATTCTTAAGTCCAACATCCATACTGCTTTGTTCATGTTAACAACCAATTATTTGATAAAGAATACACATGCTGATAATCCTCTTCGTTAACTCCTTCATCCCATAAAACCAACTCCACCAATAACATCAGAAATTCCCCCCTTTTAATGTAAATAATTACGTTTAAAGTATAGCTCTTTTTCTCTTTCTTCTCGGATACAATAAGAACGCAACTCCTTCTTGCCTGTTACCCTAAGGCTACGACGAAATCTTCCATCTCCTATATGCATTCACGGTCCACCCTGAACCAAACATTCTGGACTAGCAATGCATTGGAAAAGTGTCTCCCGAACTCATACCATAGTTAAACTTCACACCTATCAGTGCGCCACTCCAATACTAACTTCCATCACTAGTATTAACTCTCCAATATAAACATTCTGTAGCCAAACAACCCACCACCGAAATCTTTGACCAGACCTCTTCGTTGACTCGGCCACCCATTTAATACGACGCCGCCACCCACGAGATCAGTGTCACCAACTCCATCGCTACCCTACCCTCTGTTCACCACCTCGATGCCAGAATCGGCAGTCAACGCAAGACCTAGGGCTACTGTAGAAACTGCGATTTTCCTCGAATGAGATCGCACCCAAAAGGCAGTATATAGGATTGAAGCTCGTGAAACAAGGATTAAAATGAACCAAAGATTGAGATTTAAGTAAATTTCTATGATTTTATATGAATTTTAAAGGATCGAAATCTTTTACTGAATGGAAAAGAACAAAGCGGCGCATTCCTTGACCACAGAAAAATCAATTTAATGTTAAAAGGTGGAAGGTATTTATAGGATATAAATAATAATTTTTAAAGCGATAATTTTATTAATTTGTAATTACCGCTACTTGTATTTGTCTTGTAAAAATCCGTTTGATTACATACGATATCCAATTCTGACGAAAATGGACATGTAGCTACAGTTCGACATTACGGATCCAACGAAACTTTTCATATTCCGAGTCTGTTTTCTCACACAGTGTATTTTTAAAGTCGGATTATCGACTGTTTTTCAAATTGAAATCTCGTACGGCCACATACTGACTCCAAAAATCACGAAATTTGAAATTTAACAATAATTTAATATTCCGGATCCAACAAAATTAATTTCATCGAAAATGGAGGTCGTTTGCAAAAACGGCTATTTTCTAAGGCTCTAAATAAACCAAATTAAATATTAATATATTTAAAATAATTTAATTTAATATTTAATAAATTAATATTATCATATATATTCACATAGAATATCATACAGCTCCAAAATATACATATCTGGATATATAACTCGATATTTCAAATCCAGGTTAAATCAATATTCCATTTATATTAAAATTCATTTATAATATAAATAAATCGTTAAAAATTATAAACGAATTTCATAGCGACTTTCTGGAAATTTGATTTGGACATAACTCACAATATACACGACGAAATTTCGATTTTTCTCTTCCATTAGAAAAATATAGTTCACCAGATCCGAACGTTTCTTGTTTTACAGAAATCTGACTTAAAACGGATTCTGTATATTCTATTAAAGTTTGAATCGCCAAATTACGAGCTACCGCGTCATTTTGAGCTCGATAATAATTATAATATAATCTATACATTCTAACATCATTTATTAAATAGATTCATTATTAAAATTCGGATCTAAACTTAATCAAATCTCTTATACTACCCAATTCACACAATATTGTGAATTCTACTATTTTTGACTATTTCGGAATTAAATATATTATTCTATTAATTAAGTATTCAATATAATTTAATTCAAGTCATTTAAAATTACCAATAAATAATTAAATAAATAAATTATTCGACCGTTAAAAATATGGGACGTTATAGTTAGGATAGATCCAGATTAAAGAACTGGCTAAACATATAAAAAATGCACAGTGTACTTACTTGGCAACTTCGGACATAAGGATTCAAACTTTTCCAATCTTTTGTCATTCATCTAATAACTGCATGTCTTTAGTGCTTCCTTTATATTTTATCATATCTACATTGCACACACTAGCACACACACGCAGGGGGTATAGGCTACTATACTCTAATCATCGATGTTTCTTCAATAGTACAGCTAATATGTCTCGAAGGTACCCAACCAGATACTCGGAGTCCAAGAAAGGCAAAGCTCTGGAGTCATCGTCCAATCCCAACATTCCATTGTCGAGTCCTGATTCAGGGAGCCCTGACTACAAATTCGAAATTGATCTTCATGAAGATGTAAAATCATCCTGGGGAGAGATTTCTATGGACGAAGAAGAAGAAGGGGGAGTGGGAGATAATCGAGCCCTTGATTAATTCAACGGCGCGATTATCTTAAATAAACTTCTTGATCTCGGGTTTCAACAACAGACGAAGCCAGACTCAAACAAATATGATTAAAGCACGGGATATCTTGGGAGGAGGTCAGAGTTGCAACAAACATTCTAAATAGTCTCGACAGTCCTCTAGAAGGGTATATGGCAATAAGCAAGTTAATGTGTTCAGTCGGAGCCATTCCTCCGTTCCTTCCTTTCGTTGTCGACTTTCTAAGACGATTGAGAATAGCGCGATGCAACTCCAACCAACTGCTTACTCCTATTTGTATACATTGTACATAGCGTACATGGAGGTTCTAGGTGTAGAGCTCACCTTCAAAGATGTAATTTTTTTCTACCACTTCAAGCATCGCGAAAAAGAGACTCCTTCCTCTCTCTATTTTGAGTTCGTTCCCAAGAGAAAAATCATCGGTGATGGATTCAGCAACGTAGGTGACATAAGGCCCTAGTGGTTTTATATTCGACACCAGCCCAGGTGTGCTAGGAGGTGGATGAAATCCAGTGAGTTTCAAGTCTTAGCTTTCTTGCTTTAACTATACTTTTAGATTTTTTGACCCTTCTTTCTTATTTCTAGTTCCAAATCCTAAGAAAACACAGCCTGGCTGCTTTACTGAACGCTAACCAGATTTCTTAAGTGTTAGAAAGTGCTTAATGGACGAGTTCCTTCATCGGCATCATCTGCTTGATAAGCGGCGGAGTATAGGTGTAGGAGCTCATGCTTATATATATGGGCCCCTAGTCCAAGTTCCTCCCATGTCCGAAGGGTCTAAAAATGTGCCCCTAGCTGAGGGGCAAACAACAACGACAGCTGAAGTTGGTAAGGGCTCGAAAAGCAGAGATCCCACGGGTTCAAGTCAAGAACCGCAATCGGGAGAAAAAGAGAAAATTCCTGAGAGATAAAGCCTATTGAAATTCACAAGAGTCCCTTCCCAGTAAATGTTCACACCAAGGAACTTTTGGAGAGACCAATCGGGGCAGAGCCTCTTGATACTTCTCCGAAAGACCTCCATTCTTGAGAGCCAGCCTTCTCCTAGGACTCCGTCTCCCGCCAAGTGACCTGTTCACGATCCCCATCGAAAGGATTCCATTTTCAAAGGCATGAGTGATTTTGCCTTACCTAACCAAATATATTCTTCCCAAGATCTCGACTCCATCTCTTTCTTTCCTCCTTCTGAAGAGGAAATCCGCCAACTAAAACCGGAAGGATAGCTATAAGCCTAACTCTATGCTTCGGTCCGTTGGGGGGTTCACTTAGGACATGCACCACACTGGAACTGCATGTCACAACACCTGTGTGTTACGCTACATCCTGGTTCTAATACTGGTTCATGTTAACTTGTAGGAATGATGCCTTATTGCAGCAACAATCCTAAGAACCTCCGGGGCAGTCTTCCCACGCCTTACTCCGACTCCGAACACGATCACAGGGATAACCACGGGAGAGACTGTTGAAGGCGTTATGAAACACACCACCCCTCAAGTTCCTGTTTTCTAGCTCGCTTGGATTCCGATAAGCATAAGAGTCATCAAAGCCACCAGAACGAGATAAACAAACTCCTAAAGCCCCAGTCCTTCCAAAAGAGTCGCATACTCAAGATAAGCCATCCAAGAAGCATTTCAACCCCAAAGACAAGACCATGGATAAGGATAAGGAGAAAGATAAAGGTGGTGCGACCATCATTCCCACTATGTGTAAGTCCATTGATATTACCACATCAGGTCCTGTGACACTTGACTCTTCCACTGCTGCCAGGATGAAAGTCTTAAAGGAGAAATTCCCAGACTATCAATTCGCGAATATGCATTTTGTGCCTAACCTCGAACCGGATCCTTCGAACTGGACAGAGGGTGTCAAGGCTCATATAGATTTCGTGGATCATGCAAATTCGCCCAAAGGATATCAAAAATTGTAAAGGTCGTGTTGTTGGACTTAGATAATCTAAAGCAAATGTACGAATATGACGTATCCTCTAGAAGGACTGTAGAGAAGGAGCTTGAGGATGCTCAAGCCATACTTTCCCTTGTGCAACGTGACGCCGAAAGTTATAAGAAATTGCATGGTGAGTTACAACAGTGTTTCCATTCTGAACTTGACTCCCATAATAAGGAAATCACAGCCCTCAAGAAGCAGTGTGAGAGTGCCACCTCCAAAAATGCTGAGTTAAAGCTGTCTCCTGCCTGTTTTGAGCAAGAGAAGACTGATCTTAATAAAGAGATTGCTAGTATGAAGGCCAAGCTGCCAGAGGCTGAGGAGAGGGGCGTACTAGTTGAAGGAAATGCTAACCTTTCACTTGAATCCGCTACCACTTCTAAGGCATGGCTCGTTGAAGCGCAAGGAGAGTTAGATGATTTTGGACATCTCCTCATATCCTTCTTTGCTCAAGTACTTCGGATTCGTGATATATCGTGGATACAGGACTATCCCACCACCTTGGTCGATGCATGGGACGAACTTGTAGACAAGGAGAAGCGGAGGTTAAAAGTTGAGATTATTGACGAGGAGGAGTTAATGAGAACATACTTGAGGGGCGAGGAGCCAAAGCACTTAGCAGAAGGGAGAAGATTGATTCAGGAGGCTAGGAAAGACGCCAAACCTCAAGCTATCCTCCTCTGCGATGCTTGAGAAGGTAGAAGTGGAGAAATATGACCTCGAATATTCGGGGATTACCCAAAGTGCACTTCTATCTTCTATCATCAAAGCTACGACTCCCGCTACTCCTAGAGAACAACCGATTGAAGGTATTTCCACCTTTTCTCCACAATTTGTCAAAGCTATTCTAGCGTGTCGTTGTATTATGAAGCTTCCAATTGAAAGGCCTGTTCTTTCCCCAGATTTAATAACTATTGCTCTTCCTGCTTTAGGTACAACGTCTGCTGATGTAATAGAAGAAAAGAAAAAGGAAGCAACCAACAAGTCTATAGTGCGTTCCAGTGCTGATGCCCCAAAGGAAGGATAAATGATTGATGCTCTGAAGGATCTTGATGGTAAGGAAGGTGAAGGGGATGCAGATGTTGTAGTTACTAGAGCTTCCGATGAGGCCGAGAATCTAACCCTTGCACAAATGAAAGCAAGGAATGAGCAACTCTTGAAGGCTAAGACTGAAAATTTAGAAGTGCCTATCTCGGTCGAGCCTATCCAAATGGTTCCCCATCCTGGCACCAATTGTTCATCAAGCTTTCTAGATCAATCAATGCAGACATGGCTTCCCAATCCACCTATAATATAGAAGATCCTTTGTTTGAGAAACCCAAGAAGAAGAAGCGCATCCTTACAAATGATGAGAAAGAGGAACAACAGAAGCTTAAAGAATCCAAGAAGTCCAAGGCTACTCCCAAACTGAAGTGAATCTTTTCCTTGATTTCTTTTTTGATTTCCACTGTCCTTACTATGGTTGTTGAGTGTGGCCCTCGCATTTTTGTCGTGTATAAACCTACACTTTGTAAATAAAGCACTGCTCCCATAATGTCGCATGTATGAAAGTTTATTATTTCCTTCAATACAATGTATTCATAATCAAAATATTACTAAGATGAGTAATAAACAATAAAACACATCACGATTAGCTAAGGGTTTCGATTCAATATCCCTGCAATTAGAGTATTACTAAACTAAGTAATAAGAAGCAGGTCACATTGTAGTTATCTAAAGTGTGTGATGTGTATGTATATGCCTCCAATCAATCTTGAACAGAGTGTCTGGCCAGGTCCCATTCGAGATTGATTAGTAATGACATATCACTGCCCCAGTATCAGTGGGGACTTCAAGCTCACCTCGTATTCATGCCACCAATCCTTCTGTGGGGTGTAAGACAAGTTCTTTGAGCACTCGATCCAAGTGCTTTTATACTCTCCTGTCATAGGTCCAGGTTAGAGTTATGGTTTAAAGCGATCTCTATTTGTGGTGCACCATTTCATGCTTACCCTTTTATACTCGCTCTCAAATCAAGAGATTTTGAGTTAGTCACGCGAACGGTCACATCATTCGCCTCGGCATTCCATCTACACTCTAATCCTTAGATTGGGAACTTGCCGATTCGAGTGTCGATATCAAAATTGAATTTAGTATGAACTCCATTCCTAACTCTGTGACACTGAGTTAGCCTAGCAAGCAGTCAAGTCACGCTAGCCCAGGCCTTGCCCCCCTTTTCCCTTGTGCCAAGGGCAAAGGTTGCTTTCAAGGGTGGCCAACTACAACCTTGTTGTTTATACTCACTCCGTTGATTTATGAGGAAGAGTTTCAAACACATGTAATATTCTCAAAAACACAAGTCGTCCAGAAATAAATGCAGTAAATAACAAGGGACACATGATATTTTTATATTCGTTTGGCTAAGTCTTAGCCTACATCCACTTTATAATCTCTTGTTTATATTGACCAAATAGTCTTGGGAAAGTCGTGCTTCATTACATAGCCTGATAAACAAAAGAGAGAAATACAAGATCAAGTCAAGTAGTGTCGTAAATGCTCAGCATTTCATTCTCTTGGGAGACGATCGTCATCAATGGTCGTTAGCCTGAAAGCTCCATTATCAAGCCTTTGATGAATGGCATATGATCACTTCCATTTCGGACCCATAAAAGTTGGGTTCGGGAGGACACACTTCAGTACTAGGTTGCCAGTCCAAAAGTTCTAGGTCGAACCTTCCAGTTGTAGTATCGAGTAACCTGATGCCTATGCTTTGAGGTACGCAAGTCCGCCTCGTCCCTCTTCTCATCAGTTATGTCCAAGGATTCAAGGAGAAGAGCTTTGTTTGTCATAGGATCGTAATATGTTGTCCGATGAGAGGGTACTTTAAGCTCTACCGGGATGACTACTTCGAAGCCATATGATAGTGAAAATGGAGTCTACCTGTTGCTATCTTGTAGGTCATTCATTATGCCCATAGAGCCAGAGGTAATTCATCAACCCACATGGCCTTCGCCTGCTCCAATCGCTTTTCAGAATGGACTTAATGATCTTATTCACAGCTTCTGCTTGCCCATTCAATTGCAGATGTGCCACAGTGGTGTATCTCTTCTTAATGTGGTACCGTTGATTGAAATTTCTGAATTCTGCGCTGTCGAATTGGGTCCCATTGTCAGTTATGATAGTCCTCGGGGTTCCAAATCGACATATATATTTATGACAATGAAATTGATCACTCGCTTTGTCGTGATTGTGGTTATTTGTTCGGTCTCTGTCCACTTCGTAAAGTAATCTACAGCCACGATTGCGTACTTTGCTCCGCGTTTAGCGATTGGGGGCTCCCAATGATGTCAATTCCCTATACGGAAAACGAGTACAAACTTACCAAGTTGGCTAGGTGGGCCTCTAGGAATCCTTCCAAAATTTTGACACTTATCACAGCGTCGTGAATATCAGCAGCGTATTTATTTATGGTAGGCCATAAGTAGCCGTAAAGCAATATCTTCTTTGCTAATGTTTGTCCTCCGGTTTGATCACCATAATCACCTTCATGTACTTCCCTCAATACATGCTTAATGTCATCGTGGGCTATATACCGGAGCAATGGAACCGAGAACCCCCTTCTGTAAAGCTCGCCATGTTGCATAACATATCTGGATGCCTTGCAAACAATGGCATGCCTTTGATTCATCCTCTCTGGAAGGATTTCATGCTGCAAGAAATTTTTTATGGGGGTCAACCATGACTCTCTTTCAGGCTCATTCTCCAACACTTGGCCAATTTCCATTTGATCAAAGCTCGAAGTATTCGGTGCTTCAATCGGAACCATTCTAGTATCTTCTGGGTTATCAGAACTTGTTAGTTTGGTCAATTTGTCAGCCTTCTGGTTTTCTGCTCATGGAATATGGGAAATGCTATAACACTCCAATCTATCTAGAAGCTTCTCAACTCGTTCTAGATAGGCTGCGAGTCGTGGCCCCTTTGTCTGAAACTCCTTGCGGACATAAAATAAGACAATCTAAGAGTCATGATAAATATCCAACACAACTACTCCTAATTCCCTCGTAGGTTTTATCCTGACAACCAGAGCTTCGTGCTCGGAGTCATTGTTAGTAAAGGGAAAGTTCAATAGTAGAGCATAATAGATTGACCGTCCTCCAGGGGTTACCAATACAACTCCAGTGCCAGACCATCGATCGTTGCGAGCACCATCTGTGTATAGCTTCCAGGTGCTCGATTCTAACTTGGATTCTAAAGGGCCAGCTTCTTCATCCAACACATCTTCTTCAAGGATGGTGAATTCAACTAGGAAATATGCTAACGCTTGCCCACGGATGGACTTCCTAAGGAGGAAACTGAGGTCAAATTGGCTTAATTCAATGTTCCATTTGAGTAGCCTTCCAAACGCCTTGGGTCATTGAAGGACCTGTCGTAGCGGCGGGTCAGTATACATCATGATTGGATGGGTTTGGAGGTAGTGGTGTAGCTTTTTTTGAAGCGATTAACAGGATGTAAGCAAGCTTCTCGATCTTCAGGTAATTTCGTTCCACTGCCGCCAACTTTATACTTATGTAATACACCGACCTTTGAACTATATCCTCCTCACCGATAAGAGCTGAACTGATTGCATGCGATGATGCCATCAAGTATACGAATAGGTCGTCATGATCTGCTGGCTTGGGCAATATCAGGGGTCTTTCCAAATGATTTAGAAAGTTCTAGAAGGTTTCTTTGCAATTTGGGGTCCATTCGAAATTACGCTTTCCTCTTTTTATTAAGTCAAAGAATGGAATGCATTTATCTATGGCCCAGGAAATATATTTACGCAATGCCGTAACCTTTCCTACTAAATTCTGCACATTTTTGATTCTTCGAGGTTCATGGATATTCCTGATCGCTGAAATCGATCTGGATTGATTTCAATTCCGCGTGAACTAACTATGAAACCCAAAAACTTCCCTGATGCTATGCCAAAAGAGCATTTCAAAGGGTTGAGTTTCATTCCATAGTATCTGAGGATGTTGAACATTTCTTCCAAATCTGAGACGTGGTCAGCCGACTGCTTGGACTTCACAAGCACATCATCCACGTATACCTCCATGGATTTCGCAATCTAATTGTGAAACATGTGATTCACTTGGCATTGGTATGTCGCCCCGGCGTTTTTTAATCCGAAAGGCATCACCATATAACAGTATAGATCAAGATCTGTGATAAAACGCATATGTTCCTGGTCTGGCACATGCATAGGAATCTGATTATCCCCTAAATATGCATCCATAAATGAAAGAAGCTCATGTCCAGCCGTCAAATGGACAAATTGGTCGATCCTTGGAAGCGGGAAGCTATCTTTTGGGAAAGTCTTGTTCAAATCCAAAAAATCGATGCGTGTTCGCCTTTTCCTTAGCTTTCTTAAGAGAACTGGTTTGATATCCTATCAGGATATGTTGCATCTCGAATAAAGCCATTGCTTTCCAGTCTTTCAACTTCCTCTTTTAAAGCTGTAGACCTCTCCGGGCCAAGCATACGCTTTTTCCTATTTGACCGGGACACTCTTCGGGTTAATGTTTAATGCGTGGCTTATGACTAATGTAGTTATCCCACACATGCCAGCATGGGTTAATGCAAATACATCTAGGTTTGATCATAGAAAATCTGTCAATTCCCTCGTTCGGAGGGGGTCTAGATGGGATTCGATTTTCAAGACCTTGTTCGGGTCGTCGTTGTCAATCGAAATATCCACAGTTTGTTTCATTTGGGGTCGCCCTTTAATTCTCTATTCCTCATTCTCTCTGGGATAAATATCCTCGGATAGATAATCAGGCGACTCTATCCAGGATGCTTCCTTTATTTTCTATGCAGATGCCTCCTTAGTAAGAGGGGTATTTTTAGGTTCCACGTTGACTCCATCACGTACCAACTTCCATTCTGCTAGATAACAAGCTCTTCTAGTTACCTGGTCTCCTTTTACCATTCCCACTCTAGCTTCAGTTCGGTATTTTAGCAGTGGACACCAAGGCACGATGCACTTTCTAAATTCCGCTAGTGCTGGTCGTCCTAAGAAGGCGTTGTATGAAGAATCTATATTCATGACAAGAAAAGGACGGATTCACACTCTTCTGCAGTCTCCCTCGCCGAGTTCTACAGATCGGTCAATCACACCCACTGGTGTTGTCGTTGAGCCGTTAAAACCACGTGTCCGTCCAGTGCACGGTTTTAGATCTTTAGCTTCTAACTTCATCTGGTCAAAAGCTTTTTTGAATAAAAGTTGATGGAACTTTCACAGTCAATCAAAACCTTATGTACCGTCGTTGGGCCAGTTACAGCTGGTAATACCAAAGGATCTATGCTCGAAGTTTCTACTCCTGCACTCTCTCGATCGCGAAAAACAATATTGTCCATCATTGTCTTTTGTTGTTTAATTAGTGTAGCATCCTCGAGAACACTGCACTCTTATACATCAAGATGATTTGTTGCGTTAACATATTGTTCCATGGTTCCGGTACTGAATCCTACTAGATGAGGCCCCATTGACTACGGTGTTGATGACTATTCCTTTTCCTTTCTGTTGGGCGGTAGCACTAGGAGCCGCTTGCCCTTGATTCAGAGCAGAATCTCCTTGGCACCATGTCACTTAGGGAAACTTTATACTCATCAAGTTTCCCTCCTAGTAGTAATCACTTTATCACATCTCTCATGTGTCGGCATTCGTTCGTTGAATGGCCGTAAGTCTCGTGAAACAGGCAGAACTTTTCGGTTTCATGTTCTTTCTCTATCGAATCCCTCAGCGGAGGTTTTTTGTATTGCATCACGTTACTAGTGTCCAGATAAATGTTTTACAGGGTATCGTTCAACGACATGTAACTTTCAAAGGATTGGGACCTAGTCCTTTTCTTAGAATCTCCCTTCCTATTCCAAATTCTTTTTTTATTGTTCTTACCTTGGGAATCTTTCCCTTCGTTCTGGTTACCGACATTAACTTCAACCTTACCTGTCTCCAGACTGCTTTATGGCACGTTACTTTTGGTTTCCTCCCTTACAACCTCACTTGATCTCTTTTTTCCGGCGAAATATCTCCCAAACTGGGTATCCTTGTCTACCCCATCTATCATCGCCATCAGAATAGTCTTGGGATTTGAATTGCTCACTTCCGGGATTGCTATATGGAAACGGTCCAAATATCCCCTTATGGTTTCTCCCGAAGCCCGTTTAATCACCGAGAGCTCTATGACATGCTTGGATTTCTTAGCATGCAGCATGAATTGGTTCAGAAACTTTTCACTCGGATCCTTGAAGTTTGGAACTGATTGAGGGTGAAAGTTTGGTGAACCACATCATAGCGACATCCTCTAGGTATAGCGGAAAAGCTTTACACATTATTGCAGTAGCATTTATATACCATGAGTATCGCATCAAGTGTTTTCACGGATCAGTTCTAACAGAATAACGGTTCATCGTGGGTAAATTAAATCGGCTTACGAATTGGACCTCCAAGATATCGTCTGTGAAAGGTGTATGGATATGGTTTATTCCCTGGTCTTCATTGATATATCCCTGACAATCATTCATACACCATTGCTGCTATCTCCACATTGATTAATGCATGTTTTGGTTCAGCGCTTTCAGCTCTTCGAGATCCTCATGCCTCTACATCAGGCAACATCTCCTGGGTCACTGTCTGAGCAAAGCTTCCTCGCCCCCGCGATCCCAGTCAGTCACAGGACGAGTGGGTTCGAAAATTTGAGCTTGAGTAGTCGGGGTAGTGTTTTGGTCCCTAGGAAGAACATGAGATCCAAACATCGGTAGTAACATAGGTTCTGCTAGGATAGGATCGTTACGGCTAAGACGAACTGCTACATCTTCTCGAGAATCAAATGAGCCAAACCGGACTTATTCGAGATTCTCAGGCCTTTTAAGAAGTCCCCTCTGGCGTGGATGGCATTCATTTTCCTCAGAGGAAGATGAATTTCCTGCTTCTTGAAGATGAGTAGGTGACGATATTCTTTGTCTTCGAAGTTCATCCATTTGTATAACCATTGCATTCATATCATCACGGATTGCAGCACTATCGTATCTCTGAACTTGTAGGGATGCATTGGTCTCTTCCAACCTAGAGAATAAATGTGCGAAGTCGTCAAATGAAATAGGTGTTGAAGTAGAAGATTGATTGTTTATCACTGCAGCTAGCTCAGATGTCCATACATTGGGTCGAGTCGAATTCGACCTGGGTACATTCGACTCAGGATGATTCGACCTAAGGGAATGTACGGCTACTTTGATCTGCAATGCGCCTTAACAATCATTTCTAACTTCAATTCTCTGAGAAGTTTGACGATTCTTATCTTTCCTTGAAGCCATGGTGTTCAAACTTGTTGAAATCGTCACAAATGTTGAAAGTGACGAAGACGAGGATTATCTCTACGGACTTGGTGGTCCAAACAGTAGACTAATAATCCAGAAAGCTGAGAATTCTTAGTTCTCAGTGAAAGCACCAAAATATTAGACTAAAAAAGGCACTAACACCCAATAGACTTGATTTGGAAGAGAATAATGAAGAAATATAAACTAAAAACAAAAGAGAGCAATTAAACACACAAGATTTATAGTGGTTCAGCGTTAACGAGCCTACGTCCACTTTAAAATTCTTATAATCTATAGGGCATTACAAGTACAATCCTCAGAATCACTCAAACACTCAAAATACAATCGATTTCCTCTCAAAAATATGAAATTACACTCTAAATTAATGAAATAGGGTGTAGGTTGAATGGCTATGGCGGCTACTAAGTGGAGTGTTCAGAAATTCAAGTGGCCAATGGTTCTTTTCTCTGGCTCGGATCGGGTTTATATAGGTAACAAGAACGGTTACATGACGTAGCGGCCTCTTCGGATTTGTAGCTCACGAATGGGAAGTAGTCCATGATATTGATGATTCGCAGGTAGTGGGGCATGTGTCCATCACCCCACATATTCAGGAGATCGTGGAGGTAGTGGGATATGGCTTTGGATGATATGCAATTGGCATCGGGTCGAGACTATCAAATTTGCCCCATGCTCCCCTCTACATCATTCGAACCGTGCTCCCCCTTGTATTATTCGACCCAATCCCTCCCTGACTAGTTTGACCCGATCGCCCCATGACCAGTTCGACCCGATTGTCTTCCATTGAAATGGCTATGAGACTTTCTTTATAACATCTATGATTATGGTTGTTTGGACTTTGGATGGCCTAGTTACAAAGTAGGTCAACAATCACCAAGTCCCACTTCACCAAGTAATGTGTATATAATGCCTGTTGTATTGTAATTGCAAATCGTGGCATATAAATGAATAATGCTTGGTTATGTGCCATGCATTTTATCTCATCGTACCTAGTTGTAAATGGGAAGAAATTTATAATTCTAGTCTACATAAAGTTACTATTACTGGTCAAAAATATATAAACAACTTCCAGAATCTACAACGTGCGTGCTTGTGTTGTAAGAATCCATCTAGAGTCGGCCTAAATTTCAACCTAGATAAAGCCCATCGAAACTTAGAGCCACTCTAAACAGGTCTTTGGTTCATGTAAGGAAATACATTTGCACGGAATAACAGAGTAATATAATGAAATGGAATCTCACATGGCGGCACAAGAAAATATAATAATCAAAGTAAGATGTGCCATTTATTCAAAAACCACATGTTCAAATACCAAATACCAAATCTACATGTTTATAATGGTACATCAGTATTATTCACCATCAAGTGCTTCCAACAATAAAAGGGCAATAACAACCAATAACAAAATAATAGTCTTGTTGCCTTGTTCAGGCACCATCATCGTCTCGTCCACCATGCTTACGCCTCAAATACTGACTTGTTGGATATGTTAAGGAGAGGGGTCAAAACATAAAGTTCTGGTGAATGAAAATAACATGTGTTTAAAGACTATACTCTAAATTTGGTAGGTTATATACTTCAAAGTATCTCTACAAAACACACAGGCATGCATACACACAAAGGTATATTTTAATTAATGAGGAGGACATCCAGACAATCACTTAAGACATTCGTTAATGTATTTTGGGTGGATCTTAAGACCCAACAAGGTGGACATTATTGGTCACCTAAGGCTCATTTTATCATATTTATTAAGTGTGGATTTTATGATCTATTATGATCCTATGGAGGACCCTAGGCACTAAAGACTCTGTCCTATCACGTCATAAGTCATAAGTATGTATATATATATTCTCTCACAAGTAATATGAGAAGTAATATCTAGCCACTTAGTACCGGTTTAGGGTAGACCCACATATAGCCATTTAAGACCTCTCTAGTGGACGTTTCATGTTACTACTTAGCTGATATTACAGTAGTAGACCTATGCCACATAAAATTTCCCTTAGACGGTGTTAATATATTGCATGCTACATCCCACGTATACCTAACCCGTCCCTAGGTTGACCCTTACATAGCTCCTAGAGGAAGTGGACATTCCGGTAAACTACCCTTCTCTATCATCGCCATGACTAGACCACTTTATTGAATGAGGACCCATAGACCACTTCGAATCTAATAAGGGAGGATCCCATGACTTTGGCCTAAACTAAGGAATAAACCTTCGGAACAGGCCTAGTCCTAACCATTTAAGACCCAAACTAGATAAGAAGAAAGTCATCCATGTAAGACCTTCTCAATGCTAGTAGTAAGCCTACCTATTCACACACATAATAGGTATATATATATACACTAGACCTCTCACATTAAACCAACTACTTGTAGATGCTGAATATGCCGGGTCGCTCCGGGTAGACTTCTGCTAAAAGCAGGCTTAACCACGTGTAATAGTGTACCAAATTTAATGGTCCATGGCACCCAGACCTCTCACATTAGCCAAACTCACTTGCGGTTGTTGAATTTGCCGCTTGGTTCCAGGCAGACTTCTACCACAAATGACGACTAAACTCTTGTATGTGTGTCATTATTTAATATACATACATACATACATATATATATATATACACACAAACCATTTATACACACATATATGCAACAATTCCTATGGGGACATTTAAAAATTCCCAATCTTATCCTAACTATTTATTATTCCATTATTATGTTTAATTACACTTATTACGCTTTATATAAATATATAATTTAATACATGCTATAAACGCTAATTACCGTTCGAATTAAGAAACATACTAATGTTGAATTTTTTTCAATCCTATTCACATATAAGATAAGCAAGCCGAATTCCCATAATAAACTACACAATTCATGGCATAATCAATAACAAGCAGCAAATGAGAAAATATCAACACTTAATCATTCAACTTATATCCTAGGCTTGTTAGAATTATTTCAGTAATAAAAGAGAAATAAGGCGTTAAATACATATATATGCATATCATATACAAACACACACACACACACACACACACACACACATATAAACTTCTGTTTGAATCAAATTTGCCCTTTTCTACGTTGCATATAAGAACGTTTATATTTAATTGTTTCAGATATGAATGCATTCAAATTCTCCATTAAGAATGGGGATCTAAACCTATCCAAATTCTGAAACCAAATCAAATCTAAACCCTTTTATACCACAAACATTTTATAATTGATTTTTCATTAAAATGGAAGCAAAATCATCAAATAATTCCTCAAACATAACCAAATAATTCACAAACATTGATTGACAAACTTTGCGACAAATAAAGATAGAAGATTTGGAGGTTTTTTATTATGATATTATTGTGAAAACCCAAATCTCCTAGGTATACTGATTCATATAAAATCTAAAAAATAGAGTGAATGGTCTAAACCAATCTTGAAAAAGGTTTTTATTATGATATTTTAAAATTTAACACCCCATAAAAATATACTAAATAAACTAAGTGATTTAATGAGTTAAATAAACAATAAATATAAAACATTGGAAAATGGAAACTTTGGAAAAATAAGAATTCGGTCACAAAACTATTATATTTGTGTTCATGACGAAATTTTTATACGTTTCCATACATTATATGTTGAAAACGGAGTCTCTACGAAGAAATAATAGTTAAATGAAATCATATGGTAATATATACATATAAACAATTGAATTAATATATATATATATATATATATATATATATATATCCAAGGGATAACAACAACTTAATAAGACTAATAAAACATTTCCTTAGGTGAATTTGAAATTCAAACGAATAGATAAGATCAAAGGGACATAGAACAAATTACAGAAGGAAATGGCTTTATATTATAAGGAACATTTTAAATTAATTAAAAACACGCGCCACTAGGCTAACTAGGCATTTTCGCCCTTGAGAGGTTGACACCCAGGGGTAGACCGCCCTTCATAAGGGGTGTCGATCGCTTGGTGCGACCCAAGCGTGGTGAGGGTGGTTTAGGTTAGTATGTGGGTTAGTTTTATAGGAAATTAACAGTCAGGATTACATTAATTTAATCTAATGAATGTCATTCACTTACACTCCTATAAATACCACCCCATCCACCTCACTATTCCCTAAGACATCTCATTCTCTTATGCCTCCATTTTGCTGTTGATATTCTAGAAATTAGGTTTGAAATTGGTTTCTTCTTCTACCACAATTCTATTTCTAATTTCTTTTCTAATTTTACTAGATTGGAACCCGTGCTTCGCACAAGGAGAGTGTTGAATGTCGTTGAGTGAATAGGAAGGTGTTTGGAGGAAAAGGCTTGTCGTTAGAGTTACATACATGTTGGGAGAAGGTGTAGTTGAAGTGTTCGTAAGAATCACATACATGGTGGCTTGTGGTAAGCATGGGGACCATAGGATAATCCTATGTAGTTAATGCACTTAACTCTTCTATAACAGTGGAGATGCAAAAAAATTGTAGCGAGGAAATAGCGGATGTGCTGAAAAGTTCATTAAATGTAATACAAAATGTTTGAAGTCAATTAATTATCGTTCTCGCTTCATTTATGCAAAAGAAACTTGTGATGGCCCGCCCCGCACAAGCCGACACTTCCAATGTAAGTGCGTTGTGCCGATGTTCAACCAGCACGGGATGATCGTCAGAAGAAAAGAAAGAAGATGATGAATCATCAAAGAGCCTGCAGTATATCTCACCGCGCATGGAACAAAATATAATAATAACATAACGTGACATAAAACAGGTGAGATAGTGCATAAGATGAAAACTAAATCATCATAGCAGCGGAAAAATTCAAAATACAACTTATGATCCAGACCATCATTATTACAACTTTTAAAACTGTCCCTAAAGCAAAATAGGAAGGTACACAACTAATGCCCAAAGTAGTGACCAGCAACAACACAGGTAGAATATATGGGAATAATACGTGTAAGCCTCCTTCTCGTCTCCGGACAACTACTCGTGCATAACCAGCTAACCTGTCTCTAGTCTGCTCGTTTAAGAGCACCTAGAGTAATAAGAAGAGACATAAAACTTTAAGTTAGACAAAAGTCTGGTATGAGCGATAAGCAGCAAAACAGAACAATAACAGGTATACATAACCATACCTGAACCTAGACCTGCAACCAAAGGTTAGCACAACAGAATGTACAATACTCTAAGATGACACTAACTCATGGTGTGAAAATAATGGGGAGGGGTGTGCATATCACCGTGATAGCAAACATCAAACATAACAATCATCCTCACATCTCTCATTCAGTGCGTAAAGTATACGATATCCACCACTTTGACCATCCAATTCTTTGTTACGATCACTTTGCCCCATGGAGTCATGACGGCTCCACTGCACTGATCTGTAACCACTAATTCTTTGCTATGTCCACTCTGCCCCATGGAGACATGACAACTCCACTGCACTGGCTCATAGCCTTGCTATGATCACTTTGCCCCATGGAGTCATAACAACTCCACTGCACTGATCCATAGCAAATATCCGTCTCTCAGTGGTGTGTCAAAGCTATAGACATCAATAACCCCTTTGCACACGTCTCGCAGCAAAGCCTAATCATGGAGTTAACTCGTTGGTTCCCATTTGGATTCTGAGCTACAACTCCTCATTTGGACTACCTTTGCATCTCGGGTTTGGTCTACTCCGGATCGGTTCGGTCCTTCTTCACATCTTTGGTTCGGTTCGGTCATGACTACCTTCCCCTGGCGGTTCGGTCCTCCTGAGGTGATTCTACATTGGATTGGTTCGTGATTCCTCATCCGGGTCAGGTCGTGACTTTCTATCCGGGTCGGGTCATGCTTGGCAACTCCTCCGGTTTGTGGCCATCAGGCGGTTCGGGTCATCTACTTCACTCGAGCGGATCGGTTCATGATCATCCATATCGGGTCGGGTCGGGCTTTCCCATCCAGGTTGGTCCGTGCTTTCCTTCTCCTGGCGAGCGGGTCAGGGTCATGGGGTGCTCCACGAGCGGGTGGGTTCGGGGAACTCGATCCGATCCCATTTCCTGCATTGTTTCCTGCGACTTTTCCATCAAGTGTTTACGCCATACGATGGCGTTTTCGACCAATCTAACTTCACTAAGAAATCATAAAGCATTCCAAACAGTAATAGCAACATGTATAATCAACCATAAACACTAAAACAACAATTTTAACATGCCAATATGGATCAGACCTGCCCAAAACCCATGTTTCCCCCTTTATCATGTTTAACCATAACTAATGATAGGATTAGAAAAACATATCCAAATTAACCCAAATTTTTATCAGAGCCCTAAAATAATATTTAATTTTTTTTACATATTTTTCCAGAATTTTAATATGCATAATTTCACTAATTAACACTAATCACCCCTAATTAGCTGTAATTAGTGAAAAACGATGCAAATCACTCACCTTAGCCACAAATAAAACTTTAGATCTGAAACTCTACTATTTTGGATCGAATTCCTATGTAACACAGCAGCCCCAACTCTGATTTAGTGTTGATTTGCCTTGATTTGATGTAGCTTAGCTTAATCCTCGATTAGAAAGCGATTTAGGATGATTTTAGAAGGTGGAGGCCACTGTTAGGGTTACAAAAATATTTTAGATGGCTGAGAAAATGAAATAAAATCGTTTCCTAACTGATTTTAGCCTCCCCATAATCCTAATCCCGAAATGGGTTATGGGCCCAGCTGCTAATCACCCTAATTAGGCCCGGTTAAGCTGTTTTTCACCTTCTAAACCTTATTTCAGCCATATCTCCCAAAAGGTAAGTCCATTTAACAAATGTGACCAATCTACGAAAATGTAAACCATCATCCGAATCCAATGGAAGTGGTTTCAGGTCAAAACTCCTTACCAATCAAAAGTTATGGGCGAAACAAGATTCACTAGGGGCAAAACGGTCATTTAAAATTCGGTAAAAATCGTGAACATGGGAAATGACCCCAATAGTCGTTCCCCAAAGTTACAAGACCATATGACCACATATGTAAATGAAATAAATATTCTACGATCCTCCGATGCGTAGAATACGGGTCGTTACATTCTCCCCGTAGGAAATTTCGCCCCCGAAATTCCTAAATCAAAATATACATAGGGTCTAACATGCTTAACAGTCATGTACAAACAATTAAATAGACATAATAACACAACAATTCTATCCTAGCATGCGGTTTACTAACAAGGGATTAACTATCGCTATTGAAATCTTACCAGGCAAAGAGTTCTGGATACGACTTCCTTACGCTCTCCTCTGTTTCCCAAGTACAGTCAGTCTCATTCTCATCCTACTGAACCTTGACCAGTTTCATCACCTTCCTTCGAAGTTGCTTCGTATCGTACTCGACAATACGGATCGGCTTGTGGTTCCCAACCGCCTCGGGTTCTACTTCGATGTCATCCAACTGATCCGGTGAACTAGCCATTCCAAGTTCATGTACGAACTTCCTTAACTGGGAAACATGAAATACGTTGTGAACTACTGCCATCTTGTCAGGTAACCCAACTTTATATGCTAAATTCCCAACTTGCTCGAGAACTGGGAATAGACCAACGAATCTTGGTGCTAACTTGCCTCTCCTACCAAATCGAATCACACTCTTTGGAAGAGAAATCTTAACAAACACCAAGTCGCCAATGGAGAACTTTAAATCTCTTCTCCTCTTATCAGCATAACTCTTCTGCCTGTCTTAAGCAGCCTTCATTCACTGTTGGATAACCTTAATCTTGTTTGAAGTTTCTCTTATCACATCTGGCCTAAGAACAAACTTCTCACCTGTTTCCAGCCAACATGATGGTGAGATGCACGGTCTTCCGTACAAAGCTTCAAATGGAGCCATAACAATACTTGATTGATAACTATTATTATATGCGAACTCCACTAGATGCAAATGGTCATCCACGATCCACCAAATCCAATATACAAGCCCTCAAGAGATCCTCTAATACACAATTCACCCTCTCTGTCCGACCGTCGGTTTGAGGATGGTACGCGGTACTGAGATGTAATTCTGATACTAATGCCTCTTGGAAGCTCTTCCAAAATCCACTAGTAAACAACGGATCTCGGTCGCTCACAATTCCTTTGGATACTCCATGAAATCTTACTACCCATTTCATATACAGTTCCGCTAACTTAACTGTCGTTCTATTCGACTTGATCGGTATGAACTTTGCACTCTTGGTCAATCAATCTACAATCACCCAAATACCATCATGACCCGATCTAGTCCTCGGTAAACCATCAACGAAATCCATTGAGACTTGTTCCCATTTTCATTCGGAAATTTCCAGCGGTTGTAACAAACCACTAGGCTTCTTTGGCTCATCTTTAACTAGCTGATAGTTCATGCGTTTGGATATAAACTTTCCAATGTCTCTTTTCATCCCTTCCCAGTAGTAGGTCTGCTTCATGTCTCGATACATTTTATTACCACCGGGATGTATAGTCGGTTTTGAGTGATGACATTCTCTAAGCACTTCATCTCTCAATCCAATGACATTGGGTACAACTAGTCTCCCATTCTTTCTAATCCATCCATCTCTATCAAGCCCATACTTGTTCATCTCCTCGTCGATACCCATCTCTAACTTGGAGATGATTTCCAATAGTTTAGGATCGTCCCTTTGACTGGAACCAATCTGCTCAATCAAAGTGGGTCTGATCATCAAACTTGCCAACATTACTGGATCCAACTCGCACTTTGGTCTGAAATCATACCCTGCGATATACTCCAGTTGTTTCCATTTAAGAAACATAGCCCCTAAACTGGCATGTCTCCTACTCAATGCATCAGCTACCGCACTGCCCTTTCCTGGTGTATATGCGATATCGAAATCATAAGAAGCCAAGAATTCTAACGATCTCTGCTGACGGAGGTTTGGATTCTTCTGAGAGAAGAGATACTTTAATGACTTACAATCAGTAAACAACTCGAATCTTTCTCCGAAGAGATAATGTCTCCACATCTTTAACGCGAATACGATCGCTGCCAATTCCAAATCATGGGTAGAATATCTTTTCTCATGCGATTTCAGTTGCCAACTTGCATAAGCTACAACCTTACCTCCTTGCATCAATACAGAACCTAGTCCGGTACCACATGCATCCGTGTATACCGTCATCTCTTCGTTCCCCTTAGGAATGACTAACACTGGTAGTCAACTTTTCCTTTAGACTCTTGAATGCATTTTCACACCTTTCGTCCCAGACGAAAGCTTGATTCTTCTTGGTTAACTGAATTAACGGTGCCGCTATCTTGGAGGAGTCCTGGATAAACTTGCGATAATAGCCAGCTAACCCCAAGAAACTTCTCACGTCTGTTGCATTCTTGGGCGTAGACCAATCCTGTACTGTAGCCACCTTCGCAGGGTCCACGGCAATAACATTCTCTGAAACAACATGGCCCTAGAATCTCACTTCCCTCCTCCAGAAGTAACACTTAGAAAATTTCGCTTTCATTTGGTGTTTTCTCAACACCTCCATCACTATCCTCAAATGTTCCTTGTGTTCTTCCTCTGTCCTCGAGTAAACAAGGATATCATCCATGAACACAAGAACAAACTTATTCAATTGATTCCTGAATACCCTATTCATAAGATCCACAAAATATGCTGGTGCATTGGTCAACCCGAATGGCATGACCAACCACTCATAGAATCCAGACGGCGTCCGAAATGCCATTTTAGGAATACTTTCAGCTGCCACTCGAAGCTAATGAAATCCTATTGCGAGATCCAACTTGGAGAACACTCTTGCTCCTTCCAGTTGATCAAACAAATCATCTATTCGTGGAAGAGGATACTTATTCTTCATGGTCACCTTATTCAACTCACGATAGTCCACACATAAACGAAGGGAACCATCTGCCTTAGTGGCAAATACGACTGGTGCTCCCCACTCGGAAACACTTCTTCTGATAAATCCCTTCTTCAAAAGATCGCTTACTTGCACTCCGAGCTCTCGCTGCCCCCTTGGTGCCATACGACGAAGTGGAATCACTATAGGCCTGACATCTTTCAATAAATCAATGCGGAACTCAATCTCCTGGTGTGGTGGAAGTCCAGCCACTTCCTCGAAGATATCCGGATACTGGCCAGCAATGGGAACCCCTGATAACTCGTCCTGCGGAATGTCGAGGGAATTTAGAAAACCAGCCATCACCTCATCACTAGGTAGGCCACCAAACAATACCCTCCGCCCATCATCCGCCCTAATAGTCATCGAAGACCTCTCACAGTCTACCACCACCCCGTACCTTTAGAGCCAATCGACTCCCAAAATAATGCCAAACCCAGTAAAGCCCAAAACAAAGCAATCACAAGAAAACATACATCCATGACTCGATAATGTCAAATTTCAAAAAATCATGCTAAGGCTAGTCGAACCACCAATCGGGTTCGTCACCACTGAAGGCCTATCGACTATCTCGGGTTCCGATCCCAACCTATCTACCAGGTCACTAGATATGAAGGAATGGGAAGCCCCAGTATCGAACAATGCTCGAACAGGAACATCATAAATAGAAAGCATACCTTGAATGACGACTTCTTTCCTTTCTCCACCGTAGTTGGGGCATTCGACGAAGAAGGAACAACATTAATAGCATATGCTTTCACAATCTGCTTCTCTTTAGGAGGTTGTGGACATTTATCCTTGTGAAGTTCAACTTGGCCGCAGTTGAAGCACTTCCTGTCCGCTGGCTTTGCCCGACATTGTTTGGCATAGTGGCCCTTCTTGCCATAGCTAAAGCACTCAACATCTTTCTTATTTTTTTTCTGACCATCCTTGGTCTGATTCTGCTTCCTCTTATTCTGAGAATTATTCTTGCCTCCACCGCTTGCCTGCGGCTTTGGCCCCTCTACGGATGCAACAACGACTTCAGTCTTGGGCTTCGGATAAAGGCTCTTTGATCTCAATGCTTTCCCAACAATTGATTCAAAAGTCTCATCAATATGGTTTATAAGCCTTTCTCCCAAGTACTGATCTAAACCAATTATAAACTTCTCGTTCTTCTTCTCGGCAGTATCGATAAGAGATAATCTATACTTCGATAAAGTATTGAACTCAGCAATATACTCCGAGACTGCCCTACCATTCTGTTTAAGCTCCAAGAACTTCCTAAACAACTCTGACTTCTAGGCAGCTGGAATAAACTTATCACTAAATCGGATCTTAAACTGATCCCAAATAGCTTGATCCTCGGGAGTAGCTGCTTTAACAGCATTCCACCAATTCATAGCCCATCCTTGCAGTTAACGGGATGCTAGCTTCCTCTTCATCACATCTTCGATTCCCAGATCCTCGAAGATGCACTCATAACTATCAAGCCAATCTTGAACATCCGTAGCCGATTCCGTTCCATGGAACGGCTTCCCACCAAGGCTAGTATAATCCTTATTAAGCTTGGAGAAATCAGCTCTAGGCGCCTGCACAGCTGCACCACCACCATTGGCAGCATTAGGAACTACCCTATGAACATCCCTAAGCATCTCTCTCATGAAGTCAGTGAACATCGTCCTCATATCAGGAGCATTCCTTTTATTAGGCCCTGAACCAGTATTCCTCGTATATCGGCTCATCGTTCAAACTGTAAAGAGAACGATTAACCATCTTGTTAGTGGTGCCAGTGCAATGCGACTTCATCCTTACATATACTAATAGTATATATATAGCTTTTGAAAACCAAAATATCATAAATACGCGCTCTCATATACGTGTACTATCTCTCCCTCGTGTCTTTCCCTAGGTTAACTGCACAACCTAGAGCTCTGATACAAAGTGTGAAGGCCCGCCCCGCACCAGCCGACACTTCCAATGTAAGTACGTTGTGCCGATGTCCAACCAGCACGGGACGGTCGTCAGAAGAAAAGAAAGAAGACGATGAATCATCAAAGAGCCTGTAGTATATCTCACAGCGTATGGAACAAAATATAATAATAACATAACGTGACATAAAACAGCTGAGACGGTGCATAAGATGAAAACTAAACCATCATAGCAGCGGAAAAATTCAAAATATAGCTTATGATCCTGACCATCATTATTACAACTTTTAAAACTGTCCCTAAAGCAAAATAGGAAGGTACACTACTAATGCCCAAAGTAGTGACCAGCAACAACACAGGGAGAATATATGGGAATAATACGTGTAAGCCTCCTGCTCGTCTCCGGACAGCTACTCGTGCATAACCAGCTAATCTGTCTCTAGTCTTTTTATTTGAGAGCACCCAGAGTAATAAGAAGAGACATAAAACTCTGGGTCAGACAAAAGTCTGGTATGAGCGATAAGCAGCAAAACAGAACAATAACAAGTATACATAACCATACCTGAACCTGGACCTGCAACCAAAGGTTAGCACAACAGGATGTACAATACTCTAAGGCGACATTAACTCATGGTGTGAATATAATGGGGAGGGGGTGTGCATGTAACGGTGATAGCAAACATCAAACATAGCAATCATCCTCACGTCTCTTACTCAGTGCGTAAAGTATACGATATCCACCACTTTGATCAACCAATTCTTTGTTACGATCACTTTGCCCCATGGAGTCATGATGGCTCCACTGCAATGATCTAAAACCACTAATACTTTGCTATGTCCACTTTGCCCCCATGGAGTCATGACAACTCCACTACACTGGCTCATAGCCCTGCTACGATCGCTTTGCCCCATGGAGTCATAACAACTCCACTGCACTGATCCATAGCCAATATCCGTCTCTTAGTGGTGAGTCAAATCTATAAACATCGATAACCCCTTTGCACACGTCCCGCAGCAAAGCCCAATCATGGAGTTAACTCGTTGGTTCCCATTTAGATCCTGAGCTACAACTCCTCATTTGGACTACCTTTGCATCTCGGGTTTGGTCTACTCCAGATCAGTTCAGTCCTTCTTCTCATCTTTGGTTCGGTTCGGTCGTGACTACCTTCCCCTGGCGGTTCGGTCCTCCTTAGGTGATTCCACATCGGATCGGTTCGTGATACCTCGTCCGGGTCAGGTCGTGACCTTCTCTCCGAGTCGCGTCGTGCTAGGCAACTCCTCCGGTTCGTGGCCATCAGGCGGTTCGGGTCAGCTCCTTCACTCGAGCGGGTCGGTTCGTGATCATCCATATCGGGTCGGGTCGGGCTTCCCCATCCAGGTCGGTCCATGCTCTCCTTCTCCTGGCGAGCGGGTCAGGGTCATGGGGTGCTCCACGAGCGGGTGGGTTCGGGGAACTCGATCTGATCCCATTTCCTGCACTGTTACCTATGACTTTTCCAGCAAGTGGTTACGCCATACAACGGCGTTTTCGACCAATCTAGCTTCACTAAGCAATTATAAAGCATTCCAAACAGTAATGGCAACATTTATAATCAAGCATAAACACTAAGATAACAATTTTAACATGCCAATATGGATCAAACCTGCCCAAAACCCATGTTTTTCCCTTAGTCATGTTTAACCATAACTAATGATAGGATTATCAAAACATATCCAAATTAACCCAAATTTTTATCAGGGCCCTAAAATAATATTTAAGAATTTTTACATATTTTTCCAGAACTTTAACATGCATAATTTTGCTAATTAACACTAATCACCCGTAATTAGCCGTAATTAGTGAAAAACGATGCAAATCACTCACCTTAGCCACAAATAAACTTTAGATCTGAAACTCTACTGTTTTGGGTCGAATTCCTATGTAACACAGCAGCCCCAACTCAGATTTGGTGTTGATTTTCCTTGATTTGATGTAGCTTAGCTTAATCCTCGATTAGAAAGTGATTTGGGATGATTTTAGAAGGTGGAGTCCATTGTTACAGTTAGAGAAATGTTTTAGGCGGCTGAGAAAATGAAATAAAATCGTTTCCTAACTAATTTCAGCCTCCCCATAACCCTAATCTCGAAATGGGTTATGGGCCTAGCTGCTAATCACCCTAATTAGGCCCGGTTAAGTTGTTTTTCACCTTCTAAACATTATTTCAACCATATCTCCCAAACGGTAAGTCTGTTTAACAAATGTGACCACTCTACGGAAAGGTAAACCATCATCCGAATCCAATGGAAGTGGTTTCAGGTCAAAATCCTTACCAATCAAAAGTTATGGGCAAAACAAGATTCACCAGGGGCAAAACGGTCATTTAAAATTTGGTAAAAATCGTGAACATGGGAAATGACCCCAATAGTCGTTCCCCAAAGTTACACGACCATACGACCACATATGTAAATGAAATAAATATTCTACGATCCTCCGATGCGTAGAATACGAGTCGTTACAAAACTGATATTAATTAATCTTATACAGCAAATTTAAAGAATATCATAGTTTTTTGTATAGGATTTGATGGTTATGATAGATTTCTACCTTAAATTAGGCCCTTATGCTTTAAATTAGCTCTTTAATGTAACTTTTTCAATTTGTTTTAAAAGTGAACTTGACAAATAAACCTCTGTGCATTAAAATTGCTAAAGCGGATGTTAAATAGTGTTGATTTAGTAGGTAGCAGAAAATAGTGGGGCTTAAAGCGGATCTACTGTTCATCGGCGCCAAACTAAAATAGCGTAGCGGTCGAAGAGTGCTATGGGTTAAAGCGGGGATTTAACTGCCCAGGGATAATCATTATAGTACAGTAATATGTTTTTAAGTTTTGGTTATAGTGGTGTGTTAATGAGTGTCGGGAGAAGTAGTGTTTGTATCGAGAGCAAATTCAAATGTTGTATGAGGAAAAACAATCAGCATGGAGGGATATGTAGCTACGATTGTGGTCTCCGAACAAAGTTGTTTATATCAACTGAACTACAGTTTGATACTTTTCCATTTTCCATACAAAAGATGTAGCTTTTTTCTAATCACATACATAATAAAAATTCGAGATAGTATGCGCAAAAAAATATTATGAATGTTGTTTATTGTCTGATTGGTTTTGTTATAGCAAGTTATATGTCTATATATTAAACTTGAGCATTGTTCAGTAGCATCCCAAATATGCTACAAGTGAAGACGGGACGTTGAAAATATATAAAGTCCCATATCAGGAAATATAATAATAAGATCAAACATAAGGTGAGATACAACATACAAATGCCTTAATTAATATAATTCATTTTTTATAACAGCATGTGTATTGCAGCTGCTACCAATTATATATAACTTATTTATCTTAGAACATTTTATTTTGAATTAATCCTAACAGAAATAGATGTGCATGTCAGGACATTGTGTAACGTGAATGACTGGTCTGCCTTGTGTAGTCTATGTAGTAAATATTTCAGTACAAAGAGTTAGGCCAACAAATCATCATAATACATTATGTAGCAATTAATTGTTCCTGACATATATTAACCTTATCAGGATTTCAGTAGAACACTATACAAACAAAGATAAATAGCGACTACTTTTTAAGTGTAGAGCAATATATTTATCATAGTGTAACTTATTAGTTTGCTTGTAAGTTTATACAATGGCTGAAGAGAACCAAAATACAAAAATTAATGAAAAGTATGTGTAAAGATCAAACAGAAAAAATATAATCGGCATAGCATGAGAGATAAAATTTAGTTTAGAGTCACATGTGTGAAATTATATGAGAAATACTAACTGATTAAGTTGGAAACGTAGTGCAATGATAGTACTAGTTATAGACAGTCTGCTTTTGTGTTTACTATGACACAACTAATACTAGTAGTGCCTACTATGCCATTCTTAACCTCTCTAACACGCACAACGTATCGTCATAATACTTAAGATTTTATAATAGTCCACAGCCCCATCCCATGTTTGTTGTTGAACTACTTCTCTGGTTTTATAGCTGAGTAAAACCAGAGTATTTGATACTTTTCTTAGGCAAACCGTCTAATCAACGATGATGTAGATAATTTTCATATTTTATACATGACATTAACAATAAATTTAATAGTTTGTAATAGTTCTTATATAGTTTATGCATCTATATTCAAAGAGAAAATAGGGAACTGAAAAAGAATGTATTATACAATTTAGTATTATATTTGATAGTATGTATATATGGTAAAGCAATTTAAAACTAAAGCACACATAAGAAGACATGGATGATTTTATTACTAAACATAATATAATTTATTATTTAGAAGAGTTAATTAGGGAGAAGGACAAACTTTAGAAAAAAAATTAGCCTGAAGGACACCAAGTTGTAGACATCTCGATTAATCGTTCTTCTTGACTTTTTGGTTGGAAGGCAGTGATAGGGAATAAAATTTGTATTATGGAGACCACTACATCATATGTTTATTAATTATACAGGGAAATAATAATAAGTAATGCTCAATTATAAATTTATTCTATGATAAAATGATAAGGGATTGTAAGAAAGTTAAAAACTAAACACAAATTTCACCTCAAACTAAGATTCGTGTAATTTATCATCCAAGGTAACATCCTTTAAAGCGTGGTGCGACTCATCCTACCTACACAGAATGGCATTGGAGGCACTACTAATATGACAGGTTGTGTGTGTTAGAGAGGTCAGAGCCTAACTTAATGTAAGCCACAACTAAATGGGAAGTTTTTTATTGGAAGCCACAATGATAATAACAATAGTAATATAATAATAAACACCAATAAGATGCTTCCAAAAAAAAAAAAAAATCAAAGTCAAGAATCAAGATCCCATGTTCACATGGGCTATGCTGAGCAATTATTTTGCCAGTTACGCAAGTCAATAGTTTTAAGCTCACATCGACAATTGGGTTTCATATCTTCTATGCATAGTAGCATGGTACCCACATAGTAAAAATAACATTGATGACTTCTGCATAAAATTCATGAATACCAATTAAGGAATAATTTCCTCAGTAATACTAAATTTCATAAGCAGAATATGCAGCCTTAACAAAATGGGTGGTGGACACCGCCTTATTACTGGGATGATAAATGATCATAGGGTATAATAAGCTAACGGAAATAATCATTTTATAGTTGAGCAACATAAGGTATAATAGGGAGAATGCATGCCTTTATTTTTGCTTCCCATTTCCCAAAAATAACTTGACTAACCATGGACTTTTCTCTACCTGATTTCTTGATTGCATATAATGTTTACTTTATATGGTCTAGTGAGGCACATAACAATAATCATGGATCACTGACTTCATCTTTGACTGTAAACAAAATAATCCAGAGTTTCATGAATTACGTCATTAAAGTTATTTCAGGAATTTGTTGAGTCATGCTGAGAAGATGTATTATCTTAGTAATCAAAGAAAATGAGAAATATCATTCAGTTCCAAGGCCTACCCACTGGCAACACAGATTCATGAACCTTACATGAAATTTCTAACTAACATATAGCATAGTTAAAAAAAATCAACTCACAATGAATTTAAAGCTAATTAAACATATAGCAACACAATATTATTGAATTATGCTTGTTTAGTCCCCAGATATTGATGTGGAAGAATAATTTTTTATAGCTGATAAAAACCTTTAGTGAAATTCTAATAATCTTACACATTGTTTTTATCCAGTTGTTTCCCTCCTAGTATTACCCTTCTTTGTGCTCTTATGTGATACCATGTTTGAAAACGCCATACATAAAAAACATCCCTACATATAACAAATGATAAATCATCCTTATTGTATGGTAGGAACAGAGTTAATTATAGCATGATCGTTTGAATCAAAATCGAAAAACTGTAGCACTTTACCCAATAGTTTGACCGAAGAGGATAATTAGACGAAATCAGTGTAATGATCAGCACAATAGAGTAGAGAATTCAAGATATCACGCACCAGTCTTAGGGTGCGTTCGTAGCAAGAAACAGACGGTGTAATGTTGTGATGGCATCCGATGTGTCCGACTCCAGCAATGTTCACATCGTTCTGAACAGAACGATTTCCAACGTTCCTCCTATTTCCCTATAAAACCAATATCTCCATCTACCTCTTCAACCACACTACACCAATCAAATCCTCTTCTATTTTCCTTACAATCGAATCTGAGCAGCAATCAGGTTTTTAACAGTTTGGTGTTTATATTATTTTCCGTTATTCAACCTAGTTTTTTCCTTGTTTTTTTAATTTATTTATGATATATATTGATTTTTCATTTTTCAGTATGGCCAATCGAAAATCTGCACATCACTGGTCGTTTACTTCAACTCATATTATGTTGCAATGTTCTGTTGAAGCATACGGTGCTTGTGGCAGCAACAAAAACATAAAGCCATTGCCGAAAAGTTCAGCAATGCCATACAAAACTATCCAGACATCGAACCGATAGACGAAAGCAAGATCCAAAATAAATGTTAGGGACTGCGCAATGGATCGTTCGGGCAAAGCAAACACTAGAGGGGGGTGAATAGTGTTTGTAATAATTTAAACAAAACTAAAAACTAGAAATAACCATGGGATGAATCAAACATCACAAACACAATCACAGACGCAGATTCAAACAAAGATGCAAAATAAACAGAAATAAAAGTGCAGAAAAGGAAAGAACACACCAGATTTTATACTGGTTCGGATCACTCCTACGTCCAGTCCTACATAATGTTGGATCGTACACAGTTTTATTACTATTTTCAAATAGCCAAATATAACCTCCTTGATTTCACGGCTCAACAAGGAGATACCGACTCTTATCCCTTGATTCACAGCTCAACAAGGGCACAACGACTCCTATACCTTGATTTCACGGCTACAAGGATACATCGATTACTCTTTGACTTACAAACAGGGTTTATTCAACCCAAGCAATTACAAAACAGCCTTATAACTCTTCAATAGCACTTGATTCGGATAGTAGAGAGTGTAGAGAGAAGAAGTTTGATCAAATCAGAAGTGATTTCGGCAGAGTATAAGTGTAAAAACCATAAAAATGATTAAGAACAATGGCAGGATGAAAGAGGATGAAGATGGAGAAGAAGAGATGTTAAAAAATTCAGTTTTAACCTCTTTTTATAGAGTACGAAGGGCTGCAACGGTTCTGAAGCGTTTCAAATAGTGAGAAGACACTTCCCTTCAAAATTAGAAAAATAGCTGCTATATGTCGACATACATATTTTGCTATGTCGACATAGTCATGTGTAATTTTTGTTTTTAAAGCATTTTTCAAGTATTTTGATATAAAATTAATTCTGAAAATTCTTGAGTAAAATTCTAATGTTGTAAATCAATATTATATGATAGATAAACATATGAAAACATATTTTTGAACTATATAAATATATTTATAAAATTATAAGGATTTAAACTATATAAAATATAAATAAAGTATATATAAAAACTTAAGCTTGAAAAACAAAGAAGAATAATAATAGAAACAAATATAAAAACAAAACATAGAGGATTGAGAATAAAATAGAAAAACAAAATAGAGAGGATTGGGAAAAATTGAAAAATCAGAATTTGAATTTGGATTTGAACCTAGAGTGCTATTTAGAGTCTTACAAAATCTAGACTCTATAATTATATTAATCTTGAACTCTTGAAATCTTGATACTCATGAGTCTTGAATCTACTCTGAATTCTGAACCTCTAAATGCTCTTAAACTGTACAATCTCCAGTATTAATTCCTATATACAAATCCTGCATATGTGTGTGTGTGTGTGTATATATATTCTAGATAAATATGTTAGTATATATTTTATAATCAATGATAATTGAAATATGGTTGTTGTCATCAAAACTCCATTCTCCAACAATCTCCCCCTTTCTGATGATGACAACCTTAGTTTATAAAATATCATACCTGTATATACCTGTTTGATGATGATCCTCTTATACTCCCCCTGTCTATAATAATTATATAAAACTATGCCTATACTTTATAATTTCTCCCCTTTTGGCATTATCAAAAAGAAAGGTTAAAGATACTCCCCCTAAGTTAAACAACTGCAGAATCTAAGTAATATTCCTAAAAATTCTCTGAATAGAACATAAAAAATACTCCCCCTTAATTTATTAACTAATTCTAAGTAGAACCACTACAACAAAATGACCCTATTACAACGGTGGAAAACAGTTGTAAAAGACCTTTTACAACGGTGGGGCAACCGTCGTCTATTGAGAAGTTGTAATAGACTAAAATCTTTTACAACTGTTTTGCACCGTTGCAACACCGTTGTGAAATGTATATTTTACAACTGTTTTCCACCGTTGTAATAAAAGTTATTACAACTTTTTTGCACAGTTGTAGTAAAAGCTATTACAACTGTCATGCACCGTTGTGACTGTTGAATACCACAATATGATTTTTGTTTTTTTATACATTACATCTCATATAGAAATAAATATTTATATTGAATAAAATGTTATTACATACAATTTGATACTCAAACGATTATTTTATTCAATTAAATATTTTATTTCAATATTAGAAATAGTACAACTTTCTGACCTCGTTATTATACAACTCACTACTACATAATAAATTCAATCACATATACATTGCTCACCATAAACTGATTACTCAGTACACTCAATATACATACACACTTCCTTATAAATATACATACACACTTTCTTATAAATATACATACACACTGCACACACACCGAGTTTTTATATGCTTCAAGTCCTATCTAGTCGCCTGTATACCAATCACAATTTCTCACAGTAAACTGAAACGTAAATATATTTAATTCAAATAAGGATGAAAATATAACTGTGTATTATGTGATACATTAATGCCAATATCCCATACTAAGCATAAACCAACAAAATTGAAAAAAAAACATGATATCATAGGTCACCTGGTTAGTTTTTTGCCAAAGAAGAATCGCCACCAACCCTCTGGTCCAGTTTTCGACATAAGAACGAAATCAGTTTGCTTTCTTAACTTTCTTCTTTGATTTCTGAAATGATAATGTTTGCCTTCCTAAATATACATGCCAAGTATATGTTAGAATAATGTATTGTAAACATATCAAACATTTAAGAAAAAGAAAAATCAAGGATAAGAGAAAATGATACTCTTGTACACATTCAAACCTGGGAGAAGATCTTCAAATGTTACTTTAGTTTTATATGCCGAATCCAAAATGGATTGTATTTTCTCTCTTTCGCCTACAATTTTTCCAAATACAACATGAAATTCAAATCAAAATCAACCATTGTAGACAATATACATGTGTTAGCAGCTTCTGCGAAACCTTTCCCACATTTTAAAGAAGTTTCTAAATTAGTTTTAAATTTGTCTAATGATCTTGCACGAATATGTCCTAACATTGCTTGGAATGCAGGATGCTCAAGCTGTAATAGTTATCAAAGCAAACAAGAAATCAATCTTCTTAATTATGGGCAATGAATAACTGAATGCATGTTGTTCGAAGAGTTACTTGCAATGCTCTTGTTTCTAACTGCTGTATTTTTGTAGTCCTAACAGTTTCATCAAAGTACGCAGCTTCAGCATCATACCTGTAAGAAAATCAATAGTAAGAGAAAAACAATTCCCACATAATTATTGTTGGACTTCTTCTATCAAACTATTACTAACTTTGTTTATCAAGATTTTAGAGCTTGTTATATTCAGCGTAACATGTCACAAATTCTTAGTTAAATAAAGGTGTTGTAAGCAAGGCACTGTAAGGCATAATTCATGTTTATCCTTGGACCTTTTTACTCATACATGGTGGCCACTTACATAACATGACATGCACAGCCAAAAAAAACAAGTATTCAAATGGACAATAAGAGAGAGTGACAGCACAAAATATGGCATTGGGTGTAGGTGATTGGTACGGATGACAATTTAAAGAAATACATGCATTCACAGTATAACTACAAATTTTAATAGCAGGGAAAAATAGACCTTTGTTAAGCATGACATAAATAAAGAGGAGGGTCCAATGTTGCTGGTAGACAAGCCAAGTCAAAGATGCCCTTGCGTGAATATATTTAGTCGTAAACTTCCATAGTAGTATGTAATGACAACGATGGAAAACACATCAACAACAAGCCCTTATGTCGACTAAAAAAATTGGAATCATGCATAAGGGTGAAAATGAAGGTTAAATGCCAAAATCCAAATAGACTAGGTTCCAAGATGAACAACGTGGCATGAATATTTTTGTCCATGCATGAGCTTGTTGGCATGAACAAATGAGGCTGACATAAGGAAATATGCACACAAAGATACACAGTAGCACTAAGAGCGTACAAGCTGGCATGTGAAAAAAAAATGTTCAACTAAAAAAAGAAGAAGAAGGTGCAACGTGAATGTGACAACATGCATAACTCAATGTTTCACCATACCTTATTCCCATAAAATATATCTATAACTTATGTTTATAAATACCTATATATGTATATAGAAATGCAGACTTTCCACATTTGTACGCGAGTAATCCATTCATAAGCATGAAAACAAGAACGGAATTTGCAGGACTTCTCCGTTTGTAACCTCATAAAATGTACACTACTTCTTAGACGCACAGATAATGTAAACACAAACACTTAAACCTTTGCCTTAAGATCATACACGACTAGGCTGTCTTTAAATGGGCGTGTGTGAGAGACTCCAAAATGAACACATGTGAAAAGAGGAATGCAAACCTTACCCAACTTAATTCCATGCTTTTAAACTCGTTACAACCTTAAACAGTACAGACCCAACTCTCAAACAAACCCCGGAATTTACTAATTAATAAGAAGCAGGTTCCTACATGAAATGGGAGCACAAACAACAAGGCAGCACTACAATTTTACTAAGTAAATATACTTGGTGTTTATTTTTCATTATGAATGTAATATATGAATCTTTAGATGAGTCAAGTGTACCATGCATATGAAAACAAGTTTATGTATATTTCGGCTTATTATAGACAAAGGTACATATATTACTCGTAAACTATGCATCATATTCATTTGCTAAGTAATATACACAAAATGATATGCACCATTCAACAGAAATTTGCAACATGCAAGATTTAAATGTGTCCAATTCCTCTACCCATATTTCCTTTGTTTCCCCTGCCAAATTCATCTTAACCATCAACTTTTGTGTATTTGATTATCATTATAATAGCATGGTGGAGCCTACTCAACAATTGAATCACATAATGTGTAGTTGAGATTTAATTAGCCATGTAGAGCAACGGAAACGGAAACGGATACTGAGAAATTGAGTAGTTCTAATGAATCTTATGTAAATCAAGTACAACCAATCTGTACTCTACCTTACTGAATATTAATAGCACTAGGTGCTAACTATATATGATTGAAAGAGTAAACTATATTCCTTTTATATATTCATTAATTCAATATTAGGTATTAACGCGAAGTAGCCACTAAAAATAAGTTTAATCGTAAGAGAACTTACGATTTGGTCAAGGATTAATCGACAGTTGCGAATTTCTGGTCTGAAAAGGCTAGGTGGCTCCAGAACTGGGCAGAGCGACGGTCAGGCGACGCGGAGGTAGGGATAGTTTCAGATCCATCCAAGCAATTTGTATTGTCGATGGAACTTGCTTGGCGGTTTCATCAGGGATCTGGCCATGGAGTTTAACAGAGTACGTAGGTCGGCGCTGCTAGTCAGGTTGGCAGTAGGCACCGGCTTGGAGGAGGAATAATAAGTGACGGTTGAATGGGTGCGACAGTAAATAAATTATGAAGGTTGGTTTGGCGATGGAAGATCTTTAGTTTAGATCTAGAGGCAAATTCGATGAATTGGGGATTTTGACAGTATAACAGATGCGTTGAGAAGTTAATACACGGTGACTGTAGGAATGGGTAAAATTTCACCGATGGAGCCAAAAAAATTGATTCGAGGGAGGTTTCTGGAAATCGTGACAGCGTTCTATTGTTCAAAACTCAAAACAAAGAAAAAATGCATGTTAGTATTATATTGTTCAGGATACATTTAAAACTATAAATTTTGCAAATTAATATTTATGGTTTTCATGTATTGAATTATTTCAATACTTCTAATTTTCTGAATATTTTACAAAATTTTAATCTTTTTACCTTTTAATATTATGAAAATTTCAAAAAATTTGTTTTAAATTTTATGAATACTTTTAAGTTTACTTTATATAAAAAATTTGAATTTTAAATTATTTGAATCATTATATAATAAATTTTCTAAAATTCCAATAGAAAATTAAATGGCTTAAGATTTTAATTTCTAAATTTAGAATTATATGAATATTTCAAAATTTGTTTATAAACGTAAATTAGAAGAAAAAAATTATCATCAAATATTGAATATCAAGCACAATATTTAAAAAACTGAATATCAAGTATAATTATTGAATATTAAATGTAACCAATGCATACTATATATATTTACAAATTATTAACCATTAATTATAATAATTTATTAAATTTAAAAAATAGTTATTGGTCATAGGTAATACTTAGTAAATATGAATTATTTATTAATAGTCGTTGGTAATGAATTTTAAATAAGTACTTATCTAGTTTTTTATTCATAAACTATTAGTTCTGAACTACCATTTTGAATTATTATTATTTATTAATTTTAATTATTATATTTATAAATAATTATTTAATATTTCAAATTAATTATTATTTTTTAGTAGCCAAAATTGATATTAGTTGCCAAAATTATATTTATTAAAACTTCTGAAATACCAAATAAAATATTACTTATTAATAATAATTATTATTTAACTTTCACTTATTTCCACGTAGATATAATTGATTAATAATTATTAAAAGCTTAAAATGTATGTTACTAATTATTGATTAATAAGAAGTTAACATACATTAACTATTAAAAATAAATTACTACTTGTTAAATATTAATTATTTAATAATAATTAATAAATATTATTGATTCCTAAGTTTATTATTAATTATTAATCATTATTAAATATTAATATAATTAGTTATTAAATATAGATATTATAAACATGAAGTTTGTAATAGGCATCTATTACAACTAACAAAACGAAAAGTTGTTAAAAATATGCTTACTACAACTTTAGGGAATTGACAGTTGTAAAAAACATTTATTACAACGGTGTTTTTACCACCGTTGTAAAATTAAAGTTGTAATATGGTGTTTTTGTTGTAGTGAACATTCCTACTCTATTTAAACTAAAGAGAATAATACTTAATATGATAAATAAACACAAACCAAATCAAGTATCATTATTACATATGTTTTTCCAATATATATACAAACCAATCCAAACTAAACCACACCATATGTCTTAATATTTACATGATCCAATCAATATAGTCTAAATCAAACCACACCATATGTTTTTATAGTAATTAAACAAATCAGTCAAATCGTACCAAACAACTAAACGTCTCTTGGAACTTCAACCCAACCTTCTTCTCCAAAGATAGGATCCTTCTTAATTACTTCTCAATCTTCATCTTCTTTGGTTGGTGGAGCCTTTGCGAGAATATTTTCTTCATCTCTGAAAAGAGAAGAGATTAGCCATCGCATTGCGTCAAAGTGCTTTTTTTGTTGTTCGAACATCTTTATTTGACTCAATTCAAGATGACGCTGATTTTGTAGAATGATAGAGAGAATGTTTTTGAATGAATCGAGAGTTTCTTCAAGATTTTCACTTCGATCATGGATAGGATTTGCGATGGATTTGATGAAAATTGGTTAAAGAAGGAGTAATGAAATAATGAAGTTTTCTGGAAGAGATGGACTTAAATAGGGTCTGGAATTCATTGGATTTTGAATGGACATGAGTAGTTATTTTAATTTTAAATTTTGAAAAAAATTTGAAATTTTTTCTGTTATATGTCGACATACATGTTTTGTTATGTCGACATACTATAGTATGATTTTTTGAAAATTTTGAAATTTTGAATTCTTTTGAACTCTTGTAATACTATAATATATTTTATGATTTTTCAGAAACATAAAGATGATTTAAACAGAAATAAAACTCCATTCATTACTTAATAGAAAGCAAATACATCCAACTAAACAAGACACACTTAAATACTAGATTCGAAAGCAAATACAAGGAAATATATAAAGATAGATTTAACTAGATGGCCTAGTTTTCGGATGATGATGAGGAAGATGAAATTCCAAGCTTTCTTCCTATCTTGGCCATGAATTTGGTCATTTTGGAAAGCTTCTTGTTAAACTTCTTGTTAAGCTTCTTTTGATTTTTGACGATTTTCGCTTGATTTTGAATAATCGTGTCTTTGAGGTGACGATTTGAGGTTGGATACTCGATACTTTCCATAGAAGTCTCTTCTTCTTCGACTTCCATTGGGTCTTGCTCTTGTTGCAATCGAGCTTGTTTGGCCTCATATGTCTCATAAGGTTTGAAAGTGATAGGAATTTGCATGAGATGAATGTTTGATGCGTCAAACTCTTTCCTAGGGACAAATTCTTCTCCTAGGGACAAATTCTTCTCCGTGAAGATCAATTCCAAAGTATTTGAAAAATGCGAGTGAGATAAACACCATAGTAGAGAGTGTTTTCTCTTGAAGATACATCTAATCGCTTAAACTCTTTTAGAATCATATCGACCCAATTGATAAGGTAATTACCCATAATGGCAAAGAGAGCCTTTTGGACTTTAAGAGTTGGATTGTTGTAATTTCCGGAATGGGGAGTGATGGTGTGTTGAAGAAGGAGGTTGACGATTCTTGTTTTTGGATGAAAGAAACGATTTTTGAAATCCATTGGAGCACCATCTTCGAAGATATCGTGATAGGTTTCCAAATCGGTTTCATCGATAGCGAAAGTTGAGAAATCCGTGCCCTCGCTTCTACAATTTAGAATTTCTCCTAAAAGATCGGCATCGAGAACAATTTGAGTTCCCTTGACACTACTCCAAATTTGATTTACGTTGCCTTGATAAAATCCGTGGTTGAGATTTGCGCAGAACATCTTCACGAATTTGGGATAACATACTTCGTCGTTGTCAGGAGAGTCAACTAGACTCAAGATTTCGTTGTGTTGGAAGAGAGAGACGAGATCATAAGATGGAAAGTCGCTAAAGACGGCGAAAACACCCGTGTTAACTTTAGCATTTGCTAAATAGCCACCATAGGTTTTAATGGCCTCTTTGTCATTGTAAAGATAACCTTTTATGGTTTTGGTTATCTTCAATTTCTGAATGAACATGAGGAAGCCATTGATATGATAGTTTTGAGGAGGATAGATATGAAGAATGTTATTTTGAGTTGTGAATGAAAGGTAGAAAGGATGGATATATATATATATATGAAAATGAATAGATATGAATTGAATGAATATGAATTGAATAGGCACAACTTTTCAGATTGAAAGGACACCATTTCAGACCTTGGGAGTTGCTGAAAAGATTGGAGGAAAGTTTGAAAGTTTAAACTTTTGAAATTCAAATTTTAAATTTCAAATCTGTTTGATATGTTGACATGTATATTTCTGTATGTCGACATATAAGGCTTATTTCAAAAGAAAATTGGATTTTCAAGTTTTGAATTAAATTATCGATTCATTTTTCAGGTTTAATGATTTCCTGAAATACTTCTAATCCTAATGAACATACAAACAATTTATTTTATTAATTTATTGGTTATTTAATATTATATTATTATTTTGAATTTCAAAATTCAAAATTCAAATTTAAAATAGTTTATTAAATTTTAAATTCAAACCAAAGCAAACAAATAAAGCAAACCATTCAACCAAATAAAATTAAAATGTAATTGATGCGCACCCGGTTTTTTGATCCTTTTCTTCATGATCTTCTGAACTCTGAATTGCTGTAAAGAATATATTTGGATTTCCGGTTTCTAGTTCTTCATCACTTGATGACGAATCCAAATCATCTGACATTGCTGCATATGCTTTCTTTCTTTTCCTTGACGAATTTGAGTTGTTCGGTTGTTGAGTAGATTTGTCTGGATATGGACACATTTTTTTTACATGCCCTGGTTTGTTGCGGTTAAAGCATTGTCCATCATTTAAATTTGAATTTGCTTTATTATAAACCTTCCTTCTATATTTTAGGAATCTTCTAAACTGATTTGTCATGAGTGCTGTTTCTTCGTCATCATCACTACTCGAGTCAGAATCATTTGTTGTGGCTTTCAGTGCAATAGACTTCTTTTCAGTTGATCTATTTTCTTTTCTTTGCTGTAATTGAACTTCATATGACATTAGATTCCCAATTAACTCTTCAATCTTCATTTCATTGACATCATTTGCTTCTTCTATAGCCAAAGTCTTCTGATCCCATTCTTGAGTTAACGAATTTAATATTTTTCTGACTTGATCTGCTTCGAAGTAAGTTTTTCCAAGTGCTGTTAGTGAATGCATTATCTCTTGAAATCTGCAATACATATCTGAAATAGACACATTCTCATTCATTTTAAATAATTAAAATTGATTGACTAGCATGCCTATCTTAGTCTGTTTAACTTTACTGGTTCCATCATGAGTAACTTGTAAAGTTCTCCAGATTTCATGAGCAATTTTACATATGGATACTCTATTAAACTCATTTCTATCTAATAAACAAAATAACGTATTCATGGCTTTAGAATTGCTCTGTGCAGCGGCCTTTTGTTCATTTGTCCGTTGTGCAAATGCAGTTGTGGGTTCAACATATTCATTTTGTGTACTATTCCATGTGTCTAATCCTGCAGACTGTAAATAGATTTTCATTCTACATGCCCAATATGAATAATTTCTACCATTAAACAGTGGTGGTCTAACAGTGAATTGACCCTCTATAAAAGAACTATTATTGCTACCAGTGTTGGTTTCCATTTTACCAAATTTTCAAAAATCATATTATGAACTTTTTGAAAAACCTTACTTTGATACCAATTGTTAGGGAATGCGGAATGGATCGTTTAGGCAAAGCAAACACTGGGGAGAGGGGGAGTGAATAGTGTTTTTAAGGATTTAAACAAAACTAAAACTAGAGAGAACTATGGGATGAATCAAAAACCACAAACACAATCACAGACACAGATTCAAACACAGATGCAAAATAAACAGAAATAAAAGTGCAGAAAAGGAAAGAACACATCGGATTTTATACTTGTTTGGATCACTCTTACTCCAGTTCCGCACAACGCTGGATTGTGCCGAGTTTTATTACTATTTTCAAATAGCCAAATACAACCTCCTTGATTTCACGGCTCAACAAGGAGACATCGACTCCTATCCGTTGATTCACGGCTCAACAAGGGCACACCGACTCCTATTACTTGATTTCACGGCTACAAGGATACATCAATTACTCTTTGACTTACAAACAGTGTTTATTCAACCCAAGCAATTACAAAACAGCCCTATAACTCTTCAATAGCACTTGATTTAGAGAGTATAGAGTGTAGAGAGAAGAAGTTTGATCAAACCAGAAGTGAATTCGGCAGAGTATAAGTGTAAAAGCCATAAAAAAAGATTAAGAATAATGGTAAGATGAAAGTGGATGAAGATGGAGAAGAAGAGATGTTAAAAAATTCGGTTTTAACCTCTTTTTATAGAGTATGAAGGGTTGAAACAGTTCTGAAGCGTTTCAAATAGTGAAAAGACACTTCCCTTCAAAATTAGAAAAATAGCTGTTATATGTCGAATACATATTTTGCTATGTCGACATAGTCATGTGTAATTTTTATTTTCAAAGCATTTTTCAAGTATTTTGATATAAAATTAATTCTGAAAATTCTTAAGTAAAATTCTAATGTTGTAAATCAATATTATATGATGGATAAACATATGAAAACATATTTTTGAACTATATAAATATATTTATAAAATTATAAGGTTTTAAACTATATAAAATATAAATAAAGTATATATAAAAACTTAAGTTTGAAAAACAAAGAAGAATAATAATAAAAACAAAATACAGAGGATTGAGAATAAAATAGAAAAACAAAATAGAGTGGATTGAGAAAAGAATTGAAAAATCAGAATTTGAATTTGAATTTGAACCTGGAGTGCTATTTAGAGTCTTACAAAATCTAGACTCTATAATTATATTAATCTTGAACTCTTGAAATCTTGATTACTCATGAGTCTCGAATCTACTCTGAATTCTGAATCTCTTAAAGCTCTTAAACTGTACAGTCTTCATTATTGATTCCTGTATACAAATCCTGCATATGTGTATATATATATATTCCAGATAAAGATGTTAGTATATATTTTATAATCAATGATAATTGAAATAAGGTTGTTGTCATCAAAACTCCATTCTCCAACAATAAATATGATAGTCTTCGACGAGATTGGATAAAATGGGATGACTAATGAACAAGACCGGCGCTGGTTGGAATGCTTGTAAAGGAACGATCTCCGGAAGCGACGAATGGTGGGAAGATCGTGTTAAGGTCCGTGAATTTGATTTTTTACCATTTATTTATAGATAGATTATTACAATTTATTTCTTACATTTAGGAATTTGGAGTGGGTGTTATGAAATATAAGAAACGTCCGCTAGAAAACTTGGAGATGATGCAACAATTATTTTGTGGGACGAATGCAACTGATCAATCGTCGTACACTCCTGTTGCTACTGTACAATCGTCGCAGACTGGCACGCCGCCACCAACACAAAGCACGTTTGACAAAACATGGGCTTTTGATGGGTTTTTTAATCCATTGGATGAAATGCAAAATAATCATATTCCAAATTTGAATTCGCCATCAAATCCTCCATTGCAACAAACTTCAATGAATCAACCAATTCACGAAGCTCCAATTAACCCTCCTTCGAACTAAAATCCATTTGAATCCTCCTACTCAACTAACTGCACGTCAAAATACAAGAAGACGACGTGGTGAAAATGAAGATAAGATGACTGCGCTCATCGACCTAATGCATTAGATACAGATGAAAAAATCTCACATGCATTTTGAAAGTCCGAATACGGGTACTAGCGCGGAATCAAATTGAAGTTTTACAAATTATGCAAATACGGTAGCTTGCATGCAATGTCTTGGAGCAACAGGTGAGTTTGATATTGCAAATGCACTATTATTTATTATGGAACCCGGCAAAAAAGATATGTTCACTGCTCTTCCGGATGAGATAGCGAAAAGATGGTTGATATCAGGGCTTGCAGACAAACGCGACACAAAAGAATACCAAACTTATCTGATAAATGCCAACAAGTAGGATGTTCATGTCATCATGGTATTGTATTTCTGTCGTATTTATGTTTGTATTTCCTTTGTGTAATGAAATTTAGTCGTTTTGTTTTGCGAAATTAGTATTTAATTAAATCAAAACAATTAATTTAACAATTAAATACCCCGCTCAGATACCACGCTCAAATACCCCATTCACAGCTAAAAACACTTTCCCCGTTCGCTACAGTACCACGCTCGATACCCTGCTCAAATGTCACGCTCAAATACCCCGTTCTCGTTCGTTAAGAATGCACCCTTAATGGGTTCATTTCTTATTTGTTTCATAAATAATAAAAACATTTAATCGTTTGAAAACATCCTATGATGCAAGAAACCTGAGTTTTAGAAAATCAAATGTGAATTATTCTCAAGGACTCATAGTTCTTCCCAAGTAATGCCTGAACCGCTTTAAAACTGAAACTGATGTTGCTGGAAAAAGTAGCATGACCCTTTATCAAAAACCTTATTAGTTTCTAGCTGCATCACATATCAACTCAAGATTTCTTAGGGTTGGTCGACCCACTATTTATTATTTTGGAATACAAAATCCAAAAAGAAAAGGAGATTTCATAATGTTTTTTGGTAAAAGATTAAATCTTTAAGGCTTTTGTTTCCTCTATGCCCCTCTTTACTCTTCTAGTATCCTTTTCTTTTCGTTGATCAAGTCATGAAGCCTTTTCTCGATTATTACTCTACCCTAAGGGAGCATTTGTCATAGGCAAATTCTATTCAGACCCAAAAAAATACTGAGTAGCCCCCCTTTTTTATTTTAAAATTTCGCTGGACAAAAATACCCTTCGTTGAATATATTTTTTTAACACATTTTCATCAACCACGCAGCGCGGGTGTGGGGATTGTGAATCATCCTAGTAGGGGCCCTACGAGGTTGACATCAATACCTCGTAGGAGTCCTACGAGGTTAGCACCATTACCTCGTAGAGTCCGTACGAGATAAGCAACATAACCTAGTAGTGACTCTACGAGATAAAGGGTATTTTGGTCATGCGAAAGTTTTTAAAAAATTGGGGGGGGCTACTCAACAAATAGATGAGTCTGAATAGAATTTGCCTTTATCATATAACAGATGTGGGAGAAACCCGAGTTTTAACTGACATATAACTTAGTAAAAAAAAAAAATCAACTCACAATGAATTTAAAGCTAATTAAACATATAGCAACACAATATTATTGAATTATGCTTGTTTAGTCCCTAGATATTGATGTGGAAGAATAATTTTTTATATCTGATAAAAACCTTTAGTGAAATTCTAATAATCTTACACATTGCTTTTTATCCAGTTATTTCTCTGACCTAATATTACCCTTCTTTGTGCTCTTCTGTGATACCATGTTTGAAAACGCCATACGCAAAAAACATCCCTACATATAACAAATGATAAATCATCCTTATTTTATGGTAGGAACAGAGTTAGAGCATGATCATTTGAACCAAAATCGAAAAACTGTAGCACTTTACCCAACAGTTTGACCGAAGAGGACAATTAGACGAAATCAGTGTAAGGATCGGCAGAGTAGAGTGGAGAATTCAAGATATCACGTATAGTATTAATGGGATTCATTTCTTATTTATTTCATAAAAAATAAAAACATTTAATCGCTTGAAAACATTCCATGAGGCAAGAAACCCGAATTTCAAAAAATCAAATGTGAATTATTCCCAAGGACTCATAGGACATAGAGTCATAGTTCTTCCCAAGTAATGCCTGAACCTCTTTAAACCTGAAACTGATGTTGCTGGAAAAAAGTAGCATGACACTTTATCAAAAACCCTATTAATTTCTAGCTGCATCACATATCAACTCAAGATTTGTTAGGGTTGGTTGACCCACTATATATTAGGGGTGAGCATAAACCGCACCATAATGCGGAAACCGTCCAGACCAAACCGTAAAAACGGTGCGGAAAACCGCACCAGACTCTCTTTCTAAAGCAAACAACCCGAACCGAACCGACTAGCAACGATACGGTTCAGTTGCGGTTTGAACTGTTACCAAACCATATTAAATCGAACTGAACCGCATAGCAACACCGGTAAGTTACGATAAAAAATTAACAAATTCCTATTTAACCTTTTATTTTAACGATATATATTCTATTTTCAGCGTATGTTGCAGTTATATCAATTCAAGATAACACTATGTGTTTTAATCTTCAAGTGACATGATGTCATACGATCGTGAATTGATTTTTGAGGAAAGTAATTCCTTTGTTTCATATTTAATACGGGTTCAAACCGGACCAAACTAAAACCGGACCGTATTACATCGAAACCGAACCGAACCGAACCGTTTGAACAGTTAGTATAATGGTTTGTATTTTTTATTAACAATTTGATGCGGTGCGGAAGAGGTTTGAGTTCCAAATCGCACCAAACCGAACCGTGCCTACCCCTACTATAGATTATTTTGGAATAAAAAATCCAAAAAGAAAAGGAGATTTCATAATGTTTTTTTTGGTAAAAGATTAAACCTTTAAGGCTTTTGTTTCCTCTATGCCCCTTTTTGTCTCTTCTAGTATCCTTTTCTTTTAGTTGACAGAGTCATGAGCCTTTTCTCGATTTTTACTCTTCCCTAAGGGAGCGTTTGTCATTATTATTCATCTTCATCATCAAACGCTTAAGAAATCTTTGTATTTTCATCAAGATTCAAGCACTTTATATTTTAAGTATATGCCAAGTTGCCAACAGCCATGGGAATTGGCAGTTTAAAAAAGAATCATTGATTACCTTCGATACCTAGCTAAGTTTGAAGTTATTGCAATAAAAGAATTTTCCTAATCAAACTCCATCTCTTTTTCCTAAGCCATAACTCTTTTACTCGGGCTTTTCTCCAGGCACCTTGATTCATCAGTTGGAGCCAAAGTATTTGTACAACAATGGCATTCTTTAAAGTACTTCTCGTAAGTTGTATCTTTTAATTCGTATATTTTTGTCGAGCACTCTTTATAAAAGCAAGATACATACTTTCAATGTCACCCTCGAAAGACTATGTAGCATTTGCATTTCTAATTCACACATTGCATTATCTAAGATTCTAACAGACACTTTTATGGTTTGAAAATTCAGATGAGTTTTCCAAAATTATCGTATTTTCTTAAACCTGTTAGATGTCGAAAACTCAGGCGTGCCTCCCTGAAAGTGGACGTGAATCCTCTGAAAGTCTACGTCAATATCATCTGAAAGTTGACACCAGATCCTACAAACTTGGCACTATCCATTTTTAGAGCTCAATACCGAAATAACCTATAAACTGGACAGCCTCCCATCAACAGTTCGACAATCACCAGTAGACTTGGCATCCTGAAGGTCGATACCAAAAACCATAAAGTCGGCATCCTAGATGTCAATACCATGATCAAGAAGGTGGATTTTTTGTTTACCATAGAGTTAGCATCCTTCAAATTCGGAGCATAAGTTGCCATGATCAGGCTTTATCTCAAATTGAACCATTCCCCTCCCAAACTGTTTACTGCCATCAGGCATAAGTTGCCAACTACTTCAAACCATCTCCTAAAACAAAAGTTCAAATAAAATGAACATCACAACAGCCTGCATCACTCAACCATATCCTCTTACTGCCTTCAACTACATCCTCATCACCATCCTTGCCACTTCATCATACAATCATCTGCAGAACAGAAACTAACTGCACCTTAGAATCACCGGTCAACCACAGAAATAGCATCGCTAGGGAATACACCTGCTACTTCGTAAGAAAAAAAACTTTAGCATCATAAATCATCACTATTCAGTCCGCGGAAATGGTTGATATGTGGGAGTAAAATGTATATATAAGAAAAATTTTATTTTGTTTAAATAATCTATTTATATAGAAGTAGTAGTTCAAAGTGTTAGCTATAAAACATATCTACTTGGAATCTCAATGTTTGCTATAAAACATGTACAAATAATGTTTAGCAAGTTAAAAATTAGGATAAAAATTAAACCATGTCAAATAGCAAAAAGACAGGCTTATTTAAAAACAGCCAGTATGGTTAAATAGAAATAACTCTATATATTTGGTAACATACATGTTTACAGATCAAAAAAATTGAGTGTCATTATACTTTACTGGTGTTAGTCCCTTTAGTAAATGTAGACATATAACTCTATGTAAAACTTATGCTAAAATATACATATTTGTAATGGTTGTATATATATGCTTAAGACAACAACTGCAAAACATATTGCATTTTAAAGTAAATAAATAAGGATGCTTTGCATTTAAGAAATCAAAATAGGAATTAAAAAATCACCTTAGTATTAAAATGGAAAGAATACACAAAATAATATATATCAACTATAGGTTGTAGTCTATATTTTCCCTAAAATGGGAATCTGGGATGCATATGCCAAAAGAAACATCATTTTCCATCTAAGATTTGGATGTACAAATTGTTAGGGATCTAGTATTCCAAAACAGAGAATTATGAACTCTCACACAAGTTTATAACTCGAATTTCTACTACTTTAGAATTCAATATTAGCTAATGATAGCAATCAATATGTTGCAATTAATTTACAACAACTACGTTATACTATTTTAAGAAATAACACAACGTAAAGAATGGAAAGATTATGAAATAATGTATATAAATGTACAAAATAAAAATCTAACTAAATGATGTCTGAGGCTTGTCGTAACAATTTCCTTAAGAATTCTATTTCAAAATTCTCCCAAAATACAACAGACGTATTTTGCATGAGATTGGAATGAGTATGTCACTCTATGATTTTACATAGGAGTATTACAGAAGAGAGAAGGAAGATTGGATTGGAATAAGTTGGTAAGTAAAGTGATCAGTTTTCCTTCTTATTTATAGTTTATCCACATCCCTTCAAACGGTCACACTCGTACCTCTTCGTACAGTTGTATCTCTTCTCAACAGTCGTGCTCGTAACTCTTCGTACAGACGCATCTCTTTCGGTGAAAGGAAGTGTCTTTTCATGAAGTGTCTTTTCGCTGAAATATGACTGTTTGACGAAAGGAAGTGCCTTTTCGTGAAGTTTCTTTTTGCGAAAAACCATGCTGCTAATAGTCGCGTCCTTTCACTACATTCGTACATGTTCGCTTAAATTATGTGGGACAATGGACAAAGTATATTTCATTCAATACTTACGAATTTCAACACAAACAACACGACAATTTTATTGCTCGCACGATTATTTGTAACTGAGAAATGGAACAACTTGTAAGTAGCCCTCAACGCTATATATAGGCAGGATTAAAGGGGTGGAAAATAATTTATGAGATCGACGTTGCTTGAATCTTAATTTCTAGTGTAATGCATGTATAATTTCCATGGTAACGCATGTATAATTTCCTTTTACCAAGCTAGATTAGCATCGAAATCAAACCGGTCTTATATAAAAATGATCATGAAACTATGTCTTATAGCACCTTATTCATGCACCAAGGTCCATGTTACACTAATCATAACCAATAGTCAGTCATAACTTTTAGCTTTACCACAAAATCGTTTACCTAACTCATGAATCAATGTCGCTTCTTGCTCTTTACTGAATTACACCAGTATTTATATGCTCTATTTACATATGCGTAAAATAGTATTGGTTCATCTATGTGTCGCTCTAATTGTACTAACAACGCTGTTTAATCCAGGAAATGGAATTATAGACAAATTGTCTAGCATAAATTGATAGAAAGTGACTATCCTCCTTTTTCAAGCATTAAAATTAAAAAAGTGCCATTAATTCATAGTACCGACACATCACCCTTTAACAATGGTTGTTAATCTTGATCACAACAATTTGAAATATACAAACTGTTTCTACACTATCCAAAAAGAAGAAGAACAAACTACAATCTAATAGAAAATTTTGATAATGATGGGTAATTTCTTAGCTATTCAAAATTGTGCAAATGAGCTCAGTTTCAAAATTTCAGTTAGTTATGATATGAGAAATCAAGTTGTGCAAAATATAGGTACTGCAAGCATACGCCAAAATAGTTTGGCACATATGGCACAGTTTTCAACGGTATAGCACGACTTTAAACAGAGACGACATAAACTTACAAAAAATAGATAACATATAGTTCTTACCAAAATTACCAAGAATACCATCAATAGGTGAACAAAAGTGGGTTAGAATCATAAGGTTGCAGTTCTTACTCGTCTCGGGAATAATGCTTCGTTGAATAGATAGATGCAAGATTGTAAAAAATTTAGATGACCAACTACTTAGGCATGTCAGTGTCAATGGAGGCGACAGAGCGGCTTAATATCAAAGTTTAAAATGCCTTCATCAAATTTGGCTTACAGAAAGTAAAATGAAATGTAATTCGATTTGGGGGTAGAGTTTTATGAAAATGAAAATGCAGGAAGTTATGTTGATAGTGGGGATGCCATGTTGGATGTGTAAGAAATGAAATGTTCCATCTCATCATTTCATCTATTTTACTTTCTATTATAGATAATAAATTCCTATTCGATTAATATTCTGGAATTTATAAATCTGTATATGTGACTCAATTTTATAAGGTCCTTTCATATAGATCTGCAATCAGAATGGAGAACAACGTCACTTCATGCATACAGTGTTCAATTTATTGATATTTTCGTCACTGCTTCAAATATGAGTGGAAATAAGATTGGTTTAGACTACCCGCTCTATTTTATAGATTTTATACGAATCTGTATGTCTAGGGGATTTGGGTTTTCATGATAATATCATAATAAAACACCCTAAATCTCCTATCTTTATTTGTCGCAAAGTTTGTCAATCAATATTTTGGGTTTGTGAATTAGTTGGTTATGTTTGAGGAATGATTTGGTGATTTTGCTTTTGTTTGGTTGGATTTGCCCATTTCAATGAAAAATCAATTATAAAATGTTTGTGGTATAAAGGGTTAAGATTTGATTTGATTCCAGAATTTGGATAGGTTTAGATCTCCATTCTTAATGGAGAATTTAAACGTATTCAGATCTGAAATAATTAAATATTAACGTTTTTATGTGCAACGCAGAAAAGGGTAAATTTAATTCAAACGAAAGTTTATGTATGTATGTATATAAGTATATAACACCTTGTTTCTCTTTCATTACCTAAATAATTGCAACGAGCCTAGGATACAAATTGAATGATTAAGTGTTGATATTTTCCCATTTGCTTCTTGTTATTAATTATGCCATGAATTGAGTAGTTTATTATGGTAATTGGGATGTATACCTTAAACGTGAACATGATTGACAAAAATTCACCATTAGAACGTTTCTTAATTCGAACGATAATTAGCACTTATAGCGCATATTAAATTTTATATTTAGATAGCGTAATTAGATGTAATAATGGCGTAATAAATACGTTAAGATAAGATTGGAAATTTGTAAATGTCCCCATAATAATTGTTGCTTGTATGTGCACATAAATAGCTTGTGTGTGTGTGTGTGTGTATATATATATATATATAAAATAAATAATGACACACAGACGGAAGGTTAGTCGTCATTTATGTTAGAAGCCTGCCAGGAACCAATCAGAAAATCCAGCAACCGCAAGTGAGTTTGGCTAATATGAGAGGTTGGGGTGCCATGAGCCATTGAATTTAGTACACTATGACATGAGGTTAAGCCTGCTTGTAGTAGAAGTCTTCCCAAAACCACCCGTCATATCCAGCATCTACAAGTAGTTGGTTTAATGTAAGAGGTCTAGTATATGTATATATATACACACCTATTATGTTTATGAATAGGTAGGCTTACTTCCCGCCTTGAGAAGGTCTTAAATGGCCGATTTTCTTCTTGTCTAGTTTGGGTCTTAAATGGTTAGGGCTAGGCTCATTCTTAAGGTTTATTCCAAGGTTTGGGCCAAAGTCATGGGACCCTCCTTTATTAGATTCGAAGTGGCTTATGAGTTCTTATCTAAAGTGGTCCAGTCACGGCGATAACAGAGTAGGGTAGTTTACTGAAATGTCCACGCCCTCTAGGAGCTATGTAAGGGGAAACCTAGGGATGAGTTAGGTATATATGGGACGTAGCATGCAATTTAATAACCACCGTTTAAGGGAAGTCTTAAGTTAAGTAGTAACATGAAGCGTCCGCCGGATGGGTCTTAAATGACTATATGCGGGTCTACCCTAAACCGGTACTAAGTGGCAAGATACTACTTTTCATATTACTTATGAGAATATATATACTTGTGACGTTGATGTGATATGTGACGGCCTAGAATTTCGCTCGATCTGAATCAGTCGTTAAACCGATCTAGACCGTTCGAAACCCCTGAACGTTGAGAACATGACAAATCAGAACACAAACAGAAGAACGTTTCATTGTATATTACAACAATGCATCATATTACTAGAATATGCAGAGTATAAATGAATAAATATTACACAGAAATATTAGAGATTACAATAAATTACATAGCAGCGGAAAATAATACAAAGCACAACTGAAGGTGATATACGGATACAGAGCTTTCCGGATATCATTCCAGCTGTAAACCAGGATCCTGTGAATATAAATCTGCAAAACCAAAACTAATAGCTGCCCGTGCGGAAAATAGGGGCACCCAGAGTTTAGGTTAAAACAATAAACTCCAGCTCAGTCATGTGACTGGTGTGAGAACTAAAACAGTTATTTATCTTTATTTTCAAAGTTAAGTAAATCAAGGGACCACGCCGTATAACACGGAACGGGTTTCCTCCCAAGAATACCAGTGCATAAAACAACAGCGCAATGCTAAATAAAGAAAAATGAAGCTGTTATAAGATCCAGGTCCTATCACACAATGCAACGCAAGCCGGGGGATAGGGTTTTCCCTTATAACAGCCAAAGAATGCTTGATACGTTTAAAACAAATCATTTGATACTATTATAAGTGCATAGTGTATAAAACAACTTCAAAACATAAGTATCAATCATAGGCGGCATGAATGGCCCATAACACTATGTCGCCATATATAAGTTTACAATCAAAACCGCAAATGTCGTATTGGAAGTTGGGTTATCATTTATGGTATGAACCGAGGCTAGGGGCAAGATCCTCTCCGATTCGAGACGCTCTAGTCCGCCCCTCAGGCAAGCGCGCAGGCAAGCCTTGGATCGTCAGGGCCGGTCCACCGATGTGGATTATTATGCCTGAACACTACGTTTCCCCACCCTATGGGGTGTAAATCTGGCCCGTCAGCCGACCAGAAGCATCGGCCGAAACCGATATCACGAGGCGCCTCGCTTTTCAGCAAGTAATAATAAGTAACATCCACATGAGTCAAACTCGTCAGCCAGTTCAAGCACCGACGCCACTCATAACTAGAAAGAAACGCATGCCCTCCCTGATGTCCGTCTCCCGTTTTTGATTCATACCGGGTGTGATACTCGCGAATCAACGTTACACAAAGCTACGCCACAAAGGCCGTGCTTCGATCATCACCACAAGACTCTGCTTTTCAACAGAAGCCTTGATCATTTGCATCTTAGCATGCCACACAGGCAATTCACTCCATGCGATTGATATCCATCAATATATAACCCCTGAGCTCGTACGTCTCAGAGAAGGGCGTTAAGCAAGAGAATAAATTCTCCGCCGCCAAACAGATATATATTTAATAGAGATCAATCACACGGACTAAAATCCAATGTCAGACACACAGTCCATTTACAAGTCCGTTCTGGGTCTGAACGAAACCGGAGGCACCTAGTACCCCGCATATCCATCGATCTCCAAGTACGTCTGGACGATCACTAACTGTTTCCATCTTCTTGGGTGTACAGCCCAATCAAGATCATCAGTAATTACCCAAACGACGTGAAGACCTCCGGTCTTCGACCATCGTCTTCATCTTCGACTTATCGTCGTATCAGTTATTCAGAATGGGATAAACCCGGTCTTTCCGAATAACTCGCGTATATTTTAAATAAGTGTTACACAAACACAACATACGCCTCATTCCAATTCATTAGTCACTAACCGTAAATTAATCGAGAGAATAATTCCCCAAATATTAACCCCGAAGGCCGAAACCAACATCAGATCAATATTCAGAAAACCATTCTGCTTGGCCAACCGACAGTTAGTTTCTAAATTTCACATTTATAGGGAAAGGTTCCCATTAATTTTATCCAAGATAAATTCCTTGAATTTATTCTTTATTCTATTTTGAATATCAATTCAAAACTAGTCGGGATTAGCGAACCTTACCGAAGTAATCATTTGTTTTAATTTCCCAATCCCAACCTATTCATCCCATGAAGTAAAACTGGTAGTACTTCATATCTAACACCACGGTGTTATCGGTAAATTCAATTACCATTTCACGTTCAAATCTAATTAAAGATTTAACTATCGCCTGGAGCAAAACTGGTGATACTCCATTTTCGATCATTTCAATCTAATTAAAGATTCATTAAAACTCCACTTAGTTTTAATCGTTAACTGGGTTAAAGAATCAGTGTCATTTAAAACACGGTTCACGATAAACCCAAAATCACCTTCCATTAATTATCGGGTTAAAGAACGAGTGTTATTTAAAACACTGTTCACGATAAACCCAAAAATCAATATCCATTCAATTCCAATTAAATATTATTTAATTGGTACACTTCATTAAATCTAAATAAAAAGATTTAATCTTTTCTCAACTGGGTTCAAGAACAGTGTTAGTGAAGACACCATTCACGACAAACCCAAATCACATTCGATATTCAATATAAGGCTCTGAATAGAAAATATATCGGCTTATATTCAATATCAAATTCTACGATTAACAAATGTCGTATTGGAAATAACGATATAAATATATATCTTTCAAATTTCCATAACAACATCTGTATAATCACGAATTCCAACATCGAAATATTCCGAAGACAATTTCGATTCAAATCCACTCCAATGCAATCATTGGAAATTTTGGTTATTTTTAAAACCCTTCTTCAAATTCAATTTATTTATTTAAAAATAAATAGAATTATATTTCTAGTTCAAAACTAGTTCATTTCGATAAAAATCTATTTTTATCTTTTCAAATATGGAGTTTTTCATCCCAATTGCTCTCAAATCATTTCTTATGATTTTACACAAATTATTACTATTTTTAATAATTTTATCAAGGCCCGTACAGTCGATTTCCATCAACGGCCATCGAACTGCACTTACAGCGACCTTTTTCGAATTTGATTTGGACGTATCTCCAAATCCAACCGTTAGACTTCTAATTTCTAATATTCGTTAGAAAGCTCTTTTCGATACGAACCCAACGGTTCCGGTTTTAGGAGAATCCGACGGTCGGATCTCCCGTAATGTCCGTTTGAAATAAATGGTCGAAATTCACGAACTGCCGCGGCGCGGCGCGTTCTATTCAGGCCATTATATTATATATATAATATATATATAATATATATTTCGTCGATTTCTATTTAAAACGAATTATATAAATAGTTTTAAAATTCGTTTCAAAAGAAATTTCAACTTCCATTTCAATTCAAATCAAAATTGAATTCTTCTTTATAAATTCGTTTTAAAATTCATCTCTATTCAATTCAAATTTCAATTCAATTTGAATTCATTTCAATTCGCTTTCAATTCAATTTGAATTCGTTTTCAATTCAATTCATTTCGAAATCGTTTTCAATTCAATTCATTTCGAAATCGTTTTCAATTCAATTCATTTCGAAATCGTTTTCAATTCAATTCATTTCGAAATCGTTTTCAATTCATTTTCAATTCAATTTGAATTCGTTTTCAATTCAATTTCTATTCAATTTGAATTCGTTTTCAATTCAATTCATTTCGAAATCGTTTTCAATTCATTTTCAATTCAATTTGAATTCGTTTTCAATTCAATTTCTATTCAATTTGAATTCGTTTTCAATTCAATTCATTTCGAAATTGTTTTCAATTCAATTCATTTCGAAATTGTTTTCAATTCAATTCATTTCGAAATCGTTTTCAATTCAATTCATTTCGAAATCGTTTTCAATTCATCTTCAATTCAATTTGAATTCGTTTTCAATTCAATTTCTATTCAATTTGAATTCATTTTCAATTCAATTCATTCGAAATCGTTTTCAATTCATTTTCAATTCAATTCATTTCGAAATCGTTTTCAATTCAATTCATTTCGAAATCGTTTTCAATTCAATTCATTTCGAAATCGATAAAATCGATATAAATATCGTTTACGTCAAAATGGCGTCAATCTAATCAACACGGCTTTATAAATTTCTATCTTCAAATATTCTATTTCAAATATTTCTTTTTCAAAATAGTTGTTATTATCAAAATATTTCGTTCAACACATGACCAATCTCAATGAATGAGTACTGTCAACACATGAACTTTCATTTTATATTGATAAAGATGTAAATTTTATTACTAAAATATTTCGTTCAACACATGACCAATCTCAATGAATGAGAATGTCAACACATGAACATTGATTTTATATTGATCTTAGTTTTTCAAATTGGAATGAGGCCCAATCAATTACCATATAATGTTAATTATATGGATTTTCATACAACGCATGTATATAATAGCATTGAAAAATAATCAACCATCAACCAAAGAGCACTACACTGTATAAGCATCAAATATAGATATCTAATGCTTATAACAGCATGTCAATCAATCGATCGACATATTTAATCAATCAGGATGAGTGAACTTCATATTTCATCCTAACACCCGTGTGGGGTTTTCAAACAATCAAACACAGATTTCAGTTGTGCAGTTGGGCGATGTGTAAAATTTATCGACCCAATCAATGTCCTTCAAATAGGTGTACATAAACAAACCGTTCGGTTTGTAAATGAATATTTTATTTATTCACATTCCCGTTAAAAATTATATTTTTAACGATAAAACATTTTATTTCAACCTATGAATTTCTATTCAATTCATTTACTCAATAAAATGATATCTTTATTTTTCTAACTTATTTTAGAAAATTTCGGCGGCATAACGGCACGATACTAGAAACGGGACAAGGCCTAGCCTTATCCCCAGTCTAGTGAAGGCCCACGCCATTCACACATCAATCAAAATCACCAAACAACCAAATTCAAATCAAATCATATAACTAATCTATGCAACCAAACAAACAAGTCCATGGTCTGTGGACGATTGTGTCGGGTGCTACTAAGCACCGTCTGCATCCTAGTATATATATATATAACTTAGAAAAGAAATTGAAAGGTGAGAAATTCTCACATATAGCTATCCTAGCTCCACGGCATTTCATTGATAGAAATCTTCATCGCTATCGCATCTTCGTCATCTTTGTCATCTTCGTTTCCCGCTTTCACTACCTATGTAAAAATCGAATTTTTACTACGCTATTCAATATATAAAAATCATATTTTTATTTCGCAGTTCAATATATAAAAATCATATTTTTATTTCGAAGTTCAATATATAAAAATCATATAAAGACCTCGCCTTTTCAACTATAAAGACTTCACCCTTACAAAAATATAGATTTCATCGTTATGAAAATCACCACTTTATTTCAACGTATATAAAATAAAAATCAGATTTTTATTTCGCTACATATACAAAGATGATATTTTTATATTCTCTATCCTATAAAGATTATATTTTTAATACTTTAAAAATATAAAAATCCTATTTTTAATATTCCTATATAGTAAAGATTATATTTTTAATACTTTAAAAATATAAAAAACATATTTTTACTTCTTCTACTCAATAAAAATCCCGTCTTTCCTATTTTAAAGATATGATCTTTATTTTTGCAAGTTCAAATCTTTTTCTTTTAAAAGATTAAAACCTTTTTCTATTTTCTTTAAAAATCAGTTTTTTAAAATTCTTTTCAAAAATTCTGTTTTTACATTCTAAAAAAAAAACAGTTTTTAAATCTTAAACAAATCAGTTTTTATAACTTAAAAAAATATATACAGTTTTTAAATTCGAAAATAAAAATAAAAATAAAATAAAATGGCTCACCGTAGATTCCGAAGTGGAGGAGGGAAGACGAGGGCGTCGGCGACGTGGCGTGGTGCTCGGTGGTTCAGGGAGATGCGGTGTTGCTTCGGGGTGTCGGCGGCAGGGCGTTCGAGGGTGGCTCGATGGTCTTCGCTGGAAGGAGGAGGTCGTGCGGAGGGGTGGGCGGCGATAGGTTCGGGTCAAGGGAGGGTGGCAGCTCTGGGCTTGCGGTGGCGCTTTATGGGTGGAGGCGGCGGCTCACAAGGAGGAGGAGCGGTGGCTGCTCCGCCCCGTCCTTCCTCTTCTTCTTTTTTTTTTCTTTTCTCTGATTCGATTTCGAAGATAAGGGGGGGGCCAGCGGGTTAAAGGGGGAGATAGAATTTTTTTTTATTAATTTAATTATTTAATTATTTTATTTTAATTCAAAAAGTCAACTTTTTCAATCGACCTCTAAACGAGGTCCACCGCCTGTCGTCCCTAGCGTTTAACCCCCATTCCGAACACAATGGGATATGCCACGTAGGCTGATTCGACTGTTTGAATCAGTTTCTGTTAAATTTACACTTAAATCGCTATATTGAATTTTAAACGTGCATTTCAAATTACCGGGGTCACATACGAACTCTAAAAATTCTCGAAAAATATTTTCTAGCTTCGTATTGACGATACGGTCCTAACAAAACTAGTTTCGTCGAATTCTGAGACCGTTGGAAAAATGTCCAATTTCCAGTCGATTAAAATCAACTGAAACTGGTCAAACGCGTTTTCCTTTGCCACACTCACATATTGATTCAGAAAATTATGAAATTTGAAACCTAGCAATAATTTGACACTGTGGACCCAACAAAAGTGGTTTCGTCGAAATCCGAGGTCATTTGCAAAATGTCCATTTTTAAGGGCCTGAATTCCATAGCGACTATTCAGAATTTTCAACTGGACATATCTTTTGATTCTTGCCACGAAATTTTGATCTTTCGGATTCGTTGGAAAGATACTATCAAATAGATCCTATTATTTTTGGTTTCACTAAAATCCGGATTGTTTTGCACCCGGTACATTCAATTGAAGTTTGAAATCGAATTATCGAACTACCGCGCCATTTTCAATTCCTATTTATAATTATATATAATTATTTTTATTCTAACGACGACGCGTATAATATATACGTCGAATTCAATTCAAAATAAATTTCTTGTCGATTTTATTTAAAATAATCTATTTTAAATATTCAAAATTCACTAAAATTGCCGAAATAAAAATTTTAAACTGGCCCAGATTTTCCGGGTTATTACAATCTCCCCCACTTAAAACTTTTCGTCCCCGAAAAGGAACAAAGTCGAAAGTGGTTTGATTATTCAGCTCAACTTCCATTGTTTTGATTACGGCTTAAGTTCTTCAACCTTTTAGTTTCTAAGAACTTTTCAAAAATTTCAAAAATTTGGCTAACACCCTAAATTTTCAAAAAATTTCGCCATAACCTCCCCTGCAATGGGAGCATCGGGGAATTTCAAATAGCTTCCCCGGTCCTTCAGATCTCAAAAAGAAAAAGAAAAAGCCAAGCGGCTAGCCAATAGGCTCACAAAATCATCATCACCCAAACAAAACAGGAAATTATGTAGTAAACATGTACCTATTTGTCGGGCAAACAAATTTTATTCTCTGCTCTAGCCTCCTTGCTATGACCTGTTCAATGTAAGTATATGTATATACAAGCAAATGCAACCAATTTTCAATATAGTTCAATATTTGATTATATTAGGCATAAATGGTTAAAAATTAGCAAACAATTAAACAAACAACCCAAACATCAATCAATTAGTGAATTAGAGTTTCAAATTCATAAATTTGATATATATACAAAAAATCATGTTTTTGATGCCAATTCACAACAATGCGTTCTAACTATATTAATTTTGGTTCTCACACCAGTCTAATGGAAATATATAGAAATCACACCTTCGAAACACGAACATAAATACTGATAATGCGGCCGCATTACCAGAATTATCTCCGGGCAACTAGAATGTGATTCTATATCTATCTAATATATTAAAACTTCGAATATACGTTCATGACGCGTATATGCAAAATCTTGATATATTGGATTGTCCATATTCAAAATAAATAAATATTCAAATACGTTTAAAATGGTTTAAATTTTCAAAACAAAAATTGCTTTCAATTGAAAAAATATACTCTTCACACTCGTTCTAGGATACTACTGATCCTATCTCTAACGAGTCATTCTAATTGGATATTACTAATCCAATATCTGATGAATTCTTTCGTACGGTTCTAATGTGCCTTGTTCTCTGCTTTGTAAACCAAAGCTCTGATACCAAATGTGACGGCCTAGAATTTCGCTCGATCTGAATCAGTCGTTAAACCGATCTAGACCGTTCGAAACCCCTGAACGTTGAGAACATGACAAATCAGAACACAAACAGAAGAACGTTTCATTGTATATTACAACAATGCATCAGATTACAAGAATATGCAGAGTATAAATGAATAAATATTACACAGAAATATCAGAGATTACAATAAATTACATAGCAGCGGAAAATAATACAAAGCACAACTGAAGGTGATATACGGATACAGAGCTTTCCGGATATCATTCCAGCTGTAAACCAGGATCCTGTGAATATAAATCTGCAAAACCAAAACTACTAGCTGCCCGTGCGGAAAATAGGGGCACCCAGAGTTTAGGTTAAAACAATAAACTCCAGGTCAGTCATGTGACTGGTGTGAGAACTAAAACAGTTATTTATCTTTATTTTCAAAGTTAAGTAAATCAAGGGACCACGCCGTATAACACGGAACGGGTTTCCTCCCAAGAATACCAGTGCATAAAACAACAGCGCAATGCTAAATAAAGAAAAATGAAGCTGTTATAAGACCCAGGTCCTATCACACAATGCAACGCAAGCCGGGGGATAGGGTTTTCCCTTATAACAGCCAAAGAATGCTTGATACGTTTAAAACAAATCATTTGATACTATTATAAGTGCATAGTGTATAAAACAACTTCAAAACATAAGTATCAATCATAGGCGGCATGAATGACCCATAACACTATGTCGCCATATATAAGTTTACAATCAAAACCGCAAATGTCGTATTGGAAGTTGGGTTATCATTTATGGTATGAACCGAGGCTAGGGGCAAGATCCTCTCCGATTCGAGACGCTCTAGTCCGCCCCTCAGGCAAGCGCGCAGGCAAGCCTTGGATCGTCAGGGCCGGTCCACCGATGTGGATTATTATGCCTGAACACTACGTTTCCCCACCCTATGGGGTGTAAATCTGGCCCGTCAGCCGACCAGAAGCATCGGCCGAAACCGATATCACGAGGCGCCTCGCTTTTCAGCAAGTAATAATAAGTAACATCCACATGAGTCAAACTCGTCAGCCAGTTCAAGCACTGATGCCACTCATAACTAGAAAGAAACGCATGCCCTCCCTGATGTCCGTCTCCCGTTTTTGATTCATACCGGGTGTGATACTCGCGAATCAACATTACACAAAGCTACGCCACAAAGGCCGTGCTTCGATCATCACCACAAGACTCTGCTTTTCAACAGAAGCCTTGATCATTTGCATCTTAGCATGCCACACAGGCAATTCACTCCATGCGATTGATATCCATCAATATATAACCCCTGAGCTCGTACGTCTCAGAGAAGGGCGTTAAGCAAGAGAATAAATTCTCCGCCGCCAAACAGATATATATTTAATAGAGATCAATCACACGGACTAAAATCCAATGTCAGACACACAATCCATTTACAAGTCCGTTCTGGGTCTGAACGAAACCGGAGGCACCTAGTACCCCGCATATCCATCGATCTCCAAGTACGTCTGGACGATCACTAACTGTTTCCATCTTCTTGGGTGTACAGCCCAATCAAGATCATCAGTAATTACCCAAATGACGTGAAGACCTCCGGTCTTCGACCATCGTCTTCATCTTCGACTTATCGTCGTATCAGTTATTCAGAATGGGATAAACCCGGTCTTTCCGAATAACTCGCGTATATTTTAAATAAGTGTTACACAAACACAACATACGCCTCATTCCAATTCATTAGTCACTAACCGTAAATTAATCGAGAGAATAATTCCCCAAATATTAACCCCGAAGGCCGAAACCAACATCAGATCAATATTCAGAAAACCATTCTGCTTGGCCAACCGACAGTTAGTTTCTAAATTTCACATTCATAGGGAAAGGTTCCCATTAATTTTATCCAAGATAAATTCCTTGAATTTATTCTTTATTCTATTTTGAATATCAATTCAAAACTAGTCGGGATTAGCGAACCTTACCGAAGTAATCATTTGTTTTAATTTCCCAATCCCAACCTATTCATCCCATGAAGTAAAACTGGTAGTACTTCATATCTAACACCACGGTGTTATCGGTAAATTCAATTACCATTTCACGTTCAAATCTAATTAAAGATTTAACTATCGCCTGGAGCAAAACTGGTGATACTCCATTTTCGATCATTTCAATCTAATTAAAGATTCATTAAAACTCCACTTAGTTTTAATCGTTAACTGGGTTAAAGAATCAGTGTCATTTAAAACACGGTTCACGATAAACCCAAAATCACCTTCCATTAATTATCGGGTTAAAGAACGAGTGTTATTTAAAACACTGTTCACGATAAACCCAAAAATCAATATCCATTCAATTCCAATTAAATATTATTTAATTGGTACACTTCATTAAATCTAAATAAAAAGATTTAATCTTTTCTCAACTGGGTTCAAGAACAGTGTTAGTGAAGACACCATTCACGACAAACCCAAATCACATTCGATATTCAATATAAGGCTCTGAATAGAAAATATATCGGCTTATATTCAATATCAAATTCTACGATTAACAAATGTCGTATTGGAAATAACGATATAAATATATATCTTTCAAATTTCCATAACAACATCTGTATAATCACGAATTCCAACATCGAAATATTCCGAAGACAATTTCGATTCAAATCCACTCCAATGCAATCATTGGAAATTTTGGTTATTTTTAAAACCCTTCTTCAAATTCAATTTATTTATTTAAAAATAAATAGAATTATATTTCTAGTTCAAAACTAGTTCATTTCGATAAAAATCTATTTTTATCTTTTCAAATATGGAGTTTTTCATCCCAATTGCTCTCAAATCATTTCTTATGATTTTACACAAATTATTACTATTTTTAATAATTTTATCAAGGCCCGTACAGTCGATTTCCATCAACGGCCATCGAACTGCACTTACAGCGACCTTTTTCGAATTTGATTTGGACGTATCTCCAAATCCAACCGTTAGACTTCTAATTTCTAATATTCGTTAGAAAGCTCTTTTCGATACGAACCCAACGGTTCCGGTTTTAGGAGAATCCGACGGTCGGATCTCCCGTAATGTCCGTTTGAAATAAATGGTCGAAATTCACGAACTGCCGCGGCGCGGCGCGTTCTATTCAGGCCATTATATTATATATATAATATATATATAATATATATTTCGTCGATTTCTATTTAAAACGAATTATATAAATAGTTTTAAAATTCGTTTCAAAAGAAATTTCAACTTCCATTTCAATTCAAATCAAAATTGAATTCTTCTTTATAAATTCGTTTTAAAATTCATCTCTATTCAATTCAAATTTCAATTCAATTTGAATTCATTTCAATTCGCTTTCAATTCAATTTGAATTCGTTTTCAATTCAATTCATTTCGAAATCGTTTTCAATTCAATTCATTTCGAAATCGTTTTCAATTCAATTCATTTCGAAATCGTTTTCAATTCAATTCATTTCGAAATCGTTTTCAATTCATTTTCAATTCAATTTGAATTCGTTTTCAATTCAATTTCTATTCAATTTGAATTCGTTTTCAATTCAATTCATTTCGAAATCGTTTTCAATTCATTTTCAATTCAATTTGAATTCGTTTTCAATTCAATTTCTATTCAATTTGAATTCGTTTTCAATTCAATTCATTTCGAAATTGTTTTCAATTCAATTCATTTCGAAATTGTTTTCAATTCAATTCATTTCGAAATCGTTTTCAATTCAATTCATTTCGAAATCGTTTTCAATTCATTTTCAATTCAATTTGAATTCGTTTTCAATTCAATTTCTATTCAATTTGAATTCATTTTCAATTCAATTCATTTCGAAATCGTTTTCAATTCATTTTCAATTCAATTCATTTCGAAATCGTTTTCAATTCAATTCATTTCGAAATCGTTTTCAATTCAATTCATTTCGAAATCGATAAAATCGATATAAATATCGTTTACGTCAAAATGGCGTCAATCTAATCAACACGGCTTTATAAATTTCTATCTTCAAATATTCTATTTCAAATATTTCTTTTTCAAAATAGTTGTTATTATCAAAATATTTCGTTCAACACATGACCAATCTCAATGAATGAGTACTGTCAACACATGAACTTTCATTTTATATTGATAAAGATGTAAATTTTATTACTAAAATATTTCGTTCAACACATGACCAATCTCAATGAATGAGAATGTCAACACATGAACATTGATTTTATATTGATCTTAGTTTTTCAAATTGGAATGAGGCCCAATCAATTACCATATAATGTTAATTATATGGATTTTCATACAATGCATGTATATAATAGCATTGAAAAATAATCAACCATCAACCAAAGTGCACTACACTGTATAAGCATCAAATATAGATATCTAATGCTTATAACAGCATGTCAATCAATCGATCGACATATTTAATCAATCAGGATGAGTGAACTTCATATTTCATCCTAACACCCGTGTGGGGTTTTCAAACAATCAAACACAGATTTCAGTTGTGCAGTTGGGCGATGTGTAAAATTTATCGACCCAATCAATGTCCTTCAAATAGGTGTACATAAACAAACCGTTCGGTTTGTAAATGAATATTTTATTTATTCACATTCCCGTTAAAAATTATATTTTTAACGATAAAACATTTTATTTCAACCTATGAATTTCTATTCAATTCATTTACTCAATAAAATGATATCTTTATTTTTCTAACTTATTTTAGAAAATTTCGGCGGCATAACGGCACGATACTAGAAACGGGACAAGGCCTAGCCTTATCCCCGGTCTAGTGAAGGCCCACGCCATTCACACATCAATCAAAATCACCAAACAACCAAATTCAAATCAAATCATATAACTAATCTATGCAACCAAACAAACAAGTCCATGGTCTGTGGACGATTGTGTCGGGTGCTACTAAGCACCGTCTGCATCCTAGTATATATATATAACTTAGAAAAGAAATTGAAAGGTGAGAAATTCTCACATATAGCTATCCTAGCTCCACGGCATTTCATTGATAGAAATCTTCATCGCTATCGCATCTTCGTCATCTTCGTTTCCCGCTTTCACTACCTATGTAAAAATCGAATTTTTACTACGCTATTCAATATATAAAAATCATATTTTTATTTCGCAGTTCAATATATAAAAATCATATTTTTATTTCGAAGTTCAATATATAAAAATCATATAAAGACCTCGCCTTTTCAACTATAAAGACTTCACCCTTACAAAAATATAGATTTCATCGTTATGAAAATCACCACTTTATTTCAACGTATATAAAATAAAAATCAGATTTTTATTTCGCTACATATACAAAGATGATATTTTTATATTCTCTATCCTATAAAGATTATATTTTTAATACTTTAAAAATATAAAAATCCTATTTTTAATATTCCTATATAGTAAAGATTATATTTTTAATACTTTAAAAATATAAAAATCATATTTTTACTTCTTCTACTCAATAAAAATCCCGTCTTTCCTATTTTAAAGATATGATCTTTATTTTTGCAAGTTCAAATCTTTTTCTTTTAAAAGATTAAAACCTTTTTCTATTTTCTTTAAAAATCAGTTTTTTAAAATTCTTTTCAAAAATTCTGTTTTTACATTCTAAAAAAAAAAATCAGTTTTTAAATCTTAAACAAATCAGTTTTTATAACTTAAAAAAAATATACAGTTTTTAAATTCGAAAATAAAAATAAAAATAAAATAAAATGGCTCACCGTAGATTCCGAAGTGGAGGAGGGAAGACGAGGGCGTCGGCGGCGTGGCGTGGTGCTCGGTGGTTCAGGGAGATGCGGTGTTGCTTCGGGGTGTCGGCGGCAGGGCGTTCGAGGGTGGCTCGATGGTCTTCGCTGGAAGGAGGAGGTCGTGCGGAGGGGTGGGCGGCGATAGGTTCGGGTCAAGGGAGGGTGGCAGCTCTGGGCTTGCGGTGGCGCTTTGTGGGTGGAGGCGGCGGCTCACAAGGAGGAGGAGCGGTGGCTGCTCCGCCCCGTCCTTCCTCTTCTTCTTTTTTTTTTCTTTTCTCTGATTCAATTTCGAAGATAAGTGGGGGCCAGCGGGTTAAAGGGGGAGATAGAAATTTTTTTTATTAATTTAATTATTTAATTATTTTATTTTAATTCAAAAAGTCAACTTTTTCAATCGACCTCTAAACGAGGTCCACCGCCTGTCGTCCCTAGCGTTTAACCCCCATTCCGAACACAATGGGATATGCCACGTAGGCTGATTCGACTGTTTGAATCAGTTTCTGTTAAATTTACACTTAAATCGCTATATTGAATTTTAAACGTGCATTTCAAATTACCGGGGTCACATACGAACTCTAAAAATTCTCGAAAAATATTTTCTAGCTTCGTATTGACGATACGGTCCTAACAAAACTAGTTTCGTCGAATTCTGAGACCGTTGGAAAAATGTCCAATTTCCAGTCGATTAAAATCAACTGAAACTGGTCAAACGCGTTTTCCTTTGCCACACTCACATATTGATTCAGAAAATTATGAAATTTGAAACCTAGCAATAATTTGACACTGCGGACCCAACAAAAGTGGTTTCGTCGAAATCCGAGGTCATTTGCAAAATGTCCATTTTTAAGGGCCTGAATTCCATAGCGACTATTCAGAATTTTCAACTGGACATATCTTTTGATTCTTGCCACGAAATTTTGATCTTTCGGATTCGTTGGAAAGATACTATCAAATAGATCCTATTATTTTTGGTTTCACTAAAATCCGGATTGTTTTGCACCCGGTACATTCAATTGAAGTTTGAAATCGAATTATCGAACTACCGCGCCATTTTCAATTCCTATTTATAATTATATATAATTATTTATATTCTAACGACGACGCGTATAATATATACGTCGAATTCAATTCAAAATAAATTTCTCGTCGATTTTATTTAAAATAATCTATTTTAAATATTCAAAATTCACTAAAATTGCCGAAATAAAAAATTTAAACTGGCCCAGATTTTCCGGGTTATTACATGATAGGATGGGGTCTTAAGTGACGAGGGTCCTCCTTAGGGTCATAAGAGATCATTATAATCCACCCTTAATAAATATGCTAGAATAGGCCTTAAGTGACCAAGAGTGTCCACCTCGTTGGATCTCAAGATCCACCCTAAATACATAAATGAAGGTTTTAACTGATTGATCCAAATGTCCAACTCATTAATTAAAATAGACCATTATGTGTGCATGTATTTGTGTTTCGTAGACATACTTTGAAGTATATTACCTGCCAAATTTAGAGTATAGTCTTTAAACACATATTATTTTCATTCACCATAACTTTATGTTCTGATCCCTCTCCTTAACATATCCAACAGGTCAGTAGGTGGGGCGTAGGCATGGTGGACGAGACGATGATGGAGCCTGAAGAAGGCAATGAGACCATTATTATGTTATTGGTTGTTATTGCCTTTTATTGTTGGAAGCACTTGATTGTGAATAATAATGATGTACCGTTATAAACATGTGGATTTGGAATTTTGTATTTGAACATGTAGTTTTTGAATAAATGGTACATCTTACTTTGATTATATTTTCTCATTCCGCTATGTGAGATTCCATCTCATTATACTACTTTGTCATGCAATGCAAATGTATTTCCTTATAGGAACTAATGACCTATTTAGAGTGGCTCTAAGTTTCGATGGGTCTTTTCTGGATCAAAACTTAGGCCCACTCTAGGTGGGTTGTTACATATATGCTCTTCTTCATTGAGAAGTACACGTAAATTGCTTAAAACTTTGTCGTGTCACTACAAGAAAATAGTCTATTAATAGCACGATGGATTGCATCGGAACATGACTTGCTATTATTATCCTGTTACAATTCATTTGGATAAAATTATAACTCGTTCATCACGTTGTTATTCTCTAATGGGAAAAAAATTGGTGGTATTGTTTTGGTTTCCCTCTCTCAATTTCTAATTCCACTGTCTACCATGAATTTATTTTCACTTTCGCTTTCCCTTTCAAATCCCTAATTCATTTTAAATCTCCAAATTACTCATTCAAAAAGCCTAAAGCTTAAGATAGCGTTTGATTTATGAGCTGCACAGTTAAAGTTCGCGTCTGCGTCCGACGCGTCCATAGTGGGACCCACACTTTTGCCCCTTCAAGACGAACAGTTGGAATTGAAGCTTTAGAGTCAGACGCGTCTGACGCGGTGTCAGACGCCACACTACAAGAAACATTAAAAGTACCGACAGGAGAGACCGACGGTTTCCGACGGCTGCCGACGGGCCCTAGACGGCCGTCGGAAACCGTCGGTTATAAACGTATTTTCTTCCAGCCAAGAGCTTTCAGCTCCATTCCTCCACCCCAAATCAAATTTCCAGCCCGATTTCTTGAACCCTAAACCCCCAAATCCGCGAATTCTAGCCTCCAAACGCCCAAATTTCCACCTTCAATCGTTCCCTATGTCCACACAAGCCTCAAGCAAAGGCGATTTAAGGTATAATCTCGTTTTTTTATTAAAATTTCAATTTTTACCTAAACCTAAATTTTCTATACACTGAAATTGAATGCTTGCAATTGGTTCATATGATGTTGTATTATGTTATATCATCATAATATATGTGTATTTCATGTCCTATACACTGAAATTGAATGATTTATTTCAAAATTTTGGATATTTGTGTGTGTTACATTGAAAATTAGGCTTGTTTTGGATAGGTTGTTGTGGAAGTGGTCATAACAATGGTTAGATACGTAAGTGATGATTTTAGTGTATTCATGGATCAAATTAAAAATGTATGTGCGTGTGTGTATGTACGTGTTTCAATTTAGCTTGCTTTTTGCCATTGTATAATTTTGAATGTTTGTGTACATGTGCGACGTTGTGCGCTTTTCATTCTTGTATGTGTTAGTTGGCATACAAAAAAATGAGTGGATGAACTAGGAAAAATACTTTGAGTAAATTTTGACTGATGCACTATAAAGCATGAGTCTAAATTCTAGTTGTACCTACTGAATCGATGATAATAGTATTAGCTTTAAGTTGATTGAAATGTCAAGCAGATGTGATAAAGCAAAATATTTTTGTGTTGCAGTAAAACGTACTGTAATAGTAAAATGCGCACAATTAATTGACTAATATCCCCTAGAGTGTTTTCGGCCCCGTCCGACGAGTGTTGTACATGATCGTTATATAAATAGTCGTTTTTATCAAAATAAAAAACGACCGTTTATATTCATCTAGTACAATATTTGTTGGATTTGTCCTTGTATTGGACAAGTTATAAATGCAGTAAGCATTTACATTTTGTATACTACTTCGTTTCAAAAGATTAACAAAATTTCGGTTCAATTTTTCTTTTTGTTTCCTGCGTACATGTGTACAAAATGCAGGAAACAAAAGGGAAATGCTGCCGAAATTTTGTTGAATCGTTTGAGACGAAGTAGTATACATTTGTAATTGTTTACTCTGTTTATAATGGGAAGTAGGATGCCCGACTATGTAAAAGAATTGCAATTAAAAAAGTGCCTAATTAGAATATTTTTTTTAAATTAATGAAATTGTTATTTGCTTTCAACCGTTATATATACGTGCGTTTAATGACCATAATCAAAAACAAGTTTTTTCTTGGAATTTGAATTCTTGAAAATAAATATTAATTTTTGAAATTGTGCCTAAATTTTTTAAATAGGAAAAATGATTGATTATTTTGTTGATCGGAGGAGTTGAATGTACCAAAGAAGAGGACAGAGAGGTTCAATAAAAGAAGATTTTTACAATGGTATAAATGTCTTTGTTGAATTCGCTTTAAGTAATAACGAAAGCGATCCTGAAATTCATTGTCAGTGTAGACATTTGAAATATTTGTTACCTGATGTTGTGAAAGTCCATTTGTGCAAAACCGGATTTGTACCCGAGTATTATTTTTGGGATCGTCATGGAGAAGTTGTATCGAATACTCATGTAGAGACTGAGGTAGAAAGTGTTGTTGATGAAAATATTAGTACGCCTCGTATTGAAAATATGGTCGAGGACGCAGCACGATCAATGTTTTCTATGAATGCAGTTGACGACGATGATGGAAATGATGAAGAACCGAATATTGAAGCTAAGAAAATTTATGATTTGTTGGATTCTACTAAGAAACCTATTTTGGATGGTTATAAAAGCGGCACTCAGCTATCGGTAATCGCAGAATATATTGCGATGAAGTCAAAATACAACATCACTGAAGCTGGGTTCACAGTTGTTGTACAAGCTGCAAAAAGGCACATGCCGCCGGATAATTTAATGTGTGAAAATCACTACGAAGTTCAAAAACTTATGTCGGCATTTGGTTTACCTTATCAGAAAATAGATACATGTATAAAAGGATGCATGTTGTTTTGGAAAGATGACGTAAACCTTAGAAATTGTAAATTTTGTAATGAAGAAAGATATAAACTAAGAAAGAAGAAGGGAAAGGAAGTTCCATTCAAACGTATGCATTACTTCCCCTTACTTCGAGGCTTCAAAGACTGTATGCATCTCCTGTAACTGCATCTCATATGAGATGGCATAAGGTGAGATCGGAAGAAGAAGGTACGTTGACCCATCCGGCCGACGGGGAAGCACGGAAGCATTTCGATAAAACTTATCCAAATTTTGCAGCGGAGAATCGTAATGTCAGATTAGGTTGGTTTTTCACCATTTCTCAATTTGGTTCTAAATACTCATCATGGCCCATTATTATCACACCTTGTAATTTACCTCTATGGATGTGTATGAAAACGCAATATATGTTTCTTATTGTTGTTGTTCCTGGCCCCGACGATCCGGCACAAGGAATTGATGTTTATTTACAACCGTTAATAGAAGAATTGAAATCATTGTGGAACGAAGGAGTAGAAACATATGATGTTTCGAAGAAGAAAAATTTTCGTATGTTTGCTTCTTTATTGTGGACTATAAGTGATTTTCCTGCCTATTTAATGCTTTCAGGATAGAGTACTGCTGGTCGTCTATCATGTCCATATTGCATGGAAGAGACTCGAGCGTTTTCCTTACCGCATGGTAAGAAAATTTCATGGTTTGACTGCCATCAATGTTTTCTCCATGTAAACCATCCTTTTAGAGTAGACAAGAAAAACTTTTTGGCTAACAGAGTAAAAACTAGACAGCCTCCAACACTATGGTCTAGCGAAGAAATATTTGAAATGGTTGAAAATCATCCGAAGATACATGAAACTGGAGTTCAAACAGAAATTAAAGGCAAATCGATCTATTGCAATTGGTGTAAGCAGTCTTTTTTTGGGAGTTGCCGTATTGGAAACATTTTTTGCTTCATCATAATATTGATGTGATGCACAATGAGAAAATTGTATTTTATAATGTCTTTAACACAATTTTGAATGTTAAAGGGAAAACTAAAGATGATTTGAAATCAAGGTGCGATATAGAAGAATTATGCAAACGTCCCGAGCTTCATATGAAACCAAATATAGTAAAAAAAACCAAAGCATATTATGAATTAGATAATAATCATGTTAAAATTGTGTTAAAATGGGTTGAAGGGTTAAGATTTCCTGATGGGATTTCATCAAACTTTCGTAGATGTGTTGACTTCAAAAATGGTAAATTGGGTTGAATGAAAAGTCACAATTGTCATATTATGATGGAGCATTTGTTTCCTGTTATGTTCAAAGAACTACTACCGCTAAAAGTTTGGAAGGTAATAACGGAGCTTAGTTTGTTTTATAAAGAGCTTTGTTCGACTACTTTGAAAATGGAACGTTTACGTAAATTTGAAGTAGATATTCCAATATTGCTTTGCAAACTGGAGAAAATATTCCCATCAGGTTTTCTTAATGTAATGGAGCATTTACCTGTTCACCTTCCAACTGGAGCACGATATCGAGGTCCCGTCCAATATGGATGGATGTATCCATTTGAGAGGTAAATACAAACATGTTAACCATTAATTTAATTGCATTTAAAACTATGAAATAATGTAAATTAATTTTGCGTAGGTATTTGAATCATTTGAAGAAAAAAGTGAGACAAAAAGCTCGAGTTGAAGGCTTGATATGTAAATCTTACAACGAAGAAGAAGCTTCGTTCTTTTTCTCTCATTATTTCAGTGATGATGTGAATATATCATTTGAAAGTGTTCCTCGAAACGACCAAGGAGATGAACAAGAATCGTTTGAAACAGTTTTGTCTATTTTTAGACAACATGGTCGACCTTTTGGGAAATGTGTTGACATATGGCTAAATGATGAAGATCTTCATGTAGCTCACACTTATATTCTTCTAAATTGTGCTGAAGTTGCACCGTTTGTTAGGTAATCTGAAATATCAATTAGTGCTTTTTTCATTTCTACATTTTTGCTTGTGTATAATTTAATGTAAAACTCTATTTTTATTTACAACATTTATGAATGTGAACATCCAAACGGAGATATCAGTAAAGAATTTTCTGCTTGGTTTACAAATTATGTTTATGAACCCAAAAATTGTGTTGTTGATGAAGGGTTGAAACATCTTGCACTGGGACCAAAAAGATTGGTCAAGACATATCCAATATATTTTGTTAATGGATATAAATTTAACACGAAAGAATACGATGCTGAAAAATTAACGAACAATACTGGTGTATTCGTTAAAGGCAGTGACGATCTTAAAAATCACATTAATGATTTTTATGGCGTTTTAACACAAATTTTGCAATTGACATATTTCTCACGACCCGCGGAGGAGGTGTTTCTATTTAAATGCGATTGGTTTAGCAGTAATCCGGGTTCTGGGATTAATGTACATAAGGATTTTAATCTGATTGAAATAAAGCATACATCGCACTATTACAAGTATGATCCTTTTGTACTAACCAAACAAGCATTACAAGTCTACTACGCTCCTTATCCGTCTCTAAAAAGAGGTAAAGCAGATTGGTCGGCAGTTTTTAAAACAAAGGCCAGATTTACGTTCGGCGGGAAAATTATTCCAGATGAAGGAGCCTATCAGGCAGAACTCGAACACAACAATGAAATAATAATTGAAGACGATCATGCAGATTTTGGACCTTTGGTCGATGAGACAAATGCTTTGTAGATGCATTTGAAAGTGAAGAGGAAGATATTATTGAATCTGAGGCCGAATCTGAATCTGAAGAAGATGATGACTGATGTAGATAATGAGTACTATCTTTCTAGTTGTAATGTATGTATCGAGTAAACCCCAGCTTATTTTGCAATTCGTGTAACTCTGTTAAATTTTTGAATGTTATGATCATTTTTTGCATCTTTTATGTCATATGCAGTTTTTCCTATTTATTTATCTTAATTCTGTAATGTAAAATGTTACTTCTTGGAAATTCTTCAGGCTAGGGTTCTGGCTCGCAACCCAATGTGCGTCCAGTCGTGTCCTTGGTTCCTACGAGTGCTGGGTAAAAATTAAACTTTACTTAGCATGTTAATTATTTTATACTGTACACTTATGTTTATCACATTTAACGCAGGGTTTTCGACCTTCAGCCCTCGAGGGTTATTTTGGACGCTTCGAGAGCAGCATATAAGGCTAGGATAACGGGATGTTGGCCTAAGTGGGATTTGATCCCACCTCACATATAGGAGGTCATCTGGCAGGATGTCCTAGTAAGTATTTTCTTATATATTTTTGACATTTTAATTCCTTTTAATCACTGAGATATTGTACATATTTTACTAGTAATGTTTGTTTAATGTGAAATACAGGCCGAGGTGGATATACAGATACATGATTTAGCCCTGGCTCGGACATACTGGATGCAGAAGATGAGGAAAAATTATAAAGATGCTATATCAGCAATGAAGAAAAGCATGAAAAAACCTCCATGGATGGGAGATACCGCTTGGAGTGGATTTCTGATATATTGGGAGAGTGATGCAGCGAAGGTTAGTGTACTATTTTTTTTTTTAAATATAAAAATATTTGGTCAATAATTATCAAATTTTAAATGTAAAGGCGGAGGCTGAAAGAAATAGTGCAAATAGAAATAAAAATCCAATCACTCATCGGGGAGGATCCAAGTCATTTAAGCAATATCGGCAGGAGTTGGTAAATTATTTTTAAAATGCGACTTATACAAAAATTAATATGCTATATAGTTTTGAACACTTGTAATAATGATGTGTAATAATCAAATTCAGGAGGCTCAGGGGGAGGGTCCAGTCTCATATATGGACGTGTTTGCCCGTACGCATACCATCGAGCATGTCGACTCTGACGGGAACATCACATACACATGGCATGACGAGAAATCTAGGAAGAGTCACGTAAGATTTCATTTTATGTAGAAGTTTATGCAATAATTGTTAAATTACTATAAAATACGATATCATTATATTAAATTTATATACATTCTTATTTGGTCTTGTAGGAGAAGTTTATGCAGCGCCGTCAGATGCGTCTAGCTGAGACTGGACGTGAGCAGCTTAGTACTAACGAGAAAGATAGTATCTTTCAGTCAGTGATGAATCCAGCGACGCGGAATAGACGCTATGGATTCGGAAATCAAGTGGTAAAGCATTTTTACTTTAGAAATAATATAACTTTTATGAATTACATGTTATTAAAATAATCATACATGATTAAAATATTTTTAAATAATTGTTACAGTCCACCAGTCAGCAGACACATGATAGACTTGTTAGAGCTGCTATAGACGCTGTAGAGATTGACGAGTTGAGAGCTAGGGTGGCACAGCTTGAGGACCAGAATCACCGCCAAGCTATTGAGACGACTCAGCTTCTTGATCAACGCCTAGCGGAGTTTGCATAGGAGTATGGGCGCTTCCCTTCATCAGCTACTTCTGCAGATGATGATGATCAGGATTAGTGATGGATAGGTATGTTTTCTGGCTGGGCATGTACATATATGACTAGGTTGCTACGAGTATGGGATAGGTGTGACTTTGGTATGAAATTTTACATGTATTTGACAGTAGACTTGATATTGTGGGTTAATGTACTAGACTTGATGTATTATGTGATGTTGCAATGATAGATTTGATATGTTTTATATGGTTTTTCTGGTTTTCATGATTTTTTGGTTGAAATGGTGTGGTTTTCTTGATTTTTGTATGAAATGTTGTGACTTGTGTATGAAATGTTGTGGTGTGGTTATAGACCAATGGTTTGAATGGATGAATTGAAATGGTGTGAGATGAATGTGTGTTGGAAGGCTAAATAGCTGCTGTAATATTAAAAAAGATTCCCAGAATTAGCGATGGCTTCTGACGGCTTGGGACGGCCTACGGGTTCAAATATAGGTAACGGTTTCCGACGGCTTAGGACGGTTTATTGGTCAAAATTTGCAACGGTTTCCGACGGCTAGCGACGCCCATCGGAAACCTTTACAACCCGCAACAACGCATAGGAAATAGCAACGACGGCTGTTGTCACTAGCCGTCGGAAACTCTATTTATCGACGCCTCAAATTGTGACGGCATTTCCCGATGGCTTTCAATATTTTCCGACGGCCGCCAACGGTTGGCAGCCGTCGGCCTTGTAGTGCCAACAGAAACATTTACAAACGGCTATATTTTGCCAAGTTATAAATCCAACCTCTTCCCTTCACCAATCCACACCATTTCCATCAACAATTCACACCGCAAACTCATCAATTTTTCAACGACAATGGCTGAAGTAAATCGTCCGAAAGCAACATTTTGCCGTCCTCCAAAAGTATGGTCTTTGCTTGCAACTTCAGAGTTTCTCCGTATAGCTGTTGAAGCTTACCAAGTTGCTGGAAAGAACAAAAAAGGGATACACAAGAGGATTACAGCTACTCTGACCGGGTCTTTAGCTACATCACGGACCGAAATCCCAGTCTCTACTGAACAAGTGACGGCTAAGTACGACGCTTATAAAAAGAAATTGACTGTATGGCGCAATTTGAATGACAAAACGGGCGCCGGATGGGATCCTAAATACGGAACAGTGAATGGAAGCGAAAGTTGGTGGGGTGATCGAGTGGTGGTAAAACATTGTTAACTCCTTTTTTGTAAATTTACAAGTTCAGTACTGTATTTCATCTACTAGTTTACAACTTAAACGTCTATTTAGGAGTATAGACCTATGATGTTAAAGTACAAGACGTCCCCAATAGAAAATTTGTTTGAACTAGAGCAAATTTTCGGCAACAGCATTGCAACAGGATCTGGCGCTTACACTCCAGGCTCTACTTGTCAAAACGTGCAACCAGAGCCACATTCTCCTCCACCCGAGTCCGTACATCCCACGTTCTTCTTCGATGAAACTCAAGTGCCACTTGAAGACATTCAGACTCAACAAGCGATTCCTGAGTCTCCTAACCAACAACGGGGTGCAGGTTCTTTGTCTAAACCTTGGTCTGGCAGAAGAGGTAGAACTGAAACTTCTTCGAAGTTGGAAGAAATTGTTGATATGATACACTTCAGGCAAGTGATCAAGAAATCTCGTTCTGACTCCGACAGTCCGAATTCACATCCTGATACAAATTCTAGTAATTCGCCGTCCTCTAACGCAAGCCCACTTTGTACTGAAATTCCGAAGGTTAAGCAAGCAATAAACTGTGCAAGAACATTTGATGGTATTGACATGCCCCACGCAATATCAATTCTCACAAGTAAGGATAATCAAGATACGTTCATGATTCTTCCTGATGATGAAGCAAGAGGCTGGTTGCGTTTTGAAATCGAGGTCCGCAAGCACTATGCTACAGACAGTTTAAGATGAATCCCCTTCCGTATCCACCTCAGTACGCACCCCAGTATCCACCACAGTAGCTTGTTTTCAGTATTTAATAATTATGTAATTTGTATTCTACAATTATGTATTTTTATTTCTGCAAATTGTATTCTGCAATTTGTATTCTGCGTTCCATTGTTCTGTTCAACAATAAACACACACAAACATAAAAAATTAAAAATAATATATACAGAAATAATAAAATAAGGACTCTGCCCCTTCCAAAATGCCCCTTTGGTAAAAAGAACAGATTCCCCGTTCCTAACAATTCCCCTTCAAATGCATCTTCCAAATGTCACTTTCCGTGAACGGACCAAAGTCATCCATATGAAAATCCGTGAATATCTTCCCTTATTCAATTTAATGTCCGTCTTCTAGTTAAGTGCTGCTTGAAGAGTTAAGTGCTGCCTGGGGATGCTCGTCTTCTAGTGATGATCGTGCTGCCCTACTCGGAGAAGATGGAATCATCGTTTTATTCAGTCCAGATCTCTCTGATGTCTGGATGCGTTGATCCGATGTCGCTTGGATCTCAAAACTGTCGAATGGGATCTTTATTTTAGTTTCTTCAGTCATTATTGCCTTTTTTCCTCTATTCCTTCAATTTTCTGATGCATTTCAAAGTATTGCTTTTGATCTTTATTCAATAATAGAAACAACTTAATATTTGGACTGGGCTTTTGTGATGGCCTTTGCCAATTTTTTCTCAATTTTATAAATGTTTTAAAATTAATAGCCAGTACTGTTTTTTCTTCTAAGTCAGTGTATTTCATTGTTAGAAGCTTTTGTTTTCACATGTAAACAGACTTGAGTTTATGAATATCTTAAACAACTTGCTGGAAGTACAAATTCGTAGAGGGAAATACATAACTTTGTAGAGTTAGTAGTGAATAAGATTTAAACAAAATAAAAACTTACAATTTGGTATGAATGATTTAAATACATGTTAGGCCTTTTTTCAAGCATCCATGAATTATCACATTGGCTGTCTTGTTATATTCGAACTTCAAACATAGGCATTGTTTATAGGACCATTGGTTATCTTAAACAAAGAAGTTATTTATTTTTCTTTTCCTAAACGGATGCTGCAAATACCCATATTATTGTCCAAACAATCTATTATAACGTTATGTTTTTTGTTTGTAGACCCGATTGCTAATGAACTTGTTGTGACGAGGATGGTAGATCTATGCAATTTGATTTTTTTTTTCTTGATTAGTAGTCAACAGCTAATCAATTTAGTTGCTGTTTTGGTTCCTTTTTATATTTTTGATGAAGCTCAAAGGAGAAGCCCACTCTAGGGTAAGCATACATATTTTGGATTACTTCAGTTTTATTTTTGGGTTGACTTTCATGTTATTTGTGAGGATTCGATGCTTACATACGTTTTTCTTTTTCTTTTGTTGTTTAAATTTATAATCTTGCTGATGAAATTAATAGATATTCAGGCAGTAGCTTGCCAATTCACAGTAGATGACATTAATTAACCAATAACTGTACATTATGTATCCAGAATGATCAAAGACTAAGCCCTGACTGAGTTTTATAATTAATTTTGTAGTCAAAAAATGCAACGATGGCTTACAGATGCAACCAAAACTCATTTACTTCGCATTAATTACAGAATAGTTCCCATTTGTTCCTCAGTGTTTAATAAAACTCAAAAATATAAAATTAGACGAGAGCACTAAGGTTTTATTGCTGTTTTCAAACTTTGTTATCATTTGGTCTTGGGATGGAAACCAATATCTTAGCTTCTCAAACTATGGATGTCTTGCGAGTTTTACTAGTGGCCATGCACATACATTTACTAATTTTTTCTTTTCAGTTCAACCCTTTTCTGAAAGTAATGACAAACTGAGCCCGGTTAAAAAACTAATTACAATAATATGCCACTTTAGCTGCACCGGTGCAACATCATCAATATGTACTAGCATAAAATCAAATCAAGTTTGTGTATCTTTTTTTTTGTTTTTGTTTTTTGTTTATTTACACTTGCTTGACATTGTTAATTATTATTATTTGATGAATTTGCATTGGCACAATTTGACACTACAATAGTTCAGAATACCCATTTAGCATCATCATGTTCAAAAGTGATATATTTCTTTAAATAGTTTGCAAATTGTTATTATGTTGGGAAAGAGGGGTAAATAGGGAAAACAATCTTATTCTTGTTATTTATATATAAAACAGTTGTTTTAAGTTTTCTTTTCTAAATCTTGAAGATTCAGAAGTCGTAAAAATCAGTGTAGTTTTAAGTGTAAATGTGAGTCTGCTGTGAAAGATTCCATGCTTAATATTCTTATAAAATGATGATAAGTCCTTTTATCTTTGTTGACTATCTTTTGTTGATTGAAATGTAGTTTCGTATTAGTTCTGCTCCATTAGCAAATATTTTGAAACTAATTGTTACACACACACACACACACACACACACACATATATATATATATATATACATGTATAAAATTGTTTTCTAATTGAGTGTTGTAATTTGAAACTAAACAATACCTTGCAACGTACTTTGGTTCCGGGGTTCAAAACAGCTTTTGCACTTCTGTGTCGTAAACTATGGTTTGTGATGTCGTTCTCTCAATTGTTCCCATGATCATCGTCTTATTGATATGCTGTTGCATTCTATGTGCAAACCAACTAACTGTATTTTGAATGGTCAAATATATGATCACATATTTCTTTTCTCACATTAGAAGTACGAACAAACCATCAAAATTGAAATTTAAGTTTGTACATTATAAATTATTATCTTATCTTTCAAAACAATAAATAGACATAATTTACTATTAAAATTGTGAATGATCAATACAATTTTCAAATCCTAAAGGGATATGATTAGAATTTTAGAATAGTGGTTAAAATAGATATTCATTAAAAAAATTGTAAGACTTGTAGGATTTATCGTTTAGTTCTCTCCTTATAGCAGTAATATTAGTGTTAACGATGATATCATATGCATTTCTATTCCAAGCTCATCTTAAATGTTCTCGGTTTAGTTTTCAAAGTTTACACTTTACCGCTAGAAGCTGGAAAATGAAATACATAATATATCGTTTTTTTGTTCCTTATAAAAGATACTAATTTTAGTTTTCAATGTTTACATTTTACTGGTAGAAGCTTAAATGTTCTCAGTTTAGTTTTCAAAGTTTACACTTTATAGTAGGGAAGAGCATGGTGCGGTTTGGTGCGGTTTTGACTTAAAACCGCACCCGGAACCGCTAGCGTGCGGTTTTCAAAACTAGGAACCGGAACCAGACCAAAAACCATTGGTGCAGTTTGGTCTTAAAAGTGCAGTTTCGATTTTTAAAAGTGCGGTTTTGGTTTCAAAAACAATTAACAAAAAAACACCGTTCCCTTAGATGGTGATGCACATGAAATGTTTAAAGCCGAGGCAGAAGCTTTTTTATTTGTCCAGTGTGTGATATTGATCTTCACATGCAAATGAAAACTCTTTTACTGTAATGACCAATCGGTCCAATCCTAATACCATCTTACTATAAATGACATCAAGGCAAAGGATGTAATCCAAATCATAATTTAGATGGACCGAAAGCAGTATGTAGAACTTGTTCTAGATACTTCTCAGCAGTAGCATACCGCCTCTTTTTAACCTTTATAGCTAATACAGTAAGAGCTTTGTCTGGTGGCAGGTCTTGATAACTTCTCAAGGTGTTCAATATTAGTTTTGTTTCCTTTTGTAGATCCTTTCTATGATCAGACATTTCCATCAACATGTCATGATTAATCTTGGCATCTTGAGTCAATATAGCCGTGCAGTTAGAGTGCTGCAGCATGTCTTGCTGCTCTTTTGCTTCCATGGTTGCCAAGTAGTGAACGTGCAGATTTGTCTGAAGCTAAATTTGAGAAGGTAGCGTTAAAATTTATGTATAAGTAACATTCGGTGTGGTTTCGGTTTTGCAGTTTGAAAAAGGATGAAAACCGAACCCAGATCATACTAATGGTGCGGTTTCATTGATTTTGCGGTTTTACTTCGGTGTGGTTTTTTAAGATGCGGTTTTTATCGGTTTTATGCGGTTTCGGTTCGGTTTCGGTTCGTAATCGATTTTTCTGCTCATCCCTACTTTATAGTTGGTATTGTTACTGTTATTTTATGAAGTTTTATGATTATAAATTAACGAATGACTTAAACATTTGACCTTTTCGGTTTCAGCTTTTAGATCTTCTTACTATGTTTTTCATGATGTTAATATAACGTTTTTATTCCTTATAAAAGATGTTAATATTTTTATAAAACCTGTATAAATACATAATATATCACATCTTTGTAATATCTATCCCTGTAGGCACCTATTTAAAATCAAATGAAATTGAATTGTTTAGATCTGGAGGATTTCAACAATCTTCTTGTGGCAGTCTGGTTAAATATGTTTAAGTAAACAAGTCAAAAAAACCGCTTTCTATAAAAACTAACTTTGGGCAATTAACATTTCTTATAATATTAGCAACAATAATGCTAATTGTATAGTGAAGCTGATTATACTAGTTTGTTAAATGAAGGTGTTTAGTCATCAGTATGGCACTCTTTATATTGAAGCTGGTATAATATTAATTTATTAAAGTATCCTTGGTTTATTTGAGAAATGGCTACATGTTATTTTCCCATATGAATCCAACTGCTTATGCGAATGCATACGAGTATTAAAGATTTTTGGATTTGTCTTCTGACTTCAACAGTACATGTATAATCATTATTTTTCATTTTAAAATGATTCATTATCAAGTATGCTTGGCATAGTAGTAGGCTATAACTGCTTAAGATGTAATAGCTATCTTCAAGAATGTGTCAATTACCGATTAATATGATTCAGTAATACCTCTTAATATACTTTTCTTTTTGTAAACTACAATGTAGTGGCATGCGGATCAAGACCTGCAAACATAATATTGCACCTCCTCTGGACCCTGCGGCTTTTGCGGATGCAGTTTTCTAGATATAATTGGATAATGCTGGCGATCAAGTAGTACTTTCTTTGATATAAAATTTTATATTCCTTGGTTTTCTCTTTATGACATGAATAAGTTAGGAGTGAGGTTGTATACGTTTAAGGTCATATTATGCTTCTAGCTAAATCTTTGAAATTTATAACATTGAAACTACATGTATGGAATCCATTTTGTTATTTCAATTGGTAGAATAGTATGTATGTTTCTCAAATTTGAAAGGAAAATGAACCACACTTAAGATTTTATAAATTTCAGGTAAGTCTGATGAAAATATAAGTCCCACATCGGGAAATGTTCAACTAAAAATCCTGGATATATACTAACAAGCTATAGTTTACATTAACCAATTGGTTTTGTGAACAAACAATGTAGCTAACTAAACTATAAAATGCCAACAGTGGTATCGGAGCCCAGGTCAACTAATTCAACTAGTTCAACTAATACGTATGTGCTTAACCGCCATACGTGCGCCACTCCATCCAAAATAGCATGATCACGTAGATGGCTCAAATACGCCACACGTGAAGGGGGAGTGATGAAAATATAAGTCCCACATCGGGAAATGTTCAACTAAAAATCCTGGATATATACTAACAAGCTATAGTTTACATTAACCAATTGGTTTTGTGAACAAACAATGTAGCTAACTAAACTATAAAATGCCAACAAAGTCTTTAAACTTTTATACATACATATATGGGATTTCATATAATTTAAAAATAATCTCTCAACCACAGTTCAAATCTATACAGGTCCCCCTTCCCCCTCCTCTTTTTATTTTCTTCCCTTTTCTACAATTTCTCTTGATATCCAAAATAAGTCATTGATATTTATTTGTGATTTTCCCTTAGAATCTAGAGGTTTCAAACAGGATTATCCCTGCGAGAAATTCGTCATCAGTGAAACTACTTGAATTTGTTATCCTTTTTTTTGAACCAAATGATTTATTAATATGCTCATTACTACTGACCAGTTCTTACCAAGTCTTCCGAATTACAGGAATTTGTTGCCAAAAGCCTTGAATCTTCATGTTGACCTGCTTTTTAGTCAAAGCAGTTACACATGGAATCTTTGTTCAACAACACACTAGAGTATTGGAAGTATCGTCAGAAGACAGGAAGCGATTTAATCGAAATCGCATCACGAACAACGAAAGGCCCGAAATTCCTACCAGATGATCTTTTTTGGGCCCAAAAACATCAATTACGAAGCTGAGCTCTGTTACTCTTATAGCTCTCTGAATCAGCTTCGAATCGAGCTTTCGTTTGGCTAAAACGGACTTACAGTTTGGAAGTTACGACCGTTTCCGTGAATGCGTGCAGAACCGGGAACTTAGGATCTGGAATTGGCAAAACCCAATGGGATCGGATATGCGGTTCGGATCGGAGACATCAATTCGGTTCGGATAGGACCCGAACTAACCCCCTGGACCTGCTTCTGCACACGAAGTTTTGACCTATTCTCTTGCCATAACCGCCTCCTGCAGATGCGGATCGGATGACATCTGTCTCCACACGACTTGGTAAATGCTGCTCCACTACTTCCGAGACCGCCTTTGTGCTCGCCACGTGGCACACGCGATCCGATCCTCCCAGGAGCCCCTCTACGCCTATAAATACACCATCACATAGCCATTTCAAGGGACTTTTTGGCCACTCCAATACTTGGCCTCCATTACAACCAAGCAAGTACATTACTCATCTCTCTATAACACGAGGTTATCGTGTATAAAATCTATTCCTAATCACCTCTTCTTCATTGTAAACACGAGGATTTCGTGTATAATCCGCAAGCAAACAACATTGTAATAACTTCCTAGGATTTAAGAAGCTATAAAGTGGACGTAGGCTTGGTTTGAGCCGAACCACTATAAAAATATCATGCGTCTCCTCTTATTTTACTGCTTTTTCTGCATTAATCTGTGATTGTGAGGTTTTCACATAGCATTTGGGTGTTAGGCCCAGATTTCGGTCTAACACTTCATATCTAAATTTCTCCTGCTACGTGGACACTTTTTTTGAGGTAAATCTAAATCTTCGGATCAAGTGCTTGTAAATTATCATATGGTGCATATATAATCCAGTTGCACCTGTTACCATTTTCATCTTTAAACATGCAAAAGAACTGTAATGTATCTGTTTATGATGTTATACAGTAAAACAAGGAAAAACAGAACCACTTCATTGATACCTAAGCTACCAAACTTTAATATGCTAATACAAATCACACATTCAAGCAGTAGTACTTTTTGTTGTCATTTTTATGTCAGGTGGCACCTTTCAACCCCTTCTATTTTCAAATAGGAGATCACCTATCTCAAGTTGGTATCGATCCTAATATCAACTAATGGAATGAGCCGTTAGTGTTAGGAGTGATTGACCCACATGATTCCCTCTCTCATCCAGCTGGTGTATCTGACGTCCAGGCTGAATCTGATACTTGCCTTGATCCCGACTCATTCACTAATTTCTTGATATGAGGAAAAATGTTTGAGTTAATTATATTGAATATCAACCATCAAGGTGTCATTGTTTTTTGATCTTTTTTTCCATGTTGAAATGTTGATTCCAATTATGACAGGACTATATGATAAACATCATTCAAGAATTATGACAGGACTATAGGATGTATTGCTTACATTAGATTCCAAAGCCTGTATAAGCTATTAAATAGGTAGTATAATTATAAAGCATAAGATATAAATTGATAAACAGGCAAATATTGTGAGAACTAGTTAAGATAAAAGAATAAAATTATGCTTTGTATTCATTAGTCGAGACAAATAAGAAAATATTGTAAGACTTGTGATATGTTGGCAAGTTCATGTTTGTATTTAGATGCATGAAATATATATATATGTATGCACATAGATGAAATATGAAGATGTATGAATATATTTTACATTTTGCATTGCACGTAGGTGTGAGTTATTACCGGTTACCTACTATTTGTGTATTTATGACTCTTTTTAAACCTAAAGTTTTTCGAAAAACCATAACTATGACTAAATATATGTGTATTTACTAACAGCCAAATAAAAATATTAGTTTAAAGGGAAGATGTATCGATTTTCGATTTTACCGACATGTTTGAAACAGCAAACTGATTCTTTCACTAATCTGATAATAAAAATACTAAAATAATGAACGGACGTAAAAGAAGAAAATATATTAGAAGTAAAAGCATACTACAGTGCAACCACCCATGCATTCAACAGCCTAACAAAGATCTTTATCTTGGGAAAATCCACTAAATTTATGTAATATGATCCAAAAAATAAGGAAGGGACTAAAGCATAGTACATTGCAACCACCCATACATTAAACAGCCTAACAATAATCGTATGATGTTCTTTTTCACCACTGTAAAATTTACAGCATAGAGTTACAAGCACTTACATGTATATCAGCTAATTCCTAAACTGTATGAAAGCAAGTATGCCATCAGGATATCCTACCATTGCTAATGCAGGTGATTATGAAGAATCCAAACGTAAACAGATGAAAGTTTGAATTGGAGTATTTGGAGAAGCAGAATAGAAGAAAGGCCTGAAGTGGTCAAAAAAACATAGGATACGAAGCATCCCTTGCTGTTTATATCCAAATTCATGAGCAGCCATATCCAGCAGCAACAGAATATTTGTATGATGCATGAGCTTTGTGTGCAGGTACACTCTTCTGTCCTCTTTTCCTTTCCCCGCTATGATGGGCACATATCCTTTAGGTGCTTGCTTTTCTTTCCTACTCATTGTTTTTGCTTTTTTTGTTTTATATGTTGATTGTTTTGTAGGAGAATTTGGATGATCTTTCCCCACAACGATGATTCTTTCCTACTCATTGTTTTCAGCTCATTAGCTAGGTTTATCTTTCTGCTTCTTCTAATATGTTCCTTTTTTTAATCTTTTGTGTCTTTTTATTAGCGGACGTGTTTCATATTGTTTGGTATATACAAATGATTTCTTTTATGTGGAAAGATGGTCTCTCTCTGAAGTTTTCCACATAATATTAATATATGCTCCAGATCATTTGTTGCTTAAGAAGGAAGTTATAGGTGTCCGTGTGAAAGATTTATGAAAAGATGAGGATTCTAGTATGAAAGCTGGATTGGGCTTAAAAAACGTGGGCTGGGTTTTTAAGAAATATGAATCAAAGGTACATATATGTATATTTATTATCTTTTATTATATAAGTAATGAACCCAGTTAGGGAATAGTTCAATGCATTGGCATATAAGTAGTTCCAAACCCTCTGTCTTTCATTTACCAAATGTTTTACATACACTAATTAAAGAGAACAGAAATTTAAACCCCTTCTTCTTTAGTTAATAAGTAGTTTATGTGATGATCTGAAATGGAAATCATATCTATATCCCATGTATATTTGTTCCATAAGAGTAGGATTGTGCTTCTGTGATCTTATTTAATTCTTTTTTATATTCATCTTAAACAGGCTTTTAGACACTGGGCCTGTTCAGTTCTTATGTTATACATATGATTTGGTATCATTTACAAGTATATGTACACCAATATAGTATGACCGCTCAAATCTAGTGGATAAGTGAATGATAAAGTAAATGTGGGCATCAAAACATAAATTAGTTTATGGGTTTTGTTTCCATTTACAAGGAGTGAAGATACCAGGTTGAATGAGAAAAAATATACGAATGAGTGGATAAGTGAATGATTAAGTAAACGTGGGCATAAAAAATAAGCAGGCAATTTGTGTTGAATTTTTGTCTTAACAGTATAGATGATTATTTATTTTAGTAACTTCATAAGACATGCTTAAAAAAAAGTTAAGGCACCTAGGCATGCTCTAGTTTTTTTGTGTAGAGATGAAGTGAATAATTTTGGACATAATGTTAATGCACCTGGGAATCTCATTATCATTATATTTTTTATGCGTTTGTTTCAGCTTAAGCATGGAACATCAGCATTTATTTTTGCCCAATGGAATCAGTGCGCAACAATAAGGTAACTGTGGGATCCATATATTATTTGTCAGCTTGAACATTAATTATCAACATTTATTTTTCCCTTTGTGTTATTCAAACAAATTAATATTTTCGGGTCCTTCCAGTTTTGGTTATACCTTGTTACACAACTGGTCGTATTTTGTCCATGTATGCGTGAGTTTTGCAAGTGTGGTATGAATATGCTGAGTTTTTTGGTATGTTGTTTGGATTTTCTAGGCAGTATTAAGTACGAATGCTTATCAACTCAGTTCCATGCGCATGTTGTTCTGTGGTGTGAATGTGCACTGCAGTAAGTGCAAATCAGTCTGGTTGTTTGGAATCAGTGCGCCACAGTGAGTGCGAACGTGTTGTGTTTATTGTTTGTATGTTGTTCTATGCGCATGTTGAAAAAAAGTAGTATTGTTGTTTTGATTTTCTAGGCAGTACGCATGCACTGATTTTCAGTGCTTTATATATAATTAGAACATGACAAATCATCTTTTTAGTTTGTACTATTTTAAGATGGCGAGCGTACTTTCTTATATTAAACATTAATCCTTGCATGTTCGGATTTTTTTATTGATAGATGTATGATTTTTTTTTTTTTTGGACAGGCATTGTACGTTGCTCTAGATTTACGCTATGGTGGAAGACATAAAAAAATATGTTGTTGCACTCATTCTCCTTTAAATGTATTGCGTCGGTGTTCATACATCTTTACTTTTACTATGTATTGTTTTGGTTAGCTACAGTAGTATGGATTGTTCCTTTTAGTATGTATTATTTTGGTTAGCTACAGTTTTATGGATTATTACTTTTGATTACAGATATTTATATGCTTTAAACTTCGTATGACGTACTTTTTTATTATAAATATTTATATGCTTAATATTGTGCATGAAATACTTTTAATGATGCCTATACATACTAAGCATTATGGTAGTGCTATAAAAACATTATGTGATGATTTAACAGTTTTCATGGCAAGTAAATAATGCTATAAAATACTAAATTAAACTTTCTATAGTGTTTATTGTTGCTATAATAATAAGGCTACGAAATTTTTACAGCGTCTATAGTTGCTGTAATAATCAGGCTATGAAATTTTAAAGCATTTATAGTTGCTGTAATAATCAGGCAATATTTATTTATAGCATTTATAGTTGCTATAAATACCAATTAAATGATGTCATAAATATTAACAGCATAAACCACAACTCTGCATAAAAGTTTTATAGCAAGCAATAAACGCTATAGATAGGATTTTGTATGTTACAAATCGTCCATTTAATAGCAATTCTGAAACGCTATGAGTAACATCATCTATAACATGTTTTTTATAGCGATTATTAGATTGCTATTATAAACCCCTGACATATTACAATATGTTGATATACATCGTTTGTAAAAGCGACATCGTATCCTTTAATAGCGTTTTTTAAATGCTATAAAAAGGTCTTTTTCTTGTAGTGTGTCCTAAATTCTGATCATTATTTTGATCTACTTCTACTTTCCGTGTAGCTCGCCATCGCCTTGTTACATTTCATCTTCCTGGAGGAGTGTTGTTTTCTTCAATCGCAACGTTTTCTTCAATCGAATTGTTTTCTTCTTGTACTGATATATTTCCTGCACTGTGACTTCCACTACCTCGCATTGCTCTCCAAGCTTTTCTCCTTTTTAGTTGGTTTGTTGAAATTGGTGGAGGAGGGAAGGAGGAAGGAGAAGATAAATGGTTGTGTGGTGTTCTCTCCCATAACTCGACTTTATAATGCCAGCAATAGGTGGAAAAAATTGTCGGCTATTTTAACGATGTGGATCAATCCAATGGTTGTGGATCGTAATGCATACCATTTCCTTAGCTGGCTTTATAAAAGACGGCTGAGGAAACACAGCAACCCCGTATTGGGGTTGTTGTTATTCCTTCTATTGGGGTTGGGTGGGGATCAACCTACCCGGATTGGACCCCTGACCCAACCCCTGGTTGGGAATGATTTAACAGTTGGTACTTAAAAATGGACTTTGAAGGCAGTTCTTATTTTTTTCTTATACAGTGCTTCCATGATTATTAAGTAATCATTGTATGTTTGAAATTTTGTATAGTTAATGGTCATTTTCTATAGTTTTAATACTCACCGTTGTAGTGTTGCTTTACAGGTTATTAAAGTAAGCGCGTGGCTTATTGTGGCTAGTAAAGATGTGGCATAGTGAAATAGTTGAAGCTATTTTTGGAGGCAATATGCATGATTTTTTTGGGGTTTTTGCATTTTGTTGTAATAATAGTATTTGGTTTATGCTTAGGGATATTTGGGTACATTGTATATATATAGTATGAAACGTGAATTATGGATATCTTTTATTCTTGGTTTTATATAACTAATAAATTGCTTTGAATGTTATGATTACTAGTTAACGTTGATTATGATTTCTTTATATATTGGATATTGAACATTAACGACTATCGAGACATAGAATTTGACTTAAATGTGGATACATGAAATTTGAACCATTATATTTGTTTGGTTTTACATAGAAGGTAAAATTCAATGGAAAATCTAATGGTTGAGATCGCTTCGTCTAAAGCATTCCCTGCTCGTTTTGCTCGCAACAATTCGATTAATTCTTCAGACGAAAAACGATTTAACATTCCGACCTCTAAAAACAAATTTTTGATGTTACTTGTCATACTATAATTTCTAGATGTCTATTTTGAATCTACACCTCTTGAACCTTTTGCATTTTATTAATCAAAGATATATGGCTCTAGGCAATAGTTAGCCAAACTTTAATTAAGAATCCTCAAGGGATTCCTGGAATTTCTTGGTATACGTTCCAAGCTTTGACTCTTCTTTCAAGGTTTATAGATATTGAATCAATCGAATGCACTTCTAAGATTTGTTTGCTTTTGTCTAATTTGTGTCTAAATGAACTTTTTTATAGAGGAAGTGATAATTCAGACACAAAATTTGACACAATTTTAGATATGTAAATTCTGAATCAGTATATTTGTCTTTACATGTAAGGTAGAATTTAGGGGGAAATCTAATGTTTGAGATGGTTCATGTCTAAATTTATGACAGTATTTTGTGTCTAGATAAACTTTGTATGGACGTGTGTGTGTATACATATATATAGGGGGCGGCTATTTGGACACAAAGTCAGACACAAAAAGAGAGACACAAAGCCTCGACCGTTGGATCTTTTTGTCTTTATATGAAGAGGTGGAATTCATGGGGTGATCCAACGATGCAAATCAATTGTGTCAAAATTTTGTGTCCAAATAGACTTTCATATATATATATATATATATACACACACACACACATACACACACATTAATACACACACACACACACACACACACACATATATATATATATATATATATATATATAGATGCTCCAAGGTACCCCTATTTGGTAGCATTCCATTTTAAAGCAATAACTTTTTATTAAATAAGGTAGTGGAAAGAGTAAAAAAACGAGAAGGTGTAGTGAAATTCAGAGGGCTATAGGGGTGTTGTCGTTGTTTGAGGTGTTTTTAATTCTATCTCATACGCACACATGGATATATATATATATATATATGTGTGTGTGTGTGTGTGTGTGTGTGCGTGTGCATATATATGTATGTGTGTGTATGTGTGTAAGGAGCATTACAGGGCACCCTTGTTTTGCAGCACCACCACCCTACCGTGAGTTGTACTAATCCAAATCCAACAAGAATGTGTAAATGTTCAGTCCACATATATATTATTATACATCCAAAATTTAAGCTCGCTCTGGAATTTGTAACATTTTCAAAATCTTAGCTCAATTATTCATCGTTTAGACATTTATTCAAACCTTAAAATTTAAGCATCAAGTATAATATTCTACGAATGTTGGAATGAGCTCAAAATTTTGATACATGATAATATATATGTGGATTGAACATCTACAAAATCTTTTTGAATATGAATCAGTGTAGCTCGCGTAGGGAGGTGCTGCAAAATAGGGGTGCCTCGGAACGTTGTGTGTGTATATATATATATATGTGTGTGTGTGTGTGTGTGTGTGTGTGTGTGTGTGTGTGTATGTTTGTATGTATGTATGTATGGGATAGGATTAAGAGAACCCCAAACAATGCGGGACCTCTTTAGCCCCCTAATTTCCACCATACAATTTTTGTTATCTTTCTTCCCACTAACTTTATCCCTCCACTAACATGTAGAGTTACTTACATTTCTTCTTCTGATTCATTTTTGCCTATGTATTGGAAAACAGACTCAACATTGAACTCTCCTTTTGCAGATGTCTCAAAATATAGAATATTACCGTATGATGCACACTATGCTATGGCTTTCTTTTAGAAAACCTAAAACAAAATAAAATAAAACACAATTATCTGAATGAAAAGTTAATAACAAATGAAAGCATTTGATCCTAACATGGAAAAAGGACCTAATAGGAAAACACTTAGCACTCGGTTTATGAGCTTGAATCAAAATGCCATGACACGAACATCCAAAATGTACTTAAACGAACAGTGTTTTGACTATTATTTTAGGGGCATTATCCATTGGGGTTGAAATTGTAGAAGAACCAACTTCGTTTGAGATGTTTTCAAATGATCATTTGAAAAAAATTCGCAAATCTGAAAAACAAATAAATCCATTATAATTTTTTTATTGTCAAATTTATTGTATCTTCAAATTTATTATAATCAGTAGATAAAGATTGGATCAGTAGCCCTAACTTCATATAAGTTCTAAGTTTCTACAAATTTGGTTCCCTTTTTTCAAACAAAACACAATACTTTTTAGTAAATTTTCAAGAAAAAGTTATCAAGCCAATCCTAATTTAATCAATTCAACTTATATAGATCAAATAAAAATACTGTTGATACTATAATTTTTTCTTTCTGGCACAATATATGCACTCAAAAAACATGTTATACCTGCAAACATATGCATCTCCTTTTAATTTATGAAGTTATTGTTTTACATAATAACAGCTAATAAAAACATTAATTAAAGCCAATCTAATGACTCTTAAATAAGTGCAGCAGTTAAATGGTAACAATGATAGATAAAAATCACTTGCCAAGTTCAAATCAGTAGCCCCAATTGATTGCGTAATTGATTCAAGAAAAAACCTAACAAATTAAATTAAAATTGGTAGAAATTATAAATAGGGTTAGATGATTACCCATAGCTGTAGATTATGGCCAAGAATAACTCTGGGAAAGACGTGGAAGTGGTGCCGAAGTTGAATGGAAGCAGCGATGAAGAGAATCACGATTTTTCTTTTTTTTCCTCATCTACGTGTTTTGTTTACTGAGTCTTTTTATATATCAGTTGCGTTTCTAGTGAGGTCACGTGTCCTCACCAGCTCTTACTTCCCTCTGTCCCTGACCGTAAGAGTTTTGTTTTTGTAATTGTTGCATTATGCTTATACTATATCTATTAGTTATTAATTTGTGGACTCTCTCTCACACGCGCGCGCACACACACACATACATATATAGATATTGTGTCCGCTAATATGTGTCAAATCTTTGTGTCTAAATAACCGCTCACTATATATACATATACCTACATACATATATATATATATATATATGTGTTTGTGTGTGTACATATAGACACACACTTACATACGTATATATGTATTTTCAGCGTCTACCCCATTGAGTAATTCGACAATGCAAGTGAGAAACTTACTTATAGAAAACAAAAAATATTGTAAAATATCATTTTTAATAGCGACTAGTTAATGCTGTAGTAAATAGTCGTATTAAGCTTGAGTTATCAACTAGCAATATTTATTTAATATCATCACAGTTTCAAATCTCGAAAATATTGCCTGATATCTCGTAAAAGATCTCGTTTTGGTCTCCTCTTGAAATAAAAAAGCAAATCTCGCTATAAATATCGTTTTAAATATATTGTCTGAGATATGACAATATAAGGCGATATATCATTCAAGATGAGTTATTGAAATATTTATCAAGATTTTAGTTGTTTGGGTTGTGATTTAAACTCATTCCTAATCCACAATGATAATTCAAAAAAACTCAAATCTAGTCTCTATGGTATTAAGTTATTTTAACAGCGAACCCCTTGCTTTTATTTGCTAAAATTAACCCTATTTTTTTTGATTGATCAACCTCATATGAGACATATAAGTCACATCTCAAGTCACTCGAGGAAATGCCTTTTAAGATATATTAACGACACTTTTTTTCTAGTTAGCCTATTAGTAGTCAGGTTTTATTTTAGTGCAATATGATGCTTTTTTTCTCGTAAATAAATAGAAGAATTAAATACAATCATGTTTAATATTTAGTTGTTTATGTATATTTTGCATGTAATATGACTAATGATTATATCGTATATACATATATATTATACAATTTTTAGGATTCCCATATTCAATATTTTTATACATGTATATTACTTGTAAAGTATGTATTTTATGTTCAACATATGTGTAGTTGTTTAATGGTTTGGATCTTTTTTATGTTCTATGTTTAATGATAATTCATGCTCATGAATCATAAATTATTAACTAAACAATCTATTTGTATAGTGTTGTATATTTAGTTTAAGCGTACTATGATTTATGAATATGAATGTTTTTCCTTCGGTTAATAATAATGGAGTGATTTTGCAATTAATGTTTAGGTTATTTTTTTATAGCAGCATTTATAAAAATTCTGTGTAAGAATATCAATTTTTAACATATCACATACCCTGAGATGATTTTATTGTAAGCACTAAGATCCAAAATGGAACTCCTAGACAAACATCCGAGTTAAACTCATCTCGTTCGAGATCTCCATCATATACGAGATTGACTCTCCAAATCTTCGAGAAAAAACTTGACCGTTATCTGAGATTTAAAAACTTCAGTGCCATAACAGTAGGCTTAATAACATATAGAAAATGTGGTAAATTATGAAAGTTTACAACATTTCTTGCAGCGCTATAATATGCTCTTGTATATACTTAATATATTATTGCATGTCATATAATAACATTTTGAAAGGATAAGATAGTGTTATTTTGTCTATGGTGTTAAAAGTTATTTTTGATGTAGTGTTATTTTCTTTGATGATCTTGTAGTGAAGAAGAAGATCGCAGATTTGAAGATGGATGAACAACAGAAGGCAATGGTTCTTTAGTGTTTCCTTCTAGAGAATTGCACAAGCTCTGCTAACAATATAATTTATGGAAGAGACACTTTGACTATGGATGATGTGAAGTCGGTTCTTAAATTTGAAGACTTAAGTGATCAAATAAAAGAGACGAATGAAGGAAGAAAAGGTAGTAGCAATCAGGTCCTATTTTTTGAGAGAGGAATAATGGAGAAGAAGAGTTAGAATCCTAAGGAAATCCAAGTCTATGAAGCCATGAAACCATTAGAAAACATAGGATGGAAATTGTGACTATAGTAGAAAATCAACCCATTGGAAGTCAGACTATGTACATTTAAAGAACATGGCGGAGGATGGATCTTCATCGACTGTGATGGATGAGACTATATCTGATGATGTGCTGACTGCAGCAGTATATTATCTACCACACCATTGGGTGCTTGACTCTAGAGCTTCTTTCCATATTGGAACCAAACAAGGAATATTTCAGTTGGAAAATGACGCTAATTGCAGAGCCATGAAAGAGGGTACAATTCGAATTAGAATGTTTGATGGATGATATGTACTTTAACATGTGTCTGTTATGTTCTAGATCTTCCGAAATCATTGGTTTTTTTGGGATAGTTGGCATCCATAGGTTAAAAGGTGTCCTTGGAGAATGATGGTTTGAAGATTTTTAGAGGTGCGCTTGTCTCAATGAATGGAAATGTGTTCCAAAATCAATATATGTTTAGGAGAACCACAGTTCTTCGATTATTAGAGTACATAGTTTGTGTTCTTTGGATGCTACTAGACTTTGACATCTAAGAATAGGACATATTTCAGAAAAGGGTCTATAGTTTCATCATGGTCAAAAGATGATCAAAGAAAGAAACTTCGACAAGTTGGAATTCTGATAGGAATGCGAGTTGGAAAAACATATGAAGGTACCTTCGGAGTTGGACTTAATAGACTGGAGAGATAGCTTTATTATGTGCATGCATATGTTTGGAAACCAGTAGCTATGGCTTCCATTAGATGATCGAAGTATTTTATTTCCTTTACTTACTAAATATTAAGCTACTGCTTAGTTATGTGCTTAATTTTTGCATTGTTTTATACATAAACATATTTACTAAATATTAAAGATACCATTAATACCTAGAATACATAATTATATATAAATGTGTGAATGTTCTATAAATCTTTTATGTTATATTATTAACCAAAAAATTAGTCTTTTTAAGTGACGACTACCCCATATCTCTTGCACTGAACTAAGGAAAAGTTCGTTGTATGACGTGCCAGGACGGTATGGAACGTTTATCAATAAATAATAATTCGTAATAAACCTATCGTATAACCTATAATGCATGGATAACATGTAATATAATATATACAATAGGATATAGTAGTCAAGCAAAACTGGATAGAAAATCAAATCTCTGTAACATCTCAGAATAACCAATACAAAACATATGTGAAAATGAATATCTATACATCAAGCCACACTACGTATCTCTCAGATTCTCAACAATCATCAAAAAATAGCGGAATCAATACGTACTATATAGTATAGAAAATAATACGCCAGCCTTCGGCTCGTCATCACACATCATCATTGGCACTAAACTTGTCATCTGTTATCCCAGTCTACTCACCAACAATGTTGATGAGCAGCCCAAGGTAATAAGAGTAAACATAAGAGCTTGAGTCAGACAACAGTCTTAATGAGCGATAAAATAACAATTAACAGTTGCACAAGATATATGAGTATAGACCGTTCAACCATCTAACATGTCTCAACAACCAAAGGATTAGCATAGGATAATCATCTATCATATACCGCTCCAGAATAGGTAAATGATATCCACCGATCCCACTTCTCTTCGATAACCTACAGTGATAGCTTACCCAGAGAAATAGAGAAGAAAATCCATAACAACCAATATCCCAGCTATCAATGACTAAAGCCTTGAATACATCAATCATCGATTGACCGACCGTTGTCATCCATTAAGGGCTAACGGAAAAACCCTGATTCTTGTCAATTGGTATACATCTGTCTTGTGTATGTTTGCCTTCGACTGAGACAACTAGATCACTCCCAGAGCTCGATCCAGGGTACACGAGTTGTCTGGTCCTAATGGGCGTCCCTACGATACCTCTACTTTTAGCCCGCTAAAATCTTTGATAATCATCGATTCTTTGTCACTTCAAAACTTTCAGACCTTTCTCTAGACGACTTCATATTTTAGTTCAAGCGACTTCTCAAACAAACTCCATTATCATCCATGATCAACTTTGTCTGAGCCAATCCACCATCATACTGGATCATATAGCATTCCATGACTAATATCGCATCAATCCAGCTCCGACCACTCCAACTTGAGTTCACAATTAAAGCTTCAAACCATCTTGAGTTGCATCTTAACCAGTTGAAGTCCTTTAACTATCAAACTTCACCATACATCATCAGAAAGCCTCACCATCATGTTCACCAAAAACCATCCGCCCATCATGCATTCTCATGGATCCGTACTGGTCCATCATCTATGGATCGGTACCAGTCCTAGAACTTAGCCTAAAATAGCTAAGCGTTTCGACCCCCATGCTGCATTTCTAAAGTGCTTCCTGCCGGTCCAACTTCATAACCAAATCCCAAATGTACTAAAATTTCTATTGGTCTATCTCATGCACTCGAGTAACTAACCTTCGATCCATCCAAAATTTCATCGAAATCCCTTGAAAATTTGCAGCAGCCTCCACTTTCCACCACGATGCCACTACCCAAATCTCTTCATCATCCACCACACTATGATGGATCATTACCAGTCCATACAATTAGTGAATTTCAAACCCAAATTTTTTAGGCCCTCTCAATTCGTCCTCCGGAGTTCCTCCACCAAGTTTCGCCTGAATTCGATCAGCTGAACCTCCTATTTGCTTTGTTCTTCGAACCTAAGATAGCAACGATTCATCAAATCATGATCATACAAATATGCATATATCATAAATATATCATAAAATAATAGATCTAACATGATTTGTGTTAAAACATATTCATCAACATGATTAATCTAATTCCTTGCCGATTTATATGATTGAATTAGATAATCCTAAGATGTTTAAATATGAATTAAACATATATGATCAGATCTATGGTGAATTTAGCATGTAAGATGCGAAATAATCCGAATCAATCCCAATTTAATCCATAAAATCTATAGTTTGAGTGTGAGCGATATCTATCACTCACTAACCCTTGACTCAATGGAAACCCAATGGAATCAGATCTAATAAACAATGACCCCCCCCCCCAAATGGATGCAATTTAATGTGATTTAATCTTCTCGTATGATGATATAGCTTCTAGATGCAATCTACGATGAATTATGATGAAATGGATGGAGAATTAGGGTTAGGTTGAATTCGGAGAATTACAGACACAAGCCTAAAAGTTTGAATGAACAGAGAAACCTTAATTCTCTCCCCAAACCCCTATATTTATAGCTGCAGTTCATTAGCCTAATGAACTTCACTAATCAGCCCATCAACAATTAATTAGTCTGCCTAACAGAAACTAAAACTTAAAACATCGATTTCTCCCAAACCACTGAACCAAATCTTTAATGTGACCACTCCGCTGAATTGCCAACCGCCATTCCAATTGAATGAGATCGATTTTATCACCTTATTCGACCCCTATCAAAAGTTATAGTTAAAAAATATTCATAAGGGTAATATAGTCACATTAAGCTTAGTAAAAATCATGGACATGCCTCACATCCCCATGAACAACATATTAAAATTTGATATTGATCCGAAAACTAGGGAATTAAAAAAAATTATTATACAATCCTCCTATACGTATAATACGGGTCATTACATTCTCCCTTACTTTAGGAATATTGCCCCCGAAATTCCAAGCAAACAAAGTATTCTACACACCTACCGTCCATGAGTATCTAATCAACCATCCAATCTAGCATCCAACAATCCGTGCATCCAAAATCTTACCCTAGCATGCGAAACTCTAACGTTACAAGATACAATAGTACAAGTAAGATACAATATATGGGACATACCACTCAAAGAGTTTTGGGTGGGTCTATCTCATACTCTCTTCTGTTTCTAATGTGTAATTTCCATCGTCCTCGCTCCATTGTATCTTGACTAGCTTAACAATCTTCCTCCTAAGCTGTTTCATGCCAGTTCTTATGATGAAAAGTAGCTTATGAGGCCTAAAAACTTCGAGTTCAACCTTAAAATCTTCAAGCTGATCAGAAGATACCACAACATTCGAGTCATGCACAAACTTCTGTAGAAACGATATATGAAACACACACATACCTGCCATTTTCTCATGTAGATCGACTCTATAGGCGAGCATCGCATATGCTTGATGTAACAACCCAAGATTTTTGTCAATTTAAAAAACTGAACTTAAGATAAATTTTATAGGATTTTGGTTAAATAAATACCAAATATAGTTTTAATTGGATTTAATATTTAATTTTTAAAGTGGTTTGTAATGTTTAAACGGTAAATTACGATGAAGAAAAATATACAGTTAGAAAGAACATCATTTGTCAAAACATGTCGCTCAATATTGTATTTCCTAAATTGATTTTTGAACCAGTGGAAATGTAATTATTTAGTAACATAAATAAGTATTGCAGTTTAGCAACATAAATTAGTGTTACAAATAATGTTGGAAATATTTACACATGCATGTAACCATACATGAAAGAAGCACGCGTGTCCTTTGATGTGTCATTACCTAAGCTCTCCTCTCTTCATATACAAACCATGCCTTCCTTCCCATTTTTCATTCACATCTTCTCTCTTTCCCTTCTTCCTTCTTAAGCTTTGGCCATGTCTTCCTCTTCCTATCCCTATCCCTCCTTCCACCTCTCCATTTTCGACCGTACCCCCCCATTTCCCTCCTCTTTCCCAAGCCACCTTCCCCTCCTTCCTCCTTCACCCATTTCCGGCCTCGCCTCCCTCCACCACCGGCCAAAAACCCCACCTCCTCTTTCCTTAAACATCAGCCTCCCCTTCCCATTCCTTCCCTTCCCACAATCTCATGTACTCCCTTAGGCGCCACCACCTACCCATAGCCAAAACCCCCACGCCACCTACCACCCATGGATCCTCCCCCTTGAGCCACCTCCTAGCCCAAGAATCCCTCATCCATTTATAAAAAAATGTATATATATTATAGAAGATAGAAAAAGTAAAGCGGGGAAGATTAGAGTTGAGACGATAAGCGGATTCGCCAGTTCTAGTCCATGTCCTACCATTAAAGTTAGGCGGAGTGGAGCTCTCAGTGAGAATTTTTGCTCTATATTTTACATTGTTATTGTAGTCTATGTTGGGTTATAATAGTGATCTGATTGAATGGATAAATGGTTGTTACTGTAATTCTGTATATTTGTTAAGCGTTTATGATTGTACCGCTTAATTATGTAGACACTGTTAGTATAAATGGTTGCATGGTTGTTATGACTGAAAATATGGTTGTTATAATTTTTATTGTTGTTAGTATGTCACCACACATATGTTATACCAAATATATGGAATCATATGTATCACAAACACGACGCATTAGAGCGCAGAATGGCAGAACTTTTCATTGCACTTACAAGAATTTACATCAGATTACAAGAATATTAAAGCATGAATAAATATTACACAACAGAAATACGATATCAAAGAACAAATTACATAGCGGCGGAAATAAAAACGTATAAATACAATGCATAGCAGAATTACATCAACTAACACAACTGAAAGAAATACACAAATACAAAGCTTTCTGAATATAGCTCCAGCTGTAAACCAGGATCCTGTTAAATAGAAATCTGCAAAACCAAAACTACTAGCTGCCCGTGTGGAAAATATGGACACCCGGAGTTTACGCGAAAACAATAAACTCCAGGTCATCCATGGGACTGGCATGAGAACTAAAAGAGTTATTAAATCTTTACTTTGAAAGTGGGATAAATCATGGGACCACGCCACATCATACGGAACGGATTTACTCCATATGAATACTCTGAAATAAATCAATTTGTAAACAACACAATGCTTTTAGAAAAATGAGGCTATTATAAGGCTTAGGTCCCATCATACAATGCAATGCAACACAAACCATAGGATAGAGTTGTAACACCCCGCGAATTCTATAACTGTGAAATTAACAAATTAAAGTATAATTAATTTCAAATCAAAGAACTAAGGGAAACGGGATACGCCATTGCGTTCGTCTCGGAAAAATACGCGAAATAGAATCCGAGTTTTCGAAAAACGGAGTCCGTATGAAGAAGATATGGCCTTCAGAAGTTTTGAATTAAATTTAAAATTCAAACAGAATAAAATAATTAAAAATGGGGCCCAATGGGCCAGGGCGGATAAGCATCCGCCTAGGCCACCCAGGTCGACTGGGCTGTCGACCTGGGCTACCCATGTCGACAGGGCTGTCGACAGCCCTGTCGACAGGGGTGTCGACCTGGTCGAGCCCAGTCAACCTGGCTGGCCAGGTCTGTGTTTGGCCGATTCTCTGTGGTCTGCTTTGTCATTAGGGCTAGGTGGCGGGTTCTAATTGGTCTCTCTTCCTAATGAATGGCTATGATCAATCCAAGCAACATCAAGGGTCCTAATCAGTTCCTAACCTCTATATAAACAACCCTAGACTAAACCCTAATCTATTCATTCAAAAATAAGAACATAGCCGCCATGTTGCTGAGGAACGACTAAGAGTAGCCGCCAACTAGAGAGAGGATTAGGAAGAAAGTTCTAAAGCCTAATGCAATTCAAGCAACCTAAGCAAATCAATTCAACAAAGGAATTTGCGTCTTCAATCCCTAAATTAGAGAATTCGCCGCAACCATAGTAAGTAGAGTATTACTTTGGTATGAATAAATAGCTGTGTTGATTTGTATGCTTGAATTGGGATAATAAAGTAATTCATATTTGTGCAAAATTAGGTTATTCATTATAAAGAACTACATGCGGTAGTTCTATGCAAGTATACGTTTGGAATATTCGCAAATTATGTAATCTATGTTGAAGCTACATGTATGTAGTTGGTTGAAATTTATGCAAGTTTGGGCTTTTGCTTCTATGCCACCATGATGTATATTTTTGTGCATAAATCATTTTGTAAGTAATTGGAACAAGTTTGGTTATGTTGAGAATTAGGCATCATGTATTAAGCCATGCTTTTGTACTAGAAAACCTATTTGCGAACTTATGAATATGGCTAGGCTATGACTTATATTTGGCATAATTGAAATCCATGTCAAGTCTATATTATTATATGATGACATATGTGGTACATAGTTAGGATTAGATTCAAAATCCCTCTTTGCAAGTTTACATGACTAAAGTAAGAATCATGGTTTCATGTTAGAAATATTTATGCCATGATTAAGTGAACAAGTTTAACTATACCTATGTCATGCTTATATTTGACATTATGCCATGCTTATGTTTGACATTATGCCATGCTTATGTTAGAAATATTTAGACCATGCTTATGTTTGATATTATGCCTAAATAAAATATAGGTTTATGTTGTAGTTAAGCCTATGCATGTTTACATGGTTTGATTCATGTCACCTATGCTTTATGACCAAAGTATATATGCAAGTACACCAGTTTCTATTTTGTATTTCCAACGTCATATTGCAAGTTCATGCGCTCACATTCCCCTCTTTGTGTAATCACGCTTTAAGCCTCCCCTTTTCGCATGGCTAAATTGGGCTTTAAAAGGCTAAGCCCAATATATATAAACGGACGTGTAAAACGGGGGAAAATAACGTTGGGTTAAAATTACTAATGAATGAAAATATAAAATAGAAGAGCCCAAGTTCAAGTATGGGTTGGGCCCATGATTGGTGTAACCTTTACACCATTAACTTAATAATGGGCCGCAAATATTTACATATAAGAAATAAAGAAGAATGACAAAATATGTAAATGTAGAAAATACGATGTGTTTAACCCGAGGTTGGATTGAGTTGTGATGTAAACCTGCCCGGAACCGCCCGGCTGTCCAGTAGTCACAACAATACCTATCCAATGTGGGAGGTTAAACATGGAGCCCAATAAGGACCCGAGGTTAGACTGAGTTGTGGCGTAAGACTGCCCGGAACCAACCGGCAACAGGCAGCCACAACAATACCTGTCTAATGTGAGAGGTCAGGGCCTTAATAAGATAATTAAGGCTGAGTCAGGATTGTTAGGATTAAGTGAACTAAAGACTTAATCAAAAATGGAACATGCTAAACTAAACGGACTGGTGGGGTTAGGTTAGGAAACACTTAACCAACTTAGCATGTTGGCTAGAGATAGAAAACCTAGTAACGGGGGACCCTTTTCAGCAGTAACCCTAAAAGGTGTATCAGGATACCCTGAAACTAGGCAGGGTGGGGCACGATTACTGGGCTGATTGTAAGAGGTCAAATCGACGGCGGTGGTGTAGCAGTGTAGGTTCTAACGGAGTGCGGGCGTGCACACACTCCGGTGCAGAAAAATAAGGCACTGGACACCAGCAGCATACCTGTGCACTCTAAGGTTGTGTCGGGTTGCCACTATGGGACTTGATACACCCCATGGTGGGACCAGCATAGGTAACTACGACATCGGGGGCCGTAAGACACATGTAACTATGCGAGTAGGAGCCGATCATCATAGAATGGATCACATCACCCTGATATGGGGTGCCAGTTGGAAACTAGTTAAATGGGTTCAGAGATTAACATGGGGTACCATAGTATATTCGACCCTAGACAACTTAACCAAGTTATAATGCATGCCCACTTCCTGTTTATACTTATCATACCCAGTTCTTTATTCATAGACAAAATAGTACTAGACTTACTCAGGCTTTATGTCTGACTCTACTTTTCCTTTCGTCTTCTTTCTTCCGTTCCCCCCCCCCCCCAGGTCCACAGGGAGGGAACACAGCAGCTTGACCAACCTTAGCATCCAGCTTGAAGAAGAGAAATGTATTGCTTGGACTTTCCTGTTTTGAACTATGGCTTTGGACAATCCACTATGGGGCTTTTGCAGTTTATCTATGTTTTATTTATGCTTCTTTAAATCATGTACTCAAGACAGATTATGAAAGTGTTATGTTATGTTTTTGGAAAGGATGTTGTTTGTAACACGTATTTGACTTTATGAAATAAAAAGTTTGTTATTCTTCCGCTGTTTACAAATATGTGTTCTTATATCTGTCTTGTATATCTGTGACTTGTACTTATAAACCTCCACCAAAATTAGGGCATTCCCTTTGAGAGTGACCCTAACGGAGGTGGGGTGTTTCACTTGGTATCAGAGCATAGGTTTACTAGATAAGATAAAAAGTTTTGAAAAATTTATTTTCAAAAAGGAAATTTAAAGAAGCATTTTTAAAAGAAAAATATTATTTTATTTTAAAAAGGCAAAGTCCACTCTCCAAAGCCATAGGTACTATCTCTTATCCTTCGTTCTGAAATCTATCCTTTTTGTTTCAGCATGTCCCAAGAACTTAACTTGCCAGAAGGGGTACCAATACCTGGTTGGTTTAGACGGTTCTTAGAAGCAAGGGCCACTCAGCCAGGTCCTACCGTTCCTCCTCCCCCAGCTGCAGGAAATCATCCAGCTGCAGCGGTACCTTTTCCTCCACCTCCTCCTCGGGGAAACACTTTTGCTAAGATATGTAAAGATTTTAAAGCTATGGGAGGAAGGGATTTCCATGGAACTGAGTCCTTCGTGGCAGCTAGAAATTGGCTGAAAGAAACGGAGGACCTATTCATCATCTTTGAGGTAGAGGATAGACAAAAAGTACAATTGGCGGTATGGCTATTGAAGGGCGAGGCTTCCTACTGGTGGGAAGTCACTAATGCTGAAAGACCAGTGGAGACATGGGAGGACTTTAGGGCAAGGTTTGAGACTAAATTTCTCTCAGATGCGGAAAGAAGTTTGCAGTTAGAAAAATTCTTATTTCTTAAGCAAGGGGACAAGACAGTCAGAGAGTATGTGAATCAGTTCGATGAGCTGGCTAGGTTTGGGCTTGACCTAGTCAACACCCCGCACAAGAAGGCTCTCTGTTTCGTCAAAGGGTTGAATGAGCCATTACACAGTTTGGCCATGACCCATATACCCATGGGAGCCACGTATGAAAGATTGGTGCAAATGGCATTGCTGAATGAAGAGGATAAGGGCAAGAAGGAGACAAAGGCAGAAAGCTCTCAAGGGAAGAAAGAGGGTTTGCAGCCTAAGAAGACGGACTTTAAGAAGGGCGGGAAAGGCAACAAAGAGAAGAGGAAGTGTAATTTCTGTGGCAAAGTGGGGCACTTAGTAAAGGACTGCCGGAAAAAAAAGGCCAAGGAGAATGGTGGGTGCTTTTCTTGCGGTGAGACGGGCCATAGGGCTAAGGACTGCCCAAAGAAACGAGGACAGGGGCAGAGGACTGGATCCACCCCAGGGGCACAGGTTCATGTGCTAGAAGCGCCACCTCTGCAGCAGCGAGGTATAAATACTTCTGTAGAAAGTGTAGTTTATCTTTATGATCACCCCGTTCGCACTTTATTTGATTCTGGCGCATCACACTCCTTTATCTCGTCTGCTTTAGTAGAATCTCTGCACCTAAAAACTAGTATGGTAGAGGACCCCTTAATTGTTTCAAACCCAATTGGGGGCCCAGCTCATTTGTCTATGATCTGTTTGGGATTGAAAATTTCTATCTTAAGTGTAGAATTTCAATGTAGTGCCTTTGTTTTGGGCTTTTCGGGGTATGGTTTGATTTTGGGTATGGATTGGCTCTCCAGTAATGGGGCCATCCTTGATTGTGAGAAAAGGGTTGTTAGGCTCCTAACCCAGCTCGGTAATACTTTGGAAATTTCTTGTAATCCCTCGTATGCGGTTATGCTTAGTTATCTTGAATCGCTAGATGCCTCTGTTGAAAATTTGCAATCAGTTAGAGTGGTCCGGGAATATCCGGATGTCTTTGAAGAGGTGAAGGGCTTGCCTCCGAAGCGGGAAATAGACTTCCGCATATATCTTGTAGATAATGCAAAGCCCGTTGCGTTGCCCGTTAGACATATGGCTCCACGAGAAAGGAAAGAGCTCAGTAAACAGATTAAAGAGCTTCTAGAAAAGGGGTTCATTAGGAGGAGCATTTCAGAATGGGGCGCTCCAGTGGTGTTCGCTACAAAGGCGGATGGTTCACTCCGTCTATGTGTTGACTATAGGGAGCTCAACAAGCTAACGAAAAAGAATAGGCACCCTCTCCCTAGAATTGACGATTTATTTGACCAGCTTGTAGGAGCGTCTGTTTTCTCCCAACTCGATTTAGCAACCGGTTTTCATCAGCTTAGGGTGGCTGAAGATAGCATCGATAAAACGGCATTCAGAACCCCAGACGGCTTCTTTGAATGGCTTGTCATGCCTTTCGGCTTGACAAATGCACCTGCTTACTTCGTGGATCTGATGAGTAGGGTATTTAGAGATTTCCTCAACAAATTCGTAGTGGTCTTCGTAGATGATATCCTTATCTTCTCAAAGAGTGAAGAGGAACATGCTCAACACTTAAGGGCAATCATGGAAACTTTGCGAGTCCATCAACTAAAAGCCAACTTCTCCAAATGCTACTTTTGGAGAGAAGAGATGAGGTTCCTTGGGCACATAGTGTCCAAACAAGGGTTAGCAGTGGACCCTGCTAAGGTAGTGGCGGTACAGGATTGGAAGACACCAAGGAATGCAACTGAGGTCCGAAGCTTCCTAGGACTAGCGGGTTTCTATCGAAAGTTCATAAGGGATTTTGCGAAAATCTCAGCTCCGCTCACGAAATTGACTAAGAAGAATCTAGTGTTCAATTGGGATTTGGATTGCGAGTTTGCTTTCCAACGACTGAAGAGGGCTCTCACAACAGCCCCAGTTTTGACGCTGCCAGATGGGAGTAAGATGTTCACTGTTTATACGGAGGCATGTGGGACAGGGCTAGGCGCCGTCTTAATGCAAGAAGGAAGGGTAGTAGCTTATGGCGGGAGGCAGTTGAAAGCGCATGAAAAGAACTACCCAACCCACGATCTTGAGTTAGCCGCCATCGTCTTTGCACTCAAGTCTTGGCGACACTATCTCCTAGGTGAGAAGTTCGAACTTTACACTGACCATAAATCGTTGAAATATCTTTTCTCGCAGAAATATCTTAACTTGAGGCAACAAAGATGGATGGAGTTTCTTGCCTCGTACGATTTCGAAATCTCCTATACTCCGGGCAAAGGCAACGTAGTGGCAGACGCGTTGAGCCGAAAGAAATTGACCCTAAGCCCGTTGTTTGTTGAAAGACAAAGCCTAGAGTTTATAGCCAGCTTCGACTTTAGGCCCTCCTCCGATTTCGTACCGGGCTTGCTTGCATCTCTCGAAGTGCGCCCAACTTTAGTAGATTCAGTAGGGGCAGCACAACGCGAAGACCCTCAGCTTATGGAAATGATTGATAGGCTAATTAGGGGTGAGACTTCAAGTCACCTCAACAGATATTCCATTGACGATAAGGGTTTGCTAAGGCGAGACGGAAGACTATGCGTCCCACAGACAAAAGATTTAATAAAGAAGGTTCTCGAGGAAGCACATCACTCCAAGATGACGATACATCCAGGCGGAGATAAAATGTACAAAGATATAAAAAGGACTTTCTTCTGGAACGGCATGAAAAAGGACGTGGCGGAATTCGTTTCTAAGTGTATGGTGTGCCAACAGGTTAAGGCGGAACAGAAAAAGCCTGGCGGACTACTACATCCTCTAGAGGTCCCGCAGTGGAAGTGGGATAGCATTTCAATGGACTTCATTGATGGGCTGCCTAGGTCTAGGAGAGGCAACACTAGTATTTGGGTAATAGTGGATAGGCTTACTAAAAGCGCCCACTTTTTACCTGTCAAAAGTAAAAGAACTGCCTCATCCCTAGCATCACTTTACCTCAAGGAAATCGTTCGACTCCATGGAATACCATCTAGCATTGTTAGTGACCGAGACCCCATCTTCACCAGTGAGTTTTGGCGGAGTCTGCAAGAAGCAGTAGGAACGCAGTTATACTTAAGCACAGCCTATCACCCCCAAACCGACGGCCAAACAGAGAGAGTGAATAGAGTTTTGGAAGACCTTTTAAGGCTATGCGTCCTTGACTTCAGAGGGACATGGGAAGACCACCTTCCTTTGGTGGAATTTGCCTACAACAACAGCTATCAAGCAACCATCGGAATGGCGCCCTTCGAAGCTTTATATGGAAGACCGTGCCGATCGCCCACTTGTTGGTGGGAGTCCACGGATAAGCTCATACTTGGACCAGACATGATCCGAGAGACCTCAGAGAAAGTAGACTTAATACGAAGAAGGATGAAGACGGCCCAAGACAGACAAAAGTCCTATGCTGATAAGAGGAGGACCGACCTTGAATTTGAAGTTGGAGACAGAGTTTTTCTCAAGGTATCACCGCTAAGGAACGTTGTTCGTTTTGGAACCACAGGAAAGCTAGCACCAAGGTTCGTAGGGCCATTCCCTATTATCGAGAAAATTGGGAAAATGGCCTATAGATTAGAGCTACCCGAGAAGTTGGCTGGAGTCCACAACGTTTTTCACGTTTCACATCTCCGAAAATGTCTACATGAGTCAGCTGAAGTGGTAGAGCCAAATATCCTCGAAGAGGCCGAAGTGGAACGCGAAGCAACCATAAGAAAAGTTCCAACCCGCATCTTAGGAACGGAAGTGAAGAAGCTACGCAACCGCGAAGTCAAGCTCATCAAGGTTCAGTGGAGCGACGCCGAGGGAGACGCGACTTGGGAAACTGAAGCTAGAATACGTACTGCCTACCCTTTTCTGTTCGAGGGTACATCCTTGATCTTTCTTTTTCCTTAAGTTGCGCTTTTATCTATCTTTTTAGGTATATTTCCTCGACCTTATCCTTTAGGTAGAAACTTTTTGGATGGAAACATGTAGTTGAAACATGTTATGGATGATGGTTGCAAGTGGTTGCAAGTGATTGCTAGTGGTTGCTCGTGGTTGCATATACACACACAATCTAGGTTTTAGATCGGCTCAGTCACTTCATATTGCATATGCATATATGTTTGTATTTGTATATGGTTGAACTTTAATGTGTTGTCATATGGATGTTTCATTTGTATTGAATGATTGTGCACTCATGTAGAATCAAGAATAGGAAAATTTGCATACATAATGGATTCATGGCACTTACATAATTCGCATTAAGGAGGTCGACTGAATCAGTAGATCGCCTGATTTTGCATTAGATAAGTACATGTACACACACACTTCGCATATGATCATGAAGCATTAGAAATCTTTTAAGGACAATGGATGCTCGTGTTTGATGGATGAGTAGATGGATGATTGGATGTTAGGATATACATTCCTCCTAACTTGAAGATTTCGGGGACGAAATCCTTTTAAGTGGGGGAGAATGTAACACCCCGCGAATTCTATAACTGTGAAATTAACAAATTAAAGTATAATTAATTTCAAATCAAAGAACTAAGGGAAACGGGATACGCCATTGCGTTCGTCTCGGAAAAATACGCGAAATAGAATCCGAGTTTTCGAAAAACGGAGTCCGTATGAAGAAGATATGGCCTTCGGAAGTTTTGAATTAAATTTAAAATTCAAACAGAATAAAATAATTAAAAATGGGGCCCAATGGGCCAGGGCGGATAAGCATCCGCCTAGGCCACCCAGGTCGACTGGGCTGTCGACCTGGGCTACCCATGTCGACAGGGCTGTCGACAGCCCTGTCGACAGGGGTGTCGACCTGGTCGAGCCCAGTCAACCTGGCTGGCCAGGTCTGTGTTTGGCCGATTCTCTGTGGTCTGCTTTGTCATTAGGGCTAGGTGGCGGGTTCTAATTGGTCTCTCTTCCTAATGAATGGCTATGATCAATCCAAGCAACATCAAGGGTCCTAATCAGTTCCTAACCTCTATATAAACAACCCTAGACTAAACCCTAATCTATTCATTCAAAAATAAGAACATAGCCGCCATGTTGCTGAGGAACGACTAAGAGTAGCCGCCAACTAGAGAGAGGATTAGGAAGAAAGTTCTAAAGCCTAAAGCAATTCAAGCAACCTAAGCAAATCAATTCAACAAAGGAATTTGCGTCTTCAATCCCTAAATTAGAGAATTCGCCGCAACCATAGTAAGTAGAGTATTACTTTGGTATGAATAAATAGCTGTGTTGATTTGTATGCTTGAATTGGGATAATAAAGTAGTTCATATTTGTGCAAAATTAGGTTATTCATTATAAAGAACTACATGCGGTAGTTCTATGCAAGTATACGTTTGGAATATTCGCAAATTATGTAATCTATGTTGAAGCTACATGTATGTAGTTGGTTGAAATTTATGCAAGTTTGGGCTTTTGCTTCTATGCCACCATGATGTATATTTTTGTGCATAAATCATTTTGTAAGTAATTGGAACAAGTTTGGTTATGTTGAGAATTAGGCATCATGTATTAAGCCATGCTTTTGTACTAGAAAACCTATTTGCGAACTTATGAATATGGCTAGGCTATGACTTATATTTGGCATAATTGAAATCCATGTCAAGTCTATATTATTATATGATGACATATGTGGTACATAGTTAGGATTAGATTCAAAATCCCTCTTTGCAAGTTTACATGACTAAAGTAAGAATCATGGTTTCATGTTAGAAATATTTATGCCATGATTAAGTGAACAAGTTTAACTATACCTATGTCATGCTTATATTTGACATTATGCCATGCTTATGTTTGACATTATGCCATGCTTATGTTAGAAATATTTAGACCATGCTTATGTTTGATATTATGCCTAAATAAAATATAGGTTTATGTTGTAGTTAAGCCTATGCATGTTTACATGGTTTGATTCATGTCACCTATGCTTTATGACCAAAGTATATATGCAAGTACACCAGTTTCTATTTTGTATTTCCAACGTCATATTGCAAGTTCATGCGCTCACATTCCCCTCTTTGTGTAATCACGCTTTAAGCCTCCCCTTTTCGCATGGCTAAATTGGGCTTTAAAAGGCTAAGCCCAATATATATAAACGGACGTGTAAAACGGGGGAAAATAACGTTGGGTTAAAATTACTAATGAATGAAAAAATAAAATAGAAGGGCCCAAGTTCAAGTATGGGTTGGGCCCATGATTGGTGTAACCTTTACACCATTAACTTAATAATGGGCCGCAAATATTTACATATAAGAAATAAAGAAGAATGACAAAATATGTAAATGTAGAAAATACGATGTGTTTAACCCGAGGTTGGATTGAGTTGTGATGTAAACCTGCCCGGAACCGCCCGGCTGTCCAGTAGTCACAACAATACCTATCCAATGTGGGAGGTTAAACATGGAGCCCAATAAGGACCCGAGGTTAGACTGAGTTGTGGCGTAAGACTGCCCGGAACCAACCGGCAACAGGCAGCCACAACAATACCTGTCTAATGTGAGAGGTCAGGGCCTTAATAAGATAATTAAGGCTGAGTCAGGATTGTTAGGATTAAGTGAACTAAAGACTTAATCAAAAATGGAACATGCTAAACTAAACGGACTGGTGGGGTTAGGTTAGGAAACACTTAACCAACTTAGCATGTTGGCTAGAGATAGAAAACCTAGTAACGGGGGACCCTTTTCAGCAGTAACCCTAAAAGGTGTATCAGGATACCCTGAAACTAGGCAGGGTGGGGCACGATTACTGGGCTGATTGTAAGAGGTCAAATCGACGGCGGTGGTGTAGCAGTGTAGGTTCTAACGGAGTGCGGGCGTGCACACACTCCGGTGCAGAAAAATAAGGCACTGGACACCAGCAGCATACCTGTGCACTCTAAGGTTGTGTCGGGTTGCCACTATGGGACTTGATACACCCCATGGTGGGACCAGCATAGGTAACTACGACATCGAGGGCCGTAAGACACATGTAACTATGCGAGTAGGAGCCGATCATCATAGAATGGATCACATCACCCTGATATGGGGTGCCAGTTGGAAACTAGTTAAATGGGTTCAGAGATTAACATGGGGTACGATAGTATATTCGACCCTAGACAACTTAACCAAGTTATAATGCATGCCCACTTCCTGTTTATACTTATCATACCCAGTTCTTTATTCATAGACAAAATATTACTAGACTTACTCAGGCTTTATGTCTGACTCTGCTTTTCCTTTCGTCTTCTTTCTTCCGTTTCCCCCCCCCCCCAGGTCCACAGGGAGGGAACACAGCAGCTTGACCAACCTTAGCATCCAGCTTGAAGAAGAGAAATGTATTGCTTGGACTTTCCTGTTTTGAACTATGGCTTTGGACAATCCACTATGGGGCTTTTGCAGTTTATCTATGTTTTATTTATGCTTCTTTAAATCATGTACTCAAGACAGATTATGAAAGTGTTATGTTATGTTTTTGGAAAGGATGTTGTTTGTAACACGTATTTGACTTTATGAAATAAAAAGTTTGTTGTTCTTCCGCTGTTTACAAATATGTGTTCTTATATCTGTCTTGTATATCTGTGACTTGTACTTATAAACCTCCACCAAAATTAGGGCATTCCCTTTGAGAGTGACCCTAACGGAGGTGGGGTGTTTCAAGAGTTTTATCTTATAATAGCAAAACATGCTTGGTACGCTTTAAAACAAATCAGTAATTTGCTTTTACTACAAGTACATAGTGCCAAAAAAAACTTCAAATATAAATGTATCAATCATAGATGGCACAGTACCCCATCCTACTATGTCGCCATATTGATTTACAACTAAAACCGAAAAGTCACGTATTGGAAATTGGATTTCCATCATGAGTCAAGGCATGGGATGATATCCTTAACGATTCGGATCACCACTAGCAAGATGACCTAGGATCGCACCTATGGGCTACCCTTGGATCCTGCAAGGCCAGTCCACACCTAATGTTTGTGGATTGGTTATTCCTTAACATACGTTTCCCGGTCCTATCAGACTTCCAAAATGGTCAGTACGTCGACCATATAAGCCTTTTAGTTGGCTATATATCCAAGGCACCTCGCTATCCAACATTCACATAGTTTAAAGTGTCTGGGCTCCATACCATGACGCAACTTCTAGCTAGAAAGAAACGTATGCACTCCTTGCGTCCCTTGTCCCATTTCTAACTCATACCAAGGTGTGAGGCTCGCGAATTAACATTATACACAAAGCTACGCTACTTAAAGCGGTTCTTTATTCATCATCCACAAGACTTTGCGTTTCAACAAAGCCTTAATCAATTGCATCTTAGCATGCCACATTGTCAATCCATACCATACCATTTATTTATGCCAACATATAACCTCTAAGCTCGTACATCTCTGAGAAGGGTGTTAAGCAAGAGAATAAATTCTCCGCCACCAAACAAATATATATTTAGCAGAGATCAATGAATATAGCACACAATACAATGTCATACATAATCCATTTACATGTCCGTTCTGGGATTGAACGAAACCGGAGGCACCTTATTTCTCGTCCCATATGTCCAGTACAGGAGAGAGGTCCTCGAATATCCGGTCGATCTCCAAGTACGTTTGGATGATCACCACTTATTACCTTGTCTCGGGAGATCAGCCCAATCAAGACATCAGTAATCATCCATTTGATGTGAAGATCTCCAGTCTTCAACCACCATCTTCATATCTTTGATTTTTAGTCATCGTAACAGTTATTCAGAATGGGTTAATCCCGGTCTTTCCGAATAACTCGCGCATCTTATAACCATGTGATATATAAAATAACATGTGTCTCATTCCAATCCAGAATATTCTTTTATTTAAATATTCATATCTTTGGGGAAAGATTCTCATTAATTTTACCAAAGGTAAATTCTATAAACTTATAGTTTAATTTTCCTTTGGATATCATTTTCAAAAGATTCCATTTTATCTTTTCACAACATAAACCAAATTAAGGTTTATCAAACTAGTAGGGATTATCGAACCTTACCGAAGTAATCATTTATTTTATTATTCCCAATCCCAACCTATTCATCCCATGGAGCAAAACTAGTACTACTCCATATTTAACACCCGTAGTGTTGTCGATAATTTTAATTACCATTTATCGTTTCAAATCTAATTAAAGATTTAACTATCGCATGGAGTAAAACTGGTAGTACTCCATCTCGATCATTTCTCTTGTTCGATAACTTTAATTATCTCTTTTTATGTTTTAATCTAATTAAAGATTCATTAAAACTCTAGTTCAGTTATAATCCCAAAAATCAGTAATTAATGAGTATTCAACTTCTAGAAATTTATCTCGCCTTTACTTGGGTTGAAGAACAAATGTCGTTTAAAACACCGCTCGTAATAAACCCAAAATCATCTTCCAATAATTATGGAATCTTAATGGAAACCTGAACAATTTATAATCGATATAGATTTCCATATTCGACCAATACTATGAGTACAATAATGGCAAGGCCTTTTAAATTCCATAAATAGTAAACGTCTTCCTTCACAGAAACTCATCTTGATTATTATTAATCGAATTTTGTTCAATTCCAATTTAATTAAATAAACTGGAAAACTTTCTCCAAACCTTAATTAAAAGATTTTTTCCATTCATAACTAGGTTTAACAACGGTATTAATGAAGATACCATTCACAACAAACCCAAATCCAATTCATCATTTCTAAAAATCATCGGATTATTATTCTAGTTATTAATTAGTTCATTCAGATAAAAATATCTTTTATATTTTCAAATGTCGAATACTTCATCCAAAATCTTTCCGTAACATTTATTATGATTTTACACAATTTTTACATATTATTAATAATTTTAATAAGGCCCTTACAGTTGGTTTCCAATATCGACCACCAAACTGCATTCATAGCGACTATTTTCCCAAACTGATTTGGACATATTTTAAAATCTAACCGTTCAAATTAAAATCTCATATATTCATTGGAAAGATCATTTCGATATGAACCCAATGGTTCTGGTCTTAGGAGAATCTAACGGTCGGATCTCTCGTTATGTCCATTTCAAGTTAAAGGTCGAAATTCGCGAACGGTATCTGTGCGATACGTTCTATTTAAACAATTTAAATATATATAATATATTTCAATTCAAAACGTATTTTGTAAAACGTTTACAAATTCGTTTAAAAAAAATCATTTAAAAACGATTCTAACTACCATTTCAATTTATAATTAAATTTAACATTGCATTTTGTTATAATCTCAAAATGATAATATTTTCAAAATGTCATATTGTAATACCCGGTATTTTAATAACATGTTAAAACCATAAATCAAGTCAGAATTAATTTTTAAAACAAGAATCAAGGGAAATGGGTTGCGCCATTGCGTTCGTATCGAAATTCTACTTGGAAACGAGTCTGAGTTTTCGAGAATCGGAGTCCGTATGAGGGAGATATGACCCTCTGAAGTTTCAAGGATTTTCAGAACAGAAAAACAGCTCGAATTCGAAATTCGAATTCAAACCCCAACGCAGACTGGGCGGGAATTTTCCCGCCCAGGAGCAGGTCGACCTGGGGGTCGACACTATGGTCAACATCCCAGGGACCAGGTCGACCATATGGACAACCTGGGGGTCGACCTGGTCCTGAAACCCAGTTTTGAGCCTGGGTTCATTCTGATGTTTCTGGTCTCATTTTCAATCTAGGTTCATTCGTCTAATCCTATATAATCAGCTCCGTAACCCCATTCTCTTTACACCATTTTATTCTCTCATTATGCTGCCTCTGAAATAATTGAAATAAATAAATTAATATAAAACACGAAGACTATTTCTTGAATACTACGGCTAGGAATTGCATATTGGGGATTTTCTTCTACAATCAAATTGAGATTCAACGATTCAACAATTCAACGACTAGTTTCTAGATTCAACTTCTACATCTCAATTTCTTAGTCCACGATCTGTAAGTTCTAATTACTTTGAGATTTAAACTTGTTAATTGTAATTTGTACATGAGATAAAGTGAAATTGGACTTAAGTATGATAATCGATTCACATCTATTCTAGTTTCCTTCTTAGATCTTGACATTTGGGAATATTGCTATGAAATCAGTTTGGACCTATTCATGTTGTAAATCAAACCCCTTCATGTCCATAGTATTATCATGCCTATGATGTTGAATCAATCTACTTTTCACAAGTTTGGATTATCACCTTTATCATGACTATCACCTTATTATGCTAGATCTGTAATCCTAATGTTTTGGGACTATTATTCTATATGCCAGTGATTTTATAACCAATTATCTCAAGCTATATCATGCTAAATTTATCACCTTGTGCTCGTTCTTTTGCCTATCATAGTTTTGATGTTATTCCCTTTTATTTTGGATTTGGATTTACTTGTAATCTAGATCGATTCACGTTTACGTGCGATGGGAATACGATTTGGGTAGATTAGGCAAAACATGAATTGGTTATGAACTTGAATCATGAAACTTGACATGCAACATTCCATGAAACTTGACATGAACTTGACATGAAATTTGAACATGGACATGACACTAGAATGAACTTGAAAATGGCCAACTCGAGGTTGGGTTGAGTTTGTTGTGTAATTCTGCCCGGAACCGCCCGGCAAATGCAGTGACTGCAAACAATAGGATCCAATGTGGGTAGTTGGTCATATCGCGCTTGAAACCCGAGGTCAGACTGAGTTTTGGTGTAAATCTGCCCGGAACCGCCCGGCATATCCAGTGACCACAACAACAGGTCTGATGTGAGAGGTTGGGGTGCATTAATGAATTAATGCCACATGATAGGGTTAAGTCATGAACATGAAAGACAACACTTAACCAACTTGACACATGATTAGTGGGGTTAAGTCATGAAATTTAAAGACAACACTTAACCAAATTGACATGCTAGACTGATAAGGGTTAAGTCACGAATTTAAATGACAACACTTAACCTGTTGGACGGAAACCCTAGTTACACGATTCATTTCAGCAGTAACCCACTTAGATGTATCATGGTTCCTTGGAACTAGGCAGGGTGGGGCAAGATTACTGGGCTGATTGTAAGCGACCAGAACGACGGCTAAGTTGGTACACCAGTGTAGGTTCAGGCGGACTATGGTCGTGCACGTAGTCCGGAGTTGAAAAAGCAGGCATTGGGCATCAGTAGGTTTACACTGTGCATGCTTGATTCGTATCGGTGGTTGGCACCCTAGGGCTTGATACACCCTATGGTGGACCTAGCACAGGTGACTACATTCGTGATAGGGCCGTATGACACAGACACATGACGAGCTAGAACTTGTAGGGTGTTGATCGATTAGTGGATCGTTCCGTTGGACCTAATAATGGGTCATTCATGATATTGGGCCAAGGGATCATTTCATTGTTAATATATGACATGGGTTTGGGATACTAGTACAACTGGTGCAACGAATCTCGAACATGCGATGCTATACTTGATTTATCATGTTATCTTAGTATATATTGCCCGTCTTGACAGCATCCTTATGTTTACTTTCAGTTTATACATGTCATATTACCTTTACCTATTTTATGCTGAAAGTCACTATGACTTACCAGTCTTTATGACTGACCCATTTTCTTTCGCCTCTTTTTCTTTCGTCCCCCCCCCCCCAGGTTCTTAAGGAGGAAACTCTAGCACTTAGCTTGGATTTCGCTTGCTTTCGGTTCAGCTCATGTACAGTTTGATCTTGAGCTATGCTATGGCTGCATTTCTGCTACCTTTGGGGAATTAAGCTACTTTTGTTGTTTTAAGTTTTATGCTTCTTTATTTATTCAAGGCAGAACTTGTTGTAATGGAAAATGATAGTTGCTACTTTGGATGTAAAAGGTTTTGACTCTTTGAAAGTAATGAAATTTAGCTTTTGATTCTTCCGCTGTTTTATTTATGTTCTGTCTTGTAATATTTTTGTGTTTGTTTACCTCGATAACACTCCTCCAAAACTAGTGCATTCCCTTTGTGAGTGACCCTAGCGGAGGTGGGGTGTTACACTTGGTATCAGAGCAGAAGGTTACCAGACTGAGAAAAAGTTTTTAAAAACCTTCTAAAACTATTTTCGAAACCGTTTACAAAGAAGCATTTTTCAAGAAAAGTCTTGTTTTATTTAAAGGCTATTCCCCAAAAGCCATTAGCATTATCCTTTGTTTCCTCGTTTTGAATCTCTCCTTTTTCATTTCAGCATGTCTGGGAATCTTAACCTTCCAGAGGGTATGCCAATACCTGGCTAGTTCAGGAGGAACTTAGAGGCTAGGGCCGACGATGCAGGCCCAGCAGATATTCCTCCTCCAGCTGTAGCGGTTCCTCCTCCTCTTCGTGTAAATGCTTTCTCAAAGATCTGTAGAGATTTTAGGGACATGGGTGGAAAGGATTTCAAGGGAACTGAATCATTCGTAGAAGCGAGGAACTGGCTCAAAGAAACTGAGGATATGTTCGTTATCTTCGAGGTGGACGATAGGCAGAAGGTACAGTTGGCAGTATGGTTGCTCAAAGATGAAGCTTCCTATTGATGGGAAGTCACTAACGATGAAAGACCTATTGATACATGGATGGATTTCAGGATAAGGTTTGAGATGAAATTCCTCTCACAAGCTGAACGAAGTCTACAGTTGGAAAAGTTCTTATCTCTTAAGCAAGGAATTATGACGGTCAAGGAGTACGTCAATCAATTCAATCAGCTGGCCCGGTTTGGACTGGACTTAGCGAATACTCCTCAAAAGAAGGCTCTCCGTTTTGTCAAGGGATTGAATGAGCCACTTCACAGCTTGGTTATGACCCACATACCTATGGGGGCTACTTACGAAAGGTTAGTAGACATGGCACTCTTAAATGAGGAAGACAAGGGAAAGAATGAGGCAAAAGAAGAAGTGCCTCAAGATAAGAAGGGGGAAGGGTCACAGAACAAGAAGGCTGATCCAAAGAAAGGCGGGAAGAACAACAAACCCCATGAAAAGAGAAAGTGTAATCTCTGTGGCATTCCTGGACATCTGGTCAAAGACTGCAGGAAGAAGAAAAGGAAGATGGGTGGTTGTTTCCACTGTGGTGAGACAAGACACATGGCTAGGGTCTGCCCAAGGAAGCAAGGGCAGGGAGCTGGACCTTCTTCTGGAGGACAAGTCCACGCTCTCACAGTACCTCTGCAAGAACAAGGTAGAAATATTTCTGTCGAAAGTTTAGTCTATCTTTTTGATCATCCTGATCGAACCTTGTTTGATTCTGGCGCATCACATACTTTTATTTCTTCTGATATTGTTGAAACTCTGCACCTAAGTACTAGTCTAGCTGAGAATCCCGTTATTGTTTCAAATCCAATTGGTGGCTCCACTCATTTATCTATGATTTGTGTGGATTTGAGGATTTCTATCTTAAGCGTAGAATTCACGTGTAATGCTTATGTTCTCGGATTGATGGGATACGGTTTGATTCTAGGCATGGATTGGCTGTCCAATAATGGAGCCATTCTCGATTGTGAATGAAGGGTAGTTAGACTCGTGACTCGCCATGGTAATACCCTTGAAATTTCTTGTAATCCTATGGGTCCTATCATGTTATGTTATCTAGAATCTCTTGACTCGTCTATCGATGATTTTCAATCAGTAAGGGTAGTCCAAGAATATCACGATGTCTTTGATGAGGTTAAGGGGTTACCCCCTAAATGCGAGAGAGATTTCTGTATATATCTTGTTGATAATGCTAAGCCAGTTGCATTGCCCGTTAGACACATGGCCCCGCGAAAGAGAAAAGAGCTTAGTAAGCAAGTTAAGGAGTTGCTTGAGAAAAATTTCATTAGGCGAAGCATTTCTGAATGGGGTGCTCCGGTGGTATTCACTACTAAGTCGGATGGTTCGCTTCGTCTATGCGTAGATTATCGTGAGTTAAACAAGCTGACTAAGAAGAATAGGCACCCACTACCGAGAATCGACGACTTGTTCGACCAGCTTGTAGGAGCGTTTGATTTCTCTCAACTCGATCTAGCTACATGATTCCATCAACTTAGAGTGGCTGAGGATAGCATTGACAAGACTGCGTTTAGGACTCTGGATGTTTCTTCGAATGGCTTGTCATGCCGTTTGGTTTGACGAATGCACCCGCGTACTTCGTAGACTTGATGAGTAGGGTGTTTAGGGAGTTCCTTAACAAGTTTGTGGTGGTCTTCGTGGACGATATTTTGATCTTCTCAAAGGATGAGGAAGAACATACTAGACATCCCAAGGAAGTCATGGATACGCTTAGAGCACACGAGTTAAAGGCTAAGTTCTCCAAGTGTCATTTTTGGAGAAAAGAAGTTCAGTTTCTTGCACATGTAGTTTCTAAGCAAGGTATAGCTGTGGACCCCGCAAAGGTAGTTGTAGTGCAAGACTGGAAAGTTCCTAAGAACGCAACGGAAGTGAGAAGCTTTCTTGGTTTGGCGGGCTACTATAGGAAGTTCATTAAGGACTTCGCTAAGATTTCAGCCCCTTTTACTAGGTTAACGAAGAAGAACCTAGCTTTTGCATGGGACATAGAGTGTGACGTTGCTTTTCAAAGGCTTAAGAGAGCCCTTACCACAGCTTCAGTTTTGGCATTACCCGACGGAGGTAAGATGTTTACGGTATACACAGATGCGTGCGGCACAGGATTAGGCGCTGTCCTAATGCCAGAAGGGAAAGTGATATGCTACGGGGGTAGACAACTTAAAGTTCATGAGAAAAACTATCCCACACATGACTTGGAATTGGACGCGATTGTTTTTGCGCTTATGTCTTGGCGCCACTATCTTCTAGGTGAGAAGTTCGAGTTGTATACCGATCACAAATCGCTTAAGTACCTCTTTTCGCAAAAAGATTTGAATCTAAGGCAACAGAGGTTGATGGAATTCTTGGCATCATATGACTTCGATATAGCTTATACCCCTGGCAAGGGTAACGTGGTGGTGGATGCGCTAAGTAGGAAAAGGTAGACTTTGAGTCCTTTGTTTGTTGAAAGGAAAAGTCTAGAGTTTATAGCAACCTTTGACTTCACACCTGTTGTTGAGTCGTTGGCTAGCACGTTAGCATCTGTTGAGTTAAGGCCTACGCTTCTAGACCAAGTAGGGACTTCACAGAAGGAAGACCCACAGATAGTCGAGATCTTGGACAAGTTGAGTAGAGGTGAGATGTCAAGTCACCTCAGTAGGTATGCCATAGATGACAAGGGATGGCTAAGGCGTGATGGTAGACTATGTGTCCCACAAGTGGGAGACTTAGTAAAGAGAGTTCTCGAAAGAAGCGCATCACTCGAAGATGACTATACATCCCGGAGGGGATAAAAATGTACAAGGATATGAAGCACATTTTCTTTTCGAACGAGATGAAAAAGGACGTGGTGGAATTCGTTTCTAAGTGCATGGTGTGCCAACAAGTAACGGCCGAGTCGAAAAAGCCCGGTGGGATATTGCATCCTTTGGAGGTTCCGCTGTGGAAATGGGAGAGTGTCTCAATGGATTTCGTGGATGGATTGCCTAGGTCAAGGAAGGGCAATACTAGCATATGGGTTATAGTGGATAGACTCACGAAGAGCGTTTACTTCATTCCTGTGAAGAGCAAGAGGACCGCATCATGGCTAGCATCTATATACCTTCGAAAAATAGTACGGTTGCACGGAGTTCCTTCTAGTATAGTTAGCGATCATGACCCGATTTTCACTAGCGAAATTTGGAATAGTTTACAAGAAGCAATGGATACACGACTAAGTTTTGGCACGGCCTATCACCCACATACGGATGGACAAACCGAAAGGGTAAATAGGGTACTAGAGGATCTTCTGAGACTATGCATTCTTGACTTTGGTGGTACTCGGGAAGATCACCTACCTCTCGTTGAGTTCGCATATAATAATAGTTACCAAGCTAGCATATGAATGGCACCATTCGAAGCTTTATACCGAAAACCGTGCAAGTCACCAACTTGTTGGTGGGAGTCGATAGACAAGCTCATACTTGGATCCAACATGATAAGGGACACTTCCGAGAAGGTTGAGTTGATACGAAGACGAATGAATACGACCCAAGATAGACAAAAATCCTACGCGGACAAAAGAAGGATAGATCTAAAGTTCGAAGTCGAAGATATGGTCTTTATAAAAGTTTCCCCTTTACGCAATGTGGTTCGCTTTGGAGCGGTTGGAAAGTTAGCACCGAGGTTCGTAGGACTGTTCCCTATTATCGAGAGGATTGGACAGATGTCCTATAAGGTAGACTTACCCGAGAGGTTGGCCGGAGTACACAATGTATTTCATGTTTCACATCTTCGAAAATGCTTACATGAGTCTGTCGAAGTGGTTGAGCCAAGCATCCTTGAAGGCGTAGAAGTGGAAAAGGAAGCAACATTGAGGCGAGTTCCGATTCGTATCTTAGGAACGGAGATCAAGAAGCTAAGGAATCGAGAAGTCAAGCTAGTTAAAGTACAGTGGAGTGAAGCCCAAGAAGACGCAACTTGGGAAACCGAAGAGAAGTTACGTGCACTATACCCAATTCTTTTTGAGGGTACATTCTCGATCTCTTTTTTTCCTATAAGTTTACATACCTTCGTATCATGTACATGCTTTTTATATCCATGTTTGTCTTGTTATCTTCTCGATCCTATCTTGAGAACCTTAGGTAGAACCCTTTTGGATGTAAACATGTGATTGAAACATGTTATGGTTGATGATTGCAAGTGGTTGCTCGTGGTTGCATAACACACATTAGGCACTAGATCGACTCAGTCACATATTTCATATTGGATATGCATGGGTGCTTATACTTGTATATGGATGGAAATTTGATATGTTGTTATGTGGATGTTGCATATGAATGAATGTTTGTGCACTCATGTAGAGATTATAAAATATATTAGGAATTTGCATACATGTTGGACTCATTACACTAACATATTTTGCATTAAGGAGGTTTACTAAATCAGTAACCGCCTGATCTTTTGCATTAGATAAGTACATATACACACACTCTTGCATAAGTTCATACAGCATTAGAAATCTTTTAAGGACAATGGTTACTTGTGGATGATGGTTGAGTATATGGATGTTGGATGGTAGGATACATTCTTCTTAACTTGAAGATTTCGGGGACGAAATCCTTTAAGGAGGGGAGAATGTAATACCCGGTATTTTAATAACATGTTAAAACCATAAATCAAGGAAGAATTAATTTTTAAAAGAAGAATCAAGGTAAATGGGTTGCGCCATTGCGTTCGTCTCGAAATTCTGCTTGGAAACGAGTCCGAGTTTTCGAGAAACGGAGTCTGTATGAGGGAGATATGACCCTCCGAAGTTTCAAGGATTTTCAGAACAGAAATAAGCTCGAATTCGAATTCGAATTCAAACCCCAACGCAGACTGGGCGGGAATTTTCCCGCCCAGAACCAGGTCGACCTGGGGGTCGACACTATGGTCGATCTCCTAGGGACCAAGTCGACCCTATGGTCGACCTGGGGTCGACCTAGTGCTGAAACCCAGTTTTGAGCCTGGGTTCATTCTGATGTTTCTGGTCTCGTTTTCAATCTAGGTTCGTTCGTCTAATCCTATATAAAAAGATCCCTAACCCCATTCTCTTTACACCATTTTATTCTCTCCTTATGATGCCTCTGAAAGAATTGAAATAAATAAATTAAAATAAAACATGAAGACTATTTCTTGAAGACTACGGCTAGGAATTGCATATCGGGGATTTCTTCTACAATCAAATCGAGATTCAACGATTCAACAATTCGACGACTAGTTTCTAGATTCAACTTCTGCATCTCAATTTCTTAGTCCACGATCTGTAAGTTCTAGTTAATTTGAGATTTAAACTTGTTAATTGTAATTTTTACATGAGATAAAATGAAATTGTACTTAAGTATGATAATCGATTCACATCTATTCTAGTTTCCATCTTGGATCTTGACATTTGGGAATATTGCTATGAAATCAGTTTGGACCTATTCATATTGTAAATCAAACCCCTTCATGTCCATAGTATTATCATGCCTGTGATGTTTAATCAATCTACTTTTCACAAGTTTGGATTATCACCTTTATCATGACTATCACCTTATTATGCAAGATCTGTAATCCTAATGTTTTGGGACTATTATTCTATATGCCAGTGATCTTATAACCAATTATCTCAAGCTATATCATGCTAAATTTATCACCTTGTCCTCGTTCTTTTGCCTATCATAGTTTTGATGTTATTCCCTTTTATTTTGGATTTGAATTTACTTGTAATCTAGATCGATTCACGTTTACGTGCGATGGGAATACGATTTGGGTAGATTAGGCAAAACATGAATTGGTTATGAACTAGAATCATGAAACTTGACATGCAACATTCCATGAAACTTGACACGAACTTGATATGAAATTTGAACATGGACATGACACTAGAATGAACTTGAAAATGGCCAACTCGAGGTTGGGTTGAGTTTGTAGTGTAATTCTGCCCGGAACCGCCCGGCAAATGCAGTGACTGCAAACAATAGGATCCAATGTGGGTAGTTGGTCATATCGCGCTTGAAACCCGAGGTCAGACTGAGTTTTGGTGTAAATCTGCCCGGAACCGCCCGGCATATCCAGTGACCACAACAACAGGTCTGATGTGAGAGGTTGGGGTGCATTAATGAATTAATGCCACATGATAGGGTTAAGTCATGAACATGAAAGACAACACTTAACCAACTTGACACATGATTAGTGGGGTTAAGTCATGAAATTGGAAGACAACACTTAACCAACTTGACATGCTAGACTGATAAGGGTTAAGTCACGAATTTAAATGACAACACTTAACCTATTAGACGGAAACCCTAGTTACGTGGTCCATTTCAGAAGTAACCCACTTAGATGTATCATGGTACCCTAGAACTAGGCAGGGTGGGGCACGATTACTGGGCGGATTGTAAGCGAGCAGAACGACGGCTGAGTTGGTGCGCCAGTGTAGGTTCAAGCGGACTATGGTCATGCACGTAGTCCGGAGTTGAAAAAGCAGGCATTGGGCATCAGTAGGTTTACACTGTGCATGCTTGATTCATGTCGGTGGTTGGCACCCTAGGGCTTGATACACCCTATGGTGGACCTAGCACAGGTGACTACATTCGTGATAGGGCCGTATGACATAGACACATGACGAGCTAGAACTTGTAGGGAGCCGATCGATTAGTGGATCGTTCCGTTGGACCTAGTAATGGGTCATTCATGATACTGGGCCAAGGGATCATTTCATGGTTAATATATGACATGGGTTTGGGATACTAGTACAGCTGGTGCAGCGAATCTTGAACATGCGATGCTATACTTGATTTATCATGTTATCTTAGTCTATATTGCCCATCTTGACAGCATCCTTATGTTTACTTTCAGTTTATACATGTCATGTTACCTTTACCTGTTTTATGCTGAAAGTCACTAGGACTTACCAGTCTTTATGACTGACCCGTTTTCTTTCGCCTCTTTTTCTTTCGTCCCCCCCAGGTTCTTAGGGAGGAAACTCTAGCACTTAGCTTGGATTTCGCTTGCTTTCGGTTCAGCTCATGTACAATTTGATCTTGAGCTATGCTATGGCTGCATTTCTGCTACCTTTGGGGAATTAAGCTACTTTTGTTGTTTTAAGTTTTATGCTTCTTTATTTATTCAAGGCAGAACTTGTTGTAATGGAAAATGATAGTTGCTACTTGGATGTAAAAGGTTTTGACTCTTTTTGAAAGTAATGAAATTTAGCTTTTGATTCTTCCGCTATTTTATTTATGTTTTGTCTTGTAATATTTCTGTGTTTGTTTACCTCGATAACGCTCCTCCAAAACTAGTGCATTCCCTTTGTGAGTGACCCTAGCGGAGGTGGGGTGTTACACATATTTTGAAATTCTGTCTTCTCGATATTCATTTTAAAAAATGAATAAAATCAATATAAAATCCGTTCGAGTTAAAATAGAGTTTTCTACTTAACTCAGCTTCATATATTTTTTATATTTTCGTGTCCATCCAAAATCGGACATCAAAATCAACTTCCAAATTTTCACTGAATATTACATTATAAAAATATTCATGTTTATTTCTGATTGGAATAAAATTTCAACCAATATCCATGTAAATAAACTTATATGGATTACATTCATCATTTATTGATTGACATAGAAATGTGTTTATTTTATGCTCTTATATCTTATCTTTTGTATATAAATAAATATTACTTGGGTATTGTTTTGTTATTTTTACAGATAGTCCAACCCAGCCCGCATGCAACCAGAAATGTAGAGAAATAGAGTTCAATTTGCTGTGTATTTGCATTTTGAAGAATTGTAGATGAAGATATCACATCTAGTTGCTGTTGGACAAGAAAAGGAGTGATAAAAAGGCTTTGCACATCACAAATCAATGAAGAAATATCAAGGAAGCAAGAGGAAAAAGAGAAAAGGCCCAAATTTGCTTTATTTATCTAAGGCCCATTTATGTTTCTCATTGTAAACAAATTAGTGGTGTGATGACCAGGCCCATTTACCATTAGGGTTAGGGTTAGGGTTTGGCTATCTACCCTATATATACCCTTGTAATGGCATTGTAGCCACCATCCTATATCTCATCTCTTATTCCATTGTTCTAATAAAAGTTCTTCTTTCTCTTTTATTTTCTGCATTTTTTTGTTTTCTTAGCAACTAGTGTTGTCTATACGATTAGATTCGGTAGAACACTATTTGTATTTTGCACTCATTTGCGTTAGTGATTTACCGTCTGATTAGATTCAACGGAAATCCTAATTTTAATTCTTGTTTGTTATTTCAATTTCTGCAATTTCAATTTCTGCTTTTATTATTTTCTTAGGTCAAATTGGATTTGATTAGATTCAAATCTAATTCACAGTTTTATTTTTGTTCCATTGAAATTGTGATCTGATCGTCGGTTCAGTTAGATCTGTTCTGAATCAAATCACAGTTTTAATTTTGTTTTGTGTTATTTTCAAAATCAACCTCCAAAGTTCGTCTAACACGCCCACGAAACATATAAATAATAAAATCTAACTTTCCTCCCTGTGTTCGACCTGTATGCTACACACCTGTATGCTTGCAGAATTTATTACAAATGTCGTGCTTTTCTAATTCATAGATTAGCGTCGATCAAGTTTTTGGCGCCGTTGCCGGGGAGGTAACGATTGAATTTTATTGTTTATTTAATTTCCGATTCGTGTTAGTTTTTATTTTATTTTGTATATATTTTTGTTTCTTGCACATATAGAAAAAATCTCAATTAGTGATGTGGCGTATTAATTACATTGATACTGTCATGAACTAAGCAAGAGAAAAAAATAATTTCTTGCCTTTATTTTCTTTCAATTTCTTTTCCTATTTTCAATTATTCCTTTCCATTTTTCAATTCTCCTTCCTACTTTTATATTCATTTCTTCTTTTACAATCTTTCAAAAAAAAAAAAAAATCTTGCCTTTTTCTTTTAATTTTCCTTCTTTTTTCATTTATTTCTTTCCTTTTTTTTATTTTGCATTTCTTCCAATCTAATTCCTTCAAGAAGAAAAAAAATATATACAAAAAAAAAAAAAAAAAGTTGCTAATTTTTCTTCAATTTCTTTCCATCTTTCTACCACCTTGCTGATTTTCACATTTTTCTTTTCTCTTTCCTTTTCTTTTTATTTGTTTCCATCTTTTGTCTACAACTTTCTAAAAAAAAAAAATTGCAATTTCTTCTCTGCCTACTTTGATTTCTTTCTTGTTTTTGTCTGCTTTTATTTCTTTCCTCAATTTATTCTACCCTTCCTCTCTACTCAAAAAAAAAAAAAAAAAAACCTTGCTTTTTTCTCTTATTTCCTTCCTCTTTTATTATTTTTTTTCCATTTTTGTTTTGCTTTTTCCCATTCATTTCTTTCCCTTCTTCTTGTTCAAATTTTCATAAAAAAAAAACTTGCATTTTTTTTAATTTCTTTCCAATTGCATTTCTCATTAACCTTTTACAATCTCTCTTTCCATTTTTTCATTTATTTCTTTCCTGCTCTCTCCTTCATTAAAAAAAAAAAAACAACTATCAATTTTCCTTTATTCTTTCCATCTTTCCACTTTCTTTCCAATTGTCTACATTCTTTTTCTTTTTGCAAATTTCAAAAAAAAAAAAAAAAACGATTCCTCTTTTGCAATTTTTTTTTCCTTTCTTCTTTTGTCTTTCTTGTTCTCAATACATTGATTTCTTTTCTTCTCTTACAAATTTCCTTTCTTTTCAAAAAAAAAAAAATTCCAAACTTTTTTTTAACCTACCACAGACTCATATTTTCTTGTGCTTTTTTTTTTTGTTATTTACTTCATTAAAAAAAACCAAAAATAAAAAAAAAGAGTTTCAAACCAAGGACAAAGTGACTGGAGTTCAAGCAACAAATCAAGAATTCAGAAATCAGAAGAAATTGCAAATAGTGAGATTTCAATCATTGACGCTACTCATTTTTTCGGATGGACAGCCATACCCCACTGTAAATTTCTTTTAACTCTACAGGTGCTCTGCTGCAAATATATAGACAATTGTTGTAAAAATTTTCTGCAGGGGCAGCGGCTTGAATGTAAATTTTAATTCTGCAATTTATATTTCTGTGACTGTTGTGTTGTTGATATTTCTGAATCTGTGGTGAGGAACGATTTTCCATAACTAATCACTCTCGTCGATTTTCAATTTTAACACGTGATTTTGATTTTCAAAATAATATAATTGAAAAGTTGTGCTTTGTGAAGTGACTGTCTCATATAATTGGATCGTAGATATATATTAGTTCAATTTATTGAACTATTAGCAAAAGAGGTTGCATACTACCCGTAAAACATTGGTCGTATCCCTTAGTTTATACTATACGTGAACGGCCATAAGACCCTCTTCCCCCTTCCAATTGAGTCAGTTAATTAATAGAGCACTACTCGACATTTTATATTATTTTGAGATTAATTTCTGTCTTCCGTCGACTTCATTCAAATGTCTGATTCAAAAAAGTCTTTGAGAGAGATGTGGGATAATAACCGGAGTAGACGTCCTCTTGAAGAATATGAATACGAATTACATCTCATGAAACAAGATTTTCCAAATTTTTGTGAAGCCAATGTCAACAATTTTCAAAATTTTCCAACTGACCAACATTTTCAAAATCATAGATATAATCGAAATGATGATTTCAATTCAAATTTCAATAATTTCGATTATGGGCCACACCCACATCAAAACGATTTTGAATCCCAATATAGCTTTGACCCACATCAGTATGGAGTTGGCAACCAATTCGAAAATAATTTTGGATATGAAAATGATTTTCAAATCGATCAAAATAACAACCCATATCCACATCTTGAATATAACCAAGATTGCAATTTTCCCTCGAATTTTAACAGTTTTGGTTACAAACATAATTTTTATGATCAAAATGATTTCCAATATCAAAATGAAAATTCAAACAACCACCACATTGGAAATAATTTTGATTGTGAAATTGATATGGATTATAATTTTGAGAATCAAGAAATCCAAAACGAGAGTTCTCTAATCGACGATTCTGAAGAATACCATCTTAACGTTTTTAGAGAGAGGGTAGAAAGGATCGATAGACAACTTAATGAAAGAGATAGAAAGATAGATGAACTTCTTTGTTTAATGACAACTTTGAAAGAACAGCGAGAGCAACAAAATCAAATTCAAACAGGCGATGAATCAGAAGATAATCCATTCTTTACTGATAGTGAAAATTTTCAAACAACAACTTTTGAAATTGAGAAAAACGATCTAAATGAAGTTGTTCACAATCCAGTAAATGACTTGGACTTCGATTCTTTTCAAGAGAAAGATTTGAGCTCAGATTTTGATCTTCCCCTTTCAGGCTGCGAAAAAGTTGAAATTTTTGAAATTGAACAAAACGAAAATGTGGAATTTTTCACTTCAAATTTGGAAAAGGACTTTAATGATCATGAATTCTTTGGTTTATATGAGGATGAAAGCCTTAATTCTGACTCCAATCCCGACAATCATTTGATTCTGACCCCAATCGAAAATCTTGACGCTCTTCCAATGGCAACCGAGGCCAATTCGTCTGAACCTTCCAAATCCCCACCTTCTTTTAATGTTGGCAATCCCAACATCTCTTTTTCTGATGTCGGCAACCCCGACACTATCTCTTCTTTGACTGTTGCACTCCCAACAAACCTTCTTCTATAACTTTACTTCTTCCACTTCCTGTGTCGACACCTTCTCCTCCGAAGGACCAAGAACCCGGAATAGGACAGATCGACAAGGTAGAAACCATTGTTGATGACACGCCACATTTACCATTTCAGGAAGTTTCTCATACTTCAATTGACGTGTCCACGTTAGCTTTCGAAGAACTTTTCGTAGATGAACTAAAACTTTTAATTGACAAGGATGAAACAGAATCAAGCCACCAATCCAAGTTTGAAAATTTTGATTTTGAATATTCAAATGAACGTGAAATTGTCGGTGTCGATAATACGTTGCCAATCAAGAAAGGTGATCACATACTCTTGAACAAATCTCAGAATTCAAATTTCACTGAATTTATATACGATCACAAATTCTTGAAAAATTACACTGACAAATTTGTTGAACACGTGAACTATTTATGGAATGTTAATTTGATTGAAAAACTTCTTGTTAGGATGACCCTAGATATTTATCTCCTGAACTACAAATCGAGGTATAAAGATGAGATGATTTTCAAAAACCTTTGCTTATTAGAAAACATGTCTGGACACAGTGGGAATGGGACTCATCGAGCTAGAACCAAGTGCGGGGGGAAAAGTTGGTGGAATTCTTTGCATCGCATACATCGCAAACACATATATCATTGTACATATGATTTTCATTCGCATATAGTGGCTAAACTCCATTTCATTCTTCAAATAATTTTGCATCACATTCACCTTTGGGTGCGATCTTTCAAATTTAGGAAACGTTCACAGTGTGGACACTGTTTAGTTCAAGTGGGGGGGGGGGGGGGGAGTCTGCATTTCATCCATTTTCTTCTTTCTTTGTTTTTATTTCTTTTCATTTTCAGCCATTTAAATAGGACCATCATGGATTCTAGATTATACGAACATACCATAATTTTTTTTATACGACTCATTTTCAATTGATACAACAAAATAAGTTTACAATTTTTAGCCAGTTGATAGTATTTTTTTCTCTCAACTTAGATCGAATAGGAAATATAATGAAAAGTTTAATTTTGAGGGATAATAGTGTAACCGGTACATAGGGAGATTCTTAGGTGATGGCCATGAAATCTATTCTATATTGTAGACTTTGTTTAAATAAGTGGAGGACTTAAAATACTTATAATGGCTTTTCAAATCTTTAAAACTAAGTTGTGTTAAGTTGAATTCGCATAACTCTCTTTTGTGCTTATATTTTCGATAATAATAATAATAGTATTCCAAGGGTATCCAACATTGCTTGTATATCGAGCGTTGGTGTGCAAACCCGCCAAGCTCTATCCGACACGTTGTTGACAAAGTCAGCGTTGGAATATCTTGGTCTCATTTTATGGGATTGGACACCTAAGGATTACCGACACGTTGTTGACAAAGTCAAAGTCGGCCTGCACAATCCGCCAAGCTCTTTACCTACTCTCCGTTAGTCCGCGAGGCAGTGCATGGGTGGTAAACCTTGGTCTTTTTAGTTAGGTGTATATACTTAATCATAAATCTTAAAATTTTATAGAATGAAGAATAAGCGATGATACCCAAACACTTCTTGACCTTATTGATTTGACTAGCCATACATGAGAAAATTAGAATACCACTTTGCAAACTGTGCCAAACAAACTAAGAATTTATTTCATGGCTGCACTATGTTATCGACTGAACCAACTGGCCAAACTGGAATTTAACATTTGAAAACTTGATTTATATTGAAAATTTGTGACAAGTCGAGGTATCTAAAATAAAATCAACTGGTTAGAAATTATTAACTTAATTTGTTGTACCACTTTCCTGAAATAAGTCGTGTTTTCACTTGCATATAGTCCAATGCTTGAAACCCGAGGTCAGACTGAGTTTTGGTGTAAATCTGCCCGGAACCGCCCGGCATATCCAGTGACCACAACAACAGGTCTGATGTGAGAGGTTGGGGTGCATTAATGAATTAATGCCACATGATAGGGTTAAGTCATGAACATGAAAGACAACACTTAACCAACTTGACACATGATTAGTGGGGTTAAGTCATGAAATTGGAAGACAACACTTAACCAACTTGACATGCTAGACTGATAAGGGTTAAGTCACGAATTTAAATGACAACACTTAACCTATTAGACGGAAACCCTAGTTACGTGGTCCATTTCAGAAGTAACCCACTTAGATGTATCATGGTACCCTAGAACTAGGCAGGGTGGGGCACGATTACTGGGCGGATTGTAAGCGAGCAGAACGACGGCTGAGTTGGTGCGCCAGTGTAGGTTCAAGCGGACTATGGTCATGCACGTAGTCCGGAGTTGAAAAAGCAGGCATTGGGCATCAGTAGGTTTACACTGTGCATGCTTGATTCATGTCGGTGGTTGGCACCCTAGGGCTTGATACACCCTATGGTGGACCTAGCACAGGTGACTACATTCGTGATAGGGCCGTATGACATAGACACATGACGAGCTAGAACTTGTAGGGAGCCGATCGATTAGTGGATCGTTCCGTTGGACCTAGTAATGGGTCATTCATGATACTGGGCCAAGGGATCATTTCATGGTTAATATATGACATGGGTTTGGGATACTAGTACAGCTGGTGCAGCGAATCTTGAACATGCGATGCTATACTTGATTTATCATGTTATCTTAGTCTATATTGCCCATCTTGACAGCATCCTTATGTTTACTTTCAGTTTATACATGTCATGTTACCTTTACCTGTTTTATGCTGAAAGTCACTAGGACTTACCAGTCTTTATGACTGACCCGTTTTCTTTCGCCTCTTTTTCTTTCGTCCCCCCCAGGTTCTTAGGGAGGAAACTCTAGCACTTAGCTTGGATTTCGCTTGCTTTCGGTTCAGCTCATGTACAATTTGATCTTGAGCTATGCTATGGCTGCATTTCTGCTACCTTTGGGGAATTAAGCTACTTTTGTTGTTTTAAGTTTTATGCTTCTTTATTTATTCAAGGCAGAACTTGTTGTAATGGAAAATGATAGTTGCTACTTGGATGTAAAAGGTTTTGACTCTTTTTGAAAGTAATGAAATTTAGCTTTTGATTCTTCCGCTATTTTATTTATGTTTTGTCTTGTAATATTTCTGTGTTTGTTTACCTCGATAACGCTCCTCCAAAACTAGTGCATTCCCTTTGTGAGTGACCCTAGCGGAGGTGGGGTGTTACACATATTTTGAAATTCTGTCTTCTCGATATTCATTTTAAAAAATGAATAAAATCAATATAAAATCCGTTCGAGTTAAAATAGAGTTTTCTACTTAACTCAGCTTCATATATTTTTTATATTTTCGTGTCCATCCAAAATCGGACATCAAAATCAACTTCCAAATTTTCACTGAATATTACATTATAAAAATATTCATGTTTATTTCTGATTGGAATAAAATTTCAACCAATATCCATGTAAATAAACTTATATGGATTACATTCATCATTTATTGATTGACATAGAAATGTGTTTATTTTATGCTCTTATATCTTATCTTTTGTATATAAATAAATATTACTTGGGTATTGTTTTGTTATTTTTACAGATAGTCCAACCCAGCCCGCATGCAACCAGAAATGTAGAGAAATAGAGTTCAATTTGCTGTGTATTTGCATTTTGAAGAATTGTAGATGAAGATATCACATCTAGTTGCTGTTGGACAAGAAAAGGAGTGATAAAAAGGCTTTGCACATCACAAATCAATGAAGAAATATCAAGGAAGCAAGAGGAAAAAGAGAAAAGGCCCAAATTTGCTTTATTTATCTAAGGCCCATTTATGTTTCTCATTGTAAACAAATTAGTGGTGTGATGACCAGGCCCATTTACCATTAGGGTTAGGGTTAGGGTTTGGCTATCTACCCTATATATACCCTTGTAATGGCATTGTAGCCACCATCCTATATCTCATATCTTATTCCATTGTTCTAATAAAAGTTCTTCTTTCTCTTTTATTTTCTGCATTTTTTTGTTTTCTTAGCAACTAGTGTTGTCTATACGATTAGATTCGGTAGAACACTATTTGTATTTTGCACTCATTTGCGTTAGTGATTTACCGTCTGATTAGATTCAACGGAAATCCTAATTTTAATTCTTGTTTGTTATTTCAATTTCTGCAATTTCAATTTCTGCTTTTATTATTTTCTTAGGTCAAATTGGATTTGATTAGATTCAAATCTAATTCACAGTTTTATTTCTGTTCCATTGAAATTGTGATCTGATCGTCGGTTCAGTTAGATCTGTTCTGAATCAAATCACAGTTTTAATTTTGTTTTGTGTTATTTTCAAAATCAACCTCCAAAGTTCGTCTAACACGCCCACGAAACATATAAATAATAAAATCTAACTTTCCTCCCTGTGTTCGACCTGTATGCTACACACCTGTATGCTTGCAGAATTTATTACAAATGTCGCGCTTTTCTAATTCATAGATTAGCGTCGATCATTTATATCCAACGATAGTTGCAAACAACTATCAACATCCAAAATGACATCCAATGTGGAATTTGTTTACATATGAGCTTCAATCAAATAATTGACGCTCACATAAATCCTTCAATCAACCGATTAACCGAAATTTCACACAAGGGAGATGTATGAGTCATATATCATCCGAAGACCCATGTGGAGTTTTCAACCAACAAAAATTATTTAATAAATCATCACTCGCATATAATGCACACACCGTAATCATAAATAAATAAATACTCAACTACCAAATGTCATTTAAGGCGCCACAAATGTCCATCCACGGAGTATCAAATGCGTGTGTCACATTTTCATACAACGCTTATAATGCATGGGATTTGTGAATAGTTCAAGTGTTGAACTCCAAAAGGGGTAATATAACTACATGATGCAATTTCTAACTTGCAACTTAAAATGCATAACTAACTAGTAACTCTAATGTACTAATTTAAGATTGAAGTTCTCACCTAGTAACCAAACAAAATAATTTAGTGATCGAGTTTTCACCTAAGCTAAACCAAACACCACGACACTTCTAATGTAAAACTCTCGTCACTCGCTCGCTGTTTGTCGTTCTTCACACTCGAGTTCACCATTTTGGCTCTAAAATTTGCATACGACCTCCAATCTTCACCAAAACAGGTCACTAGCACAAACACGTCATTTCACACAATTTTTACCTAGTGGACTTTCTTCCAAAAATGCACAAATTCGCTAGAAATCACAAATGTTTACATCAGATCTACGGAATTTGGACGCGTTTTTCGAGCAGCTCTGAACTCCAAAATTTGACTTTGATATGTCAAAATTGTAGAGAAAAACGAGATCTACAACTTTGGTCTTGTGGAGCTTCGGCCAGAAATGCACGGATTGAATGATATTGAGGAATGGACATGGGGTTATTTGCAAAATGTGGATTTTTGGAGAATAAGGGGATTTTGGCCATGGTAGGGTGTAAAGACCCGTAACTTCCCCGTAAAGGAAAGCGTCGGATAGTTCGAGAACAAGCCACAACAGAATACATACAAAAGAACGTTTCATTGTATATTACAACAATGCATCAGATTACAAGAATATACAGAGTATAAATGAATAAATATTACACAGAAATATCAGAGATTTAAATTACATTTAAATACATCGCAGCGGAAAATAATACAATACACAACTTGTAACAACCCGGAAAATCTGGGCCAGTTTAAAATTTTTATTTTGGCAATTTTAGCGAATTTTGATTATTTAAAATGAATTATTTTAAATAATATCGACGAGAAATTTATTTTGAATAGAATTCGAACGTATATATTATACGCGTCGTCGTTAGAATATAAATATTTATATATAATTATAAATAGAATTAAAAATGGCGCGGTAGTTCGATAATTCGATTTCAAACTTCAATTGAATGTACCGGGTGCAAAACAATCCGGATTTTTGTGAAACCAAAAACATTAGGATCTAATTGATGATATCTTTCCAACGAAGTTGAGAAACTGAGATTTCACTTTATAAAAGATGAGATATGTCCAGTTGAAAATTAGAAATAGTCGCTGTGGAATTTATATATATTTTTATATATATAAGGCCCTTAAAAATAGCAATTTTGCAAACGACCTCGGATTTCGACGAAACCAGTTTTGTTGGGTCCATGATGTTAAGTTATTGCTAGGTTTCAAATTTCATAATTTTTCGAATCAATATGTGAGCGTGACAAAGGAAAACGCGTTTGACCAGTTTCAGTTGATTTTAATCGACTGGAAATTGGCCATTTTTCTAACGGTCTCAGAATTCGACGAAACTAGTTTTGTTAGGACCGTATCGTCAATACGAAGCTAGAAAATATTTTTCTGGAATTTTTCTAGTTAGTATGTGACCCTGGTAATTTGAAATGTACGTTTAAAATTCAATATAATGATTTAAATGTAAATTCAACGGAAATCGATTGTAACAAATGAATCGGCTTGCGATACATATCCCATTGTGTTCGGAATGGGGGTAAAACGCTATGGACGACAGGCGGTGGGTTCGATTCTGAAGTCGACAGAAAAAGTTACTTTATGAGAATAATTTAATAATAATAATAAAAAAAATCTCTTCCCTTTCCTTTATCTCTGGCCCCCCCCCTAAAATTTCATTTTAATCGAGATAAAAAAAAAAAAAAAAAAAAAAGAGAAAGAAAAGAGATCGAGGGCGCCAGCGCTAGGGCCGACGCCCCACCACCGCTCCGACCCTCCCCCTCACCCGCGCCCTCTCCGTCAACGCCCCCTCGCATCGCGCGCCGCCCCTCCAACGAAGTCCGCCATCGGAGACCACCCCCCCTCTTCCCCCTCGCCTGCGCACACCACCACCTCCACACCCCGACCTACCACCTGAGATGAACCCCGACCCCCCCTGCGCCCTTTCCCCCTTCTTCTTCGAGATTGAGCAGTAAGTATTTTAATTTCTTTTCTTTTTTATATATATAATGTTTTGTTTTAAAAAAAAAGGGGATTTTAAAAACCTGAGCTGTTTTTTTTTTATATATAAAGTAAAACTGATTTTTATATAATGATTAACTGATTTTTTATATAATGTTAAAACTGATTTATATATAATGTTAAAACTGATTTATATATAATGTTAAAACTGAAAATTTATTTTAAAAGCTAAGATGGGAATTTTACATATGAAAAGGCAATATTTAAAGGGATAAAAATTCGATTTTTATATATTGAATATCGAAATAAAAATATGATTTTTATATATTGAACTTCATAGGAAAAATATGATTTTTATATATTGAACTTCATAGGAAAAATATGATTTTTATATATTGAACTTCATAGTAAAAATATGATTTTTATATATTGAACTTCATAATAAAAATATGATTTTTATATATTGAACTTCATAGGAAAAATATGATTTTTTATATATTGAACTTCATAGGAAAAATATGATTTTTATATATTGAACTTCATAGTAAAAATATGATTTTTATATATTGAACTTCATAATAAAAATATGATTTTTATATATTGAACTTCATAGGAAAAATATGATTTTTATATATTGAACTTCATAGTAAAAATATGATTTTTATATATTGAACTTCATAATAAAAATATGATTTTTATATATTGAACTTCATAGGAAAAATATGATTTTTATATATTGAACTTCATAGGAAAAATATGATTTTTATATATTGAACTTCATAGGAAAAATATGATTTTTATATATTGAACTTCATAGGAAAAATATGATTTTTATATATTGAACTTCATAGGAAAAATATGATTTTTATATATTGAACTTCATAGGAAAAATATGATTTTTATATATTGAACTTCATAGGAAAAATATGATTTTTATATATTGAACTTCATAGGAAAAATAGAATTTTTATATATTGAACTTCGATAGAAAAATAGGATTTTTATATATGGAACTTCGAAATAAAAATGCGATTTTTATATATTGAACATCGAAGTAAAAATTCGATTTTTATATATTGAATAGCGAAGTAAAAATGTGATTTTTACGTATGTAGTGAAAGCAGCAACGAAGATGCGAAAACAACGAAGACTTCTGCAAAAGAAGAGCCGTGGAGCTAGGATAGCTATATGTGAGAATTTCTCACCTTTCAATTCTTTTTCTAGTTATATATATATACTAGGATGCAGACGGTGCTTAGTAGCACCCGACACAATCGTCCACAGACCATGGACTTGTTTGTTTGGTTGCATAGATTAGTTGAATTATTTGTTTGAATTGAATTGTTGGGTGAGATGAAATTGATTTGATTGATGTGTGAATGGCGTGGGCCTTCACTAGACCGGGGATAAGGCTAGGCCTCGTCCCGTTTCTAGTATCGTGCCGTTATGCCGCCGAAATTTTCTAAAATATGTTAGAAAAAAAAATATATCATTTTATTTAAAGAATGAACTTAATAGAAATTCATAGGTTGGAATAAAATGTTTTATCGTTAAAAATATAATTTTTAACGTGAAGTGAATAAAATAAAATATTCATTTATAAACCGGACGGTTTGTTTATGTACACCTATTTGAATGACATTGATTGGGACGATAAATTTTACACATCGCCCAACAGCACAAATAAAATAGGTGTTTGATTGTTTGAAACCCCACACGGGTGTTGGGATGGAATTTGAAGTTCACTCATCCTGATTGATTAAATATGTCGATCGATCGATTGACAGGCTGTTATAAGCGTTGAATATCTATATTTGATGCTTATACAGTGTAGTGCACTTTGGTTGATGGTTGATTATTTTTCAATGCTATGATATACATGTGTTGTATGAAAATCCATATAATTAACTTTATATGGTAATTGATTGGGCCTCATTCCAATTTGAAAAATAAATAATATTATAAAATAAAAGTTCATGTGTTGACAGTACTCATTCATTGAGATTGGTCATGTGTTGAACGAAATATTTTAATATTAAAATTTACATCTTTATCGATATAAAATAAAAGTTCATGTGTTGACAGTACTCATTCATTGAGATTGGTCATGTGTTGAACGAAATATTTTAATATTAAAATTTACATCTTTATCGATATAAAATAAAAGTTCATGTGTTGACAGTACTCATTCATTGAGATTGGTCATGTGTTGAACGAAATATTTTGATAATAACAACTATTTTGAAAATAGAAATTTATGAAGCCGTGTTGATTAGATTGACGCCATTTTGACGCGAACGATATTTATATCGATTTTATTCATTTCGAACTGAATTGAATTGAAAACGAATTCAAAATGAATTGAAAACGATTTCGAAATGAATTGAATTGAAAACGAATTCAAAATGAATTGAAAACGATTTCGAAATGAATTGAATTGAAAACGAATTCAAAATGAATTGAAAACGATTTCGAAATGAATTGAATTGAAAACGAATTCAAAATGAATTGAAAACGAATTCAAAATGAATTGAAAACGATTTCGAAATGAATTGAATTGAAAACGAATTCAAAATGAATTGAAAACGATTTCGAAATGAATTGAATTGAAAACGAATTCAAAATGAATTGAAAACGATTTCGAAATGAATTGAATTGAAAACGAATTCAAATTTAATTGAAATTCGAATTGAATAGAAATGAATTTTAAAACGAATTTATAAAGAAGAATTCAATTTTGCTTTGAATTGAAATAGAAGTGGAAATAGAATTTGAAACGAATTTAAAACTATTTATATAATTCGTTTTAAATAGAAATCGACGAAATATATATTATATATATTATATATATAATATAATGGCCTGAATAGAACGCGCCGCGCCGCGGCAGTTCGTGAATTTCGACCATTTATTTCAAACGGACATTGCGGGAGATCCGACCGTCGGATTCTCCTAAAACCGGAACCGTTGGGTTCGTATCGAAAAGAGCTTTCTAATGAATGTTAGAAATTTGAAATCTAACGGTTGGATTTGGAATTATGTCCAAATCAAATTGGAAAAAGGTCGCTATACGTGCAGTTCGATGGCCATTGGTGGAAATCGACTGTACGGGCCTTGATAAAATTATTAAAAATAGTAATAATTTGTGTAAAATCATAAGAAATGATTTGAGAAGAATTGGGATGAAAAACTCCATATTTGAAAAGATAAAAATAGATTTTTATCGAAATGAACTAGTTTTGAACTAGAATTATAATCCTATTTATTTTTAAATAAATAAATTGAATTTGAAATGGTTTTGAAAATAACCAAAATTTCCAATGATTGCATTGGAGTGGATTTGAATCGAAATTGTCTTCGGAATATTTCGATGTTGGAATTCGTGATTATACAGGTGTGGTTATGGAAATTTGAAAGATATATATTTATATCGTTATTTCCAATACGACATTTGTTAATCATAGAATTTGATATTGAATATAAGCCGGGATATTTTCTATTCAGAGCCTTGTATTTAATATCAAATGTGATTTGGGTTTGTCGTGAATGGTGTCTTCACTAACACTGTTCTTGAACCCAGTTGAGAAAAGATTAAATCTTTTTATTCAGATTTAATGAAGTGTACCAATTAAATAATATTTAATTGGAATTGAATTGATATTGATTTTTGGGTTTATCGTGAACAGTGTTTTAAATAACACTTATTCTTTAACCCGATAATTAATGAATGTGACTTTGGGTTTATCGTGAACCGTGTTTTTAAATGACACGGATTCTTTAACCCAGTTAACGATTAAAACTAAGTGGAGTTTTAATGAATCTTTAATTAGATTGAAAAGATCGAAAATGGAGTATCACCAGTTTTGCTCCAGGCGATAGTTAAATCTTTAATTAGATTTGAACGTGAAATGGTAATTGAATTTACCGATAACACTGTGGTGTTAGATATGAAGTATTACCAGTTTTACTTCATGGGATGAATAGGTTGGGATTGGGAAATTAAAACAAATGATTACTTCGGTAAGGTTCGCTAATCCCGACTAGTTTGAATTGATATTCAAAAGTAGATTAAAGAATAAATTCAAGAATTTATCTTTGATAAAATTAATGGGAACATTTCCCTATGAATGTGAAATTTAGAAACTAACTGTCGGTTGGCCAAGCAGAATGGTTTTCTGGATATTGATCTGATGTTGGTTTCGGCCTTCGGGGTTAATATTTAGGGAATTATTCTCTTGATTAATTTACGGTTAGTGACTAATGAATTGAAATGAGGCGTATGTTGTGTTTGTGTAACACTTTTATAATATATACGCGAGTTATTCGGAAAGACCGGGTTTATCCCATTCTGAATAACTGATACGACGATAAGTCGAAGATGAAGACGATGGTCGAAGACCGGAGGTCTTCACGTCGTTTGGGTGATAACTGATGATCTTGATTGGGCTGTACACCCAAGAAGATGGAAACAGTTAGTGATCGTCCAGACGTACTTGGAGATCGATGGATATGCGGGGTACTAGGTGCCTCCGGTTTCGTTCAGGCCCAGAACGGACTTGTAAATGGACTGTGTGTCTGACATTGGATTTCATTCTGTGTGACTGATATCGGTTGCATAGAGTGGTTTGCCTGTGTGGCATGCTAAGATGCAAATGATCAAGGCTTCTGTTGAAAAGCAAAGTCTTGTGGTGATGATCAAAGCACGGCCTTTGTGGCGTAGCTTTGTGTAACGTTTACTTCGCGAGTTTCGCACCCGGTATGAACCAAAAACGGGAGAGGACATCAGGGAGGACTTGCGTTTCTTTCTAGCTAGAAGTGGCGTCAGTGGTTTTACACGCCCTGACGAGTTTGACCTATGTGGTTGTTGCGGTTGCGAGGCGCCTCGGTTATATCGGTTTCGGCCGAATGCATTCTGGTCGGCTGACGGACCAGACTTACACCCCATAGGGTGGGGAGACGTATTGTTCAGGCATAATAATCCACTCCGTGTGGACCGGCCCTGACGATCCAAGGGGCAGTTGCGGCTGTTCCTGAGGGGCGGGCTAGAGCGTCTCGAATCGATTGAGGACTATCTTTTGCCTCGGTTCATAGATGGAAATCCAATTTCCAAATACGTGACTTTGCGGTTTTAGTTGTAATCCTATATATGGCGACATAGTGGGATGGGGCGCTTATGCCGCCTATGATTGATACTTATGATTTGAAGTTGTTTTATACACTATGCACTTATTATAGTATCAAATGATTTGTTTTAAACGTATCAAGCATTCTTTGGCTGTTATAAGGGAAAACCCTATCCTCGACTGCGTTGCATTGTGTGATGGGACCTGGGTCTTATAACAGCTTCATTCTTCTTTATTTAGCATTGCGCTGTTGTTTTATGCACTGGTATTCTTGGGAGGAAACCCGTTCCGTGTTATACGGCGTGGTCCCTTGATTTACCTAATGATTTAAAATAAAGATTAATAACTGTTTTAGTTCTCACACCAGTCACATGACTGACCTGGAGTTTATTGTTTTAACCTAAACTCTGGGTGCCCTTATTTTCGACACGGGCAGCTAGTAGTTTTGGTTTTGCAGATTTATATTCACAGGATCCTGGTTTACAGCTGGAACGATATCCGGAAAGCTTTGTATCCGTATATCTCTTCTAGTTGTGCTTTGTATTATTTTCCGCTGCTATGTATTTAAATGTAATTTGAATCTCTGATATTTCTGTGTAATATTCATTTATACTCTGTATATTCTTGTAATCTGATGCACTGTTGTAATATATAGTGAAATGTTCTTCTGTATGCGTTCTACTTTGTCGTGTTCTCAAACGATAGGGCGTTTCGAACGGTCTGGGTCGGTTTAACGACTGGTTCGGACCGAGCGAAATTCCCTGCCGTCACAGTTGGTATCAGAGCTTTGGTTTACAAAGCTCAGAGAACAAGGCACATTAGAACCGTACGAAAGAATTCATCAGATATCGGATTAGCAATATCCAATGAGAGTGACTCGTTAGAGATGGGATCAGTAGTATCCTAGAACGAGTATGAAGAGTATATTTTTGAAAATGAAAACAAATTTTTTTGTTTTGAAAATCTAAATCACTTAATCGTATTTGATTATTTATTTATATTGATTAGGACAGTCCAATATATAAAGATTTTGCGTATGCGCCTAGCTAGCGTCTATTCGAAGTTTTAATATACTGGATAGATATAGAATCATACTCTAGTGGCCCGAAGATGATTCTGATGATTGACTGGTCGTCATTAGTATTCATGTTCGAGTAACGAAGGTGTGATATCTATATATTTCCTATTGACTGGTGTGAGAACCAAAATTAGATAGGGCCTATTGTTGTGATTTGGCATCAAAACATGATTTTCTTTATATATATCAAAATTATGAATTTGAAACGTTAATCCACTAATTGATTGGTGTTTGTGTTGTTTGTTTAGTGGTTTGATAATTTTGAACTGGTATGCCTAATTTGATCGAATATTGAACTGTATTGAAAATTGGTCACATTTGGTCGCATTTGCTTGCATATACATATATATCATTGAACAGGTCATAGCAAGGAGGCTAGAGCCGAAGAATAAAATTTGTTTGCCCGACAAATAGGTACATGTTTACTACATAATTTCCTGTTTTGTTTGGGTGATGATGATTTTGTGAGCCTATTGGCTAGCCGCTTGGCTTTTTCTTTTTCTTTTTGAGATCTGAAGGACCGGGGAAGCTATTTGAAATTCCCCGATGCTCCCATTGCAGGGGAGGTTATGGCGAAATTTTTCAAAAATTTAGGGTGTTAGCCAAATTTTTGAAATTTTGAAAATTCTCAGAAACCAAAGGGTTGGAGAATGAAAGCCAGATCGAACATAGAGTTGATTAATCAAACCACTTTCGACTTTGTTCCTTTTCGGGGACGAAAAGTTTTAAGTGGGGGAGATTGTAACAACCCGGAAAATCTGGGCCAGTTTAAAATTTTTATTTTGGCAATTTTAGCGAATTTTGATTATTTAAAATGAATTATTTTAAATAATATCGACGAGAAATTTATTTTGAATAGAATTCGAACGTATATATTATACGCGTCGTCGTTAGAATATAAATATTTATATATAATTATAAATAGAATTAAAAATGGCGCGGTAGTTCGATAATTCGATTTCAAACTTCAATTGAATGTACCGGGTGCAAAACAATCCGGATTTTTGTGAAACCAAAAACATTAGGATCTAATTGATGATATCTTTCCAACGAAGTTGAGAAACTGAGATTTCACTTTATAAAAGATGAGATATGTCCAGTTGAAAATTAGAAATAGTCGCTGTGGAATTTATATATATTTTTATATATATAAGGCCCTTAAAAATAGCAATTTTGCAAACGACCTCGGATTTCGACGAAACCAGTTTTGTTGGGTCCATGATGTTAAGTTATTGCTAGGTTTCAAATTTCATAATTTTTCGAATCAATATGTGAGCGTGACAAAGGAAAACGCGTTTGACCAGTTTCAGTTGATTTTAATCGACTGGAAATTGGCCATTTTTCTAACGGTCTCAGAATTCGACGAAACTAATTTTGTTAGGACCGTATCGTCAATACGAAGCTAGAAAATATTTTTCTGGAATTTTTCTAGTTAGTATGTGACCCTGGTAATTTGAAATGTACGTTTAAAATTCAATATAATGATTTAAATGTAAATTCAACGGAAATCGATTGTAACAAATGAATCGGCTTGCGATACATATCCCATTGTGTTCGGAATGGGGGTAAAACGCTATGGACGACAGGCGGTGGGTTCGATTCTGAAGTCGACAGAAAAAGTTACTTTATGAGAATAATTTAATAATAGTAATAAAAAAAAATCTCTTCCCTTTCCTTTATCTCTGGCCCCCCCCCTAAAATTTCATTTTAATCGAGATAAAAAAAAAAAAAAAAGAGAAAGAAAAGAGATCGAGGGCGCCAGCGCTAGGGCCGACGCCCCACCACCGCTCCGACCCTCCCCCTCACCCGCGCCCTCTCCGTCAACGCCCCCTCGCATCGCGCGCCGCCCCTCCAACGAAGTCCGCCATCGGAGACCACCCCCCCCTCTTCCCCCTCGCCTGCGCACACCACCACCTCCACACCCCGACCTACCACCTGAGATGAACCCCGACCCCCCCTGCGCCCTTTCCCCCTTCTTCTTCGAGATTGAGCAGTAAGTATTTTAATTTCTTTTCTTTTTTATATATATAATGTTTTGTTTTAAAAAAAAAGGGGATTTTAAAAACCTGAGCTGTTTTTTTTTTTATATATAAAGTAAAACTGATTTTTATATAATGATTAACTGATTTTTTATATAATGTTAAAACTGATTTATATATAATGTTAAAACTGATTTATATATAATGTTAAAACTGAAAATTTATTTTAAAAGCTAAGATGGGAATTTTATATATGAAAAGGCAATATTTAAAGGGATAAAAATTCGATTTTTATATATTGAATATCGAAATAAAAATATGATTTTTATATATTGAACTTCATAGGAAAAATATGATTTTTATATATTGAACTTCATAGGAAAAATATGATTTTTATATATTGAACTTCATAGTAAAAATATGATTTTTATATATTGAACTTCATAATAAAAATATGATTTTTATATATTGAACTTCATAGGAAAAATATGATTTTTTATATATTGAACTTCATAGGAAAAATATGATTTTTATATATTGAACTTCATAGTAAAAATATGATTTTTATATATTGAACTTCATAATAAAAATATGATTTTTATATATTGAACTTCATAGGAAAAATATGATTTTTATATATTGAACTTCATAGTAAAAATATGATTTTTATATATTGAACTTCATAATAAAAATATGATTTTTATATATTGAACTTCATAGGAAAAATATGATTTTTATATATTGAACTTCATAGGAAAAATATGATTTTTATATATTGAACTTCATAGGAAAAATATGATTTTTATATATTGAACTTCATAGGAAAAATATGATTTTTATATATTGAACTTCATAGGAAAAATATGATTTTTATATATTGAACTTCATAGGAAAAATATGATTTTTATATATTGAACTTCATAGGAAAAATATGATTTTTATATATTGAACTTCGATAGAAAAATAGAATTTTTATATATTGAACTTCGATAGAAAAATAGGATTTTTATATATGGAACTTCGAAATAAAAATGCGATTTTTATATATTGAACATCGAAGTAAAAATTCGATTTTTATATATTGAATAGCGAAGTAAAAATGTGATTTTTACGTATGTAGTGAAAGCAGCAACGAAGATGCGAAAACAACGAAGACTTCTGCAAAAGAAGAGCCGTGGAGCTAGGATAGCTATATGTGAGAATTTCTCACCTTTCAATTCTTTTTCTAGTTATATATATATACTAGGATGCAGACGGTGCTTAGTAGCACCCGACACAATCGTCCACAGACCATGGACTTGTTTGTTTGGTTGCATAGATTAGTTGAATTATTTGTTTGAATTGAATTGTTGGGTGAGATGAAATTGATTTGATTGATGTGTGAATGGCGTGGGCCTTCACTAGACCGGGGATAAGGCTAGGCCTCGTCCCGTTTCTAGTATCGTGCCGTTATGCCGCCGAAATTTTCTAAAATATGTTAGAAAAAAAAAAATATCATTTTATTTAAAGAATGAACTTAATAGAAATTCATAGGTTGGAATAAAATGTTTTATCGTTAAAAATATAATTTTTAACGTGAAGTGAATAAAATAAAATATTCATTTATAAACCGGACGGTTTGTTTATGTACACCTATTTGAATGACATTGATTGGGACGATAAATTTTACACATCGCCCAACAGCACAAATAAAATAGGTGTTTGATTGTTTGAAACCCCACACGGGTGTTGGGATGAAATTTGAAGTTCACTCATCCTGATTGATTAAATATGTCGATCGATCGATTGACAGGCTGTTATAAGCGTTGAATATCTATATTTGATGCTTATACAGTGTAGTGCACTTTGGTTGATGGTTGATTATTTTTCAATGCTATGATATACATGTGTTGTATGAAAATCCATATAATTAACTTTATATGGTAATTGATTGGGCCTCATTCCAATTTGAAAAATAAATAATATTATAAAATAAAAGTTCATGTGTTGACAGTACTCATTCATTGAGATTGGTCATGTGTTGAACGAAATATTTTAATATTAAAATTTACATCTTTATCGATATAAAATAAAAGTTCATGTGTTGACAGTACTCATTCATTGAGATTGGTCATGTGTTGAACGAAATATTTTAATATTAAAATTTACATCTTTATCGATATAAAATAAAAGTTCATGTGTTGACAGTACTCATTCATTGAGATTGGTCATGTGTTGAACGAAATATTTTGATAATAACAACTATTTTGAAAATAGAAATTTATGAAGCCGTGTTGATTAGATTGACGCCATTTTGACGCGAACGATATTTATATCGATTTTATTCATTTCGAACTGAATTGAATTGAAAACGAATTCAAAATGAATTGAAAACGATTTCGAAATGAATTGAATTGAAAACGAATTCAAAATGAATTGAAAACGATTTCGAAATGAATTGAATTGAAAACGAATTCAAAATGAATTGAAAACGATTTCGAAATGAATTGAATTGAAAACGAGTTCAAAATGAATTGAAAACGAATTCAAAATGAATTGAAAACGATTTCGAAATGAATTGAATTGAAAACGAATTCAAAATGAATTGAAAACGATTTCGAAATGAATTGAATTGAAAACGAATTCAAAATGAATTGAAAACGATTTCGAAATGAATTGAATTGAAAACGAATTCAAAATGAATTGAAAACGATTTCGAAATGAATTGAATTGAAAACGAATTCAAATTTAATTGAAATTCGAATTGAATAGAAATGAATTTTAAAACGAATTTATAAAGAAGAATTCAATTTTGCTTTGAATTGAAATAGAAGTGGAAATAGAATTTGAAACGAATTTAAAACTATTTATATAATTCGTTTTAAATAGAAATCGACGAAATATATATTATATATATTATATATATAATATAATGGCCTGAATAGAACGCGCCGCGCCGCGGCAGTTCGTGAATTTCGACCATTTATTTCAAACGGACATTGCGGGAGATCCGACCGTCGGATTCTCCTAAAACCGGAACCGTTGGGTTCGTATCGAAAAGAGCTTTCTAATGAATGTTAGAAATTTGAAATCTAACGGTTGGATTTGGAATTATGTCCAAATCAAATTGGAAAAAGGTCGCTATACGTGCAGTTCGATGGCCATTGGTGGAAATCGACTGTACGGGCCTTGATAAAATTATTAAAAATAGTAATAATTTGTGTAAAATCATAAGAAATGATTTGAGAAGAATTGGGATGAAAAACTCCATATTTGAAAAGATAAAAATAGATTTTTATCGAAATGAACTAGTTTTGAACTAGAATTATAATCCTATTTATTTTTAAATAAATAAATTGAATTTGAAATGGTTTTGAAAATAACCAAAATTTCCAATGATTGCATTGGAGTGGATTTGAATCGAAATTGTCTTCGGAATATTTCGATGTTGGAATTCGTGATTATACAGGTGTGGTTATGGAAATTTGAAAGATATATATTTATATCGTTATTTCCAATACGACATTTGTTAATCATAGAATTTGATATTGAATATAAGCCGGGATATTTTCTATTCAGAGCCTTGTATTTAATATCAAATGTGATTTGGGTTTGTCGTGAATGGTGTCTTCACTAACACTGTTCTTGAACCCAGTTGAGAAAAGATTAAATCTTTTTATTCAGATTTAATGAAGTGTACCAATTAAATAATATTTAATTGGAATTGAATTGATATTGATTTTTGGGTTTATCGTGAACAGTGTTTTAAATAACACTTATTCTTTAACCCGATAATTAATGAATGTGACTTTGGGTTTATCGTGAACCGTGTTTTTAAATGACACGGATTCTTTAACCCAGTTAACGATTAAAACTAAGTGGAGTTTTAATGAATCTTTAATTAGATTGAAAAGATCGAAAATGGAGTATCACCAGTTTTGCTCCAGGCGATAGTTAAATCTTTAATTAGATTTGAACGTGAAATGGTAATTGAATTTACCGATAACACTGTGGTGTTAGATATGAAGTATTACCAGTTTTACTTCATGGGATGAATAGGTTGGGATTGGGAAATTAAAACAAATGATTACTTCGGTAAGGTTCGCTAATCCCGACTAGTTTGAATTGATATTCAAAAGTAGATTAAAGAATAAATTCAAGAATTTATCTTTGATAAAATTAATGGGAACATTTCCCTATGAATGTGAAATTTAGAAACTAACTGTCGGTTGGCCAAGCAGAATGGTTTTCTGGATATTGATCTGATGTTGGTTTCGGCCTTCGGGGTTAATATTTAGGGAATTATTCTCTTGATTAATTTACGGTTAGTGACTAATGAATTGAAATGAGGCGTATGTTGTGTTTGTGTAACACTTTTATAATATATACGCGAGTTATTCGGAAAGACCGGGTTTATCCCATTCTGAATAACTGATACGACGATAAGTCGAAGATGAAGACGATGGTCGAAGACCGGAGGTCTTCACGTCGTTTGGGTGATAACTGATGATCTTGATTGGGCTGTACACCCAAGAAGATGGAAACAGTTAGTGATCGTCCAGACGTACTTGGAGATCGATGGATATGCGGGGTACTAGGTGCCTCCGGTTTCGTTCAGGCCCAGAACGGACTTGTAAATGGACTGTGTGTCTGACATTGGATTTCATTCTGTGTGACTGATATCGGTTGCATAGAGTGGTTTGCCTGTGTGGCATGCTAAGATGCAAATGATCAAGGCTTCTGTTGAAAAGCAAAGTCTTGTGGTGATGATCAAAGCACGGCCTTTGTGGCGTAGCTTTGTGTAACGTTTACTTCGCGAGTTTCGCACCCGGTATGAACCAAAAACGGGAGAGGACATCAGGGAGGACTTGCGTTTCTTTCTAGCTAGAAGTGGCGTCAGTGGTTTTACACGCCCTGACGAGTTTGACTTATGTGGTTGTTGCGGTTGCGAGGCGCCTCGGTTATATCGGTTTCGGCCGAATGCATTCTGGTCGGCTGACGGACCAGACTTACACCCCATAGGGTGGGGAGACGTATTGTTCAGGCATAATAATCCACTCCGTGTGGACCGGCCCTGACGATCCAAGGGGCAGTTGCGGCTGTTCCTGAGGGGCGGGCTAGAGCGTCTCGAATCGATTGAGGACTATCTTTTGCCTCGGTTCATAGATGGAAATCCAATTTTCAAATACGTGACTTTGCGGTTTTAGTTGTAATCCTATATATGGCGACATAGTGGGATGGGGCGCTTATGCCGCCTATGATTGATACTTATGATTTGAAGTTGTTTTATACACTATGCACTTATTATAGTATCAAATGATTTGTTTTAAACGTATCAAGCATTCTTTGGCTGTTATAAGGGAAAACCCTATCCTCGACTGCGTTGCATTGTGTGATGGGACCTGGGTCTTATAACAGCTTCATTCTTCTTTATTTAGCATTGCGCTGTTGTTTTATGCACTGGTATTCTTGGGAGGAAACCCGTTCCGTGTTATACGGCGTGGTCCCTTGATTTACCTAATGATTTAAAATAAAGATTAATAACTGTTTTAGTTCTCACACCAGTCACATGACTGACCTGGAGTTTATTGTTTTAACCTAAACTCTGGGTGCCCTTATTTTCGACACGGGCAGCTAGTAGTTTTGGTTTTGCAGATTTATATTCACAGGATCCTGGTTTACAGCTGGAACGATATCCGGAAAGCTTTGTATCCGTATATCTCTTCTAGTTGTGCTTTGTATTATTTTCCGCTGCTATGTATTTAAATGTAATTTGAATCTCTGATATTTCTGTGTAATATTCATTTATACTCTGTATATTCTTGTAATCTGATGCACTGTTGTAATATATAGTGAAATGTTCTTCTGTATGCGTTCTACTTTGTCGTGTTCTCAAACGATAGGGCGTTTCGAACGGTCTGGGTCGGTTTAACGACTGGTTCGGACCGAGCGAAATTCCCTGCCGTCACAGTTGGTATCAGAGCTTTGGTTTACAAAGCTCAGAGAACAAGGCACATTAGAACCGTACGAAAGAATTCATCAGATATCGGATTAGCAATATCCAATGAGAGTGACTCGTTAGAGATGGGATCAGTAGTATCCTAGAACGAGTGTGAAGAGTATATTTTTGAAAATGAAAACAAATTTTTTTGTTTTGAAAATCTAAATCACTTAATCGTATTTGATTATTTATTTATATTGATTAGGACAGTCCAATATATAAAGATTTTGCGTATGCGCCTAGCTAGCGTCTATTCGAAGTTTTAATATACTGGATAGATATAGAATCATACTCTAGTGGCCCGAAGATGATTCTGATGATTGACTGGTCGTCATTAGTATTCATGTTCGAGTAACGAAGGTGTGATATCTATATATTTCCTATTGACTGGTGTGAGAACCAAAATTAGATAGGGCCTATTGTTGTGATTTGGCATCAAAACATGATTTTCTTTATATATATCAAAATTATGAATTTGAAACGTTAATCCACTAATTGATTGGTGTTTGTGTTGTTTGTTTAGTGGTTTGATAATTTTGAACTGGTATGCCTAATTTGATCGAATATTGAACTGTATTGAAAATTGGTCACATTTGGTCGCATTTGCTTGCATATACATATATATCATTGAACAGGTCATAGCAAGGAGGCTAGAGCCGAAGAATAAAATTTGTTTGCCCGACAAATAGGTACATGTTTACTACATAATTTCCTGTTTTGTTTGGGTGATGATGATTTTGTGAGCCTATTGGCTAGCCGCTTGGCTTTTTCTTTTTCTTTTTGAGATCTGAAGGACCGGGGAAGCTATTTGAAATTCCCCGATGCTCCCATTGCAGGGGAGGTTATGGCGAAATTTTTCAAAAATTTAGGGTGTTAGCCAAATTTTTGAAATTTTGAAAATTCTCAGAAACCAAAGGGTTGGAGAATGAAAGCTAGATCGAACATAGAGTTGATTAATCAAACCACTTTCGACTTTGTTCCTTTTCGGGGACGAAAAGTTTTAAGTGGGGGAGATTGTAACAACCCGGAAAATCTGGGCCAGTTTAAAATTTTTATTTTGGCAATTTTAGCGAATTTTGATTATTTAAAATGAATTATTTTAAATAATATCGACGAGAAATTTATTTTGAATAGAATTCGAACGTATATATTATACGCGTCGTCGTTAGAATATAAATATTTATATATAATTATAAATAGAATTAAAAATGGCGCGGTAGTTCGATAATTCGATTTCAAACTTCAATTGAATGTACCGGGTGCAAAACAATCCGGATTTTTGTGAAACCAAAAACATTGGGATCTAATTGATGATATCTTTCCAACGAAGTTGAGAAACTGAGATTTCACTTTATAAAAGATGAGATATGTCCAGTTGAAAATTAGAAATAGTCGCTGTGGAATTTATATATATTTTTATATATATAAGGCCCTTAAAAATAGCAATTTTGCAAACGACCTCGGATTTCGACGAAACCAGTTTTGTTGGGTCCATGATGTTAAGTTATTGCTAGGTTTCAAATTTCATAATTTTTCGAATCAATATGTGAGCGTGACAAAGGAAAACGCGTTTGACCAGTTTCAGTTGATTTTAATCGACTGGAAATTGGCCATTTTTCTAACGGTCTCAGAATTCGACGAAACTAGTTTTGTTAGGACCGTATCGTCAATACGAAGCTAGAAAATATTTTTCTGGAATTTTTCTAGTTAGTATGTGACCCTGGTAATTTGAAATGTACGTTTAAAATTCAATATAATGATTTAAATGTAAATTCAACGGAAATCGATTGTAACAAATGAATCGGCTTGCGATACATATCCCATTGTGTTCGGAATGGGGGTAAAACGCTATGGACGACAGGCGGTGGGTTCGATTCTGAAGTCGACAGAAAAAGTTACTTTATGAGAATAATTTAATAATAATAATAATAAAAAATCTCTTCCCTTTCCTTTATCTCTGCCCCCCCCCCCTAAAATTTCATTTTAATCGAGATAAAAAAAAAAAAAAAAAAAGAGAAAGAAAAGAGATCGAGGGCGCCAGCGCTAGGGCCGACGCCCCACCACCGCTCCGACCCTCCCCCTCACCCGCGCCCTCTCCGTCAACGCCCCCTCGCATCGCGCGCCGCCCCTCCAACGAAGTCCGCCATCGGAGACCACCCCCCCTCTTCCCCCTCGCCTGCGCACACCACCACCTCCACACCCCGACCTACCACCTGAGATGAACCCCGACCCCCCCTGCGCCCTTTCCCCCTTCTTCTTCGAGATTGAGCAGTAAGTACTTTAATTTCTTTTCTTTTTTATATATATAATGTTTTGTTTTAAAAAAAAAAGGGGATTTTAAAAACCTGAGCTGTTTTTTTTTTATATATAAAGTAAAACTGATTTTTATATAATGATTAACTGATTTTTTATATAATGTTAAAACTGATTTATATATAATGTTAAAACTGATTTATATATAATGTTAAAACTGAAAATTTATTTTAAAAGCTAAGATGGGAATTTTATATATGAAAAGGCAATATTTAAAGGGATAAAAATTCGATTTTTATATATTGAATATCGAAATAAAAATATGATTTTTATATATTGAACTTCATAGGAAAAATATGATTTTTATATATTGAACTTCATAGGAAAAATATGATTTTTATATATTGAACTTCATAGTAAAAATATGATTTTTATATATTGAACTTCATAATAAAAATATGATTTTTATATATTGAACTTCATAGGAAAAATATGATTTTTTATATATTGAACTTCATAGGAAAAATATGATTTTTATATATTGAACTTCATAGTAAAAATATGATTTTTATATATTGAACTTCATAATAAAAATATGATTTTTATATATTGAACTTCATAGGAAAAATATGATTTTTATATATTGAACTTCATAGTAAAAATATGATTTTTATATATTGAACTTCATAATAAAAATATGATTTTTATATATTGAACTTCATAGGAAAAATATGATTTTTATATATTGAACTTCATAGGAAAAATATGATTTTTATATATTGAACTTCATAGGAAAAATATGATTTTTATATATTGAACTTCATAGGAAAAATATGATTTTTATATATTGAACTTCATAGGAAAAATATGATTTTTATATATTGAACTTCATAGGAAAAATATGATTTTTATATATTGAACTTCATAGGAAAAATATGATTTTTATATATTGAACTTCATAGGAAAAATATGATTTTTATATATTGAACTTCGATAGAAAAATAGAATTTTTATATATTGAACTTCGATAGAAAAATAGGATTTTTATATATGGAACTTCGAAATAAAAATGCGATTTTTATATATTGAACATCGAAGTAAAAATTCGATTTTTATATATTGAATAGCGAAGTAAAAATGTGATTTTTACGTATGTAGTGAAAGCAGCAACGAAGATGCGAAAACAACGAAGACTTCTGCAAAAGAAGAGCCGTGGAGCTAGGATAGCTATATGTGAGAATTTCTCACCTTTCAATTCTTTTTCTAGTTATATATATATACTAGGATGCAGACGGTGCTTAGTAGCACCCGACACAATCGTCCACAGACCATGGACTTGTTTGTTTGGTTGCATAGATTAGTTGAATTATTTGTTTGAATTGAATTGTTGGGTGAGATGAAATTGATTTGATTGATGTGTGAATGGCGTGGGCCTTCACTAGACCGGGGATAAGGCTAGGCCTCGTCCCGTTTCTAGTATCGTGCCGTTATGCCGCCGAAATTTTCTAAAATATGTTAGAAAAAAAAATATATCATTTTATTTAAAGAATGAACTTAATAGAAATTCATAGGTTGGAATAAAATGTTTTATCGTTAAAAATATAATTTTTAACGTGAAGTGAATAAAATAAAATATTCATTTATAAACCGGACGGTTTGTTTATGTACACCTATTTGAATGACATTGATTGGGACGATAAATTTTACACATCGCCCAACAGCACAAATAAAATAGGTGTTTGATTGTTTGAAACCCCACACGGGTGTTGGGATGAAATTTGAAGTTCACTCATCCTGATTGATTAAATATGTCGATCGATCGATTGACAGGCTGTTATAAGCGTTGAATATCTATATTTGATGCTTATACAGTGTAGTGCACTTTGGTTGATGGTTGATTATTTTTCAATGCTATGATATACATGTGTTGTATGAAAATCCATATAATTAACTTTATATGGTAATTGATTGCGCCTCATTCCAATTTGAAAAATAAATAATATTATAAAATAAAAGTTCATGTGTTGACAGTACTCATTCATTGAGATTGGTCATGTGTTGAACGAAATATTTTAATATTAAAATTTACATCTTTATCGATATAAAATAAAAGTTCATGTGTTGACAGTACTCATTCATTGAGATTGGTCATGTGTTGAACGAAATATTTTAATATTAAAATTTACATCTTTATCGATATAAAATAAAAGTTCATGTGTTGACAGTACTCATTCATTGAGATTGGTCATGTGTTGAACGAAATATTTTGATAATAACAACTATTTTGAAAATAGAAATTTATGAAGCCGTGTTGATTAGATTGACGCCATTTTGACGCGAACGATATTTATATCGATTTTATTCATTTCGAACTAAATTGAATTGAAAACGAATTCAAAATGAATTGAAAACGATTTCGAAATGAATTGAATTGAAAACGAATTCAAAATGAATTGAAAACGATTTCGAAATGAATTGAATTGAAAACGAATTCAAAATGAATTGAAAACGATTTCGAAATGAATTGAATTGAAAACGAATTCAAAATGAATTGAAAACGAATTCAAAATGAATTGAAAACGATTTCGAAATGAATTGAATTGAAAACGAATTCAAAATGAATTGAAAACGATTTCGAAATGAATTGAATTGAAAACGAATTCAAAATGAATTGAAAACGATTTCGAAATGAATTGAATTGAAAACGAATTCAAAATGAATTGAAAACGATTTCGAAATGAATTGAATTGAAAACGAATTCAAATTTAATTGAAATTCGAATTGAATAGAAATGAATTTTAAAACGAATTTATAAAGAAGAATTCAATTTTGCTTTGAATTGAAATAGAAGTGGAAATAGAATTTGAAACGAATTTAAAACTATTTATATAATTCGTTTTAAATAGAAATCGACGAAATATATATTATATATATTATATATATAATATAATGGCCTGAATAGAACGCGCCGCGCCGCGGCAGTTCGTGAATTTCGACCATTTATTTCAAACGGACATTGCGGGAGATCCGACCGTCGGATTCTCCTAAAACCGGAACCGTTGGGTTCGTATCGAAAAGAGCTTTCTAATGAATGTTAGAAATTTGAAATCTAACGGTTGGATTTGGAATTATGTCCAAATCAAATTGGAAAAAGGTCGCTATACGTGCAGTTCGATGGCCATTGGTGGAAATCGACTGTACGGGCCTTGATAAAATTATTAAAAATAGTAATAATTTGTGTAAAATCATAAGAAATGATTTGAGAAGAATTGGGATGAAAAACTCCATATTTGAAAAGATAAAAATAGATTTTTATCGAAATGAACTAGTTTTGAACTAGAATTATAATCCTATTTATTTTTAAATAAATAAATTGAATTTGAAATGGTTTTGAAAATAACCAAAATTTCCAATGATTGCATTGGAGTGGATTTGAATCGAAATTGTCTTCGGAATATTTCGATGTTGGAATTCGTGATTATACAGGTGTGGTTATGGAAATTTGAAAGATATATATTTATATCGTTATTTCCAATACGACATTTGTTAATCATAGAATTTGATATTGAATATAAGCCGGGATATTTTCTATTCAGAGCCTTGTATTTAATATCAAATGTGATTTGGGTTTGTCGTGAATGGTGTCTTCACTAACACTGTTCTTGAACCCAGTTGAGAAAAGATTAAATCTTTTTATTCAGATTTAATGAAGTGTACCAATTAAATAATATTTAATTGGAATTGAATTGATATTGATTTTTGGGTTTATCGTGAACAGTGTTTTAAATAACACTTATTCTTTAACCCGATAATTAATGAATGTGACTTTGGGTTTATCGTGAACCGTGTTTTTAAATGACACGGATTCTTTAACCCAGTTAACGATTAAAACTAAGTGGAGTTTTAATGAATCTTTAATTAGATTGAAAAGATCGAAAATGGAGTATCACCAGTTTTGCTCCAGGCGATAGTTAAATCTTTAATTAGATTTGAACGTGAAATGGTAATTGAATTTACCGATAACACTGTGGTGTTAGATATGAAGTATTACCAGTTTTACTTCATGGGATGAATAGGTTGGGATTGGGAAATTAAAACAAATGATTACTTCGGTAAGGTTCGCTAATCCCGACTAGTTTGAATTGATATTCAAAAGTAGATTAAAGAATAAATTCAAGAATTTATCTTTGATAAAATTAATGGGAACATTTCCCTATGAATGTGAAATTTAGAAACTAACTGTCGGTTGGCCAAGCAGAATGGTTTTCTGGATATTGATCTGATGTTGGTTTCGGCCTTCGGGGTTAATATTTAGGGAATTATTCTCTTGATTAATTTACGGTTAGTGACTAATGAATTGAAATGAGGCGTATGTTGTGTTTGTGTAACACTTTTATAATATATACGCGAGTTATTCGGAAAGACCGGGTTTATCCCATTCTGAATAACTGATACGACGATAAGTCGAAGATGAAGACGATGGTCGAAGACCGGAGGTCTTCACGTCGTTTGGGTGATAACTGATGATCTTGATTGGGCTGTACACCCAAGAAGATGGAAACAGTTAGTGATCGTCCAGACGTACTTGGAGATCGATGGATATGCGGGGTACTAGGTGCCTCCGGTTTCGTTCAGGCCCAGAACGGACTTGTAAATGGACTGTGTGTCTGACATTGGATTTCATTCTGTGTGACTGATATCGGTTGCATAGAGTGGTTTGCCTGTGTGGCATGCTAAGATGCAAATGATCAAGGCTTCTGTTGAAAAGCAAAGTCTTGTGGTGATGATCAAAGCACGGCCTTTGTGGCGTAGCTTTGTGTAACGTTTACTTCGCGAGTTTCGCACCCGGTATGAACCAAAAACGGGAGAGGACATCAGGGAGGACTTGCGTTTTTTTCTAGCTAGAAGTGGCGTCAGTGGTTTTACACGCCCTGACGAGTTTGACTTATGTGGTTGTTGCGGTTGCGAGGCGCCTCGGTTATATCGGTTTCGGCCGAATGCATTCTGGTCGGCTGACGGACCAGACTTACACCCCATAGGGTGGGGAGACGTATTGTTCAGGCATAATAATCCACTCCGTGTGGACCGGCCCTGACGATCCAAGGGGCAGTTGCGGCTGTTCCTGAGGGGCGGGCTAGAGCGTCTCGAATCGATTGAGGACTATCTTTTGCCTCGGTTCATAGATGGAAATCCAATTTCCAAATACGTGACTTTGCGGTTTTAGTTGTAATCCTATATATGGCGACATAGTGGGATGGGGCGCTTATGCCGCCTATGATTGATACTTATGATTTGAAGTTGTTTTATACACTATGCACTTATTATAGTATCAAATGATTTGTTTTAAACGTATCAAGCATTCTTTGGCTGTTATAAGGGAAAACCCTATCCTCGACTGCGTTGCATTGTGTGATGGGACCTGGGTCTTATAACAGCTTCATTCTTCTTTATTTAGCATTGCGCTGTTGTTTTATGCACTGGTATTCTTGGGAGGAAACCCGTTCCGTGTTATACGGCGTGGTCCCTTGATTTACCTAATGATTTAAAATAAAGATTAATAACTGTTTTAGTTCTCACACCAGTCACATGACTGACCTGGAGTTTATTGTTTTAACCTAAACTCTGGGTGCCCTTATTTTCGACACGGGCAGCTAGTAGTTTTGGTTTTGCAGATTTATATTCACAGGATCCTGGTTTACAGCTGGAACGATATCCGGAAAGCTTTGTATCCGTATATCTCTTCTAGTTGTGCTTTGTATTATTTTCCGCTGCTATGTATTTAAATGTAATTTGAATCTCTGATATTTCTGTGTAATATTCATTTATACTCTGTATATTCTTGTAATCTGATGCACTGTTGTAATATATAGTGAAATGTTCTTCTGTATGCGTTCTACTTTGTCGTGTTCTCAAACGATAGGGCGTTTCGAACGGTCTGGGTCGGTTTAACGACTGGTTCGGACCGAGCGAAATTCCATGCCGTCACACAACTAGAAGGAGATATACGGATACAAAGCTTTCCGGATATCGTTCCAGCTGTAAACCAGGATCCTGTGAATATAAATCTGCAAAACCAAAACTACTAGCTGCCCGTGTCGAAAATAGGGGCACCCAGAGTTTAGGTTAAAACAATAAACTCCAGGTCAGTCATGGGACTGGTGTGAGAACTAAAACAGTTAATCTTTATTTTAAAGTTAGGTAAATCAAGGGACCACGCCGTATAACACGGAACGAGTTTCCTCCCGAGAATACCAGTGCATAAAACAAACAACGCAATGCTAAATAAAGAAAGATGAAGCTGTTATAAGACCCAGGTCCTATCACACAATGCAACGCAAGCCGGGGGATAGGGTTTTCCCTTATAACAGCCAAAGAATGCTTGATACGTTTAAAACAAATCATTTGATACTATAATAAGTGCATAGTGCATAAAACAACTTCAAATCATAAGTATCAATCATAGGCGGCATGGGTACCATATATCATGTCGCCATATATAGGTTTACAAATAAAACCGCAAAGTCACGTATTTGGAAATTGGATTTCCTTCTATGAACCGAGGCAAAAGATAGTCCTCAACCGATTCGAGACTGCCTAGCCCGAGTCTCAGGCAAGCGTGCAGGCAAGCCTTGGAGCGACAGGGCCGGTCCACCGATGTGGATTATTATACCTGAGCACTACGTTTCGCCGCCCTTTGGGGCGTAAGCGAGCCAAAGAATGACTCCATCGGACCCGGATCTTCCGATCTAACCGAGGCGCCTCGCAACAGCAACAACCACATAAGTCAAACTCGTCAGGGCGTGTAAAACCACTGACGCCACTTCTAGCTAGGAGGAAACGCAGGCCCTCCCTGAGGTCCGTCTCCCGTTTTTGGTTCATACCGGGTGTGAAACTCGTGAAGTAAACGTTACACAAAGCTACGCCACAAAGGCCGTGCTTTGATCACCAACCACAAGACTTTGCTTTTCAACAGAAGCCTTGATCATTTGCATCTTAGCATGCCACACAGGCAAACCATCCTATGCAACCGATATCAGTCACACAGAATGAAATCCGATGTCAGACACACAGTCCATTTACAAGTCCGTTCTGGGTCTGAACGAAACCGGGAGCACCTAGTACCCCGCATATCCATCGATCTCCAAGTACGTCTGGACGATCACCAACTGTTTCCATCTTCTTGGGTGTACAGCCCAATCAAGATCATCAGTTATCACCCAAACGACGTGAAGACCTCCGGTCTTCGACCATCGTCTTCATCTTCGACTTATCGTCGTATCAGCTATTCAGAATGGGATAAACCCGGTCTTTCCGAATAACTCGCGTATATTTTAAATAAGTGTTACACAAACACAACATACGCCTCATTCCAATTCATTAGTCACTAACCGTAAATTAATCAAGAGAATAATTTCCCAAATATTAACCCCGAAGGCCGAAACCAACATCAGATCAATATCCAGAAAACCATTCTGCTTGGCTAACCGACAGTTAGTTTCTAAATTTCACATTCATAGGGAAAGATTCCCATTAATTTTATCAAAGATAAATTCCTAGAATTTATTCTTTAATCCATTTTTGAATATCAATTCAAACTAGTCGGGATTAGCGAACCTTACCGAAGTAATCATTTGTTTTAATTTCCCAATCCCAACCTATTCATCCCATGAAGTAAAACTGGTAATACTTCATATCTAACACCACAGTGTTATCGGTAAATTTAATTACCATTTCACGTTCAAATCTAATTAAAGATTTAACTATCGCCTGGAGCAAAACTGGTGATACTCCATTTTCGATCTTTTCAATCTAATTAAAGATTCATTAAAACTCCACTTAGTTTTAATCGTTAACTGGGTTAAAGAATCAGTGTCATTTAAAACACAATTCACGATAAACCCAAAGTCACATTCATTAATTATCGGGTTAAAGAATAAGTGTTATTTAAAACACTGTTCACGATAAACCCAAAAATCAATATCAATTCAATTCCAATTAAATGTTATTTAATTGGTACACTTCATTAAATCTAAATAAAAAGATTTAATCTTTTCTCAACTGGGTTCAAGAACAGTGTTAGTGAAGACACCATTCACGACAAACCCAAATCACATTCGATATTCAATACAAGGCTCTGAATAGAAAATATATCGGCTTATATTCAATATCGAATTCTACGACTAACAAATGTCGTATTGGAAATAACGATATAAATATATATCTTTCAAATTTCCATAACAACCCCTGTATAATCACGAATTCCAACATCGAAATATTCCGAGGACAATTTCGATTCAAATCTACTCCAATGCAATCATTGGAAATTTTGGTTATTTTTAAAACCCTTTTCAAATTCAATTTATTTATTTAAAAATAAATAGAATTATAATCCTAGTTCAAAACTAGTTCATTTCGATAAAAATCTATTTTTATCTTTTCAAATATGGAGTTTTTCATCCCAATTCTTCACAAATCATTTCTTATGATTTTACACAAATTATTACTATTTTTAATAATTTTATCAAGGCCCGTACAGTCGATTTCCATCAATGGCCATCGAATTGCACTTACAGCGACCTTTTTCAAATTTGATTTGGACATAATTCCAAATCCAACCGTTAGATTTCAAATTTCTAATATTCATTAGAAAGCTCTTTTCGATACGAACCCAACGGTTCCGGTTTTAGGAGAATCCGACGGTCGGATCTCCCGTAATGTCCGTTTGAAATAAATGGTCGAAATTCGCGAACTGCCGCGGCGCGGCGCGTTCTATTCAGGCCATTATATTATATATATATAATATATATTTCGTCGATTTCTATTTAAAACGAATTATATAAATAGTTTTGAATTCGTTTCAAAAGCAATTTCAACTTCCTTTTCAATTCAAATAAAAATTGAATTCTTCTTTATAAATTCGTTTTAAAATTCTTTTCTATTCAATTCAAATTTCAATTCAATTTGAATTCATTTCAATTCGCTTTCAATTCCATTTGAATTCGTTTTCAATTCATTTCGAAATCGTTTTCAATTCAATTCAATTCGAAATCGTTTTCAATTCAATCTATTTCGAAATCGTTTTCAATTCAATTCATTTCGAAATCGTTTTCAATTCAAATCATTTCGAAATCGTTTTCAATTCAATTCATTTCGAAATCGTTTTCAATTCAATCTATTTCGAAATCGTCTTCAATTCAATTCATTTCGAAATCGTTTTCAATTCAATTCAATTCGAAATCGTTTTCAATTCAATCTATTTCGAAATCGTTTTCAATTCAATTCATTTCGAAATCGTTTTCAATTCAATTCATTTCGAAATCGTTTTCAATTCAATCTATTTCGAAATCGTTTTAAATTCAATTCATTTCGAAATCGTTTTCAATTCAATTCATTTCGAAATCGTTTTCAATTCAATCTATTTCGAAATCGTTTTAAAATCGATATAAATATCGATCCACGTCAAAATGGCGTCAATCTAATCAACACGGCTTCATAAATTTCTATTTTTCAAATATTTCTTTTTCAAATATTTCTTTTTCAAAATAGTTGTTATTATCAAAATATTTCGTTCAACACATGACCAATCTCAATGAATGAGTACTGTCAACACATGAACTTTTATTTTATATTATCCTTTGTTTTTCAAATTGGAATGAGGCCCAATCAATTACCATATAAAGTTAATTATATGGATTTACATACAACACATGTATATAATAGCAACGATAGATAATCAACCATCAACCAAAGTGCACTACACTGTATAAGCATCAAATATAGATATCTAACGCTTATAACAGCCTGTCAATCAATCGATCGACATATTTAATCAGTCAGGATGAGTGAACTTCAAATTTCATCCCAACACCCGTGTGGGGTTTCAACCAATCAAACACATATTTTATTTGTGCAGTTGGGCGATGTGTAAAATTTATCATCCCAATCCATGTCAGTCAAATCAGTGTACATAAACAAACCGTCTGGTTTGTAAATGAATATTTTATTTTATTCACTTCACGTTAAAAACTATATTTTTAACGATAAAACCTTTTATTTCAACCTATGAATTTCTATTCAATTCATTTATTCAATAAAATGATATTTTTATTTTTCTAACATATTTTAGAAAATTTCGGCGGTATAACGGCACGATACTAGAAACGGGACGAGGCCTAGCCTTATCCCCGGTCTAGTGAAGGCCCACGCCATTCACACATCAATCATATCAATTTCAATTTCACCAAAACAATCAAATCCAAATCAAATAATCTAACCAACTACACAATCAATCAAACAAGTCCATGGTCTGTGGACGGGTGTCGGGTGCTTCTAATAAGCACCGTCTGCATCCTAGTATATATATATATAACTAGAAAAGTAGAATTTGAGTGAGAAGTTCTCACCGATAGCTATCCTAGCTCCACGGCACTTCATTTGCAGAAGTCTTCGTCGTTTCGCCTTTTTGTCATCTTCGTTGTCCGCTTTCACTACATATGTAAAAATCACATTTTTACCTCGCTATTCAATATATAAGAAATCGAATTTTTATTTCGAAGTTCTATATATAAAAATCATATTTTTAATTATCGAATAATCATTTCCTACATTTTCAAAACCTTGTGATATACACATATTCAAAACTTTGTGATATAGATATATTTTCAACAATGCTAATTTTTATATTTAAAAATCATTTCAAATTTATATTTTCTATTTAAAGTTTTAACCTTTTTCTATTTAAAGTTTTAACCTTTTTCTATTTAAAGTTTTAACCTTTTTCTAATCAGTTTTTAAATCATTTAAAAAAATCCAGTTTTTAAAATCCTTAATCATTTAAAAAGAATCAGTTTATAATTCTTTTTAAATCTGTTTATGCAGTTTTTAAAAAAACAGCTTTTACATCCCTTAAAAAAACAGTTTTTATATCATTATCAAATCAGTTTTTAAAACTTTAACAAATCAGTTTTTAAAACTTTAACAAATCAGTTTTTTTTTCCTAAAAAAAACAGTTTTTATAACTTTAAAAAAATTCAGTTTTTAAATTCTAAAACAAAGAAACAGTTTTTAAAATTCTTTTCAAATCATCTTTTATAACTAAAGAAAATAATACAGTAATTAGTTTTAACAAAACAAAATTAAAAATAAAAATAAACTAACCTAGTTCTTACCGCAGATCTCGAAGTGGAGGAGGGAAGAAGAAGAGGGCGGCTCGGCGATGCAGGGTGGTGGTCGGTGGTTCAGTGGTGTCGCGATGAGGTGTTCGAGGTGGAGGCTCCGACTGCGTCGCGACTGGGAAGGGTGCTCGAGATGAAGGCGGCTTCGAAGTGGGGCGCGGCGTCGAGGGTTCGTCGGTGGCAAGGGTAAGGCGGCGGCGATTAGGTTTTTCTTCTTTTTTTTTTTTTCTTTCTGGTAAATGAATGAGGAATCGGGGGGCGGGGGGGGGGGGGGGGGGGGGGGCAAGCAGAAGAGAAAAGGGGGAAATAGATTTTTTTTTATATTTTATTTTATTATTTATTTTTGCCGAAGGGTTGACTTTTATATCCGACCTCGAAACGAGGCCCACCGCCTGTCGTCCATAGCGTTTTACCCCCATTCCGAACACAATGGGATATGTATCGTAAGCTGGTTTGATCGTTACAATCAGTTTCCGTTGAATTTACAATTTAAATCCTTATATTGAATTTTAAACGTACATTTCAAATTACCGGGGTCACATACTAACTAGAAAAATTCCAGAAAAATATTTTCTAGCTTCGTATTGACGATACGGTCCTAACAAAACTAGTTTCGTCGAATTCTGAGACCGTATGAAAAATGGCCAATTTCCAGTCGATTAAAATCCACTGAAAATGGTCAAACGCATTTTCCTTTGCCACGCTCACATATTGATTCGAAAAATTATGAAATTTGGAATCTAGCAATAACTTGACATCACGGACCCAACAAAAGTGGTTTCGTCGAAATCCGAGGTCATTTGCAAAATGTCCATTTTTAAGGGCCTGAATTCCATAGCGACTATTCAGAATTTTCAACTGGACATATCTTTTGATTCCCGCTACGAACTTTTGATTTTTCGGATTCGTTGGAAAGATATTCACTATTAGATTCCATTATTTTTGGTTTCACTAAAATCCGGATTGTTTTGCACCCGGTACATTCAATTGAAGTTTGAAATCGAATTATCGAACTACCGCGCCATTTTCAATTCTATTTATAATTATATGTAATTATTTATATTCTAACGACGACGCGTATAAATATATTCGTTCGAATTATATTCAAAATAAATTTCTCGTCGATTTTATTTAAAATAATTCATTTTAAATAATCAACATTCGCTAAAATTGCCAAAATAAAAATTTTAAACTGGCCCAGATTTTCCGGGTTGTTACAATCTCCCCCACTTAAAACTTTTCGTCCCCGAAAAGGAACAAAGTCGAAAGTGGTTTGATTAATCAACTCTACGTTCGATCTGGCTTCCATTCTCCAACTTTTTAGTTTCTGAGAATTTTCAAAATTTCAAAAATTTGGCTAACACCCTAAATTTTTGAAAAATTTCGCCATAACATCCCCTGCACCGGGAGCATCGGGGAATTTCAAATAGCTTCCCCGGTCCTTCAGATCTCAAAAAGAAAAATAAAAAGCCAAGCGGCTAGCCTATAGGCTCACAAAATCATCATCACCCAAACAAAACAGGAAATTATGTAGTAAACATGTACCTATTTGTCGGGCAAACAAATTTTATTCTCTGCTCTAGCCTCCTTGCTATGACCTGTTCAATGTAAGTATATGTATATGCAAGCAAATGCAACCGATTTTCAATACAATTCAATATTTGGTTCAATTAGGCTAAATGGTTCAAAATTATCAAACAAATAAACAAACAACACAAACATCAATCAATTTGTGAATTAGAGTTTCAAATTCATAATTTTTGATACATATACAAAAAATCAAATTTTTGATGCTAAATCACAACAATAGGCCTTATCTAATTTTGGTTCTCACACCAGTCTAATGGAAATATATAGATATTACACGTTCGTCACTCGAACACTAATTCTGATGATGTAGCTACAATCATCAGAATCACCTTCGGGCGACTAGAGTGTGAATCTATATCTATCCAGTATATTAAAACTTTGAATATACGTTTGCAAGGCGTATATGCAAATTCTTTATATACTGGACTGTCCAAAACAATATAAATAAATAATCAAATACGAATAATTGATTTTAAATTTTCAAAACAAAATTTGTTTTCATTTTTAAAAATATACTCTTCACACTCGTTCTAGGATACTACTGATCCCATCTCTAACGAGTCATTCTAATTGGATATTACTAATCCAATATCTGATGAATTCTTTCATATGGTTCTAATGTGCCTTGTTCTCTGCTTTGTAAACCAAAGCTCTGATACCACGTGTAAAGACCCGTAACTTCCCCGTAAAGGAAAGCGTTGGATAGTTCGAGAACAAGCCACAACAGAATACATACAAAAGAACGTTTCATTGTATATTACAACAATGCATCAGATTACAAGAGTATACAGAGTATAAATGAATAAATATTACACAGAAATATCAGAGATTTAAATTACATTTAAATACATCGCAGCGGAAAATAATACAATACACAACTAGAAGGAGATATACGGATACAAAGCTTTCCGGATATCGTTCCAGCTGTAAACCAGGATCCTGTGAATATAAATCTGCAAAACCAAAACTACTAGCTGCCCGTGTCGAAAATAGGGGCACCCAGAGTTTAGGTTAAAACAATAAACTCCAGGTCAGTCATGGGACTGGTGTGAGAACTAAAACAGTTAATCTTTATTTTAAAGTTAGGTAAATCAAGGGACCACGCCGTATAACACGGAACGGGTTTCCTCCCGAGAATACCAGTGCATAAAACAAACAGCGCAATGCTAAATAAAGAAAGATGAAGCTGTTATAAGACCCAGGTCCTATCACACAATGCAACGCAAGCCGGGGGATAGGGTTTTCCCTTATAACAGCCAAAGAATGCTTGATACGTTTAAAACAAATCATTTGATACTATAATAAGTGCATAGTGCATAAAACAACTTCAAATCATAAGTATCAATCATAGGCGGCATGGGTACCATATATCATGTCGCCATATATAGGTTTACAAATAAAACCGCAAAGTCACGTATTTGGAAATTGGATTTCCTTCTATGAACCGAGGCAAAAGATAGTCCTCAACCGATTCGAGACTGCCTAGCCCGAGTCTCAGGCAAGCGCGCAGGCAAGCCTTGGAGCGACAGGGCCGGTCCACCGATGTGGATTATTATACCTGAGCACTACGTTTCGCCACCCTTTGGGGCGTAAGCGAGCCAACGAATGACTCCATCGGACCCGGATCGTCCGATCTAACCGAGGCGCCTCGCAACAGCAACAACCACATAAGTCAAACTCGTCAGGGCGTGTAAAACCACTGACGCCACTTCTAGCTAGGAGGAAACGCAGGCCCTCCCTGAGGTCCGTCTCCCGTTTTTGGTTCATACCGGGTGTGAAACTCGTGAAGAAAACGTTACACAAAGCTACGCCACAAAGGCTGTGCTTTGATCACCAACCACAAGACTTTGCTTTTCAACAGAAGCCTTGATCATTTGCATCTTAGCATGCCACACAGGCAAACCATCCTATGCAACCGATATCAGTCACACAGAATGAAATCCGATGTCAGACACACAGTCCATTTACAAGTCCGTTCTGGGTCTGAACGAAACCGGGAGCACCTAGTACCCCGCATATCCATCGATCTCCAAGTACGTCTGGACGATTACCAACTGTTTCCATCTTCTTGGGTGTACAGCCCAATCAAGATCATCAGTTATCACCCAAACGACGTGAAGACCTCCGGTCTTCGACCATCGTCTTCATCTTCGACTTATCGTCGTATCAGTTATTCAGAATGGGATAAACCCGGTCTTTCCGAATAACTCGCGTATATTTTAAATAAGTGTTACACAAACACAACATACGCCTCATTCCAATTCATTAGTCACTAACCGTAAATTAATCAAGAGAATAATTTCCCAAATATTAACCCCGAAGGCCGAAACCAACATCAGATCAATATCCAGAAAACCATTCTACTTGGCTAACCGACAGTTAGTTTCTAAATTTCACATTCATAGGGAAAAATTCCCATTAATTTTATCAAAGATAAATTCCTTGAATTTATTCTTTAATCCATTTTTGAATATCAATTCAAACTAGTCGGGATTAGCGAACCTTACCGAAGTAATCATTTTTTTAATTTCCCAATCCCAACCTATTCATCCCATGAAGTAAAACTGGTAATACTTCATATCTAACACCACAGTGTTATCGGTAAATTCAATTACCATTTCACATTCAAATCTAATTAAAGATTTAACTATCGCCTGGAGCAAAACTGGTGATACTCCATTTTCGATCTTTTCAATCTAATTAAAGATTCATTAAAACTCCACTTAGTTTTAATCGTTAACTGGGTTAAAGAATCAGTGTCATTTAAAACACAATTCACGATAAACCCAAAGTCACATTCATTAATTATCGGGTTAAAGAATAAGTGTTATTTAAAACACTGTTCACGATAAACCCAAAAATCAATATCAATTCAATTCCAATTAAATATTATTTAATTGGTACACTTCATTAAATCTAAATAAAAAGATTTAATCTTTTCTCAACTGGGTTCAAGAACAGTGTTAGTGAAGACACCATTCACGACAAACCCAAATCACATTCGATATTCAATACAAGGCTCTGAATAGAAAATATATCGGCTTATATTCAATATCGAATTCTACGACTAACAAATGTCGTATTGGAAATAACGATATAAATATATATCTTTCAAATTTCCATAACAACCCCTGTATAATCACGAATTCCAACATCGAAATATTCCGAGGACAATTTCGATTCAAATCTACTCCAATGCAATCATTGGAAATTTTGATTATTTTTAAAACCCTTTTCAAATTCAATTTATTTATTTAAAAATAAATAGAATTATAATCCTAGTTCAAAACTAGTTCATTTCGATAAAAATCTATTTTTATCTTTTCAAATATGGAGTTTTTCATCCCAATTCTTCACAAATCATTTCTTATGATTTTACACAAATTATTACTATTTTTAATAATTTTATCAAGGCCCGTACAGTCGATTTCCATCAATGGCCATCGAACTGCACTTACAGCGACCTTTTTCAAATTTGATTTGGACATAATTCCAAATCCAACCGTTAGATTTCAAATTTCTAATATTCATTAGAAAGCTCTTTTCGATACGAACCCAACGGTTCCGGTTTTAGGAGAATCCGACGGTCGGATCTCCCGTAATGTCCGTTTGAAATAAATGGTCAAAATTCGCGAACTGCCGCGGCGCGGCGCGTTCTATTCAGGCCATTATATTATATATATAATATATATTTCGTCGATTTCTATTTAAAACGAATTATATAAATAGTTTTGAATTCGTTTCAAAAGCAATTTCAACTTCCTTTTCAATTCAAATCAAAATTGAATTCTTCTTTATAAATTCGTTTTAAAATTCTTTTCTATTCAATTCAAATTTCAATTCAATTTGAATTCATTTCAATTCGCTTTCAATTCCATTTGAATTCGTTTTCAATTCATTTCGAAATCGTTTTCAATTCAATTCAATTCGAAATCGTTTTCAATTCAATCTATTTCGAAATCGTTTTCAATTCAATTCATTTCGAAATCGTTTTCAATTCAATTCATTTCGAAATCGTTTTCAATTCAATTCATTTCGAAATCGTTTTCAATTCAATCTATTTCGAAATCGTCTTCAATTCAATTCATTTCGAAATCGTTTTCAATTCAATTCAATTCGAAATCGTTTTCAATTCAATCTATTTCGAAATCGTTTTCAATTCAATTCATTTCGAAATCGTTTTCAATTCAATTCATTTCGAAATCGTTTTCAATTCAATCTATTTCGAAATCGTTTTAAATTCAATTCATTTCGAAATCGTTTTCAATTCAATTCATTTCGAAATCGTTTTCAATTCAATCTATTTCGAAATCGTTTTAAAATCGATATAAATATCGATCCACGTCAAAATGGCGTCAATCTAATCAACACGGCTTCATAAATTTCTATTTTTCAAATATTTCTTTTTCAAATATTTCTTTTTCAAAATAGTTGTTATTATCAAAATATTTCGTTCAACACATGACCAATCTCAATGAATGAGTACTGTCAACACATGAACTTTTATTTTATATTATCCTTTGTTTTTCAAATTGGAATGAGGCCCAATCAATTACCATATAAAGTTAATTATATGGATTTACATACAACACATGTATATAATAGCAACGATAGATAATCAACCATCAACCAAAGTGCACTACACTGTATAAGCATCAAATATAGATATCTAACGCTTATAACAGCCTGTCAATCAATCGATCGACATATTTAATCAGTCAGGATGAGTGAACTTCAAATTTCATCCCAACACCCGTGTGGGGTTTCAACCAATCAAACACATATTTTATTTGTGCAGTTGGGCGATGTGTAAAATTTATCATCCCAATCCATGTCAGTCAAATCAGTGTACATAAACAAACCGTCTGGTTTGTAAATGAATATTTTATTTTATTCACTTCACGTTAAAAACTATATTTTTAACGATAAAACCTTTTATTTCAACCTATGAATTTCTATTCAATTCATTTATTCAATAAAATGATATTTTTATTTTTCTAACATATTTTAGAAAATTTCGGCGGTATAACGGCACGATACTAGAAACGGGACGAGGCCTAGCCTTATCCCCGGTCTAGTGAAGGCCCACGCCATTCACACATCAATCATATCAATTTCAATTTCACCAAAACAATCAAATCCAAATCAAATAATCTAACCAACTACACAATCAATCAAACAAGTCCATGGTCTGTGGACGGGTGTCGGGTGCTTCTAATAAGCACCGTCTGCATCCTAGTATATATATATATATAACTAGAAAAGTAGAATTTGAGTGAGAAGTTCTCACCGATAGCTATCCTAGCTCCACGGCACTTCATTTGCAGAAGTCTTCGTCGTTTCGCCTTTTTGTCATCTTCGTTGTCCGCTTTCACTACATATGTAAAAATCACATTTTTACCTCGCTATTCAATATATAAGAAATCGAATTTTTATTTCGAAGTTCTATATATAAAAATCATATTTTTAATTATCGAATAATCATTTCCTACATTTTCAAAACCTTGTGATATACACATATTCAAAACTTTGTGATATAGATATATTTTCAACAATGCTAATTTTTATATTTAAAAATCATTTCAAATTTATATTTTCTATTTAAAGTTTTAACCTTTTTCTATTTAAAGTTTTAACCTTTTTCTATTTAAAGTTTTAACCTTTTTCTAATCAGTTTTTAAATCATTTAAAAAAATCCAGTTTTTAAAATCCTTAATCATTTAAAAAGAATCAGTTTATAATTCTTTTTAAATCTGTTTATGCAGTTTTTAAAAAAACAGCTTTTACATCCCTTAAAAAAACAGTTTTTATATCATTATCAAATCAGTTTTTAAAACTTTAACAAATCAGTTTTTTTTTTCCTAAAAAAAACAGTTTTTATAACTTTAAAAAAATTCAGTTTTTAAATTCTAAAACAAAGAAACAGTTTTTAAAATTCTTTTCAAATCAGCTTTTATAACTAAAGAAAATAATACAGTAATTAGTTTTAACAAAACAAAATTAAAAATAAAAATAAACTAACCTAGTTCTTACCGCAGATCTCGAAGTGGAGGAGGGAAGAAGAAGAGGGCGGCTCGGCGATGCAGGGTGGTGGTCGGTGGTTCAGTGGTGTCGCGATGAGGTGTTCGAGGTGGAGGCTCCGACTGCGTCGCGACTGGGAAGGGTGCTCGAGATGAAGGCGGCTTCGAAGTGGGGCGCGGCGTCGAGGGTTCGTCGGCGGCAAGGGTAAGGCGGCGGCGATTAGGTTTTTCTTCTTTTTTTCTTTTTCTTTTTTTTATTTTCTTTCTGGTAAATGAATGAGGAATCGGGGGGGGGGGGGGCAAGCAGAAGAGAAAAGGGGGAAATAGATTTTTTTTTATATTTTATTTTATTATTTATTTTTGCCAAAGGGTTGACTTTTATATCCGACCTCGAAACGAGGCCCACCGCCTGTCGTCCATAGCGTTTTACCCCCATTCCGAACACAATGGGATATGTATCGTAAGCTGGTTTGATCGTTACAATCAGTTTCCGTTGAATTTACAATTTAAATCCTTATATTGAATTTTAAACGTACATTTCAAATTACCGGGGTCACATACTAACTAGAAAAATTCCAGAAAAATATTTTCTAGCTTCGTATTGACGATACGGTCCTAACAAAACTAGTTTCGTCGAATTCTGAGACCGTATGAAAAATGGCCAATTTCCAGTCGATTAAAATCCACTGAAAATGGTCAAACGCATTTTCCTTTGCCACGCTCACATATTGATTCGAAAAATTATGAAATTTGGAATCTAGCAATAACTTGACATCACGGACCCAACAAAAGTGGTTTCGTCGAAATCCGAGGTCATTTGCAAAATGTCCATTTTTAAGGGCCTGAATTCCATAGCGACTATTCAGAATTTTCAACTGGACATATCTTTTGATTCCCGCTACGAACTTTTGATTTTTCGGATTCGTTGGAAAGATATTCACTATTAGATTCCATTATTTTTGGTTTCACTAAAATCCGGATTGTTTTGCACCCGGTACATTCAATTGAAGTTTGAAATCGAATTATCGAACTACCGCGCCATTTTCAATTCTATTTATAATTATATGTAATTATTTATATTCTAACGACGACGCGTATAAATATATTCGTTCGAATTATATTCAAAATAAATTTCTCGTCGATTTTATTTTAAATAATCAAAATTCGCTAAAATTGCCAAAATAAAAATTTTAAACTGGCCCAGATTTTCCGGGTTGTTACATAGGGCCCACGCCCAAGGAGAGGGGCTGACGGGCGGTGCAGGGGGTCTGATTGGCCGGAGGGGAGGCGGGGGTGCTGGTGGCAGCGGCGATGGGGGTGATTTGGGATTAAGGTTTTGCAAACTGGAAGAGGGAAAGAGGAGGAGAGAGAGGAGAAAGAGGAGGAGGGCTAACGGCAACCGACGGTGGTGGGGATGGAGTGCGGCAGCGTCACGTAGGGGAAGGAAGCCACTAAAAGAGAAAATGAAGAAAGGAGGAAGAGGAAAAAAGTTAGTGAAGAGAAGGATGAAAAGTGATTATATACTCGTTTCTCGAATCACTCGACTACAAACGATCTCCGTTTGCAACGAATTTCGGATACGAGATAGTACATGTCAAGTCGAATCCAATGAATCAAGTTTCGTTGAATTCCGAGTTCGTTTGACCTTCCACTAAAATTCTCAAAGATGCTCAAATAAGCTTCAAAAATGAGATTTTAGCATACCTTTTCTTCTTGTACGCCCAAATGCAAACTTCAAAAATCATGGCCTTTTCGATTTAACCATTATTGAACTATACGAATCCAGAAAAAAAAACGGAATCGAATTCTGTGGTCATCTCAATAATGTTCCTTTGTAAACGGATCACCTGTTTTTTCCCTGAACTGTTTTATCGCGCACGACCACATACTCTCCGTTCGATGCGCATTTTGGAACTCAACAATGATTTGTCATTATGAATCCAAAAAAAAATTATCTCGTCCAATTCTGAGCTCCTAGCAAAATTTCATTTTTTAAGGGCTATGCGATGACTTTAAAAATCGAATTTTTAAAATGTTCAAAAAAAGCTTATAAATCAATTTAATAATTTTACTAAGTTTGTTTTAAGTCAAATAAAATATAAAAGCTAATTTTAAAATTATTCTCAAATTTTATTTAGCAAAAATAACCAATTTATATTCACACTTTCATTAAAATAGCTTAAATTAAAATTTTAAATTGGTTCTGAAAATACGGGTTACTACAGCCTTCCCCACTTAAAACTTTTTCGCCCTCGAAAGAGAACGGAGCTGAAAGTTGTTTAACTAACCAACTCAATTTCCATTCTGGCTTGAGTTCTTCAACTTTTCAGTTTCTAAAAATTCTAAATTTCTCTAAAATTTGGCTGACACCCTAAATTTCTGAAACATTTTGCCATAACCTCCTTTGTACGTGGAGGGCCTGAAAAAATTATTGGGCCATATTAGGCACCCAATAAATCATATATATCACATACAAATCAACTGTGAATTATCTATGCTCAAGGGAGATGTGTAAAAAAAATCATTCCTTGACCCGGTAACGGGAATTAATCATAATTCTTGTACCGTATCTAAAACAAGAGAGACGTGTACATTTTTGTCATCTCAAGACTTGTGTAGGGTTTGTTATTAAATCCTGCAATTTACCATTATAAATTATTAAGTCCATAATCCGTTTTTGGTCCATCCTGTAATTCAGTCCTCGCCATACAAACATCTTGCTCGTATGCTAATCCAAACCTCGTCATATAAGCACGAAATGCTTATATGGAATATGATATGCGATGCCTTCTTCGGTAGTATGTTATGCAGTGTGATCCATAATTTATTTATTACTATCCTATGGTGTATGTTTTAAATTTCACACAGAACAACCATCACAGCGCATTCAAATCACTCATAGTAGTTATATTATAATAAAATTGCGCAACCAACTCTTTAAAGTGCACATGTTTGCCGGGCATGCAATATATTTCTCTACTCTATGCTAAGCCCTTAACCTGCTTAACAAATATATGTGTATATATATACAATTCTAACTAATTTGCAATTAAATTTAATTTAACTCAATCAAATTAACAAGGGTTTTCGTATATTAAATGTCCAAAATCACCGAAGGTTTTGTCTAATTTATTTAAATCAGACGTCATAAGTAATCCAATAGAAACACAAACAATTAATTGATTAGTTAACTTTCTGAGCATATTATTTTTATATACACAAAAATATATTTTCTAAGATCGGATTATACATATAACCACAAATACATTACTTATAAACATGTCACTCTCTATTCATTCTAGGGCATTACTAACCCCATCTCTAACGAGTTTCTCATTCTAGGATACCACTGATCCTCTCTAATTAATATTCTTAAATAGAATTGTTACTAATTCTATCTCTAAGGAATTCTTTTGTTCTGTTCTAATGTGCCTTGTTCTCAAGCTTTGTAAACCAAAGCTCGGATACCACCTATCACGAACACGACGCATCGGAATGCAGAACGACAGAACTTTTCATTGGCCTTACAACAATTTACATCGGATTACAAGAATATCATAGCACAAATTGTTAGGGAATGCGGAGTGGATCGTTAAGGCAAAACAAACACTAGAGGGGGGTGAATAGTATTTATGAGAATTTAAACAAAATCTAAAACTTATGTGAACTACGAGATGAATCAAACACCACAAACACAATCACAGACACAGATTGAAATACAGATACAAAATAAACAGAAATAAAGATGCAAAAAAGGAAAGAACACACCGGATTTAATACTAGTTCGGATTGCTCCTACGTCCAGTCCCATGCAACTCTGGATTGCATAGAGTTTTATTACTACATCAAAATCCAATTACAACCTCCCTGATTTCACGGCTACAAGGGTGTGACAACCCCAATTTCGAAAGACCAATTTTTTTTTTTAAATTCCAATCTATCGAAACTCAGAATGGTTTGCTTTGGTATCCTGTAGAAAAGACAGAGACTGTAACAACCCGGAATTTTGGAACCAATTTAAAATTTTTATTTTAGCAATTTTAGTGAATTTTGGATATTTAAAATAATTTATTTTAAATAATAATGACTAGAAATTTATTTTAATCGAAGTTGGAACGAATATATTTATTTTAATTATAAAAGGAGTTAGAAATAACGTGGTAGTTTGAAAATTTGAATTTGAACTTTGACTGAATGTACAGGATACAAAATAAATCGGATTTTGGTGAAATAAAAAATATTTAAATTTGTTTAAAAATATCTTTCCAACGAATCTGAAAAATTAAAATGTCATAGCGGGAATAAAAAGTTATGGCCAGTTAAATATTCAGAATAGTCGCTATGGAATTTAATATAATATATAGCCTCTAAAAATAGCCATTCTGCAAACGACCTCCGTATTCGACGAAACCACTTTGGTTGGATCCGAAATGTCAAATTATTACTAGATTCCAATTTTCATAATTTTTGGAATTAATATGTGAGCGTGGCAAAAAAACCGTGTTTTGTCAATTTTAATCAAATTGGATCGACCAGAAAATGGCCATTTTTCAAACGATCTCCAAATTCGACGAAATTAATTTTGTTAGGACCATTGGAGTCAGTATGTTGCCCCGGTAAATTAACATGTACGTTTAAATTCAATATATATTAATTTATATTTTAGTTTTGACAAAAACTGATCAAAATAGTTGAATTGGCTTACCAGATATATTCCATTGTGTCCGAAATGAGGGTAATTAGCTAGGAACAACAATCATTGGGTTTGATTTGGAGTTCATATCAGTAAGCAAGATATTTTTGAATTAAATATTAATAAAATTAAAATAAAAAAGGGGTTTATAGATATCCTAAAGATCGAAACCCTAGCTCACAAACAGGTAGCCGTCGGGTTCAAATGAACGGCCATCAAGCTACGAAATTCCGCCTAAAAATTCTTCAAATTCACTTACTAATTCAGGAAGATTTCAAAACAAATTCGGTGGAGATTTCCGTGCTTTTCAGTTCGATACAGATGAGATGGGTTTTCGTTTCATGGTTTGATACAGATAAAATTCTTCAAATTCACTTACTAATAATCATTTTATCGAATTCTGAAATCGACTAGGGTGAGAATTCTTTTCAAAATAATTAAAATTTATTAATTATTATCGTGTTTAGAAATTTTTTCATATACCTTGTTAAATTCAGTTTGTTGTTGTATGCGATTTGATTTTGATTGATTGATGTTATTGTGGTGATCTGTGATTTAATGGAATATAATGTAAAAATAGAAATTGGAAACAAATAAAAATATTTCTTTTTATTTGTGATGTTGAATTAGAATTGTAAACAAATAAAAATATTTCTTTTTATTTGTGATGTTGAAATAGAAATTGTAAACAAATAAAAATATCATTTTTATTTATTATGTTGAAATTAGAATTGTAAACAAATAAAAATATCATTTTTATTTGTTATGTTGAAATTAGAATTGTAAACAAATAAAAATATCATTTTATTATGTTAGGTTAAAAATAGATTTGTATGCAAATAAGAATATCATTTTCAATTGTCATGTTAAAAATGGATTTGCATACAAATAAAAGAATATCATTTTCATTTGTTATGGTTAAACATAGAATTTGTATACAAATAAAAGTAGTCATTTTTATTTGTCAAGTTAAACATTGAATTTATATACAAATAAAAGTAGTCATTTTTATTTGTCATTGTAAATATGGAAATTGTATGCAAATAAAAATATTCATTTTTATTTGTCATGTTAAATATTGAAATTTTATACAAATGAAAATATCCTTTTTATTGGTCATGTTTAAAATAGAATTGTTGTCAAATAGAAATTTCCTTTTTATTTGTCACTAGAAAACATTGAACATGTTATGCAAATAACACTTCTTTATTGTCATTTAAACATTGAAAACATGTCATGAAAATAAATTATCTTTTTATATTGTCATTAGAACATTGAAAACATGTCATGCAAATAAATTATCTTTTTATTTTGTCACTAGAATTATAAACATGTACATATGACAAAATTGTCTTTTTATTTTGTCATTAGAATTAGAAAATATGTCATTTAGTTAGAATATATTTTGTAAATAAATATGTCATTTAGTTAGAACATATTTTGCAAATAAATATGTCATTTAGCTAGAACATATTTTGTAAATAAATAGGTCATTTTGTTAGGACAATGTTATGTTAAGATAAATAGGTCATTTTGTTAGAAAATATTCATGTTAAATAAAAATGTCATTTTGTTAGAAAATGTTATGTTGAAATAAAAATGTCATTTTGTTAGCAAATATTCTTGTTAAATAAAAATGTCATTTTGTTAGAAAATGTTATGTTAAAATAAAAATGTCATTTTGTTAGAAAATATTATGTTAAAATAAAAATGTCATTTTGTTAGAAAATGTTATGTTAAAATAAAAATGTCATTTTGTTAGAAAATATTCATGTTAAATAAAAATGTCATTTTGTTAGAAAATGTTATGTTGAAATAAAAATGTCATTTTGTTAGAAAATATTCATGTTAAATAAAAATGTCATTTTGTTAGAAAATGTTATGTTAAATAAAAATGTCATTTTGTTAGAAAATGTTATGCTGAAATAAAAATGTCATTTTTATCATGATAGTTAAAATAATGTTAATATTAATATTAATATGGAAATTGAAATTAAATTATAAATATTTATTTATAATTTAAACAGTGAAAATTGGTTAAACAAAAAATAATTCAAACCGAATTAGAATTGGTTAAAATTATTAACCAATTATTTATTTATATAAACTGTTGCTGTTTGAAAACCCCACACGGGTATTGGGATGATATTTGACATACACTAGTCCCAATATTTAGCTGTATGTCAATCGATGGATTGACAGTCTTTAATGAGCGTTATTTATTTATTTATTTCAATGCTCACACAGTTGTAAAATTTCACCCTGGATGTGAATGGATTGTTTAATGATTATTTCTCATTATTGATGTATACATGCGATGTATGAAATCCATATAACTGAAATTATATGGTAATTGATTGAGTCGCATTCTGATTCAGAAATAAAGAATATTTTTAAATAAAGAATCTTTTAAATAAAGAATATTTAAAATAATGAATATTTTAAAATAAATTTAATAAAGAATAAAATTATGATTTTTATGTCCATTTTTGGATGGACACGAAAATATAAAAATACGAAGCCGGGTTAAGTATAGAACCGCCATTTTTAACCCAAACGGGTTTATCGATCGACTTTATTTATTTTAAAATGAATATCGAAAAGAAGTAATTTCAAAATCTAATATTTTGAAAATATTATCATTTTAATATGATAAAGATTAGGATATTAAATTTTGATTTAAAATTGAAAATGGAGTTGAAATTGTTTTAAAATGAATTTATAAATATTTTATAAAATACGTTTTAAATACAAATCGACGAAATATACATAATATATATTATATGTATTTAATGGCCTGAATAGAACGCGCCGCGCAGCGACCGTTCGTGAATTTCGACCATTAAGTTCAAATTGATGTAACGGGAGATCCGACCGTCGGATTGTAATAACCCGGAAATTTGAACCAATTTAAAAATTTTATTTTGACAATTTTAATGAATTTTGGATATGTAAAATGATTTATTTTAAATAATAACGACGAGAAATTTATTTTGAATAGAAAAAGAACGTATATATTTATATAGATCGTCGTTAGAATATAAATATTTTATTTTTAATTATAAAAGGAATTGAAAATGGCGCGGTAGTTTGAAAATTCGATTTCAAATGAATGTACAGGATTCAAAATAAACCGAATTTTAGCGAAACCAAAAATATTAGAATCTAATTGAGAATATCTTTTCAACGAATCTGAAAAATCAAAATTTCATAGCGGGATTAAAAAGTTATGTCCAATTGAAAATTCAGAATAGTCATTATGGAATTTTGGCCCTTAGAAATGGAAATTTTGCAAACGACCTTCATTTTTGACGAAACCACTTTTGTTGGATCCGGAATGTCAAATTATTGCTAGGTTCCAAAATTCATAATTTTCTGAATCAATATGTGAGCTTGGCGAAGTAAAACGTGTTTTGTCAATTTCAGTCAATTTCGATCGACCAAAAAATGGCCATTTTTCAAACGATCTCAGAATTTGACGAAATTAGTTTTGTTAGGACCGTATCGTCAATACAAAGCTAGAAAATATTTTTCGAGAATTTTTAGAGTCTGTATGTGGCCCCGATAAATTGAAATGCGCGTTCAAATTCAATATATAGATTTATATTTTGATTTTGACGAAAATTGATCGAAACGATCGAATCAGCTTGAGATACATATCCCATTGTGTTCAGAATGGGGGTAATTAGCTAGTGGCGATAGTCGGTGAGTCTCGTTTGGAGGTCGAAATAAAAAGTTACTTTTTGGTGAATTAAATTAATAAATAATTATATATAACCCTTGGTCAACCCCCTTCTCCCCTTTATCTTGTTCAAAATCGATTCATAAAAAAAAAGAGAAAACGCGTCGCCGCTCCTCTCGCAGCCTCCACCGCCCACCGCAACCTCCGACGCCGGCCTCCCCTTCATCTCCGCCCTCTTCTCTTCACCCACCACCCCTCGCGCCTCTCTCCTCTCCGTATAAACCGCTACCCAAATTGAACGAGACCCGCCGCCAGCCCTCCCCAGGCCCCACCATGACCAGCGCCACCCTCCACTGCCTAGCCGCGCCTCCCCTTGACCTACAGCCCCCAACGCCACCTCCTCAGCCTCCACCAGCGACGATGGACCCCCTTCTCCTCTAAAAACCTAATTTTTGAGTGTTTCTGAACTTGAAAATAACCCCCTGAAGCCCACAACACCTGCAAGCATCCCCTCCTTCGATCGAGAAGCAATGTGAGTCTTATTTGTTTATTTCTTAGATAAAGATTGAATTTTTATGATAGAAAAATAGGGTTTTTATTCTTAATTAGCAAAGGTAATATTTTTAAATATATAAAGGTATGATTTTTATATATGTATGATAATCAAAATATGATTTTTATTTGTTGGGATAAAGCGATAAAAATTTGATTTTTACTATGAACAACGTGAAAAGAATTGCGATGGAACTGGTGGAAAACGAAGTCCGAACCGTTCAGAAATAAAGAATGGCGGAGTGGAACCCTCGGCGAGAACTTCTCACTTTAATTCTTGTTTTCTAGTTAAAACATATACTAGGATGCAGACGGTGCTTAGCAGCACCCGACACCCGTCGTCCACAGACCATGGACGACTTGTTTGATTTTGTTGTGTGGTGAAAATTGATTGTGATGTGGAATGAATGGAAATATATTCGTGTGTTAAAATAAATTATTTATCATTAAAAATATAAATTTAACGTGAATGTGAATAAATCAATATTCATTTACAAATCGAACGATTTTTTATGTACACCCATTTGAAGGATATTGATTGGGACGATAAATTTTATACATCGCCTAACTGCACAAATAATATTCAGTGTTTGTTGATTTGAAACCCCACACGGGTGTTGGGATGATATTTGGCGTACACTAATCCCAATTATTTAGTTGTATGTCAATCGATAGGTTGACAAACAGTTGTGTGGTGCACTTTGGATGATGGTTGATTATTTATCATTGCTATTGTATACATGTGTTGTATAGAATCCATATAAATAACGTTATATGGTAATTGAGTGGGTCTCATTCCAATTTAGAAAATAAATCATATTCATGTGTTGAATAAACAAAAATAGTCATGTGTTGACAATACTCATGTGTTGAGAATATTCATGTGTTGAAACCATTCATGTGTTGAAAATATTCATGTGTTGAAAATATTCATGCATTGAATGAAATATTTATACAACAAAATTCACATTTTTATTGTAAGTAAGAATTAATAAATATTCATGTGTTGAATAAAATATTTATATAATAAAATTCACATTTTTATTTTAAGTAAGAATTAATAAATATTCATGTGTTGAATAAAATATTTATACAATAAAATTCACATTTTTATTGTAAGTAAAAATTAATAAATATTCATGTGTTGAATAAAATATATATTCATGTGTTGAAGAAAATATTCATTTGTGGAATAGAATAACGAAGTTATTGAAATATATAAAGCTGTGTTGATTAGATTTGCGCCATTTTGACGCGAACGATATTTATATCGATTATATTCGTTTTTATAATGAATATAGAAAAGATAGTGATTTCAAAATATAATGTTTTGAAAATATTATCATTTATATATTAATGATAGGGAATATTCAATTTTGATCTAAAATTGTATATGAAGTTGAAATTGTTTTTAAAACGAATTTGAAACAATTTATAAAATACATTTAGAATTGAAATCGATGAAATATATATAATATATATATTATATATATTAAATGGCTTGAATAGAACGTGCCGCGCCGCGGTAGTTCGCGAATTTCGACCATTGACTTCGAATTGACGTTACGGGAGATCCGACCGTCGGATTCTCCTGAAACTAGAACCGTTGGGTTTGTATCGAAAAGAGCTTTCCAATGAATATTAGAAATTTGAAATCTAACGGTTGGATTTGGAATTATGTCCAAATCAAATTTGGAAAAGGTCGCTGTAAGTGCAGTTCGACGACCGTTATTGGAAATCGACTGTACGGGCCTTGATAAAATTATTAAAAATATCAATAATTTGTGTAAAATCATAATAAATGATTTAGAAAGAACTGGGGTGAAAAAACCCATATTTAAAAAGGATAAAAATATATTTTTATCGAAATGAACTAGTTATGAACTAGAATTATAATCCAGTGTTTTTGAATAAATAAATTGGATTTGAAGTGGTTTTAAAAATAATCAGAATTTCCAAGATACGAATTGGAATGGATTTGAATCGAAGTTATCTTCGGAATATTTCGATGTTGGATTTCGTGATTATATAGATATGGTTGTGGAAATTTGAAAGATATATTTATACCATTATTTCCAATACGATATTTGTTGGTTTCAGAATTTGATATTGAATATAAGCCGATATATTTTCTATTCAGAGCCTTGTATTTAATATCAAATGGGATTTTGGGTTCGTCGTGAATGGTGTCTTAAATAACACTGTTCTTGAACCCAGTTTAGAAAAGAATAAATCTTTTAATTAAGATTTAGTGAATTTTTCCAGTTAATTAGTATTTAATTGGAATTGAACTTAAATTGGGTTTTGGGGTTTATCGTGAGCGTTGTTTTGAATAACACATGTTCTTTAACCCGATTTACAATGGAATGTGATTTTGGGTTTATCGTGAACCATGTTTTAGATGACATTGGTTCTTTAACCCAGTTAAAGACAGGATATTGATTTGTGGGAAGATTAAAACTAAGTGGAGTTTTAATGAATCTTTAATTAGAATAAAGTGATCGCGAATCGAGTATCACAAGTTCTTGTTGCAGTCATGATGGGGGTTTCTCACTATGTGGTTTGGTGGCGAACAGTGGGCTCTTACCCCTGCATGTCCCTTGCGAGGGTTGGTTGTTGTGTGCTGACAGTCGAGAGGCTGGCTGTAAAACAAGTGATACTGGGGGATCATGTGGGGGCCACGGTGGGTATTACCTGCTGCTTGGGGGATGAAGGGATGGTTGCAAAGCCTACCGGATTTCGTCAATTGTTACATTTGGTATCAGAGCTTTGGTTTACAGAGCTCGGAGAACAAGGCACATTAGAACCAAACGAAAGAATTCCTCATAGATTGGATTAGTAATATCCAGTGGGAATGACTCGTTAGAGATGGGATCAGTAGTATCCTAGAACGAGTGCGAAGAGTATATTTTTAAAAATGAAAATGAATTTTGTTTTAAAAATTTAAGCCTTATTCAACGTATTTGAATATTTATTTGTATTGATTTGGACAATCCAGTATATAAAGATTTTGCATATACGTCTGATCCGCGTGCATTTGAAGTTTTAATATACTGGATATATATAGAATCACACTCTACTCGCCCGGGGATGATACTGGTAATTGTGATCACATTACCAGTATTTATGTTCGAGTTTCAAAAGTTGGATATTTATATATTTCCAATTGACTGGTGTGAGAACCAAAATATAGTTAGAATATATTGTTGTGATTTGGCATCAAAAACATGATTTTCTGTATATATATCAAAATTATGAATTTGAAACGATAATCCACCAATTGATTGTTGATTGTGTTGTTTGATTATTGGTTGATTAATTAGGATTTGAACCATTTAACCAAATTGTACCAAATATTGAACTGTATTGAAAATTGTTTGGAATTGCACGCATATACATGTGTATCCATTGAACAGGTCATAGCAGGGAAGCTAAGCAGAGGAATAAAATTGTTTGCCCGACAAATCGGTACATGTTTATTGTATTTCTTGGGTTTTTGACGATTTTATGAGCCGATTGGCTAGCCGCTTGGTTGTTTCTTTTTCTTTTTGGATTGGAGAGGCCTGTATGGCAATTTCGGGATTTTCCCGGTGCTCCCGTGCAGGGGAGCTTATGGCGAAATTTTTCGAAAATTTAGGGTGTTAGCCAAATTTTTGAAGAATTTGAAAAGTTCTTAAAAACTGAAAAGCTAAAGAACTTAAGCCATAATGAAAATAATGAAAGTTGAGTTGATTAGTTAAACAACTTTCAGCTTCGTTTCTTTTCGGGGACGAAAAGTTTTAAGTGGGGGAGATTGTAATAACCCGGAAATCCTAACCAATTTAAAAAATTTATTTTGACAATTTTAGTGAATTTTGGATATTTAAAATGATTTATTTTAAATAATAATGACGAGAAATTTATTTTGAATAGAAATAGAACGTATATATTTATATAGATCGTCGTTAGAATATAAATATTTTATTTTTAATTATAAAAGGAATTGAAAATGGCGAGGTAGTTTGAAAATTTGATTTCAAATTTCAAATGATTGTACAAGATTCAAAATAAACCGGATTTTAGCAAAACCAAAAATATTAAAATCTAACTGAGAATATCTTTCCAACGAATCTGAAAAATCAAAATTTCATAGCGGGAATAAAAAGTTATGTCCAATTGAAAATTCAGAATAGTTCGCTATGGAATTTTGGCCCTTAGAAATGGAAATTTTGCAAACGACCTTCGTTTTCGATGAAACCACTTTTGTTGGATCCGGAATGTCAAATTTTTGCTAGGTTCCAAAATTCATAATTTTCTGAATCAATATGTGCGCATGGCGAAGTAAAACGTGTTTTGTCAATTTTAGTCAATTTCGATCGACCAGAAAATGGCCATTTTTCAAACGGTCTCAGAATTTGACGAAATTAGTTTTGTTAGGACCGTATCGTCAATACAAAGCTAGAAAATATTTTTTGGGAACTTTTAGAGTCTGTATGTGGCCCTGGTAAATTGAAATGCTCGTTCAAATTCAATATATAGATTTATATTTTGATTTTGACGAAAATTGATCAAAATGATCGAATCAGCTTATGAAACATATCCCATTGTGTTCGGAATGGGGGTAATTAGCTGGGGACGACAGTCGGTGGGTCTCGTTTGGAGGTCGAAATAAAAAGTTACTTTTTGGTGAATTAAATTAATAAATAATTGTGTATAACCCTTGGTCAACCCCCTTCTCCTCTTTATCTCGTTCAAAATCGATTTATATAAAAAAAAAACTGCACCACCGCTCCCCTCGCAGCCGCCACCGCCCACCGCAACCTTCAACGCCGACCTCCCCTTCATCTCCGCCCTCTCCTCTTCACCCACCACCCCTCGCGCCTCTCTCCTCTTCGTATAAACCGCTACCCAAAACGAATGAGACCCGCCGCCAGCCCTCCCCAGGCCCCACCACGACCGCCGCCACCCTCCATCGCCTAGCCGCGCCTCCCCCTGACCTGCAGCCCCCAACGCCACCTCCTCAGCCTCCACCAGCGACCATGAACCCGCTTCTCCTCTAAAAACCTAATTTTTGAGTGTTTCTGAACTTGCAAATAACCCCCTGAAGCCCACAACACCCGCAAGCATCCCCTCCTTCGATTGAGAAGCAATGTGAGTCTTATTTGTTTATTTCTTAGATAAAGATTGAATTTTTATGATAGAAAAATAGGATTTTTATTTTTAATTAGTAAAGGTAATATTTTTAAATATATAAAGGTATGATTTTTATATATGTATGATAATCAAAATATGATTTTTATTTGTCGGGACAAAGCGATAAAAATTTGATTTTTACTATGAACAGCGTGAAAAGAATTGCGATGGAACTGGTGGAAAACGAAGTCCGAACCGTTCAGAAATAAAGAATGGCGGAGTGGAATCCTCGGTGAGAACTTCTCACTTTAATTCTTGTTTTCTAGTTAAAATATATACTAGGATGCAGACGGTGCTTAGCAGCACCCGACACCCGTCGTCCACAGACCATGGACGACTTGTTTGATTTTGTTGTGTGGTGAAAATTGATTGTGATGTGGAATGAATGGAAATATATTCATGTGTTGAAATAAATTTTTTATCGTTAAAAATATAAATTTAACGTGAATGCGAATAAATAAATATTCATTTACAAATCGAACGATTTGTTTATGTACACCCATTTGAAGGATATTGATAGGGACGATAAATTTTACACATCGCCCAACTGCACAAATAATATTCAATGTTTGTTGATTTGAAACCCCACACGGGTGGATGATATTTGGCGTACACTAATCCCAATTATTTAGTTTTATGTCAATTGATAGGTCGACCAACAGTTGTGTGGTGCACTCTGGATGATGGTTGATTATTTATCATTGCTATTGTATACTTGTGTTGTATAAAATCCATATAAATAACGTTATATGGTAATTGAATGGGTCTCATTCCAATTTAGAAAATAAATCATATTCATGTGTTGAATAAACAAAAATAGTCATGTGTTTACAATACTCATGTGTTGAAACCATTCATGTATTGAAAATATTCATGTGTTGACTGAAATATTTATACAATAAAATTCACATTTTTATTGTACGTAAGAATTAATAAATATTCATGTGTTGAATAAAATATTTATACAATAAAATTCACATTTTTATTGTAAGTAAGAATTAATAAATATTCATGTGTTGTATAAAATATATATTCATGTGTTGAAGAAAATATTCATTTGTGGAATGGAATAACGAAGTTATTGAAATATATAAAGCCGTGTTGATTAGATTTGCGCCATTTTGACGCGAATGATGTTTATATCGATTATATTCATTTTTATAATGAATATAGAAAAGAAAGTGATTTCAAAATATAACATTTTGAAAATATTATCATTTATATATTAATGATAGGGAATATTCAATTTTGATCTAAAATTGAATATGAAGTTGAAACTTTTTTTAAAATGAATTTGAAACAATTTATAAAATACGTTTAGAATTGAAATCAACGAAATATATATAGTATATATATATATATTATATATATTAAATGGCCTGAATAGAATGTGCCGCACCGCGGCAGTTCCCGAATTTTGACCATTGACTTCGAATTGACGTTACGGGAGATCCGACCGTCGAATTTTCCTGAAACTGGAACCGTTGGGTTCGTATCGAAAAGAGATTTCCAATTAATATTAGAAATTTGAAATCTAACAGTTGGATTTGGGGTTATGTCCAAATCAAATTTGGAAAAGGTCTCTGTAAGTTCGACAACCATTATTGGAAATCGATTGTACGGGCCTTGATAAAATTATTAAAAATATCAATAATTTGTGTAAAATCATAATAAATGATTTAGAAAGAACTGGGGTGAAAATCCCATATTTTAGAAGGGTAAAAATATATTTTTATCGAAATGAACTAGTTATGAACTAGAATTATAATCCAGTTTTTTTTGAATAAATAAATTGGATTTGAAGTGGTTTTAAAAATAATCAGAATTTCCAATATACGAATTGGAATGGATTTGAATCGAAGTTATCTTCGGAATATTTCGATGTTGGATTTCGTGATTATACAGATATGGTTGTGGAAATTTGAAAGATATATTTATATCGTTATTTCCAATACGGTATTTGTTGGTTTCAGAATTTGATATTGAATATAAGCCGATATATTTTCTATTCAGAGCCTTGTATTTAATATCAAATGGGATTTTGGGTTCGTCGTGAATGGTGTCTTAAATAATACTGTTCTTGAACCCAGTTTAGAAAAGAATAAATCTTTTAATTAAGATTTAGTGAAATTTTCCAGTTAATTAGTATTTAATTAGAATTGAATTTAAATTGGGTTTTGGGGTTTATCGTGAGCGGTGTTTTGAATAACACCTATTCTTTAACCCGATTAACAATGGAATGTGATTTTGGCTTTATCGTGAACCGTGTTTTAGATGACATTGGTTCTTTATCCCAATTAAAGACAGGATATTGATTTGTGGGAAGATTAAAACTAAGTGGAGTTTTAATGAATCTTTAATTAGAATAAAGTGATTGAGAATGGAGTATCACCAGTTTTGCTCCAAGCGATAGTTTAATCTTTAATTAGATTTGAACGTGAAATGGTAATTAATATTTACCGATAACATCGTGGTGTTAGATATGGAGTATTACCAGTTTTGCTCCATGGGATGAATAGATTGTGATTAGGAATAAAATAAATGATTACTTCGGTGTGGTTCGCTAATCCCGACTAATTTGGAAAACCTTAACATGGTTTGAAATGATATCCAAAGGAAGATTAAAGAATAAATTTAGAAGAATTTATCTTTGATAAAATTAATGGGAACCTTTCCCTAAGAATGTGAATATTTGAATACAAGAATATTCTGAATTGGAATGAGGCGTATGTTGTGTTTGTGTAACACTTGTTTATTATATACGCGAGTTATTCGGAAAGGCCGGGTTTATACCCATTCTGAATAACTGATTCAACGATAAGTCGAAGATGAAGACGATGGTTGAAGACCAGAGGTCTTCTCATCGTTTGGATGATTGTTGATGATCTTGATTGGGTTGTACACCCAAGAGGAGGGAATCAGTTGGTGATCGTCTAGACGTACCTGGAGATCGATGGATATGCGAGGAATATGGTTCCTCCGATTTCGTTCAGACCCAGAACGAACTTGTAAATGGACCGTGTGACTGACATTGGATTTTATTCTGTGTGATTGATCTCTATTAAATATATATCTGTTTGGCGGTGGAGAATTTATTCTCTTGCTTAACGCCCTTCTCTGAGACGTACGAGCTCAGAGGTTATATATTGATGGATATCAATCGCATGGCATGAATTGCCTGTGTGGCATGCCTAAGTGGCAAATGATCAAGGCTTCTGTTGAAAAGCAAAGTCTTTTGGTTGATGATCATAGCACGGCCTATGTGGCACAGCTTTGTGTATAGCGTTAATTCACGAGCCTCACACCTCGGTATGAGTCAAAAACGGGATAGTGACTGCAAGGAGAGCAAGACGTTTCTTTCTAGCTATGGGTGATGTCAGTGACCTACCAGCCCTGACATTTATATACTTTTTACCTATGTGGTTGTTGGATGCGAGGCGCCTCGGATATAGGTCTGATAGGACCGGGAAACGTGTGTTCAGGAATTGCCAATCCTCAAAATTAAGAGAGGACCGGCCCTGAAGATCCAGGATCACTGTGTGTGGTCCTGAGACATTTGCTAGAGTGTCTCGAACGGAGAGGAGCTTGCCCCTTGCCTCGACTCATGACGGAAATCCAATTTCCAATACGTGACATTTCGGTTTTATTTGTAGAGCCTAGTATTGGCGACATAGTAGCATGGGATGCTATGCCGTCTAGGATTGATACATTTATATTTGAAGTTATTTTGACACTATACACTTATAATAGTGTCAAATGATTTTTTTTAAACGTATCAAGCATTATTTGGCTATTATAAGGAAAAACCCTATCCTCCGGCTTGCGTTGCATTGTGTGATGGGACCTGGGTCTTATAGTAGCTTCATTTTTCCAAAAGGCATTGCGTTGTTTATTCTATGCACTAGTATCCTTGGGAGGAAACCCGTTCCGTGTTATATGGAGTGGTCCCTTGAATTACTCTCTTTTAAAGTAAAGTTTAAATAACTGTTTTAGTTCTCACACCAGTCACATGGCTGACTTGGAGTTTATTGTTTTAACCTAAACTCTGGGTGCCCCTATTTCCACACGGGCAGCTAGTAGTTTTGGTTTTGCAGATTTATATTCATAGGATCCTGGTTTATAGCCGGAACGATACTCGGAAAGCTCTGTATCCGTGTATTTCTTTCAGTTGTGTTTTGTATTATTTTTCCATTGCAGTGATGCATTTAAATCTCTGATATTTCATGGTGTGTAATATTTATTCATACTCTGTATATTCTTGTATTCTGATGGTATTGTTGTAATAAGAAATGAAATGTTCTTCTGTTTGCATGCCGATTTGTCGTGTTCTCAAAACAATCAGGGGTTTCGAACGGTCTCGGTCGGTTTAGCGATCGATTCGGATCGAGCAAAATGCAATTGTTACACGGATTTTGCTAAAACCAGACTTGTTGGGTTCGTATCGAAAAGAGCTTTCCAGTGAATATAATAGATTTGAAATCTAACGGTTGGATTTGGAATTATGCCCAAATCAATTTCAGAAAAAGTCGTTGTAAGTGCAGTTCGGTGGCCGTTATTGTAAAACCAACTGTACAGGCCTTAATAAAATTATTAAAAATATGGAAAAATTATGTAAAATCATAATAAATGATTTGAAAAGAATTTGGATGAAAATTTTCAATTTTGTAAAGATAAAAATATATTTTTATCGAAATGAACTAGTTACTAACTAGAATAAATCTTTAAATGAAGATATAATGACGTTTTCCAATTAATTAATATTTAATTGGAATTAAATAAAATAAATTGGATTTTTGGGTTTGTCGTTAATGGTGTCTTAAATAACACTGTTCTTAAATCCCGTATGAAAAGAATAAATCTTTTAATTAAGTTATTTGAGTGTCCAATTATATTTAGTAATTGGAATAAAATGAAATGTGAATTGGGTTTATTATGAACTGTTTTTTTTAACGACATTTGTTCTTTAACCCAATTAACAGTGAAGATATGATTTGAAATTTATAAATCTTTTTATTAAGATTTAATGGAAAATTTCCAAAGTAAAGTTTTCCAATTTAATAAAAGAAATTGGAATTGAATGGAATTCGATTTAATAATAATCGAGATGAGCTTCTGTAAAAGAAGACCGTTATTATATATGGAATTTAAAAGGCTTTGCCTTTATTCCATTTATATTATTTGTCTGATACGGAAATTTGTATTGATTATATATTAGTTTGATTTCTGTGAAAATTCCATATTTAATGGAAGATGATTTTGGGTTTATTATGAACTGTGTTTTTAACGACATTTGTTCTTTAACCCAATTAACAGTGAAGATATGATTTGGAATTTTCAAATCTTTTTATTTAGATCTAATGAAATTTTTCCAAAATAAAGTTTTTCAATTTAATATATTAAATTGGAATTGAATGGAATTCGATTTGGTAATAATCGAGATGAGCTTCTGTGGAAGAAGACCGTTACTATATATGGAATTTAAAAGGCTTTGCCGTTATTCTATTTATATTATTAGTATGATACGGAAATTTATATCGATTATATATTGCTCTGATTTCAATGAAGGTTCCATATTTAATGGAAGATGAATTTGGGTTTATCGTGAACAATGTTTTTAGATAACATTCTTTAACCCAGTTAAAGACAAGATTAATTTCTTAAAGTTAAATAATCATAAAGTAATGATTTTCTATATTAAAACCAAATTGGAGTTTTAATGAATCTTTTAGAAGAAGATTAAAGAATAAATTTAAAAGAATTTATCTTTGATAAAATTAATGGGAACCTTTCCCTAATAATGTGAATATTTATCTAAAAGAATATTCTGAATTGGAATGAGGCGTATGATGTGTTTTATAGCACTTTATTATTGATTATAAAATAGCGAGTTATATAGAAATACCGGGTTCAACACATTCTGAATAATTACTACGACAATTATAAGTCAAAGATGAAGACGGTGGTTGAAGACCGGAGATCTTCATATCGTTTGGAGGATTACTGATGTCTTAATTGGGAGGCATCCCAAGAAAAGGTAATAAGTGGTGATCGTCCAGAAGTACTTGGAGATTGACGGATATGCGAGAGACTCACTTCCGTATTGGACATATGGAACGAGGAATAAGGTGTCTCTAGTTTCGCTCAGACCCAGAACAGACTTGTAAATGGATGTATGTCTGACATTGGATTTTATTCCGTGATGATTGATTTATATTAAATATATATCTGTTTGGTGGCGGTGAATTTATTTTCTTGCTTAACACCCTTCTCTGAGACGTACGAGCTCGGAGGTTATATACTGATAGACATCAGTCACATGACGTGAATTGCCAGTGTGGCATGCCAAGGTGCAAATGATCAAGGCTTGTTGTTGAAAAGCAGAGTCTTGTGGTCGATGATCAAAGCACTGCTTTATTTAGCATAGCTTTGTGTATAGCGTTACTTCGTGAGCCTCACACCCTAGTATGAACCGGAAACAGGAGAAGGATCCAGGGAGAACATGCCTTTCTTTCTAGCTAGAAGTGGTGTCATGGTATGGATCCCAGACATTTTTACTTGTGTGGATGATGGAAAACGAGGTACCTCGGATTGGAGTCCCTAGCGGCTCTTGATTTATGCCCCATAGGGCAGAGAAACATATTGTTTAGGAATTATATATTATCCACTAACGTAAGTTATGGACCGGCCCTGTGGCTCCAGGTGCAGTTGCAACTGAGTCCTGAGGCTCAGGCTAGAGAGTCTCGAATTCGGTAAGGGCGATCCCTTGCCTTGGTTCATGATGGAAATCCAACTTCCAATACGACACCATGCGGTTTTGATTATAAAACTAGTATGGCCACATAGTATATGGTAGCTATGCCGTCTATGATTGATACATTACGATTGAAAATGTTTTTGAAACATATATACACTAATAATAGTATCAACTATGTTTATACGTATCAAGCATATTTTGGCCATTATAAGGTAAAACTCTATCCTCCGGTTTGCGTTGCATTGTGTGACGGGACTTGAGTCTTATAATGACATCATTTTTCCAAAAAGCATTGTGTTGTTTAAATGATTTACTTTATTCATCACTGGCAATCCAATGGAGTAAACCCGTTCCGCGTTAGCGGCGTGGTCCTGTGATTAGCCATATTGTTAGATAAGTTAAGTAAAGATTTCTCATACCGGTCCCATGACTGACTCGTAGTTTGTTTCACTTGCAAACTCGGGTGCCCTTATTTCCACATGGGCAGTCGAGTGGCTTGTTTTGTAGATATTTATTTTTTGAGCAGGATTCTGGATTGAAGCTTAAAGCTTGTCCAGAGCAATGATAGTCGTCCACTGCAGTGTATTAAGTTTATTGTAAATTATCTTCCGCTGTATTATATTCGATGTACTCTGATATTATGTACTCTGATGTAACATTTTTATAATGTTTATAAAAGTCTTCTGTTATTTGTTCTGATGTGTTATATGCCCAAAGTTAGCATATGCGGGTTTTAAATGGTCTTGGTCGATTTAGCGATTGATTAGGTCTGGGAAAAATTCGTGTCGTTACAGCTGGTATCAGAGCTTTGGTTAACTCAAATCTTTGGGGTACAACTCGTTAGAACTGAACAAAAAACTCATCAGAGGTAGGATTAGTAATATCCTATAAAAGAATACTCATTAGAGATAGGATCAGTAGCATGCTAGAATGAGATACTCGTTAGAGATGGGGTTAGAAATGCCCTACAATGAGTTAAGAGTGACAAGTTTATAATTAACGTATTTGTGATTATAAACATAATCCGATCTTAGAAAATATGATTTTTGAAAATATAAAAGTTATATATATTGGGAAATCTAATCAACTATTTGATTGATGATTGTGTTGTGTGATTATTAGTTCAACTAATAAAATTAAATTGAAACTAGTAAAAAAAATGAAAGTTGAGTTGGTTAATTAAACAACTTTCAGCTCCGTTCCTTTTCAAGAACGAAAAGACTTTAAGTGGGGGAGATAGTAACCACCCGGAATTTTGGAACTAATTTAAAATTTTTATTTTAGCATTTTTAGTGAATTTTGGATATTTAAAATAATTTATTTTAAATAATAACAACTAAAAATTTATTTCAATCGAAGTTAGAACGAATATATTTATTTTAATTATAAAAGGAGTTAGAAATAGCATGGTAGTTTGAAAATTTGAATTTGAACTTTGATTGAATGTACAGGATTCAAAATAAATCGGATTTTGGTGAAATCAAAAATATTTAAATCTGTTAAAAATATCTTTCCAACAAATCTGAAAAATTAAAATTTCATAGCGGGAATAAAAAGTTATGGAATATTCAGAATAGTCGCTATGGAATTTAATATAATATGCAGCCTTTAAAAATAGCCATTTTGCTTTTGCAAACGACCTCTGTTTTCGAAGAAACTACTTTGGTTGGATCTGGAATGTCAAATTATTGCTAGATTCCAATTTTCATAGTTTTTGGAATTAATATGTGAGCGTGGAAAAAGAAAACGTGTTTTGTCAATTTAATCAAATTGGATCGACCAGAAAATGGACATTTTTCAAACAGTCTCCAAGTTCGACGAAATTAATTTTGTTAGGACCGTATCATCAAAACATAGCTATATTTATTTTTCGGGAATTTTCGGAGTCAGTATGTGGCCCCGGTAAATTAAAATGTACGTTTAAATTCAATATACATTAATTTATATTTTAATTTTGACAAAAACTGATCAAAACAGTTGAACAAGCTTACCAGACATATTCCATTGTGTCCATAATGAGGGTAATTAGTTAGGAACGACAGTCATTGGGTTTGATTTGGAGTTCATATCAGTAAGCAAGATATTTTTGAATTAAATATTAATAACAAATCTATGTATTCTAATGATAAATAAAAGAATAATTTATTTGCATACATTTTTCTATGTATATTTCATTAGAATACATAGAATTTGTTATGCAATAAATGTTTAAAAAAGTCTTCTGTTATTTGTTCCGATGTGTTGTATGCCTAGAGTTAGCGTATGCGAGATTCGAACGGTCTTGGTCGATTTACCGATCGATTGGGTCCGGGCGAAATCCATGTCGTTACAGAGACATAAAATATGTCAGATCTCAAAAAATATCTCACATCGGAATGGATAAAATATGATATAATCAAAATATATCCTTATCGTATTAATAATACTGCCTAACCAGTTTCCAAGGCTATCATGTCCCTACCACAAATCTAACTTGCGAGTATGTTATGAGGAGGGGGTCAGAACACAAGTTCTAGTGACTGGACATAAACTATACACTTTGGATAATCCTACATATACCGTTCAATCATATTTCTTATTTATTAGGTTACTTGGGTTAACAGCACTCGAGGCTTACACACACGTCATACCCATTTTCTTCCCAGTGGATTAACCTAATATAGTATATGTGTAGCTACCCACAATATCGGGTACACACCATGGTACCCCACTCGCACGGTCTGCACCGTAATGCTACCGAAATGCTTGCAGTCCCTCATCTTACGCCGGAGTAACGTACGGATCTCTATATAATAATGTTACGATTAGCATATATCTGCCATCACTACGCTACGTAAGCGTACGGACTGCCACCCACGATCGAATTAGATCTCATACCAGAGTAATGCCCTCAAGTCTACAATATACCACCCAGAGCAGATATGCATGTATCTAGACTGTCCCCCGTACATACTGTTAATTGTAGCTCGATGCCTCAATCGCAGTAATCTAATGTGCACCGAGTTCCGTAGCAGGGCGATACAAGAAACACAGAACTCGGTCGGGAGCTTTTCCATATCTGTACAGGCCCGTCTTTAAAGAGCCTCTATATACAGATATATCTAGGGTCTATTTTCATGGTGGCTATGGCCCCACCTCGGCCCCTCCCTCAACTAGTAAAGACTACAAGAGCTAAGTGACTGCCCCTATGCAAACAATCTAAACATCCATGTGGTGTCTTCCCTCAACCCCTTACCCCGATAGTGAAGGGTGAATGGTATATCGGGTTTAGCTCTAGTTTTTATGCATCCCACTGGCTGTCGATGACGGGTATCTGACGATCTACTATCCTTGTTGGTCGTGACCCTCTACCTCCCAGTTGAGGCAACCGCCGAATCACCCTAGTGTCATTGCGGCATAGCATTCTGACTACATAGCTACTTCTACAGTCAAGGCCCACCCACCTAGTAGTTACGCACAAACCCAATCTCTACGAGCACAGCCTAGGACATCTTTCACCACACAGAGGACTACTAGGAGCGCCTTACATACCTCAGGAAGTCACGTGCTTCCCCTTTCAGTCCTTTGGAGCCGTCAGAACAATCAGATGAATGTACGCTCCCCTTGTGCCTCATAACACCTCGATGATCTACCCCGTTGGGTTATTCACACTCAGATGTACGGACTGGTCCAAGCGCCTCACTTTACTATGTTGTTAGACCCTATGTCTAAACATTCTTTTACGCGCTTGCTTTTCCTTGCCAGGTTTCCTTTTAACTTGGTTATTCCCATTCACACTGAATTCTTATTCAAATTACCAAGTTTCTCCTGCTTATTAATTTCAGTTATAACTTAACCCATTTAAGTTTATTAATAAGCCCACAACATGTTATTCTCCAGATTGTGGCCCAAGGTCTATAATCCACAATCTCTTTTATATTCTTGTTTGATTTCAAAGTCACAATAACATGTTATACTTAATATGTTATTAAGTATCTCTTAATTCACATGTTTTCTAATTAACATGTCACTTACCATTTATGATTAAATATAACTTATTTCATTTCATAAGTTTTCCTCATCCTTTCTCATTTAATCATAATTCCATTTTACATTGTCAATACAACTTATCCCTGTTTACTTAATAACTTAGTTTATTAACTAAGGTCCATTAGTAAGTTTCTCTACCCTTTTATTATAACCTATGTTATAATTTCCTCTTGTCCCTAGGACAAGCCTAAACATTCTTATCAACGGGCTTAAGACTTCCAAGCTTTCAGATTACTTATTTTATAATTAAGCACAACTTCTTATATTTCATATATTTTGCCCCTTTTCTCAACTGGTTTCCGGCTTTCCCCATTTACTACTTACTTAATTTACAATTAAGTGTCTCTTAACTCATTTCACCAATTATCCAATTTGTAACACCCCGAATTTCGGTTAATGCTAAAATTCACAAATTAAAGAATAACTAATCCCAGATGTGGGAATTAGGGGAAACGGGCTGCGTCATTGCGTTCGTCTCGGAAAAATACGCGAAATAGAGTCCGAGTTTGCGTAAAACGGGTACCGTATGAAAGAGATATGGACGAACGAAGTTAGGCAGAAAAACCCGAAACAGGCCAGAAATGCACTGGCGCACTTGTGAAGTGCGCCAGTACAAAAATGCACTGGCGCACTTGTGAAGTGCGCCAGTATAAAAATACACTGGTGCACTTGGGAAGTGCGCCCGTGCCGAGCCAAGAAACCTGCACAGTTTCTAGAGAGTTCTGTGGTTGGGTGCACCAGTTTAGGGTTTGGGCTTGGTCTTAGGGCTGGTTTCTGGAAGGTGCCGAAATCTAAGGGTCCTAATCTAATTTAGGGTTAATCTAATGGCCTAAAACACTCACCTAATCTATAAATACACCCTAATACTACCCTAATTCATACTAAAAATAGAAATGATGCCACCATGCCGCCAAAATCAAACTTGAGAGGAGCCTCCACTAGTTTATGAAGAAAGTTGCAAGCTAATCAACCTCTAATCATCACCATCTTCAAATATAGCAACTAGTTCTACTTCATAAGTTTTCTAATCTTGGTTTTGGTGAGTTTCTATCACTTTAACACCAATTGCTAAAGTAAGTAGATTGGGTGTAATGAGACTTATGGTCTTAAATGCGGATTAGTGAGTTTGAATCATTTGTAATGATATGCTACTCTATGTTTTCCTATGTTTATGCATATTTAATAAGTGGGTTTATGCATGCTTAATAAGTTGGTTTATGCATGTTTAACAATTGGGTTTATGCATGTTTAATAAGTGGGTTTATGCATGTTTAACAAGTGAGTTATGCAAGTTCATATGCAAGTTATGTGTATGATTAAATGCAAGTTTAACATGATATGCAAGTTATGTGTATGCTTATGCAAGTATGTGGATGCTTATGCAAGTATGTGAATGCTTATGCAAGTTATGTGTATGCTTAAATGCAAGTTTAACATGATATGCAAGTTATGCATGCTTATACAAGTATGTGGATGCTTATGCAAGAATGTGAATGCTTATGCAAGTTATGTGTATGCTTAAATGCATGTTATGCAAGTTATGAGAATGCTTATATGCAAGTTCAACATGTTATGCAAGATATGTGTATGATAATATGCAAGTTCATATGCAACATGTTATGCAAGTCATGTGTATGATAATATGCAAGTTTGGGTTAAATGTAGTTGGGTTAATATATGCTCATATATGCAAGTTGACATCCTCTTAACCCATGACAAAGTTATATGCTAAGATTTGGTTAAACCCATGATATTTGTGATGGATCTTCCCTCTATTATGTCATGAAATGAGAACGATTTACGTGGGGAACGATGGGGTTAGTAAATATGTTAATAAAAGTATGATTGGGTATGATTAAGCATACCATAAAAATAAATTAACATAAGTGGGAATTTACCTATTGAGTTAGGTCTACCCCATGGGAATTTACCTATTGAGTTAGGTCTACCCATGATATGAAAAACTTGATATTAATTAGGGATAATTAATATGGGGGTGATTAATTAGGTGTAATTAATCGACTAAGACACGAGGTTGGACTCATTTGTAGTGTAAAACTGCCCGGACCCTACCGGCTTAACCAGTTGCTACAAATGTCAGCCCAATGTGAGAGGTCTTAGCTATAAATTAAATACGTGATTAAAGTAAAGACACGAGGTTAGACTCTGTTATGACGTAAGACTGCCCGGACCCTACCGGCTTAACCAGGCGGTCATAACAGCCAGTCTAATGTGGGAGGTCTTTATGGGAGATCACGGTCTTAATTAATTAAGAAACACTTAACCATATTAGCATGTAGTGGGACATGAGGGGTTAAGTGGGTGCCTTGGGTGGCATGTGGAAATTTAGTGGTTGCCTTGGATGGCATGTGGAATCTAGTGGGTTGCCTTGGGTGGCAATAGAAAATACGATTAGAATACTTAACCAAGTGAAACATGTAATTGAACATGATTAAAGGGTTAAGTGGGGTACACTAGATAAGTGACAAGCTTAGGTGGGTAGCTTGTGGGGGGCCATTTCAACCAGTAACCCATATGTATCTTATTGGGCTCGACCCATGTCGAGGACGGGACACGCGTACTGGGCTTGATTATAAGAGGCCAAAACGGGTTAGCGGTGGCAACGCAAGTCCAACGGGTTTCATATGCGTGTGTGGGCTCGGGATGGTAGATAAGCCGTTGTTGCATCGTGTAGATATAAAGCCGTGCACCGTTGATATTATCAGGTGGCCACTTTGGGGAATGATACACCCCATTGTGGGACCAGCACGGGTATCTACGGTAGGGAGCCGATCGCTGGGGAGTAGTGGGTACACCTAATAAAGATAGGGGCAGACGACACCTATGTAGGGGTACACGAAACTACTGGGTAAAATTACTAAGTACACCTAGTGGAGATAGGGGCAGACGGCACCTATGTAGTGGGCTAGGGGTACACGAAACTACTGGGTAAATTTTCTAAGTCCTTGGGAGGGATCAACCTTTAAGAAGGAATGACTGGTGTGGTGCAGTGTAGTAATTATCCTTGGGTGGGTAAATGCGTCTTTATAGTTATCTTAGTTTATCCTAAGTCTACCAAGATGCTTAGTGTAGCCATTCATCCCCAGACATTACCGTATGTCAAGTTTATGTCTTCTCTGGTTACTTTAATGATTGTATTGTTAAAGTTATAGGACTCGCTCTGACTTATGTCTGACCCCGTTGTTTTTATCTTTTTTCCCAACCCTCAGGTTCTCAGAGTGGTCCCAGTACGAGTGGGCTTTGATCAGGCTGCTTTTATTACTCTCTTGGAGCTTGGACCCTAGATGTAGAGCTCAGCTTACCTTTTTCTTTTATGGCTATCAGTTCATGTATTGGGATTATGTATTTTTATTTAGCAAGAATGGATATTTGTATTTAACTCTTATTATGGTTTTGTGATGTAACCAGACATGTTTTACTTTCCGCTGTTATGAGATGATGTTTTAAATTTTCAAGTATTACTTATATCTGTCTTGCTGTAATTACTCTGTTCTATATTCACTCAAAATACTCCACCGATGTTATGGCATTCCCTTAGAGAGTGACCATAGCGGGCGTGGGGTGTTACACGTGGTATCAGAGCCAGGTTACCGGAACAGATAAAATTTTTAGAAAACTATTTTTCTAAAACATTTTTGGAAGAGATATTTTCAAAAACATGTCTTTAAAGAGAAAAGTTTTTGAAAGAAAAGCATAATCCCCAATAGCCATATCTATATCCTTCGAATTCTCCGTTTTGAATCTTTCCTTTTTTTCGTTTCAGCATGGCTGAGGATCTTAACTTTCCGGAGGGTGTGACGGTACCAGTATGGTATAGGAGATTGATGGAGGCTAGGGCCACCACTGCGGGTCCAGCAAATGTTCCTCCACCAACCGTAGCACCCGATCTTCCTCCTCCCCCTCCTTCTCGCACGGATACTTTTGCTAAGACTTGCAAGGAATTCAAAGCTATGGGAGGAAAACCTTTTCAAGGATCTGAAACTTTTGTGGAGGCTAGAGATTGGCTTAAAGAGGTGGAAGAATTGATAGATATCTTTGAGATGGAAGAAGGAAAGAAAGTCAAGTTAGCTGCTTGGTTAATGAAGGGAGAGGCCTCATTCTGGTGGGAGGTCACTAATGGAGAACGCCCTGTTGACTCTTGGGCGGATTTTAGGCAAAGATTTGTGGCAAAGTTTCTCTCAAGGGCGGAGGAAAACTTGTATATGGAAAGATTCTTGACTCTAAAGCAAGGAAATCTCTCGGTGAAGGAATATGTCAATAAGTTTAATCAATTGGCAAGGTTTGGCCTAGACATGGTGAAACACCGGAGAAGAAGGCTTTGAGGTTCGTGAAAGGCTTGAATGAACCGATGCATGGGTTGGCTATGACTCATATCCCCATGGGGGCCACCTTTGAGAAGCTAGTTGACATGGCGCTCATGCATGAAGAAGAGAAGGGTCCCAATGCTAATAAGGCACCCGAGAAGAAGGGAGATCAAAAGAGGCCTCAGCAACAACAGCAAAATAAAGGTGGGAAAGGCAACGGTGGCAAGGGCAAGAAGAAGAAGTGTTTCAATTGTGGGACACCTGGCCACCTAAGCAAGGGTTGTCGCAAGAAGAAGAAGACTGGCTGCTTCCACTGTGGCGAAGCAGGGCATCTAGTGAAAGACTGTCCTAAGAAGGGGCAAAGGACGGGATCTACCTCAGGAGGACAGGTGCAAGCTCTTATGGCACCGGGTCAGGCTAGGGGGCAAGTACAGGCTCTCGCGGTCCCACCAATTCAGGAAAGAGGTAGAACTATTTCCGTTGAAAGTCTGGTTTTTCTATTTGATCATCCTGTCCGTACATTGTTTGATTCTGGCGCATCGCATTCGTTTATCGCATCATCATTAGTTGAGTCACTGCACTTAGACACCAGTCTGGTAGATGATCCCTTGGTTGTTTCAAACCCAATTGGGGGCTCCACTTATTTGTCCATGATATGTTTGGGTTTGAAGATTTCTATACTTAGCATTGAGTTTAGATGTGATGCTTTTGTTTAGGGCTTCACGGGCTATGGGTTAATTTTGGGCATGGACTGGTTATCCAGTAATGGTGCCGTTCTTGATTGCGAAAGGAGAGTTGTTAGGCTCATGACCCGCTTGGGTAACACTCTCGAGATCTCTTGTAATCCCATGGATTCTGTTATGCTAAGTTATCTTGAATCGCTTGACGCTTCGGTCGAGAGTTTGCAATCTGTTAGAGTGGTCCGGGAATACCCGGATGTGTTTGAGGAGGTGAAGGGCTTACCTCCGAAGCGGGAGATTGACTTCCGAATATATCTGGTGGATAATGCTAAACCTGTATCTTTACCAGTGCGCCACATGGCTCCTCGTGAGAGGAGGGAACTCCATAAGCAAGTAGGGGAGTTGCTTGAGAAGGGGTTCATAAGACGGAGTATATCGGAGTGGGGTGCTCCAGTAGTATTTGCTACGAAGGCGGATGGGTCCCTCAGACTTTGTGTAGACTATAGAAAACTCAACAAGCTCACAAAGAAGAATAGACACCCATTGTCGAGGATTGATGATCTTTTCGATCAGTTGGTTGGCGCTTCAGTATTTTCTCAGTTGGACTTAGCCACGGGGTTTCATCAGTTGAGGGTGGCTGAGGATAGCATAGACAAGACCGCCTTTAGGACTCCGGATGGTTTCTATGAGTGGCTGGTGATGCCATTTGGGTTGACGAACGCCCCTGCATACTTTGTTGATTTGATGAGTAGGGTGTTCAGGGAGTTCCTTAATAAATTTGTGGTGGTCTTTGTGGATGATATCTTAGTATTTTCTAAGAGTGAAGAAGAGCATGCCCTACATCTTGGGGAGGTATTGAAGACTCTTCGAGCACATAGCCTTAAGGCTAAATTCTCTAAATGTCACTTCTGGAGGAAGGAGGTGCGGTTCTTGGGGCACGTGGTCTCCAAGGAAGGGATAGCTGTGGATCCCGCGAAGGTGGTATCAATTTAGGATTGGAAGGTTCCGAAGAATGCTACCGAAGTAAGAAGTTTCTTGGGGTTGGCAGGTTACTATAGGAAGTTTATCAAAGACTTCGCAAAGATATCAGCCCCATTAACCCGCTTAACGAAGAAGAATCTTGTTTTCACATGGGACGTAGATTGTGATGATGCGTTCCGACGGTTAAAGAGAGCTTTAACCACTGCTCCAGTTTTAGTGTTGCCAGATGGGAGCAAGCCATTTGTGGTCTTTACCGATGCTTGTGGGACAGGACTTGGTGCAGTCTTAATGCAAGAGGGAAGGGTAATAGCCTATGGTGGAAGGCAGTTGAGAGTGCATGAGAAAAATTACCCTACCCATGATTTAGAGTTGGCCGCTATTGTTTTTGCGCTTAAGATTTGGCGCCATTATCTTCTTGGTGAGAGATTCGAGTTGTTCACTGACCATAAATCATTGAAGTACTTATTCTCTCAGAAGGATTTAAACTTAAGACAGCAAAGGTGGATGGAGTTCTTAGCATCCTATGATTTCGAGATAGCGTATACCCCTGGCAAGGGTAACGTGGTGGCGGACGCCTTGAGCAGAAAGAGGTTGTCCTTGAGTCCATTATTCGTGGAACAACGAAGCTTGGAATTTATCTCGATGTTTGATTTCAGACCTTCCATTGATTATGTACCCGGTTTGCTAGCATCCTTGGAGGTCAGACCTACTCTTCTGGGGCGGATTGGAGAAGCACAGAGGGACGACCCACAGTTGGTTGAGTTGGTAGAGAAGCTCATAAGGGGGGAGTCGTCCAGCCATTTGAGTAGGTACACCCTAGACGATAGGGGGTGCTTGCGCAGAGACGGTAGACTTTGTGTACCGCAAGACGAGGGTTTGAGGAAGGCTATTCTTGATGATGCACACCGTTCTAGGATGACCATTCATCCCGGTGGGGACAAGATGTACCAAGACATGAAGAGGGTTTTCTTCTGGGCCGGTATGAAGAAAGATGTGGCCGAGTATGTCGCTCGATGCTTGGTGTGCCAACAAGTGAAGGCGGAGCAAAAGAAACCTGGTGGGTTGCTTCACCCATTGGAAGTTCCGCAATGGAAGTGGGATAGCGTCTCGATGGATTTTATTGACGGGTTACCCAGATCAAGAAAGGGTAATACGGGAATTTGGGTTGTGGTAGACAGACTTACTAAAAGCCCCCATTTCATACCTGTGAAGAGCAAGAGGACTGCTCCATGGCTAGCTTCAGTATATCTTCGAGAGATAGTTCGATTGCATGGGGTACCCTCTAGCATAGTGAGTGATCGAGATCCTATCTTCACTAGCGAGTTCTGGAAAAGTTTGCAAGAAGCAGTGGGGACTCAATTGTGTCTGAGCACCGCATATCATCCTCAGACGGATGGCCAGACTGAGAGGGTGAATCGTGTCCTAGAAGACCTTTTGAGGCTTTGTATCTTAGATTTTGGAGGTACATGGGAAGAGCATCTTCCATTGGTGGAGTTCGCATATAATAACAGCTTTCAGTCCAGTATTGGTATGGCTCCTTTCGAAGCTCTTTATGGAAGGCCTTGTCGATCACCTACATGTTGGTGGGAATCTACGGATAAGATCTTGCTTGGGCCTGATATGGTTAGGGAGACTTCTGAGAAGATTGACTTGATTCGGAGAAGGATGAAAGCAGCGCAGGATAGGCAAAAATCTTATGCGGACAAGAGAAGGACGGATCTTGAGTTTGAAGTTGGGGACATGGTCTTTGTCAAAGTGTCTCCATTGCGAAATGTGGTTCGCTTTGGATCTGTTGGGAAGCTAGCACCAAGGTTCGTGGGGCCGTTTCCTATTAAGGAAAGGATTGGACGGATGGCATATAGAGTGGAGTTGCCCGACAGCCTTAGTGGTGTACATGATGTATTCCATGTGTCGCATTTGAGGAAGTGCTTACATGAGACGGCAGAGGTGGTAGAGCCGAGCTTGCTTAAAGAAGTGGAAGTAGAGCGTGATGCGACTGTTCGACGAGCTCCTACCCGCATCCTTGGGTCAGAGACTAGGAAATTGAGGAATCGAGAGGTTCAACTAGTCAAAGTACAATGGGGGGAAGACGAGAGCAACGCAACTTGGGAAACGGAAGCGAAGATGCGTTCATTGTACCCATTTCTTTTTGAGGGTATGTCTTTAATTTCTCCTCTATCGTTGTCTAGTACTTATCTTATCTTTAGTATGTCCTCTTGTTAGTACTGTTTGACCTTTAGATAGGGTAAACCTATGGTTGAAACATGTGTTTGAGACATGTTATGGTTGATGGATGCAAGTGGATGCAAGTGTTTGCTAGTGGTTGCTCGTGGATGCATATACACACACTCTAGGCACTAGATCGGCTCAATCACTTCATATTGCATATTGCATAAAATTGTGTGTAGGAAACTATATTTATGGATGTATAATGATTGTGTTATCATATGGATGATGCATTTTGTTGAATGATTGTGCACTCATGTAGATATTGTATGTGTCGATAGGGTTCTCTCGCATACATAATGGATGCATGGCACTATCATGGTTTGCATATGTTCATACATTAGATAGGGAACATATACACACACTTTTTGCATATGCTCATACATCATTAGAAACTGTTTTAAGGACAATGGATGCCCGTGTTTGATGGATTGAGTAGATGGTTGTTTGGATGGTAGGATATGCATTCTCCTTAGCTTAGAGATTTCGGGGACAAAATCCTTTAAGGAGGGGAGAATGTAACACCCCGAATTTCGGTTAATGCTAAAATTCACAAATTAAAGAATAACTAATACCAGATGTGGGAATTAGGGGAAACGGGCTGCGTCATTGCGTTCGTCTCGGAAAAATACGTGAAATAGAGTCCGAGTTTGCGTAAAACGGGTACCGTATGAAAGAGATATGGACGAACGAAGTTAGGCAGAAAAACCCGAAACAGGCCAGAAATGCACTGGCGCACTTGTAAAGTGCGCCAGTACAAAAATACACTGGCGCACTTGGGAAGTGCGCCCGTGCCGAGCCAAGAAACCTGCACAGTTTCTAGAGAGTTCTGTGGTTGGGTGCACCAGTTTGGGGTTTGGGCTTGGTCTTAGGGCTGGTTTCTGGAAGGTGCCGAAATCTAAGGGTCCTAATCTAATTTAGGGTTAATCTAATGGCCTAAAACACTCACCTAATCTATAAATACACCCTAATACTACCCTAATTCATACTAAAAATAGAAATGATGCCACCATGCCGCCAAAATCAAACTTGAGAGGAGCCTCCACTAGTTTATGAAGAAAGTTGCAAGCTAATCAACCTCTAATCATCACCATCTTCAAATATAGCAACTAGTTCTACTTCATAAGTTTGCTAATCTTGGTTTTGGTGAGTTTCTATCACTTTAACACCAATTGCTAAAGTAAGTAGATTGGGTGTAATGAGACTTATGGTCTTAAATGCGGATTAGTGAGTTTGAATCATTTGTAATGATATGCTACTCTATGTTTTCCTATGTTTATGCATATTTAATAAGTGGGTTTATGCATGCTTAATAAGTTGGTTTATGCATGTTTAACAAGTGGGTTTATGCATGTTTAATAAGTGGGTTTATGCATGTTTAACAAGTGAGTTATGCAAGTTCATATGCAAGTTATGTGTATGCTTAAATGCAAGTTTAACATGATATGCAAGTTATGTGTATGCTTATGCAAGTATGTGGATGCTTATGCAAGTATGTGAATGCTTATGCAAGTTATGTGTATGCTTAAATGCAAGTTTAACATGATATGCAAGTTATGCATGCTTATACAAGTATGTGGATGCTTATGCAAGAATGTGAATGCTTATGCAAGTTATGTGTATGCTTAAATGCATGTTATGCAAGTTATGAGAATGCTTATATGCAAGTTCAACATGTTATGCAAGATATGTGTATGATAATCTGCAAGTTCATATGCAACATGTTATGCAAGTCATGTGTATGATAATATGCAAGTTTGGGTTAAATGTAGTTGGGTTAATATATGCTCATATATGCAAGTTGACATCCTCTTAACCCATGACAAAGTTATATGCTAAGATTTGGTTAAACCCATGATATTTGTGATGGATCTTCCCTCTATTATGTCATGAAATGAGAACGATTTACGTGGGGAACGATGGGGTTAGTAAATATGTTAATAAAAGTATGATTGGGTATGATTAAGCATACCATAAAAATAAATTAACATAAGTGGGAATTTACCTATTGAGTTAGGTCTACCCCATGGGAATTTACCTATTGAGTTAGGTCTACCCATGATATGAAAAACTTGATATTAATTAGGGATAATTAATATGGGGGTGATTAATTAGGTGTAATTAAACGACTAAGACACGAGGTTGGACTCATTTGTAGTTTAAAACTGCCCGGACCCTACCGGCTTAACCAGTTGCTACAAATGTCAGCCCAATGTGAGAGGTCTTAACCATAAATTAAATACGTGATTAAAGTAAAGATACGAGGTTAGACTCTATTATGACGTAAGACTGCCCGGACCCTACCGGCTTAACCAGGCGGTCATAACAGCCAGTCTAATGTGGGAGGTCTTTATGGGAGATCACGGTCTTAATTAATTAAGAAACACTTAACCATATTAGCATGTAGTGGGACATGAGGGGTTAAGTGGGTGCCTTGGGTGGCATGTGGAAATTTAGTGGTTGCCTTGGATGGCATGTGGAATCTAGTGGGTTGCCTTGGGTGGCAATAGAAAATACGATTAGAATACTTAACCAAGTGAAACATGTAATTAAACATGATTAAAGGGTTAAGTGGGGTACACTAGATAAGTGACAAGCTTAGGTGGGTAGCTTGTTGGGGCCCATTTCAACCAGTAACCCATATGTATCTTATTGGGCTCGACCCATGTCGAGGACGGGACACGCGTACTGGGCTTGATTATAAGAGGCCAAAACGGGTTAGCGGTGGCAACGCAAGTCCAACGGGTTTCATATGCGTGTGTGGGCCCGGGCTGGTAGATAAGCCGTTGTTGCATCGTGTAGATATAAAGCCGTGCACCGTTGATATTATCAGGTGGCCACTTTGGGGAATGATACACCCCATTGTGGGACCAGCACGGGTATCTACGGTAGGGAGCCGATCGCTGGGGAGTAGTGGGTACACCTAATAAAGATAGGGGCAGACGGCACCTATGTAGGGGTACACGAAACTACTGGGTAAAATTACTAAGTACACCTAGTGGAGATAGGGGCAGACGGCACCTATGTAGTGGGCTAGGGGTACACGAAACTACTGGGTAAATTTTCTAAGTCCTTGGGAGGGATCAACCTTTAAGAAGGAATGACTGGTGTGGTGCAGTGTAGTAATTATCCTTGGGTGGGTAAATGCGTCTTTATATTTATCTTAGTTTATCCTAAGTCTACCAAGCTGCTTAGTGTATCCATTCATCCCCAGACATTACCGTATGTCAAGTTTATGTCTTCTCTGGTTACTTTAATGATTGTATTGTTAAAGTTATAGGACTCGCTCAGACTTATGTCTGACCCCGTTGTTTTTATCTTTTTTCCCAACCCTCAGGTTCTTAGAGTGGGCCCAGTACGAATGAGCTTTGATCAGGCTGCTTTTATTACTCTCTTGGAGCTTGGACCCTAGATGTAGAGCTCAGCTTACCTTTTTCTTTTATGGCTATCAGTTCATGTATTGGGATTATGTATTTTTATTTAGCAAGAATGGATATTTGTACTTAACTCTTATTATGGTTTTGTGATGTAACCAGACATGTTTTACTTTCCGCTGTTATGAGATGATGTTTTAAATTTTCAAGTATTACTTATATCTGTCTTGCTGTAATTACTCTGTTCTATATTCACTCAAAATACTCCACCGATGTTATGGCATTCCCTTAGAGAGTGACCATAGCGGGCGTGGGGTGTTACACAATTTCCCTATTAGTTTATCATAATCGAAGTTATAATCCCCACTCGTCCCTAGGACAAGTCTACCTATTATACAACATTTTCATTAATGTTATTTATTTATAATAAGTGATTATCACTTCCCTTTTAAATCATTTTCTTTTACTATTGTATTCCAGTATTTTTTTTTCATCCACTGTAATATATATTCCTTATTTTAATTAAGGAAAACACTTCATTCACCTTATCAGTTTGGTAGAAGGAATCAGTGACTCATTTTCATAACATATTCCCATCTAAATCCGTGGTAGCAAGTAATTTTTTTGCTCTTCTTATTTTAGTTATTGTGGCTTACTTGCAACCATGTTCTCAGAAATAGGCCATTTAGGGAAATACATCGCTTTTCCCTCGTATCGCACTAACTTAGTTCATTACATCTCTTCCTTTCTTATTTTCTGAGTTAGACATTTAATTACCATCATTGCCATTTATTCGTATCTTGTTATACACACACACACACACACACACACACATATATATATATATATATATATATGTATGTATGTATGTATAAGCACTAGACCTCTCACATTTAGCCTACACTTGTGGACGCTCGATTTGCCGGGCGAGTCCGGGCAGGCTTCTACCACAAGTTGACTTAACCTCATGTCTTAGCACCATTACATGTTTTTAATTTTGCACTTAGGCCTCTCACATTAGGTTCGTTAGGGGCTGCTGGATATGCCGGTCAGGTTCGGGCAAACTTCCACCACTAATGCAACCTAACCTCGTGCCATAAGTGCAGTTACAATTTCTAATTATAATCCTAGGAATATTCATCTTCATTCAATCAGTTATGTTCATATCAAATTGCGCTTCCAAATTAAAGTCTCAAAACATAATATATGTTATGTTCCAAAATCCCATTACAAATTTTGCCTTAAATCGCAATATGTGTCGCATGTCTTTCCACATGTAATTAACTTTATTTAAAATACAATGTAATTCTCCATTAGTGTATCATTTACCCAGAATCTCAATTATCCCAATTGACAAGTTCATAAAATAGATCTTTACAGCAGTATTCATATACGTCTCAACATGCTAACTAATTGAACATATTATCCATTTTAGCGTAATAATTCATTTCATCAAATTAAATCTTCCAATATGCTCATTGTGTATGTTAATGAGGAATCGCAAACGATAAATATACTATTATTCAAAAAGTATATTTTAAACCCACTCACCTAAAAGCCTTCCAAATCTTGAACCTGATCCAGATCTATTCTTCCATGGTTTTTACCTTTTTAATTTGATTTGAAACCTAATGATCATGGATTTATTATTTTCACGAAAAGAGAAGGGAAAGAGAAATAATTTAAATAGACTGGTCTTAGAAGTTTACCTTGCTTTCATGATTCAATGATCTTTTTATTAACATTGATTCCCTCTTCCAGATCTGAATTCATAATTTTCCTAGGCTAATATTTTAATTTACATAATAGATTTGAGAAGGGAGAGAGTGTAATGGCAGAGCTCCGGCGTAGCTATCGAATTATGAGATTTAGGGTTAGGTCTAGGGTCTCATTTATAGGAGTATTGGAGCAACCAGGACCCTCAGATTGGACCAAAAGCCATCAGAATTGTCCACGTCAGAGAAGAAGTTTCCAGATCCACGGATGCGTCGACCCCTCGATCGAGCCCATGTTGGTGGGTCGACCCACAAAGGTCTAAATTCCCTCCAGATTTTCCCGCTTGTGAATTTTGATTTTTGAACTGATTTTCGAATTTTCTGGATATATTTATTTAATATATATATATACATATAAGCACCTTATATGTATACAAACTTATCTAAATTCCTCCAGATTTTCCCGCTTGTGAATTTTGATTTTTGAACTGATTTTCGAATTTTCTGGATATATTTATTTAATATATATATACATATAAGCTCCTTATATGTATACAAACTTCTAATGCTCGTAACTTCTTCATACAGTGTCCGTTTTACACAAACCAGGTGTCTATTTTGACCATAGTTTCGAGACGGATGCAATGGCGTAGTCCATTTTACTTAATTCCGGATATTTAATTAAGTTATCCTTGTTTTATTATCTTAAAAATACAAGGTGTTACATTCTCGCACCCTTAGGAAATTTCGTCCCTGAAATTCGATAAGGCTAAAGTTAATTAACCCCTCGCATAATATACATCCATTATGTGTGCATCCAATTCTTGCAAACATTGTGCACTTGTGCAAAGTGAAGTACAACATAATAATGCATGTATGCCTAAGCGGTACCTCCTATGCGTATGTAGATTTTCTCGAAAACCCTTTCAAAATATGATGCTCACATCCAAAATATACTGGCAGTTCTACATGAATGCAATATTTTGAAAATAAAAAAAGCTCTTTCATACAAATTTTCCCACACTCTTACTGAGTAAGAGCATAATTCATCCAATTTGTATCCATAATCCTATCAACCAACTTTATTTTTCGAATTTCATAAAAATCTAATTTTCTAAATTCAATTTCTAATATTACAAAAACGTGGAAAACAAAAAACTCAGCATCCCCCGCTTTTCTTTTTCAACCTTTTTCTAATCATACTTAGATTTTTATGTAACTAATTATAAAGATTCCCAATTTTACTATCCAAGCACAGCCCACATAAGAAAATTTTCTTTTATTACTTATTTTCATTTTCATCTTATCTTGGAAAGTTTTATCTTTGTCCATCTTTTCTCATAATTTTCCATTTTTGTTGATTTACTGAATTTTTTGTTTCCTTCTTAGTTTTACCTTTTCTCTTTTCTTAGCTTATTTAATCATCTGATCTTAGTTTAAATTTAAATCAGCCCCTAGTCTTTCAACTAAAACAGGAGAACAAACACCCTACACAGCTACTACTATGGGCCAAGAATCTCGGGACCATGTCCCCTCTGTTAGAGAAGTCCAAACCACGGGATCCACGACAAGTTCAGGTGTTACCCTAACGAGAACAATATAATGGAACGATCCCAACTGAAATGTAGTAACGGGTTTTACCCTTATCCTGAAAATTAGTAACAGGGTCTAAATACTTACTTGCCCCTTTTCTATCTAGTAGTCACCACTAGTCCTAGCTGTGTACCAACAGTTATTTCAAGCAACATCCTAGGCTTCCCAATGCTCACGCATTCTACGGGAACTCACTATTATTCCAAGATAATTCTCGCTTTTTAATTTATAGCCTCAAAAGTTTTCCCATCTTTCCTAGGCACTAAACCTTACCTATAAGGTCGATTCAGTCACTTGCTACAAGGTGCAAACATCTACTCTACTCCTAATTTCTACGACTTATTTTGTCCACCCAACAAAGTCCTCTTGTAAAAATAATTTATCAAAAAGGATTTGTCATAAGAATAGAGTTTCAAATCTTCCTTTTATAAAACTTCTTGTTATGAAATATAACAAGAAAACTAGCGAGCTATACATGCTCTATAATATGCACAAATTGTTAGGGAATAGGGAATGCAGAATGGATCATTAAGGTAAAACAAACACTAGAATAATCACCCTGGTGTCACCGCGTCATAGCATTCTGACTACATAGCTACTTCTACAGTAAAGGCCCACCCACCTAGTAGTTATGCGTAGACCCAACCTCTACGAGCACAACCTAAGACATCTGTCACCGCACAAAGGACTACTAGGAGCACCTTACGTACCTCAGGAAATCGCGAGCTTCCCCTTCCAGTCCTTTAGAGCCGTCAGAACAATCAGATGAATGTACACTCCCCTCGTGCCTTATAACACCTCGATGATCTACCCCGTTGGGTTATTCACCCTCAAACGTACGGACTGGTCCAAGCGCCTCACTTTACTATGTTGTTAGACCCTATGTCTAAACATTCTTTTACGCACTTGCTTTTCCTTACCAGGTTTCCTTTTAACTTGGTTATTCCCATTCATATTGAATTCTTATTCAAATTACCAAGTTTTTCTTGCTTATTAATTTCAGTTATAACGTAACCCATTTAAGTTTACTTATAAGCCCACAACATGCTATTCTCCAGATTGTATCCCATGGTCTGTAATACACAATCTCTTTTATATTCTTATTTGATTTCAAGGTCACAATTACATGTTATACTTAATATGTTAGTAAGTATCTCTTAGTTCACATGTTTTATAATTAACATGTCACTTACCATTTATGATTAAATATAACTTATTTGATTTCATAAGTTTTCCTCATCCTTTCTCATTTAATGATAATTCCATTTTACATTGTCAATACAACTTATCGCTGTTTACTTATTAACTTAGTTCTATTAACTAAGGTCCATTAATAAGTTTCTCTACCCGTTTATTATAACCTATGTTATAATTTCCTCTTGTCCCTAGGACAAGCCTAAACATTCTTATCAACGGGTTTCAGACTTCCAAGTTTCATATTACTTAATTTATAATTAAGTACAACTTCTTATATTTCATATATTTTTGTAACGTCCCAGAAATTTCGTCAAATGGAATATGAGATCAATTAGAGATTTAATGATTAATTTTATATTGGATATTTGAGTTAGAGATTTTAAAAATCAAAAAAATATTGGTTTAATTAAGGATTAAATTCAACATTAAATTTAGAATGATTAATCTGCATCAATTATTTATTTATAACCAATCAAGAATAAGTTGGTTGATATTGGAATTGAAAATTCGAATTAAGAAATACAAATGGATTATGTTGGATATTATGAATTATGAAGTTTGAAAATATAAATGAAAATAATAAAACGTTATTAACATAAATGAGTTGGGAATTTTATTTGTTGAGATAGATTGAAATTTGCTTAGATATGTGTGTATTTGTGTATAAATTTAACGGCTCAAATTTGGGGGTTGGACAGAGTATTAGTAGACAAATAGAATTAAATAGTGAACCGATAAATGGTTTAAAATTTAAAATAACATCTTTATGCAAACAAAGTCAGATTTCGACCGAATAAATTTTATTAGATTCAGAATGACGAGGCGTGAAAGTACGTAAAATTTCATCATGATTGGAGTTTGTTTGTGGCGGTTCGAAAATAAAACATCAGCATATTTTGCAGTAGGAAATTTAAGGAACCATAAATAAATAAATAAAATAAAACGTTGGTTCCTTCCTTCACACACAAACGATTCCTTGTCTCCCACGAAAACATGTTATACACGGTTCTTGCATCTATAAGAGAATCAATCCCTCGTTCCATTTCTTCGGCTAATCCCTAAATCAAAATTCACGTTTCCCCTTTCTATTCTAATCGTAACCGAATAAATCTTCTATCCCCAAATCAGTTTCCTTCCTCTAAATTCACAGTCGTTGGTTTTACCCTCTCCAAAATCAAAACCACTCTTCTCAAATTTCCTTCAGTAAGAGAAAAACCACGTCTTTCACCAAATCCCTAAATCGGAGTCGGCCTTCCCCTTTTGCTGTTCTTCGGTCTTCTGAAGCCGCCTCCCTCTGACAAATCGAAGCAGCTAACTCGCGCACCCAATCGCCATCCTTTTCGGCAACCTTCCGGTTCACCGCATCCACCTGCGCCTCCAAGTCAGAAGCCGCAGCTACCACCAAAGCCAGTTCGTCATTGTTTGCGTCAGCCCTGTTGTTTTTGCTTGTTTCCCCTTCGTTGTTTGCAGGCGAGCATTCACTCACGATAAATCTTTGATCCAAGTTCATTAATTTCTGTAACCTAACTAAATAGAGCAGTTACTTTCTGTTAATTGTTTGAGGATGTTGATTTTATATTTTTTGCTGCCAAATAACCATGGTTTTATATCACCTGAACTTGATTGGTTACAAACTCTGTTCATATAGTGCAAAATCAAACTGCTATATATAGGATTGCATCCCTGTATTGATTTTTTATATAATACTGCGGGATGTAAGGTTTGGACATATTGGCACATGTATGGTAGTTGTGAAATTCCTGACACTTGGATTTGTGTGTTTACTTCTCTTGCTGGCTGGGGGTGAGTACTAGTTGAACTATCACATGTGTTTGGATGTGCATTAGGGAACGAGGGCATTTTAATATATGCATAATTATATATACATTTATGTATGTATACTTACCCGCATATATACTGTAGAGTATGTGGGTCAGAATTGCTTCATTCAGTGGTGTATCTAAGAAACACACGTGCTAGTCTTAACTTGAACTAACGATTTCCTTGCTTGCTCGACTTGAAAACTTTTACCCTAATTTAATAACAGGAAAATATAATACAGTAAGTCATTAACACCTGTTATAATAGGGTACCGGTACTGTATAATTCCAAGCTGGTATTTGATGAGTACTGAACCAGTATTACGGTAATCTGAAAGGGTAAGTCATGACAATGTTTTTAGTATTAAGGATTTTTAGAAAACATAATGTACTGCCATATTTTATTTGGGAATAAGTATACATCTGCTAATCTACGCCATGTACTGTCTATATTAAGAGGGATAGTTGTGTTCAGAAATGGTTTAGACATCTATGCCATGTTATGTCGATGTACACATTTAACAAGCTAGGATGAATATATTTTTTTTTTTATTGTGTTTCCAGTTTATATTCTAAGTAGATATATGATTTCATTGACTAACATTGGTTACACAAATCTCTTATGCAAACTGATTTTTGTCAGCATCGGTTTTTTTCAAATAAATTTCATATACCCGAAACTGATGTTGTGCCCTACAATATATTCGACATGTTACAATTTTAATACTTCATGGCTTTTAAAAAAACAGCTAGCTACATGTTATAATTTAAATACTTCATAGCCAAACTTGTCGTTGAATACATGATGTATATTTTTTATGAACATCATGGAACTCCATGGCATAATGAACGTACTAAATTCATGTCTCCTTTATATTCATTTACTTGCATACTTGGCTAAATTTGAACTGATATCTTGATTTAGTTATATATGTGTTGTCTTATTTCAAGTTGAAATAAGAGGCTGTGTCCATATATTGTTGAACTCCTGATCAAATGATTTAACATACATGAAGTTCACTATGGCATACACACTTGTAGCACCAAACCTTTGGCATGTAGTAGAACCTCACTTTATCTGCTTATTTGAAGTTTTATACGCACATGTTTATTTATACACTCAACTACACTTGCTCATAGAACAGACTGATTGAGCAGATACTATCCATGATGATCATTGTTGCCTGGATGACATGTTCATTATGTTTACCCTTTTGTTATAACTCATGTGAAGAGATACTATGCATGATCCCACCGTGTCGCCTGTGATAATCCAATCATTGTAGATGCTTTGCTTTGAACTGCTATGAAAAGAGTTTGAGCTTGATTTTCTTTAACTGACATTGCTTGTCTTTCCACTTTACTGTCATAACCTGAAGGGCCTGGTACCATACATGATTTGGCTTGGTTCACGGGTCTGCTATATGAATTTGTATCATTTAGACACCAATAAGAACTGATACTTAGCTTGATCACTTTACTGTACCACTTGAGTTTAATTTGATATGCATACAACTTCCATGAATTTGGCATTAATAAACTTCCATTGGCAGTATTGGTTAGCTGTTGGCCGAGATATTATATTACTCAAGGTTGAAATGTCCATTTTTGTCATATCCTTTATAAATCAAAGAGAAAACAAGGAAGTCTACCTATTTTGAGTCTAAAGTGTTTAGTAAGTTGGCCACCTTGAATTGCAATATGACGCCAGGTAAAGAAATGGGTCAGATGTGTTGTTTCTAAACGTGAGTGCAGTTGTCCACAGTTTTGATTCATGAACCTGTGTCATTATAACTATTGTGGTCATGTATATTTACCATATCCCAAATGCATTTCAGTATCGTGTAACCTGAGCATATTTTGCCACGACCCACTTATATTTAGTTATATGTAACTCGATTATATTTGCCACACCAGCTATTTAAATTATGGTGTGCTGTATTTAAGGTAATGTACCTCCTGGTATGCACTAATGCACTTGAACGTGCTACCTGTCCCTGTTCTGTAATATTCGTGCATACCCTCTAAACTTCAGTGCATTTATTTGCGGTAGCGGGATGCTGGGGCAGTGCACATGTGTACTTGTACACGTGTGTATATGCAGGCTTCCGTAACCATTGGTCCTTGAAATAAAACTGATATGCACAGATACTGTATTTGATACTCGGATATGTGATGGTTGTTAAGATTAACTACTTTATTCAGTTTTATTGAAATTAATTTACTTGAACAAATGATTTATCCTGACTCGAGTGTTGTATGTTTTTGCATGGAACGCTCGGGTCAGACCCGAGCATTTCAGATTTGAAGATTTCAGCTTAGGATTCAAAGACAATCAAAGCTGGGGATTCCGAAGACGCGCACTTTGAAGATTTTAAACCAGTAAATCTTTTTATTTAAACTGTAGATTATATTTTGCTGTATTGAAATAACAATATTGTATCCAAATTCTGTTATATATAAAAGTTCTATCTTCTGTTCAATATTGTGTTATTTATATATTCTGTGTTGATTCTGTGTTTTATACTCTGTAAGCTAAATAACGAACCGTCAATTTGAACGTTTTAAGTTGGTTTAATTACCAATTTGAAGCAGTCAAAATGGCGGGACGTTACAATTTTCCCCCTTTTCTCAACTGGTTTCCGTCTTTCCCCATTTACTACTTACTTAATTTACAATTAAGTGTCCCTTAACTCATTTCACCGGTTATCCAATTTCCCTATTACTTTATTATAACCAAAGTTATAATTCCCACTTGTCCCTAGGACAAGTCTACCTATTATACAACATTTTCATTAATGTTATTTATTTATAATAGGTGATTATCATTCCCCTTTTAGACCATTTTCTTTTATTGTTGTATTCCAGTATTTTTTTCATCCACTGTAATATATATTCCTTATTTTAATTAAGGAAAACACTTTATGCACCTTATCAATTTGATAGAAGGAATCAGTGACTCATTTTCATAATGTGTTCCCATCTAAATTTGTGGTAGCAAGTAATTTCTTTACTCTTCTTATTTTAGTTACTGTGGCTTACTTCTAACCACGTTCTCAGAAATAGGTCATTTAGGGAAATACATCACTTTTCCCTCATATCACACTAACTCAGTTCATTACATCCTTTCCTTACTTATCTTCTGAGTTATACATATAATTACCATCATTGCCATTTATTCATATCTTGCTATATATATAAGCACTAGACCTCTCACATTAAGCCTACACTTGTGGATGCTGGATTTGCCGGGCAGGTCCGAGCAGTCTTCTACCACAAGTTGACTTAACCTCGTATCTTAGTTCCATTACATGTTTTTAATTTTGCACTTAGGCCTCTCACATTAGGTTCATTAGGGGCTGCTGGATACGCCGGTCGGGTCCGGGCAGACTTCCGCCACTAATGCAACCTAACCTTGTGTCATAAGTGCAGTTATAATTTCTAATTGTAATCCTAGGCATATTCATCTTCATTCAATCATTTATATTCATATCAAATTGCGCTCCCAAATTAAAGTCTCAAAACATAATATATGTTATGTTCCAAAATCCCATTACAATTATGCCCTAAATCCCAATATGTGTCGCATGTCTTTTTACATGTAATTCACTTTATCTAAAATAAAGTGTAATTCTCCAGTAGTGTATCATTTACACAAAATATTAATTATCCCAATTGATAAGTTCATAAAATAGATCTTTACAACAGTATTCATATACATCTCAGCATGTTAACTAATTGAACATATTATCCATTTTAGCGCAATAATTCATTTCATCAAATTAAATCTTCCAATATGTTCATTGTGTATGTTAATGGGGAATGGGAAACGATAAATATACTATTATTCAAAAAGTATATTTTAAACCCACTCACCTAAAAGCCTTCCAAATCTTGAACCTAATCCAGATCTATTCTTCCATGGTTTTTCCCTTTTTAATTTGATTTGAAACCTAACGATCTTGGATTTATTATTTTCACGAAAAGAGAAGGGAAAGAGAAATAATTTAAATAGATTGGTACTAGAAATTTACCTTGCTTTCATGATTCAACAATCTTTTTATTAATTGATTCCCTCTTCCAGATCTGAATTCATAATTTTCCTAGGCTAATATTTTAATTTTCAGAATAGATTTGATAAGAGAGAGAGGAATGGCAGAGCTTCGGTGTAGCTATCGAATTATGAGATTTAGGGTTAAGTCCAGGGTCTCATTTATAGGAGTATTGGAGCAACTAGGATCCTCAGATTGGACTAAAAGCCATCAGAATCGTCTATGTCAGAGAAGAAGTTTCCAGATCTACGGGTGGGTCTAGCCCCAACGGTCTACATTCCCTCCAGATTTTCCCGATTGCGAATTTTGATTTTTGAACTGATTTTCGAATTTTCTGGATATATTTATTTCCTTATATGTATACAAACTTCTAATGTTCATAACTTCTTCATACGGTGTCCATTTTAAGGAAACCATGTGTCTATTTTGACCAGGATTTGGAGATGGATGCAATGGCGCAGTCCATTTTACATAAATCTGAATATTTAATTAATTTATCCTTGTTTTATTATCTTAAAGTTACGAGGTGTCACAAAGGGATACCACCGATTCTAACCTCCTTGATTTCACGGCTACAAGGGATACCACCGATTCTAACCTCCTTGATTTCACGGCTACAAGGGATACCACCGTTTCCTCTTTTACTCAACCCAAAAAATTACAAACAGACCTATAACTCTTCAATAGCACTTGGTTCAGAGAGAGATAAGAAGAGAGTGTAGACAGAAGAAGTTTGATCAAAACAGAATTGAATTCAGCAGAGTATAAGTGTAGAAATCATAAAAATGATTAAGAATGATTATATAATGATAGAGAGTGAAAGTGGAGAAGAATATATGTTTAAAAATTCGAATTCAAGCCCTTTTTACAGAGGGTGAAAGGTTGCAATGTATCTAAAACGTTTCAAATAGTAAAAAGACACTTTCTTTCAAATTTGAATTTCTGATAGTTATATGTCAACATAGTGTTTTTGGCATTTCGACATACTCTAGTGTATTTTTGAATTTCAAAACATTTTTCAAGTGTTTTGATATAAATACAATTCTGGAAATTCTTGAATAAAAATATAGTGTTGTAAATTTATATTATAAGGTAGAAAAACATATGAAAACTTAAACTATATAACATATTTATAAAATTATAAGATTTTAAACTATATAAATATAAAGTATAAGTATATAAATATATAAAACTTAAGTTTGAAAAACAAAGATAAATAAGAAAGAAAAAATTGAAAAGATAAAAAATAAAATAGAGAGAATTGAGGATAGAAAATAGAACTTGAAAATCAGAGTTTGAAAATCAGAATTTGAATATCAAACCTGGAGTGCTATTTAGAGTCTTACATAATCTAGACTTTATAACTATATTAATCTTGAACTCATGAAATATTGAACTCATGAAATCTTGAATACTCATGAGTCTTGAAATTTCTCTGATCTTTGAATCTCTATTATCTTTAAAACTGTACAGTCTTCAATGATATTTCCTGTATATAATTCCTGCATATATATATATATATATATATATATATTCTATACAAAAAGTGTTAGTATATATTTTATAATCAATGATAATCAAAATAAGGTTGTTGTCATCAAAACTCCATACTCCAACAATCTCCCCCTTTTTGATGATGACAACCTTAGTTTATAAAATATCATACTTGTATATACCTGTTTGATGATGATCCTTCTAATACTCCCCCTGTCTGTAAGAATCCTATAAATTATACCTATTTTATAATTTCTCCCCCTTTGTCATTATCAAAAAGAAATTCTAAAACTACTCCCCCTAAATCCTATAACTATCTAAGTAATTCCAATACTAAAGTAAAGTACTCCCCTTGAATCTATGACTACACTAGTCTAATAAACTAAATAGAATGATAATAACATAATCAATTCAAACAAGCAAATCAATCCAAACAAGTAATTCAAACAATCAAGAAATTCAACCAAACAAGCAATTCAAACAATCAAGCAATTCAAATAATCAAACAATTAAAATATTTAAACAATTCAAACAAGTAATCTTAAACAATTAAATCAACCAAAGCATTCTTGAACCTTTAACTAATCCTTAGAAACTCTAAAACTCTCCCTTAATCTAATACAAGATTAAACCTATCTTAAACTCTAATTTCCCTAAAACTACAATAGAACTTTAATCTAGACTAAGAAATAACTCTAATATGATATCCTTAAAAGTATGATATAAGCAAAGCAATTTAATCCAAATAGTCATAAAACCAAATATTTCTTGTAATTTCTATTTATCCTAAAACCTATAAATCCCTATTGACTACAAATGCATAATTATATTTCTAACACACCTTCCAACCGTTAATGAAATCCAACCATGTTAAACAATTCAAACAAGTCAATCAATCCAAACAAACCAAACAAACCAATTAATCCAATCAAGTCAATCAATTCAATCAAGTAAGCCAATTCAATCAATTCAACCAAGCCAAACAAGTCAATTAAGTTAATCAAGACAAAGTAAATATGTCATGTATTTGATTAATAATCTTAGATAAAAACTTTTCATATTATATACTTGTTATGTGTGAAGTTAAGGTTAACATGTAATGTAGTGTGTTGGTTATATTGCAGTATGTTATATGCAAATTTATATGAAGTGATATATTGAATGAAATGCAATTTGGATGTGAATGATTTCAATTTGGGATGTACTCGAATAATGATGTACGATATGAAATAATATGTGTAATGATAGTATGTAGAATGATTTGGTAATTATATCTATTTAGGTAACATATATTCAAAGTACTATTTAACTATTATGAATTATTTGAATCAAACAAAGATAATGTTAATTTCTAGACTTATATTAATTATATTAATGAATTTGATTAAAATAATAATAAAGATAAGAGTTTAATTAAAAATAATATTCAAGATAAGTAGTAAAATATTCAGAAAAATCATGAAGTTAAATAATATTAGTAGGGTAAATATAAAGAGAATATATAATATAAAGTAAGCTATATAAACATATATCCATAAGTATATATAAAACTAATTTAAAAAAACTTAAAATTTAATTTATGAGATATATATTAATATTTTGATACAAATCAATTTTAAATTTAAACTTTAGAAATCAAAACATATTTATTTGCTAAAAAACTATTTATACTTTAAAAGGAAACATTATAAAGTAATCTATAAAACTTTTTATATTTAAACTACTTAAAAAAATCATGTATATATATTTGTTTCTATTAAGTTATATATACAAGTTTTATAAATCTTAATAGGAAGTCAAAATAAGTATTAAGGTACAAATAGTATTTGTGATAATGTAACCCAAAATTGTTATGAAATCATAAGAATAATATATAAGTTAAACTATGTATGTTTAAACTATATAAAAGATGAATAAATTTATATTTTATAACAATATCAAAAAATTATATTAACGCTGTATATCATATTAACATGTTTATATAATTTTATTAAATTATATATTTTAATATATATATTTTGAAACGAGATATATGAAAATAAGTATACAGATAAATTTAATAACTAGAATTTTAACTGGCATTTTATAATTGAAAAAGATGGAGGGAAGTTTGAAAGTTTAAATCTTTGAGAGAAAAAAATTGAATTTCATTCTATAGGCTGATATGTTAACATATAGATATAAGTATGTTGACATATATGTATTATTTCAAAGAGAATATGGTTATGTGACTTTGGTTTTAAAATATCGATTTATATTTCAGGTTTAACTATTTCCTGAAATAATATTAATCCTAACAAACATCCAAAATTTATTTTATTATAATATTAATTTTATTATAATTATTTTTGAATTTCAAATTTTAAATTTGAATTTTAAATTTCTAAGTTCAAATTTCAAATCTAAAACAAAGCAAAGCAAGCAAAACTTCCATTCAACCAAAAATTTAAAAAATTAATTAAGGCGTGCCTAGTTTTTAGATCCATTTCTTCGATATTCTATGAATTCTGAATTGATCTTTTGAAATTTGATGATGAGATCTGCTCTATTGCGAGGGGCTCGTTTTTCTGATCAGGATAGTGTATTCATTTGCTGATTTTGAACAATATATGAGAAAGAGATTGAAGATTTAGTAGTTCAACCAATTTAGCACCAAAATTTTAATTTTAATTTTGAATTTTGAATGAATTGACACTTCAATTACTACATAAAGGCCCAAAAGTCATGTCTCTTCATAATTACTCCTCCTCTTCTTCTTTCTCTCGTTTTTCACTTTTAATCAAACTTTCAGGAGGCATAACTTCTTCATTTCTTAATAGAATTGGACGAAATAAGTGACAAATCTAAGAGGAATTCAGGGACTACGATTTAGTATCAGTTTAGGGATGAATTTGGATGGTATTGAGGTGCAGCAAGTCAAAACAGTAAGAGGTATGCATAAAATCCCGTAAAAGTTCTCAGTTTTGAATCGCCAACTTCAAACTGCCATATCTCACTCAATTTTGATTGGAATTTGAGGATCTACCCATCAAATCGATCGCGAGAATGAGAACTACAATCTAGTAAAGGATTTGAGACAAAATAGTCTAACCTGTGGATGCAATTTGAAGATAACTGTCAACAGTTTTGGTTTCCTTCTCTCTTTATTCACCAAAACTTCATTTGATCATTTCTTGACCAATTCTTGACGGATTTACATGAAACCAACGGCATTGCGAAGCAAATAAAGAGAAGTAAAGTATGAAAATAAGTTGTGGATGTAAATCCAAAGTTATAAAGTGATCTGGTACCCATTTCTTTGCTGATTTATATTACATATCCATTTCTTTTTGATGTCTCTTCACCAACCATCGTTACTCTTCTCCTCTTTTTAATTTCTTTCCAGAATTTGAATTTTCAGTAGCCACCATTTTGGAATTTGAATTTCCAATAGCCATGTCAACCATCTTTTTAGTGTTTGATTATCCAATAGCCATATAACACATCTTTTCCTGTTAAACAACACAACTTTTCAAATAATCAAATAACTTTTCAAACAATTCAAATGTCTTTTCAAATATTCAAATGACTTTTCAAAATAACAATAATATCATGATGGTTTTGTAATATATCCATATATCAAAAAAATTAAAATTTTGAATTTCAAAAAAATCAAATCATAGTAACTTGATTTTTCAAAACAGTTGAATGCAGAATCATCTAATACTGATGCAATACATAAATTTAAATTAGTGTTCAAAATTTGCCATTTAAAATTTTCGAAAATCATATTATGAACTTTTTGAAAGACCTTGCTCTGATATTGATTATTAGGGAATGCAGAATGGATCGTTAAGGCAAAACAAACACTAGAGGGGGAGAATAGTGTTTATAAGAATTTAAACAAAATCTAAAACTTATGTGAATTACAAGATGAATCAAACACCACAAACACAATCACATACACGGATTCAAACACAGATACAAAATAAACAGAAATAAAGATGCAGAAAAGGAAAGAACACACCGGATTTTATACTGGTTCGGATTGCTCCTACGTCCAGTCCTACACAACTATGGATTGCGCAGAGTTTTATCACTATATCAAAATCCAATTACAACCTCCATGATTCCATGGCTACAAGGAATACCACCGATTCCAACCTTCTTGATATCACGACTATAAGGGATACAACCAATTCTAACCTCCTTGATTTCATGGCTATAAGGGATACCACTGATTCCTCTTTACTCAACCCAAACAATTACAAACAGCCCTATAACTCTTCAATAGCACTTAATTCAGAGAGTGATGAGAAGAGAGTGTAGAGAGAATAAGTTTGAGCAAAACAGAATTGAATTCGACAGAGTATAAGTGTAGAAATCATAAAAATGATTAAGAATGATTATATAATGAAAGAGAGTGAAAGTGGAGAAGAAGATATGTTTACAAAATCGAATTCAAGCCCTTTTTATAAAAAGGAAAGGTTGCAACGTTTTTGAAATGTTTCAAATAGTGAAAAGACACTTCCTTTCAAATTTGAATTTCTGTCAGTTGTATGTCGACATAGTGTTTTTGGCATGTCGACATATTCTAGTGTATTTTTGAATTTTAAAACATTTTTCAAGTGTTTTGATATAAATACAATTCTGGAAATTCTTGAATAAAAATATAGTGTGGTAAATTAATATTATAATGTAGAAAAACATATGAAAACATAAACTTAAACTATATAAACATATTTATAAAATTATAAGATTTTAAACTACATAAATATAAAGTATAAGAATATAAATATATAAAACTTAAGTTTGAAAAACAAAGATAAATAAGAAAGAAAAAATTGAAAAGATAAAAATTAAAATAGAGAGAATTGAGGATAGGAAATAGAATTTGAAAATCAGAGTTTGAAAATCAGAATTTGAATATTGAACCTGGAGTGCTATTTAGAGTCTTACATAATCTAGACTCTATAACTATATTAATCTTGAACTCTTGAACTCTTGAAATCCTGAATACTCATGAGTCTTGAAATTTCTCTGATCTTTGAATCTCTACTATCTTTAAAACTGTACAGTCTTAAGTGATATTTCTGTTGTATATAATGGTGTTGTACACACAATTATATGATTTTTGTTTGATGATAACAACCAAATATATATATTATTATAAATGTGTTTGTAACTGTACTATTTCATATATTCATCGCAGAAAGGAGTATGATATTTATATTTAAACAGAATACACAAGTACAGAAATTCAAATATTTACATATTATTTTGTTTAAATATAATATTTTATTTCAATATTTAAACAGTACAATTTGATAACTCCACTATTTGTTTGTCTCAGTAATACATCACATTTCATATACATTTCATTTACAGATTAGTTCCTCTACAAACACTCAATCACCTAGTACTTTCTTTGACTCAGTTACATTTCATATATACAGACACACACTGACACTCTGTTTCTTTATCTTCTGTCTAGTGTCTTTCTGTCTTCATAGCTCAGTCGGTCCAGTCACCATTGTAACGACCTAGGTTTTCGAATCGGAAAAAAAAAATTAACGATAAATTCCAAGAAACAAACAAGCAAATAAAATAAAACGATTAAATTTAGTTATTAGAATAAATATATTCAAGTTTATTGAATTTAAAATAAAAATAAATATTTGTATGAAAAGAATTTGAAATCACATTTGTAATCAAAACGTTATAAGTTCGTTCTGCATTACTCTGATAAATTTAAACTGAATAAATTTAAATGACCGTTCATTAAACTCAGTGAAATTAAAAATAAAAATAGAATTTTTATAAAACGTTCAAATCACTGATAACTGTGTGTCGTTGTGTTCGTCGCGATGTCCTGATTCCAATGGTACGTTTATACTGGTATTTTGGTGTCCGTAAAGACAAATGGAAAGACAGTTATTCCCATACAGGTGACCCTGTTTATAGCTAAATTATAAATCCGGAACCAAAGGAGTGCTACAGACAAGCCAAAAATTAAATATCTCCGCAAAATCCAACAAGGATCTAAGAGAATATGAAGCATTAAATGAAGTGAAGGAGGCCACATCTTTTTTTTTCTTCCAAACATTTAATGAGACATGGTGCAAAGCATCTGCCAATTCACCTACCACCCTACCACCGTATTACATAAGTTCCAAACTACATATGTTCTCCCTCTTTTTTCATAGTCTCTCTCCATAAATTATTTTCTTTCTTCAGCAAAGTTTGCTTCGTGAAAAAAAAAAGACAAAAATAAACAAAAGAGAATGACAGAAGGTGCATGCATGAAGTAGCAGCTTCCCTCTTGCGTCCTCTCTCCCTCTTGTCTCTCTGCACTCTCTTGCTCTGCCCTCCAAAGCGCCGACAACACCGCACCAACATCCGATAGTCCGCACCAATCTCCAACAGCCCGCGCTAACTTCTGTAGTCGTCCGTTCTCTCGTCGTGTTCATCGCATCGTCATCATTTAGCTCTCGGAACCCAAAAGTGAGTTGTTACTCACGCTTAAACTTCTCTAATGTGTTTGTGATGTGTATACATGTGTGATCCAGTGTGTGTGTGCTTATTGTGTATATACGCATGGCAAGAGTACACCTCTGCACATATATATGGCCTAAATTATGTATTTTTATGAGTACTGAAACCATGACAAATGGGCATTTGAAATGCAACCACAGAAAAAATTATGCTTTACAAATAGATATCAGCAAATGTATATTGCAGTAGCATTACGATCACTGTCACAGAATTTGGTGAATGCCGATATAATATTATTTTCTGGTACAATTTCTGCCATGTTCAAAAATTCCTTTCTTTTATAATTTCTCTTATCAAACAAAGGTAAAAACGGTGCAGCACAAGCATGGATCATTGACCATAATTCATTAGTTTACATATCCAAAGGAAAAACAAGACGGTAAGTGACGAACTAAGTAGAAATGGAAACGTTTTTTTCAAAACAATTCACAAAAAAAAAAACCAGCACGCTTGCGTTTCGTTTTTTTGTCATCAACCATCCCTGCATGAAAATAAAAACAATACTACTGTCATGAGTGTATACCACAGTAACAGCAAGCACATAAGTTTTTTTTTTTTAAAAAAAGTTCATTTTCACGCAACAACACATCATGCGAGGTTACTTCTCCATTTTTGTTTTCCATGGACCTACATGCGCATGAAAAAAAAGAGGGAGGTCTTCATTTTTTTTGGGCACACAGCAATTACATTATTCAATTTTTCTTTCCAGGCCTTCCCCTCATTTTTCTTCTTCCTGGCAATCATTACTTACTTCTCAAACAATAATATTTATTCCTTACTGTTCTTTCTCACTCCATACCAATGCATGCCTGCTGTGCATAAGTGAGTGTGTGCTTTGATGTACGAGTGAACAACATGCATGCGTGAATATACATGGTGTGTGTATTTGTTTGTGTGTGGAGTATTTATATGCGTGAGTTCATATATGTGTGCGGCCTGTGTGTATTGATATATGTGTGTGGTTTATGGTTCATGTGTGTTCACAGGAGTGTATGCATGGCATATATCACATATATGTGTAGAGTGTATGTGCATGACTCGTGTAGGCATGCGTATAAAAAAAAAATCCATTTCCTTTTCTTTCTTTTGGTTCTCTATCAAAAAAAAAAAAAAAAAAAAAAAAAAAAAAAAGCCAAAACGCATGGAAGTGGGAGGACACATGCAGGCATGCATGATGATAGTGTTTAAATGTATGTATGTGGGTTAAGTGTTTTGTGTACTGTGTGGTGTGTGTGTCAATGTTGTGTGTGCATGCGTGTGTGTAAATATTTGTGGACATGCCCAGAAAAATTTGTACATGTGTATGTATGTCTTTGAAAAAGAAAAGCTTTTGGAAATATGACTTGCGTTGGACATGGACACAAAAAGTATGCATGGTTCAACCATACATAAGCTTTGAAAAAAGAAAAATTAAGTAGGTTAATAAAATAAAAATACGTCTTTTGCAGACCCAAAATATTTAGAAAAATATGTAAAATCGTAAAAGGGACACATCGAACTCAAATGGCTCTGTTTCAAAAATGAACTGTGCAAGCTTTTTCACAGTTTCAGCGCAAACCGAACACTGAAACTGACAAATGAATATATTTTGGTAATCAGCGCGACGAGACGGACACAACGGTATATAATTTGCAGTGTCTGCATGCTCCGTTCAAAAACGCGTTACAGACCCCTTTGACGTAAGAATGCGGACATGAAACGGAGGTCAAAACGTCCGATTTTCGCGAAACAAATTCCACCGTTGGATTACTGTCAACGAATAGAATATTTTTCATGTTTGTCCGAACTTGTTTTGAAGAGATTTTTAAAATCATCAAAATTTGAACTGTTATGTGCAGCTTTGCACTGAAAACTGCGCGACCGACAACATTCAAATTTTTCGACGAAATTTTCAAAGTTGCTACATTTCACTATACGTATTTCAAATTTTAAATTCCCGTTTTGAAAAGAAAATAGAATTGTTTCAAATTTCGAAGATTAAACTTTGGTTTAAATTATATACATGGAAAATTGATTTAAATTGATAAATGAAATATTAAGCGGTTTAAATTTTATATAAACTTATTGAAATAACCAATGTTGAACCTCTTATTGAAAAAAAAAACGTTAGCCTAAATATTTAAGGAAATAAATTTCAAAATTGTAAATTTTGGATATAATTTAGTTGAGAAAAACAATTTAGTTAAATGAAGTAAATCTTTGAAATTTGAAAGTGAACTTAAATGAAATATTCAATATTTGGAAATTGTAAATTTTACAAAAGAAAATACAACTTTAGTTTATTGATTTGGAACTTTGGAATTAGACACAAAGTTAAGTAAACGACAAAATATTGTTAATATTTCAAAGTGGAATATTTGATGGTTCAAGTTTGAATAAGGAAGTAGAAATACAATTATGGTTTCATCTATTCGAAATTAATCAATGAAAAATAAAATTGAATAACGTTAGTTTTCAAAGAGACTGGAGCCAGTTATGGACACATTCTCTGTCGATACTGGAACCACTTTGATAACTATGTTCGTGAAGTGATGATCCAGAATGAAGTGGTTGTTTTTTAGTGACAACCCGCCTTTTCTGAATAATCCAAGTTGACAATATAACCACACATGTCCAACTCGAATGATTCAAAACTGACAGATAATCAATTTAGGGCGTATAATAGAATCAGATCATAGAATCACATATACAGAACAACACAGAATCTCGCAGCGGAAATGAAATAATATACATTAGCAGTTCATGAAGCTACTTAAACAGTTACAATTTAATTTTTACAATATAGCGACTCATAAAGTTCGCAAATACAAGCCAAACGGAAATAGGAACTAATACTGGATAGGATGGAGTCTTCGACTAGGTCTTCGGCTCCATATAAAGTACTCCTCGAGAACACTGCAATACTCAGTCTGACCCGAGCGAAATGAGAAAAACACAAAACACTCGAGTCAGGTCTAAACATTCTAATGTGATTAAATCTAAACTCAGATGCAAATAACTCAAGAGATGTTACGGTATTTTCCATTTCTTAAGGATCCGTTAAGCTATCTATATATAGTATGATATGCTATTATATGTAATGTCTAACAGTAATATAAAATATTTAAAATAGCGTTAAGGCTTTACATTGATCCCCCTTAACATGTTTTTAAACAATGTGGTCTATGCAGGTCCTGTAACACAACCAGTAGAACGTCGGTAGCCAGTGAGTCCCCTATAGGCACATGTTAAATAGAAACTCGTAGTGGTCGCGCATAAGGATAAAACGTATGACAAGGCACGTGAGGCAATGCCCAAGGTAGGATACTACCAGTTTGCCTGATCCGGACTGGTGGTAACCCCTAACGGCCCACCGCAACACAACACTTCCAAAATCAAGGGTGATCACCAAATAACAAAAAATAGAATACACGAAGAAGTGTGTCTGCTAGAGGTAGCTAGCCTCAATGGTCCGGCACGGCTCCTGTTTTAGTCATTTCAAATTTGACACAAGTGTCGGTCATCCATTATCGTTCACATTCTTCAATCCAGCCAACGAACACAAAAAAACAACCACTTCATTCTGGATCATCACTTCACGAACATAGTTATCAAAGTGGTTCCAGTATCGATAGAGAATGTGTCCATAACTGGCTCCGGTCTCTTTGACAACTAACGTTATTCAATTTTATTTTTCATTGATTAATTTCGAATAGATGAAACCATAATTGTATTTCAACTTCCTTATTCAAACTTGAACCATCAAATATTCCACTTTGAAATATTAACAATATTTTGTCGTTTACTTAACTTTGTGTCTAATTCCAAAGTTCCAAATCAATAAACTAAAGTTGTATTTTCTTTTATAAAATTTACAATTTCCAAATATTGAATATTTCATTTAAGTTCACTTTCAAATTTCAAAGATTTACTTCATTTAACTAAATTGTTTTTCTCAACTAAATTATATCCAAAATTTACAATTTTGAAATTTATTTCCTTAAATATTTAGGCTAACGTTTTTTTTCAATAAGAGGTTCAACATTGGTTATTTCAATAAGTTTATATAAAATTTAAACCGCTTAATATTTCATTTATCAATTTAAATCAATTTTCCATGTATATAATTTAAACCAAAGTTTAATCTTCGAAATTTGAAACAATTCTATTTTCTTTTCAAAACGGGAATTGAAAATTTGAAATATGTATAGTGAAATGTAGCAACTGTGAAAATTTCGTCGAAAAATTTGAATGTTGTCGGTCGCGCAATTTTCAGTGCAAAGCTGCGCATAACAGTTCAAATTTTGACGATTTTAAAAATCGCTTCAAAACAAGTTCGGACAAACATGAAAAATATTCTATTCGTTGACAGTAATCCAACGGTGGAATTTGTTTCGCGAAAATCGGACGTTTTGACCTCCGTTTCATGTCTGCATTCTTACGTCAAAGGGGTCCGTAACGCGTTTTTGAACGGAGCATGCAGACACTGCAAATTATCACTACTAGAAAAGGTGCAGAATAGTGACGCAAAATTTAGATTATTTCGACGCTATTGCGATGCCAAAAATGGCGGTGCGTCGGAATGGTGTCCCAAATTGTAGGAAAATTACGTCACAATTCTGCACATTTTCTAGTAGTGTATATACCGTTGTGTCCGTCTCGTCGCGCTGATTACCAAAATATATTCATTTGTCAGTTTCAGTGTTCGGTTTGCGCTGAAACTGTGAAAAAGCTTGCACAGTTCATTTTTGAAACAGAGCCATTTGAGTTCGATGTGTCCCTTTTACGATTTTACGTATTTTTCTAAATATTTTGGGTCTGCAAAAGACGTATTTTTATTTTATTAACCTACTTAATTTTTATTTTTTCAAAGCTTATGTATGGTTGAACCATGCATACTTTTTGTGTCCATGTCCAACGCAAGTCATATTTCCAAAAGCTTTTCTTTTTCAAAGACATACATACACATGTACAAATTTTTCTGGGCATGTCCACAAATATTTAAACACACGCATGCACACACAACATTGACACACACGCCACACAGTACACAAAACACTTAACCCACATACATACATTTAAACACTATCATCATGCATGCCTGCATGTGTCCTCCCCCTTCCATGCGTTTTGGCTTTTTTTTTTTTTTTTTTTGACAGAGAACCAAAAGAAAGAAAAGGAAATGGAATTTTTTTTTTATTTTTTTATATACGCATGCCTACACGAGTCATGCACATACACTCTACACATATATGTGATATATGCCATGCATACACTCCTGTGAACACACATGAACCATAAACCACACACATATATCAATACACACAGGCCGCACACATATATGAACTCACGCATATAAATACTCCACACACAAACAAATACACACACCATGTATATTCACGCATGCATGTTGTTCACTCGTACATCAAAGCACACACTCACTTATGCACAGCAGGCATGCATTGGTATGGAGTGAGAAAGAACAGTAAGGAATAAATATTATTGTTTGAGAAGTAAGTAATGATTACCAGGAAGAAGAAAAATGAGGGGAAGGCCTGCAAAGAAAAATTGAATAATGTAATTGCTGTGTGCCCAAAAAAAATGAAGACCTCCCTCTTTTTTTTCATGCGCATGTAGGTCCATGGAAAACAAAAATGGAGAAGTAACCTCGCATGATGTGTTGTTGCGTGAAAATGAACTTTTAAAAAAAAAAAAAAAAAACTTATGTGCTTGCTGTTACTGTGGTATACACTCATGACAGTAGTATTGTTTTTATTTTCATGCAGGGATGATTGATGACAAAAAAACGAAACGCAAGCGTGCTGGTTTTTTTTTTTTTGTGAATTGTTTTGAAAAAAACGTTTCCATTTCTACTTAGTTCGTCGCTTACTGTCTTGTTTTTCCTTTGGATATGTAAACTAATGAATTATGGTCAATGATCCAAACTTGTGCTGCACCGTTTTTACCTTTGTTTGATAAGAGAAATTATAAAAGAAAGGAAATTTTGAACATGGCAGAAATTGTACCAGAAAATAATATTATATCGGCATTCACCAAATTCTGTGACAGTGATTGTAATGCTACTGCAATATACATTTGCTGATATCTATTTGTAAAGCATAATTTTTTCTGTGGTTGCATTTCAAATGCCCATTTGTCATGGTTTCAGTACTCATAAAACATAATTTAGGCCATATATATGTGCAGAGGTGTACTCTTGCCATGCGTATATACACAATAAGCACGCACACACTTGATCACACATGCATACACATCACAAACACATTAGAGAAGTTTAAGCGTGAGTAACAACTCACTTTTGGGTTCCGAGAGCTAAATGATGACGATGCGATGAACACGACGAGAGAACGGACGACTACAGAAGTTAGCGCGGGCTGTTGGAGATTGGTGCGGACTATCGGATGTTGGTGCGGTGTTGTCGGCGCTTGGGAGGGCAGAGCAAGAGAGTGCAGAGAGACAAGAGGGAGAGAGGACGCAAGAGGGAAGCCGCTACTTCATGCATGCACCTTCTGTCATTCTCTTTTGTTTATTTTTGTCTTTTTTTTTTTTTTTTTTTTTACGAAGCAAACTTTGCTGAAGAAAGAAAATAATTTATGGAGAGAGACTATGAAAAAGGAGGGAGAACAGATGTAGTTTGGAACTTATGTAATACGGTGGTAGGGTGGTAGGTGAATTGGCAGATGCTTTGCACCATGTCTCATTAAATGTTTGGAAGAAAAAAAAAAGATGTGGCCTCCATCACTTCATTTAATGCTTCATATTCTCTTAGATCCTTGTTGGATTTTGCGGAGATATTTAATTTTTGGTTTGTCTGTAGCACTCCTTTGGTTCCGGATTTATAATTTAGCTATAAACAGGGTCACCTGTATGGGAATAACTGTCTTTCCATTTGTCTTTATGGACACCAAAATACCAGTATAAACGTACCATTGGAATCAGGACATCGCGACGAACACAACGACACATAGTTATCAGTGATTTGAACGTTTTATAAAAATTCTATTTTTATTTTTAATTTCACTGAGTTTAATGAACGGTCATTTAAATTTATTCAGTTTAAATTTATCAGAGTAATGCAGAACGAACTTATAACGTTTTGATTACAAATGTGATTTCAAATTCTTTTCATACAAATATTTATTTTTATTTTAAATTCAATAAACTTGAATATATTTATTCTAATAACTAAATTTAATCGTTTTATTTTATTTGCTTGTTTGTTTCTTGGAATTTATCGTTAAATAATTTTTTTTCCGATTCGAAAACCTAGGTCGTTACATTCTCCCCTACTCAAAACTTTTCGTCCTCGAAAAGAACGGAACAAGGGAAAATAAAGAAATAAGAAGAAACATAAGAATGATTAAAGATGAATTGGGTACCTTATGTAAACAATTCAGGATTTGAGGCACGGATACTCTCCTTAGTTTCCCAAGTGCAATCTCTGTCATCTCTACTGCACTGAACTTTGACGAGATTAACTATCTTCCTTCTAAGTTGCTTTGTATCTTTATCGACTATACGAAGTGATCTTCTTTCGATAGTAAGATTTGGCTCAACATCCATATCTTCAAATAAAGCTGGCTGGACTATATCTAACGGGTCATGTACATATCTGTGAATATGTGAAACATGGAATACATTATGCACACCCGATAGTTTCTCCGGCAAATCAACCCTATAAGCCAAACCGCCAATCTTTTCTAAGATAGGAAAAGGACCAACAAATATCGAAGCAAGCTTCCCTTTCTTTCCAAAAAGAATCACGTTCTTCAAAGGTGAAATTTTCAGAAATACAAGATCACCAACAACAAATTCCAAATGTCTCCTCTTTCCATCAGCATACTTCTTTTGCCTATCCTGGGCAATCTTCATCCTCCGTCTGATTTCTCCAACTTTTTCAAAAGCTTGCAAAATCATTTCGGGGCCTAGAACAAGTCGATTCCCAGATTCAATCCAACAAGATGGAGATTTACATGGTCGTCCATATAGAGCGTCGAACGGTGCCATTTTAATACTCGCCTGAATTTCAAAGATTAATTCAAGATTTACATTTATTTAAACATGAATTTTAATTTAAATTAAATTACCTGATAGCTATTATTATAGGTGAATTCAACGAGATGGAGATGATCTTCCCAAGATCCCCCAAAATCTAAAGCACAAGCACGAAGCAAATCCTCCAGAATCTGATTTACTCTTTCCGTCTGACCATCTGTTTGAGGATGATAGGCGGTGCTCAGGTTCAATTGAGTTCCCAAAGTTATCTGGAAAGCTTTCCAGAATTTGCTAGTAAAAATGGGATCTCTATCACATACTATGCTAGACGGAACACCATGAAGTCGGACTATATCCTTCATATAGAGCTCGGCTAAACTTGAAGCAGTTCGAGTTGTCTTTACAGGAATAAAGTGGGCTGATTTGGTTAGTCTATCAACAATAACCCAAATGCTTTCATTTCCCCTCCTGGTCCTTGGTAATCCATCTATGAAATCCATAGAAATTTGATCCCATTTCCAGTTAGGAATCTCTAAAGGCTGTAACAAACCTGCAGTCTTCTGATGGTCGGCTTTTACTTATTGGCAAGTGGCGCATCTACTGATATGAATAGAAATGTCTCTCTTCATTCCACTCCACCAATAAAGCTTCTTCATATTCTGATACATCTTGGTGACCCCAGGATGAATAGAAAGTTTGGACTGATGATTCTCCCTAAGCACCTCCTGTCTTAGACCATCCACATTCGGAACGCAAATACGATTGTTGATCCTCAAAATTCCATTGGTACCAATTTCAGCGCCCCATCCCTTCTGCACATTAACAACTTCTTTATTGAGAACACTTTCCTTTATTCGCCTAAGCATTTCATCTTCTTCTTGCTTAGCAATAATGCGATCCATAAGAGCTGGAGAAGCAGTAATTTGATATAACATTGCTTTGTTTCTACCCAAAGCGTCGGCTACCACATTAGCCTTTCCAGGGGTATAGTTGATGTCGAGGTCATAGGATGCTAAGAACTCGAGCCATCTGACTTGCCTCTGATTCAGATCCTTCTGAGAAAAGATATACTTCAATGATTTGTGGTCAGTGAAGAGTTCAAATTTAATTCCCAAAAGATGGTGTCTCCACAACTTAAGAGCAAAAACTACAGCAAGTAGTTCTAAATCATGCGCTGCATAATTAACCTCATGGACTCTGAGTTGTCTACCAGCATAAGCAATAACTTTACCATGCTGCATAAGAACAGCTCCCAAACCTTCTCCACAAGCATCGGTATAAACAGTCAAACCTTCACTTCCATCCAGAACAGTAAGAACAGGAGCAGAAGTTAACTTGCGTTTAAGTTCATTAAATGCTTTTATAAACATATCGCTCCAATCGAACTTAACATTCTTTCCAGTCAAAGTTGTGAGTGGTGAAGAAATTCGAGCAAAATTTTCGATGAATCTCCTATAATAACCAGCTAAGCCGAGGAAACTACGAATATCAGTTGGAGTTTCAGGAGTTTTCCAATCTTTGATTACGGCGATCTTAGCTGGATCGACTGAAATTCCATTCTCCAAAACAATATGTCCAAGAAACCTAACTTCATCTCTCCAGAAATGACACTTAGAAAACTTGGCCTTCGGTTGATGATCTCTCAAAGTTTTAAGAACAAACTTGAGATGCTCCTCATGTTCTTCTTTAGTCTTAGAAAAGACTAGAATATCATCAATAAAGACAAGGACAAACCTATTCAGAACATCCCGGAATACTCTGTTCATGAGGTCAACAAAGTAAGCTGGGGCATTAGTTAAACCAAATGGCATAACTAACCATTCATAGAAACCGTCTTCTGTTCGAAAAGCTGTTTTTAGAATACTTTCTTCAGAAATTCGAAGTTGGTGAAAACCTGTGGCAAGGTCGAGTTGAGAAAATATCTTGGCTCCGTGCAGTTGATCAAATAGGTCATTAATGCGAGGCATTGGATATCGGTTCTTGTGAGTAAGCTTATTCAGTTCTCGATAGTCTACGCACATTCTCAGAGAACCGTCTGACTTAGTAACAAATACAACTGCAGCTCCCCATTCTGAATGACTTCGACGAATTAGATCTTTAGAGAATAGATCTTCTATTTGCACCTTTAATTCAATCTTCTCCTTAGGTGCCATTCTTCTTGGGGCAAGTACAATGGGTCTAGCTCCTTGAATGAGATCAATACGGAATTCAATTTCACGATGAGGCGGTAAGGAAGTTACTTCTCCAAAAACATCAGGAAAATGTTGAACAACAGGAGTAGTGCTAAAATCGCTAAGATGAGAATCGAGAGAGAAAATGAAACTTCCTGCAATATCTTGAGGCAATTTACATTCGATCTTCAAGGGTTTACCTTTGTCACAACGTAAAGAGACAGTTCGCGCTTTGCAAGAAAAAATGGCGTCGAACTTCCTTAACCAATCTCCTCCCAACAATATATCAAAGGCCTTGAAGCCAAGAACATAAAAATCCCAAGTAAAACGGTGCATGCCTTTAAGGAGTTTAACCTCTTTGCAAATCATCTCAAGATTTACAGGTCCACCAATAGGGTTTGATACACATAGGAATTTAGATGCGTGTTCGGGTTTTAGGACTTGATTAAGTTTATCACATAAATCAATAGATATAAAGCTATGGGAAGCACCAGTATCAATTAAGACGCGAACAGGTAAATTATGTAATGAAAAGGTGCCTTGGAGTGTACCTTTGTTATCCTCCACCTTAGGAGTGGTAACAACAAAGACTCCTGATGGTGTACCCTTCCGCTGGGTTGGGCCGTTAGGGGTTACCACCAGTCCGGATCAGGCAAACTGGTAGTATCCTACCTTGGGCATTGCCTCACGTGCCTTGTCATACGTTTTATCCTTATGCGCGACCACTACGAGTTTCTATTTAACATGTGCCTATAGGGGACTCACTGGCTACCGACGTTCTACTGGTTGTGTTACAGGACCTGCATAGACCACATTGTTTAAAAACGTGTTAAGGGGGATCAATGTAAAGCCTTAACGCTATTTTAAATATTTTATATTACTGTTAGACATTACATATAATAGCGTATCATACTATATATAGATAGTTTAACGGATCCTTAAGAAATGGAAAATACTGTAACATCTCTTGAGTTATTTGCATCTGAGTTTAGATCTAATCACATTAGAATGTTTAGACCTGACTCGAGTGTTTTGTGTTTTTCTCATTTCGCTCGGGTCAGACTGAGTATTGCAGTGTTCTCGAGGAGCACTTTATATGGAGCCGAAGACCTAGTCGAAGACTCCATCCTTTCCAGTATTAGTTCCTATTTCCGTTTGGCTTGTATTTGCGAACTTTATGAGTCGTTATATTGTAAAAATTAAATTGTAACTGTTTAAGTAGCTTCATGAACTGCTTATGTATATTATTTCATTTCCGCTGCGAGATTCTGTGTTATTCTGTACATGTGATTCTATGATCTGATTCTATTATACACCCTAAATTGATTATCTGTCAGTTTTGAATCGTTCGAGTTGGACACGTGTGGTTATATTGTCAACTTGGATTATTCAGAAAAGGCGGGTTGTCACAACCATCTTCATAACTGTCACATACAGAAACACACAGTATCCGAAACAGAAATAATAATCAAAATTCTAGTGAATATATTGTTATTTTGAAAATTTATTTGCCTTAGAATTTCGGTGTGTTTCTCATCATTTTTCTGACTCGATCTGATTTATTAACTATCCGACTGTGTCTAGACAGCTTGTGGGATTCACAGTGGTACACTGTAAATACCACAAGGCAGACAACAATATATATATATATATATTAATGCAGGGACAAGAAACTATTCTGATGGTTGCATATACACACGTGTATAAATATACACGTGTGCACTGCCTCGCCAATCAGCGAGCAACTGAGGAGTAGCCACATGGACCGTCTCGACTCAGTGCACACATGAATATAAGTCAATGTCAAGTCAAAGAAACAACATAGTGTAGCTTTTGAAACAAACTAGTCGAGCAAGGAGATGCAAGTGTGTAAGTGAAGCATAATCAAATGGCATGTATGGACCAACAAGCAGCTCAAGTGAACAAAGCTACAAACAAGATGACAACAGATTATACATGGTGATACAATTTCAAGTGTATACATGATGGCAACAAAGTTTTTACAAAACAGAGTGCAAACACATTAACATGGCAGCAAAGAAAGATAAATAGCAACATGTTTAAGCCAGGTCAAAGCAACTATGCACAATTAATCAAGCCAGCATGTTTTTAAACTCATGGTGTACAAAGCAGTGTTCCATGTGCTCATGGGTGCAGTTATCAAGAGATACAAGCATGTCAGATTTATCTACAATGTCAAAGTGAAATAGAAGGCAACTCAAGTTCAAAATGGTTTAGCATCAAGCTAATGTGCACAGTTGATTCAAGACAGTTTAACAAATGACAAATAATCAAGCAACATACTCTAATGGTCAAGCTACTTCAAGGGTCAAAACAACAAACTAGTATGGACAAGTTCAATCCAGAAGTTATGTGTGAAATCTGCCAGTGCATGTGAATCATATTATCAAAGCAAATGAGTCACGACATTTTTTTTTCTTGGCAAGGAGGTGCAACAAATGCAATTCATGAAAATCATGTTCTTCAGAAAAGCTAATTTGACATGGTACAAATATTTTTTGTTTCCAGATTTATATGTGAGATACAAAGGGGAAATTATCTTTCCAAGAAATCATTCTTGGCAATGGGATAATGTCTGCTTTTTAAGTATCTCCATTTTTGGCAAAGCAGGAATCATAAAAAAATATTTTAAAAAGGTAAAGTTTTTTATAACAAATCAGTGCAAACACTTTTGGGAAAGCATTTAAACAGATTCCAGAAACAATCACGGCAATTAATTATTAAAGGAAATTTATTCAAGAGGGCCAAGTATATTTTGTTTCCAGTTTTTGAATCAATACAAAGGGTTTTTAATTCGAAGGGGCAGTGTTTTTCCAAATTCATTGAAGACAGATTTGTATCCAGATTCATATCAACATACACTTATCTTTTAAAAGCCAAGAAATCCATTTCTATATTGGGACCAGCGAATCAACAATAACTGGTGCATCTTTTTCATTTTTGGAATGATGTTCTGGCATCAATCAAACAAGGCAATTAATCGAAATTCACAAGGGACAGTTCATCAATAAATCACGCAAGCTTTTCAATACCAAGATTTCAAATTCAAGAATCAATTTCAGACGAGAATTCTCAGAGAGGAAAATAGCCAAATCAGATCGAATCACTTCGTGAAATCAGAGTAATTATAGGATATAATTATCCTACATAAACACCTATTCTCATCGGCAATTGTAACAACCCGTATTTTAAACAACACGTTATAACTTAAAACATGGCAGAATTAAATGATAAAATCTGAATCAGGGAAAACGGGTTGTGCCATTGCATTCGTCTCGGAAAAATACGCGAAATAGAGTCCGAAATTTCGTAAATTGGAGTCCGTATGATCAAGATATGGCCTCGCAAAGTTTCACGAAAAATTCAAATTCAAGAACAGATTCAAATTTTCAGAATTCAGGGTAGGCGGGAAAAATCCCGCCCCAGGCAGGGTTGACACAGGGGTCGACACTAGTGTCGACCCCCCCCCCAATGGGGACCCATGGGTCGACACCCATGTCGACCCAGGGGTCGACCCCCCTGTCGGACCAGTTTTTCTGGTGCACCTGTTTTGGCTCCTGGGTCTTGTTTTGGGGGCTTGTGACGATTTTAGATGGCTCAGATCTATCCTAGGGTTTATCCTATGGCTAAAACAAATCCTAAACACTATAAAAAGACCCTAAGACCTAGCTTAAATCATACTATTTCATTTTAGCCTCATGCAGCCGCCATTAAACCTAGAACTCTAAATTAAAAATACAAAGAACATAAAGTTAAAGAAGACGAAGGATGATTCTTGAAGGCTACAACTAGAAGCTACAACAACTACGACGCTTTAGACAACGAATTTGGGCCTATTTGATTTAAAGTTTTGATTTGGATTGCTTGCTTCATATTGTAAGTTCTATGTCACTTTTTTGGCAAAAACGCTAAAATAACATGGACATGCTATGAATTGAAACCGGATTTAGGAACTATTGTTAATCCATGTTTATATAGTTTAACTTTGAATCATAATTTGGGAATCTTGCTATGTTAATGTTGCAAGTTAAACTTATCATGATTTTGATGTTGTTATGAATCACTTGGGCTTAATCGTATGGCAAGTTGGACTAATACATGTCCATGGAATCACTATGTTTATTGAAATCTTTATGTTGATTAAACCATGCCTATGATTCTAGTTAAACCATGTCTATGATGTTAATGAAACTATGTCCGTGATGTTAATATACCTATCATGTTAATGACAAATTGGGAATTGCTAGGTTGGAATCATTATGTTTATAATGCTAGAAGAGAATCATTATGTTAAAAATACTAAATTGGAATCCACTATGCCTATTAGAATTACCATGCCTTTAATGTTTTATGTTTGTAATAAAATTATTATTATGCCCGCAATGATTATTATACCTATGATGAAAAGTTGAAATCATCATGTTAGACTAAGTTGGAACCATTACTATGCCAAGTTATTATCATGCTAGTATTGAAACCATGTGATATGTTATAGCCTGTTTATTATGCAAGTGATGTTGGAATTGTCACATATGCCTATCACATGTTTGGTGTTATTCCCCTTTATCTCTTGAATTGTTTGTACTTGTGAACGAAGTATGCTTATATACGCTGGGGACACGATTGGGTAGAATAGGCAAAACTTGAATTGATTATAATCATAAACCGTGAAATTTGGCATAAGTAGAACATGAAATATGGCACGAAAACTTGACTTGAACATGCCATAACTTGACTTGAAACATGCCTTAGTTGGACATAAAATTTATATGAACATGCTATGAAAATAGCACGAATCTAATAAGAACATGGGCATGACTTTAGAAAACAAGAAAGTGGCCAACTCGAGGTTGGGTTGAGTTTGTAGTGTAAATCTGCCCGGAACCGCCCGGCAAATCCAGTTGCTACAAACAATAGGATCCAATGTGGGTAGTTGGTCACATCGCGCTTGAAACCCGAGGTTGGGTTGCGTTCGTAGCGTAAACCTGCCCGGAACCGCCCGGCAAATCCAGTGGCTATGAATAATAAGATCCAATGTGAGTGGTTCGGTGCATTAACGAATCAATTAATGCCAATTAGGGTTAAGTCATGAACATGAAAAGACAACTTAACCAACTTGAACACGATTTGTAGGGCTAAGTCATGGACTTGAAACGACAACACTTAGCCAACTTGACATGACACGTAAGCGGGTTAAGTCACGAATTCAAATGACATACTTAACCATCTTGACATGACTAGACTGGAAAAGGATTAAGTCACGAATTACATGACCTAATCGGTTAGGCGGGTTAGGACACGAATTACATGACCTAATCTATAGGCGAAACCCTAGACACGACCCTTTTCAGCAGTAACCCTCTAGATGTATCAAGGTACCCTGGGGCTAGGCCGGGTGGGGCACGATTACTGGGCTGATTGTAAGAGGTGAACGACGACAGTGGGGTATGCCAGTGTAGGTTCGGTGGACTACGATCGTGCACGTATTCCGGGGCAGACACTGGGTATCTGTAGATTTATCTGTGCATCTTGAATCGTGTCAGGGGTTGACACCCTAGGGCTGATACACCCGAAGGTGGACCCAGCACAGGTGACTACATTCGTGATTAGCCGTATGACACGGACACTTGACGAGCTAGAACTTGTAGGGAGCCGATCGACTAGATAATCGCTCCGTAGGACCCCGTACTTGGGTCAGACCCCGTTTCAGGGTCATTTCATGATATTGGGCCGTGGGATTTATTTCGTGATTAACTACTGACATGGGCTTAGTATACTAGTACAGTCAATGCAACGAATCTTGAACATGTGATGCTTTATTTGACTTGTCTTGACTTATCATGATCACCTTAGTCTATCTTGTCCACCTTGACACCATTCTCAAGTTTAGTTCCAGTTCATACATGACATGTTGTTTTAACCGTTTCTACACTGAAAGTCACTAGAACTTACTCAGTCTTTATGACTGACCCTTTTCCTTTCACCTCGTTTTCTTTCGTTCCCCCCCCCCCCAGGTTCTCAGGGAGGAAACACTAGCTCTTAGCCTGGATATCACTTGCTTTGGCTCAGCATGTACGGTTTGCTATGGCTGCTTCTTTTTACTGCACTTGGGGAATAAGCTTTTTTTCTTCTGTTTTTAAGTCATTGCTTCTTTGGCTATTATTACAAGACAGTTGTAAGGAAGTTGTTATCTGAAATGTTTGTAAGAGACATGTTTTATTTTGGAATAAAATGAAGTTCTGTTTCACTCAGAAATTCTTCCGCTGTTTACTTAATTATTTATTTATGTTCTGTCTTGTGATAATTCTGTGATGTTATCTCGATAATACCCCTCCAAAACTAGTGCATTCCCTTTGTGAGTGACCCTAGAGGAGGTGGGGTGTTACATTTGGTATCAGAGCAGAAGGTTACCAAGACTGGGCAAAAGTTTTGAAAACCTTTTGAAATTTTATTTTTTTCAAAACCATTTACAAAGAAGCAAATTTTCAAGAAAATTTTGTTTTGATTAAAAGGCATATTCCCCAAAGCCATTAGCACTATCTTTGTTTCCTCGTTTGAATCTTTTCCTTTTTCGTTTTCAGCTTATCATGGCCGATGACCTTAATCTTCCCGAGGGGGTCAATATACCCACTTGGTTCCGTCGTTTCCTCGAGGCTCGGGCTAATGTGGCAGGCCCAGCCAATCCTCCTCCTCATCCTCCGCGAGAAACCGCTTTTTCAAAGATATGCAAGGACTTTAAGGCCATGGGCGGAAAGGATTTCCTAGGAACTGAGACTTTTGTTGAGGCACGGAATTGGTTGAAGGAAACCGAAGACTTGTTTGTTATCTTTGAGGTAGAGGACAATAGGAAAGTACAGTTGGCGGCGTGGCTCATGAAAGAGGAAGCTTCTTATTGGTGGGAAGTCACCAACGCTACTAGGCCCATTGAGACTTGGGCCGACTTTAGAGGGAGATTTGGGCTTAAGTTCTTATCATCAGCAGAGGAGAGTCTCCAAATGGAACGGTTTCTGGCCCTTAAACAAGGAAATATGACAGTTAAAGAATACGTGAACCGTTTCAATCAGCTTACTCGCTTCGGATTGGAGTTAGTCAACACTCATCAGAAAAAGGCGCTACGTTTTGCACGAGGCTTGAACGAGCCACTGCATGGTTTGGCCATGTCTCATGTGCCCATGGGGGCGACCTTTGAAAGCTTGGTGGATATGGCCCTACTGTATGAGGAAGATAAGAAGGGCAAGAAAGAGGTCAAGCCCAACGATTCTTAGAATAAGAAGGTAGACCCCGAGAAAGGAGGCAAGAACGACAACTCATGTGATAAAAGGAAATGCAATTTCTGTGGTATGGAAGGGCACATAGCCAAGGATTGTAGAAAGAGGAAGAGAAAGCAAGGTGAATGTTTTCATTGTGGAGAGACTGGACACATCAGCAAGGACTGCCCTAAAAAGCAGACCGGACCTTCTGGGGGTACATCGTTAACTTCTTTTTCTAGATGCTTTGTTTTATCTTGTTATCTCCTCGATCCTATCTTGAGATCCATAGGTAGAATCTTTTTGGATGTAAACATGTAATTGAAACATGTTATGATTGCAAAATGGTTGCAAGTGGTCGCAAGTGGTTGCTCGTGGATGCATGAATACACATTAGGCACTAGATCGGCTCAGTCACATTTTCATGTTGCATATGCATGAGTGTTTATTTTGGAAAATTGGTTGTGCTATCATTTGGTTGTTGCATATGATTGAATGTTTGTGCACTCATGTAGAAATTATGAATTATAATAGGAAAATTTTGCATACATATTGGATTCATTTCACTAAACATGTTTTGCATTTGAAAGGATCAATCAGGCCTGATCATTTGCATTAGATAAGGAACATATACACACACTTTTTGCATATGTTCATACAGCATTAGAAATCTTTTAAGGACAATGGCTGCCTGTGGATGATGCTTTGAGTAGATGGATGATGGATGGTAGGATACGTTCTTCCTAACTTGAAGATTTCGGGGACGAAATCCTTTAAGGAGGGGAGAATGTAACAACCCGTATTTTAAACAACACGTTATAACTTAAAACATGGCAGAATTAAATGATAAAATCTGAATCAGGGAAAACGGGTTGCGCCATTGCGTTCGTCTCGGAAAAATACGCGAAATAGAGTCCGAAATTTCGTAAATCGGAGTCCGTATGATCAAGATATGGCCTCGCAAAATTTCACGAAAAATTCAAATTCAAGAACAGATTCAAATTTTCAGAATTCAGGGTAGGCGGGAAAAATCCCGCCCCAGGCAGGGTCGACACTAGTGTCGACCCCCCCTGTCGAACCAGTTTTTCTGGTGCACCTATTTTGGCTCCTGGGTCTTGTTTTGGGGGCTTGTGACGATTTTAGATGGCTCATATCTATCCTAGGGTTTATCCTATGGCTAAAACAAATCCTAAACACTATAAAAAGACCCTAAGACCTAGCTTAAATCATACTATTTCATTTTAGCCTCATGCAGCCGCCATTAAACCTAGAACTCTAAATTAAAAATACAAAGAACATAAAGTTAAAGAAGACGAAGGATGATTCTTGAAGGCTACAACTAGAAGCTACAACAACTACGACGCTTTAGACAACGAATTTGGGGCTATTTGATTTAAAGTTTTGATTTGGATTGCTTGCTTCATATTGTAAGTTCTATGTCACTTTTTAGGCAAAAACGCTAAAATAACATGGACATGCTATGAATTGAAACCGGATTTAGGAACTATTGTTAATCCATGTTTATATAGTTTAACTTTGAATCATAATTTGGGAATCTTGCTATGTTAATGTTGCAAGTTAAACTTATCATGATTTTGATGTTGTTATGAATCACTTGGGCTTAATCGTATGGCAAGTTGGACTAATACATGTCCATGGAATCGCTATGTTTATTGAAATCTTTATGTTGATTAAACCATGCCTATGATGCTAGTTAAACCATGTCTATGATGTTAATGAAACTATGTCCGTGATGTTAATATACCTATCATGTTAATGACAAATTGGGAATTTCTAGGTTGGAATCATTATGTTTATAATGCTAGAAGAGAATCATTATGTTAAAAATACTAAATTGGAATCCACTATGCCTATTAGAATTACCATGCCTTTAATGTTTCATGTTTGTAATAAAATTATTATTATGCCCGCAATGATTATTATACCTATGATGTAAAGTTGAAATCATCATGTTAGACTAAGTTGGAACCATTACTATGCCAAGTTATTATCATGCTAGTATTGAAACCATGTGATATGTTATAGCCTGTTTATTATGCAAGTGATGTTGGAATTGTCACATATGCATATCACATGTTTGGTGTAATTCCCCTTTATCTCTTGAATTGTTTGTACTTGTGAACGAAGTACGCTTATATACGTTGGGGACACGATTGGGTAGAATAGGAAAAACTTGAATTGATTATAATCATAAACCGTGAAATTTGGCACAAGTAGAACATGAAATATGGCACGAAAACTTGACTTGAACATGCCATAACTTGACTTGAAACATGCCTTAGTTGGACATAAAATTTATATGAACATGCTATGAAAATAGCACGAATCTAATAAGAACATGGGCATGACTTTAGAAAACAAGAAAGTGGCCAACTCGAGGTTGGGTTGAGTTTGTAGTGTAAATCTGCCCGGAACCGCCCGGCAAATCCAGTTGCTACAAACAATAGGATCCAATGTGGGTAGTTGGTCACATCGCGCTTGAAACCCGAGCTTGGGTTGAGTTCGTAGCGTAAACCTGCCCGGAACCACCCGGCAAATCCAGTGGTAACGAACAATAAGATCCAATGTGAGTGGTTCGATGCATTAACGAATCAATTAATGCCAATTAGGGTTAAGTCATGAACATGAAAAGACAACTTAACCAACTTGAACACGATTTGTAGGGCTAAGTCATGAACTTGAAACGACAACACTTAGCCAACTTGACATGACACGTAAGCGGGTTAAGTCACGAATTCAAATGACATACTTAACCATCTTGACATGACTAGACTGGAAAAGGATTAAGTCATGAATTACATGACTTAATCGGTTAGGCGGGTTAGGACACGAATTACATGACCTAATCTGTAGGCGAAACCCTAGACACAACCCTTTTCAGCAGTAACCCTCTAGATGTATCAAGGTACCCTGGGGCTAGGCCGGGTGGGGCACGATTACTGGGTTGATTGTAAGAGGTGAACGACGGCAGTGGGGTATGCCAGTGTAGGTTCGTTGGACTACGGTCGTGCACGTATTCCGGGGCAGGCACTGGGTATCTGTAGATTTATCTGTGCATCTTGAATCGTGTCAGGGGTTGACACCCTAGGGCTGATACACCCGAAGGTGGACCCAGCACAGGTGACTACATTCGTGATTAGCCGTATGACACGGACACTTGACGAGCTAGAACTTATAGGGAGCCGATCGACTAGATAATCGCTCCGTAGGACCCCGTACTTGGGTCAGACCCCGTTTCAGGGTCATTTCATGATATTGGGCCGTGGGATTTATTTCGCGATTAACAAGTGACATGGGCTTAGTATACTAGTACAGTCAATGCAACGAATCTTGAACATGTGATGCTTTATTTGACTTGTCTTGACTTATCATGATCACCTTAGTCTATCTTGTCCACCTTGACACCATTCTCAAGTTTAGTTCCAGTTCATACATGACATGTTGTTTTAACCGTTTCTACACTGAAAGTCACTAGAACTTACTCAGTCTTTATGACTGACCCTTTTCCTTTCACCTCTTTTTCTTTCGTTCCCCCCCCCCCCCCAGGTTCTCAGGAAGGAAACACTAGCTCTTAGCCTGGATATCACTTGCTTTGGCTCAGCATGTACGATTTGCTATGGCTGCTTCTTTTTACTGCACTTGGGGAATAAGCTGTTTTTTTTTTCTGTTTTTAAGTCATTGCTTCTTTGGCTATTATTACAAGACAGTTGTAAGGAAGTTGTTATCTGAAATGTTTGTAAGAGACATGTTTTATTTTGGAATAAAATGAAGTTATGTTTCACTCAGAAATTCTTCCGCTGTTTACTTAATTATTTATTTATGTTCTGTCTTGTGATAATTCTGTGATGTTATCTCGATAATACCCCTCCAAAACTAGTGCATTCCCTTTGTGAGTGACCCTAGCGGAGGTGGGGTGTTACAGCAATTTGCATTGAAAACAAAACCAACAATTTCAAGAGCAAAAATCTAATCAAATTCAGAGAACTCACAAAGCGTTTTCGATCGCAATCCAAGATTGTGAATCGAGCAGGAGCATTAATTTGAAGAAGCTTTGGAGATTATTTCTTTTAGAACATCAATCAATCGATTCAAGTTGGAGGATTTCAAAGAAACCCTAAATTCCTTTTTTTCCCATAGCCGCCATGTTCATTTCCTTAGAAGCAAAGGATCAGGCTGAACAAATAAAGAAAATGGGCTGGCCAACATAAGTCAAAAGGGATTAGTTTGTGTTTAATTTAAAGAGGGGGCTTCTTTGTTTTCTTTTTATTTGTTTTGTATTTTCAATTCTTTTGTGATCCTTCCAAAAAGTCCTAGAGTCTGTAAAATTCTAGCAGTTTACTAGAATCTGTAAAATCTAGGGTTACGTATTACGGGTGTGTAATATGGGAAAATCTGGTCGAGTGGATATCAGCCAGTCTAGGGTTTTGAGCATAGGGTTAGTACAGGAGAAGGGAGTGGGAGTTTATAGTATTTGTAAGCGGGATTTGTTATTAACACCTAGTAGAAACCTTAGAAATGCAGCAGTAGGCAATATTTGCCGAAGCTGGGTATCTCTGTGTGTTATTTATTTTTCGAATTTAATTTCTCTGCTATTATCTGTTCTGCGATTAATTTTTAATTATCCAATAAACTGTAATAAACCCTATTCACCCCCCTCTAGGGTTAATCCAGATCCAACAATTTCCTGTATATAATTCTTGCATACATACATACATACATATATATATATATTCTATACAAAAAGTGTTAGTATATATTTTTTAATCAATGATAATTGAAATAAGGTTGTTGTCATCAAAACTCCATTCTTCAACATGAATAAATATTACATAGCGGAAATGTGATATAAGAGAACAACTTACATTGCAGCGGAAATAGAAATGTATAAATACAATGCACAACGGAATTACATCAACAAACACAACTGAAAGAAATACACGGATACAAAGCTTTCTGAATATAGCCCTAGCTGTAGACCAGGATTTTTTTAAATAGAAATCTGCAAAACCAAAACTACTAGCTATCCGTGTGGAAAATATAGGCATCCAGAGTTTAGGCGAAAACAATAAACTCCAAGTCAGTCATGGGACCGACGTGAGAACTAAAACAGTTATTGAATCTTTACTTTAAAAGTGGGACAAATCATGGGACCACGCTGTATGAAACGGAACGGGTTTACTCCACATGAATACTCTAAAATAAAACAATATGTAAACAACACAATGCTTTTCGAAAAATGAGGCTATTATAAGACTCAGGTCCCATCACACAATGCAACACAAACCAAAGGATAGAGTTTTACCTTATAATAGCCAAACATGCTTGGTACGCTTTAAAACAATCATTTTGCTTTTACTATAAGTGCATAGTGGAAAAAACAACTTAAAATATAAATGTATCAATCATAGATGGCATAGTACCCTATCTTACTATGTCGCCATATAGATTTACAACTAAAACCGAAAAGTCGCGTATTGGAAATTGGATTTCCATCATGAGTCAAGGGAAGGGATGATCTCCTTACTGGTTCGGATCACCTCTAGCAAGATGACCCAGGATCACACCTATGGGCAACCCTCAGATCCTGCAAGGCCGGTCCACACCTAACGTTTGTGGATTGGTTATTCCTGAACGTACGTTTCCTGGTCCTATCAAACCTCCAAAATGGTCAGTGTGTCGACCGTATAAGCCTTTTAGTCGGCTCTATATCTGAGGCGCCTCGCTATCCAAAATCCACATAAGCACAAATGTTTAGGCACCATACCATGGCACAACTTCTAGCTAGAAAGAAACGTATGCACTCCTTGCGTCCCTTGTCCCGTTTCTGACTCATACCGGGGTGTGAGGCTCGCGAATTAACGTTATACACAAAGCTATGCTACTTAAAGTTGTGCTTTGATCATCATCCACAAGACTTTGCTTTTCAACAAAAGCCTTGATCAGTTGCATATTATCATGCCACATTGTCAATCCATACCATACCATTGATTTCTACCAACATATAACCTCTAAGCTCGTACATCTCTGAGAAGGGTGTTAAGCAAGAAGATAAATTCTCCACCACCAAACAGATATATATTTAGTAGAGATCAACGAATATAACACACAATACAATGTCAGACATAATCCATTTACATGTCTGTTTTGGGTCTGAATGAAACCGAAGGCACCTCATTCCTCGTCCCATATGTCCAATACAGGAGAGAGGTCCTCGAATATCCAGTCGATCTCTAAGTACATTTGGATGATCACCACTTATTAGCTTGTCTCGGGGATCAGCCCAATCAAGACATTAGTAATCATCCATTCGATGTAAAGATCTCCAATTTTCAACCACTGTCTTCACATCTTTGACTTTTAATCGTCGTAACAGTTATTCAGAATGGGTTAAACCCGGTCTTTCCGAATAACTCGCGCATCTTATAACCATGTGTATATAAAATAACACGCGTCTCATTCCAATCTAGAATATTCTTTTATTCAAATATTCATATCCTTGGGGAAAAACTCCCTTTAATTTTACCAAAGGTAAATTCTGTAAACTTATAGTTTAATCTTCCTTTGGATATCGTTTTCAAAAGATTCCATTTTATTTTTTCACAACATAAACCAAATTAAGGTTTATCAAACTAGTCGAGACTATCGAGCCTTACCGAAGTAATCATTTATTTTATTATTCCTAATCCCAACCTATTCATCCCATGGAGAAAAACTGGTAGTGCTCCATATTTAACACCCGTAGTGTTATCGATAATTTTAAATACCATTTATCATTTCAAATCTAATTAACGATTTAACTATCGCATGAAGTAAAATTGGTAGTACTCCATTTTAATCATTTCTCTTGTTTGACAACTTTAATTATCTCTTTTTATGTTTCAGTCTAACTAAATATTCATTAAAACTCTAGTTCAGTTTTGATCCCCAAAATCAATATTTAATGAGTATTCAACTTATGGAAATCTATCTCACCTTTACTTGGGTTAAAGAACAAATGTCATTTAAAACACCACTCGCAATAAACCCAAAATCATTTTCCATTCGTTATGGAATCTTCATGGAAATCTTAACAATTTATAATCGATATAAATTTCCATATCCGACCAATACTATGGTGGAATAACGGCAAGGCCTTTTAAATTCCACAAACAGTAAACGCCTTCCTTCATAGAAATTCATCTCGATTATTATTAATCGAATTCCATTCAATTCCAATTTAATTAAATAATCTGGAAAAATTTCTCCAAACCTTAATTAAAATATTTATTCCATTCATAACTGGGTTTAAGAACGATACAAATGAATATACCATTCACAACAAACCCAAATCCAATTCATCATTTCTAAAAATCACCTGATTATTATTCTAGGTATTAACTAGTTCATTCGGATAAAAATATCTTTTATCTTTTCAAATGTGGAATATTTCATCCAAAATCTTTCCAAACCATTTATTATGATTTTACACAATTTATTCATATTTTTAATAATTTTAATAAGGCCCTTATAATCGGTTTCCAATATCGACCACCGAACTACATCTATAACGAGCTTTTTCCAAAACTGATTTGGTCATATTTTAAAATCTAACCGTTCAAATTTAAATCTCATATATTCATTGAAAAATCTTTTCGATATGAACCAAACGGTTCCCGTTTTAGGAGAATCTGACGGTCGAATCTCCCGTTACGTCCATTTCAAGTTAATGGTCGAAATTCGCGAACGGTCGCTGTGCGATACGTTCTATTCAAACCATTTAAATATATAAAATATATTTCATCGATTTTCATTCAAAACGTATTTTATAAAGCATTTATAAATTCCTTTAAAAATGATTCTAACTTCCATTTCAATTTACAATTAAAATTGAACATTGCATTTTGTTATAATCTCAAAATGATAATATTTTCAAAATTTCATATTTTGAAATTCAGTCTTCTCGATATTCATTTTAAAAAATGAATAAAATCGACATAAAATCCGTTCGAGTTAAAATAGTGTTTTCTACTTAACTCGGCTTCATATATTTTTATATTTTCGTGTTCATCCAAAATCGGACATCAAAATCAACTTCCAAATTTTCACTGAATATTACACTATAAAAATATTCATGTTTATTCCGGATTGGAATAAAATTTCAACCAATAACCATGTAAGTAAACTTATATGGATTACATTCATCATTTATATCCAACGATAGTTGCAAACAATTATCAACATCCAAAATGACATCCAATGTGCATTTTGTTTTCATGTGAGTTTCAATCAAATAATTGATGCTCACATAAATCTGTCAATCAACCGATTACTCGAAATTTCACACAAGGGAGATATGTGAGTCAAATAACATCCCAAGACCCGTGTGGGGGTTTCAACCAACAAAAATTATTTAATAAATCATCATTCGCATATAATGCACACACCGTAATCATAAATAAATACTCAACTACCAAATGCCATGGAGTATGAAATGTGAGTGTCACATTTTCATACAACGCTTCTAATGCAAGAGATTTGTGAATAGTTCAAGTGTTGAACTCCAAAAGGGGTAATATAACTACATGATGCAATTTTTAACTTGCAACTTAAAATGCATAACTAACTAGTTACCCTAATCTACTAATTTAAGATAGAAGTTCTCACATAATAACCAAACAAAATAATTTAGTGATCGTTCTCACCCAAGCTAAACCAAACACCACGATACTTCTAATGTAGAACTCTCGTGGCTCGCTCGCCGTTTGTCGCTCTTCGCACTCGAATTCACCTTTTTGGCACTAAAATTTGCATACGACCTTCAATCTTCACCAAATCCAGTCATTAGCACAAACACGTCATTCCAAACAATTTTTGCCTAGTGGACTTTCTTCCAAAAATGCACCAATTCACCAGAAATCACAAATGTTTGCATCAGGTCTGCTGACTTTGGACGAGTTTTTTGAGCAGCTCCGAACTTCAAAATTTGATTTTGATATGTCAAAATTATAGAGAAAAACGAGATCTACAACTCTGGTCTTGTGGAGCTTCGGCCAGAAATGCATGGATTGAAAGATATTGAAGAAAAAATGAAAGGGGGTTATTTGCAAAACATGAATTTTTGGATAAAGATGCGATTTTGGCCATAGTGGGGCCCACGGCCAAGGATAGGGGCTGAGGCCTGACTGGTCGGAGGGGAGGCGGGGGTGATTTGGTGGATTTAGGGTTAGGGTTTTCCAAATTGGAAGAGGGAAAGAGGAGAGAAAGGAGAGGAGGAGGAGAGGAGGAGGAGAGGAGGAGGAGGAGGAGGGCTAACGGCGGTGGTGGGGATGGGGTGCGGCACCTAGGAAAAGGAGGCCATTAAAAGAGAATGAAGAAAGGAGGAAGAGGAAGAAAGTGAATGAAGAGGAGGAAAAGTGATTATATGCTCGTTTCTTTCCTAATCGCCCAACTGCAAACGATCACCGTTTGTCATGAATTTCGGATACGAGATAGTACACGTCAAGACGAATCCTGTAACGACCCGCATTCTATGCATCGGAGGATCATAGAATATTTATTTTATTTTCATATGAAGTCGTATAGTCGTGTAACTTTGGGGAACGACTATTGGGGTCATTTCCCATGTTCGCGATTTTTGCCGATTTTTAAATGGTCGTTTTGCCCTTAACTGATCTTGTTTTGGCCATAACTTTAAAATTGGTAAGGAATTTTGACCTGACACCGCTTCCATTAGATCCGGATGATGGTTTACCTTTCCGTAGAGTGGTCATACAAGCAAACGGACTTACCGTTCGAGAGATATGGCTGGAAAAGGTTTAGAAAGTGAAAAACAGCTTAATTGGGCTTAACCGGGTGATTAGCAGCTAGGCCCATTAGGGTTTTCGGGATTAGAGCTATATGAGGGTTGATTAGGGTTAGAGAAACCTTTTCCTTGTCATTTTCCAGCTGCCACTTATCTCTCTTCAACCCTAATAATGGCCTCCAACTCCTAAAACACCTTCTAATCACCGTTTAATCAAGGATTAAGCTAATCTACGTCAAATCACGGAGAAATAGCACCAAATCAGAGTTGGAGTTGTTGTGTTGCATAGAGATTCAACCAAATCAGAGATAGTTTCAGATCTAAGTTTTATTTGTGGCTAAGGTGAGTGATTTGCATTGTTTTTCTCTAATTACGGCAAATTAGGGGTGATTAGCGATAATTAGCGAAATTATGGCTCAGAAAAATCTGGAAAAATTTGAAAAATTCTAAAATATTATTTTAGGGCTCTGATAGAAGTTTGGGTTAATTTGATTAAGTTTAGCTAATCCTATCATTAGATTTTCTTAAACATGCTTAAGGGGTAAATATGGGTTTTGGGTATGTTTGATCCATTTTGACATATCAAATTGTTGTTTTGGTGTTTGTGGTCAATTCTATATGTTGCTATGACTGTATGGCATGCTTTGTGATTGATTAGAACAGTTAGAATGGTTGAAAACACCGTCGTATGGCGTAAAAACAGTCGATGGAAGAGTTGCAGGAAAACTTTACAGGGATAGGATCGGATCGCTCCTCCCTACCGAACCGACCCGCTTGTGACTGATGGCACCGAACCGACCACTTGAGATTTTGGTACTGTGACTTGGCTTGGATTATACGCCACGAACCAACCGGAGACTCACGAGCTGAACTTCCAACTCAAACCCCCTTCCACGAACCGGTGATGGAGCCACGACCCGAACCGATGTGCCATGAATGGATTTGAGGAACTCGACCCGACGGAGTGCTTGGGGAGGAGGACCGAACCGGAGGAGCTCGTCACGAACCGAACCGCCAGGGGATGTGGACCACGACCTGGAGCTTGACCACTAGCGAAAGGAGACCGAACCGAACCGGGGAACAACATGACTCACGAATCGATCCGAGGTAAGGTGAAGAGAAAATACTGAACCGATCCGGGAGGAGACCAAAACCCGAGATGCAAAGGTAGTCCAAATAGGAAGTAGAACTCAGGATCCAGTTGGGAACCAATGAGTTAACTTCATGAGTAGGGCTTTGCTGCGGGACGTGTGCAAATGGGTTATCGACTTCCATAACTTTGATTCACCATCAAGACGAATGTTAGGCTACGGATCAGTGCAGTGGGGTAGTTGTTACTCCATGGGGCAGAGTGATCGTAGCATGGCTATGAGCCAGTGCAGTGGAGTCATCATGACTTCATGGGGCAGAGTGGACATAGCAAGGACTAGTGGCTATGGATCAGTGCAGTGGAGCCATCATGACTCCATGGGGAAGAGTGATCATAGCAAGGATTTGTGTGATCAAAGCGGTGGATATCGTATGCTTTACGCACTGAGTGAGGGATGTAAGGATGTTTGCTATGCTTGATTGTTAGATATCACTATGACATGCATACCCCTCCCCCATACTTTACACCATATGTTAGTGACACCTTAGAGTATTGTACATCTTGTTGTGCTAACTCTTTGGTTGCAGGTCTAGATTCAGGTACGGTTTAGTATACCTGTTATTGTTCCATTTTGCTACTTATCGGTCAAACCAGACTTTTGTCTGACTCAGAGTTTTATGTCTCTTCTTATTACTCTGGGTGCTCTTAAACGGGCAGACTAGAGACAGGTCAGGTGATTATGCACGAGTAGCTATACCGGAGACGAGCAGGAGGCTTCTACGTATGATATATATAAATATAATCTCCCTGTGTCGTTGTTGGTCACTACTTTGGGCATTAGTAGTGTACCTTTCTTATTTTTCTTTGGAGACAGTTTTAAAAGTTGTAATAATGATGATGTGGAACATAAGCTGTATTTTGGATTTCCGCTGCTATGATGGTTTAGTTTTTAGCTTTTGCACTGTCTGACCTGCTTTATGTCAAAATTATGTTATTATATTTTGTTCCATGCGCTGTGAGATTTACTACAGGTTCCTTGCTAGTTCAAATTCCTTTCTTTTCTTTTCTTTTCTTTGGCGACCGTCCCGTGCTAGTCGGGCATTGGCACAGCGCATTTTCATTGGAAATGTCGGCTGGTGCGAGGCGGGTCGTCACACTTTGTATCAGAGCTCCAGCTTGCGTAATTAATGTAACAAACCGCATTCTACGCATCGGAGAATCGTAGAATATTTATTTCTTTCCCATATGAAGTCGTATGGTCATGTAACTTTAGGAAACAACCATTAGAGTCATTTCCCATGTTCATGATTTTTGTCGATTTTTAAATAACCGTTTTGTCCCTAGTTGATCTTGTTTCGGCCATAACTTTTGATTGGAAAGGAATTTTGACCTGAAATCACTTCCATTAGATTCGTTTGATGGTTTACCTTTCCGTAGAGTGGTCACATGTGAGAAACGGACTTACCGTTTGGGAGATATGGCTGAAATAAGGTTTGGAAGGTGAAAAACTGCTTAACCGGGCCAAATAGGGTGATTAGTGAATGGGCCCATAACCCATTTCGGGATTAGGGTTATGGGGAGGCTGAAAACAGTTAGAGTTTCATTCCATTTCAGTTTTCTAGCCTCCACTTACCCCTTAGAAACCCCAAAAATGGCCTCCAACCTCTAAATCACCTTCAAATCACTTTCTACTTGAAGATTGGGCTTAGCAACATCAAATCAAGAGAGATCAACACCAAATCAACATTAGAGCTGCTGTTTAGCATTGGGATTCGCACCAAATTAGAGATTTATTTCAGATTTAAGGTTTATTTGTGGCTAAGGTGAGTGATTTGCATAGTTCCTCACTAATTATGGCTAATTAAGGTTAATTAGTGTTAATTAGCGAATTTAAACTTGATAAAATTCTGGAAAAATATTTATAAATTTTTAAATGATGTTTTAGACCTCTGATATGAGTTTGGGTTAATTTGGTTAAGTTTTGCTAATCATATCTTTAGTTTCACCTAAACATGCTCAAGGTAAAATATGGGGTTTTGGCTATGTTTGATCCATTTTAACCTATCATATTGATGTTTTGGTGTTTGAGGTCACTTCTACTTGTTGCTATGACTTTGTGGTATGCTTTGTGATTGTTTAGAATAGTTAGAATGGTCGAAAATGTCGTCGAGAGGCGTATAAACAGTCGCTGGAAAGTTGCAGGAAAATGCAGGATATTGGACCGGATCGGATCGGCTATGGAGACCCGAACCGAACCGATGTTAGACCCTTCCCCACGATCCGCCATCAGCTCCGATCCGATCCGTTCAGAGATGGTGAGCACGAACCGTTGTATTTGGCCTGGAGGAGAGTACCCCGACCCGAATCGCCAGAAGGACCCCGATCCGAACCCATAGATGGAAATGGACTTGGAGACCCGACCCGACCTGATGTGGGTGATGACGATCCGAACCGTGGCGTGCTGGAGATCCCGTTCCGATCCAGCAAAGGATGTTGAAGGCCGAACCGAACCGTGTTGATGATGGAGAGCTGAAGGCCGAACCGAACCGATTGTTAAGAGGGAAGATCCGAACCGATTCGGTGATGACCAATAACCCGAGATGCAAAGGTAGTCCAAATGGAAGTTAGAGCTCAGGATCCAGTTGGGAACAAATGAGTTCACTTCGTGGTTGGGCTTTGCTGCGGGACGTGTGCTAAGGAGTTGTCGACGTTCATAACTTCGATTCACCACTGAAAAGGAATGATGGGCTACGTATCAGTGCAGTAGAGTCATTATGACTCGAGGGGCAAAGTGATCGTAGTAAGACTATGAGCCAGTGCAGTGGGGTCATTGTGACTCCATGGGGCAGAGTGGACATAGTAAAGGATTAGTAAGTGATTAACATAGAAATGTGTTTATTTTATGCTCTTATATCTTATCTTGTATATAAATAAATATTACTTGGGTATTGTTTTGTCACTTTTACAGATATTCCATCCCAGCTCGCATGCAACCAGAAAAGTAGAGAAATGGAGATCAGATTGCTATATATTTATATTTTGAAGAATTGTAGTTGATGATCCCACATCTAGTTGCTGTTGGACAAGAAATTTATTGATAAAAAGACCAAGAATTTCTCAAATCAAGGGAAGCATGTCAAAGAACCAAGAGGAAAAGAAGAAAGGCCAAAATTTTAATAGATTTAACTAAGGCCCATTTGAAACTCTCATTGTAAACTCTTTTGTAAATTACCTGAGGCCCATCTATCATTGTATTAGGGTTAGGGTTAGGGTTTGGCTATCTATCCTATAAATACCCTTGTAATGTCATTGTAGCCACCATCCGATTCTATTCTATATTCTCTTCTCCATTAATAAAAGTTCTTTTTATTATTTCTGCAATTTTTCTTTTTCTTAGCAATCGGTGGTGTCTTCACAATTAGTTTTGGAAGAACACCAATTGTATTTTACATTTTTTGTTAGTGATTAGTCGTTTGATTAGTTTCAACGACAATCCTAGTTTACTTTTTGTTGTTCTTCTTTTTCTGCAATTTTAATTTCTGCATTTTATTTCTGTTTTGCATTTTAATTTCCAATTGATAATTGTGATTTGATCGTCGGTTCAATTAGATTTGTTCTGAATCGGATCCCAGTTTCAATTTCGTTTGCTTTCAAAACCAACCTCAAAGATTTGTCTAACTCGCCCAAGAGATTAAATAAATAATTTGATTTTAATTACACCTCCCTGTGCTCGACCTGTATGCTACACACCTGTGCGCTTGCAGTAATTTAATTTAAAATTCGCGCTTTTCTAATTCATAGATTAGCGACGATCAAGTTTTTGGCGCCGTTGCCGGGGGGGTAACAATTAAATTTTATTATTTATTTAATTTCCGATTCATGTTAGTTTTATTTTATTTTATTTCCTTTTGTTTTCTTGTATATATATAAAAAATTCTCAATTAGTTGATTTGGTGTTGGTCGTTGATGCTTTAATCATCTAAACAAGAGAAGAAAAATAAATCTTTTCATTTTTCTTTTATTTCTTTCCTGTTTTCAACTTCTTTCTCCTTTCCCTTTCTTTCTTTTATTTGTTTTCCTTTTTACATCATTTTTTTCTTTTACAATATTCAAAAAAAAAAAGAACTCGCCACTTTTCATCGATTTCTTTCCCACTTTAATATCATTCCATTTTTCAATTTTTTTCCCCTTTTTACCATTCATTCCCCTTTTCAACAAAAAAAAAGATTATTTCCTTTCAAACTTCTCTCCTGTTTTCAAATTTCTCAATCTTCTTTTCAATAATTTCTTCCTTACATTGCTTTTCTACATCTGCAACTTCCAAAAAAAAAAACCTTTTACACATTTTTCTTTCTCTTCCTTCTACAGATTCAGACTTCTCATCTTTACAAATTTTGCTTTTGCTATTTTCTCTACGCTGTCATCCCTTCTACAACTCTTTTACATTTTACAAATCACAAAAAAAAAAGTTACAAATTGCCTTAGCTAATTTTGTTTTACCCCCACCTTCACAACTTTGAACAAACCTTCACCCATACCATCTTTTGCCAAACCATCGCTTTCACCTGAAATCGCATATACATCCCCCTCCACCGTTCTGCCACCCAGACACCTCAGACAATTTCACACATCCGAAAATCACGTTTTGACAGTATCACAACCACTCCATACCCACGTCGAACTCCTCCTTATTCTGTGCTGACCCCAACCACCTTTCACCTCGCAACCAAACTGACCGACTTTGAATCCACCTGCTCCTCAAAACCGCAACACTCCTCCACATACCCAAATCGCACCGACCCCTACATCAATACACGAATCACTTCCAACGCACATACCTCCCTCTTGAATCGAATCATCAACACAGCTTCGAATTTCCACATCTTCATCGACCAAACCCATCTGCTTCACAATTACACTCCTCTCCCAAACAAGTCGAACACCACAGCCCTCCATTACAATGTCCATTGGCCACCATCTACCACAGCACAAACCCGCAACTACACCTCTGCGAGATCATCAACAACTTGCTGATTTGGATTCAACCAAAACCCATAACGTACTCACAATCCCAAATCCAAATACCCTAGCACAAAATCGAACCATAATTCAAACCCCAATTCGCTGTGCTAAAATCCAATCCAGAGTGGTGCGTTGAAAACCCAAGGCAGAGTCCCAAAATTGATTTATCGCAAACAAGCTTAATCCAGGAAGAAGCTTAAATTGACTGAATTCCAGGAGCTATGAGTTATTATTGTTTGCTGTGCAAATTTTCTTTTGGTCTGAAAAGGAATTTGCGTTGAGGAAGGAGTGCGAAATTTTGTATTCCCAAATTTCTTTTGTTTTGTCAAAGTATTCTTGTGTAGAAGAAAGGCTTGAGTTGCGTTCTAAACTGGTTTGGGGCTTTATTTAATTACGTGCATTCGCGTGATTTGCTCATGAGGAAACGAAAATATATTTTCGTGATTTGTTCCTTGTTGAGTGCGGCAATAACTTGTGAAAAGGGCATGGTGTTTATGTAATTTGGGTGCTCTGGTTTTGATTGGTATTGGGGTGCGACACATTCCTAATTTGTTCGTTCATTTCTAATTAGTTTTGGCATTGTTTGTTTTGGTTTCTCTTCACTCTCTCATTTATTTCCCTTTTCCTTTTATTCTGGTTTCCCTTTATTGTGCGACTATTTATTGGTTCCAATTGTTCTCTTGTATAGGATAGGGTAATTTAGATCTCATTTGGTTTTCTGTTATTTTACTTGTTTCATTTCCCTTTGTTGCAATTCAAAAATTTTTTTATTCAAAAAAAAATCTTGAAAAGATAATCAAAATTAAGGACCAACATGAAGAATACAATCAAGCAACCGAGGTTAGAAAGTCAATCTATTTGCAAACAGTTGATTTGAATCGCTGGCACTACTCAAATTTTCTGGACGGACGGCCATACACTGCTCTGTAAAATTTTCTAAACTCTACAGGTTCTGTAATTGCTTGAAAAATATTGAAATTGCTTGTAAAAATCTTCTGCAGGGGCAACGGCTTGCTTGTACAATTTTTAATTGCTGCAATTATTATTGTTTGATTGTTGTGGTTGGCTGTTATTTCCATAACTGAAATTTTCATTCTCATCGTTTTCAACAATAAAAATAGACGTTGCAAAAAAATATAATTGAAAAGCGGTGTTTTGTGAAGTTGATTGTCTCGTATAATTGGATCGTGGATATATAGTAGTTCAATTTATTGAACTATTAGCAAAAGAGGTTGCATACTACCCGTAAAACATTGGTCGTATCCCTTAGTATTTATACTATACGTGAACGGCCATAAGACCCTCTTCCCCCTTCCAATTGAGTCGGTTAATTAATAGAGCACAACTCATTCTTTTATATTGTTTTGAACTAAGAATAATTTCTGTCTTCTGCTGACTTCATTCAAATGTCTGATTCAAAAAAATCATTGAGAGATATGTGGGATAATAATCAGAGTAGACGTCCTCTTGAAGAGTATGATTTTGAATTACAACTCATGAAACAAGATTTTCCAAAATTTCGTGAGCCCAATGTCAACAATTTTCAAAATTTTCCAACTGACCAATATTTTCAAAATCATAGATATAATCGAAATGACGATTTCAATTCAAATTTCAATAATTTCGATTATGGGCCACATTCACATCAAAACGGTTTTGAATCGCAACATACCTTTGATCAACATCAATATGAGGTTGGAAACCAGTTTGAAAATAATTATGAAAATGATTTTCAAATCGATCAAAATTTCCAAATTTACAACACACATCCACATCTTGAGAATGACCAAAATTGGAATTTTCCCACCAATTTTAACAATTTTGGTTACGAATCTAATTTTCAAAATCAAAATGATTTCCAATCTCAATTTCAATTTTCTGGAAATTCAAACTATTTTGAAAATCAAGATATCCAAAGCGAGAGCTCTCAAATCAACGACTCTGAAGAATGTAATTTTAATGAGAAGGCGGAAAGGCTAAATAAAAAGATGGATGAACTTCTTTGTTTAATGGTGTCTTATAAAGAACAACAAGAGCAACAAAATCAAATTCAAACAAGCCTTGAATCAAAATATAATTCAACTCTTAGTGACAACGAAAATTTTCGAATAACGACTTTTGAAATTGAGAATAACCATCTAAATGAAATTGTTCACAATTCAGCAAGTGATTTGGACTTCGATTCTTTTCAAGAAAAAGATTTAAACTCAGATTTTGATCTTTCTCCTTCAGGCTGTGAAAAACTTGAAATTCTAGAAATTGAACAGAATAAAAATGTTGAAATTTTCAATTCAAATGTTGAATTTTTCGAAAACTCAAAATTGGAAAAGGATTTTAATGAACATGAATTCTTTGGATTGTATGAGGAAGAGTTGCCAAATGAGGAAGAAATAGATTCACATCATGAGTTAGAAAATTTTAACTTTGAGAAAATTTCAAACGAACTTGAAATTATCAGTGTCGAAAATACGTTGTCAGTTAATGATGAGAAATGTGATCACATAGTCTTGAACAACACTCAGATTTCAAATTTCACTGAATTTATATACGATCACAAATTTTTGAATAATTACACTAATAAATTTGTTGAGCACATGAATTACTTTTGGAATGTTGGCTTGATCGAAAAACTTCTTGTTAGGACGACCCTGGATATTTATCTACTGGACTATAAATCTAGGTATAAAGATGAGATGGTTTTCAAAAACTCCTGCTTGTTAGAAAACATGCCTAGACATAGTGGGAATGGGACTCATAGGGCAAGAACCAAGTGTGGTGGAAAAAGATGGTGGCATTCATTGCATCGCATGCATCGCAAACACATATATCATTGTACATATGATCCATTCTTACATATAGTTAGACTGCATTTCATTCTTCAAATAATTTTGCATCTCATTCACCTTTGGGTACGATCTTTCAAATTTAGGAAACGTTCACAGTGTGGACACTGTTTAGTTCAAGTGGGGGGGAGTCTGCATTTCATTCATTTTTTTTCTTTCTTCTCATTTTCAGCCATTTAAATAGGACCATCATGCATTTTAGATCATAGTAACATGCCATTTTTTTTTAAAAAATGACTCATTTTAGATTTGATACAACAAAATAAGTTAAGGATTGTTAATCAGTTGATAGTATTTTTTTGTCTCAACTAAGATCGAATATGAAATATAATGAAAAGTTTAATTTTGAGGGATAATAGTGTAACTGGTACATAGGGAGATTCTTAGGTGATGGCCATGAAATCTATTCTATATTGTAGACTTTTTTTAAATAAGTGGAGGACTTAAAATACTTATATTGGCTTTTCAAATCTTTAAAAATAAGTTGTTTTAAGTTGAATTCGTGTAACTCTCTTTTGTGCTTATATTTTTAATAATAATAATAGTAATCCAAGGGTATCCAACATTGCTTGTATATCAAGCGTTGGTGTGCAAACCTGCCAAGCTCTATCCGACATGTTGTTGACAAAGTCAGCGTTGGAATATCTTGGTCTCATTTTATGAGATTGGACACCTAAGGATTGCTGACACGTTGTTGACAAAGTCAAAGTCGGCCTGCACAATCCGCCAAGCTCTTTACCCACTCTCCGTTAGTCCGCGAGGCAGTGCATAGGTGGTAAACCTTGGTCTTCTAAGTTAGGTGTATGTACTTAATCATAAATTTTAATTTTTAAAGGAATAGAGAATAAGCAATGATGCCCAAACACTTCTTGACCTTATTGATTTGACTAGCCATACATGAGAAAATTAGAATACCACTTTGCAAACTGTGCCAAGCAAACTAAGAATTTATTTCATGGCTGCACTATTTTATCGACCGAACTAACTGGCCAAACTGGAATTTAACATTTGAAAACTTGATTTATATTGAAATTTTGTGACAAGTTGAGGTATTTAAAGTACAATCAACTGATTAGAAATTGTTAACTTAATTTGTTGTACCACTTTCCTGAAATAAGTCGTGTTTTCATTTTTCATTTTTATTTGCATAAGTCCATTGCATTCATGTAGTTACATTAAAGCCATATCATACTGCATTTGGATTTTGTGGGTAGTATCTACTGAAAACCCTCACGAGACACCACTCGTCCTACTAGGGACACCTAGAGGTTTAACGGCTTGTTGCATACGCTCAATGCAATCGTGTTTCCTACGAAAGTGCGACCTATCTAGTTAGTTTTTAATTTTTGTTTTACTCGAGGATGAGTAAAAGATAAGTGTGGGGGTATTTGATTAACATAGAAATGTGTTTATTTTATGCTCTTATATCTTATCTTTTGTATATAAATAAATATTACTTGGGTATTGTTTTGTCACTTTTACAGATATTCCAACCCAGCCCGCATGCAACCAGAAAAGTAGAGAAATGGAGATCAGATTGCTATATATTTATATTTTGAAGAATTGTAGATGATGATCCCACATCTAGTTGCTGTTGGACAAGAAATTTATTGATAAAAAGACCAAGAATTTCTCAAATCAAGGGAAGCTTGTCAAAGAACCAAGAGGAAAAGAAGAAAGGCCAAAATTTTAATAGATTTAACTAAGGCCCATTTGAAACTCTCATTGTAAACTCTTTTGTAAATTCCCTAAGGCCCATCTATCATTGTATTAGGGTTAGGGTTAGGGTTTGGCTATCTATCCTATAAATACCCTTGTAAAGTCATTGTAGCCACCATCCGATTCTATTCTATGTTCTCTTCTCCACTAATAAAAGTTCTTCTTCTTTTTATTATTTCTGCAATTTTTCTTTTTCTTAGCAATCGGTGTTGTCTTCACAATTAGTTTTGGAAGAACACCAATTGTATTTTACATTTTTTGTTAGTGATTAGTCGTTTGATTAGCTTCAACGACAATCCTAGTTTACTTTTTGTTGTTCTTCTTTTTCTGCAATTTTAATTTCTGCATTTTATTTCTGTTTTGCATTTTAATTTCCAATTGATAATTGTGATTTGATCGTCGGTTCAATTAGATTTGTTCTGAATCGGATCCCAGTTTCAATTTCGTTTGCTTTCAAAACCAACCTCAAAGATTTTTCTAACTCGCCCAAGAGATTAAATAAATAATTTGATTTTAATTACACCTCCCTGTGTTCGACCTGTATGCTACACACCTGTGCGCTTGCAGTAATTTAATTTAAAATTCGCGCTTTTCTAATTCATAGATTAGCGACGATCAGTAAGGCTATGAGCCAGTGCAGTGGGTCATTGCGACTCCATGGGACAAAGTGGACATAGAGAAGGATTAGCGGCTATGGATCAGTGCAGTGAAGTCATTGTGACTTCATGGGGGCCAAGTGATCATAGCAAAGTATATTGGGTGATTGAAGTGGTGGATATCGTATGCTTTACGCACTGAGTGAGAGATGTGAGGATGGTTGCTATGATTGACTTGTTTGCCATTACTATGACATACACACCCCCACCCCCGTTATCTTTACACCATTTGAAATGGCACCTTAGAGTGTTGTACAGTATGTAGTGCTAACTCTTTGGTTGCAGGTTCAGGTTCAGGTATGGTTTAGTATACCTGTTATTGTTCTGTTTAGATGCTTATCGCTCATACCAGACTTTTGTCTGACCCAGAGTTTTATGTCTCTTCTTATTACTCTGGGTGCTCACACGAGCAGACTAGAGACAGCTTAGCTGGTGATGTGCGAGTAGCTGATCCGGAGGTGAGCAGGAGGCTTCCACATATGATATATATATTTAGACATTCTCCCTGTGTTGTTGGTGGTCGCTACTTGGGCATTAGTAGTGTACCTCCCTTATCTTGCTTTTGCTTTTTGAGACAGATTGAAAAGTTGTAATAATGTTGGCTTTGGATCATAAGATGTACTTAGATTTTCCGTTGCTATGTTAGTTTGTTTTCAGCTTATGCACTGTCTCACCTGTTTTATGTCAAGTATGTTGTTATTATATTTTATTCCATGCGCTGTGATACATTCTACAGGTTCCTTGTTAGTTCATTTCCTTCTTTTCTTTCCTTCTGACGACCGTCCCGTGCTAACTGGACATGTGTACAGCGCACTTTTGGAGTAAATGTCGATTGGTGCGGGGCGGGCCGTCACATTTGGTATCAGAGCTCTAGGTTACGTAGTTAACCTAGGGAAAGACACTAGGGAGAGATAGTACGTATATGAGAGCGCGTATCTGTGATTATTTTGGTTTACAAAAGCTATATATATATATATACTATTAGTAGTATAAGAATGAAGTCGTACTGCACAAGCACCACTATGGGGTCGTTAATCGTTTTCTCTTTACCGATTGAACGATGAGTCGAGACACGAGGGGTGCTGGTAGAGGGACCAATAATGGAAATGCTCCTGACATGAGGACGATGTTCACTAACTTAATGAGGGAGATTCTTAGGGATGTTCAGGGAGCAGTTCCCAATCCCGGAAATGGTGGTGGTCCAGTAGTGCAGGCGCCTAGGGTCGATTTCGCCAAGTTGTGCAAGGATTACACTAACCTTGGTGGGAAGCCGTTCCACGGAACGGAGCCGGCCACAGATGTTCAGGATTGGTTGGATAGTTGTGATCGTATCTTCGACGACTTGGGTATTGAGGATGCGATGAAGAGAAGGTTAGCTTCTCGTCAGCTGCAAGGGCGAGCGATGAATTGGTGGAATGCCATTAGAACAGCTACCCCAGAAGATCAGGTTACTTGGGATCAGTTCAAGGCTCGCTTTAGCCAGAAGTTCATTCCAACTGCCCAGAAGTCAGTGTTGTTTAAGAGATTTTTGGAACTCAAGCAGAATGGTAGGGCAGTCTCTGACTATATTGCTGAGTTCGACGCTTTGTCGAAGTATGGACTATCTCTTATCGATACTCCTGAGAAGAAGAATGAGAAGTTCATTACTGGGTTGGATGGATACTTGGGGGAAAGTCTTATCAACCACATCGATGAGACTTTTGAATCGATTGTGGGGAAAGCTTTGAGATCAGAGAGTCTTTACCCTAAGTTAAAGACTGAGGCTGCATCTGCAGAAGGGTTGAAACCGCAAGCTGGCGGTGGAGGCAAGAATAACTCTCAGAATAAGAGGAAACAGAACCAATCTAAGGATGGCCAGAAAAAGAGCAAGAAATATGTTGAGTGCTTCAGTTGTGTTAAGAAGGGCCATTATGCTAAAGAATTTCGGGCCAAGCCAGCGGATAGGAAGTGCTACAACTGTGGCCAAGTGGGACATCATAAGGATAAGTGTCCACAACCTCTTAAGGAGAAGCAGATGGTGAAAGCATATGCTATCGATGTTGTTCCTTCTTCATTGAATGCCCCAACTGCGGCGAAAAAAGGAAAGAATGTCGTCATTCAAGGTATGCTTTCTATTTATGATGTATCAGTTCGAGTTGTGTTTGATACTGGGGCTTCCCGTTCCTTCATATCTAGTGACCTGGTGGATAGGTTGGGACTGGAACCCGAGATAGTCGATAGACCGTTGGTTGTGACAAACCCGATTGGTGGTTCGACTAACCTTAGTATGATTTGCCGAAATTTGGTCTTATCGAGTCATGGATGTATGTTTGTTTATGATTGCTTTGTTTTGGGCTTTACTGGGTATGGCATTATATTGGGGGTCGATTGGCTCCAAAGATACGGGGTGGTGGTAGACTGTGAGGGCTTTTTGGTGACAGTTAGGGCGGATGATGGGCGAAGGGTAGTGTTTGGTAGTCTACCTAGTGATGGGGTAATGGCTAGTTTTATAAATTCCCTCGACATCCCGCATGATGAGTTGTCAGATGTGCCCGTGGTTGGCCAGTATCTGGACGTCTTCGAGGAGGTGACCGGGCTTCCACCAAATCGAGAGATTGAGTTCCGTATTGATTTAGTGAAAGATGCCAGACCTATAGTGATGCCACTTTGTCGTATGGCACCAAGGGAGAAGCGAGAGCTCGGGGTGCAAGTCAGCAATCTTTTGAAGAAGGGGTTTATTAGAAGAAGTGTCTCCGAGTGGGGAGCACCAGTTGTGTTTGCCACTAAGGCAGATGGTTCCCTTCGCTTGTGTGTGGACTATCGCGAGTTGAATAAGGTGACGAGGAAGAATAAGTATCCTCTACCGCGGATAGATGATTTGTTTGATCAACTGGAAGGAGCAAGAGTGTTCTCCCAGTTGGACCACGCGACATGATTTCATCAGCTCCGAGTAGCAGATGAGAGTGTTTCGAAAACGGCATTTAGGACGTCGTCTGGATTCTATGAGTGGTTGGTCATGCCATTTGGGTTGACCAATGCACCAGCATACTTTGTGGATCTTATGAATCGAGTATTCAGAGATCAGTTGAATAAGTTTGTTCTTGTGTTCGTAGACGACATCCTTGTTTACTCGAGGACAAAGGAGGAACACAAGGGACACTTGAGGATAGTGACGGAGGTGTTGAGGAAACACCAATTGAAAGCGAAATTCTCTAAGTGTCACTTCTGGAGAAGGGAAGTGAGATTCTTGGGACATGTTGTTTCAGAGAATGGTATTGCCGTGGACCCTGCGAAGGTGGCTACGGTACAGGATTGGCCTACGCCCAAGAATGCAACAGATGTAAGAAGTTTCTTGGGGTTAGCTGGATATTATCGTAAGTTTGTCCAGGACTTCTCCAAGATAGCAGCACCGTTGACTCAGTTGACTAAGAAGAATCAGGCCTTCGTCTGGGACGGAGTGTGTGAGAATGCATTCAAGAGTCTAAAAGAAAAGTTGAAGCATGCGCCAGTGCTAGTCATTCCTAAAGGGAATGAAGAGATGACGGTATACACGGATGCTTGTGGTACCGGACTAGGTGTTGTATTGATGCAAGGAGGTAGGGTTGTAGCTTATGCTAGTCGGCAACTAAAGACACATGAGAAAAGGTACCCTACCCATGATTTGGAACTAGCAGCGATTGTGTTTGCGCTGAAGATGTGGAGACATTATCTCTTGGGAGAGAGATTTGAGTTGTTTACCGATCATAAATCGTTAAAGTATCTCTTCTCTCAGAAAGATCTGAATCTCCGTCAACAGAGATGGTTAAAGTTCTTGGCTTCGTATGATTTTGATATCGCATACACACCTGGGAAAGGTAATGCGGTAGCCGATGCCTTGAGTAGAAGACATGCCAGTTTAGAGGCTATGTTCCTTGAATGGAAACAACTGGAGTATATCGCAGGGTTTGATTTCAGACCAAAGTGTGAATTGGATCCAGAAATGCTAGCTAGTTTGGCGATCAGACCCACTTTGATAGAGCGGATTGGTTCCAGCCAGAGGGACGATCCTAATCTATTGGAAATCGTTTCCAAGTTAGAAATGGATATCGACGGTGAGGAGATGAATTTGTATGGGCTTGATCGAGATGGATGGCTTAGAAAGAATGGAAGACTAGTTGTACCCAACGTGAATGGTTTGAGAGATGAAGTGCTTAGAGAATGTCATCACTCAAAACTGACTATACACCCCGGTGGTGATAAGATGTATCGAGACATGAAACAGGCTTACTACTGGGAAGGGATGAAAAGATACGTTGGGAAGTTTATATCCAAATGCATGAATTGCCAGCTAGTTAAAGCTGAGCAAAAGAAGCCTAGTGGTTTGTTGCAACCATTAGAAATTCCCGAATGGAAATGGGAGTAAGTCTCGATGGATTTTCATGGTTTACCAAGGACTAGATTGGGACATGATAGCATTTGGGTAATTGTGGATCGATTGACTAAGAGTGCAAGATTTATACCAGTCAAATCGACCAGAACGGCAGCTAAATTAGCAGAATTGTATATGAAGTGGGTAGTGAGATTTCATGGAGTACCTAAAAGCATTGTGAGTGACCAAGACCCGTTGTTTACTAATGGGTTTTGGAAGAGCTTACAAGAGGCTCTAGGGTCAGAATTACATCTCAGTACCGCATATCATCCTCAGACCGATGGTCAAACGGAGAGGGTGAATCGTATATTGGAAGATCTCTTGAGAGCATGTATATTGGATTTTGGTGGATCATGGGATGACCATTTGCATCTAGTAGAGTTTGCATATAATAATAGCTACCAATCCAGTATCGGTATGGCTCCATATGAAGCTTTGTACGGAAGACCGTGTAACTCACCATCATGTTGGATAGAGACCAGTGAGAAGTTTATGCTTGGACCGGATGTGGTAAGAGAAACCTCGGACAAGATTAAGATCATTCAGCAACGAATGAAGGCTGCCCAAGATAGGCAGAAGATTTATGCTGATAAGAGGAGAAGAGACTTAAAATTCTCCGTTGGTGACTTGGTGTTTGTCAAGATTTCTCCGTAGAAGAACGTGATACGATTTGGCAGGAGAGGCAAGTTGGCACCAAGATTTGTTGGCTCATTCCCAGTTCTTGAACTAGTTGGGAATTTGGCATATAGAGTTGACTTACCAGAAAAGATGGCGGGAGTTCACAACGTATTTCATGTTTCCCAACTAAGGAAGTTCGTGCACGATCCAGATATGACTATTTCACCTGATCAGTTAGAGGACTTCGAAGTGGAAACCAAGGCGGTTGGGAACCGCAAGCCGATTCGTATTGTCGAGCACGATACGAAGCAACTTCGAAGGAAGGCGGTGAAGCTAGTCAAGGTTCAGTGGGGAGAGAACGAGAATGACTGTACTTGGGAGACAGAGGAGAGCATTAGGAAGACGTATCCAGAACTCTTTGCTTGGTAAGATTTACTTTACAATTTAGTTATTCCGCATGCTAGGATAGACTTGTTTTGCCTGTTTTGAATGTTTGATTGTTGTTTTATGGCTGATAGGCATGCGGGACCCTTTGTGTGTTTCGATTAGGGAATTTCGAGGGCGAAATTTCTTAAGGGGGGAGAATGTAACAACCCGCATTCTACGCTTCGGAGGACCGTAGAATATTTATTTCTTTCCCATATGAAGTCGTACGGTCATGAAACTTTGGGAAACAACCATTAGAGTCATTTCTCATGTTCATGATTTTTGTCGATTTTTAAATGACCGCTTTGTCCCTAGTTGATCTTGTTTCGGCCATAACTTTTGATTGGAAAGGAATATTGACCTGAAACCACTTCCATTAGATTCATTTGATGGTTTACCTTTCCGTAGAGTGGTCACGTGTGAGAAACGGACTTACCGTTTGGGAGATATGGCTGAAATAAGGTTTGGAAGGTGAAAAACTGCTTAACCGGGCCAAATAGGGTGATTAGTGAATGGGCCCATAACCCATTTCGGGATTAGGGTTATGGGGAGGCTGAAAACAGTTAGAGTTTCATTCCATTTCAGTTTTCTAGCCTCCACTTACCCCTTAGAAACCCCAAAAATGGCCTCCAACCTCTAAATCACCTCCAAATCACTTTCTACTTGAAGATTGGGCTTAGCAACATCAAATCAAGAGAGATCAACACCAAATCAACATTAGAGCTGCTGTTTAGCATTGGGATTCGCACCAAATTAGAGATTTATTTCAGATTTAAGGTTTATTTGTGGCTAAGGTGAGTGATTTGCATAGTTCCTCACTAACTATGGCTAATTAAGGTTAATTAGTGTTAATTAGCGAATTTAAACATGATAAAATTCTGGAAAAATATTTATAAATTTTTAAATGATGTTTTAGACCTCTGATATGAGTTTGGGTTAATTTGGTTAAGTTTTGCTAATCATATCATTAGTTTCACCTAAACATGCTCAAGGGAAAATATGGTGTTTTGGCTATGTTTGATCCATTTTAACCTATGATATTGATGTTTTGGTGTTTGAGGCCACTTCTACTTGTTGCTATGACTTTGTGGCATGCTTTGTGATTGTTTAGAATAGTTAGAATGGTCGAAAATGCCGTCGAGAGGCATATAAACAGTCGTTGGAAAGTTGCAGGAAAATGCAGGATATTGGACCGGATCAGATCGGCTATGGAGACCCGAACCGAACCGATGTTAGACCCTTCCCCACGATAGTCCATCAGATCCGATCCGATCCGTTCAGAGATGGTGAGCACGAACCGTTGTACTTGGCCTGGAGGAGAGTACCCCGACCCGAATCGCCAGAAGGACCCCGATCCGAACCCATAGATGGAAATGGAAATGGACTTGAAGACCCGACCCGACCTGATGCGGGTGATGACGATCCGAACCGTGGTGTGCTGGAGATCCCGTTCTGATCCAGTGAAGGATGTTGAAGGCCGAACCGAACCGTGTTGATGATGGAGAGCTGAAGGCCGAACCGAACCGATTGTTAAGAGGGAAGATCCGAACCGATCCGGTGATGACCAATAATCCGAGATGCAAAGGTAGTCCAAATAGAAGTTAGAGCTCAGGATCCAGTTGGGAACAAATGAGTTCACTTCATGGTTGGGCTTTGCTGCAGGACGTGTGCTAAGGAGTTGTCGACGTTCATAACTTCGATTCACCACTGAAAAGGAATGATGGGCTATGTATCAGTGCAGTAGAGTCATTATGACTCGAAGGGCAAAGTGATCGTAGTAAGACTATGAGCCAGTGCAGTGGGGTCATTGTGACTCCATGGGGCAGAGTGGACATAGTAAAGGATTAGTAAGGCTATGAGCCAGTGCAGTGGGGTCATTGCGACTCCATGGGGCAAAGTGTCATAGCAAAGTATATTGGGTGATCGAAGTGGTGGATATCGTATGTTTTACGCACTGAGTAAGAGATGTGAGGATGGTTGCTGTGATTGACTTGTTTGCCATCACTATGACATACACACCCCCACCCCCGTTATCTTTACACCATTTGAAATGGCACCTTAGAGTGTTGTACAATATGTAGTGCTAACTCTTTGGTTGCAGGTTCAGGTATGTTTTAGTATACCTGTTATTGTTCTGTTTAGATGCTTATCGCTCGTACCAGACTTTTGTCTGACCCGGAGTTTTATGTCTCTTCTTATTACTCTGGGTGCTCACACGAGCAGACTAGAGACAGGTTAGCTGGTGATGTGCGAGTAGCTGATCCGGAGGCGAGCAGGAGGCTTCCACATATGATATATATATTTAGACATTCTCCCTGTGTCGTTGGTGGTTGCTACTTGGGCATTAGTAGTGTACCTCCCTTATCTTGCTTTTGCTTTTTGAGACAGTTTGAAAAGTTGTAATAATGTTGGCTTTGGATCATAAGCTATACTTGGATTTTCCGCTGCTATGTTAGTTTGTTTTCAGCTTATGCAATGTCTCACCTATTTTATGTCAAGTATGTTGTTATTATATTTTAATCCATGCGCTGTGAGACATTCTACAGGTTCCTTGTTAGTCCATTTCCTTCTTTCCTTTCCTTCTGACGACCGTCCCGTGCTAACTGGACATGTGCACAACGCACTTTTGGAGTAAATGTCGGTTGGTGCGGGGCGGGCCGTCACAGTTAACCTAGGGAAAGACACCAGTGAGAGATAGTATACGTATATGAGAGCACGTATTTGTGATATTTTGGTTTTCAAAAGCTATACATATATACTATTAGTATATCTAAGGATGGAGTCGCACTGCACTGGCACCACTGAAGGGATGGTTAATCGTTTTCTCCTTATAGATTGAACGATGAGCCGATATACGAGGAATACTGGTAGAGGAGCTAATAATGGGAATGCTCCTGATATGAGGACGATGTTCACTGACTTCATGAGAGAGATGCTTAGGGATATTCATAGGGCAACTCCTAATGCTGCAAATGGTGGTGATGCAGGTGCCTAGGGCCGATTTCGCCAAGCTCTGTAAGGACTACACTAGTCTTGGTGGGAAGCCGTTCCACGGAACAGAATCAGCTACAGAAGTTCAGGATTGGTTTGATAGTTGTGAGCGTATCTTAAAGGATCTGGGAATTGAAGACGCGATGAAGAGGAAGCTAGCATCCCGTCAGCTGCAAGGACGGGCTATGAATTGGTGGAATGCTATTAAGGCAGCTACCCCTGAGGATCAAGTTACTTGGGATCAGTTTAAGGCCCAATTCAGTGATAAGTTTATCCCAGCTTCTCAGAAATCAAAATTATTCAGGAAGTTTTTGGAGCTTAAACAGAATGGTAGGACAGTCTCGGAGTATATTGCTGAGTTCGATACTTTATCGAAGTATGGATTATCTCTTATTGACACTCCCGAGAAGAAGAACGAGAAGTTCATAACATGCTTAGATCAGTACTTGGGGGAAAGGCTTATAAACCATATTGATGAGACTTTTGAATCGATTGTTGGGAACGCATTGAGATCAAAGAGCCTTTATCGTAAGCCCAAAATTGAAGTCGCTGTTGTATCTGCAGAGGGGCCAAAGCCGCAAGCAAGCGGTGGAGGTAAGAATAATTCTCAAAACAAAAGGAAGCAGAACCAAGCTAAGGATGGTTAGAAAAAGAGTAAGAAAGATGTGAGTGCTTTAGCTGTGGCAAGAAGGGCTATTATGCTAAAGAATGTCGAGCAAAGCCTGCGGACAAGAAGTGCTTAAACTGTGTCCAAGTGGGACATCACAAGGATAAATGTTTGCAACCACCTAAAGAGAAGCAGATTGTGAAAGCATATGCTCTTAATGCTGTTCCTTCTTCGTCGAATGCCCCAACTGCAGCGGAGAAAGGAAAGAATGTCGTCATTCAAGGTATGCTTTCTGTTTATGATGTTCTTGTTCGAGTATTGTTTGATATTGGGGCTTCCCGTTCCTTCATATCTAGTGACCTGGTAGATAGGTTGGGATTGGAATCCGAGATAGTCGATAGACCTTTAGCGGTGACGAACCCAATTGGCGGTTCGACTAGCCTTAGTATGATTTTTCGTAATGTGGTCTTATTGAGTCATGGATGTATGTTTGTTTGTGATTGCTTTGTTTTGAGCTTTACTGGGTTTGGCATTATTTTGGGAGTCGATTGGCTCCAAAGATACGAGGTGGTGGTAGACTGTGAGGGCTTTTTGGTGACAGTTAGAGCGGATGATGGACGGAGGGTAGTATTTGGTGGTCTACCTAGTGATGGGGTAATGGCTAGTTTTCTAAATTCCCTCGAAATCCCTCATGATGAGTTGTCAGATGTGCCCGTGGCTGGCCAGTATCCGGATGTCTTCGAGGAAGTGACTGGACTTCCACCACACCGAGAGATTGAGTTTCGTATTGATTTAGTGAAAGGTGCCAAACCTATAGTGATGCCACTTTGTCGTATGGCACCAAGGGAGAAGCGAGAGCTCGGGGTGCAAGTAAGCGATCTTTTGAAGAAGGGATTTATTAGAAGAAGTGTCTCCGAGTGGGGAGCACCAGTTGTGTTTGCTACCAAGGGAGATGGTTCACTTCGATTGTGCGTGGACTAATGTGAGTTGAATAAGGTGACAAGGAAGAATAACTATCCTCTACCGCGGATAGATTATTTGTTTAATTAGTTGAGTGGTGCAAGAGTGTTCTCCCAATTGGATCTCACGACAGGTTTTCATCAGCTTAGGGTGGAAGCTGAGAGTATAGCTAAAACGGACTTTCGGACGCCGTCTGGATTCTATGAGTAGTTGGTCATGCCATTCGGGTTGACCAATGCACCAGCATATTTTGTGGATCTTATGAATAGGGTATTCAGAGATCAATTGAATAAGTTTGTTCTTGTGTTCGTAGACAATATCTTGGTTTATTCGAGGACAGAAGAAGAACACAAGGAACATTTGAGGATAGTGATGGAGGTGTTGAGAAAACACCAATTGAAAGCAAAGTTTTCTAAGTGTCACTTCTGGAGGAGGGAAGTGAGATTCTTGGGCCATGTTGTTTAAGACAATGATATTGTCGTGGATCCTGCGAAGGTGGCTACGATACAAGATTGGTCTACGCCCAAGAATGCAATAGATGAAAGAAGTTTCTTGGGATTAGCTGGATATTATCGGAAGTTTATCCAAGACTTCTCCAAGATAGCGGCACCGTTAAATCAGTTGACCAGGAAGAATCAAGCTTTTGTTTGTGACAAAAAGTGCGAGGTTGCATTTAAGAGTCTAAAGGAAAAGTTGATGTGTGCACCAGTGTTAGTCATTCCTAAGGGGAATGAAGAGATGACAGTATATACAGATGCATGTGGTACCGGACTAAGTGCTGTATTGATGCAAGGAGGTAGGGTTGTAGCTTATGCAAGTCGACAACTGAAACCACATGAGAAAAGATATCCTACCCATGATTTGGAATTGGCAGCGATCGTGTTCGCGTTGAAGATGTAGAGACATTATCTCTTGGGAGAAATATTTGAGTTGTTTACTGATCATAAATCGTTAAAGTATCTTTTCTCCTAGAAGGATTTAAATCTTCGTTAGCAGAGATGGTTAGAATTCTTAGCTTCCTATGATTTCGATATCGCGTATACACCAGGAAATGACAATGCAGTAGCTGATGCACTGTGTTGGAGACATGCCAATTTAGGGGCTATGTTTCTTGAGTGGAAGTAACTGGAGTATATCGCAGGGTGCGATTTCAAACCAAAGTGCGAATTGGAACCAGAAATGTTAGCAATTTTGACGATATGACCGACTTTGATTGAGCGGATTGGTTCCAATCAGAAGGACAATCCTAACCTATTGGAAATCATCTCCAAGTTAGAGATGGGTATCGACGAGGAGATGAACAAGTATGGGCTTGATCGAGATGGATGGCTTAGAAAGAATGGGAGAATAGTTGTACCCAATGTCAATGGATTGAGAGATGAAATGCTTAGAGAATGTCATCACTAAAAATTGACTATACATCTCGGTGGTAACAAAATTTATCGAGACATGAAGCAGACCTACTACTGGGAAGGGATGAAAAGAGACGTTGGGAAGTTTATATCCAAATGCATGAACTGCCAGCTAATTAAAGCTGAGAAAAAGAAACCTAGTGGTTTGTTGCAACCATTAGAAATTCCAGAATGGAAATGGGAACACGTCTCAATGGATTTCATTGATAGGCTACCAAGGACTAGATCGGGCCATGATAGCATTTGGGTGATTGTGGACCGATTGATCAAGAGTGCAAGGTTTATACCCGTCAAGTCGAATAGAACAGCAGCTAAGTTAGCAGAACTATATATGAAGTGGGTAGTGAGATTTCATGGAATACCCAAAGGCATTGTGAGCGACCGAGATCCGTTGTTTACTAGTGTATTTTGGAGGAGCTTACAAGAGGTTTTAGGATCAGAATTACATCTCAGTACCGCATATCATCCTCAAACTGACGGTCAGACAGAGAGGGTGAATCGTGTATTAGAAGATCTCTTAAGAGCTTGTGTATTGGATTTTGGTGGATCATGGGATGACCATTTACATCTGGTGGAGTTCGGATATAATAATAGTTATCAGTCCAGTATTGATATGGCTCCATATGAAGCTTTGTATGGAAGACTATGCAACTCACCGTCATGTCGGTTAGAAACCGGTGAAAGATTTGTGCTTGGACCAGATGTAATAAGGGAAACGTCAAACAAGATCAAGGTTATTCAACAACGAATGAAGGCTGCCCAAGATAGGCAGAAGAGTTATGCTGATAAGAGGAGAAGGGATTTAAAATTCTCCATTGACGACTTGGTGTTTGTCAAGATTTCTTCGTTAAAGAGCGTAATTCGATTTTGTAAGAAAGGCAAGTTAGCACCAAGATTTGTTGGTCCATTCTCAGTTCTCGAGCAAGTTAGGAATTTGGCATATAAAGTTGAGTTGCCTGACAAGATGGCAGGAGTCACAGCGTATTTCATGTTTCCCAATTAAGGAAATTCGTGCATGACCCCAATATGGCTATTTCACTTGACCAGTTGGATAATATCGAAGTAGAAACCGAGGCGGTTGCGAACCGCAAGCCGATTCGTATTGTCGAGCACGATACGAAGAAACTTTGAAGGAAAGCGGTGAATTTAGTCAAGGTTTAGTGGGGCGAAGATGAGAATGACTGTACTTGGGAGACAGAGGAGAGCATTAGGAAGACGTATCCAGAACTCTTTGCTTGGTAAGATTTTAAATTTCGATTTAGTTATTCCGCATGCTAGGATAGGTTTGTTTTGTTTGATTTGTATGTTTGATTGTTGTAAATGATTGATAGGCATGCGGGGTCCTTTGTATGTCTTTGGTTAAGGAATTTCAGAGGCGAAATTTCTTAAAGGGGGGGGGGGGAGAGAGTGTAACGGCCTGTATTCTACGCATCGGAGGATCATAGAATTTTTATTTTATTTTTGTATGAAGTCGTATAGTCGTGTAACTTTGGGTAATGACTATTGGGATCATTTCCCATGTTCATGATTTTTGCCGATTTTTAAATGACCGTTTTGCCTTAGTTGGTCTTGTTTCGGCCCTAACTTTTGATTGGTAAGGAATTTTGACCTGAAACAACTTCCATTAGATCCGGATGATGGTTTACCTTTTCGTAGAGTGGTCACATTAGCCAAACGGACTTACCATTTGAGAGATATGGCTGAAACAATGTTTAGAAGATGAAAAACTGCTTAATTGGGCTTAACCGGGTGATTAGCAGCTAGGCCCATTGGAGGAGCTATATGAGGGCTGATTAGGGTTAGAGAAACCTTTTCCTTGTCATTTTCCAGCTGCCACTTACCTCTCTTCAACCCTAACAATGGCCTCCAACTCTTAAAACACCTTCTAATCACTGTTTAATCAAGGATTAAGCTAATCTACGTCAAATCAAGGAGAAATAGCACCAAATCAGAGTTGGAGCTGCAGTGTTGCATAGAGATTCAACACAAATCAGAGATAGTTTCATATCTAAGTTTTATTCGTTGCTAAGGTGAGTGATTTGCATTGTTTTTCACTAATTACGACTAATTAGGGGTGATTAGTGATAATTAACGAAATTATGGCTGAGAAAAATCTGGAAAAATTTGTAAAATTCTAAAATATTATTGTAGGGCTCTGATAAAAGTTTAGGTTAATTTGGTTAAGTTTTGCTAATCATATCATTAGATTTTCTTAAACATGCTTAAGGGGAAAATATGGGTTTTGGGTATGTTTAATCCGTTTTGACATATCAAATTGTTGTTTTGGTATTTGTGGTCAATTCTATATATTGCTATGACTGTATGGTATGCTTTGTGATAGATTAGAATAGTTAGAATGGTTGAAAACGCAGTCGTATGGCGTAAAAACAGTCGTTGGAAGAGTTGCAAGAAAACTATACATGAACCAGATCAGATCGCCCCTCCCCACTGAACTCACCCGCTTGTGACTGGTGGCACCGAACCGACCACTCGAGATTTTGGTACCGTGACTTGGCTTGGATTATATGCCACGAACCAACCGGTGACTCACGAGCTGAACTCCCGACTCGAACCCCCTTCCACGAACCAGTGATGGAGCCATGACCCGAACCGATGTACCACGAATGGATTTGAGGAACTCGACCCGACCCGGAGTGCTTGGGGAGGAGGACCGAACCGGAGAAGCTCGTCACAAACCGAACCGCTAGGGGATGTGGACCACAACCTGGAGCTTGACCACGAGCGAAAGGAAACCGGACCGAACCCGGGAACAACATGACTCACGAATCGATCTGAGGCAAGGTGAAGAGAAAATACTGAACTGATCCGGGAGGAGACCAAAACCTGGGATGCAAAGATAGTCCAAATAGGAAGTAAAACTCAGGATCCCTTTGATTCAACATAACTTTGATTCACCATCAAGACGGATGTTAGGCTACGGATCAGTGCAGTGGGGTAGTTGTTACTCCATGGGGCAGAGTGATCGTGGCATGGCTATGAGCCAGTGCAGTGGAGTCTTCATGACTTCATAGGGGCAGAGTGGACATAGCAAGGACTAGTGGCTATGGATCAGTGCAGTGGAGCCATCATGACTTCATGGGACAGAGTGATCATAGCAAGGATTTGGGTGATCCAAGCGGTGGATATCGTATGCTTTACGCACTGAGTGAGAGATGTGAGGATGTTTGCTATGCTTGATAGTTAGATATCACTATGACATGCACACCCCTCCCCCATATCTTTACACCATATGTTAGTGTCACCTTAGAGTATTGTACGTCTTGTTATGCAAACTCTTTGGTTGCCGGTCCAGGTTCAGGTATGGTTTAGTATACCTGTTATTGTTATGTTTTGCTGCTTATCGCTCATACCAGACTTTTGTCTGACCCAGAGTTTTATGTCTTTTCTTATTACTCTGGGTGCTCTTAAACGGGCAGACTAGAGATAGGTCAGGTGATTATGCATGAGTAGCTGTACCGGAGATGAGCGGGAGGCTTCTATGTATGATATATATATATATATATATATAATCTCCCTGTGTCATTGTTGGTCACTACTTTGGGCATTAGTAGTGTACCTTTCTTATTTTTCTTTGGAGACAGTTTTAAAAGTTGTAATAATTATGATGTTAAACATAAACTGTATTTTGGATTTTCCGCTGCTATGATGGTTTAGCTTTCAACTTGTGTACTGTCTAACCTGCTTTATGTCAAAGTTATGTTATTATATTTTGTTCCATGTGCTATGAGATATACTACAGGTTCCTTGCTAGTTCAAATTCCTTTCTTTTCCTTTCTTTGGCGACCGTCCCGTGCTAGTCGGGCATTGGCACAACGCACTTTCATTGGAAATGTCGGCTGGTGCGGGGCGGGCCATCACAAATCCAATGAATCTAGTTTCGTCGAATTCTGAGTTCGTTTGACCTTCCATAAAAATTCTAAAAGATGCTCAAATACGCTTCAAAAATGCGATTTTAGCGTATCTTTCCTTCTTGTACGCACAAACGCAAACTCTAAAAATCATGGCCTTTTGGATTTAACAATTATATGACGATATGAATCCAAAAAAAAAAACAGAATTGAATTCTGAGGTCGTCTCAATAATGTTCCTTTGTAAATTGATCGCCTATTTTTCACAGAACCGTTTTATCGCGCACGGCCATATACTGACTCCGTTCGACTCCCATTTTGGAACTCAACAATGATTTATCATTATGAATCCAAAAAAAATCAACTTGTTAAATTCTAAGCTTCCTAGCAAAATTTCATTTTTTAAGGGTTATGCAATGACTTTAAAAATCGAATTTTTAAAATTTTCAAAAATAAAGCTTATAAATCAAATTAATAATTTAACTAAGTTTGATTTAAGTCAAATAAAATATAAAAAATAATTTTAAAATTATTCTCAAATTTTGTTTAGCAAAAATAACCAATTTATATTCGCAAATTCACTAAAATAGCTTAAATTAAAAATTTACATTGGTTTTGAAAATACGGGTAATTGCAATATGAGTGTTGGTTTAGCCTCTTCCAAACTGGATAATATAAAGGAATATTATATTTGGTTAAGTAAGGCAAGAATATGAAATGTAACACCCCGTGAATTCTATAACGTTAAGCTTCACGAATTAAAGTATAATTAATTATAAATGATGAAATCAAGGGAAATGGGTTATGCCATTGCGTTCGTGTTGAAATTCTGCTTGAGATAGAGCTCAAGTTTGCGTAAAACGGATATCGTATGAAGAAGATATGGACGAACGAAGTTGGGCAGAAAAACCGGAAAACAGGTCAGAATGCACTGGCGCACTTGTGAAGTGCGCCAGAACAAAGTTGAACTGGCGCACTTGGGAAGTGCGCCAGTACATTTTTAGCCTGACGCACCTGCCAAGTGCGCCCAGGTCAGAAAGACCTGCTGGTCAGGCCCTGGCTGGCCTGGTCAGGGTCTGGTCGAATTCTGATGCTTGGCTGAGTCATTAGGGCTTATGTCTCTTTCTTATTGGCCTCTCTTGAGATGGATGGTCTGGATTCACCCTAGCTTCATCGACGGCTCAAAACAATTTAAAATTCTATAAATACAACTCAAGTCTAACCCTAAATTCACACAAATAATAGAATATAAAAGCCGTCATGCTGCTGGAGAGGAACTAGGAATGGCCGCCAATTAGAAAGCCTAGAGACAAGCCAACAAGCCTAAGAGACGAATCAAATTAACAGAAGATCAAAGCTTAATCAAATCATTCAATGCAGCTTTGCTACCCAAAGGAGAGCATCTCCAAATCAGAATAACAGAAATCAGAAAACAAGAATTCATCACATGTTGTAAGTATAGTGACCTTTCAGAATATGAATAAAAACTGTGATGTGATTCGATGTGAATGAAAATAGAATCGTGTTGTTATAACTTTTGTGTATTGTAATGGTTCTATCATGACTTGTGTATTGATGTTTGTGGCATAAATTGATTGATGCAAGCCTATTAAACAATTGTATATGAAAAACAATGGCACTTGCAAGTTTGTGGCAAAAACTAGAAATTGATCCCTTTTTGTATATGTCGATGGCATGGACTATGTATATTCCCTTAGTCTAAATTAGAATTTATGTAAACATGTTATAGACCTTCTATGCCTACATGACCCAAAACCTATGATATCATTCTTATGTTTATTGGCAAGTATAATTAGATCTACGTTTGCAAGTATAATTGGATCTATGATTCATAAACTATGCAAGTTCATGTTTATTTGCAAAATATAATTGGTTCTATGTCAAACATCGTTTGGGTTTCATAAACTATGCAAGTTCATGTTGAAATAGGCTATATGATTAGATGTAAAAATTGTACATTTTGATGAATATATATAACATGCTAGTTTTGTGGTCGATATTATGCCAAGTTAACATGTTTAAACACAAGTTTGTAGTTGCCTAAACTATGCCATTTCATATGTCACCTACTTAGTCATACTTTGATTCGAATGCAAGTTCACATGACCCATGTTATATGTTAGTTGAATCGCCAAATTGCAAGTTCACGCGCCACACACCTTTATGTATTACATGTTCTTGATTTCCCCTTTTCCTCACGCTTATAAAGTTGGGCTAAATTGTGACAAGCCCAACACATGTTATAACGTTGCGAACAAACGGGGGTAATAACGTTGGGTGTAAAATAGGAAAATATATGTTGGCATGTTTGGCACATGCCAATGATTATGACACATAAGCGGTATGAATTGAAATACCCAAAAATAAAAGATATGACATTTACATATAGTTGAAAAGTAATAAAATATGTAAATTTAGAAAACACGATATGCTTAACCCGAGGTTGGATTGAGTTGTGATGTAAACCTGCCCGGACCCGCCCGGTTGTCCAGTAGTCACAACAATACCTATCCAATGTGGGTGGTTAAGCATTGAGCCCAATAAGGACCCGAGGTTAGACTGAACTACGGTGTAAACCTGTTCGGAACCGACCGGCACATCCAGTAACCGTAGCAATACCTGTCTAATGTGAGTGGTCTGGTGCTCCTAAGAGGCTAAGGACAGATGGTAGGGTTAAGTCAACTATAACACTTAACCAAATTCAACATGTTAACAAGAATTGATGGGTGGGGTTAGGTAAATACAGACACTTAACCACTTAACATGTTTGACTAGAAAATCATGGTAACGAGGGACCCGTTTCAGCAGTAACCCAAAGTTAGGTATCAACGGTACCCTGAAACTAGGCAGGGTGGGGCACGATTACTTGGCTGATTGTAAGCGGTCAAAACGATGGCGGTGGGTGCACAGTGCAGGTCTAACGGGGTGCGGGCGTGCACACACTCCGGAGCAGACAACCAGGGCACTGGGGACACCAGTAGTATAACCTATGTCTTCTAGTTTTGTGTCGGGCCGCCACCATGGGTCTTGATACACCCCATGGTGGGACCAGCATAGGTATCTACAATTCTTGGGGGCCGTATGACACATGTTAACGCGAGTAGGAGCTGATCTTTAATAAGAATGGGGATCACTTCACCCTCACCATGGGGTGCCAGTTAGAATGAATTCAAATAGGTGCAGAGATATAGTATGGGTGTGATAGTACATTCGACACTTCCTTAGCTTGTGACACTTTCCTATTTTTAGTTTACATCCATCATACCCTTTTCTTATTCACATATTGAAGAGTTACTAGATTTACTCAGGCTTTATGTCTGACCCTATTTTCTTTTCGTCTTCTCTTTTCTTTCGTCCCCCCCCCCCCCCAGGTCCACAGGGAGGAAACAGCTCAACTCAGTCAGGCTCTTTACAAGCACCAAGAACATAGATGTATGATTTGGATCTTTCTTGATCGGATAATGGCTTTGGATATCACTATGGGGATTTTTGTCACTTTATTTATGTTTTCATGCTTCTTTAATAATCAAGGCAGTTATGAGGTTGTAATGTTGAAAGTATTTTGAGACAATTATGGAAATCTTTGTTTGATACACGTATTGATGAAATAAAAGTTTGTTTGGTTTCCGCGTTTAAAATATGTGTATTTATATCTGTCTTGAGTTCATCTATGGCTTTTACTTATAAACCTCCACCAAAGTTAAGGCATTCCCTTTGTGAGTGACCTTAATGGAGGTGAGGTGTTTCACTTGGTATCAGAGCATAGGTTTACCAGACAAGATAAAAGTTTTTAAAAATTGTTTTCAAAAAGAAAGTTTAAAGAAGCATTTTTTTAGAAAAAGTGTTATATTTATAAAAAGACAAAATCCCCCAAAGCCATGTGCCCTATCTATCCTTCTCTATCCTTCGTTTTGAATCTTTCCTTTCTGTTTCAGCATGTCTGGAGACCTTAACCTTCTGGAGGGAGTGCCGATTCCCGGCTGGTTTAGGAGGAACTTAGAAGCAAGGGCCAATGGCGTGGGCCCAGCAGACATCCCTCCTCCAGTGGCCGCGGTTCCTCCTCCTCCTCCGCCTCCTCTTGGAAATACCTTCGCAAAAACATGTAGAGACTTCAAGGCTATGGGTGGAAAAGACTTTTATGGGACAGAATCTTTTGTTGGAGCAAGAAACTGGTTAAAGGAGACTGAGGATTTGTTTGTCATCTTTGGAGTGGATGACAGGAAAAAGATACAACTTGCGGTGTGGTTACTTAAGGATGAAGCTAACTATTGGTGGGAAGTTACTAATGCTCAGAGGGCGGTGGAAACATGGGAAGACTTCAGGACAAGGTTTGGGATGAAATTCCTCTCCCAAGCTGAAAGAAGCCTGCAAATGGAAAAGTTTCTAACTCTGAAACAGGGAAGCATGACAATCAGGGAATATGTTAATCAGTTTAATCAGCTGGCCAGATTTGGGCTAGACTTAGTAAACACCCATCACAAGAAGGCATTTCGCTTCGTCAAGGGTTTGAATGAGCCTCTACACAGCCTTGCCATAACCAATGTATCCACGGGTGCGACTTATGAAAGCCTGGTGGACATGGCGTTGCTACACGAGGAAGACCACGACAAGAAAGAAACTAAGGGGGAAGAGAAGAAAAAAGGTCTACAAGCAAAGAAAACAGACTTCAAGAAAGGAGGGAAGAACAATAAGCCCCATGAGAAGAGAAGGTGCAATTTCTGTGGCATTATGGGCCATATATCAAAAGACTGCCGGAAAAGGAAGGCGAAGATGGGTGGTTGCTTCCATTGTGGAGAAACTGGACACCAAGCTAAGGACTGCCCAAAGAAGAAAGGGCAGGGACAGAAAGCCGGATCCACTTTAGGGGGTCAGGTTCATGCGCTAGTGGCACCTCAGTAGGAACAAGGTAGTAATATTTCTATAGAAAATGTAGTCTATCTTTATGATCATCCAGTTCGTACACTTTTTGACTCTGGCGCATCACACTCTTTTATTTCATCTGCCTTAGTAGAATCTCTGCATCTAGACACTAGTATGGTAGAAGATCCCTTAGTAGTTTCAAATCCAATTGGGGGCTCCGCTTACTTGTCAATGGTTTGTTTGGGTTTGAAAATCTCTATTCTCAACGTTGAGTTTAGTTGTAATGCCTTTGTTTTGGGCTTCTCGGGATATGGTTTGATCTTAGGCATGGACTGGTTATCCAGTAATAGTGCCATTCTTGACTGTGAGAAAAGAGTAGTTAGACTCTTGACTCGGCTTGGTAATACTCTAGAAATTTCTTGTAATCCTTTGAATGCTGTTATGCTTAGTTATCTAGAGTCGCTTGATGCTTCTGATGAGAATTTGCAATCAGTTAGAGTAGTCCGGGAATATCCGGATGTCTTTGAGGAAGTGAAAGGCTTACCTCCGAGGCATGAAATAGACTTCCGCATATATCTTGTGGATAACGCAAAGCCTGTGGCTTTACCTGTCAGACACATGGTTCCAAGAGAGAGAAAGGAGCTCAGTAAGCAGGTTAAAGAACTTCTCGAAAAGGGGTTCATTAGACGGAGCATTTCAGAATGGGGTGCTCCAGGGGTGTTCGCAACCAAAGCAGACGTTTCGCTTCGCCTTTGCGTCGACAACAGGGAGTTAAACAAATTGACCAAGAAAAATAGGCACCCTCTTCCCGGAATAGATGATTTGTTTGATCAGCTTGTAGGTGCGATGGTTTTCTCCCAAATTGATCTGGCAACTGGGTTCCATCAGCCAAGAGTAGCTGAAGACAGCATTGATAAGACAGCGTTAAGAACCCCAGACGGTTTCTTCGAGTGGCTTGTCATGCCATTCGGCTTGACAAACGCACCCGCTTATTTTGTAGACCTAATGAGCAGGGTGTTCAGAGAATTCCTCAACAAATTTATGGTTGTCTTCGTAGATGATATCTTAATCTTCTCAAAGAGTGAGGAAGAACATGCTCAACATCTGAAAGAAATCATGGATACTCTCCGTGCACATTAACTAAAAGCCAAATTCTCCAAGTGTCACTTCTGGAGGAAAGAAGTAAGGTTTCTTGGGCATATAGTGTCCAAAGAAGGGTTGGCTGTGGATCCCGCGAAAGTGGTGGCAATACAAGATTGGAAGACACCAAGAAATGCAACCGAAATTCGAAGCTTTCTTGGGCTAGCCGGTTTTTATCGAAAGTTTATTAGGGATTTCGCAAAAATCTTAGCCCCACTTACAAGGCTAACAAAGAAGAATCTGACGTTCACTTGGGATTTGGACTGCGAGTTTGCTTTCCAACGACTAAAAAGGGCTCTCACAACAGCCCCAGTTCTAACCCTGCCTGACGGAAGCAAAATGTTCGCAGTATACACGGATGCATGTGGAACGGGACTAGGCGCTGTTCTAATGCAAGAAGGAAGGGTGGTAGCTTATGGCGGAAGACAATTGAAGGTTCATGAAAAGAACTACCCAACCCACGATCTTGAGTTAGCCGCCATCGTCTTTGCACTTAAGTCTTGGCGCCATTATCTCCTAGGTGAGAAGTTTGAATTATACACCGACCATAAATCGTTGAAATATCTCTTCTCCCAGAAGGATCTTAACTTGAGGCAGCAAAGATGGATGGAGTTTCTTGCCTCGTATGATTTTGAAATTTCCTATACTCCCGGAAAAGGCAACGTGGTAGCAGACGCATTGAGCCGAAAGAAACTGACCCTAAGCCCTCTCTTTGTGGAAAGGCAAAACTTGGAGTATATAGCCAGTTTTAACTTTAGGCCCTCCTCGGATTTTGTACCAGGTTTGTTAGCATCTCTCGAAGTACGCCCTACTCTCTTAGACTCAATAAGGGCTGCCCAACGTGAAGACAATCAGCTTGCGGATGTGATTGATAAACTTATTAGGGGTGAGACTTCTAGTCACCTCAGTAGATATGCCATCGATAATAAGGGTTGGCTGAGACGAGATGGAAGATTATGCATCCCACAAGCAAGGGAGTTGACAAAGAAGGTTCTCGAGGAAGCGCATCATTCCAAGATGACTATACACCCTGGCGATGATAAGATATACAAGGATATAAAAAGGACTTTCTTTTGGAGCGGCATGAAGCAAGACGTGGAAGATTTTGTTTCTAAGTGCATGACCTGCCAACGGGTCAAGGCGGAACAAAAGAAGCCTGGAGGACTACTTCACCCTCTAGAGGTCCCACAGTGGAAGTGGGATAGCATTTCAATGGACTTCATTGATGGACTGCCTAGGTCGAGAAGAGGCAACACTAGCATTTGGGTAATAGTGGAGAGGCTTACTTAAAGCGCCCACTTTATACCTATCAAGAGTAGAAGGACTGCCTCATCTCTAGCATCTCTTTATCTCAAGGAAATAGTTCGACTCTATGGGATACCCTCCAGCATTGTTAGTGACCGAGACCCTATTTTCACAAGTGAGTTTTGGTGGAGTCTGCAAGAAGCTGTAGGCACACAGCTATGTTTAAGCACGGCCTATCACCCCCAAGCAGATGGCCAGACGGAAAGGGTGAATAGAGTTTTAGAGGATCTTTTAAGACTTTGCGTTCTTGACTTTGGAGGGACGTGGGAGGATCACCTTCCTTTAGTGGAATTTGCCTACAACAAAAGCTACCAAGCTACCATCGGCATGGCACCCTTCGAAGCCTTGTATGGAAGACCGTGCAAATCACCAACTTGTTGGTGGGAGTCTACAGATAAGCTTATACTTGGGCCAGACGTGATTCGAGAAACTTCAGAGAAAGTGGACTTGATACGTAGGAGAATGAAGACAGCCCAAGACAGACAGAAATCCTACGCCGACAAAAGAAGGACCGACCTTGAGTTTGAGGTTGGGGACAAGGTTTTCCTTAAGGTATCCCCTTTAAGGAACGTCATTCGCTTTGGATCCGCAGGAAAGCTAGCACCAAGATTTGTACGACCGTTCCCTATCATCGAGAAGATTGGGAAAATGGCTTATAGAGTAGATCTGCCTGAAAGATTGGCTGGAATTCACAACGTCTTTCACGTTTCTCATCTCTGGAAATGTTTACATGAATCAACGGAAGTGGTGGAGCCAAGCATTCTAGAAGAAGCCGAAGTGGAACGCGAAGCAACTGTGAGGAGAGTTCCAACCTGCATCATAGGAACTGAAGTGAAAAAGCTACGCAACCGCGAAGTCAAACTCGTTAAAGTTCAGTTGAGCGACGCCGAGGAAGATGCGACTTGGGAAACTGAGGACAGAATACGCGCTGCCTACCCTCTTCTTTTTTAGGGTACATCTTTGACCTCTCTTTTTCTTAAGTTGTGCTTGTATCTATCTTTTTAGGTATATCTCCTCGATATTATCCATTATCATTAGGTAGAAACCCCTTTGGATGTAAACATGTATTTGAAACATGTTATGGTTGATGGCTGCAAGTGGTTGCAAGTGGTTGCTAGTGGTTGCTCGTAGATGCATATACACACACGACCTAGGTCTTAGATCGGCTCAATCACTTCATACTGCATATGCATATATGTATTCTTATTTGTATATGGTTGAAAACTTGATATGCTGTCATTTGGTCGTCACATTTGTATGAATAGTTGTGCACTCATGTAGAATTATGAGTAGGAAAAATTTGCATACATAATGGATTCATGATACTTACATGATTCGCATTAAGGAGGTCAACTGAATTAGTAAACCGCCTGATTTCTGCATTAGATAAGGACATGTACACACACTATGCATATGATCATGAAGCATTAGAAGTCTTTTAAGGACAGTGGATGCCTGTGTTTGTTGGTTGAGTAGATGGACTGTTGGATGGTAGGATATACATTCTTCCTAACTTGAAGATTTCGGGGACGAAATCCTTTTAAGTGGGGGAGAATGTAACACCCTTTGAATTCTATAATGTTAAGCTTCACGAATTAAAGTATAATTAATTATAAATGATGAAATCAAGGGAAATGGGTTACGCCATTGCGTTCGTCTTGAAATTCTACATGAGATAGAGCTTAAGTTTGCGTAAAATGGATATCGTATGAAGAAGATATGGACGAACGAAGTTGGGCAGAAAAACCGGAAAACGGATCAGAATGCACTGGCGCACTTGTGAATTGCACCAGAAAAAAGTTGAACTGGCGCAATTGGGAAGTGCGCCAGTACATTTTTAGCCTGGCGCACCTGCCAAGTGCGCCCAGGTCAGAAAGACCTGCTGGTCAGGCCCTGGCTGGCCTGGTCAGGGTCTGGTCGAATTCTGATGCTTGGCTGAGTCATTAGGGCTTACATGTCTCTTCCTTATTGGCCTCTCTTGAGATGGATGGTCTGGATTCACCCTAGCTTCATCGACGGCTCAAAACAATTTAAAATTCTATAAATACAACTCAAGTCTAACCCTAAATTCACACAAATAATAGAATATAAAAGCCGTCATGCTGCTGGAGAGGAACTAGGAATGGCCGCCAATTAGAAAGCCTAGAGACAAGCCAACAAGACTAAGAGACGAATCAAATTAAAAGAAGATCAAAGCTTAATCTAATCATTCAACGCAACTTTGCTACCCAAAGGAGAGCATCTCCAAATCAGAATAACAGAAATCAGAAAACAAGAATTCATCACACGTTGTAAGTATAGTGACCTTTCAGAATATGAATAAAAACTGTGATGTGATTCGATGTGAATGAAAATAGAATCGTGTTGTTATAACTTTTATGTATTGTAATGGTTCTATCATGACTTGTGTATTGATGTTTGTGGCATAAATTGATTGATGCAAGCCTATTGAACAATTGTATATGAAAAACAATGGCACTTGCAAGTTTGTGGCAAAAACTAGAAATTGATCCCTTTTTGTATATGTCGATGTCATGGACTATGTATATTCCCTTAGTCTAAATTAGAATTTATGTAAACATGTTATAGACCTTCTATGCCTACATGACCCAAAACCTATGATATCATTCTTATGTTTATTGGCAAGTATAATTAGATCTATGTTTGCAAGTATAATTGGATCTATGTTTCATAAACTATGCAAGTTCATGTTTATTTGCAAAATATAATTGGTTCTATGTCAAACATCGTTTGGGTTTCATAAACTATGCAAGTTCATGTTGAAATATGCTATATGATTAGATGTAAAAATTGTACATTTTGATGAATATATATAACATGCTAGTTTTGTGGTCGATATTATGCCAAGTTAACATGTTTAAACACAAGTTTGTAGTTGCCTAAACTATGCCATTTCATATGTCACCTACTTAGTCATACTTTGATTCGAATGCAAGTTCACATGACCCATGTTATATGTTAGTTGAATCGCCAAATTGCAAGTTCACGCGCCACACACCTTTATGTATTACATGTTCTTGATTTCCCCTTTTCCTCACGCTTATAAAGTTGGGCTGAATTGTGACAAGCCCAACACATGTTATAACGTTGCGAACAAACGGGGGTAATAACGTTGGGTGTAAAATAGGAAAATATATGTTGGCATGTTTGGCACATGCCAATGATTATGACACATAAGCGGTATGAATTGAAATACCCAAAAATAAAAGATATGACATTTACATATAGTTGAAAAGTAATAAAATATGTAAATTTAGAAAACACAATATGCTTAACCCGAGGTTGGATTGAGTTGTGATGTAAACCTGCCCGGACCCGCCCGGCTGTCCAGTAGTCACAACAATACCTATCCAATGTGGGTGGTTAAGCATTGAGCCCAATAAGGACCCGAGGTTAGACTGAGCTATGGTGTAAACCTGCCCGGAACCGACCGACACATCCAGTAACCGTAGCAATACCTGTCTAATGTGAGTGGTCTGGTGCTCCGAAGAGGCTAATGACAGATGGTAGGGTTAAGTCAACTATAACACTTAACCAAATTCAACATGTTAACAAGAATTGATGGGTGGGGTTAGGTAAATACAGACACTTAACCACTTAACATGTTTGACTAGAAAATCCTGGTAACGAGGGACCCGTTTCAGCAGTAACCCAAAGTTAGGTATCAACGGTACCCTGAAACTAGGCAGGGTGGGGCACGATTACTGGGCTGATTGTAAGCGGTCAAAACGACGGCGGTGGGTGCACAGTGCAGGTCTAACGGGGTACGGGCGTGCACACACTCCGGAGCAGACAACCAGGGCACTGGGGACACCAGTAGTATAACATATGTCTTCTAGTTTTGTATCGGGGCCGCCACCATGGGTCTTGATACACCCCATAATGGGACCAGCATAGGTATCTACAATTCTTAGGGGCCGTATGACACATGATAACGCGAGTAGGAGCCGATCGCTAATAAGAATGGGGATCACTTCACCCTCACCATGGAGTGCCAGTTAGAATGAATTCAAATAGGTGTAGAGATATAGTATGGGTGTGATAGTACATTCGACACTTCCTTAGCTTGTGGCACTTTCCTATTTTTAGTTTACATCCATCATACCCTTTTCTTATTCACATATTGAAGAGTTACTAGATTTACTCAGGCTTTATGTCTGACCCTATTTTCTTTTCGTCTTCTTTTCTTTCGTTCCCCCCCCCCCAGGTCCATAGGGAGGAAACAGCTCAACTCAGTCAGGCTCTTTACAAGCACCAAGAACGTAGATGTTTGATTTGGATCTTTCTTGCTCGGATAATGGCTTTGGATATCACTATTGGGATTTTTGTCACTTTATTTATGTTTTCATGCTTCTTTAATAATCAAGGCAGTTATGAGGTTGTAATGTTGAAAGTATTTTGAGACAATTATGGAAATCTTTGTTTGATACACGTATTGATGAAATAAAAGTTTGTTTGGTTTCCGCTGTTTAAAATATGTGTATTTATATCTGTCTTGAGTTCATCTATGGCTTTTACTTATAAACCTCCACCAAAGTTAAGGCATTCCCTTTGTGAGTGACCTTAATGGAGGTGGGGTGTTTCATGAAAGCTGAAAATTTGAATCTGAAACTAGTTAGAAATGAGATTAAATAGTTTATGAGAAACTTTTGTAAATGTGGAAATGATTTTGAAAGAAATTTTGATACAGTATAGCTTATTCAATTTTTAAATGAATAGTAAATCAATTTGGAATTGTAATTTGAAATTTGAATTAGTTATATAAATAATGTTTTAAAATCCAATCGAATGTTCCAGTAAGTTTATATTATGTTTAATTTAAATTTTGGAAAGCTTGAAGTTCAAAAGTTTAAAAAATATTAATATTTTATTAATTTAATAATATTAAACATTCAATTTTGGAAAATAATTGAATTTGAAGTTGAAATATGAAAATAATGTTTTTAAATGAGTTTGTATATGTTTTATAAGGTTTATAAACATATTAGAAGTAAGTTGAATGAATTTTAATTTGAAGTTATAATATGGTCTGAATACAGCTTGTCGCACAGTGGTAGTTTGCGAATTTTGACCATAAACTTCAGTTGCTTATACCAGATGAAATTTAAGTCGGATTTTCCCAAAATGAAAAGCGTTTGTTTTTTTAATAATAATAGTTTTCAAATTAAAAAGAAAGTTATAGTTTTCAATATAGATATTTTGAGTTAAGCCCAAATCAATTTTGAAATAGAATCGCGGTTTTGCAGTCCGATGACCGAAATTGGAAACCGTTATAAATGGCTTTATAAAAACTTGTAAAAATATGGAAAATTATGATAAATCATAATAAATAATTTTAAAATGATATGGATAAGAAATATGAAGTTTTGAATGGTAATTTGAACTTTGAGATTTTCAACGTATTTAAAAAGCAGATAAACCCAAATAGTTTGAGTATGCAGAAATAACGAATAAGTTTGTTTTGTCTCTAATTCTGGAATGGTAAACGGGGTGCATATCTTTAAATAGAAGTTAATTACCAGAAAACCGTTTACGTATCTGGGCTAGTGATGGAGCAAATCGAAAGTAAAGTCGGATAATGTGAAAATGTTATTCTGAAATATAACTTTAATAAGATTTAAGTTTTCCAATTATGAATGAATTGGATTTGGATGGAAATAATCTTTGGATATTTGATATTAAATTACGTAGTTAGAACTTATACTATTCGAGGAATTTGAAAGATATTTATACCAGTATTCTACTTATCGTATTTGTTGATTATGAGAATTGATATTGAATATAAGCTGATATGATTTCTATTTAAAATTTATATTTAATGTCAATTAGTTTTGGCTTTGTTATGAATAGTGTCTTAAACAACATCATTCTTTAACCTAGTTAAAATTAGGTTTCGTTGGAATTTAAGAAGGATTATAATCTTTTAAATAAAGTTTAATGAGATTGCATAAGATTTGATTAAGAGATAGGTTCTTAAAAGGGAAGCAAATGGGTAAAGAGTTAATGAATCTTTGTTAAAGATTAATGAATGGTTTTTGAAATAATTTCTACCTAAGGAATGCAACATTAAGAAATTCGTTTAAGTAAACGGAAGGTTTGGATTGTGATTAACATAAATTATGTTTTGAAGGTTTAATGAATTATCTTTGGTTTAAGAGAGAAAACTATAAATGGGGAATCAAGGATTAATGAATCTTTTAATTAAGATTAATAAATATGATTGGAATGGGGTTTGAAGGAAACCTTTGTTAAATCTTAATTAATCTTGGTTTAAAATATTTAATGAATTGAACTTATGGATTTTAATAATTGAGTAATTTATTAAGTAAATGGATGACTTGTTTAAAGATATGTTTTGAAATGGAAATTATTTATTCATGAATTAAGAAATCCTTTGATCAAGATTTTATTGAAATGATTTTCCTAAGTAAAATTGAGAGGAAATATTCATCAAGATTTGAATAATCTTTGTTTAATGGATATGATTTGGAATGGGAAAATAATGGTTAAAGATATCATAAATCCAGGTTTAAAGATTTAAAGAAATGAATTTTTGGATTATTGAGTTTAATAATTGAGGATTTTGTTAAAGCCAAAGTAAGGTAATGATGGGAATAAATCTTTAATGAATGATTTGGTATTAAAGATTGAAGGAAAGCATTTTTATCCTAAGTTAAAGAATAATTGGTTAAGAATTGTTTAAGGAAAGGTTTGGATTAACAATTTTAGGAATGGAAGGGATTTAATTGAAAATCTATATTAGTCTATATTTTTTTATAACCCACACTAATTATCCGAAGAAGCCAGAGACGGATATGGGGGATAACTATCCAAAATCCACTTCGAATAATGTTACGACATGATGGAAAAATTGAAGATATTGAAGATGGTGGTAGAAGACTAGAGCTCTTCACATCGAAGGAACTAATTGTTAACATATCTCACTACACCATATTAGCCAATTTGGCACACAACGTTGCGGGGATAAAATACGGTTTATAGCCGTATCATATTTGATAGGTCTTAGAGCCGTAGCAAACTACATTTTGCGATCCGCACCACCCTGAACACCATAAATCTGACCGTCCATCGGTGATGCTCCGAATCGGTTCATTTGACATGGCCTTTGGCCAAATCTAATTCGTATCATATTGTGCACCCCTTCAGGCACTCCAAACACAAATTTTGGACGCTTCCTTTTCCTTTTGTTTTAGTTTAATGGTGACCGAAAACCCAAATTAGGGTTTTCGATCGATGATCAAATCGTGCCTGCTCCTTTCTCTGGAATCTCCTCCTCCGGCAGAGATGATTCGATTTGTGTGTCTCCAGCTTTGCACTGGTTAGATCACTAGCACCAATGATCGACCAACGCAAAGCTAGAGACCCCAAATTTGGGTAATTTTAAGATTATGGACTTTGGGTAATTCTGATGTGCTAATCAACTTATTCTTAATTTGTATCGTTACATTCAGGTAATTCTTTTTACTTGTTAATATTATCTTAATGTCACTCTCAAGGACGGAGTCGGGATTTTAATTTCCGCTAGGCTAAGTAAAAGATTAATTAAAAAAGGAGTGATCTTGATTATAGTAACTTCATTCACAGAGTAGATTTGGGGATAAGAATAAACATTTGTACTTGTAGGCAAATGAAATTTAGATAACCACATTTACTTAGTTCTTCACAGAGTAGATTTGGGGATGTAGTTGGGTTGGCAGTTTTATGTGCTTTGTTAAAAACATAGAAGATTGAAACATGATCTCCTATCTTGAAATGTAAGAAAACCATGCAGGTTGCCAAGTTGCATTGTTTCTATTCTATGTGTAATAATAGATAGATGGATTTCAAGGTGTACAACCCTTCATGTAATACGATAAGTTGTTAGTGTTTTGAACCGTATAATAGGTTATAACTATGCAGTAAAACCTTAATTGTGCAGGGTCTGCTAGATTGGGATTTCTATCATAGTACTTAGCAGGAAAAATCACAGCAATTTTGATATAAACTTCAGGTAATATCTCGCTTTTTTCCATCCTCTCATCTCGGATACACTACATTAGCTAGATTAGGGTGATAGAATAGAAAGGGCAAGGCTATAGCAATGTTATATCTACAATATTGCAGCCAAGCAACAAGGAGAATTATAATGAGTTTGTGGTTTAATACTTTTAGAGCGAATTAGTGAGTCATTACGTGAAAATCATGTTTGCGAAGATTTTGGAGACTGAAAAATAAACTGGTTCAAAGCAAAGGAATTGTTTTGGAGAATGAAATCATGTCATGTAGCATTACATAAACATGTTATACATATAATTGACAAATATGCACACACGAATACAAAGACACGATATGCCCTTCACTGTTATCAGTACGAACACAAAGACACGATATTTTGTGTGCAATCAGGCATAAAATTACTTCTTTTTTCCTGTAGATTTTGGGCGCTTTTGTGTTGCTGGAACTCAGGCGTTGGCTATCACGATTCAGTTTTACTGCCAATCATCAGGTTGGCCTTTTAAGTTTTTGTTTTAAACTGTGTACATAGTAACATATATAAATATTTATGCTGTTATATATAAAACTTTATGATCAACATCATGAGCTAGCTTATTCTCATAGTAGTACTGCTTTGATTTACAGCAAACACATGGATTTCATCGGCATATTGATCAACACGTACGCTCAATCTTCCCGGCCTTGACTGGAGTTATATATATCAGGCTGATCATATGTTTTTACCTTTTTTTGTTAGTTCGTACTATTATGAAAATCTTTGACAGTTTCCTTTGTATATGTTAGTATGTTATACATTGTGTTCGTGTTATGAAAAATCTTTTAAATGCTTTGAGTATATATATAAAATATAAATTGTGTTATTCTTATGTATAAATTGTGGTATATATGCTGTGTTATATGAAAAATATGTGCTACAGTTTCTATATATATATATGTGTGTGTGTGTGTGTGTGTGTGTGCATACACAAATATAATTCAATACGGTCAAAAACCGTGTCTGAATACTACTTAGATACGGCTATAAGTCGTATGTTATTACTTATGAGATACGGTTTGTAGCCGTATCTAAAAATTTAACACGCCGTTTTTCGATACGGCTATTGGCCGTGTTTAAGAGCCTTAGATACGGCTAAAAACACAGCTTAATCAGCATATATGGTGTAGTGTCTGTTAGTAGGCATCCCATAACGAGATTGCTTATAGGAGTTGTGAAAACCCGTAACTCCCCCGTAAAGGAAAGTGCCGGATAGTTCGAGAACAAGCCACAACAGAACACATATAAAAGAACATTTCATTGTATATCACAACAATGCATCAGATTACAAGAATATACAGAGTATAAATGAATATTACACAGAAATATCAGAGATTTAAATTACATTTAAATACATAGCAGCGGAAATAATACAATACACAACTAGAAGGAGATATACAGATACAAAGCTTTTCGGATATCGTTCCAGCTGTAAACCAGGATCCTGTGAATATAAATCTGCAAAACCAAAACTACTAGCTGCCCGTGCGAAAAATAGGAGCACACAGAGTTTAGGTTAAAACAATAAACTCCAGGTCAGTCATGGGACTGGTGTGAGAACTAAAACAGTTGTTAATCTTTATTTTAAATCATTAGGTAAATCAAGGGACCACGCCGTATAACACGGAACGGGTTTCCTCCCAAGAATACCAGTGCATAAAACAAACAGCGCAATGCTAAATAAAGAAAAATGAAGCTGTTATAAGACCCAGGTCCCATCACACAATGCAACGCAGCCGAGGATAGGGTTTTCCCTTATAACAGCCAAAGAATGCTTGATACGGTTAAAACAAATCGTTTGATACTATTATAAGTGCATAGTGTATAAAACAACTTCAAATCATAAGTATCAATCATAGGCGGCATGAGCGCCCCATCCCACTATGTCGCCATACTAGGCTCTACAAATAAAACCGCAAATGTCACGTATTTGGAAATTGGATTTCCATCAATGAACCGAGGCAAAAGATAGTCCTCAACCGATTCGAGACAATCTAGCCCATGTCTCAGGATCAGAACGCATCAACCCTTTAGATCGTCAGGGTCGGTCCACCGATGTGGATTATTATGCCTGAACACTACGTTTCCCCACCCTATGGGGTGTAAGTCTGGTCCGTCTGCCGACCAGAATGCATCGGCCGAAACCGATATAACCGAGGCGCCTCGCAACAGCAACAACCACATAAGTCAAACTCGTCAGGGCGTGTAAAACCACTGACGCCACTTCTAGCTAGAAAGAAACGCAAGTCCTCCCTGATGTCCTCTCCCGTTTTTGGTTCATACCGGGTGTGAAACTCGCGAAGTAAACGTTACACAAAGCTACGCCACGAAGGCCGTGCTTCGATCATCAACCACAAGACTTTGCTTTTCAACAGAAGCCTTGATCATTTGCCACTTAGGCATGCCACACAGGCAATTCACTCCATGCGATTGATATCCATCAATATATAACCCCTGAGCTCGTACGTCTCAGAGAAGGGCGTTAAGCAAGAGAATAAATTCTCCGCCGCCAAACAGATATATATTTAATAGAGATCAATCACACGGACTAAAATCCAATGTCAGACACACAGTCCATTTACAAGTCCGTTCTGGGTCTGAACGAAACCGGAGGCACCTAGTACCCCGCATATCCATCGATCTCCAAGTACGTCTGGATGATCACCAACTGTTTCCATCTTCTTGGGTGTACAGCCCAATCAAGATTATCAGTAATTATCCAAACGACGTGAAGACTTCTGGTCTTCGACCACCGTCTTCATCTTCGACTTATCGTCGTATCAGTTATTCAGAATGGGATAAACCCGGTCTTTCCGAATAACTCGCGTATATTTTAAATAAGTGTTACACAAACACAACATACGCCTCATTCCAATTCATTAGTCACTAACCGTAAATTAATCAAGAGAATAATTCCCCAAATATTAACCCCGAAGGCCGAAACCAACATCAGATCAATATTCAGAAAACCATTCTGCTTGGCTAACCGACAGTTAGTTTCTAAATTTCACATTCATAGGGAAAGGTTCCCATTAATTTTATCCAAGATAAATTCCTTGAATTTATTCTTTATTCTATTTTTGAATCTCAATTCAAACTAGTCGGGATTAGCGAACCTTACCGAAGTAATTATTTATTTTAATTTCCCCATCCCAACCTATTCATCCCATGAAGTAAAACTGGTAATACTTCATATCTAACACCACAGTGTTATCGGTAAATTCAATTACCATTTCACGTTCAAATCTAATTAAAGATTTAACTATCGCCTGGAGCAAAACTGGTGATACTCCATCTTCGATTATTTCAATCTAATTAAAGATTCATTAAAACTCCACTTAGTTTTAATCTTTAACTGGGTTAAAGAATTAGTGTCATTTAAAACACGGTTCACGACAAACCCAAAGTCACATTCCATTGATTATCGGGTTAAAGAACGAGTGTTATTTAAAACACTGTTCACGATAAACCCAAAATCAATATCAATTCAATTTCAATTAAATATTAATTAATTGGTACACTTCATTAAATCTAAATAAAAAGATTTAATCTTTTCTCGACTGGGTTCAAGAACAGTGTTAGTGAAGACACCATTCACGACAAACCCAAATCACATTTGATATTCAATACAAGGCTCTGAATAGAAAATATACCGGCTTATATTCAATATCAAATTCCACGACTAACAAATATCGTATTGGAAATAACGATATAAATATATATCTTTCAAATTTCCGTAACAACATCCGTATAATCACGAATTCCAACATCGAAATATTCCGAAGACAATTTCGATTCAAATCCACTCCAATGCAATCATTGGAAATTCTGGTTATTTTTAAACCCTTTTTAAGTTCAATTTATTTGTTTAAAAATAAAGAGAATTATAATTCTAGTTCAAAACTAGTTCATTTCGATAAAAATCTATTTTTATCTTTTCAAATATGGAGTTTTTCATCCCAATCCTTTCTAAATCATTTCTTATGATTTTACACAAATTATTACTATTTTTAATAATTTTATCAAGGCCCATACAGTCGATTTCCATCAACGGCCATCGAACTGCACTTACAGCGACCTTTTTCAAATTTGATTTGGACGTAACTCCAAATCCAACCGTTAGATTTCAAATTTCTAATATTCGTTAGAAAGCTCTTTTCGATACGAACCCAACGGTTCCAGTTTTAGGAGAATCCGACGGTCGGATCTCCCGTAATGTCCGTTTGAAATAAATGGTCGAAATTCACGAACTGCCGCGGCGCGGCGCGTTCTATTCAGGCCATTATATTATATATATAATATATATAATATATACTTCGTCGATTTCTATTTAAAACAAATTATATAAATAGTTTTAAATTCGTTTCAAAAGCAATTTCAACTTCCTTTTCAATTCAAATCAAAATTGAATTCTTCTTTATAAATTCGTTTTAAAATTCATTTCTATTCAATTCAAATTTCAATTCAATTTGAATTCATTTCAATTCAATTTGAATTCATTTCAATTCGCTTTCAATTCAATTTGAATTCGTTTTCAATTCAATTCATTTCGAAAGCGTTTTCAATTCAATTCATTTCGAAATCGTTTTCAATTCAATTCATTTCGAAATCGTTTTCAATTCAATTCATTTCGAAATCGTTTTCAATTCAATTCATTTCGAAATCGTTTTCAATTCAATTCATTTCGAAATCGTTTTTCAATTCAATTCATTTCGAAATCGTTTTTCAATTCAATTCATTTCGAAATCGTTTTCAATTCAATTCATTTCGAAATCGTTTTCAATTCAATTCATTTCGAAATCGTTTTCAATTCAATTCATTCGGAAATCGTTTTCAATTCAATTCATTTCGAAATCGTTTTCAATTCAATTCATTTCGAAATCGTTTTCAATTCAATTCATTTCGAAATCGTTTTCAATTCAATTCATTTCGAAATCGTTTTCAATTCAATTCATTTCGAAATGAATAAAATCGATATAAATATCGTTCACGTCAAAATGGCGTCAATCTAATCAACACGGCTTCATAAATTTCTATTTTCAAATATTCTATTTCAAATATTTCTTTTTCAAAATAGTTGTTATTATCAAAATATTTCGTTCAACACATGACCAATCTCAATGGATGAGTACTGTCAACACATGAACCTTTATTTTATATTGATAAAGATGTAAATTTTATTACTAAAATATTTCGTTCAACACATGACCAATCTCAATGGATGAGTACTGTCAACACATGAACTTTTATTTTATATTGATAAAGATGTAAATTTTATTACTAAAATATTTCGTTCAACACATGACCAATCTCAATGGATGAGTACTGTCAACACATGAACTTTTATTTTATATTGATAAAGATGTAAATTTTATTACTAAAATATCTCGTTCAACACATGACCAATCTCAATGGATGAGTACTATCAACACATGAACTTTTATTTTATATTGATAAAGATGTAAATTTTATTACTAAAATATCTCGTTCAACACATGACCAATCTCAATGGATGAGTACTGTCAACACATGAACTTTTATTTTATATTGATAAAGATGTAAATTTTATTACTAAAATATCTCGTTCAACACATGACCAATCTCAATGGATGAGTACTGTCAACACATGAACTTTTATTTTATATTGATAAAGATGTAAATTTTATTACTAAAATATCTCATTCAACACATGACCAATCTCAATGGATGAGTACTGTCAACACATGAACTTTTATTTTTCAACTTCTTTATTTTTCAAATTGGAATGAGGCCCAATCATTCACCATATAATGTTAATTATATGGATTTTCATACATTACACACATATAATAGCATTGAAAAATAATCAACCATCAACCAAAGTGCACTACACTGTATAAGCATCAAATATAGATATCTAACGCTTATAACAGCCTGTCAATCAATCGATCGACATATTTAATCAATCAGGATGAGTGAACTTCAAATTTCATCCCAACACCCGTGTGGGGTTTCAAACAATCAAACGCATATCTTATTTGTGCCGTTGAGCGATGTGTAAAATTTATCGACCCAATCAATGTCATTCAAATAGATGTACATAAACAAACTGTCCGGTTTGTAAATGAATATTTTATTTTATTCACTTCACGTTAAAAATTATATTTTTAACGACAAAACATTTTATTTTAACTTATGAATTTCTATTCAGTTCATTTATTCAATAAAATGATATTTTTATTTTTCTAACATATTTTAGAAAATTTCGGCAGCATAATGGCACGATACTAGAAACAGGACAAGGCCTAGCCTTATCCCCGGTCTAGTGAAGGCCCACGCCATTCACACATTAATCAAATCAATTCATCTCACCAAACAATTCAATTTCAATCAAATAATCTAACTTATTTTTGCAATCAAACAAACAAGTCCATGGTCTGTGGACGATTGTGTCGGGTGCTACTAAACACCGTCTGCATCCTAGTATGTATATATATATATATATATATATATATATATATATAACTAGAAAAATAAATTGAAAGGTGAGAAGTTCTCACTGATAGCTATCCAATCATCTTGACTCTTCTTTTATAGAAATCTTCGTTGCTATCGTATTTTTGTCATCTTCGTTGCTGCTTTCACTACATATGTAAAAATCACATTTTTACTTCGCTATTCAATATATAAAAATCGAATTTTTACTTCGTTGTTCAATATATAAAAATCGAATTTTTACTTCGTTGTTCAATATATAAAAATCACATTTTTACTTCGATGTTCAATATATAAAAAATCACATTTTTACTTCGTTGTTCAATATATAAAAAATCACATTTTTACTTCGATGTTCAATATATAAAAAATCACATTTTTACTTCGATGTTCAATATATAAAAATTACATTTTTACTTCGATGTTCAATATATAAAAAATCAAATTTTTACTTCGTTGTTCAATATATAAAAATCGAATTTTTACTTCGTTGTTCAATATATAAAAATCGAATTTTTACTTCGTTGTTCAATATATAAAAATCACGTTTTTTACTTCAAAATAAAAATCAGGTTTTTACATTTTTAAAAAACCATTCCTTTTTATAAATTAAAAATCAAACCTTTTTAATGTTATAAAACAAATCTTTATCTCCTTCAAACATTATATTTTAATACTTTAAAAAAAATCAGGTTTTTTTCCCTAATTAAAATCTGATAAAACGATATAAATAAAATAAAATTAAACAAAGTCAGACCACTCACCTTCAAAGGGGAAGGAGGGTTCGTGGCTATCGGGGGTGGCTCGTCGGAGTCGGAGTGGGGCACTGGAGGCGCGACAGGTGGTGGCGAGGCCGAGGGTTTCCAGGTTTTCCTCGATGGGGGCGCTTGGGGTTTCATCGAGGTGAAGAAGGAGAGGGGGGGCGTGCAGAGGGGGAGGCCATCGTCGTGGGGAGGACGACGGGGTAGGCGCGGCGGTGCGCAGGTGGAGGCGTCGATCGAGTGCGGTTTTTTTTCTTTTTTCTTTTCTTGATTTTCTGATTTATGAAAAACAGGGGGGGCCAGAAGTTAAAAGGAAGGAGATATTTTTTTTATTATTATTTTAATTGCATAAAGTTGACTTTTTCATACGACCTCTAAACGAGGCCCACCGCCTGTCGTCCATAACGTTTTACCCCCATTCCGAACACAATGGGATATGTATCGTAAGCTGATTCGATCGTTTGAATCAGTTTCCGTCAAAATCTACATATAACTCTATATATTGAATTTGAACGCGCATTTCAATTTACCGGGGTCACATACTAACTAGAAAAATTCCCGAAAAATATTTTCTAGCTTCGTATTGACGATACGGTCCTAATAAAACTAATTTCGTCGAATTCTGAGACCGTTAGAAAAATGGCCAATTTCCAGTCGATTAAAATCAACTAAAACTGGTCAAACGCGTTTTCCTTTGCCACGCTCACATATTGATTCGAAAAATTAAGAAATTTGAAACCTAGCAATAACTTGACATCACGGATTCAACAAAAGTGGTTTCGTCGAAATCCGAGGTCGTTTGCAAAATTCCCATTTTTAAGGGCCTGAATTCCATAGCGACTATTCAGAATTTTCAACTGGACATATCTTTTGATTCCCGTTATGAAATTTCGATTCTTCGGATTCGTTGGAAAGATATTATCAATTAGGTCCTAATGTTTTTAGTTTCACTAAAATCCGGATTGTTTTGCACCCGGTATGTTCAATTGAAGTTTGAAATCGAATTATCGAACTACCGCGCCATTTTCAATTCCTTTTATAATTATATATAATTATTTATATTCTAACGATGACGTATATAATATATACGTCGAATTCTATATTGAAAATAAATTTCACGTCGATATTATTTAAAATAATCTATTTTAAATAATCAAAATTCGCTAATATTGCCAAAATAAAAATTTTAAACTGGCCCAGATTTTCGGGTTGTTACAATCTCCCCCACTTAAAACTTTTCGTCCCCGAAAAGGAACAAAGTCGAAAGTGGTTTAACAATTCAACTCAACTTCCATTGTTTTGATTACGGCTTAAGTTCTTCAACTTTTCAGTTTCTAAGAACTTTTCAAAAATTTGGCTAACACCCTAAATTTTCGAAAAATTTCGCCATAACCTCCCCTGCAATGGGAGCATCGGGAAATCTCAAATAGCTTCCCCGGTCCTTCAGATCTCAAAAAGAAAAAGAAAAAGCCAAGCGGCTAGACAATAGGCTCATAAAATCATCATCACCCAAACAAAACAGTAAATTATGTAGTAAACATGTACCTATTTGTCGGGCAAACAAATTTTATTCTCTGCTCTAGCCTCCTTGCTATGACCTGTTCAATGATATATATGTATATGCAAGCAAATGCGACCAATTTCAATACAATTTAATATGTGATTCAATTAGGCTAAATGGCTAAAATTTAGCAAACTAATAAACAAACAACACAATCATCAATCAATTAGTTGATTAGATTTTGAAATTCATAACTTTGATACATAGTCAAAAATCAGATTTTTGAGGCCAAATCACAACAATAAATCCTATACAGCTTTGGTTCTCACACCAGTCAATAGGAAATATATAGAAATCTCCCTTTCGTCACTCGAACATAAATTCTGATGATGATGCATCAATCATCAGAGTTCTCTCCGGGCGACTAGAAGGTGACTCTATATCTATCCAGTATATTAAAACTTCAAATACACGTTTGCAAGGCGTATATGAAAAATCTTTATATACTGGACTGTCCAAATCTATACAAATAAATAATCAAATACGAATAGTTGATTTAAATTTTTAAAACAAAATTAGTTTTCATTTTAAAAATATACTCTTCACACTCGTTCTAGGATACTACTGATCCTATCTCTAACGAGTCATTCCCATTGGATATTACTAATCCAATATCTGATGAATTCTTTCGTATGGTTCTAATGTGCCTTGTTCTCTGAGCTTTGTAAACCAAAGCTCTGATACCAACTGTGAAAACCCGTAACTCCCCCGTAAAGGAAAGTGCCGGATAGTTCGAGAACAAGCCACAACAGAACACATATAAAAGAACATTTCATTGTATATCACAACAATGCATCAGATTACAAGAATATACAGAGTATAAATGAATATTACACAGAAATATCAGAGATTTAAATTACATTTAAATACATAGCAGCGGAAAATAATACAATACACAACTAGAAGGAGATATACGGATACAAAGCTTTCCGGATATCGTTCCAGCTGTAAACCAGGATCCTGTGAATATAAATCTGCAAAACCAAAACTACTAGCTGCCCGTGCGAAAAATAGGGGCACCCAGAGTTTAGGTTAAAACAATAAACTCCAGGTCAGTCATGGGACTGGTGTGAGAACTAAAACAGTTTTTAATCTTTATTTTAAATCATTAGGTAAATCAAGGGACCACGCCGTATAACACGGAACGGGTTTCCTCCCAAGAATACCAGTGCATAAAACAAACAGCGCAATGCTAAATAAAGAAAAATGAAGCTGTTATAAGACCCAGGTCCCATCACACAATGCAACGCAGCCGAGGATAGGGTTTTCCCTTATAACAGCCAAAGAATGCTTGATACGGTTAAAACAAATCGTTTGATACTATTATAAGTGCATAGTGTATAAAACAACTCCAAATCATAAGTATCAATCATAGGCGGCATGAGCGCCCCATCCCACTATGTCGCCATACTAGGCTCTACAAATAAAATCGCAAATGTCACGTATTTGGAAATTGGATTTCCATCAATGAACCGAGGCAAAAGATAGTCCTCAACCGATTCGAGACAATCTAGCCCATGTCTCAGGATCAGAACGCATCAACCCTTTAGATCGTCAGGGCCGGTCCACCGATGTGGATTATTATGCCTGAACACTACATTTCCCCACCCTATGGGGTGTAAGTCTGGTCCGTCTGCCGACCAGAATGCATTGGCCGAAACCGATATAACCGAGGCGCCTCGCAACAGCAACAACCACATAAGTCAAACTCGTCAGGGCGTGTAAAACCACTGACGCCACTTCTAGCTAGAAAGAAACGCAAGTCCTCCCTGATGTCCTCTCCCGTTTTTGGTTCATACCTGGTGTGAAACTCGCGAAGTAAACGTTACACAAAGATACGCCACGAAGGCCGTGCTTCGATCATCAACCACAAGACTTTGCTTTTCAACAGAAGCCTTGATCATTTGCCACTTAGGCATGCCACACAGGCAATTCACTCCATGCGATTGATATCCATCAATATATAACCCCTGAGCTCGTACGTCTCAGAGAAGGGCGTTAAGCAAGAGAATAAATTCTCCGCCGCCAAACAGATATATATTTAATAGAGATCAATCACACGGACTAAAATCCAATGTCAGACACACAGTCCATTTACAAGTCCGTTCTGGGTCTGAACGAAACCGGAGGCACCTAGTACCCCGCATATCCATCGATCTCCAAGTACGTCTGGATGATCACCAACTGTTTCCATCTTCTTGGGTGTACAGCCCAATCAAGATTATCAGTAATTATCCAAACGACGTGAAGACTTCTGGTCTTCGACCACCGTCTTCATCTTCGACTTATCGTCGTATCAGTTATTCAGAATGGGATAAACCCGGTCTTTCCGAATAACTCGCGTATATTTTAAATAAGTGTTACACAAACACAACATACGCCTCATTCCAATTCATTAGTCACTAACCGTAAATTAATCAAGAGAATAATTCCCCAAATATTAACCCCGAAGGCCGAAACCAACATCAGATCAATATTCAGAAAACCATTCTGCTTGGCTAACCGACAGTTAGTTTCTAAATTTCACATTCATAGGGAAAGGTTCCCATTAATTTTATCCAAGATAAATTCCTTGAATTTATTCTTTATTCTATTTTTGAATCTCAATTCAAACTAGTCGGGATTAGCGAACCTTACCGAAGTAATTATTTATTTTAATTTCCCCATCCCAACCTATTCATCCCATGAAGTAAAACTGGTAATACTTCATATCTAACACCACAGTGTTATCGGTAAATTCAATTACCATTTCACGTTCAAATCTAATTAAAGATTTAACTATCGCCTGGAGCAAAACTGGTGATACTCCATCTTCGATTATTTCAATCTAATTAAAGATTCATTAAAACTCCACTTAGTTTTAATCTTTAACTGGGTTAAAGAATTAGTGTCATTTAAAACACGGTTCACGACAAACCCAAAGTCACATTTCATTGATTATCGGGTTAAAGAACGAGTGTTATTTAAAACACTGTTCACGATAAACCCAAAATCAATATCAATTCAATTTCAATTAAATATTAATTAATTGGTACACTTCATTAAATCTAAATAAAAAGATTTAATCTTTTCTCGACTGGGTTCAAGAACAGTGTTAGTGAAGACACCATTCACGACAAACCCAAATCACATTTGATATTCAATACAAGGCTCTGAATAGAAAATATACCGGCTTATATTCAATATCAAATTCCACGACTAACAAATAGCGTATTGGAAATAACGATATAAATATATATCTTTCAAATTTCCGTAACAACATCCGTATAATCACGAATTCCAACATCGAAATATTCCGAAGACAATTTCGATTCAAATCCACTCCAATGCAATCATTGGAAATTCTGGTTATTTTTAAAACCCTTTTTAAGTTCAATTTATTTATTTAAAAATAAAGAGAATTATAATTCTAGTTCAAAACTAGTTCATTTCGATAAAAATCTATTTTTATCTTTTCAAATATGGAGTTTTTCATCCCAATCCTTTCTAAATCATTTCTTATGATTTTACACAAATTATTACTATTTTTAATAATTTTATCAAGGCCCATACAGTCGATTTCCATCAACGGCCATCGAACTGCACTTACAACGACCTTTTTCAAATTTGATTTGGACGTAACTCCAAATCCAACCGTTAGATTTCAAATTTCTAATATTATTTAGAAACTCTTTTCGATACGAACCCAACGGTTCCGGTTTTAGGAGAATCCGACGGTCGGATCTCCCGTAATGTCCGTTTGAAATAAATGGTCGAAATTCACGAACTACCGCGGCGCGGCGCGTTCTATTCAGGCCATTATATTATATATATAATATATATAATATATAGTTCGTCGATTTCTATTTAAAATGAATTATATAAATAGTTTTAAATTCGTTTCAAAAGCAATTTCAACTTCCTTTTCAATTCAAATCAAAATTGAATTCTTCTTTATAAATTCGTTTTAAAATTCATTTCTATTCAATTCAAATTTCAATTCAATTTGAATTCATTTCAATTCGCTTTCAATTCAATTTGAATTCGTTTTCAATTCAATTCATTTCGAAATCGTTTTCAATTCAATTCATTTCGAAATTTTTTTCAATTCAATTCATTTCGAAATCGTTTTCAATTCAATTCATTTCGAAATCGTTTTCAATTCAATTCATTTCGAAATCGTTTTCAATTCAATTCATTTCAAAATCGTTTTCAATTCAATTCATTTCGAAATCGTTTTTCAATTCAATTCATTTCGAAATCGTTTTCAATTCAATTCATTTCGAAATCGTTTTCAATTCAATTCATTTCGAAATCGTTTTCAATTCAATTCATTTCGAAATCGTTTTCAATTCAATTCATTTCGAAATCGTTTTCAATTCAATTCATTTCGAAATCGTTTTCAATTCAATTCATTTCGAAATCGTTTTCAATTCAATTCATTTCGAAATGAATAAAATCGATATAAATATCGTTCACGTCAAAATGGCGTCAATCTAATCAACACGGCTTCATAAATTTCTATTTTCAAATATTCTATTTCAAATATTTCTTTTTCAAAATAGTTGTTATTATCAAAATATTTCGTTCAACACATGACCAATCTCAATGGATGAGTACTGTCAACACATGAACCTTTATTTTATATTGATAAAGATGTAAATTTTATTACTAAAATATTTCGTTCAACACATGACCAATCCCAATGGATGAGTACTGTCAACACATGAACTTTTATTTTATATTGATAAAGATGTAAATTTTATTACTAAAATATTTCGTTCAACACATGACCAATCTCAATGGATGAGTACTGTCAACACATGAACTTTTATTTTATATTGACAAAGATGTAAATTTTATTACTAAAATATCTCGTTCAACACATAACCAATCTCAATGGATGAGTATTGTGAACACATGAACTTTTATTTTATATTGATAAAATGTAAATTTTATTACTAAAATATCTCGTTCAACACATGACCAATCTCAATGGATGAGTACTGTCAACACATGAACTTTTATTTTATATTGATAAAGATGTAAATTTTATTACTAAAATATCTCGTTCAACACATGACCAATCTCAATGGATGAGTACTGTCAACACATGAAATTTTATTTTATATTGATAAAGATGTAAATTTTATTACTAAAATATCTCGTTCAACACATGACCAATCTCAATGGATGAGTACTGTCAACAATGAACTTTTATTTTTCAAATTCTTTATTTTTCAAATTGGAATGAGGCCCAATCAATCACCATATAATGTTAATTATATGGATTTTCATACATTACACACATATAATAGCATTGAAAAATAATCAACCATCAACCAAAGTGCACTACACTGTATAAGCATCAAATATAGATATCTAACGCTTGTAACAGCCTGTCAATCAATCGATCGACATATTTAATCAATCAGGATGAGTGAACTTCAAATTTCATCCCAACACCCGTGTGGGGTTTCAAAAAATCAAACGCATATCTTATTTGTGCCGTTGAGCGATGTGTAAAATTTATCGACCCAATCAATGTCATTCAAATAGGTGTACATAAACAAACCGTCCGGTTTGTAAATGAATATTTTATTTTATTCACTTCACGTTAAAAATTATATTTTTAACGACAAAACATTTTATTTTAACTTATGAATTTCTATTCAGTTCATTTATTCAATAAAATGATATTTTTATTTTCCTAACATATTTTAGAAAATTTCGGCAGCATAACGGCACGATACTAGAAACGGGACAAGGCCAAGCCTTATCCCCGGTCTAGTGAAGGCCCACGCCATTCACACATCAATCAAATCAATTCATCTCACCAAACAATTCAATTTCAATCAAATAATCTAACTTATTTTTGCAATCAAACAAACAAGTCCATGGTCTGTGGACGATTGTGTCGGGTGCTACTAAACACCGTCTGCATCCTAGTATATATATATAACTAGAAAAATAAATTGAAAGGTGAGAAGTTCTCACTGATAGCTATCCAATCATCTTGACTCTTCTTTTATAGAAATCTTCGTTGCTATCGCATTTTTGTCATCTTCGTTGCTGCTTTCACTACATATGTAAAAATCACATTTTTACTTCGCTATTCAATATATAAAAATCGAATTTTTACTTCGTTGTTCAATATATAAAAATCGAATTTTTACTTCGTTGTTCAATATATAAAAATCACATTTTTACTTCGATGTTCAATATATAAAAAATTACATTTTTACTTTGTTGTTCAATATATAAAAAATCACATTTTTACTTCGATGTTCAATATATAAAAAATCACATTTTTACTTCGATGTTCAATATATAAAAATTACATTTTTACTTCGATGTTCAATATATAAAAAATCGAATTTTTACTTCGTTGTTCAATATATAAAAATCGAATTTTTACTTCGTTGTTCAATATATAAAAATCGAATTTTTACTTCGTTGTTCAATATATAAAAATCACATTTTTACTTCAAAATAAAAATCAGGTTTTTACATTTTTAAAAACCATTCCTTTTTATAAATTAAAAATCAAACCTTTTTAATGTTATAAAACAAATCTTTATCTCCTTCAAACATTATATTTTAATACTTTAAAAAAAATCAGGTTTTTTTTCCCTAATTAAAATCGGATAAAACGATATAAATAAAATAAAATTAAACAAAGTCAGACCACTCACCTTCAAAGGGGAAGGAGGGTTCGTGGCTGTCGGGGGTGGCTCGTCGGAGTCGGAGTGGGGCACTGGAGGCGCGGCAGGTGGAGGCGAGGCCGAGGGTTTCCAGGTTTTCCTCGATGGGGGCGCTCGGGGTTTCATCGAGGTGAAGAAGGAGAGGGGGGGCGTGCAGAGGGGGAGGCCATCGTCGTGGGGAGGACGACGGGGTAGGCTCAACGGTGCGCAGGTGGAGGCGTCGACCGAGTGCGGTTTTTTTTCTTTTTTCTTTTCTTGATTTTCTGATTTATGAAAAACAGGGGGGGCCAGAAGTTAAAAGGAAGGAGATATTTTTTTTATTATTATTATTTTAATTGCATAAAGTTGACTTTTTCATACGACCTCTAAACGAGGCCCACCGCCTGTCGTCCATAACGTTTTACCCCCATTCCGAACACAATGGGATATGTATCGTAAGCTGATTCGATCGTTTGAATCAGTTTCCGTCAAAATCTACATATAACTCTATATATTGAATTTGAACGCGCATTTCAATTTACCGGGGTCACATACTAACTAGAAAAATTCCCGAAAAATATTTTCTAGCTTCGTATTGACGATACGGTCCTAATAAAACTAATTTCATCGAATTCTGAGACCGTTAGAAAAATGGCCAATTTCCAGTCGATTAAAATCAACTAAAACTGGTCAAACGCGTTTTCCTTTGCCACGCTCACATATTGATTCGAAAAATTAAGAAATTTGAAACCTAGCAATAACTTGACATCACGGATTCAACAAAAGTGGTTTCGTCGAAATCCGAGGTCGTTTGCAAAATTCCCATTTTTAAGGGCCTGAATTCCATAGCGACTATTCAGAATTTTCAACTGGACATATCTTTTGATTCCCGTTATGAAATTTCGATTCTTCGGATTCGTTGGAAAGATATTCTCAATTAGGTCCTAATGTTTTTAGTTTCACTAAAATCCGGATTGTTTTGCACCCGGTATGTTCAATTGAAGTTTGAAATCGAATTATCGAACTACCGCGCCATTTTCAATTCCTTTTATAATTATATATAATTATTTATATTCTAACGATGACGTATATAATATATACGTCGAATTCTATATTGAAAATAAATTTCACGTCGATATTATTTAAAATAATCTATTTTAAATAATCAAAATTCGCTAATATTGCCAAAATAAAAATTTTAAACTGGCCCAGATTTTCGGGTTGTTACAGGAGTGGTACCTACGTACTTGGAGAGATTCAGGATTGCAAGAGCTTTTACACCCTGTTTGGGTTGAGGAATAAAGCGCCTTTGGTTTCGTTCAGTCTTAGAACGAACTTGTATGGATGCATGTATGACATTGTATTTTGTAATATATTAATGGATCTTTACTGAACATATTTCCGTTTGGTGGCAGAGAATTTATTCTCTTATGTTAACACCCTTACTTGAGACGTATGAGCTCAAAGGTGAGTAATTATCAGTTGTATGTTATGAAATGACAATGTGCCAGGAGGAGCGTTAAGAGCAGCAGATGATCAAAGCATGGCTTAGTTTAAGCATAGCTTTGTGTTTAACAAGACCTCAAGCCTCACAAACTGGTAATGACCGAGAACAAGATGAATGCGACAACGTTATATGACTCATTCACGTTAGGGTATGGTCATTCCTTTCTAGATAAAAAGTTTATCATGGTACGGAGCCCAAATATTTTACTTTTGTGGATGATGGATTGTGCGTGCATGGATAAAGGTAGGTTATGACCGGGGATTGTCATATTCGAGTTTCCATCTAGTGGGTTAGCATATAGAGATGGTCTGACCTTGTATTGCCAGATATTCATTAGTTGTTTCTCACAGAACATCCCTCTAGAGGTGTCCCCATCGGTTAAGGAAGATCTTTTTCCTTTGTCATTGTTGGCATCCAATATTCCAATACGAACCTACAGTTTTTTATTTAAAGGCACAATAGCCGTCGGAATTTAATCAATGTAACAGTTCCGGATAATTCAAATAAATTTATTTGAAAAGGTTTTTGAAATAATATCAGTAAAGGTAATATAAATGGTTTTGATAAAGTAAGTATTTTGATTGTCATAAGGGAAAAACATGTCCTGCACTTGTGGCATGGTCTTATGAGATACCTTTCTCTTGTTTTCAAAACAAGTGATTTTAAGTTCTCACTGCAGTCTCATGACTAACTCAGATTTTATTGTTCTTTTATCTAAACTCCGGGTGCCCTTATTATCCACACATACAGCCGAGTTGTTACGATTTACAGATAGATTTGGAGTTATGTTATGAAGCATTTTTCTAGAGTTGAAGATGAGATAAAAAAATGAAGCATTTGAATCCTTAAGTTTAAGTATTTTTCTGCTATGTATTTTATTGTACTCTTATATGAGTTATGTAACTCTGATGTATTGTTGTATTAATAAAATTTCTTTTGTTTATATTCTAATGTGTTATTACCGCCAAACAATCTGCCTTTATGGCGTTTGAATTTTAGCACATGAATACCGTAGATGTATTAAGTGTCGACTCTCAAGGGTCGAGAAGACGGGTCATTACACTCGACAATCAGAAACAACTCAACAAACATAACGCTAACTTTCCTTTGCTTCCTAAACGAACAACATTTTGTAGAGGCGAAACTTTAATGAATACCAAATCTATAACTAAGAATTTCATGTCTTTTCATCGCTTATTGGCATAACTCTTCTGACGATCTTGGTCTGCCTTCATTTGCTGCCGAATGATCTCAATATTATACGATGTTTCCCTTATTATCTCAGGCCCAAGTACTAACTTCTCTCCAGTCTCTAACCAACAAGATGGAGAATTACACGGTCTACTGTACAACGCCTCATATGGTGTTGTTCCAGTGCTCAAATGGTAGCTGTTATTATAAGAAAACTCAACTAAATTCAGATTATCTTCCCACGGTCCTCCAAAATTTAATACACAAGCTCGAAGAAGATTTTCTATAACTCAACTAACCCTTTCAGTCTGACCATCTATCTAGGGATGATAGGTCGTACTCATACATATAGCTCGATTCCAATGTCTCTTGCAAACTCTTCTAGAATCCACTAGTAAATAACGGATCTCAATCACTAACAATACTCTTTGGAATCCCATAGAACCGAAATATCCACTTGAGATATAAATTAGCCAATTTTGATGCTAGCCTAATCGATATAACATGAATAAGTCTTGCGCTTTTAGTCAAGCGATCCACGACGACCCAAATACCATCATTTCATGCCTTTGTCCTAGGTAATCCGTTGATAAAGTCCATTGACACTTGCTCCCATTTCCATGTTGGAACTTCCAATGGCTATAACAATCCACTCGGCTTCTTATGCTCGGCTTTAACCAACTGGAAATTCATGCACTTCGAGATAAATTTCCTGACATCCCTCTTCATAACTTCCTAGTAATAAACTCGCTTCTGGATACAACTTATTACCATCAAGATGAATCGCCAATATAGAGTGATGAAATTCCTTTAGAACCTCAGCCCTCAATCCATCTAAATAGGAACAACCAGTCATCCATTCTTGCGAAGCCAACCATCTCAATAGACTTCGAAATCCTTAATTTCCTCGGGATCCTCACTCATCTCTAATCTCTGAATAATCTCCACAGGCTTAGCATCTCGCATTTGGCTTCCGCCAATCCTTCCGATGAGAGTCGGTCTAATCAATGAATTCACTAACATCTCTTGCTCTAACTCACAACTAGGTCTGAAATCAAATCTAGCCAAATACTCAAGATGCTTCCATTCCAAAAACATGACTCCCAAACATGCATGTCTTCTACTTAACACGTCGGCCACTGTGTTACCTTTATCTTGAGTATAAGCTATTCCAAAATCATATGACACTAGAAACTCTAACTATCTTAGTATATAATGTTTATATGCCATTTGTGTGAATGTTTGTATGTTAGTATATGTGTGTTACTATTTGGATGTTTATGCTCGCCTATTGGTGCGGATGAGACCCTATACTCCCCACATAATAGCGAATGACCCAATTTATCACAATATCCCGCGTCGGAGCAGAACTAATATTATTTGTGGTGACTAACATCTGTGGATCCACAGAAACAGGTTAGAGGGATTCAACTGGATTCCTCTATAATTATATTGTTGTTTTTCATATATAGTGATATATGATGTGCTGAATAACCTACGATAGATTATTGTGTGATTGGATGCTTAAATAGCACTGTCCCTTAATTCTGGTATTTAGATACCATATAATGTATTTGAATGTGAAAAGGAAATTTAAAAGTGAATTTTGAGTTCAGAAAATTTATATTAATCAAGGGATTTTTAAAGGAAGATTACAGAATTGAATAAGGACTCGATCATTAGAATTGAATTAACTATTAACATAAAGTTTGAAATCAAAACAAGTTTATGAAAATACTGTATATAAACAAGTATAGTATCATATTTATTAAATAGGATTTTAGGAATTGAAATCGAGTTTAAAGAGAAATTTGAGATATGTAAAAGGATTTAAATGAAAATTAGTTTTCCAAATAGAAGTTGAATTACAAATGGGCGTAGAAATATAAACTTGTTTTTAACAGATAAAACAAGGAGTTTAATTTATAAGCAGTGTTTATAAATAAAGTAAAATAATTATCATCAGATAAGTTTGGAATATAAATTCAAACGTGAATTTAAAGAAAAAGTGGGCATCGATTTGTAGAGAAATAATGGATTTTATTCCGAGGTTCGGAATGTAAACTGAATTGAGATAAACCAAGAGGGATTTATAATTGGTATCAACGATGTCGAGTTTTAGAGAAAGGTTTGTTATTAGAACTATTTATTCAAATGTTTAAATTCTATCATTTTCTATGAATACTAGAGCTTTCGAAATACTTTTAAAGAGAAATGTTAAATATTTTAAATAGAATGAAAAGTATAATAAAGAAAATAATTTTATAAATGAAGTTTATAATGACATTTGTATAGATAAATATACAATTTGAATTTTACGTGTGGGTTTATATTGGTTTTTGAACTAGTACTTTATAAATGGATTTGAAGTCAAATGAAGTTATAAACCAAATTCTAATTGAGTTTGGGAAATCGATTAAAAGAGAAATTATAATGGGATTTTACAAGTAAAGAAACTTCATAAACAGAATATTAACTAGAATTTAATGAGATTGCTGACATCATTTAAAATGTTTAAATGGTTTATTTTGCCAAAAGCCAAGTATGAGATTTATAAAGTGAAATGTATATATTGTTTTTAGTAATAATGGACTAAGTGATACTTTGGAATGGTATTTCAAAAAATGAATTTGGAAATTGTTGTAAAGTAATTTGAAATAAAATAAGTGGCGAGAAAGTAGATTTCAACATTTATTGTTGTGATAGACATTTTCCATGAATAATTGGAAAGCGTGGACTATAACACTATTATTATTGTAAATGATATCTGAAAAGTAAATGGTTTAAGTTAAATGTTAGATTTTTACATATATGTTATATTTTATGTTGATATTAGAGATAAGTTGTCCATTTTGAAGTTAAGAATGTTTTTTAGTCAAGGTCTGAGAGGTAATTGAACCCCAACTCGATTGATTTCATTGTTAACTAATGAATAGAAAAGGTTTGAAATTGAAGATCAATGTTAAATACAACTAGTTAAATATGCAGTATTTTGGGCTGTCGTAACGATGCTTTACACAACATTTATTTTAATCCAAGTAAGTGTGGTTTGGGAATATAATGATGGATATTTTCTAAGTATAGAAGATGAATGGTTTCGTGAAAGAGATAAGTATATGGAAATGTTTTCCAAATGTAATAACAGATACTTTCAAAGTGTAGAAAATAAAGAGTTATGTGAAATATGCAAATGTTTTCTAAGTGTTGTGAGAAGGAAAAAGGGGTTTTGGAAAATATCGTAGTAAAGATATTTGATAATGAATGTGGGGAAGTGATTAAATTAATAAGAGATTAACTCAAAAAGGGTTCGGTGCTAATTGGTGCTTAACCAGTAGTATTTCCTTCCGAAAGTAAAATCTTTGGTTGCATGTTTGTTTCTTCGATAGATAAATAACCAGCTATCAATAAATTCCCTTTTGAGAGGAACCGGGATTAGAATTGGATCTGAAACCACTTCGATCGAACTTTGCGTTCGAAGACTGAATTTGCAGGTATGCTCAAGCGTATTAAGATGATATAAAGGCATAGACCTTCTGAGCGGAAATGGTTGCTCGCTGATGTCTCTAGTTAGCTACCGGGATTATGCTTGTAGCAATAATCCCTACGTTTTGGGGTATCTTCGGTTTTGTTCAGTCTCAGAACATACTTATATCGACGGATGTCTGCCAGTGTATTTCCAATAATCACGTACGTTGGTTTTTAAAATATACCGAGAATGGTGGCGAAGAAGACAACTTCTTTTAGCTTAACACCCAAAGTATCCTTATGCAAATCAATTAGTGATTTTTGGATCTGACAATGTGGCATTCAAATTTGAGTGTGATATTATCAAAAAGGCAATCGTAGCCTCAGGCATCATCAACTGGGAAATGACTGAAATTGGGAAGGTAGGAAGGCTATGTGGGTCATGCCCATTATGGTACATCATCACCTGATCTAGAGAAATCGATTGTCCCTTTTTGTATGCTTCGGAATGAATACAGTTGGACGACCTACAGCCGTGGTAATGATACATTTGGTACACTCAAGTTGAATGAGTGACCGGTTCTGTGTGACCGAGTTGCAAGATGTTCTTCTTGAACCCTAATTTCTTATCTCTGAAGGAACACTGATCGAAAGGTAGTCCCTTACCTAATTATGTATGGAAATCCAAACTCCAGTAGCCATACGGTTTTAGATGTAAACCGATTATGTCGGAATGTGAGATGCAAGCATTTCAGCTACATTCTATTTTATTTTTGAATTTAGACATTAGTATAATATCATTGGATTTATAATAAAAATGATTTTGTTATTGTAAGGAAAAAACACGTATCATGTTTATGTCTGGTCATTTCTGATAAGAGTTCCATTCTTTTAAAGAATTTCTAAATTTAAGCAAGTTGTTTGGAGTTCACTCACACCATCCTATGATTAACGCGGAGTTTATTTTGTCTCTTTTCCTAAGACTCTTGGGTGCCCAAATTTATATGGTCAGTTAAGTAGTTCATGTTCTTATGGATGCATTCGAAGGAGCTTGAAGTAGGATGCTACACCATTTAGCTGTGGGTTGTCATATTTTCTGCTGTGTACTATATATGTATCTTAAAACAGGTAATTATAACTGTTCCAATATTTATGTAGAAATATTTGGTGTACTCCGATGATATGTAATATACAGTTTATTTTTTCAGGTATTGTTGATATCATATTATATTTTATTTCGCTGCGATTGTGAGATTCTATATATTTTTTCTGTTTCCTTATCTCTTATTTTCTTTAACCCAAATGATCTGATATTTTCGGTACTTGAATAGTCGACATGTTATACAATGAATATATTTATATCAATTTTCGAGGTTGAAAATCTCTCGTCTCGTTGCATTATACTTATTTTAAAAAATGGCATTCGACCTATATGAAATCATGGAAATTTTCATGTTAAAAAATATTTCTTCTTCTGCAATTTCCAATAATTTAATAACAAGGATGTGTATATTAAAAATAAACTTATATGATTGTTGCTCTTGTTATCAATCATCTGCGGAAAGTAGAAAATTTTAAACCAAATAAGCCTTGAACAGCTTAATTCCAATCTAACCGTACGTATACATAGTTTATCACATATACGCACATTTTCAAAAGTGGAAAATAGGGAGAGGGCCAAACTTAGCAAAAAGTTTGACGAAAAGTTTGCAAAGTTTGGTTTTTGGCCAAAAGGCCAACTTTTAGTGCAAAATGGGAAATGCGGTGGGGGCCCCTGAAATCCACCTTTGCAATAAAAAGTGGACTTTTGGCCAAAAACCAAACTTTGCAAACTTTTGGCCAAAAAATTTGCAAAGTTTGTCCTTCTTCCTAAAATCCTCTTTTCAAAACTCAATCAAACTAACCGTACATTATAAAATTTAGTATCATTTTCAACAATTTCTAGAAACATAAACTAAATTATGCTCATTCACACTAAATGTCTACAAACAAGCTATAATCACCTAAACAATCAATTTATATGCACACTTCTATTATCATACTAACTATAAACTTGCAATACTTAGATTAATAACAATAATTAGGCTTCAATAAACTACATTATGCATACAATAAAATAATACGAATATGAAAATTAAACAACTAACCATAAATTAACAAATGTAATTAAAAAAGGATTATGATTTATTCCTTGTTTGGAGAAGATTAGGAGGCTAGAGAGGAAGAGATGGAGGTTTCCAGGTATTGGAGAGACTAGGGGCGAACGGAGTGGCTGTGTGTGGAGGGGAGGGAATTTAAGGAGGAGAGGTGGAAATTTGGGGAATATGGGGGAGGAGTTTGCAACGAGGAAGAGAAGTAGTTTCTGAAAATACCCTCGTGACTTAGCAACAACTTCCAACGGTCGTCAATGGGTTCAAATCCAACATAGCCTCCAACTTATACATATTTTTTATTTTGTAAAAGAAATGCAGAAAGTACTGGTTGTTGAAAGTCGTTGCAGGGTTGCCGTTGGCGGCCGTGCCCCCATCCGTTAGTATATACTATTTGTTTATAGTGCGCAAGGATAACTCGTTGGAGTTTGTATTCCAAGTTCATCACATGATTATCGATGGCCGTGTAATCAACAATTTTCCGAAATTTGGTTTTTTCTAAATTGATATCATATATGTATGTAGGATTGTTATGGTAATGGTTACCGTTGTCATTTGGCAAATACCGTTATCTTACTGTTTTTACTGGTTAGTCAGAATTGTTTACCATTACCGCTACTGCTCGACTAATACCAATAATCTGGTAATCATTACTATGGTAATGGTAAATTACCGTTTACCATAAAATTTTATATCTTGACATGTTTTTTATATATAGTGCACCTCTATTATACTATATGTAGTGCTAGTTAATGAAAAACATAAATGAAAAAAAAAGTACTTGGACTTATTTCACGTTATTATTGAACTAAATTTAATCATTTATTTGGTTCTAAATGCATGTAATAAAACATATATGATGAACACACACACACACACACACACACACACACACACATATAATTGATTGGTAAAATTACCATTACCGTTGTTATTAAAGAAATGTTACCAACAATTTATCGTCAAAAATGGTAAATTTACCGTTACCATACCATTTTAATTGGTATACCAATCAAAGATGGTTACCGACCGACTGATAATGGTATGGTAATGGAAGATTTACCGTTACCATAACAGCCCTATATGTAAGTATCAATGTATGCATGCTTGTATCTATGTATACACACATATGTGTGAGTATACATACACACAAGCATACATATATGTGTATGTGAATGGATGTATACACTCTTAAAATTACTTGTGCTTAAAAAAGAATTTGAATGTAAGTATCAATGTATGCATGCATGTATCTATGTATACACACATATGTGTGAGTATACATACACACAAGCATACATATATGCGTATGTGAATGGATGTATACAAAATTATTTGTGCTTAAAAAAGAATTTGAAGATTATTGAAGAAGATTTTTTCCAAAAACCATGGCATAGTAAATTACAATTATTTGAGTTCGAAACTTTATGTATACATACACATAGGTGTTAGGACACGAGCTTCCTGTGCAATTAGTTTTTATTTTTAGTTTTATTTTGCAATACATACTTTTTTTAGTTTTAATTTTCATGAATTTGTAAATAAAGTTTATTTATAAACTATATAAGAATCTAGTAACTTTTGTATATGAGAATATTAAATTGGTAAATGAAATTTAATTTTGCGATTTATTTTTAAGTGTTGCTAAGATTCGATAACATCTATGTAGGAAGATTTTTGGTAAAAGTATGATATCAAGTATTGTAACTATTAATAAGGATAAAAAATATTCAGAAATTCAGATATCCAAAGTTCAATCAGAACATGTCATTTTTTGACTTTATGAAGTCTAAGAATCTAAGATGAATGATGCTTGAAGATCCGAAGAAACAACATCAAGGAAGTAACCATGTGAAGGCAAATTTTATTCCAACCCCCGAAATTAGGTAGTAGCCCCCTCTAATTTGAAAAAACCAGCATACCCCCGTTTTTAGTGAGTAGCCCCCCGCTGAATTAAAAAAAATCCAAAAATACCCCTCCACGTAGGGTTTGTACGTGGTTTTTCAGGATATCTCGTAGATGCCCTACGTGGTTCCTCAGTGTATCACGTAGTAGTCCTACGTGGTTTCTTAAAAAACCACGTAGGCGTACTGCGTGGTACACTGAGAAACCACGTATGGCATCTTCGAGGTACCCTGTAAACCGAAAAAAAAATTATAATATAAGAAGGGTATTTTCGTCCTTGTATTTTCTGATGAAAACGGGGGATACTAGCTAATTTTGAGGGTTGGAATAAAATTTGCCCAATCTGAAATCAGGATGAGAAAATTAAAAGTTATGGTTTTTATGTTTGCTATTTAATTTCCCTAGCGTTGAATTTTCGATGTAAGGATGCAATAAAATTGGCCGCCCTTCTCCGTGTGATCCATACGCCTTCATAAAGCCATGAACTTTCAAAAACTTTCCTCCGCCTCGTTGAAACCAAAATGGAACTCGAATCACAATCTAGTGATCACACATCCAGTCCTGGCAAAATTAGAATCGTGTGATTCAATGCGTCATCTCAAACAAATTCAAGCTCAAATGACACTGACCGGCCTCAGTTTTCACCGCTTCCCGTTCAGCCGGCTCCTCGCCTTTTGTACACTCTCCGAAAATGGGGATTTCAACCATGCACGCCTTCTCTTTTCTCATTTCGAAAAACCAAATACGTACATGTACAATATTATGATCAGGGGATACACCAAAAACGGATTGCCTAACATGGGTTTCTCTTTGTTTCTCAAAATCTTACATGACAATACGGAAATAGACTGCCGGACGTTCGTCTTTGTGCTTAAAGCAAGCGAAACTGCTGCAAAAACTTTTGGGCTAGGAGTTCATTGCATGGCTTCCAAATTTGGCTATGGTTCGAGTTTATTGGTGAGCAACGGTTTGATGCATTTTTATGTTAACTACGGTGACTTGGACGGTGCTCGGAAGATGTTTGATGATATGCCTGTAAGAGATGTTATTTCCTGGACCACGCTCGTTGATGGCTATGCACAAATGGAGCTTCCTAATCAGGCTTTGGAATTGTTCTATTTAATGAGAGACGCGAAAGTAGAGCCGAACGAGGTTACCATGATCAGTGTTGTGTCCGCTTGTTCTCAATTGGGTATCTTGACTTTAGGTAAGTCCATTCATGAGTACATAGAAAGCAGTGGCTTGCAAGTTAGCATCAACTTATTAAATGCATTGGTAGATATGTATGGAAAATGCGGATGTATAAGCTCTGCAAGAAAAGTTTTTGATGCTATGGAGTGTAGAGATGTGTTTTCATGGACTAGCATGATGAATGCATACGCCAAATGCGATGAATTAGATAATGCTAGGGATATTTTTAACAAAATGCCGTGTAGAAATGTTATTTCATGGAGTTGTATGATTGCGGGATATTCCCAAGCTAATCAGCCCGCAAAAGCCCTTGAATTGTTTCACAAAATGATATCTACAAACGTGAAGCCTATTGATGCTACTTTAGTGAGCGTGCTTTCGGCATGTGCTCAAAACGGTTGTTTGGACCAAGGAAAGTGGGTACATTTGCATTACATTCAGGAGAAACGAATAAACCTGAGTGTCAAGCTATCAAATGCATTTGTAGATATGTATGGTAAATGTGGAGCCATTGACGATGCCGTTAGATTTTTCAATGCAATGAAAGAGAGGGATGTGGTGTCTTATAATGCTATGATTACGACATTTGCTATCCATGGTTATGGCAAAGAGGCTCTTGCTACATTCGAGCAGTTGAAAAGGGCAGGAATAACGCCTAATGACATTACATTTGTGGGTGTGTTGTCTGCCTGTAGTCATTTTGGATTGGTGTCCGAGGGTAGAAAGTATTTTAGAGAGATGAGAGAAGTGTATGGTATAGAACCGAAAGCAGCACACTATGCATGCTATATAGATTTGCACGGTAAAGTTGGGCTTCTAGAGGATGCATATACGATTGTGAAGAGTATGCCGATAGAACCAGATGAAGCTATGTGGGGTGCATTACTTAACGCTTGTAAGATGCATGGGAATTTAGAGTTAGGGAAGTGTGTAGGCGAGAAGCTTTTGACTGTAGATGATAGAGATAGCGGAACATATGCACTTTTGTCAAATATATACGCTGCTGGAAATAGGTGGGATAGTGTGAAGAAAGTAAGGATGATGATGAAACAGAGAGGCGTGAGAAAGAGTCCTGGTTGTAGCTCAATAGAGATAGAAGGGCGGATACATGAGTTCTTTGCTTCAGACGTATCGCACTCTCTGACCGATGACATATACAGTATTTTAAGCATACTTTATGCTTATTTGAGAAGTATAGAAATGGATATTATTTGAAGGACACAGAGATGAATTAATGAATCAATATTGGTTTTGTTATTACTGGTTACTGGAAAGGAGAAGGCATTAGCAGGCACAGAGATGAATCAATATACATGTAGAGTTCAAAATTTTGAAAAGAAAATATTGGTTTGGTTGTTGGGTTGGGGATGGTTTCACGCATGGTACCCTCCTACAGAAACAATCTTGAAGAAATATGAAACAGTTCGATCCTCCAAACAAGATGTTTATAACCGAAGCTCTATCATCGACTAGAATTCTTTTAACTATAGCCGGTCTGATCTCAACCATTTCAAGGTCAAGAGTCGGAGCTTAATTGCCTTTGGTGTCACTTCCTCTAAATACAATGTCATTATCGAATGTTCTCTGCTACTTCGATTGGGTTCCATCTTGGACCGCTAGTCAGTTTTCAATTTTTGACATGTGCTTGATGAGCACACTCGCTTATATTTGTATTTCACCCCAGCTCTTTTAAGGTGGGTGAAGCCTGGCAGAAATTGTATTGATCATCAACTTCGTGTCATTGCGCCTTGGGGCTTTATTACTAGATCTGAGTTGGCATATCAGTACTATTTGCCCTTGCACAGTAGACGTTGGATTCATTTCCTGCTGCTTCTGTTCATACTGCTGGAGCTTGTTCTTTCTGATTAAGCTTTCGATCAGAGTGGCTATACTCATTTGCGTTATGTCGATGTGTTTCGTGAAAATGACAATACTTTCCAGTACGTTTGTGCTTTTCCATTACTTCGTTGATGGTTGGTCTGGAGTAGCATTCAGTTACCTTTGTGGTCAAGAAGATCCTTTCCAAGCTTTCGTTCAGCGGTGTGTACACCTTAGGCCCTGAACCTTTAAATTGCCTATTGTTTTGTTCGTCTTTTCCTTTGTTCTGATTTCCTCTTTTTTGGTTGTTGGATTTATTTGCTGCATCGGAATCGTTTCATTTCAAACATAATTAAGGCGACGTTGCTTTGAACAATATCCTTTTGATTTTCAGCAACAATCTTTCCTTCACCGGCATCTGCCTCTTCCAATCTCAAAAGCTCATCAACCTTTTCGTAAAAAAAACTGCATTTTATTCTACCTTCCAAAGTTGGTTTCTGTATCGATAGTCTGTACTAATGCCATGAAAATCGTTTTTTTGGTCCAGGTTACCAACCTCTGTGACCGAAGTGTTGAATTGGCTTAAGAAAGCCTTTAGAGATTCCTACGAACCTTGGAATAACCTATATAGAGACATTACACACTTAGATGTGTAGTATACAGTCAAAACTGTTTTATGAACTTCCTAGCTAGTTCTTCGAATCTAGAACTTGAGCGGAAGTTTGGTGAACTGTAGGGAAACTACTTCCAAGTATATGAGAAAAAAATATGCATAGTACAACATCAGTTGCCTTAGCACCATCTATTTGCCATTCATGCTTATATAGGAATAATTTCGGATTAGTAGTACTGTTGTAAGCAAGCAACGTAGGAGTATTAAACTTATTTGGATATTTAGTATCCAAAATCTCTTGGATGAATGGAGTTCGACTAGTAGCGAGATCCCAATCATTGTCCTTTTCCTTTCAAGTCATACTTTCTTCCACTAACTTCTTAATCATTCAAAAAATATACTTCTCACTTGCATGGTTTTCCATTAGGCGATCGTCAGGAGCAGCCTCGAGCGTTTTACTTTGTAAAATGTCTCAGTAAGCTATTTTCCAAGTCCTCTATTTTTTTTGGGAGTCATTCCAGCAGAATTTAACGGTCTAGCAGGAGTTGCACAACCATAGCCTTGTTTCTGACTGTAGCATTAGCTCCAACACCAAGATTTCCCAAACATTGATCTATCGGGTATAGATATTTTGTCTAGATCTTAGGCAGCGTCCTTATGAAGATTGGGATTTACTTAAAACTGAGATTTCTACGAAGCATGGTCCCGTTATCTACAGCTAAATTCTAATTCAAATATGTGGCGTGCACCCTCTGCTTTTGTGTTTGGTTCCTTCGGTACGTATGAGAAGCGGATGAATTGCATTTTCTTTCAATCCTGCATTTTCTCTAACAGTTCCAACATCAATTCTAAGTGGAAGTTCAAGCAATGTTTCTATCCTGTCCGTTAGCGTTTTATGGGCAATTTGCATCATTTGATTCATGCTCTCAATCACCATATCTAATTCCCTTTCTATTACTGGATCAGTTTGAGAAGGGTTTCAGATGGTTGTTGCTAAATGCATTAAAAATTTCCTCTATACAGTAATCAAAAATTAGTCTAATTTACTATAATATTCTTCACTTATTTTCTGTGTCCTTGCTAAATAGAGTAAAAATTTCCCCCATGCAGTAATCACTATCAGTGTCTTTTTTTGGGAAATGGTGCCGCTCAGTTGTCTACTCCAATAATGAGTCATCAGGTCATTTAATATTAACAAGGGCTAATCTGTAATTGCTGTTTACTGTATGGAGAATTTTTTTATTGCATTTAGCAGTCATGTTTCAGATTGATTGTCAATCTCCACATCAGCAGGATTTGTATCAGCATTCCCTCATACAGTTGCAGAGGACTTTCCACCATCAGATTTGATAGGATTCTTTTTTGGAGGCATCTTCTCCTCCAATTAACAAACAGTCAGCAATTCTTTCAAGGCTCAAGCCATAGATTCAACTTCTAGACTTTGTAGATTTAAAGTAATAGCTTGGATTTGCGCGTTTTGTTTATTCTCAGTGAAAGCAATAAATGTTTACTCCAAATATAGAATCAGCACCCAGTGGGGATAAATTCAGCAGTCTATGTTGACAATTTAAGTAGATTCGAGTATAGATGTGATCCAAACTGCAGAAAAACTAATAAAATAAATTAAAAATAAAAGAAATAAAGAAGAGAAGATAAGATTTTACAGTGGTTCGACTATTGATGAAACCTACGTCCATTATAAAGATCATTTATTCACCGACTGTCTATTACAAGTAGTTTGTATACAATTAATTTACCTAGGGAAAGTCACAGTTACGAAAACCGAACATAGAGTGACAATAATCTCTTTTTTGACTGATTTGAGGGAAGATAAGGTTGATGATTGATTCCAGTAGCATGTAGGTAGGCGATATTCAAATTCTGTTTATGTTGCAGGTGATCTGGTATTTATAAGAGTTTGAAGATAAGTTGGACCAGACCATGACGATAGGAAGCTTGCAATGGATGCTCGAAATCACAGTGGAAATTTTGTGCCCATACGAGGATCGGATTTAATACCGCGGAGTCTAATCCATAAATTTTTTGGATTAGCAATCTTCTGTGTTGACCTTTTTACTTTGTTGTGATGCTTTCAGTAAAGTTTCGTAGTTTCTTGACTAGGTTTGATGGTATTTCTTATGGGCATTGTTATCGGCACTCCAAATATTGTTAAGGAGATGCCAATTTTTTATTTTTTAATAAATTGTTAAGGGGAGTACCAATAAAGAAGGTATCCCCTTAACAAATAAAGGCAATTTTACCTTATTGTCCATTTAGTCCTTAAATAATAAAGGTAATTTTAACTTAACAAATATTGCAAGGATCATAGTAATTTTTTTTTCCAATTCGCATATATAAATTTTTTTTTAAACCCAAAAGGATAATCGTTTTCGGTGAAATATGATCGAACTATTTTTTTTGTCGACATAAATATGCCGAATTTTATAATTACGAAGGCAATGCACCGAAATGATTATTAATTTTCGACATATCACTATCGAATACATACATAATTGATTACATGTTGCATTCAGTGCACTGGTGATGAACTGCTTATTTTACTTCGGTTTCCCTTGTCGAATAAGTTTTTTAAAAAAAAAAGTCTAATTTGACAGCGCAATCTGGGAATATTGAGCATTGTGAAATAATATGTTTGTGTTGTAACACCCCGCCTCCATTAAGGTCACTCACAAAGGGAATGCCTTAACTTTGGTGGAGCGTTTTAGTAGACAGAACAGAAAATTTACAAGACAGATAAACAATACATGAGAAATTATAACTTTATTACAGCGGAAAACAGAAATCAGCTTGGTTACATCTTTACCAAAAACTCAAGTACATAAATACCAGTCTTGTTCAGAAAATCATCAGAGTACAAAACTTTAAAACCATAATCCCCACAAAAGCTGCCATAATGAGTCAAGCCATACTTTAAGCACTCTAAGTACTTCAAGCGGAAGAAATCCGGATCAAGCTAAAGTATTCCCTCCTTAGAAAACCTTGGGGAGGGGGGGGGGGAGGAAGAAAAAGGGGCGAAACAAGCAAGGTCAGACATAAAGTCTGGTAAGTCCAGTGACTTTCAGCATATGAACAGAGAATAATAATCATGGCATGCAAATAAAACTGGATGAGATAACAGTAACAGGAGCAGCAGATGTACTTAGGTTAAACAGAAGGAACAGAATAATATTACTTTTCAATTCTCTGCACTAATACTAGTATAACAGGATTATGTGTCACCTTAATGTCTAAACTGAAGCAGAAGCGGGAACAGAATAATTTCCACAGAAACAGAATGCTAATACTGGGCCTTTACCACCCGAACAAAAACAGACAGAAACAGAATGCTAATAATGGGCCTTTACCACCCGAACAGAAACAGACAGAAACAGAATGCTATTAATGGGCCTTTACCACCCGAACAGAAACAGAAACAGATTAATCCCTACGGAAACAGAATGTAGAATTAGGTGTACACTAGTAAATGGGCCTTTACCACCCGATCAGACGGTACCACGCAGAAACAGACAGGTGTTGCCACCCAACAGAAACAGACGGTACCAATAGAAACAGACAGAACTAAGTGTACCCTAAAACCCTACCCCAAACGATCGGCTCCCTAATACATAAATACCCTGTGTCGGCTCCACAATAGGGTGTATCACTCCCTAAAGTGACAACCAATTGGCACAGACCTATTTACAGATGTCACAGCATCTTACATCCTCAGAGGCAGGCCGGGATCCATGCACGCACAAGACCCGGTTGGACCGCACCATCAACACCCCTCGCCATTATCAGAATATAATTAGTTCAGTAAGCGTGCCCGGACCCTACCTACTGTTGGGTCAAAGTTTTGATACCAGAAAGGGTTACTGACTAATATGGGTCCCAAACAACAGATGACACAAGTAATTTCCCTCCTAACCTTGTGTCCCCAGACTAACGGATTTCAGATTAACTTGTTTACAAGTTCAGACATACAGAGTTCAGATTAACTAGTTCACAGATCAGACAAGTTTTCGGACTAACGGATCAGATATACGGATTTAACAAATTTACAGATTTGTCTAACTTTGTAATTGGGCCTACAGATTCACGAAACGGGTTTGTTAAATTCATTAGTCCAATTGGTTCAACCCTATCCACCCAACACGTTTTAGACATCATATTTATCCCAGATTTGTATTAATTAAGTATTAATGCACATACCTCTCACAATAGGTCGGTAGCTTGTGGCCGCTGGATATGCCGGGCGGTTTCGGGCAGACTTCTGCCACAAGCCAGACCTAACCTCGTGTCTAAGCATATTTTAGTTATGCCTACGACCTCTCACATTAGACTGACAGTTTGCGGTCGCTGGTTAAGCCAGTTGGTTTCGGGCAGGCTTCTACCGCAAACAGAGTCTAACCTCGTGTCATAGCCAATTCATTTCAATACAGATTTTTCAGATATCAGACTAATTCTGTTTATTTAATAGATTAAACTTCTTCATAGGATATAACAGATTAACCAAATTTCCATGTTCTACCAATTCTTAGGTCGAGCCTACGGATTTCCATACTCAGATTACCATTATCTGGTTTCAACAGATCATACAATTCAACAGGTAGCAGATCTAGCAGTTTAAGCGATTCAACAAATTTAGCAGATAACAGATTTCACAGTTTAGGCAATTCAACAGTTTTAGCAGATAACGGATAAGGCAATTTAGCAGATTTAGCAGATAATAGATTTAGCAGATTATATATCTAAAACTCTATTTACATATCTTGCCTAATCATAAATTTAGCCTAAACTTACATGCCCAAATCAAGGTCATAATTCATAATACAATATATGCCCCCATTTACAGTTCATGTCAAAACTAGATTTAATATTCTAGTTCACCATTTATGTCCAAGACTAATATACATGTTAATCATTCACTATTATAGCCAATTCGGATTATGTCAACATATTTATTATGCCAAATTAACTTAATTAAGCTATGCCCAATCCCCGTATAACATGTTTCCACAAGTTCTCTAAGTACTCATGAAGTGACCCTAGCAAAAAGGAATAGGGGACAAGCACAAGAAAGGATAGGCATGCAATGATGAACCAAATACAATGATAATGGCCCTACTAGGCTTGATGTACATAACAGTGAATGAGAATAAACTAGTAGGTTACATACTAAATATGAGATCCAACGTCATTAAGGGAATAGGCATAAGAAACTAACTATATTAGTTATAGGCAACTAGCCACAATAGTCATGGGCGACTAATCATAATAGTTTCTTATTCAATGTCATAGGCAATAGTCTCATAGGCGTGAATCATAGTCATAGGAAATAGTCTCATAGGCATGAATCATAGTCATAGGCAATAGTCTTATAGTCTTGAATCATAGTCATAGGCAATAGTCTCATAGTCAATGAATCATAGTCATGGGCAATAGTCTCATAGGTAACAGTTTCATGTCCAATTATGCATTATTATTTGTCCCAAAATTTAGCGTTCGTGCGTTAATATCTTATGAGATTCTGCGCAGGCTCGTAGTAGCCTGGCTATAGAACAGAAAGAAGAAAGAGGTATAGAATAGTCACAGAAAAACAGATCTGACAGATAAGAATATACATAACCTCAGATTCAGATTTATAATCATGTCACAATTATAATTACAGTTTTTAGCGGAAAATAATTGTACTTGCCTTTCGTGGTTTTAAGAAAGGATAATAAACTGTTGTTGATGGAGAAATGCTGAATTATTCCTCTTTAATTGTTGTCGTAGCTCTAGACTTTGATTTGAGATTTGATTTTGCTTTTAATTCTATTCAGGTTGGAAGAAGATGCATCAGTCCAAGTTTTGATTCCAACAGGGTAGCGACGCCATTTTTTATTTTTAATTAGAACAGAGGCAGAATATAAACAGAATGAAATGATGTGGAGAGATGAGGCTAGGGGTGAGTTTATATAGGATTAGGCGGACGAATCTAGACAGAAACGAGACCGGATACATCAAAATGAACCAGGTTAAAAAAACTGGGTTTCGGGAGCAGGTCGACTCCCAGGTCGACACTATGGTCGACCTGGTCTGGCCAGGTCGACACCTAGGTCGACACTATGGTCGACCTGGCCCTGGGAGGTCGACACTATGGTCGACCCCCAGGTCAACCTGGTCCATGGGCGGGAATTTTCCCGCCCAGCCTGTTCTGGGATTTTGAATTCGATTTTTCGAGCTGTTTTCGATTCTGAAATTTTCTGAAACTTCGGAGGGCCATATCTCCCTCATACGGACTCCGTTTCTCGAAAACTCGGACTCGTTTCCAAGCAGAATTTCGAGAAGAACGCAATGGCTCAACCTTTTCCCTTGATTCTTATTTTATATTTTAATTATTCTCTGATTTGTTACTTATACGTTCACAGAAAATACGGGGTGTTACATTCTCCCCTCCTTAAAGGATTTCGTCCCCGAAATCTTCAAGTCAAGAAGAATGTGTCCTACCATCCAGTCATTCATCTACTCAACCAACATCCACAAGCATCCATTGTCCTTAGAAAACTTCTAATGTTGTATGAACATATGCAAAAGTGTGTGTATATGTTCCTTATCTAATGCAAAGATCAGGTGGTCCACTGATTCAGTTGACCTCCTAAATGCGAATTATGTTAGTGCCATGAGTCCAACATGTATGCAACCTTCTTATTTGATACATATGTGATGAATCAATCATTTTGCATCCACAAAAATTGAAAATGCTCACACATCCATATGCAGTATGAGAGTGTTTTCGAGCCGATCTAGTGCCTAGTGTGTGTATATGCATCCACGAGCAACCACTAGCAACCACTTGCATCCACTTGCAACCATCAAACATGACATGTCTCAAACACATATTTACATCCATAGGATTCCTATCTATAGGTCGAAGACTTGATTGATAGGATATAGTCGAGTGATGGGAGCGAGTGCTGATAAACAAAAAATTTGGTTTCCATTAGATCTTGGTTGAGAGACAAATTCCCCTAAGTATCAACCCCGAAGACCGAAATCAACGTCCGATTGACACCCAGAGGATTACCCTCTTTAGACAATGTCAAAACTGGAAATCTCAACCTTATCAGAAATATTCAGATATTTACCGATTACCAGTACAGAGTAGATTACTAAATGATTCTTAGGAAACTAAGCATGATAAAAACCCAGAATGTATGCGTCATAGTCAACTTAACGCTCAATACAGATACCCAACTTACCATGCTTAGATGAGTTATAACCCTTATGGGTCTGAGTCTACAGCGGAATCAGAAACAATACTAGTATTCAAGTGCAGAGTATCGATTACAGAATCGAAATGCCAGAATCAAAAAAGAGTTTTAACTCAAAAATCAGATAAAGAAATTAAACCTCCTACAGAAAGTCTTTCCTATTTCTATCCTATCCACTAGCCTCGAGAGTGTTCGCCTGCCTTCCAGAAGTTGGTCCTGCCCTTGCCCTCGTTTCTTCGGACAGTCCCTAGTGAAGTGTCCCATCTCAACACAGTTGAAGCAGGTGCCCTTTTTTTTCTGCAATCCTTGTTCATATGAGTCGAGCTTCCACAAGTAAAGCACTTTTTCTCCTTCTTATCTTCAGACGTTTCACCCTTCTTTTGTGTTTCCTTTTTGGGCTATGCTTTCTTGTTCAGTGGTTCTTCCTTCTTTGCCTCTTTCTTGCCGTTGTCTTCCTCGTGCAGTAGTGCCATGTCCACCAATCTCTCGTAAGTCGCTCCCATGGGTACATGGGTCATGGCTAGGCTGTGTAGTGGCTCGTTCAATCCTTTAACAAAGCGGAGAGCCTTTTTATGCTGGGTGTTGACTAAATCTAGCCCAAACCTAGCCAGTTGGTTGAACTGATTGACGTATTCCCTGACCGTCATACTTCCTTGCTTAAGAGATAAGAACTTTTCCAGTTGTAGACTTCGTTCAGCTTGCGAGAGGAATTTCGTCTCAAATCTTGTTCTTAAATCCATCCATGTTTCAACCGGCCTCTCGGCGTTAGTGACTTCCCACCAATAGGAAGCTTCGTCCTTGAGCAACCATACGGCCAATTGTACCTTCTGCCTATCGTCCACCTCGAAAATAACGAACAGATCCTCAGTTTCTTTGAGCCAGTTCCTCGCTTCTACGAATGATTCAGTTCCCTTGAAATCCTTTCCACCCATGGCCCTAAAATCTTTACAGATCTTTGAAAAAGCAATTGCATGAGGAGGGGGCGGAGGAGGAGGAATCGCTGCAGCTGGAGGAGGAATATCTGCTGGGCCTGCATCGTTGGCCCTAGCCTCTAAGTACCTCCTGAACCAGCCAGGTATTGGCACGCCCTCTGGAAAGTTAAGTTCCCAGACAAGCTAGAATGAAAGAAAAAGATTTAAAACGGAGAACGGAAAAGATAAATATATGGCTTTTTGGGGATTATGTTTTTCAAAATAAACTTTATTTTTGAAAATACTTCCATTTTAAAACCTTTTTGAATATAGTTTTCAAAAACTTTTTATCTAATCTGGTAACCTTCAGCTCTGATACCAAGTGTAACACCCCACCTCCATTAAGGTCACTCACAAAGGGAATGCCTTAACTTTGGTGGAGCATTTTAGTAGACAGAACAGAAAATTTACAAGACAGATAAACAATACTTGAGAAATTATAACTTTATTACATCGGAAAACAGAAATCAGCTTGGTTACATCTTTACCAAAAACTCAAGTACATAAATATCAGTCTTGTTCAGAAAATCATCAGAGTACAAGATTTTAAAATCATAATCCCCACAGAAGCTACCATAATGAGTCAAGCCATACTTTAAGCACTCTAAGTACTTCAAGCGGAAGAAATCCGGATCAAGCTAAAGTATTCCCTCCTTAGAAAACCTGGGGGGGGGGGGGAACGGAAGAAAAAGGGGTGAAACAAGCATGGTCAAACATAAAGTCTGGCAAGTCCAGTGACTTTCAGCATATGAACAGATAATAATAATCATGGCATGCAAATAAAACTGGATGAGATAACAGTAACAGGAGCAGCAGATGTACTTAGGTTAATCAGAAGGAACAAAATAATATTACTTTTCAATTCTCTGCACTAATACTAGTATAACAGGATTAGGTGTCACCCTAATGTCTAAACTGAAGCAGAAACGGGAACAGAATAATTTCCACAGAAACAGAATGCTAATACTGGGCCTTTACCACCCGAACAAAAACAGACAGAAACAGAATGCTAATAATGGGCCTTTACCACCCGAACAGAAACAGGCAGAAACAGAATGCTATTAATGGGCCTTTACCACCCGAACAGAAACAGAAACAGATTAATCCCTACAGAAATAGAATGTAGAATTAGGTGTACACTAGTAAATGGGCCTTTACCACCCGATCAGACGGTACCACGCAGAAACAGACAGGTGTTGCCACCCAACAGAAACAGACGGTACCAACAGAAACAGACATAACTAAGTATACCCTAAAACCCTACCCCAAGAGATCGGCTCCCTAATACATAAATACCCTGTGTCGGCTCCACAATAGGGTGTATCACTCCCTAAAGTGACAACCAATTGGCACAGACCTATTTACAGATGTCACGGCGTCTTACATCCTCAGAGGCAGGCCGAGATCCATGCACGCACAAGATCCGGTTGGACCGCACCATCAACACCCCTCGCCATTATCAGAATGTAATTAGTTCAGTAAGCGTGCCCGGACCCTACCTACTGTTGGGTCAAAGTATTGATACCAGAAACGGTTACTGACTAATATGGGTCCGAAACAACAGATGACACAAGTAATTTCCCTCCTAACCTTGTGTCCCCAGACTAACGGATTTCAGATTAACTTGTTCACAAGTTCAGACATACAGAGTTCAGATCAACTAAATCACAGATCAGACAAGTTTTCAGACTAACGGATCAGATATACAGATTTAACAGATTTACAGATTTGTCTAACTTTGTAATTGGGCCTACAGATTCACGAAACGGGTTTGTTAAATTCATTAGTCCAATTGGTTCAACCCTATCCACCCAACACGTTTTAGACATCATATTTATCCCAGATTTGCATTAATTAAGTACTAATGCACAAACCTCTCACATTAGGTCTGTAGCTTGTGGCCGCTGGATATGCCGGGCGGTTCCGAGCAGACTTCTGCCACAAGCCAGACCTAACCTCTTGTCTAAGAATATTTTAGTTATGCCTACGACCTCTCACATTAGACTGACAGTTTGCGGTCGCTGGTTAAGCCGGTTGGTTTCGGGCAGGCTTCTACCGCAAACAGAGTCTAACCTCGTGTCATAGCCAATTCATTTCAATACAGATTTTTCAGATATCAGACTAATTCTGTTTATTTTACAGATTAAACTTCTTCATAGGATATAACAGATTAATCGAATTTCCATGTTCTACCAATTCTTAGGTCGAGCCTACGGATTTCCATACTCAGATTACAATTATCTGGTTTCAACAGATCATACAATTTAACAGGTAGCAGATCTAGCAGTTTAAGCGATTCCACAGATTTAGCAGATAACAAATTTCGCAGTTTAGGCAATTCAATAGTTTTAGCAGATAACGGATTAGGCAATTTAACAGATTTAGCAGATAATAGATTTAGCAGATTATGTATCTAAAATTCTATTTACATATCTTGCCTAATCATAAATTTAGCCTAAACTTACATGCCCAAATCAAGGTCATAATTCATAATACAATATATGCCCTAAATCTTAGCCTTAATATTCCCATTTACAGTTCATGTCAAAACTCGATTTAATATTCTAGTTCACCATTTATGTCCAAGACTAATATACATGTTAATCATTCACTATTATAGCCAATTCAAATTATGCCAACATATTTATTATGCCAAATTAACTTAATTAAGCTACGCCCAATCCCCGTATAACATGTTTCCACAAGTTCTCTAAGTACTCATGAAGTGACCATAGCAAAAAGGAATAGGGGACAAGCACAAGAAAGGATAGGCATGCAATGATGAACCAAATACAATGATAATGGCCCTACTAGGCTTGATGTACATCACATTGAATGGGAATAAACTAGCAAGGTTACATACTAAATATGAGATCCAACATCATTAAGGGAATAGGCATAAGAAACTAACTATAATAGTTATAGGCAACTAACCACAATAGTCATGGGCGACTAATCACAATAGTTTCTTATTCAATGTCATAGACAATAGTCTCATAGGCGTGAATCATAGTCATAGGCAATAGTCTCATAGGCATGAATCATAGTCATAGGCAACAGTCTCATAGTCTTGAATCATAATCATAGGCAATAGTCTCATAGTTAATGAGTCATAGTCATGGGCAATAGTCTCATAGGCAACAGTTTCATATCCAATTATGCATTGTTATTTGTCCCAAAATTTAGCGTTCGTGCGTTAATCTCTTATGAGATTCTGCGCAGGCTCGTAGTAGCCTGGCTATAGAACAGAAAGAAGAAAGAGGTACAGAATAGTCACAGAAAAACAGATCTGACAGATAAGAATATACATAACTTCAAATTCAGATTTATAATCATGTCACAATTATAATTACAGTTTATAGCGGAAAATAACTGTACTTGCCTTTCATGGTTTTAAGAAAGGATAATAAACTGTTGTTGATGCAGAAATGCTGAATTATTCCTCTTTAATTGTTGTCGTAGCTCTAGACTTTGATTTGAGATTTGATTTAGCTTTTAATTCTATTCAGGTTGGAAGAAGATGCATCAGTCCAAGTTTTGATTCCAACAGGGTAGCGACGCCATTTTTTATTTTTAATTAGAACAGAGGCAGAATATAGACAAAATGAAATGGTGTGGAGAGAATGAGGCTAGGGGTGAGTTTATATAGGATTAGGCGGACGAATCTAGACAGAAACGAGACCGGATACATCAGAATGAACCAGGTTAAAAAAACTGGGTTTCGGGAGCAGGTCGACCCCCAGGTCGACACTATGGTCGACCTGGTCTGTCGACACCCAGGTCGACACTATGGTCAACCTGGCCTTGGGAGGTCGACACTATGGTCGACCCCCAGGTCGAACTGGTCCATGGGCGGGAATTTTCCCGCCCAGCTTGTTCTGGGATTTTGAATTCGAATTTGAATTCGAATTTTCGAGCTGTTTTCGATTCTGAAATTCTCTGAAACTTCGGAGGGCCATATCTCCCTCATACGAACTCCGTTTCTCGAAAACTCGGACTTGTTTCCAAGAAGAATTCTGAGACGAACGCAATGGCGCAACCTGTTTCCCTTGATTCTTATTTTATAATTTAATTATTCTCTGATTTGTTACTTATACGTTCATAGAAAATACGGGGTGTTACATGTGTAGCCCCTTAACAATTTTTCAAAGAGTGGAGTGTTTTTAAAAAATGACACCCCCCCTAAACAATAGTTGGAGTGTCAATAACAACACCCTTTCTTATTTGAGTTGTTTTGAACTTGTAACGACCAATATTTTGATAGTTCAAATCGACCATAATCCACACATGTCGACCCAAAAAAATCACAAAATACAAGTAGTTATTCGGAAAAGAAGAAAAGGAAGAAAGAAGAGAAAACCAAATCACAGAATCTCACAACGGAAGGACAACATATAACAAACAAATAACAGTTAAAACGATTGGAATATATACATTTGACTATAACGTACAAATGATAAATCAGAGTTACACAAAAGCAGATATACATAACATGACACCGGAAACAAAATGCAGCGGAAATACATATATATAATAGATATACACAAATCTACGTCTTCGATCTCCAGCGCACAGTCATCTTCGCTAACTGAAAACGTCTGCTGACCCGAGCATATTGCATAAAAAGAAAACACAACAAACACTCGGATCAGCACTAAATCATTCTCATATTAGTCAAATTAAAATACGAAATAACATCAGTGTCATGGGTGCAGTAACTCAAGAGATGTCACAGAATTCTTCCATCTCTCAAGGATTCGTTAAACTAATACATACATAGTATAATACGCTATTATGATAGTGTCTATCCAGTAAAGTAAATATCATAAAAATAGCGTAAGCGGGATAACCATATTACGCTTACGTCGTTTACAGGCACCAACAGTCTATACAGTACCGTAAATTCACCATACTGATGTTATCAGAGGGCACTCCATAGAAGGCAATGCTAAATCAAAATCGTATGGGGATTGATATGGATAAATATGACATGGCGCTCGAGGCAATGCCCAGGGTAGGATTCTACCAATTGCACTCCCGGACCGGTGGTAACACATAGCAGCCACTACCGCCTACCTCGGATCACACTCCCAAAATCATAAATGGGCCCAAATCATCATCATCGTCATTGTCATAGAAATAGCATCGAAGAAGCGTGTCCGATCAAATGTGCTTCCTCAATTAGTCACGGTACAACTCGTGTTTTAGTCATTTCAATTCTGACCCAAAAGTCAAGGCTATTTCATCATCGTTTATCTTCATCAATACAGAATTGCCTCCAAGTTATCATATTTCATACTGGATACGTCTGTAACGACCCGGATTTTCAGCCGTTGAATTCGGGATATTTAAATTTGTTTTAAATATTTAATTTGAATTATATATAGGAATTTATAGGAATTATTTAATTAAATGTTTAAGCGTATAATTTATTATATAATTTAATATGAGCTCGTATGGTCGCGGTAGTTCATAATTTACGATTTAAACTTCAACTGGGTATACAGGATTCGTTATAAGTCGAATTTCTTTAAAACAAGAAACAATTGAATCTATTGAATAGTATCTTTCTAATGGAAGTGAAAAATCGAGATTTCGTCTTATATATTGTGAATTACGTCCAAATCAAATTTTCAGAAAGTCGCTGTGAAATCGTATATAGGCCATAACGGTTTATTTAATATATTTAAATATCGGTCTTGAATTTGAACAAGATTCTTTTGAGGCGTAGTTATAATTTAATTTTTAGAATTTTACTATAATTTTTAATTAGTTAAACACACAACTTTTTATTTGGAGTATTTGCACCCTATATCAATATTTTGGGGTTTCATAATATAAGTTAAACTACCGATATTATTATATTTCTGGGATCGTGGTATCTCGCTGGACACGACCGTATTCTTACTTCTGTCTGTAGCAGCTCGAACGTAAATAAAATCTTTATCCTACATGTTCACTTAAATGAATTTATAAGCAACCGACATGCATATGATTAAACTAATTTATTAACACAAAAGAATATACAACTTGACTAATAAATGGACAAGGACGTTTAATACCAACCAAGGTAAGGGATGGACATGCATTGTCCACAGTATCTCACCACGTCACACTACTATACACTGTACAAACCTGTAGATGATAAATAAAATTAGACCAAGCCTTTACAGAACCGTGCAAGACAAGCATTTCGATACCGTGACTACCAGGGTTTTCAACAGCGTACCCTTTAAGCTATTGACCCCGTGCCCATCAAGCTACTACATTGCGTGACTCCCACACTGTCTTACTCCTTTAAATATTGTTCAATCTTCTTCCCAAAATTCTGGTTCTCAGATCCAAAACAAAGCACCGAAAAATGAAAGAAAAAAAACCATCTATAAAACCGTTCCAACCCAATCCCTTAATTTCCAATTCATTGTTCTGTTCCTCCGTTCCTTCTTTGAACCATTCCTCGGTGATTCACCAAAAACAGTTCACCACTTAAAAATCAAAATCAAATCAAACAACCTCATTCGATCTTCATTCTTTGGCCTTGTTTCAATTGCTATTTCTAATCCCTCTCAGTTCGACGCAAATATTTGAAGATGGGTTTTCAGCAGCTCCATAAGGTTTTGATTTTAAATTCACGAGATGTTTTTCTTTTGAATTCCAGATTGAGGTGCGATATTTACTCGGTGTATTCGAGGTTCGAACGGAAAGCTAGGGTTGAAGTGTTGGCTGATTTAGGCGTTTGTAGATGAAGTCGATGGTGGTTTGAAATTTGGGTTGGAGATGAAGATATGGGTCTAAGAACACGGTGCAAAGATGGAGTTTTGAATGGTGGTGATTATGGTGACTGTAGGTGTATAAACGTGGTATGAAAAGTGAAAGAGGGACGGAATTTCTCTGGAGTTAGAATGGGGTACTTGTAGTGTAGTTCATTTTAAATGAAGAGGAAGGATGGATAGTGCGTTGGCATGTGAAGGGGAGCGATATTGATTACTGTGTTTGTTTAGGGAAGGATTCAGATAGTATGCATATATTAAAACAAATAATATTGGGTACGGTGAAGCCTAGCTTCAGTTTTGGTGAAGATAAAATGCACAAGGATGGAGATTGTAAGTACAGGAGGTATTAGTGTGTAGGAGGAGGATTAATGATTTAAAACATGGCTAAGCACGGGGTTAGGAAGATAATAGTGGTGCACTGAGGTAATTTCAGTGGACAATCATGAGTGTGAGGATGGGTTTAAACTGTTGAGGAACTCTTGTTGTACTGAAACAAGTATATTGGAAAGGAGAAAATCGTGACTAAGATGGATATTACCAACAGGCAAGAGCACTTGGTGGATGCTGTGACTTTTAAGAAGGAGAGATTAAAATCAGTCATGCGCTTAGCCTTCCTTTTTCTACAAATAAAGCAAGGTAAGTGTAATCACAAGGAAAATCAAGCAACTAAATTAGCAACGCTAAGGAGTTAATAATGGTAATTATAAGTTAGTGAAAATAATTGTAACACCCCACCTCCGCCAGGGCCAATCACGGGTGATTGCACTAGCTTTGGAGGGGTGTTGTCTATGTAAACATGCACAGAGATATCACAAGACAGAACATAGATAAATAAATAAGTAAAGCAGCAGTAGAAATTTAAAAACCATAGTTAACCATTTCAAAACCAAATAGTCAACTTACATCAAAGTACTTAGTCATTATTTTCCAACTACCACAAGTCTAGAAAAACATAAACTGAAAGTAACATAAAGTAAACTATCCCCCAAGATAGATGTGGTGAAGCCATAGCAAGCTCAAGTCCAAACCGTACATGAGCTATCAAGAAAGCAAGCCAAATGTCCAAGCTAAGCACTAGTGTTCCCTCCCTGAGAACCTGGGGGGGGGGGGAACGGAAGAAAAGAGGCGAAAGAAAAAGGGTCAGTCATAAAGACTAGTAAGTCCTACCTACTATTAGTATAAAAACTAATGAAGTTAACTAAACATGAGAAACTGAGATGAAACATAAAGATGGTAACTAACTGGCATGATAAATAGATAACAAGGTAGATCAAGTGTGGCATCGCATATATAAGGTTTAGTTTTTGCACCAATAGTAATAGTATTCCAACCCATGTCAAGTATAAACAAGAAATGATCCCTTGGCCCAATATCATGAGATGACCCAAGTCAAGGTCCAACTACACGGTCCAGTCGATCGGCTCCCTATAAGCCTAACTCGTCGAGTGTCGGTGTCATACGGCCCAATCACGGAATGCAGTCAAACTGTGCTAGGTCCACCCTAGGGTGTATCAAGCCTAGGGTGCCAACCACTGACACGAATCAAGCACACACAGTCTAAACCTACTGGTGCCCGTGTCTGCTTTTTCAACTCCGGACTATGTGCACGACCACAGTCCGCCTGAACCTACACCGGCGCACCTACTCAGCCGTCGTTCTGGTCGCTTACAATCAGCCCAGTAATTGTGCCCCACCCTAGCCTAGTCCCTAGGGTATCGTGATACATCCAAGAGGGTTACTGCTGAAAAGGACCCCGTGACTAGGGTTTCTAACGGGTTAAGTGTGATTAACCATATCCAGTCATGTATCAAGTTGGTTAAGTGTATCCAAGTGGTTCATGACTTAACCCTAACATGTGGCATTAATTAATTTAATGCACCCAACCTCTCACATTAGACTTTGTTGTGGTTACTGGATATGCCGGGCGGGTCCGGGCAGCTTTACACCACAACCTAGTCTAACCTCGGGTTTCAAGCACGATATGACCAACTTCTCACATTGGGTCCTATTGTTTGTAGCCACTGGATTTGCCGGGCGGTTCTGGGCAGATTTACGCTACAAACTCAACCCAACCTCGAGTTGGCCACTTTATGGTTTTCTACATGCCATGACCATATTCAAGTTTTCAAGCATAATCAAGTTTCATGTCACATTTCAAGTCATGTTTTTCATGTCATTTCAAGTTTTCCTAACTACCCATAACGTATTCCCATTCGCACGTAAATTCGCATCAACACAAGTGAATCAAGGAACATAAAAATATGACCAAGATGGGCATAAGGTGGTAAAGTTGGTCATAAGTTAAACATGATGATATTTGAGACAAAGGTGTTCATCACAACTAGCTTATAGGATTATTGGACTCAAAACATGTATGACATTAAACTTAGCAAATAAACTTGTGGTTAGCATGTAGTTCAACATCATAGGCAAAGGTGATAACATGATAATAGTTGACATAGGGTGATAAACTTGTGGGTAGCATGTAGTTCAACATCATAGGCAAGTTAACATCAAGGTTATGAGAGGTTCTATGTTGCATTATGCATAACCACCAAATAAAGCTCATAGCTTTCTACCCAAAAATCAAGATGAACGGTACTAGGTTCATGATAGTTCCACAATCAAGATCAAAAGAGTCATAAATGGATCTATGCATACAAATATAGCCCCAAGACAAGTATTACACCAAAAATCCCATTTCAACTTGCTACATGTTCATATTAATTTCATAATTTAGATCTAAGAGTAGAGTGGGGCTTACAAAGCGTGGCTATGAGAACTAGAACCAAATAGAACTAGATAGAGACGTTGTAGAAGCTCTAGGAATGATGTAGCAACACTAGAAGCCTTGAGAATAAGTAGATCCTTTGATTTGATGAAGAAAGATTGCTCCTTTTTGCCTTAGAAGCTCTCAAGATGAAGATGGAGGCCATGATTAGGGAGCATTTTGGCAGAATTTAGTTGTTAGGATGATTTGTGATGGTTTAGGCTAGGTATTAGGGTGTTTTTATAGGTGTAGAGACTAGTTTAGGCCATAGGATTAACCCTAGTTTAGATCTGAACCATCAAATCCCGTCACATGCCAAGTAAACAGACCAAAGGAGCAAACTGGTGCACCAGACCAACAGGGTCCGACCAGGGAGGTCGACCCCCAGGTCGACTCCCCAGTCGACCTGGGACTGGGGCAGGTCGACTCCCCAGTCGACCCCCCAGTCGACCTGGGGCTGGGCGGGAAATTTTCGCGCCCAATCTGCTTCTGGCTGAATATGAATTTCGGGTTGAATTTTGAATTTTATGGAATATTCTATGGTCCATATCTTGGTCATACGGACTCCGATTTACGAAATTTCGGACTCGTTTTCAAGCAGAGTTTCGAGACGAACGCAATGGCATAACCCGTTCCCATTGATTCTTAACATATGATTTAATTCTGCCCTGATTTCTTGTTTTAACGTGTTATTAAAAATTCGGATTGTTACATTCTCCCCACCTTAAAGGATTTCGTCCCCGAAATCTCCAAGTTAGGAAGAACGTATCCTACCATCCATCATCCATCTACTCAAAACATCATCCACAAGTAATCATTGTCCTTAAAAGATTTCTAATGCTGTATGAACATATGCAAAAGTGTGTGTATATGCACCTATCTAATGCGAAAATTAGGCGGTTACTGACTCAGTAAACCTCCTTAATGCAGAATATGTTAGTGCAATGAGTCCAAATGTATGCAGCTTCCTAACATAATTTATAATCTCTACATGAGTGCACATAACATTCATCCATATGCAACATCCACGTGATAGCATAACAAGTTTCATCCATGAATAAGCATAAACACCCATGCACATGCAATATGAAAGTGTGTGAGCCAATCTTAGTGCCTAACGTGTATCATGCATCCACGAGTGACCACTTGCAAACACTTGCAAACACTTGCAACCATTTGCAACCATCAAGCATAACATGTTTCAAATACATGTTTCATCCAAAGGGTTTCTACCTAAGGTTCTCATGACAAGATTAACGGAATAACAAGATAAACATGGATAACAAAAGAAAGATATGCTAACTAGGAAAGGAGATTGAGAATGTACCCTCAAAAAGAAATGGATAAAGCCCACGCATCTTCTCCTCGGTTTCCCAAGTTGCATCTTCATCGGCTTCACTCCACTGAACCTTTACTAACTTGACTTCTCGATTCCTCAGCTTCTTGATCTCCGTTCCCAAGATACGAATCAGAGCTCGCCTAAGGGTTGCCTCTTTCTCTACCTCCACGTCTTCAAGAATGCTAGGCTCAACTACTTCGGTTGATTCATGTAGGCATTTCCGGAGATGCGAGACATGAAAGACATTGTGCACTCCAGCCAGCTTCTCGGGCAATTCCACCCTATAAGCCATTTGCCCAATCTTCTCGATGATAGGGAAGGGTCCTACGAACCTTGGTGCTAGCTTTCCAACTGCTCCAAAACGAACCACATTTCGCAAGGGAGAAACCTTCACAAAGACCATATCTCCAACTTCAAACTCTAAGTATGTCCTTCGCTTGTCTGCATAGGATTTCTGTCTGTCTTGGGCCGCTTTCATCCGCCTTCGAATCAACTCAACCTTCTCGGATGTGTCCCTTATCATGTCGGGCCCAATTATAAGCTTATCCGTCGTCTCCCACCAACATGTTGGTGACTTGCACAGCCTCCCATACAAAGCTTCGAATGGTGCCATCCCTATGCTTGCTTGGTAGCTGTTATTATAAGCAAACTCTACGAGAGGAAGGTGGTCTTCCCAAGTGCCACCAAAGTCAAGAATGTATAGCCTCAACAGATCTTCTAGTACCCTATTCACCCTTTCAGTCTGACCATCTGTCTGTGGGTGATAGGCTGTACTTAGATTCAATCGCGTACCCATCGCTTCTTGCAAACTACTCCAAAATTGGCTAGTGAAGATTGGGTCACGATCACTCACTATGCTAGAAGGAACTCCATGCAATCGCACTATCTCTCGAAGATAAACAGATGCTAGCCATGATGCGGTCCTCTTGCTCTTTACTGGAATGAAATGAGCGCTCTTCGTGAGTCTATCCACTATGACCCATATGCTAGTATTCCCCTTCCTTGATCTCGGCAATCCATCCACAAAATCCATAGAGATACTTTCCCACTTCCATTGCGGGACCTCTAATGGATGCAGTAGCCCACCGGGCTTCTTCGACTTGGCCTTTACTTGTTGGCAAACAATGCATCTAGAAACAAACTCTGCAACATCCTTTTTCATCCCATCCCAAAAGAAAATGCGCTTCATATCCCGGTACATCTTATCCCCTCCGGGATGTATGGTCATCCTCGAGTGATGCGCCTCCTCAAGAACTTTATTTACTAAGTCTCCCACTCGTGGGACACATAGTCTTCCATCATGCCTTAGCCATCCCTTGTCATCAATAGTATATCTAGCGAGGTGACTTGACGTCTCACCATGAATCAACTTGTCCATGATCTCGACTATCTGCGGGTCTTCCCTCTGTGAAGCCCCAACTTGATCAAGAAGTTTAGGTCTAAGCTCAGGGGATGCTAACGAACCAGTCATCGACTCAACAGCAGGTGTAAAATCAAAGGTTGCCAAGAACTCTAGGCTCCTCATCTCAACAAACAAGGGACTCAAAGTCAACCTTCTTCTACTTAGCGCATCCGCCACAACATTACCCTTGCCAGGGGTATAAGCTATATCGAAGTCATATGATGCCAAGAATTCCATCCACCTCTGCTGCCTTAGATTCAAATCTTTCTGCGAGAAGAGATACTTGAGCGACTTGTGATCAGTATATAACTCAAGCCTTTCACCTAGAAGATAATGGCGCCAAGATTTGAGTGCAAAGACGATCGCCGCCAACCCCAAATCATGAGTGGGATAGTTCTTCTCTTGAACTTTGAGTTGCCTAACCCCAAAGCATATCACTCTCCCTTCTTGCATCAGGACAGCGCCTAATCCCGTGCCACATGCATCGGTGTACACGGTAAACAACTTCCCTCCATCGGGTAATGCTAGAACTGGAGCTGTGGTGAGGGCTTTCTTGAGCCTTTGAAAAGCAAGCTCACACTCTAAGTCCCGTGCAAAGACTAAGTTCTTCTTCGTTAACTTAGTAAGAGGGGCTGAAATCTTAGCGAAGTCCTTAATGAACTTCCTATAAAATCCTGCCAGACCGAGAAAGCTTCTCGTTGCAGTTGCATTCTTCGGAACTTTATAGTCTTGTACCGCCACTACTTTAGCGGGATCCACAGCTATGCCCTGCTTAGAAACTATATGCCCAAGGAACCGAACTTTCCTTCTCCAGAAATGGCATTTGGAGAACTTGGCTTTTAACTGATGAGCTCCAAGCGCATCCATAACCTCCTTGCGATGTATAGCATGCTCTTCCTCGTCCTTAGAGAAGATCAGAATATCATCCACGAAGACAAGCACAAACTTGTTAAGGAACTCCCTAAACACCCTACTCATCAAATCAACGAAGTATGCGGGTGCATTAGTCAAACCGAACGGCATGACGAGCCATTCAAAGAATCCATCTGGAGTCCTAAATGCAGTCTTGTCAATACTATCCTCAGCCACTCTAAGCTGATGGAATCCGGTGGCTAGATCGAGTTGAGAGAAAATAGAAGCACCTACAAGCTGGTAAAAGAGATCATCAATCCTCGGTAACGGGTGCCTATTCTTCTTTGTCAGCTTGTTTAACTCACGATAATCAACACATAGACGAAGCGAACCATCCGCCTTAGTAGCGAATACCACAGGAGAACCCCATTCAGAAATCCTTCGCCTAATGAAATTTTTCTCAAGTAACTCCTTGATTTGCTTGCTAAGCTCTCTTCTTTCTCGCGGGGCCATGTGCCTAACAGGCAACGAAACTGGCTTGGCATTATCAACAAGATAAATATGGAAGTCTATCTCTCGTTTAGGGGGTAACCCCTTCACTTCATCAAAAACATCAGGATATTCTCGGACCACCCTCACAGATTGGAGATTGTCAATAGACAAGTCGAGGGATTCAAGATAACATAACATGACGGGATCCAGAGGGTTACAAGAAATCTCTAGGGTATTGCCAAGGCGAGTCATAAGCCTCACTACCCTATGCTCACAATCGAGAATGGCTCCATAACTGGACAACCAATCCATGCCCAAAATCAACCCGTATCCCATGAACCCGAGAACATAAGCATTACATGTGAATTCTACGGTCAAGATAGAAATCCTCAAATCCATACAAATCATAGATAGATGGACGGAACCCCAATTGGATTTGAAACACTAACGGGATCCTCAACTAGACTAGTACTTAGGTGCAAACTTTCAACAATGTCAGAAGAAATAAAGGTATGCGATGCGCCAGAATCAAATAAAGTTCGAACAGGAAAACCAGAAATGTAAACAAGGCTTTCTACAGAAATACTACCTCGGTCCGGAGCTGGAGTAGTGTTGAGAGCATGCATCTGTCCTCCAGAAGGTCCTGCCCGCTGAGTCTGTCCTTGCCACTGTCCTTGCTTCTTTGGGCAATCCTTACTGTAGTGTCCAGACTCTCCGCAATGAAAGCATTCTCCCAACTTCCTCTTCTTCTTCCTACAATCTTTGGCTATGTGTCCAGTGATCCCACAGAAGTTGCACTTCCTTGTCTCCCTTGCCTTGTTGTTGTTGGCCTTGTTACCCTTGTTGTTCTTGTTGTTCTGGTTGCTCTGATTGTTCTGGTTGCCTCCCCACTTGGAGTCCGCCTTCTTGGTTTGAGTCTCATTAAGCTTAACTTCTTTCTTGCCATTATTATCATCTCCTTAAAGCAAGGCCATATCCACTAAGCTCTCAAAAGTGGCCCCCATGGGTATATGAGACATTTCCAAACCTTGTAATGGCTCATTCAATCCTCGAGCAAAGCGTAGAGTCTTCTTCTGAGGTGTGTTAACCATGTCTAAACCGAATCGAGCAAGCTGTTTAAACTTATTCACATACTCCCTCATGGTCATGTCCCCTTGCTTCAAAGATATAAACTTCTCCATTTGCAGATTCTCCTCAGCAGATGATAGAAACTTAAGCCCAAACCTCATCCTAAAGTCGGCCCAAGTCTCTATAGGCCTAGTAGCGTTGGTGACTTCCCACCAATAAGCAGCTTCCTCTTTCAATAGCCATACTGCCAACAAAACTTTCATACGGTCTTCTACTTCAAAGATAGCAAAAAGATCTTCAGTTTCCTTTAACCAGTTTCTTGCCTCAACATAAGTCTCTGTCCCTACAAAATTCTTGCCACCCATCGCCTTAAAGTCTTTGCAAATCTTCGCGAAATCCGCTTGTAGACGCTGAGGAGGAGGAGGAGGAACCTCAGGTACGGGAGGAGGAGTGGGAGTGTTTGCTGGGCCCGCATCGTTGGCCCTAGCTTCCAAGTACCTTCGGAACCATCCGGGTATGGGTATTCCCTCGGGAAGGTTAAGATCGGCCGTGCTGAAAAAGGAAGAGATAGATTTAGAACGAGGAAACAAAGGATAGTGCTAATGGCTTTTGGGGAATAGCCTTTTAAAATAAACTAGACTTTTCTTGGAAAAATACTTAATTGGTTTTGAAAATAGTTTTTCAAAAAGGGTTTTTAAAACTTTTGTCCGGTCTAGTAAAACCTCGCTCTGATACCAAATGTAACACCCCACCTCCGCCAGGGCCAATCATGGGTGATTGCACTAGCTTTGGAGGGGTGTTGTCTAGGTAAACATGCACAGAGATATCACAAGACAGAACATAGATAAATAAATAAGTAAAGCAGCGGTAGAAATTTAAAAACCATAGTTAACCATTTCAAAACCAAATAGTCAACTTACATCAAAGTACTTAGTCATTATTTTCCAACTACCACAAGTCTAGAAAAACATAAACTGAAAGTAACATAAAGTAAACTATCCCCCAAGATAGATGTGGTGAAGCCATAGCAAGCTCAAGTCCAAACCGTACATGAGCTATCAAGAAAGCAAGCCAAATGTCCAAACTAAGCACTAGTGTTCCCTCCCTGAGAACCTGGGGGGGGGGGGGAAACGGAAGAAAAGAGGCGAAAGAAAAAGGGTCAGTCATAAAGACTGGTAAGTCCTACCTACTATTAGTATAAAAACTAATGAAGTTAACTAAACATGAGAAACTGAGATGAAACATAAAGATGGTAACTAACTGGCATGATAAATAGATAACAAGGTAGATCAAGTGTGGCATCACATATACAAGGTTTAGTTTTTGCACCAATAGTACTAGTATTCCAACCCATGTCAAGTATAAACAAGAAATGATCCCTTGGCCCAATATCATGAGATGACCCAAGTCAAGGTCCAACTACACGGTCTAGTCGATCGGCTCCCTATAAGCCTAACTCGTCTAGTGTCGGTGTCATACGGCCCAATCACGGAATGTAGTCAAACTGTGCTAGGTCCACCCTAGGGTGTATCAAGCCCTAGGGTGCCAACCACTGAAACGAATCAAGCATGCACAGTCTAAACCTACTGGTGCCCGTGTCTGCTTTTTCAACTCCGGACTATGTGCACGACCATAGTCCGCCTGAACCTACACCGGCGCACCTACTCAGCCGTCGTTCTGGTCGCTTACAATCAGCCCAGTAATCGTGCCCCACCCTAGCCTAGTCCCTAGGGTATCGTGATACATCCAAGAGGGTTACTGCTGAAAAGGACCCCGTGACTAGGGTTTCTAACGGGTTAAGTGTGGTTAACCCTATCCAGTCATGTATCAAGTTGGTTAAGTGTATCCAAGTAGTTCATGACTTAACCCTAACATGTGGCATTAATTAATTTAATGCACCCAACCTCTCACATTAGACTTTGTTGTGGTTACTGGATATGCCGGGTGGGTCCGGGCAGCTTTACACCACAACCTAGTCTAACCTCGGGTTTCAAGCGCAATATGACCAACTTCTCACATTGGGTCCTATTGTTTGTAGCCACTGGATTTGCCGGGAGGTTCCGGGCAGATTTACGCTACAAACTCAACCCAACCTCGAGTTGGCCACTTTATGGTTTTCTACATGTCATGACCATATTCAAGTTTTCAAGCATAATCAAATTTCATGTCACATTTCAAGTCATGTTTTTCATGTCATTTCAAGTTTGCCTAACTACCCATAACGTATTCCCATTCGCACGTAAATTCGCATCAACACAAGTGAATCAAGGAACATAAAAATATGACCAAGATGGACATAAGGTAGTAAAGTTGGTCATAAGTTAAACATGATGATATTTGAGGCAAAGGTGTTCATCACAACTAGCATATAGGATTATTGGACTCAAAACATGTATGACATTAAACTTAGCAAATAAACTTGTGGTTAGCATGTAGTTCAACATCATAGGCAAAGGTGATAACATGATAATAGTTGACATAGGGTGATAAACTTGTGGGTAGCATGTAGTTCAACATCATAGGCAAGTTAACATCAAGGTTATGAGAGGTTCTATGTTGCATTATGCATAACCACCAAATAAAGCTCATAGCTTTCTACCCAAAAATCAAGATGAACGGTACTAGGTTCATGATAGTTCCACAATCATAGATCAAAAGAGTCATAAATGGATCTATGCATACATATATAGCCCCAAGACAAGTATTACACCAAAAATCCCATTTTAACTTGCTACATGTTCATATTAATTTCATAGTTTAGATCTAAGAGTGGAGTGGGGCTTACAAAGCGTGGCTATGAGAACTAGAACCAAATAGAACTAGATAGAGACGTTATAGAAGCTCTAGGAATGATGTAGCAACATTAGAAGCCTTGAGAATAAGTAGCTCCTTTGATTTGATGAAGAAAGATTGCTCCTTTTTGCCTTATAAGCTCTCAAGATGAAGATGGAGACCATGATTAGGGAGCATTTTGGCAGAATTTAGTTGTTAGGATGATTTGTGATGGTTTAGGCTAGGTATTAGGGTGTTTTAATAGGTGTAGAGACTAGTTTAGGCCATAGCATTAACCCTAGTTTAGATCTGAACCATCAAATCCCATCACAGGCCAATTAAACAGACCAAAGGAGCAAACTGGTGCACCATACCAACAGGGTCCGACCAGGGAGGTCGACCCCCAGGTCGACACCCAGGTCGACTCCCTAGTCGACCTGGGGCTGGGGCAAGTCGAATCCCCAGTTGCCCCCCAGTCGACCTGGGGCTGGGCGTGAAATTTCCCGCCCAATCTGCTTCTGGCTGAATTTGAATTTCGGGCTGAATTTTGAATTTTTCTGAAATCTTCTATGGGCCATATCTTGGTTATACGGACTCCGATTTACGAAATTTCGGACTCTTTTCAAGCAGAATTTCGAGACAAACGCAATGGCGTAACCCGTTCCCATTGATTCTTAACTTATGATTTAATTCTGCCCTGATTTCTTGTTTTAACATGTTATTAAAAATTCGGGTTGTTACAATAATAATAATTATTAAATAATTCTAATTTAAAATTTGAAATGACTATAATTATTGTGAATAGAACTAAACTAGATCGGTCACGTTGGGACCATAAAAGCGAGATCTATATTGTGGGACTGATGGCACTGAGAATGAAGCTACCAGAATTTCGTAGAAAAAATAAAAGGTCGTTTGATTTTAAATGAAACGAAAGAAGAATCGTCAACTGCAAACAAGGTGAGTAAACTCACTAACTCTGCTTCGTTTATATTTTTATATAAACGAATTTTAAATTTATTTATAATAATTTTTATACTTTGTGATGGTTGCTTGGTTGAATAGTGATAAAATTGGTTGATAGGATTATATCGTTGATCGATTATTAGTTTTGATATTTCATATTGATGTGAAATAATCTTATTGATGTTATTAACATCTGTGGATGCAGGGAAACAGGATGGAGGGGCCGAACTGTGTTCCTCAAATTTATATTATTATTTTCATATATTTGCGTTATATGATGTGATATGTATTCTATGATTGGTTTTGTTGTCACTGGCCCTAGAATTTTAGCATTTAAATACCATAAGATAGTTTCGAAAATGGAAAAAGGAGTTTGGGATTTAAAAAAAATTATTTTCAAAAATAGAAATTTAATTTCAAATAAATTTGAAAGTAGAAATATGTTTAAATGAATGAACATGAAGTTGTTTATAAATTAATTTGTAACTTAAGAGAACTATTTATCATTTGATAAACTAAAATTATAATTTCAAATTTGAATTTGCATAAGGGTGGAAATCGGTTTTTAAACCAAATTTTGAAATGAGATTCGAACTTGGTAATTATAAAGGAAGTTATAAAGGGAATTATATGTGGTTGGAATAAAATGAGATTCGATATGAATAATTCCTAATAAAGGTTATAAATAGAATTTGGATTTAAGATATGTTTACAAGCAAGAAATCAAATTGTATATAAAAGAATTATATTCACGATTTAAGTGAATAATGGTTTAAAGGAAATATTTTTCAAATGAAATATCAATAAAGGAAATTTAGATTTGAATTATAAATCCAAATTGGAACTTGGATGGAAAGGAAATTGGATAATCGTTTTAAAATGAGAACGATAAGTTTTATTCCAAAATTTGGAATATAAAATAATTGTGATAACGTTTTGTAAATTGAAATGGTTCTAAAGGAATTAGTTTGAAAAACAACGATTTTAACACTGCCATCATAATTAATGTCTTGTAGGAAAAATAGCGATTATAGTGCTGCTATAGTAATTTTGGTAAATTAAAACAGCGATCTTACTGCTATGGTTATAATAAGTGTTCTATAATTCTAGATAGCGATTGTAATGCTGTTGTTAAAGGTGATGTTTTATAAATCAAACATTTGGAAACAGTGATTATAATGCTACCGTTATAATCAATGATTTTCCATAAAAGGAATGTGTTCTTAGATTGAATCCGAGAGTCGTGTAAGCGATGTTTTGTTTAAAGTTGTGAGCTTTGACTATTTCAAAGTTGAGAATGTTTCAATTAAGGTCTAAGAGGTAATTATACCCCAACTTGATTAACTTCATGATCGACGAAGGAATGGTTAAGGTTCGATGGTGAAACTTGGTTAAGCAATATGGTTAGCTAATAAATGATTAGTGGGTTGAGTTATAATAACGATGTTTTATAACATCGCGTTGATTTGAAATGTTTTCCCAAATAAAATAAGAGATATTTTCTATGCATAGAAAATGAAATGAACAGGTCAACGAGGAATTAAGAAATGAGAATTTGGAATGATAAATTTAATAAGAAATTAAATTGAAAAGGGGCCAATGTTGGTTGATGCTTGATCGGTCGAATTTCCAATTGGAAATAGGACCGTTGATTGTATGGATGTTTCTTTGATAGTTAAATCACCGACTATCAAAGTTTTGATTTATTTTATACCTTCGTTGTCAATTCGGAGAGACCGGGATCAGATTTAATATCTGAAAACCACTTCGTGTTGGCATAAGCGTTATAGATCAACTTATGCTGAAGATAATTGAAGACAGAGTAAAGTACAAGGGCTGTTATGTTAACCCTAGGTAGAAATTGCCCAAGATGGATTAATAGAACGGTGCCTTCGGTTTGTCCAAACCCAGAACAATTTGTATGGACGAGTTTCTGACAGATTATTTCCAAAGGGATTACGTACGTTGATTCTTTCAAACGTACGAAGTTGGTGGCATAGAAGGGAAACTTCTTTAGCCTCACAATCCGAGTATTTTTGTGGGAATCAATTAGTGATTTCAGATGGATCTGATGATGTGGCATTCAAAGTGAATGGTGGCCAGATATTCTGGAAGATAGTTCAAACCTCAAGCCTCACAACCGGGAATTGACAAAAATCGGGCAGGCAGCATGGCTATGTGGGTCGCCCCCGTTAGGATGTATAATCACCTATCTAGAGAAATTCCAGTTGTTCTTTAATCTATCGATGTTGTCCCTTTCGGGAAACGGTTGATGATCCCAACCGTTGGTGATATACAATCGATACACTCATGCGAAATGAGTGGTCGGTCATGTGAGGGCCGGGTTGCAAGACGTTCTTGTTGAACCAAGTATATTCGCCTCTAAAGATACACTATCGGCAGGTGGTCCCATACCTTGTCATGTTGGAAATCCAATCTCCAATAAGCCCCCTGCGGTTTTTGATTTTATATTATATATGGAGCGTGAGATGCAAGCGTTCTGCTAAATTCTATTTATTTGATTTAGACACTATTATAATATCACTGGATTCTGATATCAAAATGTTTTGGGTTATCGTAAGGAAAAAACCAGTCGTGTTATGTGTGGATCGGTCTTACGATTATCTTTTCTTTCGAAAGGATTTTTAAACCAATGGTTGGAGTTTACTCACACCAGTCTCATGACTGACCCAGAGTTTATTTTGTTTTGTTTTCCCTAAAATCTTGGATGCCCAAATTTGTACGGACAGTTAAATGGTCGGGAATTTTCAGATTCACTTGGAAGAGCTGGAAGCAGGAGGCTTCACACCAGTTAGCTATAGACTATCATATATTTCACTGTGTACTATGTTGTATCTGGAAACAGGTGTTTATAACTGTTCCAGGGATAACCGTTGTGTTCTGATAATGGTATGTATATAAAGTTACTAATTTGTATTTCAAAGTTTATGTTATCTAATATATTTTATTCGTACCGCTGTGAGTTTGTGATCTTCGTTTTCTTCTATTATAATATTTCTTTCTTTCTATTTCTCATCCTCTAACTTCTTTCTAATAATGATTCGTATTTCTGTGCAATTTGGGTTGGACGTGTGGTGTTATTAGTCGATCCAAAGGGTACGGAAATTCGGGCTATTACAGTTGGTATCAGAGCTGAAGGTTGAGTGATGACCTTGGCTCTGTGGCGTGATTCAATAGAGATGGGGTTAGTAATACCCTAGATTGAGTTTGAGTGTATATATATGAGCACGTATTTGTAGATTTGATGTAAAAATTGTTTTATATTGTGTTGGCTGGTTTGTTGAGTGGTTTATGAATTCTGGTCGATACAGGATGTACAACTGTATCGATAGGTGTTTCTAAACTCTCGAACAAAGCAATTCGACGCGGTATTGTTTAAAATGTGTGAATAAAATAATTTACCCAAAAATTATTTTGACATAAAAGGAATAATTTCTAAAATATTATACTATAAAGATGTGTTGATTGTTATTACGACCGAATGAAATCATGAAATATTGAAATGGTTATATATAACCAAATATAACTTATATATGGGAAATATACATAAATAAGATGAACTGAAATTAAATTCAAACCAGAATTTGGAATTTAAATCCCGGAGGATTAGAAATATTTTTTTAAGTATTTTTAAAAGTAATATAACATTACTTTGAAGGTATTTTTGAATAAGAATGGTTTTAATGGATTTTTAAAGGGATTAAGCAGTGAAATCACTTCAGTGGCGAGAAAATAATTCCGATAATGGGTCGCGACATTATCGGTATTCATTTTCGAGTTTCTAAGTGGTGGATTGCTACCATAATAAATTTATTTATGGAAATTGTTTAAGAAAAATAAAGTTGTTTAGAAATTCAAATGTTTTTAATTGAGTTGATTGTAAATATATGTGTATATATATGATTTCAAACTAAGTTGAAATAAAATCTGGGAATTTGAATTCTGAAATTAAGATTTAACTTGTATAAGTTGAATAGATTGGAATGGTAAAAATGTATCAAATGAATTGAAATCTACTTAAGTTAAAATTGGGTTGGATTACAAATAATTCCGAACAAAATTAAATAAAGAGAAATGTTGGGATTCAAAATATTAATATGAATTCGACCTATGTATAGACAAGTTGAATATATATTGGATGCTGTTGTTTGGAATTAAAATGTGATGGAATTGAACTCAAGCAGGATAAGGGGTTGATTTTTGAAAACATAACTCAGATTTGAATTGATAGAATGGAAGTGAACTAATCAAAAGTTGATTAGAGATTTCAAACTTGGAAGTTGGATTGATTTGAAACCAACTGGAAATGGATATATGTATACTGAGCAGGTATTGAATGGAAGCAAACGTAAGAGATAGAATTGTGCCCGACAGAAAGGTACATGTTTACAATATTACTTGGGTTTGATGATTTTATGAGCCTATAGGGCAAGCCGCTTGGCTTTTTGATTTTTTTTTGGATTGGAGAAGGCCTAGAAAGGCAAGTTGTTGTTGTATCGATTGAGCCGTGCAAAGGAGATGCTGCCGAAATTTTTCAGAATTTAAAGTGTTAGAAAATTTTCAGAATTTTCGAAAATGTTCGTTAGTAAGAATAAATAAATATTTTAATTGAAATAAATTGGTCCAGCTAAACTGAAGTTAAGAAATGAACTAAAGAATTTTTGGACCTAGTTAATAGGGTATGTAGCATTTTTTTCCTACCTTAGCAATTTCGAGGACGAAATTATTTTAAGGGGGAAGGAATGTAACGACCCGGATTTTCAGCCGTTGAATTCTGGATATTTAAATTTGTTTTAAATATTTAATTTGAATTATATATAGGAATTATTTAATTAAACGTAGTTTAAGCATATAATTTATTATATAATTTAATATGAGCTCGTATGGTCGCGGTAATTCGTAATTTATGATTTAAACTTTAACTGGGTATATAGGATTCGTTATAAGTCGAATTTCTTTAAAACAAGAAACGTTTGAATCTGTTGAACTATAGCTTTCTAATGGAGGTGAAAAATCGAGATTTCGTCTTATATATTGTGAATTACGTCCAAATCAAATTTTCAGAAAGTTGTTGCGAAATCGTATATAGGCCATAACGGTTTATTTAATATATTTAAATATCGGTCTTGAGTTTAAACAAGATTCTTTTGAGGCGTAGTTATAATTTAATTTTTAGAATTTTACTGTAATTTTTAATTAATTAAACACGCAACTTTTTATTTGGAGTATTTGCACCCTATATAAATATTTTGGGGTTTCACAATATAAGTTAAACTATCGATATTATTATATTTCTGGGATCATGGTACGTCGCTGGACACGACCGTATTCTTACTTCTGTCTGTAGCATCTCGAACGTAAATAAAATCTTTATCCTACATGTTCACTTAAATGAGTTTATAAGCAACCGACATACATATGATTAAACTGATTTATTAACACAAAAGAATACACAACTTGACTAATAAATGGACAAGAACGTTTAATACCAACCAAGGTAAGGGATGGACATGCATTGTCCACAGTATCTCACCACGTCACACTTCTATACTCTATACAAACCTAAAATGATAAATTAAATTAGACCAAGCCTTTACAAAACCGTGCAAGCCAAGCATTTCGATACCGTGACTACCAAGGTTTTCAACAGCGTACCCTTTAAGATATCGACCCTGTTCCCATCAAGCTACTACATTCCGTGACTCCCAAGATGTGTTACTCCTTTAAATATTGTTCAATCTTCTTCCCAAAATTCTGGTTCTCAGGTCCAAAACAAAGCACCGAAAAATGAAAGGAAAAAACTATCTATAAAACCGTTCCAGCCCTATCCCTTAATTTCCAATTCATTGTTTTGTTCCTCCTTTCCTTCTTTGAACCATTCCTCAGTAATTCACGAAAAACAATTCACCACTTAAAAATCAAAATCAAATCAAACAACCTCATTCGATCTTCATTCTTTGGCTTTGTTTCAATCGCTATTTCTAATCCCTCTCAGTTTGATGCAAATATTTGAAGACGGGTTTTCAGCAACACCACAAGGTTTTGATTTTAAATTCTTAAGATGTTTTCCTTTTGAATTCGAGATTGAGGTGCGATATTTACTGGGTGTATTCGAGGTTCGAACGGAAAGCTAGGGTTAAAGTGTTGGCTGATTTAGGCATTTGTAGATGAAGTCGATGGTGGTTTGAAATTTGGGTTGGAGATAAAGATACGGGTCTAAGAACACGGTGCAAAGATGGAGTTTTGAATGGTGGTGATTATGGTGACTGTAGGCATATAAACGTAGTATGAAAAGTGAAAGAGGGACGGGATTTCTCTGGAGTTAGAATGGGGTACTTGTTGTGTAGTTCATTTTAAATGAAGAGGAAGGATGGATAGTGCGTTGGCATGTGAAGGGGAGCGGTATTGATTACTGTGTTTGTTTAGGGAAGGATTCAGACAGTATGCATATATTAAAACAAATAATATTGGGTACGGTGAAGCCTAGCTTCGGTTTTGGTGAAGATCAAATGCGCAAGGATGGAGAATGTAAGTACAGGAGGTATTAGTGTGTAGGAGGAGGATTAATGATTTAAAACATGGCTAAGCACGGGGTTAGGAAGGTAATAGTGGTGCACTGAGGTAATTTCAGTGGACAATCATGAGTGTGAGGATGGGTTTGAACTGTTGAAGAATTCTTGTGGTACTGAAACAAGAATATTGGAAAGGAGAAAATCGTGACTAAGATGGATATTACCAACAGGCAAGAGCACTTGGTGGATGCTGTGACTTTTAAGAAGGAGAAATTAAAATCAGTCATGCGCTTAGCCTTCCTTTTTCTACTAATAAAGCAAGGTAAGTGTAGTCACAAGGAAAATCAGGCAACTAAATTAACAACGCTAAGGAGTTAATAATGGTAATTATAAGTTAGTGAAAGTAATAATAATTATTAAATAATTCTAATTTAAAATTTGAAATCACTATAATTATTGTGAATAGAACTAAACCAGATCGGTCACGTTAGGACCCTAAAACCGAGTTCTATATTGTTGAACTGGTGGCACTGAGAATGAAGCTACCAAAATTTCGTAGAAAAATTAAAAGGTCATTTGATTTTAAATGAAACGAAAGAAGAATCATCAACTGCAAACAAGGTGAGTAAACTCACAAACTCCGCTTCGTTTATATTTTTATATAAATGAATTTTAAATTTATTTATAATAATTTTTATACTGTGTGATGGTTGCTTGGTTGAATAGTGATAAAATTGGTTGATAGGATTACATCGTTGATCAATTATTAGTTCTGATATTTCATATTGATGTGAAATAATCTTATTGATGTTATTAACATCTGTGGATGCAGGGAAACAGGTTGGAGGGGCCCAACTGGGTTCCTCAACATTTATATTATTATTTTCATATATTTGCATTATATGATGTGATATGTATTCTATGATTGATTTTGTTGTCACTGGCCCTTGAATTTAGTATTTAAATACCAGAAGATATTTTCGAATATGGAAAAAGGAGTTTAGGATTTAAAAAAATAATTTATTTTCAACAATAGAAGTTTAGTTTCAAATAAATTTGAAAGTAGAAATATGTTTAAATGAATGAACATGAAGTTGTTTATAAATGAGTTTGTAACTTAAGTGAACTATTTATCATTTGATAAACTAAAATTATAATTTCAAATTTGAATTTGCATAAGGTTGGAAATCGGTTTTTAAACCAATTTTTGAAATGAGATTCGAACTTGGTAATTATAAAGGAAATTATAAAGGGGATTATAAGTGGTTGGAATAAAATGAGATTCGATATGAATAATTCTGAATAAAGGTTATAAATAGAATTTGGATTTAAGATATGTTTACAAGCATGAAATCAAATTGTATATAAAAGAATTATATTCACGATTTAAGTGAATAATGGTTTAAAGGAAATATTTTGAAAATGAAATATCGATAAAGGAAATTTAGATTTGAATTATAAATTCAAATTGGAACTTGGATGGAAAAGGAAATTGGATAATCGTTTTAAAATGAGAACGAGGTTTTATTCCAGAATTTGGAATATAAAATAATTGTGATAACGTTTTGTAAATTGAAATGGTTCTAAAGGAATTAGTTTGAAAAACAGCGATTTTAACACTGCCATCATAATTAATGTCTTGTAGGAAAAACAACGATTATAATGCTGCTATAGTAAATGTTGGTAAATCTAAACAGCGATCTTAATGCTATGGTTATAATAAGTGTTCTATAATTCTAGACAGCGAATGTAACGTTGTTGTTAAAGGTGATGTTTTATAAATCAAACGTTTGGAAACAGCGATTATAACACTACCGTTATAATCAGTGATTTTCCATAAAAGGAATGTGTTCTTAGATTGAATCCGAGAGTCGTGTAAGCGATGTTTTGTTTAAAGTTGTGAGCTTTGACTATTTCAAAGTTGAGAATGTTTCAATGAGAGGTAATTATACCCTAACTTGATTGACTTCATGATCGACGAAGGAATGGTTAAGGTTCGATGGTGAAACTTGGTTAAGCAATATGGTTAGATAATAAATGATTAGTGGGTTGAGTTATAATAACGATGTTTTGTAACATCGCGTTGATTTGAAATGTTTTCCCAAATAAAATAAGAGATATTTTCTACGCATAGAAAATGAAATGAACTGGTCAACGAGGAATTAAGAAATGAGAATTTGGAATGATAAATTTAATAAGAAATTAAATTGAAAAGGGGCCAGTGTTGGTTGATGCTTGATCGGTAGAATTTCCAATTGGAAATAGGATCGTTGATTGTATGGATGTTTCTTTGATAGTTAAATCACCGACTATCAAAGTTTTGATTTATTTTATACCTCCGTTGTCAATGCGGAGAGACCGGGATCAGATTTAATATCTGAAAACCACTCCGTGTTGGCATAAGCGTTAAAGATCAATTTATGCTGAAGATAATTGAAGACGGAGTAAAGTACAAGGGTTGTTCTGTTAACTCTAGGTAGAAATTACCCAAGAAGGATTAATAGAACGGTGCCTTCGGTTTGTCCAGACCCAGGACAACTTGTATGGACGAGTGTCTGACAGAGTATTTCAAAAGGGATTACATACGTTGATTCTTTCAAACGTACGAAGTTGGTGGCATAGAAGGGAAACTTCTTTAGCCTCACAATCTGAGTATTTTTGTGGGAATCAATTAGTGATTTTAGATGGATCTGATGATGTGGAATTCAAAGTGAATGGTGGCCAGATATTCTGGAAGATAGTTCAAACCTCAAGCCTCACAACCGGGAATTGACAAAAATCGGGCAGGCATCATGGCTATGTGGGTCGCCCCCATTAGGATGTATAATCACCTATCTAGAGAAATTCCAATTGTTCTTTAATCTATCGATGCTGTCCCTTTCGGGAAACGGTTGCTGATCCCAACTATTGGTGATATGCATTCGATACACTCAAGCGAAATGAGTGGTCGGTCATGTGAGGGCCGGGTTGCAAGACGTTCTTGTTGAACCCAGTGTATTCGCCTCTAGAGATACACTATCGGCAGGTGGTCCCATACCTTGTCATGTTGGAAATCCAATCTCCAATAAGCGCCCTGCGGTTTTTGATTTTATATTATATATGGAGCGTGAGATGCAAGCGTTCCGCTAGATTTTATTTATTTGATTTAGACACTATTATAATATCACTGGATTTTGATATCAAAATGTTTTGGGTTATCGTAAGGTAAAAACCATCCATGTTTATGTGTGGATCGGTCTTACGATTATCTTTTCTTTCGAAAGGATTTTTAAACCAATGGTTGGAGTTTACTCACACCAGTCCCATGACTGACCCAGAGTTTATTTTGTTTTGTTTTCCCTAAACTCTTGGGTGCCCAAATTTGTACGGACAGTCAAGTGGTCGGGATTTTTCTGATTCACTTGGAAGAGCTAGAAGCAGGTGGCTTCACCAGTTAGCTATAGACTATCATATTTTCCGCTGTATACTTTGTTGTATCTGGAAACAGGTGTTTATAACTGTTCCAGGGATAACCGTTGTGCTCTGATAATGGTATATATATAAAGTTACTGATTTGTATTTCAACGTTTATGTTATCTAATATATTTTATTCATTCCGCTGTGAGTTTGTGATCTTCGTTTTATTCTATTCTAATATTTCTTTCTTTCTATTTCTCATCCTCTAACTTCTTTCAAATAATGATTCGTATTTCTGTGCAATTTGGGTTGGACGTGTGGTGTTATTAGTCGATCCAAAGGGTACGGAAATTCGGGCCATTACAACGTCATAATGTTCACAGTTGTTAAAGTGGTATCGACAGTGACAGAGAGTATGCCTTATGTCGACTCCGGCCTCTTTAACAACCAACGCTTACAATTTTCCATATCGGTCGGTTCTTTTATATTTCATAAAGGTTCGCTTCCATATCAAAATATCATATTCTTTTTCGAACCCAATTTATATTCAAAATAGAATAAAATTTCATATCAAAATATCCCAATCATTCCCAAACTGATTATTTTCCAAACTAGAATATACTTCCATATTCATATATTATAATCATATAATATTTAAAATCGACTTATAGTCCAATAGAATAATTTCTATCTCAAAGATTCGAATTATTCCTAATCGATTTATATCCGAACTCCATTCATATTCGAATAGAATATATATACACTTTCATAACTTATTTCAATCCCTTAGGAGATAAATTCATATTCAAGTAGCATATAATTCACATTTCCATATCAAAAATCGGTTAGAAATCAATTCATATTCAAATAGATTAACATTTATCTCAGCTCCATTTGAACAACAGTTTTAGATCCAAACACTTTCCATTTGGAAGGAATTAAAAAAAAAATCAAAAAATATAACTATGAAGAATAGACGCTTATAAAGGAAAAATCTTTATATAAATATAATTAGAATACAACACTCAAAATAAAATAAGTTAGTTTAGATCATTATGTATATATCAAAAGTTTACAAATAGTTTAGTAGATAAAATATAAGGAAATTTTAGTTATAACAAAATAGTTATAGGTACAGTTTTAATAAATGAGATTTTAGAAAGGAATAGTTATTTGGAATCAAACAGCGAAAAATATATATATAATAAAATCCTTTAACCAAAATCGTTCCTTTCTTCTGAATTCAAACTCCCGGATCTACTCCAGTCTCAAATGGAGTCACATGGTTTCAATATCTTATTCCCAACCTATTAAACCCATTTTTTTCCATTTTGAGAATTCAAAATAATATTCGTATTTAGTTTAAAACAACTCTGAATATCCTCGATTACTTTCATTCCAAAATTTAAATTCAATAATAATTTATTAAATTCAAGTCCACCAATTATTGGAATAAATCCCAAATCATAATAAAATTCAAATTTAAGATAAACTTCAAATTTGTTTTGGGAAAAATTTCCTTAACCATTTGTAATAACATCCAGGGTCCATGTTTTAAAGGAAGAATAAAAATTTTATCGAAAATCGAGACATTCAATTAATGAAATTTTCATCAACAAAATTTCGAATATCTTAAAAATCATTTAACCAACCGATGCCCATATATAATTTGCTACCCTATGGCCAAGTGATTTTTAAATTTAATTTCTCCATATTCAGGGATGGATCTATCATTTCAATACAAATCAGGGTCACAGAGATTTATCATTTCACTATGCGTTCTTAATTTATTTAAATCGATAAATCCCGAGTTTATTCGATGCCCGTAACATCAAGGGTAAATGGGATTTACCGTCAGAATCAACATGCAATACAATATACTGAAGTATGGAGCATCAGCAGTGTCGCTATCAATTCAGTAATAAATTTCAACCAACATCCATCGCAACCATTCCATTCAACTGATCAGCACTAAACTGTTCTAGGATTAGCAAGGATTCGAATTTCCAACTAGAAATTTAAAATTTAATTAAATAAGTAATCATCGAACTAAATTGGCATGTTAACACACTTGCATGTCACATTTTAAAACACACATCAACAATAAAACACAACCATGCAACCAAACTTATTTCATAATTCAATTTGATAAATATGGGAATTATTTAGTTCATCGTGAGTGGAAAAATCACTCACCTTCGGGTCCTTAGTTGATCGGATGTCCAAAAGAAGCCTAAAATTTGACAGTCTCTAAACGCAGCCAAACCAATGCCAAAACTTCCACAATTTTGCCACGATCTGACACAACAAACTGTGTCCAAATCCGAGTCCGTATGTGAAAGTTATCAGTGTTTTGCTATTTGAATTTCGAATTATATAAAAATACATAAATAATACTCTCACCAAATAAGATTCCGCCACGTCATCCTCTCTTCTCTCCCGCTCAACCGCTACAGGCGTGAACAGTAATTCGTAGAAAAAAGGAACCCATGACCGTGAATTTTGACCACCTAGTACCATCGATTCTGGCCACGAAATCGACCAAGGTCACCACCATTCTGACCGTCACCTCGCGCCGCGTCTTTCAATGCCGGAACCCCCGGCTACGATCAACCCTGAAGTCGCTGGCGATTCAGTGAACGAAAGGGGGTTTCAACCCTAAAACTCAAATTCCCGAAGCTCTACACCACAATAAATCCAACGAACACCACCTACAAACTCGTATGATCCTTCTCTTCAAAACCCATATTCCCGATTTCTCGATTGAAGGCTAAATCGAAAATCCCCAAATTAGACCTAGGGTTACGAAAATTTGAGACTTTGACTGTGAATTCCAGCAACTCAGTCCATTGCATGTCAAATCTAAGAACACCCGTAGGTTTGTATCGTCGATAGCTTCGAAACGGTATATAATTTGCTATGGTTTGGAGAGCTTTAATTTTCAAAGCTTGGATTTTTATCTTTAGCTAGGTATAGAAATTTGATTTCTGCCATGGAAGAAAAGAACAGGCAGATGAAATATACGTGAAGTGAGAAATGAACAGATGGAGGGGTAAAAGGGTTTTATTTATATAATGTATGAGGCCCAATATTGTAAAACAGCTAATCATCCTATTACACTGACCTCTTTCACATTTTCTCTCATACGATCAAACGATAAGTCGGATTGTAACGTAAATAGAAATCCTATCATAATTCACCGTTCCGGTTCCAATGGTGCCAATTTCATCGAATTCCGAGACAGTCGCCAAAATAGTTAAATTTCACCGTTTATTAATTAAATAAAATATTCAATTTTGATTAACTGTTTAAATTCAAATTCAAATATTTATAAATTTCCATTTAATCCAATCATGACTTAAACAAATTTTACAAATAAATTTCACACATTTTAAATCTAAATTTGATTATTTGAATTTAGGTTTGACTTTTTAGTTATTATTACCCAACTTAGAATTCTCCATTTCAAATTAAATTTGAATTTCCATTATAAAATAAATAAGTCAAATTTATTAAATAAATAAAATATAAATTTCAAATTTCAACAATTCTAAGTATAAACTAAATAAAAAAAAGCTATTTATACTCCATTCAAAAAATCATTATCATTATAATCAACAAAATTTGTTTTTTCTCTAATATTATTCATTTTTATTTATTTTAACTTGAAAATTAAATATACAGATAAATATAGGATGTTACAGAACTGCAACATGAATCAGGTGAGTTATCGGATGCTTGAGCTAAACACATCAGACTGCCACCAAATCTGATGAGTAGGCTAATGAGTTCAAGTGGAGCATGATGGAAATGACTAGAGTGACTCGTACTCTGTCGATATGAGTCGGTATCAAGTCATAGTGCATGCATCAATGCGGATCCAATTACTCAAGTATATTTTTGAGTCATTTCTCCATGGATATCATGTTTCTTTTGAGTGCTCCGGTCAAGTTTCAAGTCGTTCTAAATTCAGTCTCAATATTGTAGTTCTTTTAGACTCCCTTTTTGGGTAAATCCGGGTTAACAAGCGTCATCCAAATCACTACAACTTCCCAGAAATATGGTTAAATGAAACTGTCTGCCCACGATTGTTAAAGACGATGAACTCAAAAATTTGTGACACGCTAGTTATTTTGAGTAATAGTTTTACAGTTATATTTGATTCAACTGTTTAACATTGAGTACCAGTGTTAATGAATCCATGCAATTTACTCAAAAAAATTATGTTAATAAATTTATTCAGTGTTAACAAACTTATGCATACAAATTTAAGCAGTTCACTTGTTATGTAGAGTAGCAATTTTCGGTTGGACAAAAACGATGAGTTGGTGCCATCAAGAGACGATACAGGGCTGACTGGGTTCCAGTATAATGAGAATGTTTCTGTTCCTACTGCTGGATTAACTTCTGTTGATTGGTAACTTGTCCATGGTCAGTTATATATGTTTTGATTAGGATTTGTTTAGTTCTACAAATGTACGTACTGAATTTGTTTAACTACTGAAGGTTTTTTTTTCTTATTTTCTTATTAAGAAACTAGTGTGTAACCCGTGCGTTGCCGGAGGATACGGCTTCAGTTGCTAATACATTCTTGATGTTTGATCTTATGGTGGTTGATATCAAGCAACCTACACCAGTTGGGAACCCAATGGACAACTCAAGCTCTAATTTATATACTATTCCCTTCTTATCTTTGCTAAGAACATGTTTCACTTTACTCAGTTGTTGTATTTTGAACGTGGTATATGGGCATGGCAGGTTAGTGAATGAGTAATGCATTTTTGCTGTAAACGAGGCATTTGAACATTTTATTTGTATAATGAGATTTTTTATTTTTTTGCTATGGTCGGTATAAATTGTACGGTTGCGTTTGACGTGTCGGACATCGGACGCAATCGATCTAATTTCTAACGTTCATTTTAACAGTTGTTGGACGTACTTAACCAAACCCTTGTGGACGCAAGCACAAGGTAATGTTGTTAATTTTGCCTGCGAACCGTGCCTCCGTTTATAGTAGGATGTCTATTTTTGATTCAGCTGTCTGTGTTTTTATACTATCCCGTCTCATATTACTGTGTAAAATAACTTGTGTTCTTATTATTTGTGGGTAAATGATGTTATTTTGAATATATTTTGGCATATTTCCAATTAATCTTAAATTTATGGGTGCAATGCAATAGTTTTCACATTTTTCTTCTACTTTTTTTTTTTACAACAAGAAAATACAATTGTAAAAGATTCATCCTTAATTCCCAGCTACATAAGGGGATTTTGTTGTAATGTGACATAGTTTTGGCAGCATAACCATTCTACTCATCTTTCTTGCTCATAAGAGCAATACGATTTTATGAAAATATGCAATAAGGTTTTAATGTAATATATATTAGGTATTACAGTTGTTAAAATCTACGTAAGCATATTTAATCAAATAAAATCATAACTTATCGAACAGTGGATAGTAAAGTATCTTATGTACATAATTTATTTTAATCTATTTTAGTACATAAAAGTTATCGAATTTACTAAAGTTTGCACCAAATGTTGTTTATATAGAGGGAAAGTAAGCATTTGACTAGTGCTTAGTTGCTTATCTTCTTTTGTTTGTTTATTTTAAATGCAAATTAAACAACACGGTTGCTGTGATATGAGGGGCAGTGACGGAGCCGGGGGGGGGGGGGTCATAGCCCCCCTCTGATTTTATAATAAGCTATCGCACAGTATTGATGACTAAGTATATCTACTGATCTATACATGGACATTCTATGGTCCACATGCATGTTGATTAGAATTCTTGTTCATATCTGCACATTTCTACTGGAACATAATGAATATTTTTCATGTTTTATGTACATATAGACTCATGCAAACTTCAGCATCACATCTTTGTTTCCAAAAAAAAAAGCCCCCCTCTCGTGGGTTTCCTGGCTCCGTCCCTGATGAGGGGAGATATCATCTCGAGGAAAATGTGAATATATAATGAGAGTATGTAACATTGTGGTTCACCTTATCATTTAGTTTTTTTTATATACTTGTTGTATGCTATGATCTATTGATGTATGATCTATTGATGTGATAATTCTAAATCCTCAAACAAGCTACAAAACCTTCATATGCTGTGATATAATGAGAGTACGAACACAGTAACTTGTTATTTACTTGCGTCATAAAGCAAAGTGGCATATTACGAGTAACTTAACAAGGCCTCCCTTTCTTCCTACATAAGACACACGCATATGAGTTGGCACACACATCCTTGTAACAAAAGGAATCCCTGATGTTACGTGCCAACCAACTCATATTTGCACTTCAATCCTTCAATTTATTTCGTGATGCGGGACTATTTATTCAAATCGTCTTCCCTACCTTAATAGCATGCGAGGCATTCCTAACACAATTCACCATCTGTATTTGAATTTAAACATAACCAAACTTCTTTGTTCATCAATCTGTTAACATTATCATTCTCACACACATCAGAATACATATAAACATATTATTTGCAATGATATTCAATTAGGAAGAACTATGCATCTATAAATGATTTGGGCTATTTCCCAAATTATTTTAAACATCATAAGTTGAAAGCACGATTGCAAATTTGCAATATACCCATGAAAGAATAGCGGGTTATAATTAGAACTACCAAAATATGATTTTAATCGTTTATCCAACTCATTTACTCTACTTACAACCATATTGGTTCAATCTATTTATAAAATTTATTAAATAGATCATAAAGATTGACTTTTTTTTAAAGTAAATTGATAACATAATTACCCATTTAACTTCGTCTACATAAAAAGTCGCTATTTTTTTGTTTACACTACAGTAACTTCTTCATGCTATCTCGAAACCAGACATGGTTCCAACTTATGAACTCTCACCTAAATTACGGACAATATGAAATACTCATATATTTCATCTTGTGAACGAACGTTATAGTTCTCCAAGACGATTAATAGTTGTATTTAAAAATAACATGCCACATTCCCATGTTAGAACTACACCTACGTATAAATCCGATGGTTTTTTTGTTCAAACTGAAGTCACTTATTCATACTGCTTGGAAACCGGACCAGACTTCGACCGATGAACTCCTACCTAAACTACAGATAGTATAGAACACTCAAATACTTCATCTTGTGGACAGACACTGTATTTCTCAAAGGAGGATAACGTTTGTACTTAAAAAATAATAATCTAAATTCTCATATTTGAACACGCCTATATATAAAGTCGCTATAATTTTGTTCAAACTGCAGTAATTCTTCATGTTGCCTCAAAACCGGATGAGGGTTCAACCAGTGAATTTCCACCAAAGTTACGGACAGTATGTAACACTAGGATACTTCATCTTGTAAACGGACACTATAATTCTCCAAGAAGACCAACACTTGTACTTAGTAAATAACATGTTATATTTTCATATTTGAACCCCGCCTACACACAAATTTGCTATTTTTATGTTCAATCTGCAGTAACTTCTTCATGCTACCTCGGAATCGGGCGAGGCTTCAATCGATGAACTTCCGTCGAAATTATGGACATTATGGAATGCTCGGATACTTCGTCTTATGAACAAAAGTTGTAGTTCTTCAAGGAGACCAACCTTGCATTTAGAAAATAACAGACTATATTCTCATATTTCAACCTCGTCTACACACGAAATCATTATTTTTTGGTTCAGACTGTAGTAATTTCTTCATATTGCCTTAGAACCGGACGAGGCACCGACTGATTAACTCCCACCTAAATTACAGACAATATGAAACGCTCAGATACCTTGTCTTTGAACGAACTTTTTAGTTCTTCAAGGTGACTAAAGGTTGTAACACCCCGCATTTTATGACAATTTAATAATTAAATAATGCATATGCAGAGACATAAATATATATATGAAGAATAAAATAAAGATAATATGTTATTGCATGTAATAAATACATGCACTGAAAAAGAAGAAAAGATTAATGAAATATTGTGACAAACATGAAAAAGAGAAGTAAGAAGAGAACAATAATTAACATTGTTCTAAGCCTTATTAACAATAGCCTTAGTAATCCAGTTAGTTAGAACACGTGGCTTGCATACAAGAGGTACAGAGTTCGATCCCCATCGCCGTCATATTTTTGTTTTAAGGGAATGACTAAAATTAACACATGTCCATAAGAGAAAATATGTATAAGTGCACATATAAGGAAGTAAAGAAAATATATGTATATATGAGAATAAATATGTATATATGTGCAGAAATATAGATAAATATATATAAATATATATACATACATACATATATATATATATATATATTTATATATATACAAGAGATAAAGTTCAAGATAAGGCTGCAACCAAAGAATATTGTAAGAATCAAATAACGGTGCAACACCGTTGAAATTTTGAAATCTAAATAAAGCTTGTGCGTATATATGTACGCGTAAAATGGTCATTAGAAGATTTGTATACGTATAAGAAGATTACATGTGAATATAACAATTAAATAAATTCCAGAAATTCAAACATTCGAAAATCAAATTTCTACGCCAAAACAGCTCGCCGGACTCATAGGGGGGTCGACACCGGGGTCGATATTGGGGTCGAAACCGGGGTCGATATTGGGGTCGAAAACCCCCAGATCCGGGCAGATTCATCAGTGTATCTGGACTATTTTCTTAACTAGGTTCAATTCTTACTCAACGCTGTGTGGACAATAAGATCCTGAACACCTATAAATAGGCTAGCAGACCTAACCTAAATCTCATATTCTCTGAGACAACGTCTAAGCTCTGTCATTCTTTCTTCTCCTCAAATCTCTTTATAAATAAATAGAATAATTAGTTTAGAAAAATTCTGAATTAAGATCTGGAGGAAAAGAATGAATATTAATAAGAAGGTTTCAGAATCATGTCGAAGTAAGGTAATTTCTTAGATTTGTTCTATTCAATTTTCTTCCTCTTTCTTCCCTTTTTCTTTTAGTAAGAATTGTTGATCCATGGTTGTTAGGTTCTAAATCCAGTTAGGGGAAACCATGGAATGCTAGATCTGGACCAGATTCAGGATTTGGAAAGAAAATTAGGTGAGTGGATTTAAGTTATATCATTTTTGATAATGGTATATATTATCATTTAACATTTCCTGTTAATATGCAATGTAAATATGCTAGAATGATTAAAAGCATTGACATGCTATTATACATGTTGAAACATTAATATGAATATGTTGGAAAATTCATATGTGAAACGTGTAATGTGCTGAAATGTTCACCTATTGAAATGTAAACTTATTAAAAATACGTGTAGCGATTACTGTTGTTATAATTACATGTTAGATTGTAATTATGTACTTGAACCCTTAATTGTAGAAATGAGAACAATTACATGTTAAATTAGAATAATTACATGATTTGACGATTACATGTTACTTTGACATGAAATTAATTATTTTGTAGGAAGAACATATGACATAAAATGGGCTTAATATGATGACATGTAAAATAGGTTGCAGTAAAAATGTGCATAGAATAATATGCCTAAATTTACAGTAAATAGAAAACTGTAACGCACCTAAACACGAGATTAAATCCAACTTATGGTAGAATTCTACCTGGAACCGCCCGACAAATCCAGCATCCACAAGTTGTTAATTTAATGTGAGGGTTCTAGTGCGTAAATAAAACATGTAACGATGATAAGACACGAGGTTAAGTCAACTTGTGGAAGAAGCCTGCCCGGCAAATCCAGCATCCACAAATGGTAGGCTTAATGTGAGAGGTCTAGTACATAAGCATATATATAAATATATGTATATAAAAGGATAGAGATAAATGGCACTAATTGTGATTGGTGGAAATGAATGGAAGTTACAACAGAAAAAGAAGTGAATGAACAGGGAATGATAATATCCTATTATAATTAATTACGTTAATGAGAATGTCATATAACAGGTAGACTTGTCCTAGGGACAAGTGAAGATTACAACTTAGGTTATAATAAACTAGTAAGAAAATGAGATAACTTGTGTAATAAGATAAGTGGCACTTAATTGAAATTAAGTAATTAGTAAATGGGGGAAAATTTATGAAATGTAAGAAGTTGTACTTAATTATAAATTAAGTAATCTGAAAACTTGGAAATATGAAATCTGCTCATAAGAATAACATGTTAAGTTTTGCCCTAGGAACAAGAGGAATAACATAGGTTATAATAAATGGAAAGGAGACTTATTAGTGAACCTTACTAAGTTAATAAGTAAACAGCGATAAGTTGTAGTGACAGTGTAAGATGGAATTATGATTAAATAGGAAAGAGCGATGCAAACTTATGAAATAAGTTATATTTAATCATAAGTAATGACTGACATGTTAAACAGAAAACATGTGAATTGTGATATACTTAATTACATATTAAGTAGAGCATGTTACTGTAACTATGAAATCAAACAAGAATATAAAGGGATTGTAGATTACAGACCTTGGATCACAATCTAGAAAATAGCATGTTGTGAGCTTATTTATAGGCTTTAATTAGTTAAGTTATATGACTGAAATTAATAAGCAAGGTAATTTGAATAAGAAATCAATGTGAATGGGAATAACCAAGTTAAATGGAAACCTGATGAGGTAAAGCAAGCACATAAAAGAATGTTTAGACATAGGGTCTAATGACATATTAAAATGAGGCGCTTGGACTAGTCCGCATGTTTAAGGATGAATAACCCAACGGGGTAGATCATCGTGGTGTCATGAGGCACGAGGGAAGTGCACGTTCATCTGATTACTCTATCGGCTCCGAAGGACTGGAAGGGGAAGCACACAGCTTCCAGAGACGTGGAAGGTGCCCCTGGTAGTCCTCTGTGCAGTGGCAGATGTTTAGGCTGTGCTCGCAGAGATTGGGTCTACGCGTAACTACCCGGTGAGTAGCCTTAACTACAATAGTAGCTTTGCAGTCAAAAAGCTGTAACGAGGTGACACCAGGGTGTTTCGGCGATCGCCTCAACAGGGGGGTAGGCGTCACTTCCAACAAGGATAGTAGATCGTCGGGTACCTGTCATCGGCAGCCAGTGGGATGCGAAAAGACTAGAGCTAAACCCAAGATGTCATCCACCTTTCACTATCGAGGCACGGTGGTTGAGGGGAGTCTCCAACTGGATGTTTAGGTTGTTTGTTAGGGGCAAGTCGCTTAGCTCTTGTAGTGTTTACTGGTTGAGGAAGGGACCGAGGTAGGGCCATAGCCACCAGGAAAAACAGACCTGAAGGATATCTGTTTTTTGAGACTCTTAAAGGCGGTCATGTACAGATATGGAAAAGCTCCCGACCGAGTTCCATGTTTCTGGTATAGTCTTGCCACGAAACTCAATGCACATTAGAGGTTATGTGCGATTAAGGCATCGAATACGATTGATGATACATGCGTGAGAAAGTCTAGATACATGCATGTCTGCTCTAAGTGGTGTATCGTATACTTGAGGGCATTACTCTGTGATGGAATCTGATTCGATCGAAGGTGGCAGTTCGTATGCTTAGGTAGCGTAGTAATGGTAGATATATGCACAATGTAACATGTTATACAGAGATCTATATGTCACCCTGGCGTAAGATGAGGGACTACTTCCATTTCTGTGGCATTACGGTGGAGACCGTGCGAGTGGGTACCATGGGGTGTACCTTAATATTGGGGTTAGCTACATATATACTGTATTAGGTTAATCCAATGGGAAGTAAATGGGTACAACGTGTGTGTAAGCCTTGAGTGCTGTTAATCCAAGTAACCTAATAAATTAGAAAATGTGATTGAACGGTATATGTAGGGTTATACAAAATGTATAAATCTAATCACCAGAACTTGTGTTCCGACCCCTTCCTCATAACATACTCGCATGTTAGATTAGCGGTAGAGACATGATAGCTTTGAATACTGGTTAGGCAGTATTATTAATACGGTAAGGCTATACTTTGAATATATTATACTTTATCCATTCTGCTGTGAGATATTTTCTAAGCTCTGATATATTTTATATCTTTGTCATTTCTGCAAGATACTAGAGCAACCAACAAGGGTTTCGATGGATTAGAATTTTGAAAAAAATTCAATCTGTTGGAATTCAGGTTGTTACATCTGGTATCAAAGCTTAGGTTTAGGATTCCTATATAAATAGTGAGTGAATGTATTTGTATTTTTAAAAATATAAATATATTATATATACCTAGATCCATATAGGAACCCACTAAATAGAAAGAGTATAATATGGTAAGAATTGGGATGATAGTTTTGTACACTAAAGGAGTGAATATGGAAATCTGAGACCCTTAGGTAATTTGGGTGGAAAGTGTACAATGTACTTTGTATGGAAGGAAGGTGAATCCCATATGACTAGTATTTTGGGTTAGTGGGTTCGGCAGTAAAACCTTATAAATTGGAAAAGGTTAAAAGAGAAAAATGAATTAGGAATATATATAGTTGAGAGAATTGACCTTGTGGGAATGTCTAGGAAAGCCTAGAAAATCAGAAACCTGCTTTGAGTCTAACCCCATTTCTAACTTTTAACTTGAAATTATAAAATCTTTGGGAGATGGTTATGGTGTTTTCAAGTTTTAATCTTAAAAGCTATAGTTTAAATATACGTAAAAAAGTACATATTGGGTTTTGAAGTAAAATGGAGTATATTTTATATATAGTGATTTCTTGTGAAAATTTTGTCTAAAATAAAATTCTCTCAGTAAAAGACGCATGTTATAGAGCATGTATAACTCGCTAGTTTTCTTGTTATATTGCATAAAAGAATTTTTAATAAAGAAAGTTTTGAAGTCTCTATTCTTTTGACAATCATTTTTGATAAATTGTTTTAACAAGAGAATTTTTGTTGGGTGGACAAAATAAGTTGTGGAAATTAAGAATAGAGTAGATGTTTGCACCTTGTAGTAAGAGATTGAGCTTACCTTATAGGCAAGAACAAGTTATAAACCAAAATGAGAAATAGTTGTCCTTATCTACTCCAGTTTTTGTGGTTTGAAAAAAAAATGATTTACATTTTTATATAAAATGACATGTTTTATGGTTTGGTAAAAGTAAGTTTTCATGAGAAAAATAAATTTTTTGATACTTTTAATTTTTGGAAGAAAATTTAAATGAGAAGGCCAAACTGTTGTTGTATATAATGTTGTTGTATACACAATTATATGATTTTTGTTTGATGATAACAATCAAATATATATTGTTATAAATATGTTTGTAATTTTGTTGTTTTATATACTACACAACAGACAGGAATATAATATTTCTATTTAAATAAAATACAACTATACAGAAATTTAGATATTCACATAGTATTTTATTTAAATAGAATATTTTATTTCAACATTTGAACGGTACAAGTTTATTACTCCACTATTTGAACATATCGCTGATATACATTTCAACTCACATGAGATTGTACTTGTAAATAAACTGACTACGATAGACAAGTTTGTTTGACAATAATTTTTTTTTTTTCAATCAAATTTGTTTATTACAAATAACAGTACAATTCTCTCATTATATACATAGCTCCTCACTATAGTTCACTCATCACTTAGTACATTCATTGTCACTCAGTTATACATACACAACAGATATACAGACTCTCAGTGACACATACATTCTGTCTTCAGTCTTCTGTCTTCACAGCTTCCAGGCAGCCCAGTCATCATACCTGTCACATGCAGAAATACACACAGTACACTGCAATAGAAATAAAACTAAATAAACACGAATATAAATTTTATTTTTAAAATTTTATTTGCCTCATATTTTTAGTATGTTTCTCAGCATTTTTCATGACTTGATCTGATATGTATATTTATGATACCCCCTGAACAGCCTCAACACAGTGCAGTGGTCTGCATTTCTTGACCATTATCATGTTGTGTCCATGTCATCACTTGTTCACTTGCATTCTTGAGCTCGACATAACAAGGCAAGCCAACACTCGACAAAATCAGTTTTCACAAACAAGTCCATGACAAGTAGGATGGTACAAGCACAAGCAAATGGAACATGTTCACATATGAAATGTCAAAAAAAATGCATAGCATACAAGAATGCAAAGTGGTCAGCACAACACACAGGTCATGACACAAGTGCAGCAAGTATTTGATTCATGAATGGTGCAGCATATGTATGAAAAAGCGGAAGATTGCAAGTGCCACATCAAGTCAAGGTGACAAAATGGTGCAGCTATACATGACAACATGCAAAACAGTGTGTGTGCAGCAAGTTAATGGAACGAGCATCTGCACAATTTCTTTTCAGCAATACAGTGGACAGGGTGTTCATGTATACATGGTTCATGCATATGACACACAGCAAAAAAATTGGTGAAACAGAATTCAACATGAACACAGCAACACTCAAGATGGGTACACATTCAAATGGAACATGCCAAAATGGTCGAGCAGTGATGGAACTAGCAACCAGTGAACAATAAATGCAATACACATGGCAACATGGTAGATGGTCAAGTCAACATGAAGCATGACAGGTCAAGGAACAACATGGTATGCATAGCCACAATTCATAGGGACATGATGTACACATCAAAGCAGCATCAAACTAATGTACTCCAGCTAGTACAGCATGTTGAAGATCAAAACAGAGTGGTCAAGTATATATGTGCAAACTTGCATACATGAATGGTGAAAATCAAAGCAGTACAAATGGGGCAAGTATCAATTCAGCAAGTAACACTTTGAAGATTGAATCATAAACGAAATGTTTTTCAGAAATCAAGCAAGAGGAGCACAATTTAAAATTAAATTGGTTTGCTGAAATATTTACTCTTGGCTAAGAAACTATTCAGAAATGATTCAAGGCAATTTTTAAAACCAACATGCAAGTTTTTTTTTTTTGGGAAAAAGAATTCTTCAATTCTTTCTTGAATATGGAAAGTTCTCAAACCATTTCCAGAAATTCAGTAAATATTTTTGGGCAAGAGAAATATCATTTCTTTCCATTTTTGAGTCAAAGATTCATTTCTGAAATTTAAAGCAAGATTTCTTTTTCGAGAAAATTCACAGTAGGATTAACCAAAGGGGAAATTCAAGTTCCATATTTATACGTTTCATCAAAGGAAAAAAATCAAGCCAGGTTCATGAATAATATTCACGACAAACTTTACAAATCAAAAGGGGAAACTCAAAAATCAACCAAGTCATATCGAGTGAAATCAGAGACAGTAGGGTTTCATTTAACCCTATAAATACCAATCATCACAGGCAATAGGAGCATTGGAAACCAGAGAATATTCAAAAAGTAAAATTCAGAGAAAACTCACAAATTAATCTATTGTTTTTGATCACCTCATCCCAAATCAAAGGATCAGAAAGCTAAAGCAAATTCGAGCATCTGAGAACCTCATTTCATCAAGCATCGACATCGATCTGATTTGGGAAAGACTTCAGAAAACCCTAATTTGATAGAGCCGCCATTATTGATTTCCAAAGAGAAGGGGAACGAGGAAATAAACAAGGGTGCACACAAATGCAAATGGCCGACCTATTCATTCTTGGCCAAGCTTCCAAGTTTACAAGGGGATAACCCTTCTTTTACCTCCTAGGGTTTTAATTGTTTTTATTTTTGTGATGTTTCAATTTATTCTGTAAACCGTCAAAATAGTTTTCTAGATCTGTAAAATTCTAAGGGATTCAGTTAGGGGTTAACTGATAGTTTACTAGTGTCTGTAAAACTAGGGGAAAATCTGGTCTAGTGGATATAGACCAGTCTAGGGTTTAGAGCATAGGATTAGAATAAGAGCGAGGGGTTCGCGAGTTTACATGGTCTTGTAAGCAGGATCTGTTCTATTACTTAGTAGAAACCTTAGGAATACAGGAGTAGGCAAGGTTTTGCCGAAGCCGGGTATATCTTGTGTCATTTACCTTTTTGCAATTATTTTCTGCTGCATTATGTAATCTGATATTTCAATATCTTGCGAAATTTAATAAACCCTATTCACCCTCCCCCATCTAGGGTTAATCTAGCTCCAACAACCGTGTTTTAAAAGTATGGAATAGGTAATGATTAGTGCCTAGGGAAGACAGGAAAAGTTTTGAGGCTATGAAGTAAGTAGCAAGAATTATCTTCGAATAATGGTAAGTTCCCATAGAATGCGTAAGCATTGAAAAGCCTATGGTGTTGTTTGAAATAATTATTGGTACACAACTAGGACTAGCTGTGACTACTAGATGGTAAAAGGGCAAGTAAATATTTAGATCTTGTTGCAAATTTTCATGTCAGGGGTACAATCTGTTATTGTATTTATGTTGGGATCGTTCTGTTATTTTGTTCCTGTTGGGTAGTTAGGGTAACCCCTAAACCTGTCATTGATCCCGTGGTTCAAGCTTGCTGTTTGAGGGGGACATAGTCCCGAGATTCTTGGCCCTTAGTAGTGGCTGTGTAGAGTGTCTATTTTCTTGTTTTAGTTGAAGGACTAGAAGGCTTATTTGAAAACTAAACTTAGATCAGAGGATTAAGTTAAATAAGCTAAAAAAAGAGTAATGGTACAACTAAAAAGGAAACAACAAATTCAGTAAAGCGACAAACATGACAAATTCTAAGAAAAAATGGATAAGAACAAATATTTCCAAGAAAATATGAAAAAGAAAATCAGTAACAAAGAAAAATTTCTTATGTGGGCTGTGCTTGGATAGAAAAATTAAGAATCTTTATAGATATTTACATAAAATTCAAGTACGGTTGTAAAAGGGCACATAAAAGAAAAACGGAAGATGTGAAGTTTTGCATTTTCCACCTTTTTGTAACATAAGAAATCGAATTTAGAAAATTAGATTTTTCTGAAATTAGAAAAATAACGTTGCTTGGTAGGGTTTTGGATGCAAAAATTGGATGAACTACGCTCTTGCTCAGTAAGAGTGTGGGGGAAATTTGGATGAAAAAGCAAATTTGATTTTCAAAATATTGCATTCATGTAGAACTGCCAGTATATTTAGGATGTGAGCATCATATTTTAAATGGATTTTTAAAAAACTTGCATACACATAGGAGGTACCGCTTAGGCAAACATGTATTATTATTTTGTATTTCACTTTGCACAATGCACATTTTTTACAAAATTCGGATGCACACATGATGGATATATATTATGCGAGGGGTTAATTGACTTTTTACCCTTATCAAATTTCGGGTACGAAATTTTCTACGGGTGAGAGAATGTAACAACCCGCATTTTATGAAAATTTAATAATTAAATAATTCATATGTATATATATGCATAGACATATATATATATATATATGAAGAATAAAATAAAGATAATATGTGGTTGCATGTAATAAATACATGCACTGAAAAAGAAGAAAATATTAATGAAATATTGTAACAAACGTGAAAAAGAGAAGTAAGAAGAGAACGATAATTACCATTGTTCTAAGCCTTGTTAACAATAGCCTTAGTAGTCTAGTTGGTTAGAGCATATTGCTTGCATACAAAAGGTACAAAGTTCAATCCCTACAATCGTCATATTTTCTTTTAAGGGAACGGCTAAAATTAATACATGTTCATAAGAGAAAATATGTATAAAAGCACATATAAGGAAAAGTATACATTTAAGGAAGTAAAGAAAATATATGTGTGTATATATATATATATGAGAGAATATATATGTATATATGTGCAGAAATATATAACTATAGACAAGAGATAAAGTTTAAGATAAGGCTGCAACCAAATAATATGGTAAGAATCAAATAAAAGTGCAACACCATTTGAATTTTGAAATCGAAATAAAGGTTGTGTGTATATATATACGCGTAAAATGGTCATTAGAAGATTTGTATACGTATAAGAAGATTACATGTGAATATAACAGTTAAATAAATTCCAAAAATTCAAACATTTGAAAATCAAATTTCTGCGCCAAAACAGCTTGCGGGACCCATAGGGGGTCGACACCCCTGTAGGGGGATCGACACTGGGGTCGGCACCCCCCAGATCCGGGAAGATTCATCAACGTATCTGGACTATTTTCTTAACTTGGTTCAATGCTGACTCAGCGCTGGGTGTATGATAAGATCCTGAACGCCTATAAATAGGCTAGCAGAGCCTAGCCTAAATCTCATATTCTCTGAGACAACGTCTAAGCTCTGCCATTCTTCCTACTCCTCAAATCTCATCAGAAAAAAATAGATTAATTAGTTTAGGAAAATTCTTAATCAATATCTGGAGGTAAAGAATGAATATTAATAAGAAGACATTCAGAATTATGTTCGAAGTAAGGTAATTTCTTAGATCTAGTTTATTCAATTTTCTTCTTCTTTCTTCCCTTTTTCTTTTAGTTAGAATTGTAGATCCATGGTTGTTAGGTTCTAAATCCAGTTAGGGGAAACCATGGAATGCTAGATCTATACTAGACACAGGATTTGGAAAGCAAATTAGGTGAGTGGATTTAAGTTAATCATTTTTGATAATGATATATTATCGTTTAACATTCCCCATTAATATGCAATGTAAATCTGCTAGAATGATTAAAAGCATTGAAATGCAATTATGACATGTTGAAACATTAATATGAATATGTTGGAAAATTCATATGTTGAAACGTTTAATATGCTGAAATGTTCACCTATTGAAATGTAAATTTGTTAAAAATACATGTAGCGATTACTGTTGTTATAATTACATGTTAGCTTGTGACAATTATGTACTTGAACTCTTAATTGTAGAAATGAGAATAATTACATGTTAAATTAGAATAATTACATGATTTAACGATCACATGTTACTTTGAGGTGAAATTAATTATTTGTTAGGAAGAACATATGACATAAAATGGGCTTAATATGATGACATGAAAATAGGTTGCAGTAAAAATGTGGAAAGAATAATATGCCAAAATTTACAGTAAATAAAAAACTATAACGCACCTAGACACGAGGTTAAATTCAACTTGTGGTAGAAGTTTGCCCGGAACCGCTCGGCAAATCCAGCATCCATAAGTTGTTAATTTAATGTGAGGGCTCTAGTGCGTAAATAAAATATGTAACGGTGCTAAGACTCGAGGTTAAGTCAACTTTGTGGAAGAAGTCTGCCCGGAACCACCCGACAAATCCAACATCAGCAAGTGGTAGGCTTAATGTGAGAGATCTAGTACATAAGCTTATATATAAATATATGTATGTAAAAGGATATAAATAAATGGCACTAATTGTGATTGGTGGAAATGAATGGAAGTTACAACAGTAAAATAAATGAATTAACGGGGAATGATAATGACCTATTATAATTAATTGCCATTAATGAAAATGTTATATAACAGGTGGACTTGTCCAAGGGACAAGTGGAGATTATAACTTAGGTTATAATAAACTAGTAAGAAAATGAGATAACTTGTGTAATGAGATAAGTGGTAATTAATTGTAAGTTAATTAATCAATAACTGGGGGAAAATTTATGAAATGTAAGAAGTTGTTTTTAATTAAATTAAGTAATCTGAAAACTTGAAAATCTGCTCATAAGAATAACATGTTAAGATTTGTCCTAGGGACAAGAGGAAATTATAACATAGGTTATAACAAATGGAAAGAAGACTTATTAGTGAAACTTAGTTAAGAGAACTAAGATAATAAGTAAACAACGATAAGTTGTAGTGACAGTGTAAGATGGAATTACAATTAAATAGGAAAGAGTGAGGCAAACTTATGAAATAAGTTATATTTAATCATAAATAATGACTGCCAAGTTAAACAGAAAACATGTGAATTGATATATACTTAATTACATATTAAGTAGAACATGTTATTGTAACTATGAAATCAAACAAGAATATAAAGGGATTGTGGATTACAGACCTTAGATCACAATCTAGAAAATAACATGTTGTGGGCTTATTAATAGGCTTAAATGAGTTAAGTTATATGACTGAAATTAATAAGCAAAAGGAACTTGGTAACTTGAATAAGAAGTCAATGTGAATGGGAATAACCAAGTTAAATGGAAACCTGATGAGGTAAAACAAGTGCATAAAAGAATGTTTAGACATAGGGTCTAATGACATATTAAAATGAGGCGCTTGGACCAGTCTGCGCATTTGAGGGTGAATAACCCAACGGGGTAGATCATCGTGGTGACATGAGGCACGAGGGAAGCGCACGTTCATCTGATTATTCTATCGGCTCCGAAGGACTGGAAGGGGAAGCACGTGGCTTCCATGGATGTGGAAGGTGCCCCTGGTAGTCCTCTGTGCGGTGACAGATGTTTAGGCTATGCTAGCAGAGATTGGGTCTGCGCGTAACTACTCGGTGAGTTGCCTTGACTACAAAAGTAGCTTTGCAGTCAGAAAGCTGTGACGAGGTGACACTAGGGTGTTTCGATGATCGCCTCAACGGGGGGTAGGTATCACGACCAACAAGGATAGTAGATAGGCGGGTACCTGTCGTTGGCAGCTAGTGGGATGCGAAAAGACTAGAGCTAAACCCAACACGCCATCCACCTTTCACTATCGAGGCATGATTGTTGAGGGAAGACGCCAACTGGATGTTTAGATTTTTTGTTAAGGGAAAGTCGCTAAGCTCTTGCACTCTTTACTAGTTGAGGGAGGAGCCGAGGTGGGGTCATAGCCACTATGAAAACAGACCTGAAGGATATCTGTATTTTGAGGCTCTCAAAGGCGGGCCTGTACAGATATGGAAAAGCTCCCGACCGAGTTCTGTGTTTCTTGTATAGTCCTGCCACGGAACTTGGTGTACATTAGAGATTATGTGCAGTTAAGGCATCGAATACGGTTGACGATACATGCATGGGAAAGTCTGGATATATGCATGTCTGCTCTGGGTGGTGTATCATAGACTTGAGTGCATTACTCTATGATGAAATCTGATTCGATCGAAGGTGGCAGTCTATACGCTTACGTAGCATAGTAATGGCAGATATATGCAGAACGTAACATTGTTATTAGAAATCCATGTGTCACTCCGGCAATGGATGAGGGACTGCGTACATTTCTATGGCATTACGGTAGAGACCATGCGAGTGGGGTACCATGGGTGTACCTTAATATTGGGGGTAGCTACATATATACTATATTAGGGTAATCCACTGGGAAGTAAATGGGTACGACGTGTGTGTAAGCTTTGAGTGATGTTAACCCAAGTAACCTAATAAATAAGAAAATGTGATTGAACGATATATGTAGGGCTATCCAAAATGTATAGTTTAAATCCAGTCACCAAAACTTGCGTCCTGACCCCCTTCTCATAACATACTCGAAGGTTAGATTTGTGGTAGAGATATGATAGCTTTGGATAATGGTTAGGTAGTATTATTAATACGGTAAGACTATACTTTGATTATATTGTACTTAATCCATCCGTTGTGAGATATTTTCTGAGCTCTAATATATTTTATATCTCTACTTTTCTGCAAGATACCAGAGCAACCAACATGGGTTTCGATGGATTAGAATTTGAAAAAAATTCGGTCTGTCAGAATTCGGGTTGTTACACAGGTTGTACTTAGAAATAACATAATACATTTAAATAGGTAACCCATTTAATAGGTGGGTTGGGTCAGGAAAACTATTATATTAAATGGGTCAAAAAAATAAATGGTAAATGAGTTAGTTCAAATTTTGCTCGACCCACATACGATCCTACATGAACCATTTTAAACCTCCAGTTATAGTAAATAATCAGTAAACATCCAAAAAAAATAAACATCGAAGCAATCCTTATGTGATATTTTATCTATTCAAATCAGTTGAGGTAGATTCAATACTCGTGGAAGATTTTGTGAATGGATACGTTAAGATACTGATATTACATACCTACATGTGTATTCGAAATTATTTTTGAAGACTTATATCTTGTCTACGAATACAGACAAATATTCTATAAAAAAATTATCCACTAACAATTGATAAATTTAGAAATATAAGTAGAAATTTTTTGTTCAACGTAAATATTTTTTCATCCCACTGAATTTAAAGTAAGGTAAATAAAAAAAACATGTTGATACTAATTTGTTTTGAATTGTATGCAGTATAAACCATTAACATAATAGTAAGTAGGTATTGAGTTAACTTTTGGATTGGGAATACCTCGGGATGACATATGTGTTGTAATGACTTGTATTTCTTATACTACTTAATTTTTTTATTTTAATATGATTTTGGTTATTACTATGGATAGAAATAAAACCTAATGATTTGATTATGTAAGTTTTAGGTTGTGAACTTAAGTTGATTAAGTAACGAATTTCAGCAGACTAAATAGTAGTAACTTGTATTGATTATAAATGAAACTATGGTTTGGTTTGTATTGATAAATATTTGAAGTTGGAAATTTAATATTGAAGTATTTGAATGAAATTGATTTAATTAATTTATAATTTAAATTCATATTGAATTTGGTAAGTAATCAAAATTGAAAGTTAAACTAAGTGAAATTGATTTCTAAAGTTATTTTAAACTCTAATTGGACTTAAATGAAGTTAATGGACTTTGAAATTGAATTTAAAAATGAAAAAATGAAAATATTATATATTAATTAACCTATTAAAATAGTCAGTTTTCAAACGATCTCAAAATTCAATGAAATCAGTTTCATTGGGTCCGGAATATTAAATTGTTGTAAGATTTCAAATTTTGTAGCAATCAGATTTTTCGTTTGATCGTGGGAGCTTGAAAAGCATATAAATCAATTTATAGAATTGAAAATTAAAATAATCTGATTTGGAAGTTAACTTCTAAATACAATGGAATTAGAACTTGAGAACTATTCCACTGCGTTTAGAAAAATTGAAAACCTCGCTTTTGATATAAAGAACATTATAGTTTCGTTCAGAATTGGAAATATTTTTTTTATGAACTTGTGTAGTCATTAGGACCAAACCCATATACATGTTGATATAAATAACTGCCACCAACCCTAGCAGTAGCCTCAAATTCTCTTCCTTAGCCCTAATCCTAAAATCCAAACACTAATCTCATTTTAATGGTGATTTGCAAATCATAAGTTGTGATCGAAAATTCAAACTCCTTAGAAATTTAAAAAAAAATGTAATTGAAGATCTCGACGATAAAAAACTATTCTGGCATTCGTTCATTGCAAAAGTTCTCAGATCATTTGCGATTCTCAATCAGAGGTCTAACAACACAAAATTTAGTGTTTGAATTTGGGTATTTTCAACCCGGGAAATGATTGATGATAGAACGTGAAGGAAAGTTGTATAACTCGATCACACAAATTCATAGATGTCAACAACTTGATCTATAGTGGTCGGGATTAGTAGGAATCTTCAGTAATAGGTCTGAAACTTGTATATTTCTCAAGGCGGCTCTACTCGTCATTATCTTTGTAATGGCAGTGGTTTTAGGTCGAATGTTCGTCGGAGCGAGGAGACAGGCTAAGTCAAAGTTCGAGTTTCATGGATTTCTTTACGTGTTGTGATACTGGACCGGGGGAGGGGGGGGGGGGAGGGGAGAGAGAAGGAAGGATGACGTCGCACTGTATGAGTGGGTGATTATTATTTTAAACATTTATATATCTTTGAAATTCAAATAATAAAATGTGAATAACTATTGCATACGAACTCAGATTTGCTGGTGGTTTGCTCCACTAGATTCATATCAAAATTCTGGACGACATGGAGCTCGTTCAGACGAATTCTAAAATTATTAAATTTAGGGTCTTTATTTGAATTTCCAACGGGTTCAAAACCAATGGTGAGTGATTAAACCCACTCAAGCTTAACTAAAATATTTAATTGTTAGTCAGATTAAAATCATGTTAGGGTATGATTGTATTGGTTATTTTTTGGTAGTTTAAAATGCATATTTATGTTGATTTGCATCTACAGTATAATTTAATTTAACTGCAAATTTTAAATCTTTAGTTAGATTAAATTTGAAATTTAATTGCTAGCATAAACCCAACACCTGATGACTAGTAAATTGATGTGAGATTGAACTGTTTGGATGGATTGATTTTGATGGATACCTTGAATGAATATGTTGTATATATTAATGTTTAGTTGTGTGATTTAACCTATTACTCACCTTATTTATGTATGACTGTTGTTTATATTGATTAATCCCAACCTTTCTCCTAGATGTTACGGGCATCAAATGAACTTGGGATTAGTCATTTAAAATGAATTAAGAACATACGTTAAAATGATAAATACTTATGACCCATGATTTGGAATTAAATAATATATATCCATATGGAAATACTAAAATTAAATTTAAGTATCACTTGGTCATAGGATAGAATTTTTTTACGGACACCTAATTTTTAAATAAAATTTGTTTTAAACTTTAAATTTTGAAATATATTTTTAAATGCAATATAACTGATGTTTTCTAAATTGATTTCCTTTGAATTTGAACATTAAATTTTGAATTAAAAGTTAAAGGAAGTTTTTTAATTTTATATACTAAAACTAAAAATCCGAAATTGAATATGAATTGGATATATTGAAATTGAACTATTTTAAAAATTAAAATAATTATCCTTTCTGAAATTTGTTGTAAATTAACTTAATTTAAAGTGATATTTGAATTGTGTACTCGAGATTGTTACAAATTGAAATAATTCAAAATGAGAACTCTGATTGGAAACTAAATATTTTAATCTAATTGTTTGAATTGAACTAAATTTAAATGGAAGCTGATTCAAATTGAAATACTGAAATTGAGTTAATTTGATTTAAAATTTGAATGTGACTTCAAGTTTATTTAAAATTTGGAAGAAACATTTTTAATTTAAACTATTTTATTTTAAACCATATAAATAAACTGTTTTACTAAATAACTATTTCACTTTACCAACTGTTTTATTTTTCTACTATTATGTATGTTAACTATTTTAAGAAAACTATTGTAATAAATAACAATTTTACTCTATGAACTCTTTTATTTTATTTTATTTTTGCTTATATATATTAACTATTTTAATAAACTAATTTAACAATCAACTATTTATTTTTAAACTACTTTAATATTTAATTAAATTTGATAAATCCTATTTTTAAATTCAAACTATTTATATATGTATATATAACTTTTTAATGTACTAACTATTTATTTTTAAAACTGTTTCAGTTATAACTAAATTGTTTTAGTGTACAAACAAATTCAAATACTTTAAATATTCAAATTATTTTAAAATTTGGAATTTTTTCAGGATTCTAAGCCCGGTTTTGTTAACTAGCCTTAGGCTCAGCTACCGGAAGCAGTCTTGTCCCACATAACTCGACCATCACATGACTAAACAGCTCACAAGTGTCATCCAAACACCAGAGAATCAAATCCATATGTATTTGTACTAGTATGGTTGTCCCGGCTCGTCAAAATAGCTCTCAAATGACTGAATGTTTGGAGATCGGTATAAACAATCCTTTTAGATCGGTACGTATCCCTAAGCTCCAAGACTTCTCATGAGGGAACTTAAAAGTTTCTTAAATCTCAAGAGATCAGTATTTATATCTTGTATCCCTAGATACGAAATTGAGTCAGGAGACGGATTCGAGGCTTCGAGGAGGAGTGAAAATCAGCTAAGGCTTTGAGTGTTGTGCCAACTTTTGGACAACAACATTTTAGCGTGCCAAGAAGGGGTAAATGCACCTATAGTCAACATTCATTCTAGTGCTTTCATTGAGAGATTCAAGAGGAATCTAATCCTTTTCCTACGGTTATTCCATCAAGACTTGAAGTGCTACTCATATCTTCTTAGGTTTACGTACCGAGACTACTGAAAATGGCAAAGAAAGGGAAATCTGTTATGGTTAGACCTTCTACCGATGACTAAGAAACCTCTCTCCAACAACAAACTTCTAGTGCTCCAGCCACCATGGAAATGACCACTTCCTCCAATCTTGAAGCTCTGGTTATCCAGGCTCAATTATTTGAAGTAACTAAGAAATTAAAGCAAACCCAAAGACTGTTTAATGACTAAATTAAGCAAAATATTGACTTGATAGAAAGGCTTTGAGAGAATACCCATAGGGATATTACCTGCCTTCAAACCAATAGGAATCATTTCTAAATTTTGGAAAGTTCTTCTTACTCCAGCCGCAGTAACTGTAGCTAGAGGCGGAGGAAAAACAATGATGAATCTATGGTCACCATAAGAGAGGGATCCTGTCAAACCGACCACTCCCAGTTGGCCCTAGAAATACTCCAGGAACTAGTGCTCAACCAAATACCAGATAACCTCCACTTTCCTCTGCTCAGGACTTGGCTCCTACGCTTAGAACGACTACTCACGCCCAAGCTGCTTCAATCCCACCTCCGCGAAACCAAAGGGTGGAGGTTTTTGATTCTCAAATGGATGAGGACGTTCATCATAGGAGGCGTTCTAGGCCTCACACCCTAAAGTTGGATCATGACCACTGGAATCCAACATAAATCAAACCTCAGTTCTCATCGACATGGTTTATATGATCATAAGGGAATCGCGGGGGCATGTCATCGATGATTGAGAATTCAGTTCGAGAAGTAACCCCTTCACCAAGGTTGTCCTTAATGACGAATAACCCCAAAGATTCAACATGCCACAACTCACTGTTTACTCAAGGAAGATCGATCCCTGTAACTTTATAAACTAGTATGAATGGCATATGGATTCCAGTTGCACTATAGACACGGTAAAGGTAAAATACTCTACCATCTTCCTTGAAGGTGTGGCACTACTATGGTTCTCTTGATTCCCGTCGAGAACCATATCAACTTTTTTTCAACTCATTAGGGAGTTGATTAAGTAATTCAGGATGCACGTCACAAGGCCCATAGACATCTTGGCCATCTCGAACATCTACGAGGGTACCGAGGAAACTCTTAAGAGATACCTTGAAAGATTCAACAATGCCCTGGTAGAAGTAGAAGACCCCAAGCCTTATATTGTCCTTGTTCAACTTGCTAAAGGTGTATTGCCAGTCTTCTACGAAAAGCTAACCAATTCCTATGTCAAAAGGAAGCACGCAGGAACCAAGCTACTCGCAGTTCCCACCCTGGCAATCTCCAGCAAGACATTTTGTAAAACAGTGTCATTGCCAAACAATCCAGAGAAAACACCCAAAAAGGTAAGGAGAAAGCTCAGAAGAAACCTGCTCAAGCAGAAACAATGGAGGTAGTGTCAACAAAAAGAAGAATCAACCCAGGGCTTAATTCTTCAACACTTACACTATACTCAATACCCCCCTGAGACCATATACCTTGAAACTTGCAATGCCATGCAATACTTGAAGCCCGCTTCGAGATAATCTACGGAGAGGGAGAAACAAACTGGCAATGGATCACGCCACGTATGGTCATGATACTAATGACTATCGCTACCTAAGGGATGCTATTGAAAAGCTCATCTGCCATAAAAAACTTGAGCAGTACAAGCAGGGTCCTCCAAAAGAAGTTCCCGAGTCATCCAACACTCGCCAAGAACAACCACCAACCGGGATCTTGGTTATAACTAGATCCTCTGGGGTCGACTTTCCGACTCAGCAAGATTCTACTAGAAATAAGTGGCTAAGATTTACAATGCCATGACCTTTATTTTCTCTTACTTGAGTTACACCATGTATCAACTTTTTTGTTTGAACTTTTAGAAATAGTTTGATCGCATGTTTTAACTTCAATAAGTTGCTTAAGTTGTAAACAGAACTGACTTAATTGTAATCCTTATGTAAAGTACTAGAGTATCAACCCAAACCTTTGAGATTCATCCATGGATCACTGGAATACCTTTACTATAAACGCGATCAAACAAGCTCAACAATTCTTACCTCCGACACTGGAGGCAAGTACCTTAAGCCCAATAGATTTGACATGACCTACCTATGCTTAGGCGTACTCATGGTTCGGTTTGTTGGCACCATCTCGTTTACCTCCTAAGCTAGCTAGGGGAAAATGCAGCAAGCGCGATGGGTACGATGATACCTACCTATGCTCAGGCTTATTCAGGAGTCTATCCGTCGGCACTACCATAAGCCCAACGGGAATGACATGACCTATCCATGCCCATGCATGTTTTGGAGTCCATCCAACGGCACTACCCGGACCCCGATGGGTATGACACTCGAATTCTATTCGCTGGTACCACCTAAGCCCGATGGTTGGTGCATGAACGATTTATGCTTCAACATATTTTGGAGTCCATACGTTGGTAGAAACTCAAAGCCCGATGGGTACAACAAGACTTATTTATGCTCAGGCATACCTATGAGTCTATCCATTGGCATCCTCTAAGCTCGATGGTTGGTACACAGTGATTTATGCCTTATCATACTTTTGAAGTCCTTCCATTGGCACAACCTTATGTCTGATGGTTGTAGCATAACCAGTTCATGTCCAGGTATGTTTAGGAGCCCAACCATCGGCACGACCCTCAAGTTTACCAAACAAAGATGTTGCTAGGGTAAAATGTAATCCATCCATTCACTCATCAAACCTCACTACTGGTGAACTCCTTTTGTGTATGTTAAGTTGTGAAAATGACCAACGGGTATAGAAGAACACACCAAACAGATGAACCAACGATGTCCACTTACTTAACTTCGCACGACTTGGGATCAAGGACCGTAAAGAGTTCCTAGGGGTGGATATATAAACGTGAACTTCACACGACTCAAGGCTATCGACTGAAAGGAAGTCTCAAGAGTGAAGTTCACACATTTATAACTCCATATGACTCAAGATTAATAACTGAAAGGAAGTCTCGAGAATGTAATCAACTCACTCGAACTTCACACGACTTGAGCTTCACAAGAGGAAGTCTTAAGCAACATGAATTTAAGTGAAATGATGAGTACATTACGTGAGTACAACAACAGGAAAGCATAAAAGAAACTCGATTTTGTAAAGCTATATGTGATATAAGAAAAGTTAACTTTCATTCACATGTCAAAATATATTTCTTTCTAACGACACAATGTACATGAAAACCACATTATACCTCCAAAAGCGAGGGTCATACTCACGTATTCCGTTGGCCTACAATAACAAACTATTTTATAAAAATCTCTTGGACGAGACACCCTTTGTCATCCTCTTCTCAGACTCAAACTCGGGTGGCTCATCCTTTCCGAGCTGCTTCTTCCACTTCCTTTCTTCCCTTTTAGTGGAGTAGCCTTAGGGTGTAGCTTCATCTCGAATCCCTTTCTTGGGTCCCCTTCAAGCATCTTCTCCTCATCGGAGTCATTCATAACTTCTATGATTTCCATGTTAGGCCAGGTATCGTCTTCAGGGGCTTAGGTTGAAACTCGGTGGATAAGCTAGATCCTTGTCTTTTTCTGCCTCCTTCTTAGATTTCCTGGCCTCCTTATTAGCCTTCTTCTTAGCCTTCTTATACCTTCAGCCCAGATTTCATTTTTGCCTCCTCCTCGACCTTCAGCTTCCTGAACTCCTCAACTGTCTTGCAAGATGCCTCTTCCTTGTCCTTCTTGCAGCCTCTTCCCGGACTTTGACCCAGGGCCTCCACTTTGACTTTCTCCCTTGTCTCCTCTTATGATTTACGAATAGCCTCCTCATTTTCCATCCTCTTCGCATCGAGATCTTTAGACTTGACAAGAATTTGGGCTCGTTGTTGTTCAAATAGATCATGCATTAATGGCCTATCTGCTTCTGTCTGTCCAACCGTCTTGGGGTCCGCCTCATCCTTTCCTTTCTCCTCCGTAATAATGTTGGATAACTCCTCCATTATCCAGCTTTGATCTGCCACAATCCATCCCAAGCCCACATAAATGTCAACAAACCTGAATTCTTTGCCCATTTGCCTTGACATCGAATGCAGCCCTGACAGCTATAGTGGTCTCGAAGTTGGTCGGGATCCCCATCTCAAGAATACCTACACGTCGGAGAGGAAGATGTTTTAGTATATTTTTACATATTGTTGTAATCCTCTTAAATACTGGAAATAATGTAGACAAAACTCTAAGCATTTGCTGAGTAACTCCCATCGGCATTGTGCCTTCATCTATTGGCAGAGGAAAACCCTTGGTGCTTAGTCCTGGATACTCGGTATCATACCCCGAGAACTGATGTGGTTGGGCCACCAGTGGAAGAAGGTAGAATGACTTATTGACAGGAAGCACTGCCCTCGACTTCATGAGCAACTACAATGCTTTCAGTAACGATAGCTGTAACGACCTGGATTTTTCGGTCATTTGAATTCAAATATTTAAATCAGTATAAATATTATATTTGGAACATTAATGGATTTTAAATATAAAATTCATTTATAAAATGATGATTCAACATTTAAATTTATATTTAATTTAAAATAGGCTTGTAACATCGCTGTAGTTCGTAATATTGAGTTTTGAACTTCAATTGAATATAAAAAATCCATTTTAAGTTAGAATTCTTTGAAATGAGAAACATTAGAATCTATTTGATTTTAATTTTCTAATGAAAGAGAAAATTTTAGATTTTATCTTGTAAATTGTAAGTTATGCCTAAATAAAATTTTCAAATAGTCTCTATGTAATCGTTTATAAACCAACGTTTATTTAATAAATTAAAAAGGAATTTTTATATAATTTGAACATCGTTTAACCCGAAAATATTAATGTTGAGTCATAATTTCATATTGGTTAAATTTTAAGTGATATATTATTCCATTTGGATATACATGACAATAATAATTTATTATTATTAATTTAATTTCTTGGGATTAAATCTATATTTTATCGTTATTATTTATGCCTTAAGAATAGTCAATTTTCAAACGATCTTCATTTTCAATGAATTTTTTTATTAAAACTGTCATAGCTAATTATTGTAAGTTTTCAAATTTGGGGCCAAACAGAGTTGTTATGTGCGATATTTAAATGTGAATCGATAAATAAATTGAAATCAAAATAAAGCTATTTTTTTCCAAATAAAGTCGGATTTCAACCAAATGATTTTTATTGGATCCGTAATGTCAAGACATAGCAACGTGTCCATTTTCGTCGTGTTTGGAGATCGTGTGTTGCTATGCAAATATTAATCGTTAATGCCATATAGTATTAATTCAACAATTAATAAAATAATAAAAAGAAAATAATTAAAAAAATGACTTTAGTTGGCAACCACACTTCCTAGTTTCCTTCCAACCCACGTAACCGTGATCCCTAAGGTATCTTCCTTCATATAAATTATGCCTACCCTTGATTTTTCTTCTTGCTAAAAGAAACAAAACTTCCTCTACTAAAAAATTATATCTCCAAATCTGTTTAGGTTAAGGCTTGGTGACCAACTCAGAAAGTGTAGAGGGGGCCGAGGGGAATCCTCGCCGGAATTTTTGGGGTCATTGGTCAGCGGTGGCGACGACAGTTTGAATAGATCTGAAAAGAAGACAGTTTTTTGTCTTGGATTTTCATGGAAAATGGATTTGTTGTTGGGTTGAGGTCCAAACAAGAAAGTTGTGTATGACACATGTGGGGTCAGCTCGGTGGTGGTGCGAAGCTTCCGGTGGTCGGAGGTGGTGGCCGGAGGAGTTTAGCTGTAGTTTTCAGTTTTTGGGTGTTGTTCGAATCTCGGTTTTTTGAGGATGATTGGTAACTAATGGGATCTGGAGGCCTGGAGGAGAAATGGGCGAGGGGATAGGAAAATTGAACAGTGGTGGAGCAGCAAAGTGTGGTTGCCAGTGGCATCATCAAGGGGCGGCTTATAGGGATATTGCGAGTTCCGTGTTTTGGTTGATTTGAGGGAACATAGTGGGATGGAGGAGGCGAACCTAGCCGGCGTTGGGAGCCAAGAGAGCAACAATAAGGGTTGCATCGAAGTCGAGGGTTCTGGCGTTGACAGGTGATCGACGACAGTGGTTTTACGAGGAGCATGTGTCCGTGTTTTACGAGTTTGGGCATCACGATTTTAAACAGCGTGAGGAAGGTAATTAACGAACCTATTTTATAACTAATTTATTAATTAGCGTGGTTATAACCTTGTAATTAGTATTTAATAATATTTAATTAGGGTATTAATAATTGAAATTAAATCTTATAACTTGCAATAACCATAACTAATTCGTACGTGAACCCTTTTTGATGAAACAGGGTGCGTTGGAATCGCAGGAACGTAAATGCTTGATTAATTTAATAAAAAAAATCATTTTGTCGATGAATAAACTCAAGGTGAGTATAACTCACTTAGTTTGTCTCACTTATATTCATATAAGTTGGGTTTAATATTTGTGTGCTATGTTTGCTAATTGTGAGATGATTGTTTAGATGTTTGCTGAATATTTTTATATAAACTGTTTAAATTAAACATTTGTTTAATTTAAATAAAATAAATTGTTATTTTAATGATTATTTCCAATTGAGGTAACTTAACTTGTTGGTTACGTTTATCATAATATAAGCGTATTTAAATTAAAAATTGGATGCTTGAATTGTCATTATTAGTTGACCATTATCAGTTAAATTAAGTTTTAATGATGTTATATTTCTATATTTAAATGGATGATTTTATTTTAGGTAACCTATTTGGATGAAGAGAATCATAGGTTGGTGGGATCCAACTGGATTCCTCACTCATAGTTATTAAATTATATATATATATATATATATATATTAGTATATGTTGAATATTGAATCTGCGGTGCAGGAAATAACAGAATGGAGGGATGCAACTAGATTTCTCATTGATATTGATAACGCTTATCAAATGATTGGATATATGTGATTAAATGTGAAAATTAATTGATGTTTCACGGGTTTGGTACTTTAGCGGACATTTGCCTCTATAATACCATCGACGTAAAATAAAAGATTTATGGAGTTGATTTTAAGTCGATTCTGAAATATTTTCAAAAATATATTTGAATTAGAATATAATGTGTGTTTTCCAAATAAACAAATATTTATTTAATTTTATAAGTAAATATAGAATGATTTTATAAAGCAAATTCTTATATTTTATAAGCAAGTGAGCGGAAACTGACCTTAAGGTTAAGAGGTAGATTAATCGTTTCTATGAAATGATTAAATGAGATTATTTAAATTAATTATATTATTAATTAATTTAAATGAGTGACTGATTGGAATTGGATTAACGAGTTAACCATGTTGAGTGGACTGAGTCAACGACTTTAATGGAAATCGATTATTAAATTAGTTTGTTGTATATTAATGGAAATACTTAATGATGAAGTAAATCATTTTTATTTTTAAAAATGTTGAGATTGATTATTATTTATTTATTAATAATCAAAGTGAAAATCTTGAGAAATAAAATTCATTAATGGATGCTTATGAATTTGTAAGGCCATGTTTATAGTTAAATGGATTTTCAAGAAAATTTATTTTAATAGAAATATAAATAAAGTCTAATTTGAGTTCTTATTGAAATTCTATTTAATTGGATTTTATAAATCCAAGTTGAACGAAGATATAAAAAACAAGTTTTATTGAATGAGCTGTAAATGATTTCAATTATTGAGATGAGTTATTAAAGTTATAAACTTTAAAATGGCCTATGAATGTAATGGAAGCTTATAAGTATAAAGATATGAAACGGAACTCAAAACAGGAAAACCAAATTTAGTTAATGTCGTTAAGCGAATTAAGTGCTAAGGATTCAATCTAAAATCACATATTTTTGGAAATAGATGAGTTTTATTAAAATATAACCAAAATAGGTTTGAAGTAAGTTTATAAGAAGTTTTTATAAAGGACTCTATTTATAATAGAATCAAGGCTTATATATATAATGCTTTAAAAGATATACTAAATATGTTAAGGAATATGATGTAGTTTTTAAGAATTGGAACCTATTGTATGTTGGTTGAGTTGAGTAACTTTTGAGGTGTCAATCTGATGTTGGTTTCGGCCTTTGGGACTGTATACTTAGAAATTTATTCACTTACTAATTTACAATGAGAAGTTAATAAAGTATAAGTGAAATGATACTTGAATATTCTTATGTGACAACCCAAATTTTTAACCGTTTTGTTTAGATATTTAAATTTGGTTTTACATGTTGATTTGGAAAAATTAAAGGATTTTATTTATTTATTTAACGACATGGATCGTATAATTTATATATAATTTAAAGCAAACTCGTAATGTCGCGGTAATTCATAATATTACGTTTTGAAATTCAATTGAATGTACAGGATCCATTTTAAGTAGAAATTCTTTGAAACAAGAATCTTCCGAATCTATTTGACTATGATTTTCTAATGAAAGAGAAAAATCAAAATCTCATACTGTAGATTTTGAGTTATATTCAAATCAAATTTTAAAATAGTCACCATGGAATCATTTATAAATTATAACAATTTATTTAATAAAATAAATTGGGTTTTTAATAAATTGAATATCATTTTAACCTGGAATTTAGTATATGTGGTTTTTCAATAGTTATATGCGCTATTGGAATATAATGGAAGTCAATAGAGTTCTAATAACCATTTTAATGTTGATTTGGCAGAAATGTGTATCTTATATTAATATAATCAAGTTAAAAAGCCAACTCTGAAACAATCGTGGATTTTAACGAAATTTGTTTCATTGGATCCGAAATGTTAAATTTTTGTATGATAATAAATTTCGTGGCAATCCAATATCATATGTTACTTCGATGGCCATAAACTCCCAACTATTTTTAATACTATTTGATTTAATGAATTTAATTTAATTAAAAGGAATTTGTGTATCAATCGAGCTAATGATCAAATTAAGACATGAGACCTGTTCCGTTGAATACGTATTGACGGTTAGAGTCAGGATATGTATAATTTATTATTTTTGGAGACCATGTATTTTGATGTCCAATTATAGCGTCGTTTTGTGCGTAAAATAACGTTTCGAGTGAACAGCCTCGGAATGCGACGAAACTTGTATCGCTGGATCCAAATTAGTGAGTTGTTATAGGATTATGATTGTTGTATCAATTGGACTTATCGTTTGATCGTGGCAACGACAAATAGCTATATTTTTATTTAATTGTTTCCTGATTTAATACGAACCTTAAGAATAACCAATTTTAAAACGACCTCATTTTTCAACAAAACATATTTTGTTAAATCCGTAATGATTTATTATTGTAGGATTTCAAGATTTTGGAGGTTAATATGTGATCGTGCGTAATTTAAATGCGTATCGATTAACGTTGTGACATAATAAAGGAACTTTCACAAATGGTCTCGAACTTTGACGAAACCTGTTCCATCGAGTCTGAAATATTTAAATATGCTAGGGTTTCAATTTCCATTATAGCTCGACGAGTTCTTTCATCTGAATGGTGATAATGAACCATCGATTGTCGTGGAGGCTGGAATCTTAGTCGAAGTTACTGGTGGATTTAGGAGTTTTGCGGTTGAACGAAATTACCAGGAAGGGTGATCCTCTGGCGATGGAGGACTGTGGTGAGGCACACATACCTTGTAACACCCCGTATTTTCTGTAATCATAAGAATAACAAATCAAGGCAGAATTAAATTTTAAAATAAGAATTAAAGGAAACGGGTTGCGCCATTGCGTTCATCTCGAAATTCTGCTTGAAAACGAGTCCGAGTTTTCGAAAAACGGAGTCCGTATGACCAAGTTATGACCCTCCGAAGTTTCAGGAATTTTCAGAATCAAAAACAGCTCGAAATTCGAATTCAGACCCCAGGGCAGACTGGGCGGGAAATTTCCCACCTAGGACCAGGTCGACCTGGAGGTCGACGCTATGGTCGACCTCCCAGGGACCAGGTCGACACTACGGTCGACCCTATGGTCCACCTGGTGCCAAAACTTGGTTTTCAGCCTGAGTTCATTCGGATGTTTCTGGTCTCGTTTTCAGTCTAGATTCGTCCTCCTAAACCTATATAAACAAACCCCTAGCTTCATTTTCTCTACACAATTTCATTCTGTCTGTACTCTGCCTCTGTTCTAATTGAAAATAAAAATGGCGTCGCTACTCTGCTGGAATCAAAACTTGGACTGATGCATCTTCTTCCAACCTGAATAGAATTAAAAGCTAAATCAAATCTCAAATCAAAGTTTAGAGCTACAACAATTAAAGAGGAGTAATTCAGCATTTCTGCATCAACAACAGTTTATTATACTTTCTTAAAACCACGAAAGGCAAGTACAGTTATTTTCCGATATAAACTTTAATTATAATTGTGACATGATTGTAAATCTGATTTTGAGGTTGTGTACGTTCTGTTCTGATATATTTTATTATGTATCTCTTTCTTCTTTCTGTTCTATAGCCAGGCTACCACGAGCCTGCGCCACATCTCATAAGAGATTAACGCACAAACGCTAAAATTTGGGACAAATAATGAATAATGGCATAATTGGACATGGCTAATCTGTGACTGATGTTGTAAACTAGATTTAGATCTATGCATATTCTGTGTATTGGAAGAAGAGGAACCATTGTATGTTAACATGTGACTTGAGACTTTGGACATAATGCATATTTTGAATTAAGATATGTTATAATTTAAAGTTCTAGATTGTTGGGTATATTTTTATATAACGATTCATGACTTGAGATAAAAAGAGAATATGACTTAGGTGTGAAGATCTATATTAAGATTTGATAACTGTTAAATGTGAATAACACCTAAGTGGGAGATTTTTGAATATATGACATGCATTGAAATCGATGGCTATATTTGGTATAATTTATATGTGAATCTTTTGTATTAGGCAAGTTTAACTAAAATTGGGACATGTGTTATATGGTAAATTATGACCATAATATGTGCCATGTAAATTCAATGCAAACGTGGGGTATATGATCATATTTTGAATCATGACAATTATTTAGGCATGCAAACTTAGGCCAAATTTATAATTAGGCAAGATATGTCAATGAAACTTTAAGGAATGATTAAATCTGTTATATTTCCTAATCTGCTAGTTCTGTTATATTGCCTAAACTGCTAATTAGATTGAATTGCCTAATCTGCTAATTATGTTAAATTGCCTTATCTGCTAAATCTGCTAAATCACCTAATCTGCAAGATCTGTTATTTGTTTAATCTGTTGAATGGCGTAATCTGTTGGAACTGAAATGCTGAAATTTGAAGTATGTAAATCTGTAGGCTTGATTTAAAATTGAGCAAAACTTGTTTATAGAACCTCGAATAATCTGCTGTAACTTGTACAGAAGTTAATTTGTTAAATTAGCATGATTAGTCTGATATTAGCATAATCTATGAATGAATGCATTGGCTAAACATGAAACATGGCTAACTCGAGGTTAGAATTAGTTTGCGGCGTAATCCTGCCCGGAACCGCCCGGCACATCCAGTGGCCGCAAACAATAGGTTCTAATGTGAGAAGTTAGTCATAACGTGCTTGAAACTAGAGGTTAGACTCAGTTTGCAGCAGAAACCTGCCCGGAACCAACCGTCCTAACCAATGGCCGCAAACTATCAGTCTAATGTGAGAGGTCTGTGCATTAATTTTTAATTAATACAAATCTAAGATAAGTATGATGTCTAAAACGTGTTGGGTGGATAGGGTGAAACCAATTGGACTAATGAATTTAACAAACCCATTTCGTGAATCTGTAGGCCAAATTACAAAGTTAGACAAATATGTAAACCTGTTAAATTCGTATATCTGATCTGTTAGTCTGAAAACTTGTCTGATCTGTGAACTAGTTGATCTGAACTCAGTATGTATGAACTTGTAAACAAGTAAATCTGAAATCTGTTAGTCTAGGGACACAAGGTTAGGAGGGAAATTACTTGTGTCATCTGTTGTTTGGGCCCATATTAGTCAGTAACCCTTTATGGTATAAAAACTTTGACCCAACAGTAGGTAGGGCCCGGGCACGCTTACTGAACTAATTACAAGCGGTTCATTCTGATAATGGCGAGGGGTGTTGATGGTGCATTCCAACGTGGTCATGTGCGTGCATGGATCCCAGTCTGCCTCTGAGGATGTAAGACGCCGTGACATCTGTAAATAGGTCTGTGCATACAAAGATTGCCACTTTAGGGCATGATACACCCTTCTGTGGGACTGGCATAGGGTATTTATGTATTAGGGAGCCGACCGGGTGGGGTAGGACTTAGGGTACACTTAGCTCAATGTAACACCCCACATCCGTTAAGGTCACTCACAAAGGGAATGCCTTAATTTCAATGGAGCATTATGGGTACTGGAACAGAAATATTACAAGACAGATATATATAAAACAGTGGAAAGTAAAGTAGAAGTACTTCAAATCGTTTATTAAATAGAATTATTTACAATAAAAGCCCATCAACTTCCAATACCCAAATACATAGCTAAAATATCTGTCTTGCTCAAAAACAAAGAAGCATAAAAATAAATTGTGATATTCCCCAATAAAGCAAAGCAAGGCATAGCCAAGGGAAATCCAAGCCATACATGAAAGAGCCTTGGAGCTTGGTAAGATCCGGACTAAGCTGTATTCCTAGCCTGCGAACCTGGGGGGGGGGGGGGGGGGGAGTGGAAACGGAAGAAAAAGAGGCGAAACAAACCGGGTCAGTCATAAAGACTGAGTAAGTCCTAGTGGCTTTCAGCATAAAAACGGGTAAAGATAACATGGCATGAATAAACTGAAAGTAAACATAAGCATGATGACAAGATAAGCTACATGCACGATAACTAAGAATAACATCATAGGATTTCTGTCATGTATAACATTGCAAGGTTCTCATTCAAGATGAACTAAGTATAGTTTCGCAAGATTTCTATTAAGCATCGCAAGATTTCTCTGCTTCACCATTAAAATGATATCTATTTACTCTGCACGTCCCAACTAGTAATCTATAAAATGATAAAATCATAACGTGATCCCAATCCCCGAAATTAAGGTTGCTTTCACGTGTACATCTATTATTTGTTACCAAGATCTAATCTAGGGTTTTCTATCGAGCGCTTCCTAGATTCAACCAGGATTTATGCCACCTAGGTCCAACCTAGGGATTATGCTACCTATTGAACACTTCTCGGATTTAGGGTTTATGCCACCTAGGACCACTAGGGATTATGCTACCTAACTAACAACACCCTTTTTCCATGTAATGACCTATTAATCGATCGGCTCCCTACGAGTCCTAGCTCGTTCATGTGTCTGTGTCATACGGCCCAATCATGAATTGTAGTCACCTGTGCTAGGTCCACCATAGGGTGTATCAAGCCCTAGGGTACCAACCACCAACACGAATCAAGAACGCACAGTGTAAACCTACCGGTGCCCAATGCCTGCTTTTTCAACTCCGGACTACATGCACGACCATAGTCCTCCTGAACCTACAATGGCGCACCAACTCAGCCGTCGTTCTGGTCGCTTACAATCAGCCCAGTAATCGTGCCCCACCCTGCCTAGTTCCAGGGTACCATGATACATCTAGTGGGTTACTACTGAAAAGGACCGCATAACTAGGGTTTCTGTCCAGCAGGTTAAGTGTTGTCATTTAAATTCGAGACTTAACCCCATCAGTCTAGCATGTCAAGTTGGTTAATGTTGTCGTTCAAGTTCGTGACTTAACCCGCTTACGTGTCATGTCCAATTGCCTAAGTGTTGTCGTTCAAGTTCATGACTTAGCCCTACGAATCATGTGTCAAGTTGGTTAAGTATTTTCAAGCGGTTCATGACTTAACCCTACCAAATCATCGTGTCCAATTGGTTAAGTATATTCAAGCGGTTCATGACTTAACCTTGTCAAATCATCATGTCCAATTGGTTAAGTATATTCAAGCGGTTCATGACTTAACCCTATCAAATCCGGTTCATGACTTAACCCTATCAAATCATCGTGTCCAATTGGTTAAGTATATTCAAGCGGTTCATGACTTAACCTGCCCACGTATCATGCTAAGTTGGTTAAGTGTCATTAGCCTAGCCACGTTACTTAACCTACCCATTCATATCATATTGGTTGAGCCTACATTTATAAGTTTTACATGTTCTTAACTCATACCAGTTAGGTCCACATTTACATGTCAAATTTCCATGTCATCCCACCTAACCCTCTAACCATAACCACGTATTATTATGGTTAGTATTCCTTAATTCATTCAATATGATGAACGAATCATGACCTCTCACATTAGACCGTGCATTTTGTGGCCACTGGATTTGCCGGGCGGTTCCGGGCAGATTTATACCACAAACTGGGTCTAACCTCGTGTCATAAATCGTTACGCCTACAATTTGGCCTTCGACCTCTCACATTAGACTGACACTTTGTGGCTACTAGATTTGTCGGGCGGTTCCGGGCAGATTTACACCACAAACTGAGTCTAACCTCGTGTCAAAGGTTCATTAATGGTCGTATTCCACCCAAAACCCCAATATCAGTTCATGTGTTTAACATATAGAAATGTTCATGATTCACGTTTTTGCCCCAAAACGTATTCCCAAATTATTATCATAATTCACTATAAGGTTATGCCAAGTTATTGCCTTTTATTTACAATACATGCCAACCACCCAAAACCCAACTTAGGCGCGTTCATATTAAACCTTTACCAAGTCATAAATTTTCATATATGTTTCGATTCCAAATTTCACATAATTAACATATGCCCAAGTTCTAGATTACATGTAAATTTTACATATGCCCAATTCGTCCAAATTTACATATGTTCAATTTATGTCATTTTATAGGTATGCCAATTTTATACTATTTTACCATATCAAGTTCTAGCCAAAATTACATGTATCAAGTTTCATACCCAATAAACCCAAATCATGATTCATGATGTAGTTATCCCAAACTATAATCTTTTTATGTCAGTTGCCCAATTTACATAGATCAAGATCCATGCCAAATTATATATATATATATATATATATATATATATATATATATATATATATATATCAAGATCCATATCAAATTATATATATCAAGATCCATGTCAATCCCCATTCTTGCAATTAGCATATAATGACAATACCCAAATATCAAGTTTCATGTTAATGGTAAATTATCCCCAAACATCCAATTTTCATATTATGCCTTTGATTCCACCAAACACATATATTCCACTAGGCAATATTCCAAAATTTCCCCCGTATACCCTCTCACGCATATCATAGTTTAGGCCTAGGTCCAACATTGACCTAGGTTCATCAAAAGAAAATAAATAGGGGAAGGTAGAATTTTGCATAAAAATAAGATCAGAGAGAAAAACATCATCACACGCATGAAGATTACAACTTGGTAATGAATCAAGAAAACCGATTTACAACAGGCTGAATAGATCATAAACAAGACATGGGAATAAAGATAGACAAGTCTCAAAACTCAAGATCCAAGAAGCAACAGAAATAGATCGATAAACATACTTAAATCCAATTTCACTTCATCACATGCCCATATTATATTTAAATATTTTAATCTGAAAATAACTAGAACTTACAGGGTATGGCTAACGAATTAAGAACTGAAATTGTCATAGAACGTTGTAGTAGTGTTGATTTATTGTTTGAACCATTGTTGAAGCTTTGTTCTTCGAATTGATTTGAGTTTGAATGTTTGTACTTCAATTTGGGGGCGGCGACCATGGTTCAAGAGGGAGTTCAGCAGCATAATTGTGTAAGAATGATTTGATATGAATTAGGTTAGGTCTAAGGGTGTTTTTATAGGTGTAGCAACTAGTTTAGGCCCTTAGATTAACCCTAGAATCAATCCGGACCGTCATAACACGTCTCAGGCTTCAAAAATGAGTTCTGGGTCAAAACAGGTCGACCAGGTCGACCAGTAGGGGGGGGGGAGGTCGACACTATGGTCAACCTGGGGGGTAGGTCGACCCTATGGTCGACCTGGGGGGGGGGGGGGGTAGGTCGACCTTATGGTCGACCCCTTGGTCCAGTCCTGCCTGAAAACTGCTGAAACTTGTACAGGCCATAACTTCTTCATCCGGACTCCGATTTTCGAAAAATCGGACTCTATTTCATGTAAAATTTCGAGACAAACGCAATGGAATAACCCGTTTCCCCTGATTCTGATTTTAAAATTTAATTCTGCCTTGATTTCTTGTTTTAATATGTTATAAAAATACGGGTTGTTACATTTTCCCCTCCTTAAAGGATTTCGTCCCCGAAATCTTCAAGTTAAGAAGAATGTGTCCTACCATCCAATCATCCATCTACTCAATCATCAATCACAGGCATCCATTGTCCTTAAGAGATTTCTAATGCTATATGAACATATGCAGAAAGTGTGTGTATATGTTCCTTATCTAATGCAAATGATCAGGCCTGATTGATCTTCTTATTGCAAAATATGTTTTAGTGCCATGAGTCCAACATGTATGCAAATAGTCCTAGTCACATAAACACTATATGTGTGCACAAACATCCATCCATATGCATCATCCATATGATAACACATCCAATTTCATCCATAAACAAGTATAAACACTCATGCATATGCAATATGGAAATGTGTCTGAGCCGATCTAGTGCCTAATGTGTGTTCATGCATCCACTAGCAACAACTAGAAACCACTTGCAACCATCAACCATAACATGTCTCAAACACATGTTTACATCCATTAGTTCCTACCTAAAGGTATAACGGAATGATAGAAGCAAGTAAAGAAAAACTTTGTACCCTAAACACCAGCCCAAAACCAATATATATGATTCTAGGAAACCAAGCATGATAAACTCCTTTTAGGTCGCAAGAAATCCCTTCCTAAAACTAACCTGTATCCTATAAAACCCAAAGAGTTTAGTCAACCCAACGGACACCCTCAAGCCCCAAAATGTATTACTAATAGACGAGTCATGCTCCCCATGGGGTTTCTAACAGAAATGGGATTGAGAATAGGACCGAGAGGATATACTTGAAAGATAGCATGCAAATAAGCTCTACATGAAAAGAGGGATCAAGTATATACTCTTAAAAAGAGATATGATGCGCGTATCTAGTCTTCAATCTTTGAAGTCGCATTTCCTTGAGCTTAACTCCATTATGCTTTGTCCGTCTTTAACTTCATAATTTCTTAATTCTTGTTTCCAAAATATGAGTTGTAACTCATTTCATTGTTGTCTCTCGTCCCATTTTTCCTTATCCTCCTTCTAGTATACTCGGCTCAAACATAACTGCATACTCATGGTTTCATGCAAGCTCTCCAAAATTCACTAGTGAATCCTGGATCTCGTTTATAGGGTATTCCACGTAGAAGGATTATCTCTTGCAAATAAACAGATGCCAATCATGTTGCCAAATGTACTTACTAAGGTGATTTCCTATAACTCATGCATAAGCGAAATGAACCATCCACCTTAGTGGAGAAACTACTCAGGATCAATAGATGTATCAAGAGATTCTAGGTAACTAAGCATGGCAGGACCCTAAGGGTTACACTAGACTTCGAGGGTATTACCGAGGCAAGTCAAGAGTCTAACTACCCTCTTTTCATACTCAAGAATGGTATCATTTCTGGATAACCACTCCATCCCTAGAAACAACCCATGGCCCAAAAACATAAGCATTACTTCTAAACTCAACACTTAGCATAGACATTCTCAAATCCAAACAAGTCATGAATAAATGAGCCGATTCCCTAACAGGTTTTGGGAATAAAATGGGATCCTCTACTACGCTAGTACTAAGGTGCAGAGACTCAACTATCGAAGTAGAATTAAAAGGATGCGATGTACCATAATCAAAAAGGGTACAAACAGGATAGGAAGATAAACTAGACTTTCCTACAGAAAAATTTCTACCTTCTTGTTCTGAGCCTCATTCGCCTTAACCACTCTTATCCCCTCTTATATAACGTGTTAACAGGTCTCTCGAGAACTACCTCCATCGCACAACAACCCTACAAAGCTTGAAATAAGATTAATCGCAGATGGAGCTAATGTGACTATAGATGGAGGAAAGAAATGAAAAGGGATTCAAATAAGGAAACAAAGGATAATGCTAATGGCCTTTGGGGAATAGCCTTTAAAATAAAACTTTTCTTGAAAAATGCTTCTTTGTAAATGGTTTTGAAAATAATTTCAAAAGGTTTTAAAAACTTTTGCCCAGTCTGGTAACCTCCTACTCTGATACCAAATGTAACAACCCACATCCGTTAAGGTCACTCACAATGGGAATGCCTTAATTTCAATGGAGCATTATGGGTACTGGAACAGAAATATTACAAGACAGACATATATAAAACAGCGGAAAGTAAAGTAGAAGTACTTCAAATCATTTATTAAATAGAATTGTTAACAATAAAAGCCCATCAACTTCCAATACCCAAATACATAGCTAAAATATCTGTCTTGCTCAAAAACAAAGAAGCATAAAAATAAATTGTGATATTCCCCAATAAAGCAAAGCAAGCCATAGCCAAGGGAAATCCAAGCCGTACATGAAAGAGCCTTGGAGCTTGGTAAGATCCGGACTAAGCTGTATTCCCACCCTACGAACCTGGGGGGGGGGGGGGGAAGGAAGAAAAAGAGGCGAAACAAACCGGGTCAATCATAAAGACTGAGTAAGTCCTAGTGGCTTTCAACATAAAAACAGGTAAAGATAACATGGCATGAATAAACTGAAAGTAAACATAAGCATGATGACAAGATAAGCTACAGGCACGATAACTAAGAATAACATCATAGGATTTCTGTCATGTATAACATTGCAAGGTTCCCATTCAAGATGAACTAAGTATAGTTTCGCAAGATTTCTATCAAGCATCGCAAGATTTCTCTGCTTCACCATTAAAATGATATCTATTTTCTCTGCACCACCTAACTAGTGTCCCAACTAGTAATCTATAAAATGATAAAATCATAACGTGATCCCAATCCCCGAAATTAAGGTTTGTTTCACGTGTACATCTATTATTTATTACCTAGATCTAATCTAGGGTTTTCTATCGAGCACTTCCTAGATTCAACCAGGATTTATGCCACCTAGGTCCAACCTAGGGATTATGCTACCTATTGAACACTTCTCGGATTTAGGGTTTATGCCACCTAGGACCACTAGGGATTATGCTACCTAACGAACAACACCCTTTTTCCACGTAATGATCTATTAATCGATCGGCTCCCTACAAGTCCTAGCTCGTTCATGTGTTTGTGTCATACGGCCCAATCACGAAATGTAGTCACCTGTGCTAGGTCCACCATTGGGTGTATCAAGCCCTAGGGTGCCAACCACCGACACGAATCAAGCACGCACAGTGTAAACCTACCGGTGCCCAATGCCTGCTTTTTCAACTCCGGACCACGTGCATGACCATAGTCCGCCTGAACCTACAATGGCGCACCAACTCAGCCGTCGTTCTGGTCGCTTACAATCAGCCCAGTAATCGTGCCCCACCCTGTAACACCCCACGTCCATTAATGTCACTCACAAAGGGAATGCATTAACTTCCATGGAGATTTTAAGTGAATATAGAACAGAAAAATTACAACAAGACATATAATAAGTAGTACTTGGAAATCTAAAACTTTATTTTATTGCAGCTGAAATTAAACATGTTTGTTACATCATAAAACCATAAATCAGAGTCAAGTACAATATCCATCTTGATAAAACAAAATACATAATCCCATTACATAAATAGCCATTAAAGAAGATAACAAGCTGGACTTTACTTCAACTGTCCAAGCTTTCCAAAAGAGAGAATAAGCAATCCGATCAAACTCCGCTAGAGCTGGGCCCACCCTGAGGACCTGGTGGGGGAAAAAGATAGAAATGGAGGGGGTCAGACATAAAGTCTGGCAAGTATGATAATTCTAACAATACTATTATCAAAATAATTAGACTAAGGCATAAGCTGGAAAACAAGGAAATGTCTATGAACTATTGGGTATGGAAGAGCGGATAAAGATAACGTTAAAGGCACACCTAACACTAACGAATAATTACTACACTGCACCACACCAGTCACCCTAAAGGTTGATCCCACTTGCTTCACTTAGAAATTATATAAATAGCTTCGTGTACCCCTAGCTGACTACATAGGTGCCGCCTGCCCCTATCTCCGCTAGGTGTACCCCACTACCCACTTGCTTCACTTAGAAATTTTATAAATAACTTCGTGTACCCCTAGCTGACTACATAGGTGCCGCCTGCCCCTATCTCCGCTAGGTGTACCCCACTACCCACTTGCGATCGGCTCCCTACTCGTAGATACCCGTGCTGGCCCCACAGTGGGGTGTATCACTCCCCTAAAGTGGCAACCCGATACAACTTGAGGATGCACAGCTTATATCTACACGATGCAACAACGTCTTACCTACCAGCCCGGGTCCACACACGCATATGAAACCCGTTGGACTTGCGTTGCCACCGCTAACCCGTTTGGCCTCTTATAGTCAAGCCCAGTATGCGTGTCCCGTCCTCGACTTGGGTCGAGCCCACAAAGATACGTTTGGGTTACTGGTTGAAATGGGCCCCCACAAGCTATCCACCTAAGCTTGTCCCCACTAGTATTTCCCACTTAACCCTCTTCTTAGTCATTTTCATTTACATGTGTGTTTGGTTAAGTCTTACTAATCGTATTTCAAATGCCACTAAAGGCACCCACTAGATTCCTCATGCCACCCAAGGCACCTACTTAACCCCCATGTCCCACTTCACATGTTTATCTGGTTAAGTATTTCTTAATTCATTCAGGCCATAACCTCATAAAGACCTCTCACATTAGACTGGCATTTATGGCAGCTGGATTCGCCGGGCGGGTCCGGGCAGTCTTACACCATAAAAGAGTCTAACCTTGTGTCTTTACAACTGTTATGCTGTAGTTTGGGCATAGGACCTCTCACATTGGGCTGACATTTGTGACTACTGGATTTGCCGGGCGGGTCCGTGCAGTTTTACGTCACAAACGAGTCCAACCTCGTGTCCTAAGCATTGATTAACACTTATAATCTTTTACCCCAGTTTTAAATATATCCCTATTCAAATCATTAATTAATTCCAATTTTAATGATGTCCATAATTGACTCAATTATGGCCATCCACTTATGGTATACAAAATCATATCAATTGCACCCCAATTTCTTAACATTAAATCCTTAATATTACGCCTACCCCACGTTATACGTTCGCTTATTCAACGCAAAATATACGTTAGACTCGAATAGTCTAACTCATAGCACAAAGATAAATTATCACAACATATAGACAAATAAAATAGATCTAATCATAAACGGGGTGAAACTTGCATGTGTGATAGATGTCCAACACCTAAACTTGCATAGGCAAAAACTACAACTTGCATAAAGCTACACATGTCATGGATCTAAAGGTGTCAACTTGTTTGGTAAAATGTCACAATTTACATAATATGATCATAATCCAAATTCATGTATAAACTTGCATATGTGTTTTATGCAACATAATGATGGTGTAAACTAGCATCTAACCCATAGAACTCACACATGTTATAACCAAATTTTAGATCTAAATAGATGTCATAGGATATGTGAGATTATACATACTAATCAATCTAAACTTGCATAGGTACATGTGATTTATCATGTGAATCATCATAGCCCCAAACATATATATAATCAACATCATGATTTGATCAAGTATAAGATAACTATAACATAAATAACATCATGGCTTTGTAACATCGCAACTTAGCAAAGAAACTTGCAACACATATAATATCATCATAGCATGATTTACAACATATAGGATATCATCATCACATAACATAGGATTTACAACATACATGATAGCATAAGGTTTACAACAACATATATGACAATTCACATCATTTTCTTATGATCCATATCACATCTTAATCTAATTAGTTTGCTAATAATCTTGTTAAGATCATCATACTCACAATTAGAAAAGAAAGAGAGTCTTGATTTGCTTTAGAGTTGAGTAGAATTAGAGTTTTGATTAGCTTCCTTCCTTCTTAGTTGGCGGCGGCTACACTGAGTTCCATGGCGATGGCATGACGGCGGCTATTCTATTTTTCATGTGAATTTAGAGTGAGAGACTACCTAGGTATATATAGAGTTTAGGATTTATATAGACCGTCAGATCAACTCAGAACTAACCTAAACCGTCAAATTAGCCAACTCAGCCCTAAAGACACATCAGCAGCTCAAGATTGGGCTCTACCAAAACCTGGCCGACTGGACCAGGTCGACACCCAGGTCGACTGCGCAGTTGACCTGGTCCCTGGGGTGTCGACTGCCCAGTCGACTCCCCAGTCGACCTTGGTGCTGGGCGGGAAATTTCCCGCCCAACCTGTTTGACTTTAAATTTTGAATTTTTAAATTTTCTGAAATCTGTTTTAAATTTTCGGAAACTTCCGATGGCCATATCTCCTTCATACGAAGTCCAAATCACGCAAACTCGGACTCTATTTCAACCAAAATTCCGAGACGAACAGAATGGCGCAACCCGTTTCCCACAATTCTCACGTCTGAGATTAGTTATTCTTTAATTTGTGAATATTAATATTAACAGAATTACGGGGTGTTACACACCCTGCCTAGTTCCAGGGTGCCATGATACATCTAGTGGGTTACTGCTGAAAAGGACCGCGTAACTAGGGTTTTCGTCCAGCTGGTTAAGTGTTGTCATTTAAATTCGAGACTTAACCCCATAAGTCTAACATGTCAAATTTGTTAAGTGTTGTCATTCAAGTTCGTGACTTAACCCGCCTACGTGTCATGTCAAATTGGCTAAGTGTTGTCGTTCAAGTTCATGACTTAGCCCTACGAATCATGTGTCAAGTTGGTTAAGTATGTTCAAGCGGTTCATGACTTAACCCTACCAAATCATCGTGTCCAATTGGTTAAGTATATTCAAGCGGTTCATGACTTAACCCTATTAAATCATCGTGTCTAATTGGTTAAGTATATTCAAGCGGTTCATGACTTAACCCTATCAAATCCGGTTCATGACTTAACCCTATCAAATCATCGTGTCCAATTGGTTTAGTATATTCAAGCGGTTCATGACTTAACCCGCCCATGTATCATGCTAAGTTGGTTAAGTGTCATTAGCCTAGCCACGTTACTTAACCCACCCATTCATATCATATTGGTAGAGCCTACATTTATAAGTTTTACATGTTCTTAACTCATACCGGTTAGGTCCACATTTACATGTCAAATTTCCATGTCATCCCACCTAACCCTCTAACCATAACCACGTCTTATTATGGTTAGTATTCCTTAATTCATTCATTATGACGAACGAATCATGACCTCTCACATTAGACCGTGCATTTTGTGGCCATTGGATTTGCCGGGCGGTTCCGGGCATATTTATACCACAAACTGGGTCTAACCTCGTGTCATAAATCGTTACGCCTACAATTTGGCCTTCGACCTCTCATATTAGACTGACACTTTGTGGCTACTGGATTTGCCAGGCGGTTCCGGGCAGATTAACACCACAAACTGAGTCTAACCTCGTGTCAAAGGTTCATTAATGGTCGTATTCCACCCAAAACCCCAATATCAGTTCATGTGTTTAACATATAGAAATGTTCATGATTCACGTTTTTGCCTCAAAACGTATTCCCAAATTATTATCATAATTCACTATAAGGTTATGCCAAGTTATAGCCTTTTATTTACAATACATGCCAACCACCCAAAACCCAACTTAGGCGCGTTCATATTAAACCTTTACCAAGTCATAAATTTTCATATATGTTTCTATTCCAAATTTCACATAATTAACATATGCCCAAGTTCTAGATTACATGTAAATTTTACATATGCCCAATTCGTACCAAATTTACATATGTTCAATTTATGTCGTTTTACATGTATGCCAATTTTATACCATTTTACCATATCAAGTTCTAGCCAAAATTACATGTATCAAGTTTCATACCCAATAAACCCAAATCATGATTCATGATGTAGTTATCCCAAACTATAATCTTTTTATGTCAGTTGCCCAATTTACATAGATCAAGATCCATGCCAAATTATATATATATATATATATATATATATATATATATATATAACAAGATCCATATCAAATTATATACATCAAGATCCATGTCAATCCCCATTCTTGCAATTACCATATAATGACAATACCCAAATATCAAGTTTCATGTTAATGGTAAATTATCCCAAAACATCCAATTTTCATATTATGCCTTCGATTCCACCAAACACATATATTCCACTGGGCAATATTCCAATATTTTCCCCGTATACCCTCGCACGCATATCGTAGTTTAGGCCTAGGTCCGAAATTGACCTAGGTTCATCAAAAGAAAATAAATAGGGGAAGGTAGAATTTTGCATAAAAATAAGATCAGAGAGAAAAACATCATCACAGGCATGAAGATTACAACTTGGTAATGAATCAAGAAAACTGATTTACAACAGGATGAATAGATCATAAACTAGACATGGGAATAAAGATAGACAAGTCTCAAAACTCAAGATCCAAGAAGCAATAGAAATAGATCGATAAACATACTTAAATCCAATTTCACTTCATCACATGCCCATATTATATTAAAATATTTTACTCTGAAAATAACTAGAACTTACAGGGCATGGCTAACGAATTAAGAACTGAAATTGTCATAGAACGTTGTAGTAGTGTTGATTTATTGTTTGAACCATTGTTGAAGCTTTGTTCTTCGAATTGATTTGAGTTTGAATGTTTGTACTTCAATTTGGGGGCGGCGGTCATGGTTCAAGAGGGAGTTCAGCAGCATAATGGTGTAAGAATGATTTGATATGAATTAGGTTAGGTCTAAGGGTGTTTTTATAGGTGTAGCAACTAGTTTAGGCCCTTAGATTAACCCTAGAATCAACCCGGACCGTCAAAACACGTCTCAGGCTTCAAAAATGAGTTCTGGGTCAAAACAGGCCGACCAGGTCGACCTATCGGGGGGAGGTCGACACTATGGTCAACCTGGGGGGTAGGTCGACCCTATGGTCAACCTAGAGGGGTAGGTCGACCCCATGGTCGACCCCCTGGTCCAGTCCTGCCTGAAAACTGCTAAAATTTGTACAGGCCATAACTTCTTCATCCGGACTCCGATTTTCGAAAACTCGGACTCTATTTCATGTAAAATTTCGAGATGAACGCAATTGCGTAACCCGTTTACCCTGATTCTGATTTTAAAATTTATTTCTGCCTTGATTTCTTGTTTTAATATGTTATAAAAATACGGGTTGTTACACTCTGTCTGTTTCTGTAGGGTACCTCTTTTTCTGTTGGGTGGTAACACCCGTCTATTTCTGCATGGTACCATCTGTTGGGGTGGTAAAGGCCTATTTACTAGTGTACACCTAATTCTACATTCTATTTACATAGGGATTAATCTGTTTCTGTTTTTGTACCTTCTGTTCGGGTAGTAAAGGCCCATTATTAGCATTCTATTTCTGTACCTTCTGTTGGGGCGGTAAAGACCCATTACTAGCATTCTCTTCTGTGGAAATTATTCTGTTCCCATTTCTGTTTAGTTTAGACATTGGTTATACTAGTATTAGTGCAGAGAAATGAAAAGTAATATTATTCTGTTTCTTCTGTTTAACCTAAGTACATCTGCTGCTCCTGTTACTGTTTTCTCTTATCCAGCTTATTTTCATGTCATAATTATTGTTATCTGTTCCTATGCTGAAAGTCAGTGGACTTGCCAGACTTTATGTCTGACCTTGCTTGTTTTCGCCCCTTTATCTTCCGTTTCCCCCACCCCAGATTTTCCAAGGAGGGAATACTTTAGCTTGATCCAAATTTCTTCTGCTTGAAGTGCGTAAAGTATGGCTTAACTTCTTATGGCATCTTCTGTGGGGATTATGATTTTAATGTTTTGTACTTGATGACTTTCTGAACAAGACTTATATTTATGAACTTGAGTTTTTGGTAAAGATGTAACCATACTGATTTCTGTTTTCCGCTGTAATAAAGTTATAATTTCTCAAGTATTGTTTATCTGTCTTGAAATTTTCTGTTCTGTTTACTAAAATGCTCCACCAAAGTTAAGGCATTCCCTTTGTGAGTGTCCTTAACGGTGTTGGGGTGTTACATACCTATACCGTCGGATCAAACTCCGATGATCGGAAATCAAGGCGGCAATCGATGAATGGTTGCGTGCGTAGGGTGAATACTGGAGCGAAGTAACAGTATGCAGATAGAAGAAATTGTGAACGAGGGAAGAAATATTGCCTAGGTTCGTAAATAAACCATAATTGACATAATTCCTTTATTATTAAGGGATTAATAATTAATTAAAAACGTTTTTCCTACGTTGTAGGAAGCTGCGTTCCTGGAAGAATATTTTGAACAGAAAAGGGAACGAAGTGTTACCGTCTGTAAACGTTATTAATTTACCTAATAATCAGATTAATTAAAACTTAATTGGTTTTTAATTTAATCCTATAACGAGAATATTTACAATTGGTGCAGTCTGAAAAAGGCAGCGAGGTGGTGAAGTCATGTATCATGTTGAAGGAAAAAACAGTGAGGAACGATGGAGACAAAAATATTTGTCGACCTATAAACTTATCATAAAAGTAATCAATGATATTTATATTATAATTAAGGATTTACTATTTCTAATATAACCTTCAACTTAAAATAATTATAACTTGTACCTGTGACATAAGAACATAACATAACAAGTTACATTGGGGCCGTAGCGATGAACATTGCATTGTGGAACTATTTTGGATAGAGTCAAACATAGCTGGAATTTCTAGTTAAATTAAATGCCTGTTTAATTTAACTAGAACTGAACCACTAAAGCGACAAATGAAATTCTGTAAGTTTATTCACGCAGTTGTCCTACTTATATTTTGCATAAGTCAGGTTTAATATTTGTGTGTTATGGTTATTTATTACTGAATATATGTAACAACCCTCATTCTACGCATCGGAGGATCGTAGAATATTTATTTCTTTCCCATATGAAGTCGTATGGTCATATAACTTTGGGAAACAACTATTTGACTCATTTCCCATGTTCATGATTTTTGTCGATTTTTAAATGACCGTTTTGCCCCTAGCCGATCTTGTTTTGGTCATAACTTTTGATTGGAAAGGAATTTTGACCTGAAACCACTTCCATTGGATTCGTTTGATGGTTTACCTTTTCGTAGAGTGGTCACATGTGAAAAACGGACTTACCGTTTGGGAGATATGGCTGAAATAAGGTTTGGAAGGTGAAAAACTGCTTAACCGGGCCAAATAGGGTGATTAGTGAATGGGCCCATAACCCATTTCGGGATTAGGGTTATGGGGAGGCTGAAAAGAGTTAGAGAATCATTCCATTTCAGTTTTCTAGCCTCCACTTATCTCCAAGAAACCCTAAAAATGGCCTCCAAACTCTAAATCACCTCCAAATCATCTTCTAATTAAGGATTAAGCTTAGCAACATCAAACCAAGGGAGATCTACACCAAATCAACATTGGAGCTGCTGTTTAGCATCGGGATTCGCATCAAATCAGAGATTTGCTTCAGATCTAAGTTTTGTTTGTGGCTAAGGTGAGTGATTTGCATAGTTCCTCACTAATTATGGCTAATTAAGGGTAATTAGTGTTAATTAGCGAATTTAAACATGATAAAATTCTGGAAAAATATTTATAAAATTCGAAATGATGTTTTAGACCTCTGATATGAATTTGGGTTAATTTGGTTAAGTTTTGCTAATCACATCATTAGTTTCACCTAAACTTGCTTAAGGGGAAATATGGGGTTTTGGGTATGTTTGATCCATTTTAACCTATCATATTGATGTTTTGATGTTTGTGGTTGATTACACATGTTGCTATGACTGTATGGTATGCTTTGTGATTGATTTCAATAGTTAGAATGGTCGAAAACGTCGTCGAATGACGTAAAACACTCGTTGGAAAAGTCTCAGGAAAAGTGCAGGTTTTGAACCGGATCGGATCGGATATGGGGCTCGGATCGGATATGGGGCTCGGATCGGATAAGTGTACGGGCAAGGACATCCGAATCGGATCGGACCTTAACACTTGAGAGGCTTGGCAAAAAGGAAGGCCATGTTGGTTAAGCTGGGGATCAGATCGACTTTAGGACGAAGGGTTTAGACCGGAGTATGGCGAAGGGATCGGATTAGAATAGGGAACGGGACCAGATGAGGCAACAGGAGCTGGAGCACGAACTGAATGGGAGATGGGAACCCGAACCGAACCGAAGTGGGACACCTGACCCGAACCAAGGCAACGTTGTGAATCCGAACTGAACCGTTATCAGAAGAAGACTACGAACCGAACCAACTCATGGTAGAGGACCCGACCCGAACCGATGACTAAAAGGGGAACCCGAACCGACCCGGTGATGACCAATAACCCGAGATGCAAAGGTAGTCCAAATGGAAGTTAGAGCTCAGGATCCAGTTGGGAACCAATGAGTTCACTTTATGGTTGGATTTTGCTGCGGGACGTGTACTAAGGAGTTGTCGACGTTCATAACTTCGATTCACCACTGAAAATGGATGATGGGCTACTTATCAGTGCAGTAGAGTCATTATGACTCGAGGGGCAAGGTGATTGTAGCAAGACTACGTTATCAGTGCAGCAGAGTCATTACGACTCGAGGGGCAAACTGATGCGTAGTAAGACTATGAGCCAGTGCAGTGGGGTCATTGTGACTCCATGGGGCAGAGTGGACATAGTAAAGGATTAGTGAGGCTATGAGCCAGTGCAGTGGGGTCATTGTGACTCCATGGGGCAAAGTGGACATAGTAAAGGATTAGTGGCTACGTTATTAGTGCAGTGAAGCCATTTATGACTTCATGGGGCAAAGTGATCGTAGCAAGGTATGTTGGGTGATCGAAGTGGTGAATATCGTATGCTTTATGCACTGAGTGAGAGATGTGAGGATGGTTGCTATGTTTGATTGTTTGCCATCACTATGACATACACACCCCCACCCCCGTTATCTTTACACCATTTGAAATGGCACCTTAGAGTGTTGTACAGTATGTAGTGCTAACTCTTTGGTTGCAGGTCCAGGTCCAGGTATGTTTTAGTCTACCTGTTATTGTTCTGTTTAGATGCTTATCGCTCATACCAGGCTTTATGTCTGACCCAGAGGTTTATGTCCCCTCTTATTACTCTGGGCGCTCACACGAGCAGACTAGAGACAGGTTAGCTGGTGATGCGCGAGTAGCTGATTCGGAGGCGAGCAAGAGGCTACCACGTATGATATATAGATATTCTCCCTGTTTCGTTGGTGGTCTCTACTTGGGCATTAGTAGTGTACCTCCTTTATCTTGCTTTTGCTTTTGAGACAGTTTGAAAAGTTGTAATAATGTTTTACTTTGGATCATAAGCTGTACTTGGATTTTCCGCTGCTATGTTAGTTGTTTCAGCTTATGCAATATCTCACCTGTTTTATGTCAAGTATGTTATTATTATATTTTGTTCTATGCGCTGTGAGACATTCTACAGGTTCCTTGTTAGTTCATTTCTCCTCTTTCCATTCCTTCTGACGAACCGTCCCGTGCTAACTGGACATGTGTATAGCGCACTCTTGGAGTAAATGTCGGTTGGTGCGGGGCGGGCCGTCACATTTGGTATCAGAGCTCTAGGTTGCGTAGTTAACCTAGGGAAAGACACTAGGGAGAGATAGTACGTATACGAGAGCGCGTATTTGTGATTACTTTGGTTTTCAAAAGCTATATGTATATACTATTAGTAGTATAAGAATGAAGTCACACTGCACTAGCACCACTATGGGGTCGTTAATCGTTTCCCTTTTTCAGATTGACGATGAGCCGATATGCTAGAGGTGCTGGTAGGGGAGCCAATAATGGGAATGCTGTTGACATGAGGGCGATGTTTACTGACCTCATGAGAGACATGCTTAGGGAGGTGCAAGGGGCAGTTCCCAATCCCAAAATAGATGGTGGTCCAGTAGTGCAGGCGCCTAGGGACGATTTTGCCAAGTTGTGCAAGGATTACACTAACCTTGGTGGGAAGCCGTTCCACGGAACGGAGTCGGCCACAGATGTTCAAGATTGGATGGATAACTGTGATCGTATCTTCGACGACTTGGGTCTTGAGGATGCGATGAAGAGAAGGCTAGCGTCTCGTCAGCTGCAAGGGCGAGCGATGAATTGGTGGAATGCCATTAGAACAGCTACTCCAGAGGATCAGGTTACTTGGGATCAGTTCAAGGCTCGCTTTAGCGAGAAGTTTATTCTGGCTGCCCAGAAGTCGCTGTTGTTTAAGAGATTCTTGGAACTCAAGCAGAATAGTAGGGCAGTCTCTGACTATATTGCTGAATTCGACACTTTGTCGAAGTATGGACTATCTCTTATCGATACTCCTGAGAAGAAGAACGAGAAGTTCATTACTGGTTTGGATGGATACTTGGGGGAAAGGCTTATCAATCACATCGATGAGACTTTTGAATCGATCATAGGGAAAGCTTTGAGATCAGAGAGTCTTTACCCTAAGCCAAAGACTGAGGTTGCATCTGCAGAAGGGCGGAAGCCGCAAGCAGGCGGTGGAGGCAAGAATAGCTATCAGAATAAGAGGAAGCAGAGCCAATCTAAGGATGGCCAGAAAAAGAACAAGAAAGAAGTTGAGTGCTTCAGTTGTGGTAAGAAGGGCCATTATGCTAAAGAATGTCGGGCCAAGCCAGCGGAAAGGAAGTGCTACAACTGTGGCCAAGTGGGACATCATAAGGATAAGTGTTCGCAACCTCTTAAGGATAAGCAGATTGTGAAAGCATATGCTATTGATGCTGTTCCTTCTTCGTCGAATGCCCCAACTGAGGCGGAGAAAGGAAAGAATGTTGTTATTCAAGGTATGCTTTCTATTTATGATGTAACAGTTCGAGTTTTGTTTGATACAGGGGCTTCCCGTTCCTTCATATCTAGTGACCTGGTAGATAGGTTGGGACTGGAACCCGAGATAGTCGATAGACCATTGGTTGTGACGAACCCGATTGGTGGTTCGACTAGCCTTAGTATGATTTGCCGAAATTTGGTCTTATCGAGTCATGGATGTATGTTTGTTTGTGATTGCTTTGTTTTGGGCTTTACTGGGTATGCCATTATATTGGGGGTCGATTGGCTCCAAAGATACGGGGTGGTGGTAGACTGTGAGGGCTTTTTGGTTACAGTTAGGGCGGATGATGGGCGGAGGGTAGTGTTTGGTAGTCTACCTAGTGATGGGGTAATGGCTAGTTTTATAAATTCCCTCGATATCCCGCAGGATGAGCTGTCAGATGTGCCCATGGTTGGCCAGTATCCGAACGTCTTCGAGGAGGTGACCAGGCTTCCACCACACCGAGAGATTGAGTTCCGTATTGATTTAGTGAAAGATGCCAGACCTATAGTGATGCCACTTCGTCGTATGGCACCAAGGGAGCAGCGAGAGCTCGGGGTGCAAGTCAGCAATCTTTTAAAGAAGGGATTTATTAGAAGAAGTGTCTCCGAGTGGGGAGCACCAGTTGTGTTTTCCACTAAGGCAGATGGTTCCCTTCGTTTGTGTGTGGACTATCGCGAGTTGAATAAGGTAACAAGGAAGAATAAGTATCCTCTACCACGGATAGATGATTTGTTTGATCAGCTGGAAGGAGCAAGAGTGTTCTCCCAGTTGGACCTCGTGACATGATTTCATCAGCTCCGAGTAGCGGAGGAGAGTGTTCCGAAAACGGCATTTAGGACGCCGTCTGGATTCTATGAGTGGTTGGTCATGCCATTTGGGTTGACCAATGCACCAACCTACTTTGTGGATCTTATTAATCAAGTATTCAGAGATCAGTTGAATAAGTTTGTTCTTGTGTTCTTAGGCGATATCCTTGTTTACTCGAGGACAGAGGAGGAACACAAGGGACACTTGAGGATAGTGATGGAGGTGTTGAGGAAACACCAATTGAAAGCGAAATTCTCTAAGTGTCACTTTTGGAGAAGGGAAGTGAGATTCTTGGGCCATGTTGTTTCAGAGAATGGTATTGCCGTGGACCCTGCGAAGGTGCCTACGTTACAGGATCGGCCTACACCCAAGAATGCAATAGATGTAAGAAGTTTTTTGGGGATAGCTGGATATTATCGTAAGTTTATCCAGGACTTCTCCAAGATAGCAGCACCATTGACTCAGTTGACTAAGAAGAATCAGTCCTTCGTCTGGGACGGAGTGTGTGAGAATGCATTCTGGAGTCAAAAAGAAAGGTTGACGCGTGCGCCAGTATTAGTCATTCCTAAAGGGAATGAAGAGATGACGGTATACACGGATGCTTGTGGTACCAGACTCGGTGCTGTATTGATGCAAGGAGGTAGGGTTGTAGCTTATGCTAGTCGGCAACTAAACCCGCATGAGAAGAAGTATCCTACCCATGATTTGGAATTGGCAGCGATCGTGTTTGCGCTGAAGATGTGGAGACATTATCTCTTGGGAGAAAGATTTGAGTTGTTTACCGATCATAAATCGTTAAAGTATCTCTTCTCTCAGAAAGATCTGAATCTCCGTCAGCGGATATGGTTAGAGTTCTTAGCTTCGTATGACTTTGATATCACATACACACCTGGGAAATGTAATGCGGTTGCCGATGCCTTGAGTAGGATACATGCCAGTTTAGGGGCTATGTTTCTTGAATGGAAGCAACTGGAGTATATCGCGGGGTTTGATTTCAGACCAAAGTGCGAATTGGATCCAGAAATGCTAGCAAGTTTGGCGATCAGACCCACTTTGATAGAGCGGATTGATTCCAGTCAGAGGGACGATCCTAATCTATTGGAAATCATATCCAAGTTAGAGATGGACATCGACGGTGAGGAGATGAATTTGTATGGGCTTGATCGAGATGGATGGCTTAGAAAGAATGGAAGACTAGTTGTACCCAACGTGAATGGTTTGAGAGATGAAGTGCTTAGAGAATGTCATCACTCAAAACTGACTGTACATCCCGGTGGTAATAAGATGTATCGAGACATGAAGCAGACTTACTACTGGGAAGGGATGATAAGAGACGTTGGGAAGTTTATATCCAAATGCATGAATTGCCAGCTAGTTAAAGCCGAGCAAAAGAAGCCTAGTGGGTTGTTGCAACCATTAGAAATTCCCGAATGGAAATGGGAGCAAGTCTCGATGGATTTCATCGATGGTTTACGGAGGACTAGATCGGGATATGATAGCATTTGGGTAATTGTGGATTGATTGACTAAGAGTGCAAGATTTATACCAGTCAAATCGACCAGAACGACAGCTAAGTTAGCAGAATTGTATATGAAGTGGGTAGTGAGATTTCATGGAGTACCTAAAAGCATTGTGAGTAACCGGGACCCGTTGTTCACTAGTGGGTTTTGGAAAGGCTTACAAGAGGCTCTAGGGTCAGAATTACATCTCAGTACTGCATATCATCCTCAGACCGACGGTCAGATGGAGAGGGTGAATCGTATATTGGAAGATCTCTTGAGAGCATGTATATTGGATTTTGATGGATCATGGGATGACCATTTACATCTAGTAGAGTTTGCATATAATAATAGCTACCAATCCAGTATCGGTATGGCTCCATATGAAGCTTTGTACGGAAGACCGTGCAACTCACCATCATGTTGGATAGAGACTGGCGAGAAGTTCATGCTTGGACTAGATGTGGTGAGGGAAACCTCAGATAAGATTAAGACCATTCAACAACGAATGAAGGCTGCCCAAGATAGGCAGAAAAGTTATGCTGATAAAAGGAGAAGAGACTTAAAATTATCCGTTGGTGACTTGGTGTTCGTCAAGATTTCTCCGTTGAAGAGCGTGATACGATTTGGCAGGAGAGGCAAGTTGGCACCAAGATTTGTTGGCCCATTCCCAGTTCTCGAACAAATTGGGAATTTGGCGTATAGAGTTGACTTACCAGAGAAGATGGTGGGAGTTCACAACGTATTTCATGTTTCCCAGTTAAGGAAGTTTGTGCACGACCCCGATATGACTATTTCACCTGATCAGTTAGAGGACTTCGAAGTAGAACCCGAGGCGGTTGGGAACCGCAAGCCGATCCGTATTGTCGAGCACGATACGAAGCAACTTCGAAGGAAGGCGGTGAAGCTAGTCAAGGTTTAGTGGGGCGAGGACGAGAATGATTGTACTTGGGAGACAGAAGAGAGCATTAGAAAGACGTACCCAGAACTCTTTGCGTGGTAAGATTTACTTTGTGATTTAGTTATTCCGCATGCTAGGATAGACTTGTTTTGATTGTTTTGCATGTTTGATTGCTGTTTTATGGTTGATAGGCGTGCGGGACCCTTTGTGTGTTTTGGTTAGGGAATTTCGGGGGCGAAATTTCTTAAGGGGGGGGGGGGAATGTAACAACCCGCATTCTACGCATCGGAGGATCGTAGAATATTTATTTCTTTCCCATATGAAGTCATATGGTCATATAACTTTGGGAAACAACCATTTGACTCATTTCCCATGTTCACGATTTTTGTCGATTTTTAAATGACCGTTTTGCCCCTAGCTGATCTTGTTTTGGCCATAACTTTTGATTGGAAAGGAATTTTGACCTGAAACCACATCCATTAGATTCGTTTGATGGTTTACCTTTCCGTAGACTGGTCAAATGTGAAAAACGGACTTACCGTTTGGGAGATATGGATGAAATAAGGTTTGGAAGGTGAAAAACTGCTTAACCGGGCCAAATAGGGTGATTAGTGAATGGGCCCATAACCCATTTCAGGATTAGGGTTATGGGGAGGCTGAAAAGAGTTAGAGAATCATTCCATTTCAGTTTTCTAGCCTCCACTTATCTCCAAGAAACCCTAAAAATGGCCTCCAAACTCTAAATCACCTCCAAATCATCTTCTAATTAAGGATTAAGCTTAGCAACATCAAACCAAGAGAGATCTACACCAAATCAACATTGGAGCTGCTGTTTAGCATCGGTATTCGCATCAAATCAGAGATTTGCTTCATATCTAAGTTTTGTTTGTGGCTAAGGTGAGTGATTTGCATAGTTCCTCACTAATTATGGCTAATTAAGGGTAATTAGTGTTAATTAGCGAATTTAAACATGATAAAATTCTGGAAAAATATTTATAAAATTCGAAATGATGTTTTAGACCTCTGATATCAATTTGGGTTAATTTGGTTAAGTTTTGCTAATCACATCATTAGTTTCACCTAAACATGCTTAAGGGGAAATATGGGGTTTTGGGTATGTTTGATCCATTTTAACCTATTATATTGATGTTTTGATGTTTGTGGTTGATTACACATGTTGCTATGACTGTATGGTATGCTTTGTGATTGATTTCAATAGTTAGAATGGTCGAAAACGCCGTCGAATGACGTAAAACACTCGCTGGAAAAGTCTCAGGAAAAGTGCAGGTTTTGAACCGGATCAGATATGGGGCTCGGATCGGATAAGTGGACGGGCAAGGACATCCGAATCGGATCAGACCTTAACACTTGAGAGGCTTGGCAAAAAGGAAGGCCATGTTGGTTAAGCTGGGGATCGGATCGACTTAAGGACGAAGGGTTCGGACCGGAGTATGGCGAAGGGATCGGATTAGAATAGGGAACGGGACCAGACGAGGCAACAGGAGCTGGAGCACGAACTGAATGGGAGATGGCAACCCGAACCGAACCGAAGTGGGACACCCGACCCGAACCAAGGCGACGTTGTGAATCTGAACCGAACCGTTACCAGAAGAAGACCACGAACCGAACCAACTCACGGTAGAGGACCCGACCCGAACCGATGACTAGAAGGGGAACCCGAACCGACTCGGTGATGACCAATAACCCGAGATGCAAAGGTAGTCCAAATGGAAGTTAGAGCTCAGGATCCAGTTGGGAACCAATGAGTTCACTTTATGGTTGGATTTTGCTGCGTGACATGTGCTAAGGAGTTGTCGACGTTCATAACTTCGATTCACCACTGAAAATGGATGATGGGCTACTTATCAGTGCAGTAGAGTCATTATGACTCGAGGGGTAAGGTGATGGTAGCAAGACTACGTTATCAGTGCAGCAGAGTCATTACGACTCGAGGGGCAAAGTGATGCGTAGTAAGACTATGAGCCAGTGCAGTGGGGTCATTGTGACTCCATGGGGCAGAGTGGACATAGTAAAGGATTAGTGAGGCTATGAGCCAGTGCAGTGGGGTCATTGTGACTCCATGGGGGCAAAGTGGACATAGTAAAGGATTATTGGCTACGTTATCAGTGCAGTGAAGCTATTTATGACTTCATGGGGGCAAAGTGATCATAGCAAGGTATGTTGGGTGATCGAAGTGGTGAATATCGTATGCTTTATGCACTGAGTGAGAGATGTGAGGATGGTTGCTATGTTTGATTGTTTGCCATCACTATGACATACACACCCCCACCCCCGTTATCTTTACACCATTTGAAATGGCACCTTAGAGTGTTGTACAGTATGTAGTGCTAACTCTTTGGTTGCAGGTCCAGGTTCAGGTATGTTTTAGTCTACCTGTTATTGTTCTGTTTAGATGCTTATCGCTCATACCAGGCTTTATGTCTGACGCAGAGTTTTATGTCTCCTCTTATTACTCTGGGTGCTCACACGAGCAGATTACAGACAGGTTAGCTGGTGATGCGTGAGTAGCTGATTCGGAGGCGAGCAGGAGGCTTCCACGTGTGATATACATATATTATCCCTGTGTCGTTGGTGGTCGCTACTTGGGCATTAGTAGTGTACCTCCTTTATCTTGCTTTTGCTTTTGAGATAGTTTGAAAAGTTGTAATAATGTTTTACTTTGGATCATAAGCTGTACTTGGATTTTCCGCTGCAATGTTAGTTGTTTCAGCTTATGCACTGTCTCACCTGTTTTATGTCAAGTATGTTATTATTATATTTTGTTCTATGCGCTGTGAGACATTCTACAGGTTCCTTGTTAGTTCATTTCTCCTCTTTCCTTTCCTTCTGACGAACCGTCCCGTGCTAACTGGACAAGTGTACAGCGCACTCTTGGAGTAAATGTCGGTTGGTGCGGGGCGGGCCGTCACAATATATATATATATATATATATATATATATATATATATATATCGACTGAACTGATTAAATTAAACGTTCGTTTAATTTAATTGAAAATCCAATCGTTATTTTGATGATTATTTCGTACTGAGGTAACTCACCTTGTTGGTCACGTTTATAATTATACAAACGTATTAAAATGGATGTTTGTATTGTTGTTATTGGTTGATTATTGAAATTATATCAGTATAATGAATTGGAATGATTATTTTAAAGTAATCTATTTGGATGCAAATAGGTTGGAGGGATCCAACTGGATTCCTCACATAAATTATATGTTATTATTTCATCTTATTTATATACATGAATTGTTTACCTAAATAATGTTATATACTGATTTGATGTTGATTTTTGAATTGAAAATTCAACGATCATTGTATTTTTAATCAATAAACAGCATTAATCAACTAGTTGGCAGTAAATGCCTTAAAACTCGTATTTTTAGACATTGGTTGCTAGGCAAATTAACGCAGTTGAAGTTATAAAATTTATTTTATAACTGAAGTGAAGTTTTAAAAATATATTTCTTATAAAAATAGAAGATTTATTTATAAATTAATATTTTATTTTAAATAATTTATTTTGACGATTAATAAGTTTATGGACAATAAATTTAGAAGTTACCTAAGAGTTAATAAATTTTGGAACAACTGTTTTGAGAAAACAATTGAGCAATGATTTTAAATTAATTCTATTATTAATTAATTTAAGAAGAGATTAATGGAAATCAATTATTAAGTTAATTGATGTTTACTAGTTGATTGAGTCAGCTATGTTAACTGAAATTGTTTATTAAAATTGTTTTAATAGTTTTGACAATTAATTGCCTAAACCTGACGATTCTTTATAAAATTTATTAATTGTATTTAGGGATAATTGTTGAGTAATTTATCATTATAAAATAATTATTATTATTTCAACTAAGCTTTAGTTGGTTAATGATAAAGTAAATCACTTTACTTCAATTAATGTTAAAGATTGATTATAATAATAATAATCAAGATAATCCACTTTTTAACTTCATTTAAGAATTAATGAAGTGGTAATGAGATTTTTAGTTTAAATCGGATTAAGGAATTATATAAGAAGATTTTATAAATAAAATCCGAGTTTTATAAAAAAAAATATGGAAAAAGATTAAATTAAGGCGAGATTTTAAATGAGTGTTTTACTTAAAGGTGGAATTTGGTAAGCCATTGAAAGAAGATTTCAAATGTAAGAATGGTTTATAAACCATATTTGAAATCAAATAGTAAATCAATTTTTTTTATTGGTTTATATTAGTTTGAAGTTATAAACTATTATCTATCTAAAGATAAGAACGTTATCGATCTAGGTCTAAAAGGTAATTAAAATACTCTAACTTGAACGATTTCACTAATTATTGAGAGATAGTATCAGTTTGTAATGGTATAAGAAGTAAAAAGGGAATTTTGTGAATATTTATAAAATATTTCCTAAGTAAAGAAAACAATAGATATTTTGAGAATATATATTTTCAAAATAAAGGAAATATAAAAGGATTTGAATAAAGGAAGATATGGTGAAATATAACGATGCTTCGAGGTTAAGAAAGATAAAGAGATGAATTTTGGAAAATGATTTGATTTAAAAAAGAAAGAAAGAGGTGATTATTGTTATTAAGTAATGAAAACTACAGAGATTTTTTGAGATAAGCTATATAATCGATTTCAAATCGATAAAATGGTTTAAGTGAATGAATAATTTTAAATGAAAGGGACTTGAGATGCTAAGTACCAATCTATACTATCTGAGTTGATATTTAAAATGCCGACTACCAATGAATATTGATTGGACCTTTTGACGAGTTAGTTCGAAGAGACCGGGATGGGAACTAGACCCAAAAGCACTTCAAACAACTGCATGTTCGAATATAATCGGCATAAATAATTATAAAGATGGGAGTATTAAAGACCGTGGATCTTCTTGAGCGGAAGAATTACTCGTTGAATTTATCTGACTTGCAACCAGAGCTGTTTCGATAGTGATTCTGTCGTGATTGAAATCTTCAGATTGCAAGGACTTCTTGCTACTGATCTTTGGGGTGATTCCTATATAGGATGCAGTAGGAGGGTGCCTTCGGTTCATCCTGTTTCTGAATGACTTGTATGGACGAATGTCTAATAAAGTATTCCCCTAAGAGTCACATACATTAATTTTTACAAATATACTAAGTTCGTTAGCGGAGAAGGTAATGTCTCTTAGCTTAACACCCAGAGTGTATTTGTGGATGTCAATTACTAATTTGACGGATCTGATGATGTGGCATTCAAATATATTGAGATGTTCTCTGAAAAAGTAATCGTGACCTCAAGCCTCACCAACCGGGAATTGACAAAAAATCGGGCAGGCAAAATGGCTAAGTGGGCCCTTCCCAACTAGGGTGTATTATCACCATCTTGAGAAATTTCTATTTGTTCTTCTTTCGTTTATGTATCTTCTAGGAATTACGGTGTCACGACAAAAAGCCATAGGGTGACAATATATTCGGTACACTTAAGTTGAATGAGTGGTCGGTCATGTGTGGCCGGATTGGAAGATGTTCTTGTTGAACCCTAGTGCATTGCTCTCTAAAGGTGCACTTTCGGAAGGTGGTCTCATACCTTGTAATAATTGGAAACCCATTTTCCAATAAGAGCATGCGGTTTTTGATTATATACTATATATATGTGTAGCATGAGATGCAAGCGTTCTGGTAGATGGTTATTTATTTGAGGTTTGATAGACACTATTATAATATCATTGGATTTTAATATATCAAGATGTTTTGGGGTATCGTAAGGTAAAAACCGCCAGTGTTTATGTGTGGGCTAGTCTTACAACTATACTTTTTCTTTAAAAGGATTTTATAAAGTTATGCAAGTTGGATGTTACTTAAACTTAGTGAGTTAGTTTGTTCACCAGACTGATCCATAATGCTTGCAATGCTCAGGTCAGATCGAGTTACACAGGTTCGGGTTAGTATGTTACGAATTCCAGGAGACATGCTGGAGGGGTCCAGACGTATTATTATCTATTCCTTTGTGTATTATGTGTGAGGACAGATCATTATATCTATCCAAACGTATTGATTGACTGTTGTACTCTGATGATTGTAAGTATTGTTTCAGACTCTCAAATAAAATTTATTTTCATATTGTATTTTATTTCATTGTGATGTGAGACTCTGTGATGTGTTGTGTTCTTCTTCTTCTTTTATTCTAAAATTTCTTTCTCTCTTTCTCTTAATTTCTTTCTATTAAGTATCTGATTTTCGTGCGATTTGGGTTGGACGTGGGTTGTAATTGTCAACTCAAAGGCTACAAAAAAGTCGGTATGTTTTTTGGTAAGGCTGATCGGTTTTTATAATGATCCGTAACACTATTTTAATAAAAAAAGAAGAGAAAAGGTACAAAGTACATAAGATTGTTCCCACGAAAGGGATACCATGTTGAAAATACAACACATACTTAGCCAAGTACCGTCTTAAAGTAACATATTGTACTGACTTGCTAGGATCTTAGTGATTAACCTTTGTAACACATGTGCACTATAAGCCTCACAAGGCTCTAACCTTTCTCATGTTGAGATCGCATAATTTATTTCTTCCTTCTATATGTAACAAGGGTTTTAACTGTATCGGCATTTGAAGAAGAGGCAACCTGAGTAGAGGAGTCAACCAAAGGAAGAGGTGGAACCCTGTATGCCGGTGGGGAGCACGATACGCATAGGGGTTGCTCTTAATCACAATAGTACTGTCACTTTTAGGACTTTAGGCATTCAAGAAACTAGGTTTGAATGGGATAGGGGAGAGTTTCTTACCATTGTTCATGATAGTAGTAGCAGGGTTAGAAACTGCTTTTTTGCTTCCCTTTACCGTTCGCATCTGCATTTGAGTTAGTTCACTTGGGTGGTTGATTTTTTTATTAAAGTCTCAAAGAAAAAACTTTTGTGGACGTAGTCTTCTCCAGTCACTAGGCCAGACTTTAGTACCCCGCAAATCCTACTATTTGAGCTGACTAAATACACCACACGTCCAACCTAAATTGCACAGAAATACGAATCATTATGAAATAAAGAAGAAAAGATATAAGAAGAACAGAAACAACAACACAGAATCTCACATCGCAGCGAGATTAAAATATAATATATATATAACAACTTTTCGAATACAAAGTTTTAACTATCTAACATGTCATTATCAGAGTACAACACTTACAACACAGTGGAATTAATAATAACCAAATAACGCTGAAGCCTCCTGCTCCAAGCTCCTTTAGATAAATTTGTAAAATCCTGAACTACTTGACTGCCCATACAAATTTAGGCACCTAGTAGTTTAGGGAAAACAAAGAAAAACAAACTCTGGGTCGGTCATGGGACTGGTATGAGTAAACAATTTAAAACAGTTTGAGAAAATAACCGATATCTCATAAGACCATGCCATATAACATGGAACTAGTTTTTTTCCTTATGAGAATCCCAAGTACACTTGATTTAACTTTCAAAAATCCTTTTGAAAGAAACGATAATTTTTATATCAAAACTCTTTTGATATTATTATAGTGTCTATCAAATAAATAACAATCTAGTGGAACGTTTGCATCTCACGCTCCACATAATAATATACAATCAATTGGGTAATGAATTTCCAACTATGACAAGGTATCGAACCACCTTCCGATAGTGTATTTCTAGAGTAAAATACACTGTGTTCACCAAGAACATCTTGCAACTCGGCCACACATGACCGACCGCTCATTTCTCTTGAGTGTATCGAATGTATATCACCAACGGTTGGGATCAGCAACTGTTTTTCTGAATGGGACAAAATCAAATTGAATAAAGAAGGAAATAAAATTTCTCTAGATAGGTGATAATACACCCTAATTGGGAGCTACCCATTTAGCCATGCTGCTTGTTCGATTTTTGTCATTTCCCGGTTATTGAGGTCTGAGGCTACGATTACTTACCATTCATTGATAGCACAATCACTTTGAATGCCACTTTGTCAGAACCTTTAATCATTAATTGATTTGCACAAATATATTATGGATATTATGCTAAGAGAATAAATTCTCTACCACCATATATATTTATACAGACCAACATATGCGATCACTGGAAATACTCTGTCAGACACTCGTCCATACAATTTCGTTCTAGGACTGAACGAAATCGGAGGCACAATTTCCATTAATCCATCTTAGGCAACTTTTACCTAGGATTAACATAAAAATCCATTGCACTTTACTCCGTCTTCGATTATCTTCATATAATCTGATTCGCATCGCTACTGCCAATACGGAGTGGTTCTCGGATAATAATCCAACCGGCTCTCCATATTGACAACGATATTGGCAAATAATTCTATAATCACTTATTTAACTATCAAAGAAAAACAAACATTCATCCAAAGCACCAAACAATCACTGGGCCCTTTAATTAATATTTCATTAATTATATCACTTCTCCATTTCCTTATCAATATTTATTAATCCAATATTTTCAACAATCATCTTGGCCTTTTACGCTATTGGGAAAATATTTTCATATATCACCTTATTTTATTTTCTATACTTAGAAAATATCTTCTATTTATAATTGAAAAACATTCTAATTATTTCTCCTTTTCACGACCATTTATTTCTACACTCAGGAAATATTTATTATTATATTTCCAAAATTCCACTTACTTGGGTATAAACGACAATAATAATTTATTATTATTAAATTTATTTTGAGATTAAATATATATTTTATCGATATTATTTAGGCCTTACGAATAGACATTTTTCAAACGATCTATGTTTTGACAAAATGAATTTATTTAAAACCGTAATAGCTAATTATTGTAAGTTTTCAATTTAGGGGCCAATCGAAGTTGTTTTGTGAGCGTCCGATATTTAAGCGTGAACCGATAAATAAATTAAAATCAAAATAAAGCTATTTTTTTTTAAAACGAAGTCAGATTTCGACCAAACGAGTTTTATTGGGTCCATAATGTCAAGATACAACAGTGTGTCTATTTTCGTCGCATTTGGAGATCGTGTGCGGCTGTATGAATATTAAATGTTAATGTCATATAATATCAATTCAACTATTAATGAAATAATAAAAAGAAAATAATAATAATAAATCACTTTACTTGGCAACCACACTTCCTAGTTTCCTTCCAACCTATGTAACCGCGATTCCTAAGGTATCTTCTCCAATATAAATCGTGCCTACCCTTCATTTTTCTTCTTGCTAAAAGAAACAAAACTTCCTATACTAAAAAATTCTATCTACAAATTTATTCAGTTTTAGGTCTGCTGGCTAACTAAGAAAGTGTAGAGGGGTCGATGGGGATCCATGCCTAAATTTTGCGGGTCGTCCGTCAACGTTGGCGACAACGGTTTGAGTAGATCTGAAAATAAGACAGTTTTTAGTCTTAGATTTTTCACAGCAAATGGGTCGGTTTTTGGGTCGAGGTCCCAGCAGGAAATTGGTTGAGGACACATGTGAGGTCAGCTCGATGGTGGTGGCGAAACCTCTGGTGGTCGTAGGTGGTGGCTTGAGGTGTTTAAAGTCACGATTTTCAGTTTTTGGGTGGTGTTAGAATCTTGATTTTTTTAGGGTGATTGGTTGCGAATGGGATCTGGAGGCCTAAAGGAGAAATGGGTGTTGGAGAGAGTTGGATCGAATGATAGGAGAGCGGTGGAATGCGGTGGTCAGTGGCGTCTCAAGGGGAGGACAACCGGGATTTGGCGAGTTTCGTATTTTGGTTGATTAGGGGACCCACAATGGGATGGATGCGGTAAACCTGGACGGCGATGGGAGCCAAGAGAACGACAGTCAGGGTGGCATCGAACTCGAGGGTTCTGGCATTGACAAGTGATCAACGACGATGGTTTTATGAGGAACAAGTGTCCGTGTTTTGCAAATTTGGGCATCGCATTTTTAAACAGTGTAGGGAAGGTGATTGACAACCCTAATTTATAACTAATCTAGTAATTAGCGTGGTTATAACCTTGTGATTAGTATTTAATAATATTTAATCAGGGTATTAAAAATTTGAGTTGAATCTTATAACTTGTAATATCCGTAACTAATTCGTTCGTGAACCGTTTTTGACGAAACATGTGTATTTTTTGATTAAATTAAATGCTTGTTTAATTTAATAAAAAAATCGTTTTACCGATGAATAAACTCAAGGTGAGTATAACTCACTCAGTTTGTCGCATTTATATTTCATATAAATCGTGTTTAATATTTGTGTGCTATGTTTACAAATTGTTGAATGATTTGATGATTGTTTGGATGTTTGTTGTATACTTTTATATATATATTGTTTAAATTACATGTTTGTTTAATTTAAAAAAATAAATCGTTATTTTAACAATTATTTCAATTGAGGTAACTTATCTTGTTCGTTACATTTATAATAATATAAATGTGTTTATACTAAAAATTGGATGCTTGAATTGTCGTTATTAGTTGACCGTTACCAGTTAAAATAATTTTCATGATATTATATTGTCATATTTAAATGGATGATTTTATTTGAGGTAGCCTATTTAGATGCATGTCATAATAGGTTGGAGGGATCCAACTGGATTCATCAACCGTAGTTGTTAAATTATATGTATATTATAATACATGTTGAATACTGAATCTGCGATGTAGAAAATAATAGGTTGGAGGGATCCAACTGGATTCCTCATCGATATTGATAACGTTTATCAATATGATTGGATATGTTTGATTCAATGTGAAAATTAATTGATATTTCACAGGTTCGGTACTTTAGCAAACATTTGCCTCTATAGTACCGTCGACATGAAATAAAAGATTTATAGAATCAATTTTAAGTCGGCTTTGAAATATTTTCAAAACCACATATGAATTATAATACGATGTGTGTTTTCAAAATAAACAAATATTTATTAAATATTATAAGTAATTATAGAATGATTTTATAAAGCAAATTCTTATGTTTTATAAGCAGTGAGCAGAAACTAACCTCAAGGTTAAGCGATAGACTAATTATTTCCAAGAAATGATTAAATGAGATTATTTAAATTAATTATATTATTAATTAATTTAAAGGAAGGACTAATTGGAATTTGATTAATGAGTTAATCATGTTGAGTTGACTGAGTCAACGACTTTAATGGAAATTGATTATCAAATTAGTTTGTTGTTAATTAATCGAAATATTTACTGATGAAGTACATCATTTTTATTTTTAAAAATATTGAGATTGATTATTATTTATAATAACAATCAAAGTGAAAATCTTGAGAAATAAAATTCATTAATGGAGGTTTATGAAGTTATAAGGCTATGTTTATTGTTAAATGTATTTTCAAGCAAATTTATATTAATAGCAATATAAATTAACTCTAAATTGAAGTTTTAAATCGAATTCTTATTAAAATTCTATTTAATTGGATTTATAAAGATAAGTTGAACGAAGTTATGAAAACTAAGTTTTATTGAATGGGTTGTAAATAATTTCAATTATTGACACGAGTTATTAAATTTATAAACTTTAAAATGGTCTATGAATGTAATAGAAGCTTAGAAGTATGAAGTTATGAAATGGAAATGGAAACAAAAAACCAAATTTAATTAATGTGGTTAAGAGAATTAAGTTATAAGGATACGATTTAAAATCGCACATTTTAGGAAAGAGATGAGTTTTATTAAGATATAACCAAAATAGGTTTGAAGTAAGTTTATAAGAAGTTTTTATAAAGGATTCTATTTATAGTAGAATCGAGGCTTATATATAATGTTTTTAAAAATGTACTAAGTATGTAAAAGAATTTGATGTAATTTTTAGGAATTGGAACCTGTTATATGTTGGTTGAGTTGATTAATTTTTGAGGTGTCAATCTGATGTTGGTTTTGGCCTTCGGGGTTGTATACTTAGAGATTTATTCACTTACCAATTTACAATGAGAAGTTAATAAAGTATAAGTGAAATGATAATTGAGTATACTTATATTAAATAAGAAGTAAAAAAGCTATATTTCAAATATTGGAAGATATGGAAGATATAATTAACGATTGGTTAATTAATGAGGCTAGATGATGCTGGGTATTTAATCAACGAATTTGTTTATTTTTATGGATGTCTGGACGTTTATTTGATAGTTAAATAACCGACTATCAAATCTTGTCTATACGATTGTTGGTAAGGAAAGACGGGAATTGAATTTATATTCTAAAACCGCTCCGAACTAGCGAATACATTATTGTGGAAGATGTTGAACGAGATGGAGCAATTGAAGACTATGGATCTTCATAAAACGGAAGAACTACGTAAATTCTCTGTTTGATCCCTAGAGATAAACTATGGTTCTATCAAGGTTGAAATCTACGGATTGCAAGGACTACTCGCTATTGATCCATAGGGTGATTCCTAGGATGTGGTAGGAGGGTGCCTTCGGTTTTTCCAATCTCAGGATAACTTGTATGGACGGGTGTCCGACAGAGTATTTCCAAAGAGGTCACATACATTGATTTTTACAAACATAATTCTGTTTGGTGGCAGGGAAGACACCTTCTTTTATCTTAACACCTTGGGTATTTTTGTGGACGTTAGTTAGTGATTTTCTGGAGGATCTAACGATGTGGTATTCAAAGTGAATGGTGGCCAGATGTTCTAAAAAGGAAATTATAACCTTAAGCCTCATCAACCGGGAAATGGTTTAAAATCAGGTTGGTCACATGGCTATGTCAGTCGCTCCCATTAGAGCGTACTGTCACCATCTAGAGAAAATCCATTTGTTCTTCTTTCGTTTCTATATATCTTGGGAATGTGGTGGTTCGCGAACCTTAGGGTGACAATATATTCGGAACACTATAGTGAAATGAGTGGTCGGTTATGTTTAGCCAGGATTGCAAGATGTTTTTATTGAACCTTAGTGTATTTTCTCTAGAGGTACACTGTCGGAAGGTGGTCGCATACCTTGCCATAGTTGGAAATCCATTCTCCAATAAGAAACCGTAGTTTTTTATTATAGGATATGTATCAATACTACAAAACAGTTTATTTGCTTCAGTTATTTACCTCATGTTGCTTTAGTTCAACAACCGAAGCAAATGCAGAAGACATAATAGACAAAATTTTGTGTCTTCTGCCATCCAACCGAAGCAAAAGATAAGTTTTTTGCATCTGTGTTTGCTACAACTGAAGCAAAAAAGGCTTTAGCTCAAAAAAATGATCTCTTTTTACTTCTATTGAGGCTGCAACGGAAGTGAAAGCACCTAAGAAAAACCAAAATAAAATAAAATATCATCATCATACCTTTCTATATAGAAATATAAATATATATCAAAACATACAACTACGCCAACAATTTAATAATGCCATAGCATACACAAAATGGACAATGTTAATACCAAAGTAAATCTGGGTTATTGATATTTTTAATAATCCATACATACAAGAGCTACAAAAGATGGAAAGCGGTATTTGTTGCAGCAATGTTATAAATCAAGTAACATGTATAAAAAAGCAACAGTCAGTCTAATCTTTAATACAACAAAACATAGCATCTAGCTGAAAGTTATAAATGCATTACATGAAATAATATTTACACCTCTAAGGACAAACTTGATCCCCAACAACAAGTGGTTTATGGTCTAAAATTACCAGATTGAACCTCTAATCTGATTAGTACATGACCTGGATATGGATCCCATATAGGAAAATAAACAGGTAGAAGGATTCCAAACAAAAGCTGCAAGGTTAGCAAGTATGTAAGTTTATGAAAGAATTTGAGTGATTATAGAAATTGAAAAACAAATAAATCTTCATAGATGTGAGAAGAATATTTTGAATCGATAAAGATATAAAACAAACCTGACAAAGTAACTCATGTTATTCTAAACTCTATGCACCACCTCCAATGGTGGTGGCTTGTTTGTTTCTTGTGGCTCTGATTTGGAATATAACTGCAATTGTACATAATATAAATACATGTAACATTATTCATTAGCAGACACTGGTACCTTTAAGCAACAAGTTGAATTCTCTGTCACATATGAAATCAATGGCACCAAATGCTGAGTGCAACAAATTTAACATTAATTAAGAAAAATCGCAAATACGTAGCTACTCATTCGACAGCTTAAAGCAATGTTTGGGCTTGATATTATCTTCAATTTCAGGAATACTCAATCTGAATCAAGTTATATTACATTACAGTTGAATAATATAACTGTGACCAGTAATATTATTGTTGAGCTATGTTGGACAATTCATGCAAAGCCATGTTTTAGGAGCTTTGTTAAGAGTAATGCCAGAATCAACAAAAGGGACTTAGGCTCCAATTTCATATAATAGGTAAACTTATTCAATTTCACAGTGATTCACAGTGGGCACAAAATATATTTTTAAATCCACTATCATAACCATTGAGATTTGGAAGTACAAAATACTTGATGGTCTAACATATTTTTTATGTTTCCATGTTCAGATAGTTTACATCAAACAGATGATTCTTTCGTAACTCAAAAATAACTAAAATAATTTTATGATTACAATAGTGTATAAGATAAATTCAAACCAACAAACAAATAGCTACAACAGAAACATGAATAAAAGTTTGATCTTGTGTTTAAAGCTCTGACATTTAAATTTCTAACTAACCATATTTAAAGCTCTGAAACATGAATTAAAATTTTCCAATTAACCATTGGCAATGAGTGTAAAAAGAAATACCTAACGAAATGCATTTTGGTTATAAAAATCCAAAACTAGAATTTTAAATCAGCCAAGGCCAAAATTTCTCCTTTTTACATATAAAAACATGTAACTTCTAAAAGAAAAGAGAAAACAAATGATAGTACTACCAAAATGAAAAAGAAACCCAACAGATTCTACAACCCTCTAAAAGAGATTAGTAGAAATAATTTACCATTACATGAAAATAATGCAAAACAATTTCAATACAAGACATACCTCTATTTGTCCTAAATTTCAATCTTAATAGTAACCAAACACCAAAAATGGCATAATCCATGGTTGAAGAACAACAATCTAACAACTACAACAGTGGTAATGGAACCAACGAAGCTCATTTTGAAATGAAGAAGAATATGAAATGGAAGAAGGCCTAATCTTTGAAGTAATCGTGAAAATTGAATATAACTCAAAGCTGCTAAATAAACATATAATAAACTATTTTACTACTACCTTGGGCGTTCTCAAAACCGACACTCGTATAGCAGATTTGGAAGTAGCTAAAAATACAAATAATCTGGTTGATCTATGGAATCATTTAGCAAAATTAAAGCCCCCCAAATTTCAGGACATGATGTCGTACCCAATATTCCTCTAGAAATCGATGACGAATCTCATGGTAGATCAATCGAATCCGTGGTATAGACGTCACACGAAGTTGAACTTGAACACGAAGCCATGTACAATAGTTAGAGAGTTGATGAAAATGGAGATGATGGGTAGCTAGGTATTGTCTTTAGAAATTAATGGGGCGGGTTATATATAGGTAGAGAGCAATATTCTTGGATATGGGCCGAGCCGCTTGATTGCTTAATTACGTTTATGTAATTTAGATCCTTCTTGCTCAATCCTAATTTATTTATAGTTTATTGGCAATTCTTCATTAATTGTTTCTAGTTTGTTTACCATTATTTAACTCATTTTATTTTAATTAATTGATTATAATTCAATAACTATTACTTATTAACCTCTAGTTCATTAGCAATAATAATTATTATCATTTAACAGTTAAATATATATACCAATTATTACTTGTTTACTTTTAGCATATTAATTATATAAGTTAGATATTACTTATTACAAATAATGAATATAATTAATAATCAAATATATTTAATACTTATTAGTTATTAAATATAATTGTATTTATTAACTATTAAGCATAATTATAAATATTAATTATAAGTTAGTAATATTTAATATTTAATAATAGTAATTTATTCTATATAATAATAATAATCAATATAATAGTAATGGAAGGTGGAACTCAGAGAAGATCCAATGGTTCACAGTTTGTGTGTTAAATTTTCTGTCACCAATTTGTTTTCGAATAGACTTTCCCATTATTAATTATTACTTCATATTTATTAATTAATACATATTTGTAAAACATTGTTAATGAATATTATTATAATGTAGTAACATTTAGTAATTAACAATTACAAATCATTATATATAATTTATTAAACCTTATACTACTATATTTGTAACATTCCTAATTTTCTTTCACTTTAGAATTTTATGAAAAAATAGATTTACTTTTTTCAAATTTTATTTCTTATTGTTAAATGTAATAGTAAGTACTGCTAATTACTTGTTATTTTTTCATTACTACATATTTCTTAACTAATAAACAGAAGTAGTAAATATTAACTACATTAATTATAAAAAATAGTAAATTATTGTATATAAGTTATTAAATCATATAAAATGTTAGATTTTCTTTCACTTTTTAGTTTCCTGAAAATTTTGAATAAAATTTAAATTTTATTTCTTACTGTTAATTGTTTAATAGCAGTTATTAATTATCACTTCTTATTTATTGTTTTTCAATTATTACACATGACTTATTAATTATGAGTGGATAAAAATTACTAATTACCTAACTTGCTATTACTTATAAACAATATTTATTACTTATTAAATGTAATATTAACTTCAACTTAATAATCATTGACAATTAGGTATAATAAATTATTAATTAAAAAATATTATTTATTTATTTAAAATTAGTTAAATTAATTACTAGTATTAAATATCACTTTATACATATTAAATTTAATGATTAAATATTTTATTAAGCATTATATAGTTATTGGAAATTAATTTCCTAACATCAATTATTAATTGGTAAGTATTAAAAATTAATTATTGAACATTACATAATACTTCTTAATTATTATTTAAATGGTAAATGCTAAACATTAACTATTAAATATTAATCATTAACTATTTAATATTTGTTTACACCAAAAAATGGCTTAAACACCAAAGGTACAAAAATTGTACTTCACCAAAATGGTAGGGAAATAGATAGAGCCGTACTTAACAATAATTGAAAATGAAAATGCGAGGAAGATAAAATAGAGACAAGGTTTAGAGTGGTTCGGCCTTATATTAGGTCTACATCCACTATGAAGATAGCTTGCATTCTTATAATGGGGATTACAAAATACATAAACTCTCTTTTTTCATATATCTCTATACCCACTCAATATACTCTCGTTCATACATTTCAGTCCTGGGATTTTATGAGCGAATGGTAGAGTTTGAGAAGGAGAAGAATGGGTGAATGATTGAGAAGGAAGATGTCTTTGTTTCCCCCAATTACAAGGTTATACTTGACGCCATGGCCAAATGGATGATGGAACTTTGAGTGGAGAAGATGATCATTACTTCCAAGTGTTTGAGGAGTCACTGAGGATAGAATTTAGCAGCACTTTGTGGCTAGAAAAATTGGATCCCTTTTACGCTGGCAGCCATGGCATATTTATAGGTGAGCTCCCTTGAGCAAGTGATCTGAAATATGTATATGCAGGCTACGGGTCATTCATCCCATTAATTACAAATGTACCATCGCCTAGCTGTAGCCAACTGTCTGTAGCTATTTCCAGTTGTCATGTGCGAGCGACTCTATAGGAGCGAGCGTTTTGGGTAGACGAGCGGACGATCATGATTTTCTGATGCGGCTATGTCTGATCCTGAGTGAGCAGGCGATGACATTTTTAGTCTGGAGGTGACTGGCCAAGGCTTGCGACTTGAGATGTAAGTGTGTTCTTTCTAAGAACTAGTGTACGACCGACCGGTAGGTGGTGTCTGACCAAAATATTGGCGTTCGACTAGCAGGAACATACGAGCGATAGGAGTTACAATCCATGAGCGGTTGTTAATTGCACGCACGACCTTGACTCCTGCTCTGATACGTGCGACCAAAATTTGATATTAGGTCAAGCGTCTTCCATTGTTGTGGGCGACTTGCTTTGTTTTGATTCTCGAGTGGCTTTGTTTCGATTTGAACGACCGACCTTTGCTTTTGCGCCTGAATCACAACTCGCGTCTAGTTTGGTTGAAGATATGGGCACACAAGACATTGCAGGTGTTTGTTTTACAGCTCTAACCCAGGCTTGGTCTTTTGATGGATAAACAGTATTAATTGTTAATTGTATTTATTAATAGTTACTTGTATTTATCAATTATTAAACATAACTAATAAATATTAATTATAACTTACTAGTTATTAGTAATCGACTAAAAAATATTATTAAATGAGTTATTTATTACTAATCGTTAATCAGAATGAAGTATCTATCGCTACGGTTCATTCGCTTCGATTCTTTAAGAACCGAAGCAAATAACACTACTCCTTTCAATGCATTTGCTTCAGACTTAAAAGGAACCGGTGCAAAAACACTATTAGCTTCCGTTGCAAGGATAATCAAAGCAAATAACACTATTTGCTTTGGTGAATTTACTTCATTTGCTATCACAACCAAAGCAAATGACTCTATTGCTTTAGTTGTGAGCGTAACCGAAGCAAATAACATTATTAGCTTCGGTGCATTCGCTTCGCTTGTTAACAAAACAGAAGCAAATGATATTAATTGCTTCTGTTACGAGCACAACTGAAGCAAATGAGGTGAAGCAACAGACTTATTTTGTACTACTATATGTAGAGTATGAGAAGCAAGTGTTCTACTAGATGGTTATTTATTTGGTTTAGACACTATTATAATATCAGAATGGATATGATTTCAAAATATTTTGGGTTATCGTAAGGTAAAAACCGTCTTTATTTATGTGTGGACTCTTACGATTATCCTTTTTCTTTGAATGGATTTTTAATATTAAAATCAAGTTGGATGATATTGATAAACTTAGCGAGTTTTCTCATGCTGGTTCACAAGTTGATCCATGGTGTTTGCAGGCTATTGGATGATGTGAAGTCCAAAGACAAGATGGAGAAGTTCAAACGTATGATTTGTTTATTCTGTTGTGTGTTGTATATGAGGACATATTATTATAACTGTCTATATGTATTGATGTACTCTAATGATTATAGGTATTATTTGAAGCTCTCAATAAAGATTTATTTCTATATTATATTTTATTCCGCTGCGATGTGAGACTCTGTGTTGTGTTGGTTCTTCTTTTTATTCTTATATTCTTTCTTTCTTATCTCATCCTCTAATTTCTTTCTTTTATCTTTTTGGATATTTGGTACTCGAGTTTGGACACGTAAATATATTGGAGGTATTAGTGTCGAAAATTCGAGCATTGAATTTTCTCGGGTGGCTATAATGGCCTTCCCATTTTTGGCAGTAAGTCTTTCCACTGCTTCTGCTACGGCCTTTTTTTTAGCATCACCTTTCCCTCCACCAATACTTGGTGTTCTTCTTCCATCAAGTACTTGTTCATTAGCGCCTCTTCGTCCACCATCTCCACCTGCACATCCCTGGGGGCAACCTCATCCTCCAACTAATTTTCCCAAGCCAGAGCGAGCATCTGAACATAATAACCGACCTATAAGATTATGCGGTACTGAAGAATCTTGACATAAAGACCCAGGATGGTTGGCTCCACATCTCTCTCTACCTTCGCTCGAGCCTCTTCTTCTTGGCCCCTAAGATCCGCCAGCTGGGAATTAAATTCTGCCGTCACTCCTTCTGTCTGGCCCAACACCTCTCTGTTGGATGCCTCTTCAACCTCCTTCTCTTTCCTAGCCAGCTCAAGCTTAACACGATTCTTTTTTATGGTCTTCTTGAGTTCTTCATTCTCCTTTAACAGGTGTTGATTTTCCTCATTCTCCTTCCTCAGCCTTCCGTCTTCTTCCATCAGTGCTTGGTTTTCTTTTTTAAGTTGCTCTACCTCTTCGTTATCTTTCCACAACAGGAGGTTCCCCTTGAAAATCGCTTTATTGTCCTTCTCCACTGCGACGACCCAAACTGAGATGAAAGCTGCTAGTCCTTGTGTTGATCCCTCATATAAGCCATCTTAGCACAGACTTCCTCCATCCAATTGTTCGCAGCCTCCAGCTCCCTTTTCACCTCACCTATTTTGGCATCGGAGAGTTAGCACATAAATCTGCTACTCGAACATGCAGAGGTAAGCTCTAGTAATAATTTTGACTCACCTATTTTTATCTTCGGGACTGGATCCTATCCTGGTCAGCATGAGCCTCCAATTTGAGCCCCTGAATTCTGGTTTTCTTTTGAAAAATCAGCCCCAGAGTATCTTACTGTACCACCTTATGACCCGATATTTCTTGTAAACATCGAATACCTGGATGACCCGGTATTGGTTGTAAACATCGAATACCTGGGATCAAGTATCTTTATTAATGTCCAACGGGATGGGATGCAGCTCAGGCATCTAGATCATTCTTTGAAATAGAAGCTTGGGAAGTACTTTAGCAGATATGCTTTCCTCTCTTCTCAAGACATCACTGGAATCTTGGAACTCCCTTAAACCATAGGACCAACCCTTTGCTCTCTGCTTTCTCCTTTTCTTAGTCCTTGCTCGGTTCTCTCCCTTCTTATGTCTTTGATCACCAGTGCATAGGGGATATACTTTATCATAGGAACCCGAAGAGGAGGAACTGGAGCTACATATTGGTTCGTGCTTAATGTCTCAATTTGTCTTTCCATGTCGGTTGGCCTAGTGCTTGGTGGTGGAGACAACAAGAACCAAGGATAGTCTCGGTGGCGAGGACTGCTCTCGTAATCATCGATTCGCCTAGATTTTAAATATCACAATTCAGTACTCTTGAAAAAGAAGCCCGCGACATGTGCTTTTGGACATCGAGAACTTCTGGATCCCTGGTTCCAATCTCTATCTCCTTCTCAAGTCATGGCGCCTGCACAAAGAAAATCTTGAATCTGAATCGAATATCCCATGCATGCACAAGTTAAGTGTTATGTTATGCAATGCTTATGTGTGTATGTATCCTAACGCTCCCTCCATAGACCAGTTTTTGGATTGCTTGATGAGGGTAACCTCCCCGACGTTCAGCAATAAGTTTTTAAGGTTCGTGATCCCAAATGAAGACGTTCCAATGGGGACTTTATCCAGGTCCTTAACCCTTAACCTCCATCGATGCAGTGGTTTCAGAGGTGGTGGCTGGAGAAATTGGTTTGGAAACCTCTCCCAAACTTGTCTCCCTATTTGGAGAGGGAATGGGAGTGGGCTAGAAACCATCTCCTCCGATGATCTCCTACTCATCATAGTCGTCTTGAGCACCAACATCTCCTTGAGCTCCTGCCTTATCTTTTTTAAGGGGATCATAAGGAAGCACGATAAAGGGCATTTCTTCTTACGGATCTGGTAGATCATCTCCTTCCTCAACTTCCGCCACTTCCTCTTCTTCAACCTCATCCTAATGATCTCTCGAGAAACCATGGGGTAGTAATCCTGTAACATGGAGGAGATGGTCCAACAACAAATTTTTGGTATCACATAATTCGTTCGGGACATCGCTCAAAGCCAAGACTCGATCAAGATAAATACTACCCTTGGAATCCTGAGGATACTTACCACATAAAATTCCAAGTTAGTTTGAAGCTTACAACTCAATTAACTCTGAATACAACACAAGTATAAAATCAATTACAGCCTGCAAGCCATCTCCTCATGAAATCCTAGAAGGAATCCAATGTAGAACCACTCATGTTGAAGTAACCGTGCTTATTCCATGCCCCCAAGATGATGCGACTATTTATCTTAGGCTCCAGATAGATGAGGGAATAAAGATGCTTCTTCTCTTCAGAGAGTATACATATCGAATGTCTTTCCCAGTGGTCTCCATGCCCAACCACTCTGTGAATATGATGAAGATGCCAAGTAGGAGGCATATGCGTTGGAGTGAAGTTGCTTGGTGCCATAGGGAAGAAGTGCATAATATCTTGAATGTGCACACACGACGGGGACACAAACCCGACATAGCACATGTGCCTATTCATGCGGTATACATCTGTGGGGATGTGTGCGCCCTATCATCCCTTTTGGGGATTAGGACATCGTTCCAGTTAATATGTACTACGCATAAATTGCCTCGACACAGCTTCATCGATTTGCAAGACGACTGAATTCGAATGTTTTTCTAGAACATCTATATATTGTATCATGTCCGGTGCCACAAGAAAGCCTTCCAGTTCTTTTCCTACATCCTCCTCCTCTACGGGCCAACTCCTGCCAGTACCATCTCTCCTTGAACCATCGATTCATGCACATGCTCGGCTAAATGTTGCAATCCATTAGATTTATCCTCTTGATCGTGCATGTTGGGCGAGCTCATTTGTTAAGAGAGGAGGATGCTTTAGAAGTCTTATGCTCGCTTGTTGTTTGGCTAGAATCGTATGAAGATTCGGGTGAACCCCATGAAGGTTCTGCGACTTCGGCTTCGAAGCCTAGGAGTCTTCTGGAACTTCGTTTTATCATTGCAAACTATGCTTTAAAGATAGTTGCATTAGTAAGCACACTGAAATTTGAACCCTTGTATTGGAATGAACTAACATGGAATGTGCAGTACTATGTGTGTTAATGCAATATAGTAAAACACTTGGGATACGGTGATGATTTCTAGTTTCTTAAACTAAAACCATCATCGTCGCCAAACAAAGTCGTAGAATTCAAGCTGAGTCACAATTAGGACGTGATCGGGTCGGGAATTAAGTCCTAGAAGTAATGATTCAGTCTAACATCCATAGTTCGAGTTTACACACTAATCCCATGTGCATGCCTGAATTACCATTCCAGAAAGGGTTTGTTATTCAAGAGTTGAGGCTTTATTCATTGACACGTTCATTTTCAATCCTGACTTGATCATGCAACATCGTGGATCAACTCAAACTCAATGACTATTTTTTTTTTGAAATTTTCTGAGTCGAAAATTTTCTAAGTGTTCCCGGATATGAATTTCATTTTGTATCCTTCGAACCTTGAAAGATCCGATCTTGTAGGCTTCGTATCCCAACAACCCAAGTGCTTTGAAAAAACATGAAAATGCTTAAGTGTCTCGGGATACGAATTCTGGTTTCATATAGTGACACCCCACATCCCTTAACGTCACCCATATGAGGATGCATTAAGTTTTGTGAAGTGCTAAGGTATAAAGTAACAACATAGAGACTAAATTTCATAAGACATAAATGTAAAACATAGTGGAAACTTTTTAAAACATTTATTATTATATCAGTCCAATCACAACATTGATTACAATTCAAAATACCATAGAATCATCATCATAAAACAACAAACTGTCTTGTGAAAAAAATACCGTAGTATAATAGTAAAAACAAAAAAGTCATCTCCCTCGTAAGTCATTACAATAGTCAGAAAGCAAGTACTGAAGTAATACATGAAGCAAGAAATATTCTGAATCCAAGCTGAGTCAAAAGATCAAAATTCACTATTGCGTTTCTCCACCCTGAGAAACCTTGGGGGGAAGGAAGAGAAAGGGAGAAAGTAAGTTCTAATTATTTCTAGCATGAGCATATAAGATAAGGAAGTATTTAGACAGACGAATAGTAATGGACATGAAAGTATAATAAAGTAGAAAACATGAAATAAGATAGGCTTCTCGTTCATATCCGAAAATTTATGGACCAACTATCAAGATATTATAATTAAGTTTTACCTAATTTTTACCCATCGATCGGCTTCTTTATCCAAATGTGAATAACATGTGCCAACTATGGAATTTGAGGTTATCAATCCCGAACCCATCAACTAAAAAGACACAACCTTAATCATAGGCGTTGCAACGTTTTATCTTCCCTATTCGGAACAATGCACGCTTATGGCTCCACCGGAATGCTCCTGCACCCACCTCGTTTTGAACCACTTACTATCCAGCTCAGTAAAGAGTGCCTTAGCCTCTACCTAATGCGAGACTCCATGATAACCAAGGGATACTGACTGATATGGGTTCCTACACAAAAATGCACTTGACACAAGTCAACCCTAGACTTGGTCCCCAATTTATAACTAGTATTTCTGTGAGTCCCTTATGCCTCACTAGTACAGACACCTTAGCTTATTAATTACATAATTTTAACTTAACACATTTAAGTTCATTAATAATCCCAATATAACCATGTGTTTATTCCTTGGTTGTAATTAACACTTCTAATTAAATATAATGTTTTTATACAACCCTTTCCCATGTCACTTGTTGTCTAATTAAGTCCAGTCTATCACCATTTACATGTTACTTAATGTACAATTAAGTGTACTTCATTCCAATTCACATATTTTCCCATTACATGTTACTTAATGTCCAATTAAGTATAACTTATTTATTTCATAAGTTTGAACATTCTTCCATTAGAATTTATCCCAATTTACAATCCATAGTTTGAATGGAATATTCACTAATTCCCAGTATGCCCAAAATCCCCCTTTTAAACATTCTTTCAATAGTATTCCCATTTTTACGTAATTTAGATGATAAAGTCTTAGGTTCTCGTAGGCTTATGCTCAATACAAAAATAAAATAAAAAGGAGAAATTGGTCTAGGCTAATTGTAAGGCCTAGACTTAGAAATGAACAAAATAAACAAATTAGGGCATTGCAAGACTGTAAATAAATTAATAACAGTGAAGGGGATAAAGAAGAAGAATTGCTTGTAAACAAATAAACAACTGAAAGGAATAAACATGGGTACTGAATAAATTGAATAATAATTTACAGTAAATAAATTTATAAACACAGTAAATGTAAAACTTGTAGACCCAAACTAATTTACTGTCTCAATCTTTCTTATATAATTGCAGATCCAAATATTATATCAAAAACTCATAGAGAAAGGTAGCAAATTCCGAAATAGGCATTGAAAGAAGAAGAAAATTAATCATTTTAGATCTACAATTTGACAACACCCTAAATTATTCCCCAATTTATTTCATTTTAGGGCATAATGGAGTGGAGGCTAAGAAAATGGAGAAGAAGAAGAGGTGTGGAGGAAAAGTGAGGAATAGTAGTTTATTTATAGGTATGGAAGGATAATTCAAACCTTAGTATTTTAGTTTTTTAAACTTATCCCTTAAAAACACGTCAGCAACACATTAGCGAAGAAGACTCCAGAAGATGGCAGCAGCAAGCTCAACATCGGTCAGGCATGGTTTTGTGCCTGGCTCGTACTGAGTCGACCCGCCTTCTGCATGGGTCGACACAGGGGTCAACCCAAGTATGGGCTGGGTCACCCATTTCATCGCTGATTAAATTCTATTTATTTGTTAAATTTTCTAATTTAAATTTCAAACTTTAACTTATCATAACTTATTCACTTTTCGTTAGATTTACACAAACCAAAAATCTATCTGAATCAAAATTTCGTAATGGACGCAAAGGTGAAAGCCTCTTTTCTCAATTCGGAATGTTATTTTAATTAATACTTGCTTTATTACTTTTCTTTATTTAATTATCGTTTATTAAAATTCAGGGTGTTACAGATATCCCTAACAACTTAGGTCTTCTTTTCTATTTCATTTCCTAACAACTCCAGCATCACCGATCCCTCACTCATTCTTGTCTTCCTATGTTTGAGTCCATGGGATACGAAAACTTCATTTCGTATCCCACGACTTGGGAAAATTATCCATGTCTTTCGGGATATGAAACAAAGTTCCATATCCCACAGACTTGTAGTTTTTCCATGTCCCCACTTCCCAATTTCGTACTCCCAAACTCCACGACCTCCTCTTCCACCACCCTTCAAACTCTCCAATCTCAATCGCCATGGCTGAACTGCTCAATACCTCTACTACCAACACTAATGCCTCATTACCCTTTCTGTCCATCTCCACACCAACTCAACGTGGTTGCTCAAATCAAGACCCAATAACTTGGTGAATAAATCGAATCGGTTGTTCGACCCACTTGAATGACTCACGTGGTGATGCAAATGCACGGGGGTTCGAGGGGTTGGAGATGGATGGAGTGGGTCAATAAATAAAAGTGGGTAAATAGGGTTCGAAGGCTTTTAGGATTTTTCTTGGAAAATCTCAAATCTACGAGGATAAGAATATGACATCAGAAAAATAAAAAGAACCAGGAATCCCATATTTATATGAAAGAGGTAAGCGAGAGAAATTTCTAAGTCCTCTAGGATCGGTATCGATTCCAACAAAAAAAATGGAAGGAGGACCAAAAGAAAAATCGAGGCTACTCTGGGATCGATAAAGAATTTTTTACTCAAAACTACGACTACGTTCGTGCATATGCATCTTTGAAACTTCGATCGTTGAAATGAACTCGATTCCTTAACCAACTGTATACACCAATCTAAACGATTTAAGAGTACGCGCCTAACAATCAAGTTTGAATTCAATGACGTAATGGAAACTAACTTACATGATCGTATTACCAAAGCATATCATTTATATTATGTCTCTTATTATTAACTCCAATCATATCGTTCAGAAAAACATGCAAACTTGAGAGCGCATACATGAATCGACAGGAATTAGACGCTCACCTCAGAAGTTAGGCAGGTTCCAATCCGAGCAATGAAGTTCAAAGCAATCAACGAGCTTTAGCAGAGCGATGCAACTGCTCAGAAATGACATTCTTTCTGGAATGCACTGCTCAATTAAGAGGTCACGACCAATCACTAGAAACAACATGAAGATCTTTTCAGTTACCAGAAAGACTTGCCTTAATTCAAAACAAGCCATGTTAGCAGAAGACATAGTTTAATGGGAAAGTGTTACCCCGCCTTTTGGCCTGGCTATTACAAGCAGTCACATGACTCAACCATTGCATGGCTAAATGGCTCAAAAGTGTCATCTAGACATCAGAGAATCAAGTCCAGATAGATTCATACGAATATGGTCATCCCAGCTCGTCAAAACAACTCTCAGATAACTGAGTATTTGGGGATCGTTGTAAACCACCCTTTAGGATTGGCGTGTATCCCCAAGCACTAAGACTTCTTAAGAAATATTATAAGTCATCAGGGATCAGTATGTATTCCTCATATCTCCCAGAATATCAAGAAAGCACAATTGTTCCAGGATTGGTGCATCTTCTAAGAATCTCTCCAGATCGGTATTACAACATTCTTTCTAGGATTGGTATTCATAAGGCAACTCAAAATTTCTTAAGCCTCACGAGATTGGTATTTATAGCTCATATCCCTTGATATGAAATTGAGTTAAGAGATGGATTCGAGGCTTCGAGGAGGAGTAAAAATAAGCTAAGGATTTGGGGACCGGTACCCATCACTGAAGATGAATATTGTTGGGCCACGTGCCTACGTGTTTCTCTACTCATCTATCTCCCCTACTCCTATAAATATCCTTCCGTGATGCAAGAAATAGGCTGGTCTTTTGCTCTATTGAATTCTTAGGAAGAATATAATGCATCTTGGAATCTCAAGCTCACTCCATACTCAGGGAAGAAGAAGTTCACCTCCATCCTTGGACACTTGAACTTTTGGGCTGCCTTTGAAGCGACCCGAACTTCCCCGATCTACGAAGAGAAGAGAAAGAACGAATTACTTTGAGGACAAGACGAATTAGAACACAAACAGAAGAACATTTCATTGCTTATTACAACAATTCCATCAGAATACAAGAATATACAGAGTATGAATAAATAAAATACATTCGATAAATATCGGAGATTATAATAAATTACATAGCAGTGGGAAAATAATACAAAACACAACTGAAAGTAATACAAGGATACAGAGCTTTCCAAGCATCGTTCCATTTGTAAATCAGGATCCTGTGAATATAAATCTGCAAAACCAAACTACCAGCTGCCCGTGTCGAAAATAAGGGCACCCAGATTTTAGGTTAAAACAATAAACTGCAGGTAAGTCATGTGACTGGTGTGAGAACTAAAACAGTTATTAATCTTTACTTTAAAAGAGAGTAATTCAAGGGACTACGCCGTATAACACGGAACGGGTTTCCTCCCAAGAACACTAGTGCATATATCAAAACAGCGCAATGCTTTTTGGAAAAATGAAGCTATTATAAGACCCAGGTCCCATCACACAATGCAACGCAAGCCGGAGAATAGGGTTTTCCCTTATAATAGACAAACATGCTTAGTACGTTTAAAACAAATCATTTGATACTATTATAAGTGTATAGTGTCAAAACAATTTCAATCTTAAGTATCAATCATAGACGGCATAACTACCATCTACTATGTCGCCATACTAAGTTCTACAAAAAAACCGCAATATCACGTATTGGGAATTGGATTTCCGTCATGAGTCGAGGCAAGTGGCAAGCTCCTCTCCATTCGAGACACTCTAGCAAATGTCTCAGCACCACACACAGCGATCCTTGGATCCTCCAAGGCCGGTCCTCTCTTACTTTTGAGGATTGGCAATTCCTAAACACACGTTTCCCAGTCCTTTCAGACCTATATCTGAGGCGCCTCGCATCCAACAACCACACAGGTAAAAAGTATATAAATGCCAAGGTTGGTAGGTCACTGACATCACCCAAAGCTAGAAAGAAACGTCGTGCACTCCTTAGGTCCTTATCCCATTTTTGACTCATACCGAGGTGTGAGGCTCGCGAATTAACGCTATACACAAAGCTATGCCACATAGGCCGTGATTTGATCATCAACCACAAGACTTTTCTTAGAAGCCTTGATCATTGGCCACTCAGGCATGCCACATAGGCAATTCACGCCATGCGATTGATATCTATCGATATATAACCTCTAAGATCGTACTTCTCAGAGAAGGGAGTTAAGCAAGAGAATAAATTCTCCGACGCCAAACAGATATATATTTAATAGAAATCAATCACACAGAATAAAATCCAATGTCAGACACACAGTCCATTTACAAGTTCATTCTGGGTCTGAACAAAACCGGAGGAACCTTATTCCTCGCATATCCATCGATCTCCAAGTACGTTTGGACGATCACCAACTGATTCCCTCCTCTTGGGTGTACAACCCAATCAAGATCATCAGTAATAATCCAAATGATGTGAAGACCTCCGGTCTTCAACCACCATCTTCACCTTCAACCTATCGTCGAATCGGCTATTCAGAATGGGTATAACCCGGCGTAACTGAATAACCTGTGTATATAATAAACACGTGTTACAAAAACACCACCTACGCCTCATTCCAATTCAGAATATTCTTTTATTCAAAATTTCACATTCTTAGGGAAAGGTTTCCATTAATTTTATCAAAGATAAATTCTTCTAAATTTATTCTTTAATCTTCCTTTGGATATCATTTCAAACCATGTTAAGGTTTTCCAAACTAGTCGAGATTAGCGAACCACACCAAAGTAATCATTTATTTTATTTCCCAATCCAAACCTATCCATCCCATGGAGAAAAACTGGTAATACTCCATATCTAACACCACGGTGTTATCGGTAAAATTAATTACCATTTCACGTTCAAATCTAATTAAAGATTTAACTGTCGCTCTGGAGCAAAACTGGTGATACTCCATGTTCGATCATTTCAATCTAATTAAAGATTCATTAAAACTCCACTAAGTTTTAATCTTCCCAAAAATCAATATCCTGTCTTTAACTGGGTTAAAGAACCAATGTCATCTAAAACACGATTCAGGATAAACCCAAAATCACTTTCTCTTGTTAATCGAGTTAAAGAACAGGTGTTATTCAAAACACCGCTCACGATAAACCCAAAATCAATTTCTATTGTTAATCGGGTTGAAGAACATGTGTTATTCAAAACACCGCTCACGATAAACCCAAAAACCAATTTAAATTCAATTCCAATTAAATGCCAAATTAACTAGACAATTTCACTAAATCTTAAATAAAAGATTTATACTTTTTTAAACTGGGTTCAAGAACAGTGTTATTTAAGACACCATTCATGACGAATCCACAATCCCATTTGATATTAAATACAAGGCTCTGAATAGAGAAATATCGGCTTATATTCAATATCAAATTCTGAAACCAACAAATATCGTACTGGAAATAACGATATAAATATATCTTTCAAATTTCCACAACCATATCTGTATAATCACGAAATTCAACATCGAAATATTCTGAAGATAATTTCGATTCAAATCCATTCCAATTCACGTATTGGAAATTCTGATTATTTTCAAAACCATTTCAAATCTAGTTCAAAACTAGTTCATTTTGATAAAAATATATTTTTATCCTTTCAAATATGGAATTTTTCACCCTAATTATTTCCAATTCATATATTGTGATTTTACACAAATTATTAATATTTTTAATAATTTTATCAAGGCCCGTATAGTCGGTTTTCAATAACGGCCACCGAACTGCACTTACAGCGACCTTTTCCAAATTTGATTTGGACATAATTCCGAATCCAACTATTAGATTTCAAATTTCTAATATTTATTGAAAACTCTTTTCGATACGAACCCAATGGTTCCAGTTTCAAGAGAATCCGACAGTCGGATCTCCCGTAACGTCAATTCGAAGTCAATGGTCGAAATTCGCGAACTGCCGCGGCGCGGCGCATTCTATTCAGGCCATTATATATATAATATATATATATTATATATATATATTTCGTAGATTTTCTTTTAAAACGTATTTTATAAATCATTTTAAATTCGTTTTCAAAACGATTTCAACTTCATATTCAATTTCGAATCAAAATTGAATATTCCACATCATCGATATAGAAATGATAATATTTTCAAAACGTTATATTTTGAAATCACTTTCTTTTCTATATTCATTATAGAAACGAATATAATCGATATAAATATCGTTCGCGTCAAAATGGCGCATCTCTAATCAACACGACTTTATATATTTCAATAACTTCGTTATTCTATTCAACAGATGAATATTTACTCTATTCAACACATGAATATATATTTTTCTTTCAACACATGAATATTCTCAACACATGAGCATCGTCAACATATGACTATTTATGTTATTTAATATATTTTATAAAATTATGATAAAGATGTAAATTTTATTGTTTAAAATATTTTACTCAACACATGAATATTTTCAACACATGAATATCATCAACATATGAATATCGTCAACACATGACTATTTATTCTATTCAACACATGAATCTTTATTTTATAATATTCTTTATTTTCCCAATTGGAATGAGGCCCAATCAATTACCATATAATGTTAATTATATGGATTCCATACACCACATGTATATAATAGCAACGATAAATTATCAACCATCATCCAAAGTGCACCACACACTGCATAAGCATTAAATATAAATAACTAACGCTTACACAGTCTGTCGACCAATCGATCGACATACAACTAAATAATTGGGGTTAGTGTACGCCAAATATCATCCCAACACCCGTGTGGGGTTTCAATCCACAAACACTAAATATTATTTGTGCAGTTGGGCGATGTGTAAAATTTATCGTCCCAATCAATATCCTTCAAATAGGTGTACATAAACAAACCATCCGGTTTGTAAATGAATATTTATTTATTCACATTCACGTTAAAAATTATATTTTTAACAATAATTAATCTAATTCAAACAAGAATATTTTATTATCTATTTCACATCAACATCACAAACAAACTTCACAACACATCAAATAAGCTTAAAAGTCGTCCATGGTCTGTGGACGACGGGTGTCTGGTGCTACTAAGCACCGTCTGCATCCTAGTATATATTTAACTAGAAAATGAAATTTAAAGTGAGAAGTTCTCACCGACTAGCTAAACCAAACGCCACGACTCTTCATATGTAGGAAATCTTCGTCCTGCTCACCTTTTGTCACTTTCATCGTCCGTAGCCGCTGCATATATAAAAATCATATTTTTATATTGTTGCTATGCATATAAAAATCACGTTTTTATATTGTTGATATGTATATAAAAATCACATTTTTATAATCACTCTATATGGATAAAAATCACATTTTTATACCGCTACTATATAGAAAAAAATTCTATTTTTATCCTTATCACTATATAAAAATTATATTTTTATATCTACTTAATATAAAGATCGAATTTTTATATCATCGCTATAAAAATCACATTTTTATTCCAACATATATATAACAAATATCAGATTTTTATTTCGCTACATCTATAAAGATCAAATTTTTACTATCTATATAATATAAAAATCGTATTTTTATTCTTTCTATACTATAAAAATCATATTTTTACATTGCTACCTCTATAAAGATCACATTTTTATTACTCTACATTAAATAAAATCATATTTTTATTCTTCACATACAATAAAAATCATATTTTTATTATCATACTTACATAAAAAACATATTTTGATCCTTTCTATAATATAAAAAATCTCGTCTTTATTATTATAAAAATCTCAACTTTATTAAACTAAAAATCATTTCTATTTGCCTTTCATGTAGATAAAAAAATCGCATCTTTAACATCATTTCATATGAATAAAAATATAAGCTTTTCAAACATTAAAAATCGTTCTTTTATATATTACACTTCATATATACTAACTGATCAAATCATGTAAATAAATATAAATTTAAAAACATACCTTTACAATTAGAGGAAGGGGGGCTGTGGTGCAAATTAGAAGGGGGGAGAGAGGAGAAGGGTGCTGGCGAAGGGGGGGGGGGAGGTGGCGCTCGCGGCCTCTTGCGTTCGAGGCGGAGGTTTCATGGGGGGGGGCTGCGTCGATTTTGAAGAGGGGGAGGAGGAATCGGAGGAGATGGAGGAAGAGGAGGAGAAGGGGAGGTGGGGGTGGCCGCGCCTGCGGCGCGGTCGCGCTATAGTGGGAGGAGCGACGACAGCTCCTCCCCCTTTCTTTTTTTTATATTTGATTTTCGATTTTCGTTGAAATGAAACATGGGGAGGGGGGCTGAATGGTTAAGGACGAGAGAGAGAGAGAGAGGAGAGTTTTTTTTTTTTTAATTTAATTTCGAAAAGGTACCTTTTTATTTTAACCTCGAAACAAGACCCACCGCCTGTCATCCATAGCTACTTACCCTCATTCCGAACACAATGGGATATGTATCACAAGCTGATTCGATCGTTTCGATCAGTTTTCGTCAAAATCAAAATATAAATCTATATATTGAATTTGAACGCATATTTCAATTTACGGGGGCTACGTTCTAACTAGAAAAATTCCTGAAAAATATTTTCTAGCTTCGTATTGACGATATGGTCCTAACAAAACTAATTTCATCAAATTCTGAGACCGTTTGAAAAATGGCCATTTTCCAGTCGATTAAAATCAACTAAAACTGGTCAAACGCGTTTTGCTTTGCCACGCTCACATATTGATTCGAAAAATTACGAATTTGGAAACCTAGCAATAACTTGACATCACGGATCCAACAAAAGTGGTTTCGTCGAAAACCGAGGTCGTTTGCAAAATTTCCATTTTTAAGGGCCAAAATTCCATAATGACTATTCGGAAATTTCAACTAGGCATAACTTTTTATCCCCGCTATGAAATTTCGATTTTTCGGATTCGTTGGAAAGATATCCTCAAATAGATTCAAATATTTTTGATTTCGCCAAAATCCGGTTTATTTTGAATCCTGTACATTCATTTGAACTTTGAAATCGAATTTTCGAACTACAGCGCCATTTTCAATTCCTTTTATATTTAAAATAAAATAATTATATTCTAACGATGATTCAAATAAATGTATATGTTGTAATTCTATTCAAAATAAATTTATCGTCGATATTATTTAAAATAATTCATTTTAAATATTCAGAATTCATTAAAATTGCCAAAATAAAAAATTTAAATTGGCTCAGATTTTCCGGGTTATTACAATCTCCCTCGCTTAAAACTCTTCGTCCCCAAAAAGGAACGAAGCCGAAAGCTGTTTTACAAACCAACTCAATTTTCATTATTTTCATTACGGCTTAAGTTCTTCAACTTTTCAGTTTCTAAGAACTTTTCAATTTTTTCAAAAATTTGGCTAACACCCTAAATTTTCAAAAAATTTCGCCATAACCTCTCCTGCACCGGGGACTTCGGGATATTTCATATAGCCTCCCATGGCCTTCTTCAATCCAAAAGAAAAAGAAAAAGCCAATCGGCTCATAAAATCATCCAAACCCAAAGAAATACAATAAATATGTACCTATTTGTCGGGCAAACAATTTTATTCTTCAGCTCTAGCCTCTTTGCTATGACCTGTTCAATGTAAATACATGTATATGCATGCAATTCCAAACAATTTTCAATAAAGTTCAATATTCGGTTCCATTAGGCTAAACGGTTCAAAATTTTAATTAATCAAAACAATAATCATACAACACATCCATCAATCAATTAGTGGAATAACGTTTCAAATTCATAACTTTGATATATATACAGAAAATCATGTTTTTGATGCCAAATCACAACAATAAACCTATCTAGTTTTGGTTCTCACACCAGTCTGATGGAAATATATAGATATCCCACTTTCGAAACATGAACACAAACTCTGATGATGATATATCAATCATCAGAATCATCTTCGGGCAACTAAAGTGTGATTCTATATCTATCCGGTATATTAAAACTTCAAATATACGTTCATGATGCGTATATGCAAAATCTTTATACACTCGATTGTCCAAACTCAATACAAATAAAATATTCAAATACGTATACTTGAATTTAACTTCCAAAACAAAATTTGTTTTCAATTTTTTTTTCATTTTTCAAAAATTTCACTCTTTAAACTCGTTCTAGGACTCTACTGATCCCATCTCTAACCAGTCATTCTCATTGGACATTACTAATCCAATCTCTGATGAATTCTTTCGTTCGGTTCTAATGTGTCTTGTTCCCAAGCTCTGTAAACCAAAGCTCTGATACCAAATGAAGCAACTGAACTTCCCCGATCTCCGAAGAGAAGAGAAAGAACGAATTACGAATTAGAACACAAACAGAAGAACATTTCATTGCTTATTACAACAATTCCATCAGAATACAAGAATATACAGAGTATGAATAAATAAAATACATTCGATAAATATTAAAGATTACAATAAATTACATAGCAGCGGGAAAACAATACAAAACACAACTGAAAGTAATACACGGATACAGAGCTTTCCGAGCATCGTTCCAGTTGTAAATCAGGATCCTGTGAATATAAATCTGCAAAACCAAACTACTAGCTTCCCGTGTGGAAAATAAGGGCACCCATAGTTTAGGTTAAAACAATAAACTCCAGGTCAGTCATGTGACTGGTGTGAGAACTAAAAAAATTATTAATCTTTACTTTAAAAGAGAGTAATTCAAGGGACCACGCTGTATAACACGGAACGGGTTTCCTCCCAAGAACACTAGTGCATATATCAAAATAGCGCAATGCTTTTTGGAAAAATGAAGCTATTATAAGACCCAGGTCCCATCACACAATGCAACGCAAGCTGGAGGATAGGGTTTTCCCTTATAATAGTCAGACATGTTTAGTACGTTTAAAACAAATCATTTGATACTATTATAAGTGTATAGTGTCAAAACAATTTCAATCATAAGTATCAATCATAAACGGCATAGCTACCATCTACTATGTCGCCATACTAGGTTCTACAAATAAAACCGCAATATCGCGTATTGGGAATTGGATTTCCGTCATGAGTCGAGGCAAGGGACAAGCTCCTCCCCGTTCGAGACACTCTAGCAAATGTCTCAGGACCACACACAGCGATCCTTGGATCCTCCAAGGTCGGTCCTCTCTTACTTTTGAGGATTGGCAATTCCTGAACACATGTTTCCCGGTCCTTTCAGACCTATATCCGAGGCACCTCGCATCCAACAATCACACAGGTAAAAAGTATATAAATGTCAGGGCTGGTAGGTCACTAACATCACCCATAGCTAGAAAGAAACGCCGTGCACTCCTTGGGTCCTTATCCCGTTTTTGACTCATACCGAGGTATGAGGCTCGCGAATTAACGCTATACACAAAGCTATGCCACACAGGCCGTACTTTGATCATCAACCACAAGACTTTGCTTTTCAACAGAAGCCTTGATCATTTGCCACTCAGGCATGCAACACAGGCAATTCACGCCATGCGATTGATATCTATCGATATATAACCTCTAAGCTCGTACGTCTCAGAGAAGGGCGTTAAGCAAGAGAATAAATTCTCCGCCGCCAAACAGATATATATTTAATAGAAATCAATCACACAGAATAAAATCCAATGTCAGACACACAGTCCATTTACAAGTTCGTTCTGGGTCTGAACGAAACCGGAGGAACCTTATTCCTCGCATATCCATCGATCTCCAAGTACGTCTGGATGATCACGAAATGATTCCCTCCTCTAGGGTGTACAACCCAATCAAGATCATTAGTAATAATACAAAAGATGTGAAGACCTTTGGTTTTCAACCACCGTCTTCAACTTCGACCTATCGTCGAATCGACTATTCAGAATGGGTATAACCCGGCCTTTCTGAATAACCCATGTATATAATAAACACGTGTTACACAAACACAACATACGCCTCATTCCAATTCAGAATATTCTTTTATTCAAATTTTCACATTCTTAGGGAAAGGTTCCCATTAATTTTATCAAAGATAAATTCTTCTAAATTTATTCTTTAATCTTCCTTTGGATATCATTTCAAACCATGTTAAGGTTTTCCAAACTAGTCGGGATTAGCGAACCACACCGAAGTAATCATTTATTTTATTTCCCAATCCCAACCTATTCATCCCATGGAGCAAAACTGGTAATACTCCATATCTAGCACCACGGTGTTATCGGTAAAATTAATTACCATTTCATGTTCAAATCTAATTAAAGATTTAACTATCGCTCTAGAGCAAAAATGGTGATACTCCATGTTCGATCATTTCAATCTAATTAAAGATTCATTAAAACTCCACTTAGTTTTAATCTTCCCAAAAATCAATATCCTGTCTTTAACTGGGATAAAGAACCAATGTCATCTGAAACACGATTCAGGATAAACCCAAAATCACTTTCTATTGTTAATCGGGTTAAAGAACAGGTGTTATTCAAAACACCGCTCACGATAAACCCAAAATCACTTTCTATTGTTAATCGGGTAAAAGAACAGGTGTTATTCAGAACACTGCTCACGATAAACCCCCAAACCAATTTAAATTCAATTCCAATTAAATACCAAATTAACCGGACAATTTCACTAAATCTTAATTAAAAGATTTATTCCTTTCTAAACTGGGTTCAAGAACAGTGTTAATTAAGACACCATTCACGACGAATCCACAATCCCATTTGATATTAAATACAAGGCTCTGAATAGAGAATATATCGAATTATATTCAATATCAAATTCTGAAACCAACAAATATCGTATTGGAAATAACGATATAAATATATCTTTCAAATTTCCACAACCATATCTGTATGATCATGAAATCCAACATTGAAATATTCCGAAGATAATTTCGATTCAAATCCATTCCAATTCACGTATTGGAAATTCTGATTATTTTCAAAACCATTTCAAATCTAGTTCAAAACTAGTTCATTTCGATAAAAATATATTTTTATCCTTTCAAATATGGAATTTTTCACCCCAATTCTTTCCAGTTTATATATTATGATTTTACACAAATTATTAATATTTTTAATAATTTTATCAAGGCCCGTACAGTAGGTTTTCAATAACGGCCACCGAACTGCACTTACAGCGACCTTTTCCAAATTTGATTTGGACATAATTCCAAATCCAGCCGTTAGATTTCAAATTTCAAATATACATTGGAAATCTCTTTTCGATACGAACCGAACGGTTCCAGTTTCAGGAGAATTCGACGGTCAGATCTCCCGTAACATCAATTCGAAGTTAATGGTCGAAATTCGCGAACTGCAGCGGCGCGGCGCGTTCTATTCAGGCCATTATATATATATATTATATTTCGTTGATTTCCTTTTAAAACGTATTTTATAAATCGTTTTAAATTCGTTTTCGAAATGATTTCAACTACATATTCAATTTTGAATCAAAATTGAATATTCCACATCATCGATATACAAATGATAATATTTTCAAAACATTATATTTTGAAATCACTTTCTTTTCTATATTCATTATAAAAACGAATATAATCGATATAAATATCGTTCTCGTCAAAATGGCGCATCTCTAATCAACACGGCTTTATATATTTCAATTACTTCGTTATTCTATTCAACAAATGAATATTTATTCTATTCAACACAGAATATATATTTTTCTTTCAACACATGAGCATCGTCAACACATGACTATTTATGTTATTTAATATATTTTACAAAATTATGATAAAGATGTAAATTTTATTGTTTAAAATATTTTACTCAACACATGAATATTTTCAACACATGAATATCGTCAACACATGACTGTTTATTCTATTCAACACATGAATCTTTATTTTATAATATTCTTTATTTTCCCAATTGGAATGAGGCCCAATCAATTACCATATAATGTTAATTATATGAATTCCACACAACACATGTATAAAATAGCAACGATAAATAATCAACCTTCATCCAAAGTGCACCACACAACTGCATAAGCATTAAATATAAATAACTAACGCTTACACAGTCTATCGACCAATCGATCGACATACAACTAAATAATTGGGGGTTAGTGTACGCCAAATATCATCCCAACACCCGTGTGGGGTTTCAATCCACAAACACTGAATATTATTTGTGCAGACAAACCATCCGGTTTGTAAATGAATATTTACTTATTCACATGCACGTTAAAAATTATATTTTTAACGATAACTAATCTATTTCAACACATGAATATTTTATTTTCTATTTCACATCAACATCACAAACAAACTTCACAATACATCAAACAAGCATGCAAGTCGTCCATGGTCTGTGGACGACGGGCGTCGGGTGCTGCTAAGCACCGTCTGCATCCTAGTATATATTTTAACTAGAAAATGAAATTTAAAGAGAGAAGTTCTCACCGACTAGCTAAACCGAACGCCACGACTCTTCATATGTAGGAAATCTTTGTCGTGCTCGCCTTTTGTCACTTTCGTCGTCCGTAGCCACTACATATATAAAAATCATATTTTTATTTTGTTGCTATGCATATAAAAATCACATTTTTATATTATTGATATGTATATAAAAATCACATTTTTATAATCACTCTATATGGATGAAAATCACATTTTTATACCGCTACTATATAGATAAAGATTCTATTTTTATCCTTATCACTATATAAAAATTATATTTTTATATCTACTTCTAATATAAAGATCGAATTTTTATATCATCGCTATAAGAATCACATTTTTATTTCAACATATATAAAATAAAAATCAGATTTTTATTTCACTACATATATAAAGATCAAATTTTTACTATCTATATAATATAAAAATCATATTTTTATTCTTTCTATACTATAAAAATCATATTTTTACATTGCTACCTCTATAAGGATCACATTTTTATTACTCTACATTATATGAAATCATATTTTTATTCTTCACATCTAATAAAAATCATATTTTTATTGTCATAATTGTATAAAAATCATATTTTGATCCTTTCTATAATATAAAAAATCTCATCTTTATTATTATAAAAATCTCAACTTTATTAAACTAAAAATCATTTCTATTTGCCTTTCATGTAGATAAAAAAATCGCATCTTTAACATTATTTCATATGAATAAAAATATAAGCTTTTCATACATTAAAAATCGTTCTTTTATATATTACACTTCATATATACTAACTGATTAAATAATGTAAATAAAAATAAATAAATATAAATTTAAAAACATACCTTTACAATTAGAGGAAGGGGGGTTGTGGTGCAAATTGGAAGGGGGGAGAGAGGAGAAGGGTGCTGGCGAAGGGGAGGGTGGCGCTCGCGGCCTCTGGCGTTCGAGGTGGGTGGTTTCATGGGGGGGGGGGTGCGTCGATTTAGAAGAGGGGGAGGAGGAAGAGGAGGAGCAGGGGAGGTGTAGGGGTGGCCGCGCCTGCGGGGCGGTGGCGCGATGGTGGGAGGAGCAATGGCAGCTCCTCCCCCTTTCTTTTTTTTATATTTGATTTTTGATTTTCGTTGAAATGAAACGGGGGGCTGAATGGTTAAGGAGGAGAGAGAGAGGAGAGTTTTTTTTTAATTTAATTTCGAAAAGGTACCTTTTTATTTTGACCTCGAAACAAGACCCACCGCTTATCATCCATAGCTAATTACCTTTTTATTTTGACCTCGAAACAAGACCCACCGCCTGTCATCCATAGGTAACTACCCCTATTCCGAACACAATGGGATATGTATCATAAGCTGATTTGATCGTTTCAATCAGTTTTCGTCAAAATCAAAATATAAATCTATATATTGAATTTGAACGCATATTTCAATTTACCGTGGCCACGTACTAACTAGAAAAATTCCCGAAAAATATTTTCTAGCTTCGTATTGATGATATGGTCCTAACAATACTAATTTCGTCAAAATCCAAGACCGTTTGAAAAATGGCCATTTTCCAGTCGATTAAAATCAACTGAAACTGGTCAAGTGCATTTTTCTTTGCCACACTCACATATTGATTCGAAAAATTACGAATTTTGAAACCTAGCAATAACTTGACATCACGGATCCAACAAAAGTGGTTTCGTCGAAAACCGAGGTCATTTGCAAAATTTCCATTTTTAAGGGCCAAAATTCCATAGCGACTATTCGGAAATTTCAACTGGGCATAACTTTTTATCCCCGCTATGAAATTTCAATTTTTCAGATTCGTTGGAAAGATATCCTCAAATAGATTCAAATATTTTTGGTTTCGCCAAAATCCGGTTTATTTTGAATCCTGTACATTCATTTGAACTTTGAAATCGAATTTTCGAACTACCGCGCCATTTTCAATTCCTTTTATATTTAAATAAAATAATTATATTCTAACGACGATTCAAATAAATGTATAATTTCTAATTCTATTCAAAATAAATTTCTCGTCGATATTATTTAAAATAATTCATTTTAAATATTCAGAATTCATTAAAATAGCCAAAATAAAAATTTAAAATTGGCTCAGATTTTACGGATTATTACAGCCTTGGCATTTCAGGAAGAAGAAAAGCTCATTCTTAGACCTTTTAGACTTGCTTTCCACCATTTTCATTATAACTACTTAGAATTATTGTTCCTACCATTGTAAATTTGACAAAGAAGTGAATAAAGAGCAAAAATCTTCAAAGTGGACATAGATCCTTATGGATCTAACCACTGTAAACATTGTGTTACTGTTCTCTTGCATTCTCCCTCCATATTTACATTACTTTACGCTTATTTTCACTGTTATGAAAATATTTAGGTGTGATGCAAACTTTTGGACATAAATAAGTTTTAAATATGAAGGTATATTCTATTTTTGATATAAAATGGTTTTAAAGCAATAATTCGATATTTTGATATGAAGTATAAACCATTTTGAAATGTAAAAAACCAACCAGTGTGAAATAAGCATTTGGTTGTTAAAGAGATTGAGATCAGATATTGTTATACTCTGTGCCAATATTGATACTACTTTAACAACTGTGTATGAGATTAAGAATCACAAATGAAGTAGGACGGTTTGGCGAAGATTACTGGATTGAAGAAAGAGAATGGCGATGTATATCCTTGACCTTCAGTCTTAATTGAAGTGACTAAAATAGGAGCTATACCGTGATTAATTGAGGTAACACCTCTTTTCAAACACACTTATTCAAAAACATATATAATATTTTTTGATTTTATTTGTGCGCATCTTTGACTACTGGAATGTGTTTCAAGGTGGGTGATAGCTGCGACTATGCATTACCATCGGTCTGGATGTGCAATTGGTAGAATCCTACCCCGGTTATCGCCTCAAGTGCCTTGTCATATTATCCTGATTGGGCCCTATGATTTTGATTTAACGATATTGTATCACGGCGCCTCCCTATCCACCGACGTATTGGTGTGTTATACGAAAGCTATACGGTAATGGTATAAATGGTGTAAGGGTGATAATGATAATCTAGCTTATGCTATTTTAATACTTTACTTTATCGAATAAACACTATTATAATAGTGCATTATATTATATAATATCAGTTTAATAGATCCTTAGAAGATGAAAATTCCCTTAATATCTCTTAAGTTATTGCACTCATGTTATACACTGATAGGAGATAAAAAAAAAATCCTGTAAGCATCTCTGATACAACAACACTCATATTATGGCATGGTTTTGATTGACTAATATGAGAATATTTTAGTTCTAATCCGAGTATTTTTGTCTTTTCATTAATGCTCGGGTCAACCTGCGTTTTTAAGTTGGCGAAGACATATTATATTGGAGGATGAAGACGGTGTTTGGTATATTATCTATTATTTATTCCTACTACATCATTTTTGTTCCGTTGCATTATTGTATTATGTCTAGTTATGTAAAACTAATAATTATAGTAAAGTATAATCAAATCTATATTTTAAAAACTTCATGAACTGTTATTTGTTTATTATATTTTATCTTTCCGCTACGAGATTCTATGATTGTTTTTCTCTTATACCTACCCCCAATAACTATCTATATTTTGGATTTATTTGAGTCGACATGTGTGGATAATTGTTGACTTGAACGGTCAAAAATTCAGGTCGTTACAGTTGATATCGAAGCTTTGGTTTAGTGATAACATTGGCTAAATTTGGGGTTAATTCATTAGATATAAGGTTAGTAATACCCTAGAATGAGTTTGAATGTATATGAGAGAGCATACTTGTAATTTCGATGTATATATGGTTTTGCATTGTTTGAATTTGTTCCACTGCGTATTTACGAATTATGGTCGATATTTGGGACGTCAAGGCATCTATAGGGATTTCTAAACACTCGAGTAGGATAGACCAACACAATATTGTTTTGCATTATTTTTTTATATAAATAATTATTTCGAAAATTATTAATTTTGATTTTGTTGGTTGTTAAAAGATGATAATATTAGACTATCATCATTTATTGTTTGATTAGTCAATAATTCTAACTACTAAATGAATATAGGAAAATGAAAATATGTAATTATGATTTATAATAAAATATAAAAAAAGGAATTTAAATTAGGATTTGAGAATTTAAATTTAACTGCCTATAAGGAGTCATTTATATATAGATATTTTGGATAAACATTAGTATTATATTAAAGTATGTTTGAATAGAGATTATTTTCAAATGACTTTAAAGGAAGTAAGTGTATATTATTCTCGTCTCTAGGAATGTTTTTTGGTGATGAGTGCATGCATTATCGACGTTTACTTTTGAGAGTCTGAGTAGGGGGACAACTTAGAACCTTTTATACCTTATTTTGAGAAAACTGAATTTTATTTGCATCTTTTAAAGTATGGTTTGACATAAAAGGTATAATATATCAAAATTTGATTTAGAAATGAACCCAAAGTTTGAATTCTTAAGTTCTTAAATAATAATAATTAATGATTTTCAAATTATCGAAATGAATTAAAACTTGAAATTTTATAAACTTTTGAATTGTAAAGTAAGAAAATGAACCTAAGTGAAATAAATTGAAGTAGAAACCCTTAGAAATTTGAAATAGTGAATTTGAAACAAGTTGGAAAATGTTGAACTTGTATAGTACTCAAATTTTTTCTATAGTATAAATATAACTTACTAAATATTTAAGAAGTAAAAAATGTAAGCACTTGAATAATATACAAGTATAGGTATGAAAAATGAAGGTGAGATTAAATTGATGGTTTATAAATATGAATAAAACTTAAGCTAATGGCAATAAATGATACATACTTAGTTATGTTATGAAACTTAATTCAACTAAGTATGGTAAATAAACCGAAACAATGAAATAAGTTAATAAAGTGAATTATTAGATTTGACTTAACTTGAGGATGTTAATGAAAATGATTTTTCTTAATACCATTAATACAAACTTGAGAAAGGAGTACTTCTTCACTATTAGGTTTCAAGAAGAATTTTGTATCAATTTAAGGAAATGAAATGGTGTTGTTTTTAGAATTTTAACACTCAATAAAGTGAGAGACAACTTTATTAGCTAATTGATTTGAATCATTCATAATATTGCCCTTGTAATTATATATTTTTCCTATCTCACTAATGTGCTTCCTGCTGGACATTCTGACATATAAAAATTTGCTAGGGGTGTCCCTACAAGTAAGCTATCAATCCTGGCTTTTTGCTTGATTGATTGTTTCAATATGAATTTCATTGATTGATTTTCTTTGCCAGTTAAAAAAAAGCAAAGAGTATGAGCTATTTAATTCTATATTGTTTTGCAGGTCTTAAGACATTGAAATCATTTTTATTCTTTCTTTTATTTCAAAATTGTTCTTAGTGTTTTGAAGAAAATTTCTAAATTGAAATTGAGCGGTACCATGACACTTTAAATGCAGGTTTTTATCCATAATATATTTATAACCTTTATCTGTAACGACCCGGGTTTTCGCGATCCTGGTTATCGACATAAACACAATGTTGACTATCCAAGTATCGTAAATACCAGATAGTTAATGAAAGAAGTTAGAGGGTGAGGACATATAAGATAGAAAATTAGAATAGAAGAAGAAGAACATACAATATCACAGTAAACACGAATCTCACAGCGGAACGAATAAAATATAGTATACAGCACAACTTGGAAATACAAATCTGTCATTTGAGTACAACACTTATATCACAGTGGAAATAAATAATAGTTATATAATCCTGAAGCCCCCTGCTCCAAGCTTTCGATATCTGTAAGGTCCTGACTACTTGACTACCCGTACAAAATTGGGCACCCAAGAGTTTAGGGAAAACAAAACAAAATAAACTTCGGGTCAGTCATGGGACTGGTATGAGTAAACAATTTAAAATAGTTTGAGAAAATAAACGATATCTCATAAGACCACGCCATACAACACGGAACGGGTTTTTCCCTTATGAAAATCTAAAACACTTGATTCAACATTTCAAAATCTTTTTGAATGAAATGATAAACTTTATATAAAACTCATTTGATATTATAATTATGTCTATCAATCACAACTAAATAATCAACTAGCAGAACACTTTCATCTCACGTTCTAAATACATAATATATAATCAAAAATCGCGGGCGCTTATTGGGTAATGAATTCCAACTGGCAAGATATGGGACCACCTTCCGACAGTGTACTCTAGAGAGGAATATGAAACGACCCGAACTTCCCCGGTCTCCGAAGAGAAGAGAAAGAACGAATTGTTTTGAGAACAGGACAAAATAGAACGCATACAATAGAACATTTCATTGTATATTACAACAATGCATCAGATTACAAGAATATACAGAGTATAAATGAATATTACACAGAAATATCAGAGATTTAAATTACATTTAAATACATAGCAGCGGAAAAATAATACAATACACAACTAGAATGAGATATACGGATACAAAGCTTTCCGAATATCGTTCCAGCTGTAAACCAAGATCCTGTGAATATAAATCTGCAAAACCAAAACTACTAGCTGCCCGTGTCAAAATAAGGGCACCTAGAGTTTAGGTTAAAACAATAAACTCCAGGTCAGTCATGTGACTGGTGTGAGAACTAAAACAGTTATTAATCTTTATTTTAAATCATTAGGTAAATCAAGGGACCACGCCGTATAACACGGAACGGGTTTCCTCCCAAGAATACCAGTGCATAAAACAAACAGCGCAATGCTAAATAAAGAAAAATGAAGCTGTTATAAGACCCAGGTCCCATCACACAATGCAACGCAGCCGAGGATAGGGTTTTCCCTTATAACAGCCAAACATGCTTGATACGGTTAAAACAAATCATTTGATACTATTATAAGTGCATAGTGTATAAAACAACTTCAAATCATAAGTATCAATCATAGGCGGCATGGGTACCATATATCATGTCGCCATATATAGGTTTACAAATAAAACCGCAAATGTCACGTATTTGGAAATTGGATTTCCGTCTATGAACCGAGGCAAAAGATAGTCCTCAACCGATTTCGTGACTCTCTAGCCCGAGCCACCGGAACAGCCGCAACTGCCCCTTGGAGCGACAGGGCCGGTCCACCGATGTGGATTATAGTGCCTGAACAATACGTTTCCCTGCCCTTTGGGGCGTAAATGAGCCAACGAATGACTCCATCGGACCCGGATCGTCCGATCAAACCGAGGCGCCTCGCAACAGCAACAACCACACAGGTGAAAAGTATATAAATGTCAGGGCTGGTAGGTCACTGACACCACCCTAGCTAGAAAGAAACGCATGCCCTCCCTGAGGTCCTCTCCCGTTTTTGGTTCACAACCGGGGTGCGAGGCTCGCGAATTCACGTTACACAAAGCTGTGCCACACAGGCTGTGCTTTGATCATCACCACAAGACTTTGCTTTTCAACAGAAGCCTCGATCAATTGCCACTTAGGCATGCCACACAGGCAATTCACTCCATGCGTTTGATATCCATCAATATATAACCCCTGAGCTCGTACGTCTCAGAGAAGGGCGTTAAGCAAGAGAATAAATTCTCCGCCGCCAAACAGATATATATTTAATAGAAATCAATCACACAGACTAAAATCCAATGTCAGACACACAGTCCATTTACAAGTCCGTTCCGGGGCTGAACGAAACCGGAGGCACCTAGTACCTCGCATATCCATCGATCTCAAAGTACGTCTGGACGATCACCAACTGTTTCCATCTTCTTGGGTGTACAGCCCAATCAAGATCATCAGTTATCACCCAAACGACGTGAGGACTTCCGGTCTTCGACCACCGTCTTCATCTTCGACACCACGTCGAATCAGTTATTCAGAAAGGGATAAACCCGGTCTTCCTGAATAACTCGCGTATATATTATAAAAGTGTTACACAAACACAACATACGCCTCATTCCAATTCAGAATATTCTTTTATTCGAATATTCCTATACTTTGGGAAAAGTTCCCATTAATTTTATCCAAGATAAATTCTTTAAATTTATTCTTTAATCTCCTTTGAATATCAATTCAAACTAGTCGGGATTAGCGAACCACACTGAAGTAATCATTTATTTTATTTCCCAATCCCAACCTATTCATCCCATGAAGTAAAACTGGTAATACTTCATATCTAACACCACAGTGTTATCGGTAAATTCAATTACCATTTCACGTTCAAATCTAATTAAAGATTTAACTATCGCCTGGAGTAAAACTGGTGATACTCCATTCTCGATCTTTTCAATCTAATTAAAGATTCATTAAAACTCCACTTAGTTTTAATCTTTAACTGGGTTAAAGAATCAGTGTCATTTAAAACACGGTTCACGATAAACCCAAAATCACATTCATTAATTATCGGGTTAAAGAACGAGTGTTATTTAAAACACTGTTCACGATAAACCCAAAAATCAATATCAATTCAATTCCAATTAAATATCGTTTAATTGGTACACTTCATTAAATCTAAATAAAAAGATTTAATCTTTTCACAACTGGGTTCAAGAACAGTGTTAGTGAAGACACCATTCGCGACAAACCCAAATCACATTTGATATTCAATACAAGGCTCTGAATAGAAAATATATCGGCTTATATTCAATATCAAATTCTACGACTAACAAATGTCGTATTGGAAATAACGATATAAATATATATCTTTCAAATTTCCATAACAACATCTGTATAATCACGAATTCCAACATCGAAATATTCCGAAGACAATTTCGATTCAAATCCACTCCAATGCAATCATTGGAAATTTTGGTTATTTCCAAAACCCTTTTCAAATTCAATTTATTTATTTAAAAATAAATAGAATTATAATTCTAGTTCAAAACTAGTTCATTTCGATAAAAATCTATTTTTATCCTTTCAAATATGGAGTTTTTCATCCCAATCCTTCACAAATCATTTCTTATGATTTTACACAAATTATTACTATTTTTAATAATTTTATCAAGGCCCGTACAGTCGATTTCCATCAATGGCCATCGAACTGCACTTATAGCGACCTTTTTCAAATTTGATTTGGACATAATTCCAAATCCAACCGTTAGATTTCTAATTTCTAATATTCGTTAGAAAGCTCTTTTCGATACGAACCCAACGGTTCCGGTTTTAGGAGAATCCGACGGTCGGATCTCCCGTAATGTCCGTTTGAAATAAATGGTCGAAATTCACGAACTGCCGCGGCGCGGCGCGTTCTATTCAGGCCATTATATTATATATATAATATATATAATATATACTTCGTCGATTTCTATTTGAAACGAATTATATAAATAGTTTTGAATTCGTTTCAAAAACATTTTCAACTTCCTTTTCAATTCAAATCACAATTGAATTCTTCTTTATAGATTCGTTTTAAAATTCATTTCTATTCAATTCAATTTTCAATTCAATTTGAATTCGTTTTCAATTCAATTCATTTCGAAATCGTTTTCAATTCAATTCATTTCGAAATCGTTTTCAATTCAATTCATTTCGAAATCGTTTTCAATTCACTTCATTTCGAAATCGTTTTCAATTCACTTTGAATTCGTTTTCAATTCAATTCATTTCGAAATCGTTGATTTCGAAATCACTTTTCAATATTCATTTTAAAATGAATAAAGTCGATATAAATATCGTTCACGTCAAAATGGCGTCAATCTAATCAACACGGCTTCATAAATTTCTATTTTCAAATTTTCTTTATTTTTCAAATTGGAATGAGGCCCAATCAATTACCATATAAAATTAATTATATGGATTTCCATACAACACATGTATATAATAGCATTGAAAAATAATCAACCATCAACCAAAGTGCACTACACTGTATAAGCATCAAATATAGGTATTCAACGCTTATAACAGCCTGTCAATCAATCGATCGACATATTTAATCAATCAGGATGAGTGAAATTCATATTTCATCCCAACACCCGTGTGGGGTTTCAAACAATCAAACACAGATTTTAGTTGTGCAGTTGGGCGATGTGTAAAATTTATCGTCCCAATCAATGTCATTCAAATAAGTGTACATAAACAAACCGTCTGGTGTGTAAATGAATATTTATTTATTCACATTCACGTTAAAAATTATATTTTTAACGATAAAACATTTTATTCCAACATATGAATTTCTATTCAATTCATTTATTCAATAAAAATGATATTTTTTTTTATTTTTCTAACATATTTTAGAAAATTTCGGCGGCATAACGACACGATATTAGAAACGGGACAAGGCCTAGCCTTATCCCCGGTCTAGTGAAGGCCCACGCCATTCACACATCAATCAAATCAATTCAATTCACCAAACAATTCAATTCAAACTAATTAGACTAACCAACTACACAACCAAACTATTTAACAAACAAGCCATCCATGGTCTGTGGATGACGGGTGTCGGGTGCTACTAAACACCGTCTGCATCCTAGTATATATATATAACTAGAAAAAGAATTTTGAGTGAGAAGTTCTCACCAAAAGCTATCCAATCTTCACGGCTCTTCATTTATAGAAATCTTCTTCATTATCCCATCTTCGTCATCTTCGTTGCCCGTAGTCACTATATATATAAAAAAATCACATTTTTATATTTCGATGTCTTTAAAATAAAAATCACATTTTTATTTATTCACTTTCAATTTAAAAATCATATTTTTATAATCACTTCATATATTTAAAAATCGAATTTTTACTATGCTATTCAATATATAAAAATCATATTTTTACTGTCACGCTCTATATAGATAAAGATTATATTTTTATCACCTTATTCTTTATATAAAGATTTCGCCCTTTCAAAAATAAAGGTTTCGCCTTTATAAAAATAAACACTTCATTTCAACGTATATAAAAAATAAAAATCAGATTTTTATTTTGCTACATACACAAAGATGATGTTTTTATGTTCTCTATCCTATAAAGATTATATTTTTAATACTTTAAAAATATAAAAATCATATTTTTAATATTTCTATATTGTAAAGATTATATTTTTAATACTTTAAAAATATAAAAATCATATCTTTTACCAAATAAAAATCCTATCTTTTCACCTTTCAAAGTTCTAATCTTTTTCCATTTAAAATTCAAACCTTTTCTATTTTAAATTCTTTTTAAAATCATTTTTAAATTACTCTTTAAAATCAGTTTTAAAATCAATAAAAAAAATCAGTTTTTCTAATTTAAAAATCAGTTCTTCTATTTTTAAAGAAATAAAATATAATTAAAAATAAATACTTACAGGGTTCTAACTCGGACGAAGGGGAAAAGAGGAGGTCGGAGGGGCCGTGGGCGTTGCTGGAGGGGAGGGATGCGCGGGGGGGGGGGGGGTGAAGTTAATCGCGGCGCCACAGGCGCCTAGGGGGGGGGGAGTAAAGAGCGGCGCCGCAGGCGCCTAAGGGGAGGGGGGCGGAGTAAAGAGCGGCGCCGCAGGCGCCTAGGGGGAGGGGGGAAGTATGGTGCGGCGCCGCAGGCGCCTGGGGGGGGGGGGTTTGCTGCTTCCGCGTCGGCTCTGGCGGGGGCTTCTGCTTGCGGCGGCGCGCCAGGGGGGGGGAAGGAGGTGGCGGCTGCTACGGGGGGGGGGGGGGGGCGACGGGGTTTCGGGGTTTTTTTTTTCTCTTTTTTTTTTTCCGATTCTGAAATAATGAAAATTAGGGGGGGGGGGCAGAGATAAAGGAAAGGGGATTTTTTTTTATTTTATTTTTTTATTATTTAATTCAACCTAAAGTTGACTTTTTCATACGACCTCGAAACGAGGCCCACCGCCTGTCGTCCATAGCGTATTACCCCTATTCTGAACACAATGGGATATATATCGCAAGCTGATTCGACTGTTTGAATCAGTTTCCGTTTAATTTACATTTAAATCACTATATTGAATTTTAAACGTACATTTCAAATTACCGGGGTCACATACTAACTAGGAAAATTCCCGAAAAATATTTTCTAGCTTCGTATTGACGATACGGTCCTAACAAAACTAGTTTCGTCGAATTCTGAGACCGTTAGAAAAATGGCCAATTTTCCAGTCGATTAAAATCAACTAAAATGGTCAAACACGTTTTCCTTTGCCACGCTCACATATTGATTCGAAAAATTATGAAATTTGGAATCTAGCAATAATCTTACATCACGGATCCAACAAAAGTGGTTTCGTCGAAATCCGAGGTCGTTTGCAAAATGTCCATTTTTAAGGGCCTGAATTCCATAGCGACTATTCAGAATTTTCAACTGGGCATATCTTTTGACTCCCGCTATGAAATCTTGATTTGTCGGATTCGTTGGAAAGATATCATCAATTAGATCCTAATGTTTTTGGTTTCACTAAGATCCGGATTGTTTTGCACCCGGTATATTCAATTGAAGTTTGAAATCGAATTATCGAACTACCGCGCCATTTTCAATTCTATTTATAATTATATATAAATATTTATATTCTAACGACGACGTATATAATATATACGTTCGAATTCTATTCAAAAATAAATTTCTCATCGATATTATTTAAAATAATCTATTTTAAATATTCAAAATTCGCTAAAATAGCCAAAATAAATTTTTTTAAACTGGCTCAGAATTTGCGGGTTATTACAGAATACACCGGGTTCAACAAGAACATCTTGTAACCCAGGCTAAACATGACTGGTCACTCATTTTGGTTGAGTGTACCGAATGTATTTTCACCAACGGTTGGGATAAACAACCGTTTCCCAAAAGGGACAACATTGAAATAGATTATAGAAGTAAATGGAATTTCTCTAGATTTGGTGACAATACACCTTAATTGGAAGCTAACCACTTAGCCATGCGACCTACCCGATTTTATATCATTTCTTGGTTGTGAGGCTTGAGGCCATAACGTATAGATCACACCTTTATTTACTTTGAATGCCACATCGTCATACCGCCAAATCATAAATTGATTTCCCCAAAAATACCACGGGTATACAGCTAAGAGAAACGAATTCCTCCGCCACCAAACGTAAATACGTTTGAAGAGATCAACTTATGCGATCTATTAAATATACTCTATCAGACATTCTTCCATATGGGTCGTCTTGGGACTGGATAGACCGAAGGTACTATTTTGTAAATTCATCTTAGTAAATTTAAACCTAGGATTTACTGAACAGTCCTTGCATAACTCCGTCTTCAATTATCTTCATCATATTTGATTTGCAACGCTAATGCAATACGGAGTTGTTTTTTATCTGATCCCGGTCTCTCCGTATTGACAACGGAAATGGTAAAAATCTTTGATAATCGATGATTTAACTATCAAAGGAAAACATGTGTACAAACAACGGTCGTATTCCCAAATGGAAATATTACCGATCAATCGTCATTTCATTTCCCAATTTCTCATTTATCGTTTCCATATATTGATAAATTCCGTATTTTCTAAAATTAGAAAATATATGTAATTAACTTTGAAAAACGTTTCCCTTTCTGATTCACACATAAATATCTTCCCACCACTATCAGTCTCTAACTGCAAACTTGTAAGAGAACAATTTCCCAAGTATAAGCCCCGAAGGTCGAAACCAACATCAGATCGATATCCAGAAAGCCATTCAACTCAACTAATTTCCAGTCAGTTTCTAATTTCGGTAATTCAATTTAAATTCCTAATTCAAACCCAAAATTCCTTTGTAATATTTTATTTGCAAAATATTTACTTTAATCTATTTTTCACATAGAATGCGAATAATATTTCTTTATATAATCAAAAAAGTTTGATTTCGAATTTTAAAAATAGTATCTCAAACCCAACTTCTTTTTATATTTTTATTTGTATAATTATCCATACAAATCTCCTTTTTATTTCTAACACTTAAGTCTCATTTATAATTCCCTTTGTATATTTCTATTTATTCTATATAAATCCTTTTGTACGATTCTATTCATTTTATATAAATCCTTTTATATAATCTTATTCATTTTATATAAATCCTTTTATATAATCCTATTCATTTTATATAAACCCTTTTATATAATCCTATTCATTTTATATAAATCCTTTTATATAATCCTATTCATTTTATATAAATCCTTTTATATAATCCTATTTATTTTATATAAATCCTTTTATAAAATTTATTTATTTTATATATAAATATTTCATTTTCGATATTCCCTTTGAAAGTTTCCTTTTTACATTCCAGTATTTCATATGGTATTTAAAATACCAAATAACATGACCAGTGTCATCATAATCAATCACAGATTTTATATAACATCGTATATCACAATGTATGAAAACAAACAGTATTATAATATTGAGGAATCTAGTTGAATCCCTCCAACCTGTCTCCCTGCATCCACAGATATTAAACAATATAAATAACATCAATTTCATTTCAATATGAAATATTCTGATAAATAGAATCAATATTTGATTAATGATTTATATATATATATATCGTTATCTGCAATTTCAACCCATACATCAGCAATTCAACCAAACAATCAACACACAGCAATCAATCATCATTTATCAATAGTAAATTATATTTATAAAAATATAAACTGTACAGAGTTAGTGAGATTTACTCACATTGGACAGTTATCATCAAATAACGAATAACAATCATTGATTTGGATCCGGCAATTTATTTTGCTATAAATTGTAACAAGCTCCAATTCTCTACGAATCAATTCCATTGTGTAGCCACTGTCCATACGATCCAAACGGTTCTTGTTTCGTTGAATTCAAACAACGTTTGAGATAGTCATCAATTTTATAAGCTAAACAATTTAAAATAAATAAATAACATTGTTATATATTAATTCATTAGACACTAATCTTCCCATTACCGTCAAAATTATACTCCTCATCTCTTTCCCCTGTATACCAGTTCGAATCGCGTCACAACATTACCATCTTTCACGTAATTTTCCCCTTCTATTATCTCATAAAAATTTACGCCCATATTACCAGTTTGTAACAATACAAAGTGGTTAACATATAATTACTTATAGGATAAATTAATTTAATCACCATTATAACTCCTAACCCATGATTCATCCTTTCTACCCATGCAGCAGGTATTCAAGCTGCTCCTTACTTTTCCCATGGCTATGAAAAAAAACAATTCAAACCCCCTTTTACTTCATAAAAATCCAACTATTTCACGCATCATTCTCATCATCTCAAACCATCCCTTCCTTTTGCATCACCAAACAACATCGCAACCCCTTCTTCCCAGAATCCCACAACAACAGACCAACCCACTCACTAATGAACACCATCAGCCTCACCTTCGCAAGTGCTTCCATCTCCACACCGAAAAACGCCAGCAGCCCCCCTTAAACAAATCGCGACATATACCTCGAGCTACAATATTAACGCGACCAAAAATTATCATGGAATCTTCCTAAACAAACTCAAATACACAACTCCAAATCCAAATTAAAGTCCCAAACTTTATCAGTGATTAACCCTAATTCTCGCTGGAAAATTCCACCGACCCAAACATGAACCGCACCGTTTGAAACTCATTCTAGGTCGAAGCCGATTACCCCAAAAATCCATATACATCACTCTTATGATTTTAGGGATTTTTTGTGGAATTGTCTTGATTTTAGGAAAATAGTTTTAGCTCACATTTTCTACAGTTTGGTGGCATCTTCCATATTGACCACGGGAAGCAAATGATTTAGGATTAGGAGAGTAAGGGTACTGTATTTATAGAAGATTTAAATAATTTTATATTGATTATTTTATTTAATTATAATGAATCGTTACTTTGGTTTATCATTTAAAAATTCATACGATACGATCACATATACTATCCAATTTCAATGAAAACGGACATACAGCTACAGTTCGACATTACGGACCCAACGGAACTTGTTTCGTCGAATTCCAAGTCCTTTTGCTCACACAACGTATTTTTAAAGTCAAATTATCGACTGTTTTTCACATTAAAATTCCGTACGGCCACATACTGACTCCAAAAATCACGGAAATTAAAATCTAACAATAATTTAATATTTTGGATCTAACAAAATTAGTTTCATCGAAAACGGAGTTCGTTTGCAAAACTGGCTATTTTTAAAGCTCTAAATAAACCAATTTAAATGTTAATATATTTAAAAATAATTTAATTTACTATTAATAAATTAATATTATCGTATATATTCATAATAGAATATCATATAGCTCCAAAATATTCCTATCGGAATTTATAACTCGACATTTCAAATCCAGCGTTAAATCGATACCCAATTTGTATTAAAAATCCATTTATAATATAAATAAATCGTTATAAATTATAAAGGAATTCCATAGCAACTTTTCAAAAATTTGATTTGGACATAACTCACAATCTACATGACAAAATCTCGATTTTTCTCTTCTATTAGAAAAATATACTTCACCAGCTCCGAACATTTCTTGTTTCACAGAAATCCGGCTTAAAACGGATTCTGTATATTCATTTAAAGTTTGAATCGCCAAATTACGAACTGTCGCGCCATTTCGGGCTCGATTATAATTATAATATAAATTATACGTTCAACTGACATTTATAAGTAAATTTGTTAATATAATTCAATTCTAAATTGAATTATATATTTCAAATTGTCCAATTCACACAATATTGTGAATTCTGTTATTTCCGATTATTTCGAAAATAAATATATTATTTTATTATTTACATTAATTAAATATTCAATATTATTTAATTAAATGACCATTTAAATCTCTAGATACTATTTTAAATAATTAAAGAAATTAATTATTATACCGTAAAAATACAGGACGTTACATTCTTCCCCCTTAAAATAATTTCATCCTTGAAATTGCTAAGGTAGAAAACATATTTGTTTACTTATTTACTCCGGTTTTAACTAAACCAATTTAATTTCAATAAGATTATTTATTTATTCTATAAACGAAAATTTTCAAAAATTCTGAAAATTTTCTAACACCCGAAATTTTCAAAAAAATTCGCCAGCACCTCCTTTGTATGGGTCAATGGTACAACTACCACTCCCCTCTCTAGGCCTTCTCCAATCCAAAAGAAAATCGAACTGCCAAGTGGGTTTCCACTTCGTCTCATAAAAATCTCATACCGTATGAAATATAAACTTGTACCTTTTTGTCAGGCATATCTTTATATCATTCTCACCTGTTACCAATTCTGCATATACCAATGTATCCATTCCAATTGATCACCAATCAATTTATTCTCAGCCAATTATTTGCTTATATCCAAACCATAATATAATTTCAAACTCGAGTTCCATCCTCTATTCCAAACCCTTAACTCATCAAACCAATTCTATTTCAACTCCTTACCTCACAAATCCAATTTGTCTCGATATGATTCTAATGCAATTCAATTTCAGTTACCACTTTACTGGATTTATTTTAATTCCAATTTGCTTTCACAAATTCTACTTTAATTCAAAAAAAATTATTCCTAAGAGTTTTAAAAAAGTTTAGCTCTTTAAAAATAATCAAATACCCCTTTCGGAATCAAAACAACTTGTTTTCTCAAAACATTTCTAAAAACAATCTCTTTGGCAGTAATCTGTCACTTACAACTCGAAAATGAACATTAATGATGTGGCCAACATCATCAGGGTTATTTCCCAGTGATCAAAGTGAGTTCAATACTATATTATATACAAAACCATTTCTAAACATTTCCACTTTGAAATATATTCAAAAATACCCTTCATAATGCTTGTAAAACAATTTAAATTCTCCCAGTATTTTAAAATTCTCATATATTAATTCCAAATTCATTTACAAACACTTGTCCAAATTTTAGGAATTTTAATTCCAATTCTAATTTTAAATTCAGATTTGATCCATTTGATTTCATATATTACACATATATGAATCCCGATTGGCTATTTGGATAACCATTTTACTTTTATAATCTTATTTGATTATAATAACAATAAACACATCCTATATAATATAATAATCCAAATATAAATAATTCCTTTATATCAAAATATAATTTGGGTAAAATTATTTCATTTTCCCTCTTTTCAAAACATACTGTGTCGGTTCATTATATTCGAGTGTTTAGAAACCCTTACCGATACAGTGGATCGAACTGATCGATCAGAACTCATAAACAACACAACCAATAAATCTCCACAATACAAAACAATTTTTATAAAATATACAAATACGTTCACTCGTATATATGCACTCAAACTCAATCTAGGGTATTACTAACCCCATCTCCACCGAGTCACGCCATAGAGCCAAGCTAATTATTTAACCTTCAACTCTGATACCAACTGTAACGACCTGGGTTTTCGCGATCCTGGTTATCGACATAAACTCAATGTTGACTATCTAAGCATCGGAAATACCAGATAGTTAATGAAAGAAGTTAGAGGGTGAGGATAGATAAGGTGGAAAATTAGAATGGAAGAAGAAGAAGAAGAACATACAATATCAGAGTAAACACGAATCTCATAGCGGAATGAATAAAAACTTGGAAATACAAATCTGTCATTTGAGTATAACACTTACATTACAAGGGAAATAAATAATAGCTATATAATCCTGAAGCCACCAGCTCCAAGCTCTCGATATCTATAAAATCCTGACTACTTGACTGCCCATACGAAATTGGGCACCCAAGAGTTTAGGGAAAAAAAACTCCTGGTCAGTCATGGGACTGGTATGAGTAAACAATTTAAAATAGTTTGAGAAAATAAACGATATCTCATAAGACCACGCCGTATAACACGGATCGAGTTTTTCCCTTATGAGAATCCAAAACACTTGATTCAACATTTCAAAATCTTTTTCAACGAAATGATAAACGTTATATCAAACTCATTTGATATTATAATGGTGTCTATCAATCACAACTAAATAATCAACTAGCAGAACGCATTCATCTCACGTTCTACATACATAATATTTAATCAAAAACCACGGGCACTTATTGGGTAATGAATTCCAACTGGCAAGGTATGGGACCACCTTCTGACAGTGTATCTCTAGAGAGGAATACACCGGGTTCAAAAAGAACATCTTGTAACCCAGGCTAAACATGACCCGTCGCTCATTTCGCTTGAGTGTACCGAATGTATTATCACCAATGGTTAGGATCAACAACCGTTTCCCAAAAGGGACAGCATCGAAATAGATTATAGAAGTAAATGGAATTTCTCTAGATCAGGTGACAATACACCCTAGTTAGCAGCTAACCACTTAGCCATGTGACCTACCCGATTTTATACCATTTCCAAGTTGTGAGCTAGAGGCTATAACGTATAGATCATACCTTTATTTACTTTGAATGCCATATCGTCATACCCGCCAAATCACAAATTGATTTCCCCAAAAATACCACGGGTATACAACTAAGAGAAACGAATTCCTATGCCACCAAATGGAAATACGTTTGAAGAGATCAACTTAAGCGATCTATTAAATATACTCTGTCAGACATTCTTCCATACGGGTCGTCCTGGGACTGGACAGACCGAAGGTACTATTATGTAAATCCATCTTAGGAAATTTCTACCTTGGATTTACTGAACAGTCCTTGCATAATTCCGTCTTCAATTATCTTCATTATATTTGATTCGCAACGCTAATACCATAAGGAGTGGTATTCAGATAATATATCTGATCCCGGTCTCTCCGTATTAATAACGGAAATGGTCAAAATCTTTGATAGTCGGTGATTTAACTATCAAAGGAAAACATGTGTACAAACAATGGTCGAATTCCCAAATGGAAATCTTATCGAACAATCATCATTTCATTTCCCAATTTCTCATTTATCATTTCCATATATTCATAAATTCTTTATTTTCTAAAATTAGAAAATATACGCTATTAACTTTGGAATACGTTTCCATTTCTGATTCACGCATCAATATCTTCCCACCTCTATCAGTCTCTAACTGTAAACTAGTAAGAGAACACCTTCCAAAGTATAAACCCCGAAGGCCGAAACCAACATCAGATCGATACCCAGAAAGCCATTCAAATCAACTAATGTCCAGTCTGTTTCTAATTTCAGTAATTCAATTTAAATTCCTAATTCAAACCCCAAATTCCATTATAATATTTTATTTGCAAAATATTTACTTTAATCTATTTTTCACATAGAATGCGAATAATATTTCTTTATATAATCTAAACAGTTTGATTTCGTATTTTAAAAACAGTATCTTAAACCCAACTTCTATATATATTTTTATTTGCAGAATTATTAATATAAATCTCCTTTTTATTCCTAACAATTAAATCTCATTTATAATTCCCTTTATATAATTATATTTATTCTACACAAATCCTTTTATATAATTCTATTCATTTTAAATAATCCTATTCATTTTATATAAATCCTTTTACATAATCCTATCCATTTTATATAAATCCTTTTATATAATCCTATTCATTTTATATAAATCCTTTTATATAATCCTATTCATTTTATATAAATCCTTTTATATAATTCTATTTATTTTATATAAATCCTTTTATATAATTCTATTTATTTTGTATAAATCCTTTTATATAATTCTATTTTTTTTATATAAATATTTCATTTTCAATATTCCCTTTGAAAATTTCCTTTTTACATTCCAGTATTTCATATGGTATTTAAAATACCAAATAACATGAACAGTGTCATCATAATCAATCACAGATTTTATATCACATCATGTATCACAATGTATAAAAACATACAACAATATATTATTGAGGAATCCAGCTGGATCCCTCCAACCTATCTTCCTGCATCCACAGATGTTAAACAATACAAATAACATCAATGTCATTTCAATATGAAATATTCTGATAAGCAGAATCAATATTTGATTAACGATTTATATATATCGTTATCTATAATTTCAACCTATGCATCAGCAATTCAACCAAACAATCAACACACAACAATCAGTCATCATTTATCAATACTAGATTATATTTATATAAATATAAATCGTACAGATTTAGTGAGATTTACTCACATTGGATAGTTATCGTCAAATAACGAATAACGATCATTGATTTGGATCCGACAATTTATTTCGCTATAAATTGTAACGAGCTCCAATTCGCTCCGAATCAGTTCCATTATGTAGCGACCGTTAGGGGTGAGCGTTTGGTTGGTTCGGTTTATCCGATAATGAAAACTAACAAACCAAACTAAAACGATAAAAATGAAAACCAAACCAATGAAACTAAGTTTGGTCGGTTCGGTTGGTTATCCGATTTAACCAAACTAAAAATATTTTAGACCTTATGATTGTAATATTAACTAAAATATGAAATAAATCATAGCTATATGATTAGAGTATTATTATTTATGATTATTATGCTTTCTAAAAGTAATTTTGATGCATGCATGATGATAAAAATTTACTTGGAGAACTAATCTAACTTTAAAAAAATTATTATATTATTGATAATTTTTAAATTATAATAAAAGTTCGATTAATGTGGTTAAACCGGTAACCAGAGTAAATATTTTTCCAAATCGATTACAGGCCGATTTAATTTCAAAACCAAACCAAACAGACTAAAATAAATTGGTTCGGTTGGTTTATTTGGTTTAACCAAATAATGCTCACCCCTAGCCACCGTCCATATGATCCCAACGGATCTTGTTTCATTGAACTCGGACAGCGTCTGAGATAGTTATCAATTTTATAAGCTAAATAATTTGAAGAAATAAATAACATTGTTATATATTAATTCATTAGACACTAATCTTCCCATTACCGTCATAATTATACTCCTCATCTCTTTCCTCTGTATACCAGTTCGAACCGCATCGCAACATTACCATTTTTCACGCCATTTTCCCCTTCCACTATCTCATAAAAATTTACACCCAGATGTTAGACCAAAAAGTGGTTCTAACACCCAAATTGACTAAAAGCAGAATGAAATAAGATCAAAAGTAAAATGGAGACACAGAATTTATAGTGGTTCGGCGAAGAAAAGCCTACGTCCACTTGTCAATCACTATTCTCGATGATATAGTTGCAATTACAATGAGATATTCACTCAATTTCACTCACAACTCATATACATTCACTCAATTGTCTCAAAACAAATGTTGAAAGATGATTTGGATTATCCGGGAGTGCTGGAATTCGGTTTATGAAAGTGGTTGAACTCTGGAAGTGCCAAAAAGAAGATCCTTTTCATTGTCTCCAGACAGGGTATTTATAGGTGAAAATTTGCTCAGAACCCGATCCGGATCGGAGCCACGTGTCTTCCATCCCATCATCCTCAGGTTCGGATGGATTTCAGTGTTGACAACGCATCAGAGCAGTGGACGTTGTGGGCAGGAACTGGTCATACCCGCTCTGCATCTTTAGGCGATCATGGGGGAAAGTGATGTGGATCACTGGTTCGGTTCGGAGGAGCCTGCAGAGGGGGTTCGGATCGGAGTACCCGATCCAACCCGGATTAACTTAGAACTAAATCTTTATCCACTTTGCTCTGCTCCGTTCCGATCTGACTGATAGTAGGCAGCCCTCCGATCTGACTGATAGTATGTGGCCCTCCGATCCGAATAGCAGCGTCTCTCCGAGCGAAACAATAGCAGTTCTCCGATCCGAACAGCAACATCTCTCCGATCCGATCCGCTACATTCCTCCGATCCGATCCACTATGATGCTCTCTAAGTTCTTCAACGTTTCACATCTCGACTTTGTGTTGCCCAGTTCACAAAGTGGGCTAACATTTTGCCCCCTCAAAGGATGCTCCTGTTGGAAACGGAGCAAGCTTTGATTATCATTGCATAGTGTCTTCTAGATAATCTTTCCTTTGATTTTCTTTGTGCTTTCATCTTTTTCTTCGAACTTCAATTTAATTCAATGCTGAGTTACAACATTCCGTTCGGTTCGGATTCCGATCCGAACAGATCCCCCTCTTCTTTCTATTTTTCATTGGACTATCGGGCCAAGCTTTGCTTCTGGACTATCGATCCTGTCCGAACGGGGAGACGAATAGTCACCCTGTTTTCCTATATAAGTTCAGCCTTCATCTTCCTCCCATTTCCTTCTTATCGTTTTACCATTTCTGCTTCGGAACTCAAAAATTCAGAGAAAATGAAATAAGAACTCTTTACCATTCTCGTGCGAATTTCCAACTTATATACTCCGGTAGGTTTGAATCCTTGATCGGTTTCATGATGACAGGCTTTAATTAAAATTGATGGTCAATTCGACCGATCTGAACGTGGTTTCCACGCCGCAGTCTCCTCTTCCTTCGTTATTGTTGTTGGTGGCTTCGTTGCTACTTCGAGGCGTTGGAAGAGGGAGTTGTGGTTCGAGGCTGAAAAGGAGGAAGAAGAAGAAGATCATAGGGAGTCGGTTCGGGCGGTGGAGTATGGAAAGTGGAGAAAGGGAAGAAGATGAGAAGTCCAGAATGTCGGATCGGGTCGGGGCAAGTGGAGAAAGGGAAAAGGAAAAGAAGTCCAGAAGGTCGGATCGGGTCGGAGCAAGTAGTTAAAGAAGGGGGAATGGAGCTCACCTAACCGGGTCGGGTCGGACTATAAGATAAAGGAGGAGAGGCATGACTACGTGATCCGATCCGAACCGTTAGGGGAATCTACCTTCGAGCCGATCCGATTTTGATTTCTGAGCTTCAAAGTTTATCCGAGCCCAAGGCGAGGCTACGCCCCCGATCCGATCCCAATGAATGCGCCCGAACCGAACCGAAGGGCAGTCCATCTAAATGCATAAAAACTCGTTTAGTTGGCCTAATCAACTCTTGGCATAATCTTCAACTTAATGGACAGTTAGGATAGCGCCTTGCGAACATAACTGGACATCAAGAACTACCTTGACCCTTATTACCTTGCCAAAATTTTGCGTCGCACTTTCAAATGTTAACTTTACACTTTCTGCATACACTGTTTACACTTTAGTTTGCACACTTGCATGGGGGGATACAGGCTAATTTACTCTAACTTATGCTGCTGCTTCTTCAATAGTTTTGTGACCATGAGACCCAGACGCTCTTCTAGACTTGCTGAGAAGAAAGAGGCCCCGGAGACGTCCAACAAAGTTACTCTCGAGGACATATCTTCTCCCTCGGATCCAGAATGGAATGATGAGGGTTCAGACTACGAGGTTGGAAATCGCGAAAGTGACAATGTGTCTTCGGAGGGTGAAGTTTCTCTAGGTTTTGAAGAGGAAGGAGGGATTGGTGACGACCGGGCTCCTGATGAGTTTGAATCGGCTGTCATATTGGAATCACCCCAAGATTCTGTTGAATCAACAATCGACAACGACAGACTTATCCGAATTTGTTTAAAATACGGGATACTAAAAGGGGACACCCTGGTGCCTTCGAGAACTGACCGTCCCCATAACCCTCCAGAAGGGTATATGGCAATTACTCGGTTGATGTGCATGGTCGGTGCTATCCCTCCATTTTCTCCTTTCGTCGTCGATTTCCTAAGACAAATGCGGATTGCCCCCATGCAGCTGCATCCCAATTCCTATGCTTACTTGCATACCCTATATGTAGCATATTGTGAGATCTTAGGCATAGAGCTCCCTTTTGACGATGTTCACTTCTTCTACAACTTCAAGCACCAGACTCGAGAAACCCCTTCTTTCTGTTACTTCGAGTCTGTTCCTAAGAGAAAGATAATTCCAGCACCATTCAGTAGTAAAGCTGGGGACTCCAGGCTGGAATGGTTTTATATAAAGCAACAACCAGGGTGTGCTAGGAGGTGGACGAAATCAAGTAAAGCACTGGTTTTCTAAATCGCAACTCTGTACACTTAAACTACCACCTTAATTCATTTTTCTTTTTGTTTGCAGTTGACAACCCAAAACAAATAGCGGACCAAGTATTCTTTGATCGGATGCACCAGCTCCTTAATGGTGATCAGAAATTTTTAACTATTAATGAAGTCCTTAAGGACGAATATCTTCACCCTCATGGATTGCTGTCCATTACCCGTAGCATTGGTCACGGGACGACTCCGTATGTATATATTCCTCCAGTGGATGTAGTCCCAGAAACAGGGGAAGTTTCGGGAGCTCCTACAGTGCCTCTTCAAATTTCACCCTCTCCATCTTCTACTCAAGATGATGAATTGGCTAACTTGGCCGAAAAGCATCGCGAAGGGTATACTGTTCCTGAGGATGCCATTTCTCCAGAAAGGTCGACGTCTTCCAAAGAGTCGCCAATTGATGCTTCCGAGGGAGATGTCCCTAGTACTGATGACCCATTATTTCAAGGTTTGGGGGATGTCCCCTTACCTGAAACTATATACACTTCAGAGGATTTTAGGAAGGATCCTTTAGTTTTCACCTCTTCTGAAGAGACCACTCCTGCTAAGGCCAAAGAGCCCGCCCGTACTAGTCTAGCTCCGGATTTGGGTTTGTCGGGGGGATAAACACCACTTAGGACACACTTTACACAAAAACATTACAACTCATTGCATCTTTCTTTTTGTGAAAATATTGATCCTGAATTTAATTTGTCTTATTGTGCAGGCACGATGTCCCGATCTTACTATGATATCAGGAAACTCCGTCGCAGCATGTCTAATCCACCCTATGATATCGAGTATGATCGCCGCGATGATCGCAATAGGGAGGATAGAAGGCCTTATGAACCCTATCACTCTCGAACCTCGCGTTCTCGCTCTCCTGTTCGGACGGACCCAGAGAGATATAAGGGTTACCAAGGTCGTCGGGAAGAGGATAGGCCGCAACCGAAAGACTCCACCTCTTCTCAAGAAAAGTGCAGCAGGGAGAGAAGTCCGCCAAAAGATACTGAGTCGCGAAGTAAACGCAAAGTCTCTGCTAAACGTTCTAGAACAGATAAAGAGACTATTGAATCCTCCACGCACAGGGATACGAATTTGACGATCCCCGCCCCTCCACCACTAGATGCTGAAACTGCAATCAAGCGGGCGTATCTGGAGGAGCAATTTCCCGAACATTACTTCGAGAACTTGACTTTTTTACCTGCCCTTGAGCCTATTTCTTCCAGGTGGGCAGATGAGGCCAAAGCAAAGATAGATGCGGTCGAAAAACAGTATTCTGAAATGTTCAAATATTCACGCAACCTTTCCAGAATCATCCGTACTCTGATCATGAATGCTGATTCGATGCAAAAAACCGCGGAAGACGATGCAAAGGCCTTAAAGAATCTAGGAAAAGATTTGGAGGACACACAGGCCCAGCTTGCTGTTGCTCAAAGGGACGCTACTAGCTTCAAACAACAATTTGAAGATATGCTAAAACGTTACCATGATTTGCTTGAATCTCACACTCAAGAGCATTCTGAGTTAAAAAAGCAAGACGAAGATGCTAAGTCAGATGCCACTAAAACGCGCCTTGCTTACGCTGATCTTGAACGGAAAAATGCCGAGTTAGCAAGGAGGAATGCTGAGTTAGAAAAGAAAAATGCTGACTTGGCTTCTAAGCTAATGGAGGCGGAGAACAAAGCTGCCCTGGCGGAGGGTAACGTCGAATGTGCTATCAAATCCGCTGAGGAGGCCCGCAAACAATTGTCAGAGGCAGAGGTAGAGATTCAGGGTTTCGGTGAATTAATGATTGAATTCTTTGCACATATCATCGGTCGCCGGAACATTTCTTGGATTGAGGATTATCCATCTACTCTAGTCCAAGTATGGAGTCAGATCATTGAGTGGGAGAAGGAGGAGCTCAAGGTTGATTCCATTGATGAGGACAAGCTGATGGAGAAATATTTAAGGGATGATGAGCCAGAAAGCCTAGCTGAAGGGCGCCGCCTCATTGCTGATGCTATGGAAGAAGAGAGGCGGAGGACTAAGCAAAAGAACATTCCTGAGGCTGGTTCCTCTTCTACTGCCCCCGCAACTTCTGAAGTAGAGGGGTATGATCCTGAAAACCCGGGGATCCCTCGAACAACTCTGCTATCCCCTATTCCCGAAACGGCATCGGAGACAGCAGTTACCCCTGCCGAGAAGTCTTCGGAAGGTATCTCTACATTTTCTCCTCAATTCGTTAGGGCTATCTCTACCTTTCGCCACGTGATTGAGCAATCGATGAAAAACCCATTATTTTATCTTGAGTTGATAACTGTTGCTTCTCACTCTGTAGGTATTGAGCCATCCGGAAAGACAGATGTGACTCAGGGAACCACATCTGGGGCGGAGCCTACGGAGAAGGCAAAAGGGGGAAAGGACAAGGCTGCTCCTATAGATTTGGGAGAAGGAAGCAAACCGTCTAAGGCTGACACTCCTCGTGATGAAGAAATGATAGTCGCCTTAAAGGATGATTGCGGCGACGGAGGACATGAGGAAGATCCAGAGGTGGCAATAGTCGGGGAGTCGAAAAGTGCAGATGATGTTACTTTGGCTGCAATGAAAGCTAACCAAGATAGACGCTTGCAGTTAAAAGTTGAAGACTTAGACCCTGAAAGTCTCAAGCCTCTCGCAGTTGTGGATGCGGGATCAAGGTTAGTTGTTAAGCTTTCAACTAGATCTATTACAGAGGAACTCGCTAAAAAGTCTTCTCTTGATTCTAGCACTCCGCCCTCCGGGAAGAAGTTAACCGATTCCAGCATCTCAGCTTCAGGAAAGAAAAAATCAAAGCGCATCTTGATAGAGGCCGAAAAAGAGGCGAAGAATGTGGAGAAAGCCGCCAAGAAGTCCAAGCCTCCTTCAAAGTCTAAGTAGTGGGCTGTCTTGCGTTATTTTAGCATTTGGTTGACCAATAATTGTTGCTATGAGGGTGGCCTTTGTACCTTCTTTTTGACTGTTTTCCTGTACAAATTCATTCATTTGTAAATAAAAAATAATTCACTTTCTGCGATGTCTGTTAGCCATTAGTTTTGCACTTATGTAAGAATGCATGTTCTACGATAGTCGTGTAATGAAGTTATGGTGGGGTGAAATACATGTATACATATATGCCCCCAGTCAATCTCAAAAAAAACTATTCAAGACTTAATCAAGTAGTCTGAATGTCCCGATTTTTCGACGGGATTGCATTATCTATGCCGTCAATGCCTGTCGTTTTTTCTGGCAATTTTTTTATACTCTCCTGTCTTATACTCAGGTTAGAGTTCTTACTGAGGCGGTCTCTTGTCTGGGTGCACCTTCATGCCTCAGAGGACGTCGTCTTCCCGTCCTTTATACTCTCTCTCAATTCTCGAGATTTAGAGTTAAGAATGTCGTCTTCCCATTCTTTTATGTCTTATTGCACAAATATTCATTGTGCTTTTTATTACGTTTAAACTGTTTTCAACCTTTCAGGTTTTAAATCATCTTATACTCCATAATTGCAACAGAATAGTAGATGAAGGTATATATATAATGCATGAAAGTAAATAACACACGATATTTTTATAGTGGTTCAGCTAAGTCGTAGCCTACATCCACTTTATAGTCCTTTATTCATATTATCAGATTTTCCTAAGGCAAGTCGTGCCTTTTTACAGAGTTCATAAGAAAAATAGCAGAGCGTACAACACTTCTAATCCAAATATCGCATCAAGTGCTGGGCATTCCATGCTCTAGGTACCTAATTCGCCATCTACGGTCGTTAACTTGAAGGTTCCTGTTTCAAGTTTCCGTTGGATGACAAAGGGTCCTTCCCACTTTGGACCGAGGTGAGGAAGGGAAGGAAAGATTCTCTTTAGCACCAAATCTCTTGGTTCAAAAGTCCTAAGGCGAACTTTTTTGTCGTAATAGCGTGCCATCTGACGTTGATGTCTTGACGCGCGCAAATCTGCTTCGTCCCTTTTTTCTTCAATTTCATCAAGAGATTCGAGTAAGAGCGCCCGATTCGTCATCGGGTCATAATACGTCACCCGGTGGGAAGGAACTTCAAGCTCTATTGGAATTACTGCTTCTGAACCAAAAGGGAGAGAGAAAGGGGTATGACCAGTAGCTGTCTTAAATGTCGTTCGATATGCCCACAAAGCTAAAGGCAATTCGTCAACCCATTTTGCCTTTGCGCGCTCTAACTGTTTCTTGAGGATGGATTTTATAACTTTGTTTATTGCTTCAACTTGCCCGTTCGACTGCAGATAAGCAACCGCAGTATACCGTTTGTCGATCTTATATTTTTGGTAGAAATTTCTGAATTCAGCACCATCGAACTGGGTTCCGTTATCAGTTATAATGGTTCTTGGGATCCCGAATAGGCATATAATATTTCTAACCACAAAACTTATCACCTTCCTCGCCGTAATCTTGGTTAGGGGCTCAGCTTCCACCCACTTCGTAAAATAGTCCACAGCAACTATTGCATATTTCGCCCCTCCTTTAGCAATTGGTAGAACTCCGATGATATCAATTCCCCACGTGGCAAAAGGCCAAGGACTCACCATCGATTTGAGTTGAGTCGACGGTGCTCTGGGGATTTTGGCGAATCTCTGGCACTTATCGCAGCGTCGTGAATAATCAGCTGCATCTTTATTAATTGTGGGCCAGAAGTATCCATAACGCAATATCTTTTTCGCTAAAGTCTGACCTCCTGTATGATCTCCACACTCACCTTCGTGTACTTCTCTTAGTACACGTTTGATGTCGTCGTGTGCTATACATCGTAACAGGGGCATAGAAAATCCTTGCCTATAAAGAGTATCATCTTGTAGAACATATCTGGTAGCCTTGCGAACTGTAGCCCTTCTCTCACTCTTCTTTAATGGGAGTGTCCCATTCTTAAAGAAGTTCTTAATTGGGGTCATCCACGACTCCTCCGGTTCCGCTTCGAAAGCGAACTCAATTTCCATCGACTCAAAGCTTGGCGATTCTAACGTTTCAATTGGAATTATTTCGGTTTCTTCTGGATTGTCGGAACTAGCTAGCTTTGCCAGCCTGTCTGCCTTCTGGTTTTCGGCTCTTGGGATATGCGTTATACTGTACCGCTCCAGGTTGCTCAACAGCTTTTCCACTTTCCCGAGGTAGGCGATGAGTCTAGGTCCCCGAGCCACAAATTCCTTTCGCACTTGGCAAACAACGATTTTGGAGTCGCAGAATATGTCCAACATTTTTATTCCGAGGTCTTGAGCAAGCTTCAGCCCGACAATCAGGGCTTCGTATTCAGAGTCATTGTTAGTCGCCGAAAATTATAATCGTAGAGCGTAATATAACGACCGTCCTTCAGGAGTAACTAAGACGATTCCAGCTCCGGACCTTCGGTCGTTCTTGGCTCCATCTGTGTATAGCTTCCATGGATCTATCTTTAACTCATCTTCGGACTTGACCACTCTGTCATCGATTTCTTCCTCCTTTGGATGGTGAACTCTGCTATAAAGTCTGCCAGAGCTTGCCCCCTGATCGACCTTCGTGGCTGAAAAATTAAATCAAACCGACTTAATTCAATATTCCATTTGATCAACAGTCCCGATGCTTCGGGTCTCTGCAACACCTGCCTCAGAGGTTGGTCAGTGTATATGGTTATTGGATGTGCTTGGAAATAGTGACGAAGTTTTCGGGAGGCGATTAGGAGGCTGTAAGCGAGCCTCTCAATCTTTGGGTAGTTGCGTTCTGCCGCTGCCAATTTCTTGCTTACTTAATATACTGGCCTTTGCACTTGGTCTTCTTCTCGAACCAAGGCTGTGCTAATAGCGTGAGCCGAAACTGCCAAGTAAACAAATAACTCTTCGTGATCCACTGGTTTTGACAAAATCGGTGGTTTTTCTAGCAATTCCAATAAATTTCGAAAGGCCTCAACATAGTCCGGAGTCCACTCGAAGTTCTTCTTTCCCCTTTTAATCAAATCAAAAAACGGGATGCATTTGTCCGTGGCTTTGGAGATAAACCTACTCAACGCAGCTACTTTCCCCGCAAGACTTTGGACGTCTTTTATTTTCCTCGGCTCTTCAATGTTTCTAATCGCTGCTATTTGGCTGGGATTGATTTCAATTCCTCGGGAGCTCACAATGAAGCCTAGAAATTTCCCGATGCCACCCCAAATGAACATTTCAAAGGATTCAACTTCATCCGATACTTTCGTAGGATACCAAACATTTATGCCAAGTCTTGCGTATGGCTGGAGGACTATTTCGATTTGACAAGCATATCATCCACATAAACTTCCATAGTCTTCCCTATTTGATTATAAAACATCCTGTTCACCAGGCGTTGATAAGTGGCTCCAGCGTTTTTCAATCCGAACGGCATGACCACGTAACAGTATAACCCCAAGTTTGTAATGAAGCTCGTGTGTTCTTGATCTGGCACGTGCATAGGAATTTGGTTGTACCCGGAATATGCGTCCATGAAAGAAAGAAGTTCGTGTCCCGCTGTCGAATCTACAAGCTGGTCAATCCTGGAAAGTGGGAAACTATCTTTCGGGCAAGCTTTGTTCAAATCTGAAAAATCAATGCAAGTCCGCCACTTTCCATTCGACTTCTTTACTAAGACGGGATTCGATATCCAGTCGGGATATGTCGAATCTCTAATAAATCTATTCTGTTTCAGTTTCTCCACTTCTTCTTTCAGAGCAGCCGACCTCTCTGGGCCCAGCATACGTCTCTTTTGCTTTACAGGCTGGTGTTTCGGGTTTACATTTAGTGAGTGACTTATGATGGATGGCGATATCCCACACATGTCAGCGTGGGTCCAGGCAAACACGTCCAAGTTTGCCTTCAGGAAGTCAGCTAGTTCTTTGGCCCGACGTGAATCCAACTGGGATCCGATCTTCAAAACTCTTGTTGGATCAGCTTCATCAATGGGAATGTCCACTGTCGCTTCATTAGGAGTTGCATTTCTAGTCTCTGGTTCCTCGTCTTTTCTGGGATCCAGGTCTTCAGGCGTTCCTTTGGGCAACTCCTTCGGGGCCGATCCCTCTAATTGCTATGCCGAGCCCTCCTTTGGAGGAGGCGAGGCATCTTTACTCTCGATGTTAAGTCCTTTCATCAACATCTTTAATTCGGCAACATAGCAGGCCCGTCCGGAGACTTGATCCCCTCTCATTACTCCAGTTCCGGCTTCAGTTGGGAACTTAAGCAATAAACACCAAGGGGCGATGCAAGCCCTGAACTCAGCAAGGGCAGGCCTTCCCAAAAATGCATTATAAGGCGAATCTACGTCCAACACTACGAACTGAAGCATCCGTACCCTTCGGCGTTCTCCTTGCCCCAAGGTTACGGGCAATTCTATGTACCCCATGGGAGCTGTTGACGCCCCGTTGAAGCCTCGGATCCAACCTTCGCATGGCTTCAAATCTTCAGATTCAAGCTTCATCTGATCGAATGACTTTTTAAATAAAATATTAACAGAGCTTCCGTTGTCTACTAACACCTTATGAACCCAGGTCGGCCCAATGGTGGTAGTAATGACCAACGGATCATCGATGGGTGACTAGATCCCGGTATTATCTCTGCTACGGAATACCACGTCATCAAACATTGTCTTCTATTGTTTTATGGGGGCGATATCTTCCATATCATTACATTCATTCACATCTACGTGCTTGGCAGCATTTACATATTGATCCATCGCTCTAAAACTGCGGATTGTTGGGTGGGGTCCAACCACTATGGAGTTGATAACAATTCCCTTGCCTTTCTGCTGCACTGTAGGCTTGGGAGCAGATTGAATCTGTTTTGGAGCCTGCTCTCCTTGCCCCCTGTCCCTCGGGGCAACCTTATATTCATCCAGTTTCCCTTCGCGCAGCAGCTTCTCAATCACGTCTCTCAAATGTCGACTTTCATTGGTTGAATGCCCATGAGTTCCTTGAAACAAACAAAACTTCCCAGTTGCCATTTCTTTCTTCGTTGAATCGCGAGGTGGCAGTCTTTTATATTGCAAAACATTGTATGTATCCAAGTAAATGTTCTCCAGAGTGTCGTTCAACGGTGTATAATTCTCATAAGTCTGGAATCGGGGTCTTTTGTTAGGATCACTTCCCCTATTTCTATTTCTTCTGTTACCATTCGTGTTACGGTTATTGTTGTTGCCCCCGTTTCCAGAATTGTCGTTTCCACTCTTGTTTCCCACATTCACTTCAACTTTTCCGGAACTTTCTCCAGACTGCTTCACGGCGACATTACTCTGAACATTTTCTTTTGAAGCCGCTCCAGACTTTTTCTTTCGGTTTACCCTGGCCTCCTCTCGTATTAAATGAATATCGGCCTTTTCATAGAATAACTCTCTCGTGGAGGGTGTCTTCCTAGAAAGGTAATCTCCAAACTCGGAGTCAGGATCGACTCCTTCCATCAAAGCCATCAAGATGGTGGGCTCATGCGGGTCGCTAACTTCAGTCACAGCTAAGTTGAAACGGTCGAGATATGACCTCAAAGACTCTCCTGGCGCCTGCTTAATTCTTGACAATTCAATAACACTTTTAGACTTTCGGGTATGGAGTTGGAACTAATTCATAAAACGTTCGCTCAATTCCCTATAATTCGATATCGAACGAGGGGGAAGTCGGGTAAACCATAGCAGCGCCACATCTTCTAAATAGATCGGGAATGCTTTACACTTCACTGCATCAGGAGCAGCAGCAACATTCATGAGCCACAAGTATCGCATCAAATGGTGTCCCGGATCGGTTCTCCCATTGTACTTGTCCATCTGCGGCCGGTTAAAACGTCGGGGAAACTAAAAATTGAGGATGTCGTCAGTGAAAGGAGTATGGCTTCGCTCAATGCCATAATCTTCATTGGTATAGTTCCGGCTTTCGGACATAATCTGGCGTACCATTGCCTGCACGTCAGCATTAGTTAGGGGCCGTTCAGGCTCCCTGGCCCTGGTATCCGGGTTCCTTCTGGGCTCTTGTTCAGGAGATGCCCTTCTTCTTTGAGCTGCTTCTGCTCTGCTTCGTTCCCTACGCTCCCGGTCGATCTCGGGAGGAGGGGGCTAGAGCATTTGCCCCTGAGTGGGATTAGTATGGTTAGGGTCTCTCAAGCTTGGATCATTGGTTCCTAGTGCTCGTGCAATATCCTCGTGGGACCCCAAAGATCCAAACGTCAGTTGCTCCAAATTCTGAGGTCGTTCGAGCGGCCTTCTTTCACGGGGCCGTTCTTCCTCGGAAGAAGAAGACTGATCCATTGGTGTGTGGCGAACCGAGGATGGGGTTCTCTGTCTACGTAGTTCGCTAATCTCCCTGCTCATGAGTCTCATGTTTTCTTGCATCATAAGATTGGTGCGCTCGTGGATTTTCATAGCCTCCCTAGTACTTTCAAGCATGTCAAGTAGGCGCGAGAAATCTCCTTGAGTGATAGGTGCGGATGGATTGACCTGATCATTGACCCTGGTGGCTGGAGTCGGAGCATTTGTAGGGGCTCGAGTAGAGGTTCCAACATCACCAAGTGACGGGTCGGTTCGGAGATGGGAAATCGGGTCAGGTCGGAGCTGGGAAGCCTGTTCGAGTCGGAGCTGGAAAGCCTGGTCGGGTCGGTGCAGGGCGAGTTGCTCTGGTCGGTTCAGGTTGGGGGAATGCACTGCTTCAGATTCTCCTATCCGGATCGGATCGGAGCTCTCCCCTTGAGTGCGGTTCGGATTTCCTACATCAGTTCGTTCCACTGCTGAGCTCTGTCCACGAGACCTTGTCACGACCGCATTTTGCTGATCTTCACCAACTCCATTTCCTCGACTAGTTTGAACTTCCTTGCCTTTTCCTTTGGCCATAGTTCTTCAACAATCAATTCAACAAATATTCAAGAGCGTCGAAACTTGAGGATTAACTTCTTTAAACTCAACGGTCCAAAAAGTAGAACGATAATCCCGAAAAACAGAGAATTCAGATGATTCTCAATGAAAGCACCAAAATGTTAGACCAAAAAGTGGTTCTTACACCCAAATTGACTAAAAGCAGAATGAAATAAGATCAAAAGTAAAATGGAGACACAGAATTTACAGTGGTTCGGCGAAGAAAAGCCTACGTCCACTTGTCAATCACTATTCTCGATGATATAGTTGCAATTACAATGAGATATTCACTCAATTTCACTCACAACTCATATACATTCACTCAATTGTCTCAAAACAAATGTTGAAAGACGATTTGGATTATCCGGGAGTGCTGGAATTCGGTTTATGAAAGTGGTTGAACTCTCAAAGTGCCAAAAAGAAGATCCTTTTCATTGTCTCCAGACAGGGTATTTATAGGTGAAAATTTGCTCAGAACCCGATCCGGATCGGAGCCACGTGTCTTCCATCCCATCATCCTCGGGTTCGGATGGATTTCAGTGTTGACAACGCATCAGAGCAGTGGACGTTGTGGGCAGGAACTGGTCATACTCGCTCCGCATCTTCAGGCGATCATGGGGGAAAGTGATGTGGATCACTGGTTCGGTTCGGAGGAGCCTGCAGGGGGGTTCGGATCGGAGTACCCGATCCGACCCGGATTAACTTAGAACTAAATCTTTATCCACTTTGCTCTGCTCCGTTCCGATCTGACTGATAGTAGGCAGCCCTCCGATCTGACTGATAGTAGGTGGCCCTCCGATCCGAATAGCAGCGTCTCTCCGAGCGAAACAATAGCAGTTCTCCGATCCGAACAGCAACATCTCTCCGATCCGATCCGCTACATTCCTCCGATCCGATCCGCTATGATGCTCTCTAATTTCTTCAACGTTTCATATCTCGACTTTGTGTTGCCCAGTTCACAAAGTGGGCTAACACCAGATTACCAGTCTGTAACATTACAAAGTGGTTAACATATAATTACTTATAGGATAAATTAATTTAATCACCATTATAACTCCTAACCCGTAATTCATCCTTTCTTTGCACGCAGCAGGCATTCAAGTTGCTCCTTACTTTTCCTATGGCCGTGAAAAAAGCAATTCAAACCCCCCTTTACTTCGTAAAAATCCAACTACTTCACGCATCATTCTCATCATCTCAAACTGTCCCTTCCACTGTGCATCACCAAACAACATCGCAACCCCTTCTTCCTAGAATCCCACAACAACAAACCAAGTCACCCACTAACGAACACCATCAGCCTCACCTTCGCAAGTGCTTCCATCTCCACAATGGAAAACGGCAGCAACCCCCCTTAAACAAATAGTGACATACACCTTGAGCTACAGTATTAACACGACCAAAAATTATCATGGAATCTTCCTAAAGAAACTCAAATACACTACTCGAAATCCAAATTAAAGTCCCAAACTTCATCAGTGATTAACCCTAATTCTCGCTAGAAAATTCCACCGACCCAAACATGAACCGCACCCTTTGAAACTCATACTAGGTCGAAGCTGATTACCCCAAGAATCCATATATATCACTCTTGTGATTTTAGGGATTTTTTGTGGAATGGATTTGATTTTAGGAAAAAAGTTTTAGCTCATGTTTTCTACAGTTTGGTGGCTGCTTCCATATTGACCAAGGGAAGCAAATGATTTAGGGTTAGGAGAGTAAGGGTACTGTATTTATAGAAGATTTAAATAATTTTATATTGATTATTTTATTTAGTTATAATGAATCGTTACTTTGGTTTGTCGTTTAAAAATTCATACTATCACATATACTATCCAATTTCAATGAAAATGGACATATAGCTACAGTTCGACATTATGGACCCAACGAAAGTTGTTTCATTGAATTCTGAGTCCATTTGCTCACACATCATATTTTTAAAGTCAAACCATTGACTGTTTTTCACAGAAAAATTCCGTACGGCTACATACTGACCCCAAAAATCATGGAAATTGAAATCTAATAATAATTTAATATTCTAGATCCAATAAAATTAGTTTCATCGAAAACGGAGTTTGTTTCCAAAACTGGCTATTTTTAAAGCTCTAAATAAACCAAATAAAATATTAATATATTTAAAAATAATTTAATTTAATATTAGTAAATTAATATTATCGTATATATTCATAATAGAATATCATACAGCTCCAAAATATTCCTGTCGGAATTTATAACTCGACGTTTCAAATCCAGTGTTAAATCGATACCCAATTTATATTAAAAATCCATTTATAATATAAATAAATTGTTATAAATTATAAAGGAATTCCATAGCGACTTTCCGAAAATTTGATTTGGACATAACTCACAATCTACATAATGAAATCTCGATTTTTCTCTTCCGTTAGAAAAATATACTTCACGAGCTCTGAACGTTTCTTGTTTCACAAAAATCCGGCTTAAAATGGATTCTGTATATTTATTTAAAGTTCGAATCGCCAAATTATGAACTACCACACCATTTTGAGCTCGATTATAATTATAATATAAATTATACGTTCAATTGACATCTATAAATAAATTTGTTAATGTAATTCAATTCTAAACTGAATTATATATTTCAAATTGTCCAATTCACAAAATATTGTGAATTCTGATATTTCTGATTATTTCGAAAATAAATATATTATTCTATTATTTATATTAATTAAATATTCAATATTATTTAATTAAACGACCATTTTAATCTCTAAACACTATTTTAAATAATTAAATAAATTGATTATTATACCATAAAAATACTGGACGTTACATTATCAAACACCCAACCATTTTTAAATCTAAAAGGATAATTGGATAAGTTAGAATTATTTTAAGAAAACGTTAAAAGCAAGGGACTATGTTCACTAGTAGCTTGAGCCGAAGTGCGACATTTAAAATTAAGAAAGGAGATAAGAAAATTCTTATTCAAAAGAATTACGTATACTTTACAGTGAATATTTCTATATTCTCCAGATTTCCAAGTAAATTTAATGCTTGAAATAAAAGGCTCAATTAAGCCAGTTTTAAATAAAAAATTAGAAAACAATTCTAATATTTTTAGAGGAATATGATTACCTCTCCTCTTTTAGAAGCATGCATGACAATATTGATGTCACCCATTATAAGCTATGATTTAGAACTATACATGTTATGTAATTCAATATGATTCCGAAGTAGAAGTCTATCTTTTTCAAAATTAGAAGCTTAAAAAAGTTGACATTAGTTTGAAAACCATCTTTTTTATGAAATTGCAATGCATATACAAAAATCAATAAAAAAAATTCCAAATTCCAAATGTTGGCATCCCATGCCATAGTGATTTAGCCATTACCTCCCATCTTATTCATATTAACAAGATTCCAGTTTTTCAACAGTTTTAACTGCAAATCTGAAGTACTTTTATCAATGAGTTTATGCTTTAATAAACCAATAATGTATGATTTATGTGAGAAAGTGAAATTAGAGTGGTCTAATTGCCTTTCAATGGAATTTAATCCTCTGGTACTCCAAGAAATGATCATCATTGATAAATATATTATCGATAGAGAATATATATCACAGAGAAGCACTAGCATTACCTTTTTTCTCAGTTTTTAACCGTTTTTATTGCACGAGACTTTGTATTTGATGGATTTCCACCTTGGATTTTCCGTTATTTTTGAAATCACCATCACCATTGTTTGTAACTTCAAAGATGACAACCTCTTCAATGTTGGTATTCAACACATTGATAGATTTAATTCCATTTATTTTCTTACTTTTCTTCTTGACTTTATTTAAAGAAATATAATTTGAGAATTTTTTAGCTGCTTTAATTACAAGATTTTCATCTTTGGTTCTGACAGTAGAATCATCATTGTTTGAAATTTCCTCATCTGAATTTTCTAAAATATTGTCAAGATCCATTTCTTTTGCAGTTGAAACATTGTTAACTTCGAATTTGATTAAATTTTCTATTGCTTTTTTGAGAGATTTTTCATTAATTTGAATGAATTCTGGATCCGATTCAGGAAATTGAATATCAACTTTTTCATAAATTTCTTGTTGTAACATTAGGAGGTCATCTGTTTCTTGACCATTTGCATTAGTTTCTTGAACTTCAAGATTAGGTATTTTATGCTTTGAATTATTCTTTTTAGTATGAATTTCTTCAACACTTTCTAAATTGTCACTTCCTTCAACATTTGACCTTTTTTTTGATTTGAGGTTGGTTGTTTTTTTATTCTTGTTTGCTTCATATATTTCTACATTGTGACTCAAGCATTTACATATCCTATATCTCTGTGGGAACCACCCATATTATATAGGTTACATAATAGTTTCCTGATCATACATATTTATAATAGACTCATTAGGAAGATCACTTTCAACATTAATTTCCACTAAGATTTTAGAAAAACTTAATCTTATTTCACGATTGTATGCTTGTCTAATTTTAAGGGTATCTCTACAATGCTTGCAATGACACTAAAAGCCTTTCTGTCCAACAATTTAAGTTTTGAATCTGGAAATTGGTTAGAATAAGTGAATAGTTTAGGTATAATGTCATGTGCTACACTTCTTTATTTCTTACAGTATTGCTGGGTTACGGCCTATTTAATCAGTTTCGAGTACTATATAAATCTGAGAATTATGTAACATGAGATACAATTTACTCCTGTAAAATCAGTTTGTTTTTCAACACTATACACTTTCTTCTCTCTCAAATATAATTTCTACTTTCTTACAAAATCAATCTTGGTTTGGAGCATTGTTTAGTGTGTATACCTTAATAGCTTACCCATCAGCATCATATCATCATCTGGGTATATTGTGATCCACAACTCTATCAAAGAAAGCGAGTTTTCTCGGATTAAATTAAAAACATCATCATTTGGTCATCCCATCCATTGCTATTGGGTCTGATCAAGTGATCATCCCCATCAGCCGATTGCAGTTTTCCATCAGCATCTCATCTTCCTTGACCATACCATTCCCATAACCCTAGTGTCGTCAAGAACTACACTCTTATTTGATCACAAGCATAGTTATAGTTTCCTACTAGTCACCCTTCCCTTTAATCATCATATTGATATATTTTGGGTGTTAATCCATCTCGTTCATCATGGGTGATGAATCTCAAATTTCATCCCCAAATTCCAGAGTTTCTCAAAATCAGCAAGATTTAAGCCAAGATTTGATCAAGGCCGTTATCAAGACGTAAACAAACTGATACCCATACAGTTAGATGAATCAAATTACCTGTTGTGGAAGTTACAAATTGAAACTTCTATTAGAGGTTATGGGTTAGAGGACTATGTCCTAGGAGAAAAATTCATACCATCAAAATTGGTGAAAGGTAGTAAAGTAAATTTGGTAATAAAACAAGAATATACCATCCATCAAAGGCAAGACATCCTTGTTTGTTCATGGATAATGTCATATATTACTGTGAATTTGTTTCCTCAACTCATTGGATGTAAAACTGCGCATGAAGTATGGACAATAATGGAGAGAAGTTTCACATCATGGTCATTAACAAGAATCTTATATTTCGGAAAGCAATTAAAAGACAGTATGACAATTAATGAATACCTAGTCAAGGTAAATAACATCTATGAACAACTTACCTTGTTGGTCACAAAGTAAGTGTGACTGAACATGTTCTGTCAATTATTAGTGGCCTCGATGATGAGTATGAGACACCTGTTGCCATAATAGCTTCTATGGAATCTACCCCAAGTTAACAATATGTGCACTCAACTCTCCTAGCCTTTGAAGGTGGAATAGAGCAAAAAAAAGTCACAAGTCCTGAAACCACCATCAACTATACTACTAAATATAAAAGAAAGCAAAAGGAAAAGGGTTATTGTTTGCAAACGGCGTTTCTATGGAATTAGAAAACCATTAACAAAATATCATAATAATAACCGCAAGCGCACGACGTACAATCATAGTACGTGGCGAATACGGGTCGATCCGCAGGGAAATAATTTATTCTAATCTCACTCAATCAAATTAAGCTGAAAGCGAGTGAAATTGTTAACTATAAACTAAAAGAAAACTAACGATGTTAAAACGAATACAAACATGAGACTAAGAGACAATTTAGGAGTAGATTCACTATCAATATCAATCTAATTAACATAAAAAATGCCTCTAACTCTCTTTAATAACTAGCACATTAATGTTGTATTCATACAAGCATGATTTATATGCTAGAAAATTCAAGCTACATAAATCATCAATTTTCAATACAAACTTAAAGCCCTAATTATCACATAGAAAATAATAGTTCTAATAAAAATGAAATATTATGAGTATGTTCTGTATGTTAATATTCACTAACTATACAGAACATCAAGGATGTTTTCACTTTTAATGACACTATTTTTTCTAAAATGAATTAGATTGTGATAAAGTATGATTCTATTAATGATATGAGTATAACACATTTGGAAATCATCAACCAACATGTGCTATCAATTTTCACCATATAAAATCTTTACTTTATCTATATCCAATTTTAGATTAAGCTCAAATAAGAGAGTTAGAAACATGATATTCTTATGTTAATTATTCGTGAATCATGAGAGCTTCACTACCCCTAAATTGAAGGGATTTAACTTCTCATAATGGATTCAAGGATAACATAAAGAGATTTCATTATAAAAGACAACAACAAAAAAAGCACTATATTAAAATTACATTAAAAAAATTAAAAAAAATAAATGGCTAAGAAGGCATGGAAGAGAAATAGAGTTTTTGATTTCAGCCACTCTAAACTAAATAAAATCTAAGATGATTTTTACATCAGCATACATGTGAAAAAACCTTAATTCACTTTTAGCGTGCTACTAAGAATGTCCTTCATTAAGCTTCCTATTGTCTTTAGCAATAATAATTCATGAATCCCTTTTTTGTCTCTACTAAAGAAGGAGGGAGAGTGGGTGGGGTCCTCCACTAATCTTCTATTTGAATTGATTCCTTCTCCATTGATTGATTTCCCTTTTTTGTTGCAAGGCATTGATTTCCTTTTTATTAGCAAAGCATTGATTTCCTCTTTTTATTGGCAAGGCATGGATTTTCTCTTTTTTCTTTGTATGCATATATATCTTTATGAACTCCTCATCTACATGCATCAAATCTATACAAAAACAATGAAAAATATCCAAGTAAAAATTCTTAAAATAACTTAAGCACAAAAATGACCATTTCCCCCCTATATGATGATGAATGCATGATGTTTTAAAATCAATTGAATTACAGTTTAAACATGATAAAATACCCACATATGACATTTATTTGCAGTAAACAAGAATAAATATGTGAACATAAATGTGCATTTTTACGTGCACATCAAATACCCCCACACTTATATTTTTATTCGTCCTTTAATAAACTAAAAAACTAAGCTAAATCCATTTTCGTAGGAAGCACAATTGAATTAAGCGTATGCAACAAGCCTTTAAACCTCTGGGTGTCCCCAGTAGGACGAGTGTTGTCTCGTGAGGGTTTTCAGCGGATACTACCCATAAAATCCAAAAGTTAAACGCAAAAAATATTTACAAAATGCAAGATTAGAAAATATTTATAATATGAATGCAAGCTTTTAAAGGAATATTTACAAATGAATAATTTACTTTTAAATATTACAGGAATGAGTTAACATAAATTTGGGTCGTCATCATGAAAATTGAGTCCGTTACTAATCAAAACTTTAAACAAAAGTCATGTTATCATCACAAAACTCCTCCAGCTTGGCCAGTTGTTTTGGTAGAAACATAGTGCAAATATGAAATGAATTCTATAATCGATATCAACAATCGTAAAACGACATCTCAACTACCTTTTTGTTAACAAGTTCGGTCAAATAAGTGAAGAGTGTGCTTGGATTTCAAGTGCTTACTCTCTCTTTATTACAAAATATTTGAGAGGGAGATTGGCAATGCAGGGTGTAGGAGGACGTGAGTGAAGCAACTTGGAGATGAGATGCTTGTTTGGAATTTTGGTTTCTAGTGGATGGACGTGAACGTGGTATGGAAGTTGTAGAATTATAGTCTATAGTTTGTGATAGAGTGGGTGATGTATGTATTATGTATGGAGGAGGATGTTGTTGTAAATGGTTTGGAGAATGGATAGATGGACAGGATTTGATGATGTTTAGAAAATGGTGTAAGAAATGGTAGAGAGAATAGAATGTTAAGAGGAGGTTGGTTTATAATGGATTGTGAATTGTGAATAGAATAAGGCAGAGAAGGGAAGAAAATTATAGAGGGAGGTCAAGAAAAAGGAAAGAAATAAACAAGAGAAGGAGAAAGGGAAAGAAGTAAAAGAGAAAAAAAATGAAAAGATATAATTTTAATTAATTACTGGAAAGAATAAGAGGGAAGGCAGTTAAGATATAAATGCAAGAAGGGAAAGGAAATTATAAAGGGAGTAAAAGGAAAGCACCATTTTTTGCAAGAATTGTAAAAAGAAGAGAAATAAATGAGAGAGAGATAAAGGGAAAGAAATAAAGGAAATTGAAAACACAAAAAATGGGAAAGAGACTGAACAAAAAGCAGGTGTTTATTTTTTTTCTTTCTTTTTTCTAATAACTGGAAGATAATGACTGAATTTTCTTTAATGATGAGAGATGCAAGAGACAGATAGCACAAACAAATTTCACAAATGCAATTACAAACACACAGAAAACAAACAACATAATTTAACACAATAAAAAATAAACAAATAAAAGCAACACCACGCATTAAATGATCAAACAAACAAGTTTTTTTTAATAAGTAAAAACACACACAAAACAAACACTAACAACAAATGCAATTCACACAACTAATTAAAAATGGAACAACAAAATTTTTTTTAGGAAAGAAAACTAAGAACACTAACACTAGGCACAATGACACACACAAACAAACAAATAAAAGTGAAATAAAACAAACAAACACACAATATCTTTTTTTTCTTTTATTCAGTAGAACATAAATAAGAAAATTAATTCGAAGAATAAAATTAGAACTAATTTCTTTCCCCGTCAACGGCGCCAAAAACTTGTTTGCAAATGGTGTATCTATGGAATTAGAAAACCGTTAACAAAATATCGTAATAATAACTGCAAGTGCACGTCGTACAATCTTAGTACGTGGCGAATACGGGTCGATCCATAAGGAAAGAATTTATTCTAATCTTGCTCAATCAAATTAAGCCGAAAGCGAGTGAATTGTGATGACCCCAAACCCCGTACGACGGTGGCAAGGGTAATCTTTGGAATATAACACATAAACAGATAACAGTAGAACAGAAATAATTAAATACACCAGACAATGTACAATAGAATACAATGGATAAACATAATCATCAGAGTTACACAGTATACAGGATCATACTTAGTACAAAATACAGTTCAGCTATACATAAATGTCTACAGCAGAAAACAAAACATAATATGTACAATAGGAGCTGAACATCATAAAAAGAGATAAATGATAGAATCCATCTTCAGCTCCAGCTATCCAGAAAGAGCCTGCTAAAACCTGAATACATGGCTGCCCGTGTAGAAATAAGGGCACCCGAGTTTGCAAGTGAAACAAACTACGAGTCAGTCATGGGACTGGTATGAGAAATCTACTTAACACATTTTACAATATGGCCAATCATAGGACCACGCCACTTTCGCAGAACGGGTTTACTCCATTGGATTGCCAGTGCTTTAAAATGAGTAAATCTTTTAAACATCACAATGCTTTTTATAAAAATGAAACCATTATAAGACTCAGTTCCCCTCACACAACGCAACACAAACCGGAGGATAGAGTCTTACCTTATAATGGCCAAAATATGCTTAATATGAATAAAACAAAAGCATTTGATATTATTACTAGTGTTTATATGTTTCAAAAACAATTTCAATCATAACTATCAATCATAGACGGCGTGGGTACCATATATCATGTCGCCATATATATATACAATCAAAACCGCACGGTGTCGTATTTGGAAATTGGATTTCCATCATGAACCAAGGCAAAAGATAGTCCTTACCGAATTCGAGACTGTCTAGCTCGAGCCTCAAGCAAGCCTTGGATCGTCAGGGCCGGTCCACCGATGTGGATTATTATACCTGAACACTACGTCTCCCTGCCCTTTGGGGCGTAAATGAGTCCTATGACTCCATCGGCTCCATATAGTCACTGATATATCCGAGGCGCCTCGCAATAGCAACAACCACACAGGTGAAAATAATATAAATGTCAGGGCTGGTAGGTCACTGACACCACCCTAGCTAGAAAGAGACGCATGCCCTCCCTGATGTCCTCTCCCGTTTCTGGTTCATACCCCGGTGTGAGGCTCGCGAATCAACGTTATACACAAAGCTATGCCATACAGGTCGCGCTTTGATCATCAACCACAAGACTTTTCTTTTCAACATAAGCCTTGTTCATCTGCCACTTAGGCATGCCACACAGGCAATTCACTCCACGCGACTGATTTCTATCGATATATAACCTCTGAGCTCGTACGTCTCAGAGAAGGGCGTTAAGCAAGAGAATAAATTCTCCGCCGCCAAACAGATATATATTTAATAGAGATCAATCAGCACAGAACAAAATCCAATGTCAGACACACAGTCCATTTACAAGTTCGTTCTAGGTCTGAACGAAACCGGAGGCACTCAATACCTCGCATATCCGAACAATCAACAAGTACGTCCGGATGGCTACTACTTCAACCCCTTCAAGGTAGCTACTTGTAACACCCCGTATTTTCTGTGAACGTATAAGTAACAAATCAAAGAATAATTAATTTTTAAAATAAGAATCACGGGAAAAGGGTTGCGCCACTGCGTTCATCTCGGAATTCTGCATGAAATCGAGTTCGAATTTTCGAAAATCGGAGTTCGTATGACCAAGTTATGACCCTCAGAAGTTTCAGGAATTTAAATAAAATAAAACTGCTAGAAAATAAAGCCAGAAATTCGAAATTCAAACCCGGAGAAGGCTGGCGGGTAAAATTCCCGCCCATATACCCAGGACGACTGGGGAGTCAACGCCCCTAACCAGGTTGACTGGGGAGTCGACTGGGGTGTCGACCTCCCCATGACCAGGTCGACTGGAGAGTCGACCTGGAGGTCAACCTGCTCCCGAAACCCAGTTTTTGAACCTGATTCATTCTGATGTATCTGGTCTCGTTTTCTGTCTAGATTCTTCCGTCTAATCCTATATAAACAGCCCCCTAGCCACATTCTCTCTACACAATTTCATTCTGTCTATACTCTGCCTCTGTTCTAATTAAAAATAAAAATGGCGTCGCTACTCTGCTGGAATCAAAACTTGGATTGATGCATCTTCTTCCAACATGAATAGAATTAAAAGCTAAATCAAATCTCAAATCAAAGTTTAGAGCTACAACAACAATTAAATAGGAATAATTCAGCATTTCTGCATCAACAACAGTTTATTATCCTTTCTTAAAACCACGAAAGGAAAGTACAGTTATTTTCCGCTATAAACTGTAACTATAATTGTGACATGATTGTAAATCTGAATTTGAGGTTGTGTACGTTCTATTCTGATATATTTTATTCTGTATCTTTTTCTTCTTTTTGTTCTATAGCCAGGTTACCACGAGCCTGCGCCACATCTCATAAGAGATTAACGCACGAATGCTAAATTTTGGGACAAATAATAATGCATAATTGGACATGAAACTGTTTCCTATGAGACTATTGCCTATGACTATGATTCACTGACAATGAGACTATTGCCTATGACTATGATTCATGACTATGAGACTATTGCCTATGACTATGATTCATGACTATGAGACTATTGCCTATGACATTGAATAAGAAACTATTGTGATTAGTCGCTCATGACTATTGTGGTTAGTTGCCTATAACTATTGTAGTTAGTTTCTTCTTCCTATTCCCTTAATGATGATAGATCTCATATTTAGTATGTAACTTTGCTAGTTTATTCCCATTCACTGTTATATACATTGAGCCTATAGGGCCATTTCATGAGTATCAAGAGAACTTGTGGAAACATGTTATACGGGGATTGGGCGTAGCTTAATTAAGTAAATCTGGCATAGCAAATATGTTGGCATAATCTGAGTTGGCTACAATAGAGAATGATTTACATGTGTATTAGTTTTGGACATAAATGGTGAACTAGAATATTAAATCTGTTTTTGACATGAACTGTAAATGGGAATATTAAGGCTAAAATTTGGGGCATATATCGTATTATGAATTATGACCTTGATTTAGGCATGTAAGTTTAGGATAAATTTACGATTAGGCAAGATATGTAAATAGAGTTTTAGATATATATAATCTGCTAAATCTGTTATCTGCTAAATCTGTTAAATTGCCTAATCCGTTATCTGTTAGACAATTGAATTGCCTAAGCTGCTAAATCTGTTATTTGCTAAATCTGTTGAATCGCTTATACTGCTAGATCTGCTACCTGTTGAATTGTCTGATCTATTGAAACTAGATAATGGTAATCTGGGTATGGAAATCCATAGGCTCGACCTAAGATTTAGTAGAACATGGAAATTTGATTAATATGTTATATCCTATGAAGAAGTTTAATCTGTAATGAATAGAATTAGTCTGATATCTGAAAAATCTGTATTGGAATGAATTGGCTATGACATGAGGTTAGGTTCTGTTTGCGGTAGAAGCCTACCCGGAACCAACCAGTTAACCAACGACCGCAAACTGCCAGTCTAGTGTGAGAGGTCGTAGGCATAACCAAAATATGCTTAGACACAAGGTTAGGTCTGGCTTATGGCAGAAGCCTGCCCGGAACCGCCCGGCATATCCAACGGCCACAAGCTACCGACCTAATGTGAGAGGTCTGTGCATTAATATTTAATTAATGAAAATCTGGGATAAATATAATGTCCAAAACGTGTTGGGTGGATAGGGTTAAACCAATTGGACTAATGAATTTAACAAACCCGTTTCGTGAATCTGTAGGCCCAATTACAAAGTTAGACAAATCTGTAAATCTGTTAAATCCGTATATCTGATCCGTTAGTCTGAAAACTTGTCTGATCTGTGAAGTAGTTGATCTGAACTCTGTATGTTTGAACTTGTAAACAAGTTAATCTGAAATCTGTTAGTCTGGGGACACAAGGTTAGGACGGAAATTACTTGTGTCATCTGTTGTTTGGGACCCATATTAGTCAGTAACCCTTTCTGGTATCAAAACTTTGACCCAATAGTAGGTAGGGTCCGGGCACGCTTACTGAACTAATTATAAGCGGTTCATTCTGATAATGGCGAGGGGTGTTGATGGTGCTTTCCAACCGGGTCATGTGCGTGCATGGATCTCGGTCTGCCTCTGAGGATGTAAGACGCTGTGACATCTGTAAATAGGTCTGTGCCAATTGGTTGTCACTTTAGGGTGTGATACACCCTACTGTGGGGCTAACACAGGGTATTTATGTATTAGGGAGTCGATCTCTTGGGGTAGGGTTTTAGGGTACACTTAGTTCTGTCCGTTTCTGTTGGTACCGTCTGTTTCTGTTGGGTGGCAACACCTGTCTGTTTCTGCGTGGTACCGTCTGTTCGGTTGGTAAAGGCCCATTTACTAGTGTACACCTAATTCTACATTCAATTTCCGTAGGGATTAATCTGTTTCTGTTTCTGTACCTTCCGTTCGGGTGGTAAAGGCCCATTATTAGCATTCTGTTTCTGTTCGGGTGGTAAAGGCCCATTATTAGCATCCTGTTTCTGTTTGTTTCTGTTCGGGTGGTAAAGGCCCATTATTAGCATTCTGTTTCTGTCAGTTTCTGTTGGGGTGGTAAAGGCCCATTACTAGCATTCTCTTCTGTGGAAATTATTTTGTTCCCGTTTCTGTTTCAGTTTAGACATTACGGTGACATCTAATCCTGTTATACTAGTATTAGTGCAGAGAAATGAAAAGTAATATTATTCTGTTTCTTCTGTTTAACCTATGCACATCTGCTGCTCCTGTTACTGTTATCTCTTATCCAGCTTATTTTATTATCTGTTCATATGCTGAAAGTCACTGGACTTGCCAGACTTTATGTCTGACCTTGCTTGTTTTCGCACCTTTTTCTTCCGTTTCCCCCCAGGTTTTCCAAGGAGGGAATACTTTAGCTTGATCCGGATTTCTTCTGCTTGAAGTACTTAAAGTGCGTAAAGTACGGCTTAACTTCTTATGGCATCTTCTGTGGGGATTATGATTTTAAAGTTTTGTACTCTGATGACTTTCTGAACAAGACTGATATTTATGTACTTGAGTTTTTGGTAAAGATGTAACCATAATGATTTTTGTTTTCTGCTGTAATAAAGTTATAATTTCTCAAGTATTGTTTTTCTGTCTTGAAATTTCCCTTTTCTGATTACTAAAATGCTCCACCAAAGTTAAGGTATTCCCTTTTGAGTGCCCTTAACGGAGGTGGGGTGTTACACTTGGTATCAGAGCTGAAGGTTACCAGATTGGGTAAAGTTTTTGAAAACTATTTTCAAAAAAGTTTTAAAAAGGAAGTATTTTCAAAAGTAAAGCTTATTTTTGAAAAACATAATCCCCAAAAGCCATATATCTATCTTTTGATCCTCTGTTTGAATCTTTGTTTCCTTCTTTCTCCGGGGCTCCCGGCTTTCTGGGAGGTAACCTCATCGCGGCATGATTCTGTAGGCTTGATAAGACTACGACACCAATCAAAGGCAAATAAGCGCCCAACTTCTATCTGTAGCCGTAGTAGTCTCACCTACGGTTAATTTTCTTTTGAGCTTTTCCGTGCAATGAAGTCCGATTTCAAGGGACTTGTTAACGTGTTGCACACGGATAGTAAAGATGAGAATGAGGGAGTTTGGCTAAGGAGCATAACCCAAGGATGAGAAACTCATGGATATGGACTTGGTTCACAAAGGAGGATAAAAGGAAACACAAAAGAAGGATGGAAAGTCTGAAGATAAGAAGGAGAAAACATGCTTTACTTGTGGAAGCTCGACTCATCTGAACAAGGGTTGCCGAAAAGAGGAAGGACACTCACTTCAACTGTGGTGAGATGGGACACTTCACTAGGGACTGCCCGAAGAAACGGGGGCAAGGACAGAGGACATGACCTACTTCGAGAAGGCAGGCGAATGCTCTCATAGTTGGTGGATAGGATAGGAAAATTTCCGTAGAGAGTTTAGTTTCCTTATCTGATTACTGAGTTAGAACTCTTTCCGATTATCGCATTCTGATTCTGTAGTCGAGTCTCTGCACTTTAATACTAGTCTTGTTTCTGATCTGGTTATAGTCTCAAACCCCATAGGTGTTACGACTCATCTGTTGGTGGTAGGTTGGGGTTTGAGGGTATCTGTGTTAGGCATCAAGTCGATTGTAATGCATACATTTTGGGTTTTTGAGGGATATGGTGGGATTTTCCCATGCTTAGTTTTCTAAGAATCATTCGATAATCTGATCTGTACTAGTAGTCTGTAAGCATCTGGATATTTCTGATAAGGTTAAGATTTCCAGTTTTGACATTGTCTAAAGATGGTAATCCTCTGGGTGTCAATCTGATATTGGTTTCAGTCTTCAGGGCTGATACTTAGGGGAATTATCCTCTCAACCAATGTCTAATGGGAACCAAGTTTTTGTTTTATCTGTACTCGCTTCCATCATTCGACTATATCCTATCGATCGTATCTTCGAACTTTAGGTAGAAACTAATGGATGTAAACATGTGTTTGAGACATGTTATGTTTGATGGTTGCAAGTGGATGCAAGTGGTTGCTAGTGGTTGCTCGTGGATGCATATACACACACTAGGCACTAAATCGGCTCGCATACACTCTCATACTGCATATGGATGTGTGAGCATTTTCAATTTCTGTGGATGCAAAATGATTGACTCATCACATAAATGTTGCATATGAATGAATGGTTGTCACTCATATAAGAATGATATGTATCAAATAGGAAAATTGCATACATGTTGGACTCATGACACTGTCATAGTTCGCATTAAGGAGGTCAACTAAATCAGTGGACTGCCTGATCTTTGCATTAGATAAGGAACATATACACACACTTTTGCATATGTTCATACAACATTAGAAGTTTTCTAAGAACAATGGATGCTTGTGGATGATGGTTGAGTAGATGGATGACTGGATGGTAGGACACATTCTTCTTAACTTGAAGATTTCGGGGATGAAATCCTTTAAGGAGTGGAGAATGTAACACCCCATATTTTTTGTGAACGCATAAGTACCAAATCAGAGTATAATTAATTTTTAAAATAAGAATCAAGGGAAACGGGTTGCGCCATTGCGTTCGTCCCGGAATTCTGCATGAAATCGAGTCCGAGTTTTCGAAAATCGGAGTTCGTATGACCAAGTTATGACCCTCAAAAATCTCAGGAATTTAAATAAAATAAAACAGCTCGAAAATAAAGCTAAAAATTCGAAATTCAAACCCGGAGAAGGCTGGCGGGAAAATTCCCGCCCATATACCCAGGTCGACTGGGGAGTCGACCCCCCCAACCAGGTCGACTGGGGAGTCGACTGGGGTGTCGACCTCCCCATGACCAGGTCGACTGGGGAGTCGACCCGGGGGTCGACCTGCTCCCAAAACCCAGTTTTTGAACCTGATTCATTCTGATGTATCTGGTCTCGTTTTCTGTCTAGATTCATCCGCCTTATCCTATATGAACAGCCCCTAGCCTCGTTCTCTCTACACAATTTCATTCTGTCTATACTCTGCCTCTGTTCTAATTAAAAATAAAAATGGCGTCGCTGCTCTGCTGGAATCAAAACTTGGACTGATGCATCTTCTTCCAACCTGAATAGAATTAAAAGCTAAATCAAATATCAAATCAAAGTTTAGAGCTACAACAACAATTAAAGAGAATTAATTTAGCATTTCTGCATCAACAACAGTTTATTATCCTTTCTTAAAACCACGAAAGGCAAGTACAGTTATTTTCCGCTTTAAACTTTAACGATAATTGTGACATGATTGTAAATCTGAATTTGAGGTTGTGTACGTTTTGTTCTGATATATTTTATTGTGTATCTTTTTCTTCTTTCTGTTCTATAGCCAGGCTACCACAAGCCTTCGCCACATCTCATAAGAGATTAACGCACGAACGCTAAATACTGGGACAAATAATAATGCATAATTGGACATGAAACTGTTGCCTATGAGACTATTGCCTAAGACTATGATTCATTGACTATGAGACTATTGCCTATGACTATGATTCATGACTATGAGACTATTCCCTATGACTATGATTCATGACTATGAGACTATTGCCTATGACATTGAATAAGAAACTATTGTGATTAGTCGCCCATGGCTATTGTGGTTAGTTGCCTATAACTATTGTAGTTAGTTTCTTATGCCTATTGCCTTAATGATGTTAGATCTCATATTTAGTATGTAACTTTGCTAGTTTATTCCCATTCACTGTTATGTACATCGAGCCTATAGGGCCATTTCATGAGTATTTAGAGAAATTGTGGAAACATGTTGTACGGGGATTGGGTGTAGCTTAATTAAGTAAATCTGGCGTAGCAAATATGTTGGCATAATCTGAGTTGGCTATAATAGAGAATGATTTACATGTTTATTAGTCTTGGACATAAATGGTGAACTAGAATATTAAATCTATTTTTGACATGAACTGTAAATGGGAATATTAAGGCTAAAATTTGGAGCATATATTGTATTATGAATTATGACCTTGATTTAGGCATGTAAGTTTAGGCTAAATTTATGATTAGGCAAGATATGTAAATAGAGTTTTAGATATATATAATCTGCTAAATCTGTTATCTGCTAAATCTGTTAAATTGCCTAATCCGTTATCTGTTAGACTATTGAATTGCCTAAGCTGCTAAATCTGTTATTTGCTAAATCTGTTGAATCGCTTAAACTGCTAGATCTGCTACCTGTTGAATTGTCTTATCTGTTGAAACTAGATAATGGTAATCTGGGTATGGAAATCCGTAGGATCGACCTAAGATTTAGTAGAACATGGAAATTTGATTAATCTGTTATATCCTATGAAGAAGTTTAATCTGTTAAATAAATAGAATTAGTCCGGTATCTGAAAAAACTGTATTGGAATGAAGTGGCTATGACACGAGATTAGGCTCTGTTTGCGGTAGAAGCCTGCCCGGAACCAATCGGCTTAACCAGCGACTGCAAACTGCCAGTCTAGTGTGATAGGTCATAGGAATAACTAAAATATGCTTGGACACGAGGTTAGGTCTGGCTTGTGGCAGAAGCCTTCCCGGAACCGCCCGGTATATCCGGCGGCCACAAGCTACCGACCTAATGTGAGAGGTCTGTGCATTAATATTTAATTAATGCAAATCTGGGATAAATATGATGTCTAAAACGTGTTGGGTGGATAGGGTTAAACTAATTGGACTAATGAATTTAACAAACCCGTTTCGTGAATCTGTAGGCCCAATTACAAAGTTAGACAAATCTGTAAATCTGTTAAATCCGTATATCTGATCCGTTAGTCTGAAAACTTGTCTGATCTGTGAACTAGTTGATCTGAACTCTGTATGTCTGAACTTGTAAACAAGTTAATCTGAAATCTGTTAGTCTGGGGACACAAGGTTAGGAGGGAAATTACTTGTGTCATCTGTTGTTTGGAACCCATATTAGTCAGTAACCCTTTCTGGTATCAAAACTTTGGCCCAACTGTAGGTAGGGTCCGGGCATGCTTACTGAACTAATAATAACCGGTTCATTCTGATAATGGCGAGGGGTGTTGATGGTGCGCTCCAACCGGGTCATGTGCGTGCATAGATCACGGTCTGCCTCTGAGGATGTAAGACGCCGTGACATCTGTAAATAGGTCTGTGCCAATTGGTTGTCACTTTAGGGAGTGATACACCCTACTGTAGGGCCGACACAGGGTATTTATGTATTAGGGAGCCGATCGCTTGGGTAGTGTTTTAGGGTACACTTAGTTCTATATGTTTCTATTGGTACTGTCTGTTTCTGTTGGGTGGCAACACCTGTCTGTTTCTGCGTGGTACCGTCTGTTCGGGTGGTAAAGGCCCATTTACCAGTGTATACCTAATTCTACATTCTGTTTCCGTAGGGATTAATCTGTTTCTGTTTCTGTACCTTCCGTTCGGGTGGTAAAGGCCCATTATTAGCATTCTGTTTCTGTCTGTTTCTGTTCAGGAGGTAAAGGCCCATTATTAGCATTTTGTTTCTGTCTGTTTTTGTTCGGGTGGTAAAGGCCCATTATTAGCATTCTGTTTCTGTCTGTTTCTGTTCGGGTGGTAAAGGCCCATTATTAGCATTCTGTTTCTATCTGTTTCTGTTGGGGTGGTAAAGGCCCATTACTAGCATTCTCTTCTGTGGAAATTATTCTGTTCCCGTTTCTGTTTCAGTTTAGACATTAGGGTGACACCTAATCCTGTTATACTAGTATTAGTGCAGAGAAATGGAAATTAATATTATTCTGTTTCTTCTGTTTAACCTAAGTACATCTACTGCTCCTGTTACTGTTATCTCTTATCCAGCTTATTTTCATGTCATAATTATTATTATCTTTTTATATGCTGAAAGTCACTGGACTTGCCAGACTTTATGTCTGACCTTGCTTGTTTTCTCGCTTTTTCTTCCGTTCCCCCCAGGTTTTCCAAGGAGGGAATACTTTAGCTTGATCCAGATGTCTTCTGCTTGAAGTACTTGAAGTGCGTAAAGTATGGCTTAACTTCTTATGGCATCTTCTGTGGGGATTATTATTTTAAAGTTTTGTACTCTGATGACTTTCTAAACAAGACTGATATTTATGTGCTTGAGTTTTTGGTAAAGATGTAACCATACTGATTTCTGTTTTCCGCTGTAATAAAGTTATAATTTTCTCAAGTATTGTTTATCTGTCTTGAAAATTTCTATTCTGTTTACTAAAATGCTCCCCCAAAGTTAAGGCATTCCCTTTTGAGTGTCCTCAACGGAGGTGGGGTGTTACACTACTCCTATCATGAACATTAGTAGCACCCCTCCATTCGATGTGAAGATCATCGGTCTTGCAATGTCTTCATATCTTCGCCTTCTAACCGTCGATCAATTATTTGAAATGAGAATTAACTCGGCCCTTTCAAATAATTCACGTATATTTAGAATTTCAAATCATTCCATTTCAATGGTTAATTTATTCGATATCACTAATTCTGTTCTTTAATATAATTTTCACACCAAACACATTCAACCATCAAATATCACATAAACCGAGCAAATTAAGTTTATTTCCATTCCATATCGTTTATAATATTTTTTCACGATTTATCGCTATTTTTATTTAATTAAAAATAGCCAATTCACTCAAACGACGCTTCAGGTCATAACGCGGCCGTGGCGCTGTTTTTCTTTAGATTTGATTTACACATATCTGAAAATCTAACCGTTGGATCTTCACAAATTTTATATCATTAGAAAGATCTTTTCAAAACGAATCCAATGGTTTCAGTTTTGGGAAAATCCTACAGTCGGACCTCCCGGTACAAACGTTTGAAGTTACGATTTCAAAATACGAACTGCAGAGTCGTTATTCGATTTAATTTAATTATATTTATATATATATAAATATAATTGATTCTGGCGTTGTTTTTCGTCAGATTAGATTTAAACATATCTGACAATCCAACCGTTGGATCTTTACAAAGTGGGTGTCGTTGGAAAGATATTTCCAAAGCGAACCCAACGGTTTCGGTTTCGGGAAAATCCGATTGTTGGATCTCCCGCACTAATCGTTTGAAATCACGGTTTCAAAATACGAACTACAGCTTCGTTATTCGATTTAATTTTATTTATTTATATATATAAATATAATTCATTCTTCGATTTCAAAACCATATTCACTTCATATATTTGATAAAAATGATATTTTTATCCAACTGATATTTATTTCAACACATCACTATTTTTAACACTTCATATTCACAATAAAAATGTAGATTTTATTGTTCAATCTACATATTCAACACATGAATGTTTTTGACTTCACACCTACGATAAAAATATGATTTTTATCATTCTAGTCCTTTATTCAACACATGAATGTTTTCTATAGTTTATATATATAAATAAATTGTGATTTTTATTGTAAAACAATTTATTTCAAAAAACAATTATTTATATAGTTCATATATAAGGTGAAAAATGTTATTTTTATATTTCAAAGTATTTATTCAACACATGAATTTCTATTCAACACATGAATTCCTATTCAACACATGAATTTCTATTCAACACATGAATATGGTTTCAGCACATGAATTTCTATTCAACACATGAATATAGTTCGATAGTTTATATATATATAATAAAAATGTTATTTTTATTGTAAAACAATTTATTTCAAAACACGATTATTTTATATGGTTCATACATAAGGTAAAAAATGTTATTTTTATATTTCAAAGAATTTATTCAACACAAGAATTTCTATTCAACACATGAATATAGTTCGATAGTTTATATATATAATAAAAATGTGATTTTTTTTTTGTAAAACAATTTATTTCAAAACACGATTATTTTATATGGTTCATACATAAGGTAAAAAATGTTATTTTTATATTTCAAAGAATTTATTCAACACATGAACTTCATTCAACACATGAATTTCTACTCAACACATGAATTTCTATTCAACATATGAATATAGTTTCAACACATGAAAGTAATTCTAACACATGAATATTATTGAAAATTTCGGCAGCATAACGGCAGGGTAGTTAAAACCGGCACCGTCCCGAGTATGGCTCCTAGTTCTACCTTAAAGCCTCGCAGCTTTTGAAAATGGGGATTTTCAATATCTAGTTCGTACACAGACTAATTTTCCTATATACTAATCCTATTGGGATTTCAATCACAATCAATCATTTCAAATCAACCATTTATGATATTCACCAAATTTCACATCAACCAACAATCCAAACAATATCTCAACCAATAAATATCGTCCATGGTCTATGGACGAGGGGAGTGTGTGTGTGTATATATATATACGTATATAAATATATTTTGATTTCACTTCAATATCATTTCAATTTACTTCAACGCATATATTATTTTTACAATGCACATATAACTTATACATCGAACATACAACTTATACAACGCTTATAAATGAGGTGTACAACGCTTATATAACTCATACATCGACTATATAATTTATACATCGTTGTTTTCCATATCGTTTATAATTTAGAAATCTCACATTGGGTTCCACTCCTCCAAAAATTGTAAAAGGCTTCTCACGGTCCTGGTGTCTCTTGTTTCACTGGATTTCGTCAACATACGAAAAAGATATGATTTTTACAGTGAAATCATAAACCGTAGCGCTTTAAAGTGCTATTAAACAGTTTAATATTAAAACAGCCGTACCTTTCAAAACCTGTTCAAAACTAGGTCAGCGATTTTCTTCCAATCAATGGCACGTGATGTAGAACAGAGGGTACCACCGTGGATTGCTCCAAACGACGCGTCGGTCAGTAGTGGTGGGGTACAACTCGCGGCGGCGGTGATGGCAAAAATTGGCGCGAGGCGGTTGGTCTTTGTGAGGTCGATCCGAACGATTCACGAAGCAATGGGGGTCATGGTTTATATGGATTTGAAGATCGAGTGGAGAGCTACAAAAAGCTTAACAGAAGCGAGGGTTAATGGTGAACGGAGTGGCCGGAAAATGATCGGGAAGCTTTGAACAGCTTTTCGCCGTTAGTCCAGGGAGATAACAAGGGGTTATGAATTTTTTATATTTTTAATTAATGAGTGAAAATTTTCTATTGGACGATATTTATATAAATTCGAAAATAGGGTTTTCTCCAAACAAAGTCCAATCCCAACCCAACGACTGTCGTCCCTAGCTAAATACCCCATTCCGAACACAATGGAAATGTTTCGTAGGCCCATTCTATTGTTTCAGTCAGTTTTTCTTCAAATTAAAATGTAAAACATTCAATATTTGATTTGAATGTACATTTTAATTTGCCGGGGCCACATACTGATCCCAAAAATTCCAAAAATAAATAAATCTGGCTATGTTTTGACGATACGGTCCCAACAAAACTAGTTTCATCGAATTCTGAGATCGTTTGAAAAATGCCTATTTTCTGGTCCATCCAATTTAACTGTAATTGACCAAACACATTTTCCTTCGCCACACTCACATATTAACTTCAAAAATTATGCAATTTGAAACCTATTAATAATTTGACATCCCAGATCCAACAAAAGTGGTTTCGTCGAATTCTGAGGTCATTTGTAAAATGTCTATTTTCAAGGGCTATATTCTCTATAGCGACCTTTCTGAAAATTCATTTGGCCATAACTTTTGATTTCCGCTACGAAACTTCAATTTTTCAGATTCGTTAGAAAGATATTCATAAACAGATTTAAATATTTTTGGTTTCACTAAAATCTGTTTTATTTTGCACCCGGTACAGCCAGTCAAAGTTTGAATTGAAAATTTGAAACTGCCGCGCCTTCTCAGGCCTTGTTTATAATTTAAATTAATTATATTTATTTTCAAACATCGATTCAAACATACTTTTCAATGTTGTTGTTTAAAATATTTATTTTAAATATTTAAAATTCACTAAAATAGCCAAATTAAAATTTTAAACTTGCTCAGATTTTCCGAGTTGTTATAGAAATTGTTAACTATAAACTAAAAGAAAACTAACGATGTTAAAATGAATACAAATATGAGGCTAAGAGACAATTTAGGAGTAGATTCACTATCAACATCAATCTAATTAACATAAAAAATGGCTCTAACTCTCTTTAATAATTAGCACATTAAGCATGATTTATATGCTAGAAAATTCAAGCTACATAAATAATCAATTTTCAATACAAACTTAAATCCCTAATTATCACATATAAAATAATAGTTCTAATAAAAATGAAATATTATGAGTATGTTTTGTATGTTAATGCTCACTAACTACACAGATCATCAAGGATGCTTTCACTTTTAATGTCACTATTTTTTCTAAAATGAATTAGATTGTGATAAAGTATGATACTATTAATGATATGAGTATAACACATTTGGGAATAATCAACCAACATGTGCTATCAATTTTCAACATATAAAATCTTTACTTTATCTATATCCAATTTTAGATTAAGCTCAAATAAGAGAGTTAGAAACATGAAATTCTTATGTTAATTATTCATGAATCATGAGAGCTTCACTACCCCTAAATTGAAGGGGTTTAACTACTCATAATGGATTCAAGGATAACATAAAGAGATTTCATTATAAAAGACAACAAAAGAAAAGAGCACTATATTAAAATTACACTAAAAAAATTACAAAAAATAAATGGCTAAGAAGCCATAGAAGAGAAATAGAGTTTTTGATTTCAACCACTCTAAACTAAATAAAATCCAAGATGATTTTTACATCAGCATACATGAGTTATTTATACATGTGAAAAAACCCTAATTCACTTTTAGCGTGCTACCAAGAATGCCCTTCATTAAACTTCCTTTTGTCTTCAGCAATAATAATTCATGAAGCCCTTTTTTGTCTCTACTAAAGAAGGAGGGAGAGTGGGTGGGGTCCTCCACTAATCTTCTATTTGAATTGATTCCTTCTCCATTGATTGATTTCCCTTTTTTGTGGCAAGGCATTGATTTCCTTTTTATTGGCAAGGCATTGATTTCCTCTTTTTTTCTTTGTATGCATATATATCTTTATGAACTCCTCAGCTACATGCATCAAATCTATACAAAAACAATGAAAAATGTCCAAGTAAAAATTCTTTAAATAACTTAAGCAAAAAAATGACCATTTCCCCCTATATGATGATGAATGCATGATGTTTTAAAATCAATTGAATTACAATTTAAACACGATAAAATACCTACATATGACATTTATTTGCACTGAACAAGAATAAATATATTAATATAAATGTGCATTTTTACGTGCACATCAGTTATGCACCCAAACAACAATTCTATAACAGTTAGAGAAGGGGTCAGTCAAGTAAGTCAAGTGGTAAAGGTGGTAAGTTCAATAAAAATGGCAGAATTAGGTGTCAAATTTTTGAGAAGTCTATCATAGTGCCAATAAATGCTATTTCAGATTCAATGCCAACTACACTCCTAATCAGAATAACAAAAATACAAATCTAAAGAGTATCGGCACTCAAAAAGAAACTAAAGGTCAAGAGGAAATCCTAAACACAAACAGTATAAAGACAGAAGACATAGATGATGAGTGCTAGTATCCTGAATTCGAGGCTACAAACCATGTGACAAAAAAACTTAAGCAACTAGAATCCTGGCAATAAAGAATGCTAAGGTTCACAAAACTTGTTAGAAATGGCACAAATGTTCACATTACACACATTGGAAATGCAAGGATTAATTGACCCAAACAATTGTATCTTAAAAACTTACTAAGGGTTTAATCAAACAAAAGAAATATAATGAGTGTTTTCAAATTTTCTAATGATAACAAAGTGTTTTTTCTATTCTTTCTGAATGTGTTCTTAGTTAAACACATTCAAACATAAGAAATTATCTTGCAGGATAAAGAAAGTAATGGACTATAAAGATTTATCACTACAAGCTCTAAATTATCTTATGTTAGTAAAAAAATTTATCATAAATGTTGAAAACAACTTTGAGCACTGTAAGACATTTAATTTGTGGCTGGATAGACTGGGTCACCCCAGTGCTAAGATTGTTAAAGCTATGATGAACAAAATATTCATGTTGATAATTTTACTAATACTTATGTCTGTGAATCTTGTCAATGGGAGAGAGTCATAAGCTTGAATTTCCAGACTCTCAAACTACATGCTCTACACCTTTAGAACTCGTTGCCGCTAACTTGTGGGGTACTTCCCTAATTCATTTTGACTACGGATATAAATTTTACATATGATTCATTGATGCTTATTCTACATTTATTTGGATATATTTTTTAAAGTCTAAAGTAGCACTCTATAGTACTATACTATAGTTTATCACAGGAGTTAAATAAAAATTGGCCATCAGGTTAAAAAAATTCAAACTGATGGTGAAGTAGAATTTATTCCACTAAAACACTACTTTCAGATAAAAGGTATTGAACATAGAGTCACATGTCCTTATACATCTGAAGAAATGGTTTTACTGAAAGTAAACATAGACATATAGTAGAAACTGGTCTATCTATACTTCTAAAGCCTCCATGCCATTAAAATTTTGGCCAGAGGCTTTCAGTATTGGTATTCATCTAATTAACTTAATGCCAACCAAAATTCTTAACTTTAAATGTCCATAAGAAAAGCCGAGTAGTATTAGTACAACCATTTAAGAATTTTTGGATTCCAGTGTTTTCCTTAGTTAAGACCTTATAGCACATACAAACTCGAATATAAAACTTCATTATGTGTACTTTTCTAGTCTACCCTAACAATCAAAAAGGGTGCAAGTGTTTAGACAGCAAAGAGAAAATGTATATTTCCAGGCATGTTGTGCTCAATGAAGAAGTGTTTCCATTTAGCACTTCAGAAATTAAAACAACCAATAAGGTTCATAATGCAAAGCAATTCATTTCAACCATACCTAATGATAAAGTGGTGATTCAGTTCATCACAAGCCAGCCCACATTAACAGAGACTCTCAACACAATGTCCTTACAAGGACTAGGTCAAGAAAATCAATTTCATCCAGTTGATACTCAACAAGACAATGCTAGTAACAACAATCAGGAGGATCACAATTTAGGAAATGAGTTAGAAAATGATTCAAATACAAGCCAATCGGACACTACCAAAGATAATGCAAATCAACAACTAATGATGACAAGGGCCAAATATGGAATATTCAAACCAAAAGTGATCAACACAGTAGTAAATACTAATGAACCACTATCTTATTATGAAGTTGATCAATCAGAACAATGGAGAACAATAATGCAGGAAGAAAACAATGCTTTAATCAAGAATAAAACTTGGAACTTAGTTGAGATGCCAAGTAACAAAAATATAGTTGGGAGTAAATGGACTCATAAACTCGAGAAAAATGTTGATGGTTCAATACCTAAATATAAGGAAAGATTAGTGGCAAATGGGTATTCACAATAGTACGGATTCGATTTCCCAAAAACCTTTTCTCCTGTTGTGAAGCCAACCTCAGTCAGAATAATCTTAACTATTGCCTTATATAGGAATTGGAACATCAAGTAATTATATAATGACCCAGATTTTGGTACCCTTTGAGTTGACCAAATACAACACGAATTCAACCCAAAGAATACTAAAACCCGATGTCGAAGAAAGAAATTAGAGGGTGAGAATAGATAAGATAGAAAAGTTAGAATAGAAGAAAGAAGAACACAACAACAGAATCAAAGTAAACATGAATCTCACAGCAGAACGAATAAAATATAATAGATATATAATCACTTTTGAAATACAAACTCGATTCGAACTTACGTACATCATCAGAGTACAACAAATACACAGTGGAGCGAAATATAAACTCTATATATCTACGTCGAAGCCTCCTGCTCCAAGCTCCTCAGAAAATCTGTAAAATCCTGAACTGCTTGACTGCCCGTACAAATTTGGCCACCCAAGAGTTTAGGGAAAACATAGAAAAATAAACTCTTGGTCAGTCATTTGAGTGGTGTGAGTAAACGATTTTAAAACAGATTGATTTTAACTTTCAAAAACCTTTTGAAAGAAAAGATAATCGTAAGACCGATCTACACATAAATATGGATGGTTTTTACCTTACGATAACCCAAAACATTTTGAAATCATATATCTTCTGATATTATAATAGTGTCTAAATACAAATAATTAACAATCTAGCGAAACGCTTGCATATCACGCTCCGCATATATATAGTATATAATCAAAACCGCGGGCGCTTATTGGATATTGGATTTCCAACTATGACAAGGTATAGGACCACCTTTCGATAGTGTATCTCTAGAGGGGAATACACTAAGTTCAACAAGAACGTCTTGCAACCCGGCCCATACATGACCGACCACTCATTTCTCTTGAGTGTACGAATATATTGTCACCAACAGTTAGGCCTACGCAACTGTTATCCGGAGATACAGAAGAGAAAGAAGAAAAAAATATGAATATTTTCTAGATAGGTGACAATACACTCTAATGGGAGCGAGCCACATAGCCATGCTGCCTGCCCAGTTTTAGTCATTTTTCGGTTGTGAGGCTTGAGGTCGGAACTTATGTTTGTAACATCATATCTTTATTTACTTTGAATGTCACACCGTCAAACCCGTCAAACCACAAATTGAGTTCCATAAAACCACGGGTAAAAAGCTAAGAGAAACGAATCCTCCTCTACCAAACATATTTTTGAAGAGATCAACTTACGCGATCTGTTAGGTATACTTTGTCAGACATTCGTCCATACAAGTTGTCCTGGGATTGGACAAACCGAAAGCACTATTCTGTAAACAGAACAGCCCTTACATATACTCCATCATCAATAATCTCTGACTTGAAATGTATAAATCGAATCAAAGTGGAATTAAATTTCGGACTCTTCGAAACGATCACGTAAAAGGTCAAGATTTCATAGTCGGTGATTTAACTATCAAATATAAAATAAAATGAATATATTTATTTCCACTAGATTTGCTAAGCCTTATTTAAATAATCTTTAATTATTAAAATTCAAATATTAGCTTTGTTTATATTTATCTGGAAATATAAGTATTATTTTTAACTTCGAAAACCTTATTATAAATTTTATGTGATAAATCTCACTCTAGAATTTAGGTTTCATAGCCGAAAGCGATATCCAACTTTAACACTCATTTCGAATCTAGACTAATATTATCTATCGGATAAATGGAAAAATCATTCAGGTTTGGGGATTTTAATTACCTCTGAGACCTTCAGTCGAAATTATTCTTATCGTCAAGATTCGTAGAAGTTTGTTATTCAAAATATTGGATAAACCAGAATTTGTAAATTTATTTGTTATTCAAAACTGAAATTATTTTCAAAACAACATTCTTGTTTGAAACACATTCATCAAGTTGACTTGATTAACTTAAATATTATCCGAGGCACTTAATCGAATAAATCATCTTACTTCCCTTTTTCTTTGATAATTTACTTATATTTAAAAAATTCCAAATTATGGGATTAATCAAGTTATAACTTCTCCATTTAACTGCACAATTATCTTTACAAAATTTATTAATGAAATCCTAATTATTTTTTTATAAAATATTTTTACATTTTAACAATTACTTGTTAAAACTATTCTATTAAATTAAATGGGAACAAATGAATAAAAACCAATGCCATTTAAATGGTTGATTTAAATCAACCAAAAACAATATGAATGTCAAATTTCAGTTAATCTTCCCTTTTTAAATTAATTGATTATATAATTAATTAAAAATAATCACCTCTAAATATTTCTAAAAATGATTATTCAAACTGTTGACAACTCAGGTAAATTTCTGGTTTACTTTACAGAATTTATGACTTAGCAGTCCCAGTGGCATACAATAGTTCAACATACATGTCATTAACCATTTTGGAACAACAACCAAATAAATACAAATTCAACATTTATCCATTGATAACATAATATCTCAACAATATATATACATATATATATACTGATAACAATATGTCAACTAAATATAATGGTAGAATGGTGTTTATTTATGCTAGCGGATGTCCAAACATTTCAGTCAATACAGTGTTATAGTGGAAAGGTTTCATTTCCATTAACAGATGTTAATATCTAGTGTATAATTACAGTTAACATAATTTAACACAACCCAATTAGTTAAGTGCTTTATTAAATAAACAATTCAAAGTTTACTAAATCATAGACCATCACAAATCAATTATTAATGGTTTAGGTGTTCCTTTAGTTTAACAATTAAATTTATGTTTATTTCAAAATAAGCTATTTTTAGAAATAAAGAAAACTTCAGTTTTTCTTAACAAGCGGATTAATTTAAACTCAACAGGTTATACACTATCAGTTTTCTCAACTATCCTGCATATAAAAACTTATTTGAACACATCTTCATGATTTAAGATTATATATATAATAATATAAATATACTTAACTTAAACTCTCATGGTTATTGTTATTATATTTTATAAATCTCCACATTTTTCTTTATTGGCCCGTTCAGGCCCAATTCCCCAATCAACGTGTTCTCCTCCTTTCCCTTTTTCTTTTTCTATCCATTCTTTATTAGTCCGTCAAAGCCCAATTCCCAGCACAAACTCCTTTTCCCTTTCTCTTTAAAAACTTGATGCTCCCAAAATTCTTCTTCCAACATCCACGAATACACGCAGAGCATCGGTGGCCGGTGCACATGCACACGTACCCTGCGTCATGATCATTGTTCGCGACCCCTCCCACAAATGCCTCTCCACTCTCTGAGCACGTCACCAAGATCAGATTCACCTCCGTTCAACTACATTGAAAAACCGATGCTTAACCGAGATGCTCCAAAATAACCTACTTACATAGTTTCGACTCGTGCCGCAATGTATTTAGACTAACTGCCACCAAACTTCGTCTGTAGCTCGCCGATAGCCCTACCGTCCAGTTCCTCCAGGTGCGATCAACCCAGTTTGCTTGTACGGGAATGCAATCTACCGTTGAACCATGCCCTCAGAAACAGTCACCCAAAACTCCATTCGACCAAGTTATCTCAAATCATGCAATAGAAAAAACCCTTAAACATTTTTCCTGGATTCCCTTTTCCTTGTAATTGCTTCAGCTTTGTTCCCTCGATGCTTTACCCCCTCAACCGACCAAAAATGAAAAATTACCAATTTCCGGTCATCTAAAGATTCCCAATGAAATAGGTAATTAAAAATCCTAATTTTCCCTTTAAAAAACATGATTTGAGATCCTTAACTTCGTTATCAACTTAGGTTTTTAATTTTTTATAGTTAGATTTTATGATATTAGCCTCACTTCACTGTAAATCCACTATTCCTCATTTTCCAACTCTTTTATTCTGGTAAGGCCAAATCTAAAATAAACCATACAAAAATAAGACAATTATTTTATCTTTGCATTAATCTCTAAAATGGCCTATAATTTGAGTATTCAATTTTCGGACTTGATGCTTGGTTCCATAAAGATCACAGTGTTTATAGTTCTAGAGCTATATATCCTATTTCAAATATTTTGATCTCCTATTATTAATATTTCAGGCACGTATAAGTGTACTTATCCCAGACATAATCAAGTCTCCGTAAAATAACACATCAGTTTGGATCTAAAGAGTTTACCCATCTTATTTGTTCATAGGTTTAGCTTCTGTACATTTTTTGGTTCCTTCTATTTCTGGTTTTACATGAAGTTTGTATAACATATTAGAAGTATCTAAACACATACAGATATTTGCATCATAATATATACAAATCAGTAATAGTTTTTAAATAAATAAATCAATAAAAAAGTTTGCTCACCTTACACTCTTTGTTTCCATTATCTGCATTTACTGGTTTCACTTTTGTTTTGGTTTTAAGTAAAGGTATAATGACTGAACATAGCATATACATAAGTATATACATTTATACAGACATGCATTATCATATATATATATATATATATATATATATATATATATATATATATATAACAGCCAAAGGATAATGGGAAGTTTACTCACCTGTTGCTTCCAGTTCCTGTTATTTCACTCTTTGTTTTTAGATTTCCTCTTTGTTCTTTTGATAACAGAGTTTGTTCTATATCTTCTGTCATTTGCTTCAAGCCATTTGTTTCAGATTTTAGTCGAAAATCTTGTGAATGGTTTTACAGTAGTAGCGTGTGCATTTATAGATACAAGAAATGAATAAACTAATGGGGATATGAAATGACATGTAACACCCCGTAATTCTGTTAATATTAATATTCACAAATTAAAGAATAACTAATCTCAGACGTGAGAATTGTGGGAAACGGGTTGCACCATTGTGTTTGTCTCGTAACTCTGGTTGAAATAGAGTCCGAGTTTGCATGAATTGGACTTCGTATGAAGAAGTTATGGCCATCAGAAGTTTTAGAAAATTCAAAACAGATTTCAGAAATTTAAAATTCAAAATTCGAAGTCAAACAGGCTAGGCGGGAAAATTCCCGCCCAGCACCCCAGGTCGACTGGGGAGTCGACTGGGCAGTCGACAACCCCCCCCCCCCAAGGTCGACTGGGCAGTCGACCTGGGTGTCGACCTGTCCAGGCGGCTAGGGTTTGGCTGATGTGTCTTTAGGGCTGAGTTGCCAAATTAAACGGTTCAGTTTAGTTCTGAGTTGATCTGACGGTCTAAATAAACCCTAAACTCTATAAATACCAAGGTAGTCTCTCACTCTAATTCACATGAAAAATAGAATAGCCACCGTCATACCGCCGCCATGGAACTCAGTCTAGCCGCCGCCAACTAAGAAGGAAGAAAAGCTAATCAAAACCCTAATCCTACTCAACTCTAAAGCAAATCAAGACTCTCTTTCTTCTCTAATTGTGAGTATGATGATCTTAACAAGATTATTGTTAAACTAATTAGATTAAGTCATGAATGGATTATAAGTGAATGATGTGGATTGTCATATATGTTGTTATAAACCTTATGCTATCATGTATGTTGTAAATCCTATGTTATGTGATGATGATATCCTATATGTTGTAAATCATGCTATGATGATATTGTATAGATTGTAATTTTCTATGCTAAATTGTGATAAATCATACATGTTATAAAGTCATGATGTTATTATCTATGCTAATTAGTTCATGTTAATCAAATCATAATGTTTGGGCTATGTTGATCTATATGACAATCATGTATGCAAGTTTAGACTGATTAGTAAAGACTATGAACATATGCCATGACATCTATTTAGATCTTGAATTATGACATCTAGAATTGTGCTATGACATATGTGAATTCTATGTAGTAGATGCTAGTTCACACCATCATTATGTTGCATAAAACCCCATATGCAAGTTTATACATGAATTTGGGTTATGATCATATCATGTAAATTGTGACATTTAACAAGTTGACGCCTTTAGATCCTTAACATGTGTAGTTTCATGCAAGTTTCACCCCTATTATGATTAGATTATTTTATTTGTCTATATGTTGTGATAATTTATCTTTGTGCTATGAGTTAGACTATTCGAGTCTAACGTATATTCTGCGTTGAATAAGCGAACGTATAACATGGGGTAGGGGTAATATTAAGGATTTAATATTAAGAAGTTGGGGTGCAATTGATATGATTTTGCATGCCATGAGTGGATGGCCATAATTGAGTCAATTATGAACACCATTAAAATTGGAGTTAATTAATAATTTGAATAGGGAATTATTAAAACTGGGGTAAAAGATTATAAGTGATAATCAATGCTTAGGACACGAGGTTGGACTCGTTTGTGACGTAAACCTGCCCGGACCCGCCCGAAAAATCCAGTGGTCACAAATGTCAGCCCAATGTGAGAGGTCCTAGGCCCAAACTAAAGCATAACAGTTGTAAAGACACGAGGTAAGACCCTTTTGTGGTGTAAGACTGCCCGGACCCGCCCGACAAATCCAGCTGCCATAAATGCCAGTCTAATGTGAGAGGTCTTTATGAGGTTATGGCCTGAATGAATTAAGAAATACTTAACCAGATAAACATGTAAGGTGGGACATGGGGGTTAAGTAGGTGCCTTGGGTGGCATGAGGAATCTAGTGGTTGCCCTTAGTGGCATGTGAAATACGATTAGTAAGACTTAACCAAACACACATGTTAATGAACATGACTAAGAGGGTTAAGTGGGATATACTAGTGGTGACAAGCTTAGGTGGGTAGCTTGTGGGGGCCTATTTCAACTAGTAACCCAAACGTATCTTTGTGGGCTCGACCCAAGTCGTGGACGGGACACGCATACTGGGTTTGACTATAAGAGGCCAAAACGGGGTAGCGGTGGCAACGCAAGTCCAACGGGTTTCATATACGTGTGTGGACCCAGGCTGGTAGGTAAGACGTTGTTGCATCGTGTAGGTATAAGCCGTGCATTCTCAAGTTGTATCGGGTTGCCACATTAGGGGAGTGATACACCCCACTGTGGGGCCAGCACGGGTATCTACGAGTAGGGAGCCGATCGCAAGTGGGTAGTGGGGTACACCTAGCGGAGATAGGGGCAGACGACACCTATGTAGTCAGCTAGGGGTACGCAAGGCTATTTATATAGTTTCTGTGTGAAGCTAGCGGGATCAACCTTTAGGGTCACTGGTGCGGTGCAGTGTAGTAATTATTCGTTAGTAATTAGGTGTGCCTTTAACGTTATCTTTATCTGCTCTTCCATACCCAATAGTTCACAGACATTTCCTTGTTTTCCAGCTTATGCCTTAGTCTAGTTACTTTGATAATAGTATTGTTAGAATTATCATACTCGCCAGACTTTATGTCTGACCCCCTCTATTTCCATCCTTTTTCCCCCTCCAGGTCCTCAGGGTGGGCCCAGCTCTAGTGGAGCTTGATTGGATTACTTTATCTCTCTTTTGGAAAGCTTGGACCGTTGAAGTAAATCCAGCTTGTTATCTTCTTTAATGGCTATTTATGTAATGGGATTATGTATTTTGTTTTATCAAGATGGATATTGTACTTGACTCTGATTTATGGTTATGATGTAACAAACATGTTTAATTTCCGCTGCAATAAAATGAAGTTTTAGATTTCCATGTACTACTTATTATCTGTCTTGTTGTAATTTTTTCTATTCTATATTCGCTTTCAACCTCCATGGAAGTTAATGCATTCCCTTTGAGAGTGACATTAATGGACGTGGGGTGTTACACGTGGTATCAGAGCTTAAGGTTACCAGAACAAATAATTTTTTTTAGAAAAACTATTTTTCTAAAGTATTTTTGGAAGAAGAGTTTTCAAAACATGTTTTGATGAGTAATTTAAAGAGGAAAGTTTTTAAGAAAAACATAATCCCCAATAGCCATATATCTTTATACTTCGAATTCTCCATTTTGAATCTTTCCTTTTTCGTTTCAGCATGGCTGAAGATCTTAACCTTCCAGATGGTGTAACGATACCAGGATGGTATAGGAGGTTATTAGAGGCTAGGGCCGCTGCAGGTCCAGCCAATGTTCCTCCACCACCAGTTGCACCCGCTCCTCCTCCTCCTCGCGCTGATACTTTTGCAAAGACGTGCACGGAATTTAAGGCTATGGGTGGAAAACCTTGTCAAGGGTCAGAAACGTTTGTGGAAGCTAGAGATTGGCTTAAGGAGGTGGAAGAATTGCTAGAAATCTTTGAAGTAGAAGAAGGAAGGAAAGTTAAATTAGCAGCTTGGTTAATGAAGGGAGAGGCCTTGTTTTGGTTGGAGGTCACTAATGTGGAGCGTCCTGTTGATTCTTGGGCGGATTTTAGGCGTAGGTTTGAGGCGAAGTTTCTCTCAAGGGCAGAAGAGAATCTATATATGGAAAGGTTCTTGACATTGAAGCAAGGAAGCTCATCAGTGAAAGAATATGTCAACAAATTTAATCAGTTAGCAAGGTTTGGCTTGGACTTAGTGAACACGCCGGAGAAGAAGGCTCTGAGGTTCGTTAATGGATTGAATGAACCATTGCAAGGGTTGGCCATGACCCACATCTCTATGGGGGCCACCTTTGAGAAGCTAGTAGACATGGCACTCATGCACGAGGAGAAAGGCACTAAAGCTGATAAGGCACCCGATAAGAAAGGGGATCAGAAGAAACCACAACAGCAAAACAAGAAGGGCGGTAAAGACAATAATGGCAAGGGAAAGAAGAAATGCTTTGACTGTGGGACACCAGGCCATCTCAGCAGGGATTGCCGAAAGAAAAAAAAGACTGGCTGTTTTCACTGTGGCGAAGCGGGACATCTAGTGAAGGACTGCCCAAAGAAGGGGCAGAGGGCAGGGTCTACCTCGGGAGGACAGGTGCAGGCTCTTATGGCACCAGGGCAGGCAAGGGGACAAGTTCAGGCTCTAGCGGTCCCACCGCTGCAAGAACGAGGTAGAACCATTTCTGTTGAAAGCTTAGTTTTTCTGTTTGATCATCTTGTCTGTACCTTATTCGATTCGGGCGCATCGCATTCGTTTATCTCTACATCATTAGTTGAATCACTGCACTTAAACACCAGTTTAATAGAGGATCCCTTAGTTGTTTTGAATCCAATTGGGGGCTCAGCTTATTTGTCCATGATTTGTTTGGATTTGAAAATTTCTATACTTAGCGTTGAGTTTAGATGTGATGCTTATGTTTTGGGCTTCACGGGCTATAGGCTAATTTTAGGAATGGATTGGTTATGTAGAAATGGGGCCGTTCTTGATTGTGAAAGGAGAGTAGTTAGGCTCATGACTCGCCTTGGCAACACTCTCGAAATCTTTTGTAATCCCATAAACTCCGTTATGCTAAGTTATTTTGAATCGCTTGACGCGTCTGTGGAGAATCTACGATCTGTTAGAGTGGTCCAAGAATACTCGGATGTGTTTGAGGAGGTGAAGGGCTTGCCTCCGAAGCGGGAGATAGATTTTTGGATATATCTTGTGGATAATGCAAAACCAGTATCTTTGCCAGTACGCCACATGGCTCCTCGTGAAAGGAGGGAACTCAATAAGCAAGTGAAGGAGTTGCTTGAGAAGGGGTTCATAAGACGTAGTATATCGGAGCAGGGTGCTCCATTAGTATTTGCCACGAAGGCGGATGGGTCCCTTAGACTTTGTGTGGACTATAAAGAACTTAATAAGCTTACCAAGAAAAACAGACACCCACTATCGAGGATTGATGATCTCTTCGATCAGTTAGTTGGCGCCTCAGTGTTTTCGCAGTTGGACTTAGCCACTGGTTTCCATTAGTTGAGAGTGGCTGAGGATAGCATTGACAAGACTGGCATTAGGACTTCGGACGGTTTCTATGAATGGCTAGTGATGCCCTTCGGCTTGACAAACACCCCCGCATACTTTGTTGATTTGATGAGTAGGGTGTTTAGGGAGTACCTTAATAAATTCGTGGTAGTCTTTGTAGACGATATCCTGATCTTTTCTAAGGATGAAGAAGAGCATGCCCTACATCTTAGGGAAGTGTTGGAGACCCTACGAGCACATAACCTTAAGACTAAATTTTCTAAGTGTCACTTTCGGAGGAAGGAAGTACGATTCTTAGGGCACATGGTTTCCAAAGAAGGGATAGCTGTGGATCCCGCAAAGGTGGTGGCCATCCAAGATTGGAAGGTCCCTAAAAATGCTACCGAAGTAAGAAGTTTCTTGGGGTTGGCTGGCTACTATAAGAAGTTTATCAAAGACTTCGCAAAGATATCAGCTCCATTGACACGCCTGACGAAGAAGAACCTAGTCTTCGAGTGGGACGTAGATTGTGATGATGCGTTCCAACGTTTGAAGAGAGCATTGACCTCAGCTCCAGTCTTAGTGCTGCCAGACGGGAGTAAGCCATTTACTGTTTATACCGATGCTTGTGGGACAGGTCTAGGCGCAGTCTTAATGCAAGAGGGTAGGGTAATAGCCTATGGTGGAAGGCAGTTGAGAGCGCATGAGAAAAATTACCCTAAACATGACCTAGAGTTGGCCGCTATTGTTTTCGCGCTTAAGTCTTGGCATCATTATCTGTAACACCCCGCAAATTCTATAACTATGAAATTAGCAAATTAAAGTATAATTAATCTGAAATCAAAGAACTAAGGGAAACGGGATACGCCATTGCGTTCGTCTCGGAAAAATACGCAAAATAGAGTCCGAGTTTTCGAAAAACGGAGTCTGTATGAAGAAGATATGGCCTTCGGAAGTTTTGAATTAAATTTAAAATTCAAACAGAATAAAATAATTAAAAATCGGGCCCAATGGGCCAGGGCGGGAAAAACACCGCCTAGGCCACCCAGGTCGACTGGGCTGTCGACCTGGGCTACCCATGTCGACAGGGCTGTCGACAGCCCTGTCGACAGGGGTGTCGACCTGGTCGAGCCCAGCCAACCTGGCTGGCCAGGTCTGTGTTTGGCCGATTTTCTGTGGTCTGCTTTGTCACTAGGGCTAGGTGGCAAGTTTTAATTGGTCTCTCCTTAGAATGAATGGCTACGATCAATCCAAGCAACATCAATGGTCCTAATCAGTTCCTAACCTCTATATAAACAACCCTAGACTAAACCCTAATCTATTCATTCATAAATAAGAACATAGCCGCCATGTTGCTGAGGAACGACTAGGAGTAGCCACCAAATTGGAGAGAGGATTAGGAGGAAGATTCTAAAGCTTAAAGCAACCTAAACAAATCAATTCAACAAAGGAATTTGCGTCTTCAATCCCTAAATTAGAGAATTCATCACACCATTGTAAGTAGAGTATTACTTTGGTATGAATAAACAATTGTGTTGGTTTGTATGCTTGAATTGTGGCAATAAAGTAATTCATATTTGTGCAAAATTATGTTATTCATTATAAAGAACTACATGCAGTAGTTCTATGCAAGTATACGTTTGGAATATTTCGCAAATTATGTTGAAGCTACATGTATGTAGTTGATTTAAATTCATGCAAGTTTGGGGTTTTGCTTCTATGCCACCATGATGTATATTTTTGTGCATAAATCATTTTGTAAGTAATTGGAACAAGTTTGGTTATTATCCATATGAAATTATGTTGAGAATTTGGCATTATGTATTAAGCCATGCTTTTGTACTAGAAAACCTATTTGCAAACTTATGAATATGGCTAGGCTATGATTGATATTTGGCAACCATGATTAGGTCTATCTTGTTTACAAGAATTATATGATGACATATGTGGTACATGGCTAGGTTAGGTTCAAAAGGTCCCTTTTTGTAAGTTTACATGGCTAAAGTAAGGATCATGATTTCATGTTAGAAATATTTATGCCATGGTTATGTGAACAAATTTAACTATACTTATGCCATGCTTATGTTTGATATTATGCCATGCTTATGTTTGACATTATGCCATGCTTATGCTAGAAACATTTATGCCATGCTTATGTTTGACATTATGCCTAAATAAAAATATAGGTTCATGTGACAATAGTGATATCTCAATTACAAGTTCACATGCTTTGATTCATGTCACCTATGCTTTATGACCAAAGTATACGTCACTACTATGCAAGTACACCAGTTTCTATTTTGTATTCCCAACGTCATATTGCAAGTTCATACGCTCACCTTCCCCTTTTTGTGTATGTAATCACGCCATAAGCCTCCCCTTTTCGCATGGCTAAATTGGGCTTTAAAAGGCTAAGCCCAATATATATAAACGGACGTGTAAAACGGGGGAAAATAACGTTGGGTTAAAATTACTAATGAATGAAAATATAAAATAGAAGGGCCCAAGTTCAAGTATGGGTTGGGCCCATGATTGGTGTAACCTTACACCATTAACTTAATAATGGGCCGCAAATATTTACATATAAGAAATAAAGAGGAATGACAAAATATGTAAATGTAGAACATACGATGTGTTTAACCCGAGGTTGGATTGAGTTGTGATGTAAACCTGCCCGGAACCGCCCGGCTGTCCAGTAGTCACAACAATACCTATCCAATGTGGGAGGTTAAACATGGAGCCCAGCAAGGACCCGAGGTTAGACTGAGTTGTGGCGTAAGACTTCCCGGAACCAACCGGCAACAGGCAGCCACAACAATACCTGTCTAATGTGAGAGGTCAGGGCCTTAATAAGACAATTAAGGCTGAGTCAGGATTGATAGGATTAAGTGAACTAAAGACTTAATCAAAATGGAACATGCTAAACAAAACGGACTGGTGGGGGTTAGGTTAGGAAACACTTAACCAACTTAGCATGTTGGCTAGAGATAGAAAACCTAGTAACGGGGGACCCTTTTCAGCAGTAACCATAGAAGGTGTATCAGGATACCCTGAAACTAGGCAGGGTGGGCACGATTACTGGGCTGATTGTAAGAGGTCAAAGCGACGGCGGTGGTGTAGCAGTGTAGGTTCTAACGGAGTGCGGGCGTGCACACACTCCGGCGCAGAAAAATAAGGCACTGGACACCAGTAGCATACCTGTGCACTCTAAGGTTGTCTAAATAAACCCTAAACTCTATAAATACCTAGGTAGTCTCTCACTCTAATTCACATGAAAAATAGAATAGCCACCGTCATACCGCCGCCATGGAACTCAGTCTAGCCGCCGCCAACTAAGAAGGAAGAAAAGCTAATCAAAACCCTAATCCTACTCAACTCTAAAGCAAACCAAGATTCTCTTTCTTCTCTAATTTTGAGTATGATGATCTTAAAAAGATTATTGTTAAACTAATTAGATTAAGTCATGAATGGATTATAAGTGAATGATGTGGATTGTCATATATGTTGTTATAAACCTTATGCTATCATGTATGTTGTAAATCCTATGTTATGTGATGATGATATCCTATATGTTGTAAATCATGCTATGATGATATTGTATAGGTTGTAATTTTCTATGCTAAATTGTGATAAATCATACATGTTATAAAGTCATGATGTTATTATCTATGCTAATTAGTTTATGTTAATCAAATCATAATGTTTGGGCTATGTTGATCTATATGACAATCATGTATGCAAGTTTAGACTGATTAGTAAAGACTATGAACATATGCCATGACATCTATTTAGATCTAGAATTATGACATCTAGAATTGTGCTATGACATATGTGAATTCTATGTAGTAGATGCTAGTTCACACCATCATTATGTTGCATAAAACCCCATATGCAAGTTTATACATGAATTTGGGTTATGATCATATCATGTAAATTGTGACATTTAACAAGTTGACGCCTTTAGATCCTTAACATGTGTAGTTTCCTGCAAGTTTCACCCCTATTATGATTAGATTATTTTATTTGTCTATATGTTGTGATAATTTAACCTTGTGCTATGAGTTAGACTATTCGAGTATAACGTATATTCTGCGTTGAATAAGCGAACGTATAACGTGGGGTAGGGGTAATATTGATGATTTAATATTAAGAAGTTGGGGTGCAATTGATATGATTTTGCATGCCATGAGTGGATGGCCATAATTGAGTCAATTATGAACATCATTAAAATTGGAGTTAATTAAAAATTTGAATAGGGAATTATTAAAACTGGGGTAAAAAATTATAAGTGATAATCAATGCTTAGGACACGAGGTTGGACTCATTTGTGATGTAAACCTGCCCGGACTCGCCCGGCAAATCCAGTGGTGACAAATGTCAGCCCAATGCGAGAGGTCCTAGGCCCAAACTAAAGCATAACAGTTGTAAAGACACGAGGTTAGAATCTTTTATGGTGTAAGACTGCCCGGACTCGCCCGACAAATCCAGCTGCCATAAATGCCAGTCTAATGTGAGAGGTCTTTATGAGGTTATGGCCTGAATGAATTAAGAAATACTTAACCAGATAAACATGTAAGGTGGGATATGGGGGTTAAGTAGGTGCCTTGGGTGGCATGAGGAATCTAGTGGTTGCCCTTAGTGGCATGTGAAATACGATTAGTAAGACTTAACCAAACACACATGTAAATGAACATGACTAAGAGGGTTAAGCGGGATATACCAGTGGTGACAAGCTTAGGTGGGTAGCTTGTGGGGGCCCATTTCAACCAGTAACCCAAACGTATCTTTGTGGGCTCGACACAAGTCGAGGACGGGACACGCATACTGGGTTTGACTATAAGAGGCTAAAACGGGGTAGCGGTGGCAACGCAAGTCCAATGGGTTTCATATGCTTGTGTGGACCCGTGCTGGTAGGTAAGACGTTGTTGCATCGTGTAGGTATAAGCCATGCATTCTCAAGTTGTATCGGGTTGCCACATTAGGGGAGTGATACACCCCACTGTGGGGCCAGCACGGGTATCTACGAGTAGGGAGCCGGTCGCAAGTGGGTAGTGGGGTACACATAGCGAAGATAGGGGCAGACGACACCTATGTAGTCAGCTAGGGGTACGCAAGGCTATTTATATAGTTTCTGTGTGAAGCAAGCGGGATCAACCTTTAGGGTGACTATTGCGGTGCAGTGTAGTAATTATTTGTTAGTAATTAGGTGTGCCTTTAACGTTATCTTTATCTGCTCTTCCATACCCAATAGTTCATAGACATTTCCTTGTTTTCCAGCTTATGCCTTAGTCTAGTTACTTTGATAATAGTATTGTTAGAATTATCATACTTGCCAGACTTTATGTCTGACCCCTTCTATTTCCATCCCTTCCCCCTCCAGGTCCTCAGGGTGGGCCCAGCTCTAGTGGAGCTTGATTGGATTACTTTATCTCTCTTTTGGAAAGCTTGGACCGTTGAAGTAAAGTCCAGCTTGTTATCTTCTTTAATGGCTATTTATGTAATGGGATTATGTATTTTGTTTTATCAAGATGGATATTGTACTTAACTCTGATTTATGGTTATGATGTAACAAACATGTTTAATTTCCGCTACAATAAAATGAAGTTTTAGATTTCCAAGTACTACTTATTATCTGTCTTGTTGTAATTTTTCTGTTCTATATTCGCTTTCAACCTCCATGGAAGTTAATGCATTCCCTTTGAGAGTGACATTAATGGACGTGGGGTGTTACATGACATGCATGGGGAAATGAAAACATGCTGCAAATGGAAATGCTAGCTACTAGATGATTGAAAAGAGAATGCAGCTATGTTACATAGTTGTGTAGTTTTTGATAGAAGAGATGTAGATGTGTGTATACAGTTGTGTATTGGTTTGATTAAATTGTGTATTGATGCAGTAGCAAATGGGTGTATATTTATAATTTTAATGAATGAAGTTCTGTTCTTAGCCTAGAAAAATGCACGACATGTCATGTGGAATTACAAATGTTTGTACTAGCTAAACGAAAATATGAGGTGTAAATGCATGTGCTAATAACTGTGTATAGATTGATGGAATGTTTTCTAGCTAGCTGTGCCTACATTTCTATTCACATAACAATGCATGGCAGCCACCATATATAAAGTATAGCTCTGTTTCACATGGATGATAGCTATTGAATACATTGGTTGAAGAGAAATGTCATTGTAATGGTATACAAATAAATCTTTCCTAAAGATGTATAAATGCTTGACTATGTGTATATGTAATCTATATGCAGATTTTATCCAAAATTTTGTGCCAAGCTATGTATAGTTATATAGTTGTCCCTAAAGTTGATTGAAATAACAATTCAATGTAACCTATGTTTGTCCAACCATGTGGAGTAGATGCATTCTAAATGCTTTAAATGGTACAGACCAATTTCTTCATTTTATGATTTAAATCTTATGTATAAAAGGTTGCGTTGCTTATAAATGGAATCTTGCTTCCTTATGAAGCCATTTACATCATGCTTACATTATTAACATTTAATTTGACTTAAATGATGCTTATTTAAATTAAAGTTCTAAAAACCATTATAAAATTACAAAACAAAATAAGAAAACATTTTTTGTTTGTATTACATTAGTTAAGATATTTTTAATCATGTAAATATATTATTATTGAAATTTCCCTAATATTTATTATTTTAACTCAATTACTGAATTAATCAAAATAATTTTATTACAAACTTACGCAAAAACCTGGGACGTTACAATCTACCCCACTTAAAAGAGTTTCGTCACCGAAATTAAAGTAACGAGGAGGTTCTGGTTACATATCAAGTCATAGAATTTAAACACATATATGAGTCATTCCTTAACAATTATAACAAACAAGGCATCCAAAACAAGCAGGTTACATACCAAACATTTCACACATATTCATCATTCCCTGACCGTGAATTGATAAGAAATAATCCTCTAAGTATCAAACCCAAAGACCGAAATCAATATCAGATCAACACTCAGAAAATCCTTTATATCGGCCAATCCCCAATTAGGGTCCAATTTCATATCTTAATCCTATATCAACACATATCACCCCATTTTCCATTTAATAAAATATCCTAATTAAATTAGAAAATAATTCCAAAATCATTTACTTCGTTAATTTGAACTAACCCGTTCAAACATATATACCTGCTTCAAATTCTCTTTTTAAACTCCAATCCAGTTTAAACCTATTCGACTTAACCTTAGCCAACCTATTTAACTTTCTCCAGTTAAATTTTAAAATTCCAAAAATCCAAATTTCTGGTTTAGTCAAAGTAGTTTAAAATCACATATCCTAGTTCCCTTATAAATTCAAAATATTTGAATTTCCAAAACATCTTGCTTTACTCAAACAGTTCCTAGATCGTCCTATTTTATACTCCGTTCTTGCACAATCTAATTTTGTTACATAACCGTTTCAACTTATGATCCTATTTGATAATAATAACAGTCATCGACACACTCATATATAATAATTCAAGAAAATTATTCTTTTTATATAGAAATATAATTTTTGAGTAAAATTATTTCGTTTACTCAGCTTTTGAAATAATACTGTGTCGAATTACTCTGTCCAAGAGTTTAGAAACACCTATCGATATAGTTGCGATGTTGTATCGACCGGAATTCATAAGCCGCTCGACAAACCAATAACGCAATATAAAACAGTTTTTATATCAATTAACAAATACGAGCTCATGTATATGCACTCAAACTCAATCTAAGGTATTACTAACATCATGTCTATTGAGTTACGTCACAGAGCCAAGGTTATCACTCAACCATCAGCTCTGATACCAAGTGTAACGACCCAGAATTTGGTACCCTTTGAGTCGACCAAATACAACACAAATTCAACCCAAAGAATGCTAAAACCCGATGTCGAAGAAAGAAATTAGAGGGTGAGAATAGATAAGATAGAAAAGTTAGAATAGAAGAAAGAAGCACACAACAACAGAATCAGAGTAAATACAAATCTCACAGCGGAACGAATAAAATATAATAGATATATAATCACTTTTGAAATACAAACTCGATAAGAACTTATATACATCATCAGAGTATAACATATACACAGTGCAGCGGAATATAAACTCTATATATCTACGTTGAAGCCTCTTGCTCCAAGCTTTGCAAAATCCTGAACTACTTGACTGCCTGTACAAATTTGGGCACCCAAGAATTTAGGGAACATAGAAAAATAAACTCTAGGTTAATCATGGGACTGATGTGAGTAAACGATTTTAAAACAGATTGATTTTAACTTTCAAAAACCTTTTGAAAGAAAAGATAATCATAAGTCCGATCCACACATAAATACAAATGGTTTTTACCATACGATAACCCAAAACATTTTGAAATCATATATCTTCTGATATTATAATAGTGTCTAGATACAAATAATTAGCAATCTTGCGGAACGCTTGCATCTCATGCTCACATATATATAGTACACAATCAAAACCGCAAGCGCTTTTTGGATAATGGATTTCCAACTATGACAAGGTATAGGACCACCTTCTGGAAGTGTATCTCTAGAGGGGAATAAACTGAGTTCAACAAGAACGTCTTGCAACCTGGCCCACACATGACCGACCACTAATTTCTCTTGAGTGTATTGAATATATTGTCACCAACAGTTGGGCCGATATTACCGTTGTCTGAAGATACAGAAGTGAAAGAAGAAATGGATATGAATATTCTTTAGATAAGTGACAATACACCCTAATGGGAGCGACCCACATAGCCATGCTGCCTGCCCAATTTTTGTCAATTTCCGGTTGTGAGGCTTGAGGTCAGAACTTATGTCTGTAACGTCATATCTTTATTTACTTTGAATGCCACATCGTCAAACCCATCAAATCACAAACTGGTTTCCCCAAAACCACGGGTAAAAAGCTAAGAGAAACAAATTCCTCCTCCATCAAACATAGTTTTGAAGAGATCAACTTACGCAATCTGTTAGGTATACTTTGTCATACATTCGTCTATACAAGTTTTCCTGGGACTGGACAAACTGAAGGAACTATTCTGTAAATAGAACAGCCCTTGCATAAACTCCTTATTCAATAATCTCTAACTTGAAACTTATAAATCGAATCAAAGTGGAATTGAATTCCGGACTCTTCGAAACGATCACGTAAAAGGTCAACATTTGATAGTCGGTGATTTAACTATCAAATATAAAATAAAATGAATATATTTATTTCCACTGGATCTGCTAAGCCTTATTTAAATAATCTTTAATTATTAAAATTCAAATATTAGCTTTGTTTATATTCATCTAGAAATATAAGTATTATTTTTAACTTTGAAAACTCTTATTATAAATTTTATGTGATAAATATCACTCTAGAATATAGGTTTCATAGTTGAAAGCGATATCCAACTCTAACACTCATTTCGAATCTAGACTAATATTATCTATCGGATAAATGGCGAAATCGTTCAAGTTTAGGGATTTTAATTACCTATGAGACCTTGAGTCAAAAGTATTCTTATCGTCAAGATTCGTAGAAGTTTGTTATTCAAAATATTCGATAAACTAGAATTTGTAAATTTATTTGTTATTCAAAACCGAAATTATTTTCAAAACAACATTCCTGTTTGAAACACATTCATCAAGTTGACTTGATTAACTTAAATATTATACAAGGCACTTAATTGAATAAATCATCTTACTTCCCTTTTCCTTTGATAATTTTCTTATCTTTAAAAATTTCCAAATTAAGGGATTAATCAAGTTAAAACATCACCTTGGATAATCGATCAAGTTATAACTTCTCTATTTAACTGCACAGTTATCTTAACAAAATTTGTTAATGAAATCCTAACTAGTTTTTAATAAAATAGTTCTACATTTTAAAATTTTCTTGTTAAAACTATTCTATTAAATTAAATGGGAACAAATGAATAAAAACCAATCCCATTTAAACGGTTGATTTAAATCAACCAAAAATAATATGAATGACAAATTTCAGTTAATCTTCCCTTTTCAAATTAATTAATAATATAACTAGTTTAAAATAATCACCTTTAATTGTTTCTGAAAACGATTATTCGAACAGTTGACAACTCAGGTAAATTTCTGATTTACTTTACAGAACTTATGACTTAGCAGTCCTAGTGGTATACAATAGTTCAACATACAAGTCATTAACCCTATTGGCACAACAACCAAATAAATACAAATTCAACATTTACCCATTGATAACATAATATCTCAATAGTATATGTATATACAGATAACAATATGTCAACTATAATAGCGAAACGGTGTTTATTTATGCTAGCGGATGTCCAAACAATTCAGTTAATACAGTGTTATTGTGGAACGGTGTTTATTTCCATTAACATATGCAAATATCAAGTGTATAATTACGGTTAACATAATTTAACACAACTCAATTAATTAAGTGCTTTATTAAATAAACGATTCAAAGTTTACTAAATCATAGACCATCACAAATCAATAATTAACGGTTTAGGTGTTCCTTTGGTTTAATAATTAAATTTACGTTTATTTCAAATTAAGCGATTTTTAGAAATAATGCAAACTTTAATTTTTCTTAACAAGCGGATTAATTTAAACTCAACAAGTTATACACTATCAGTTTTCTCGACTATCCTGCATATAAAAACTTATTTGAACACATCTTCATGGTTTAAGATTAAATATATAATAATATAAATATACTTAACTTAAACTCTCATGGTTATTACAATTATATTTTATAAATCTCCACATTTTTCTTTATTGGCCCGTACAGGCCCAATTCCCTAATCAACGTGTTCTCCTCCTTTCCCTTTTTCTTTTTCTATCCATTCTTTATTAGTCCGCCAAAGCCCAATTCCCAGCCCAAACTCCTTTTCCCTTTGTCTTTAAAAACCTGTTGCTCCCAAAATTCTTCTTCCAACATCCAAGAATGCACGTAGAGCATCAGTGGCTGATGCACATGCACACGTACCCCAGTGCTATGATCATTGTTCGCGACCCCTCCCACAAATGCCTCTCTACTCTCTGAGCACGTCACCAAGATCAAATTCACCTCCATTTAAATGCATTGAAAAACCGATGCTTAACCGAGATGCTCCAAAATAGCCTACTTACACAGTTTCAACTCTTGCCACCACTTCCTTGGACTAACTGCCACCAGACTTCGTCTATAGCTTGTCGACATCCCTACCATCCAGTTCCCCCAGTGCGATCATCCTAGTCCGCCTGTACGGCGATGCAATCTACTGTTGAACCGTTGCCTCAAAAACAGTCACCTAAAACTCCATTCGACCAAGTTCTCTCTAATCATGCAATAGAAAAACCCTTGTACATTTTTCCTGGATTCCCCTTTCCTTGTTATCGCTTCAGCTTTGTTCTCTCGATGCTTTACCCCCTCAACCGGCCAGAAATGAAAATGTAACAACCCGGAAATTCTAAGCCAATTTAAAATTTTTATTTTGGCAATTTTAATGAATTTTGAATATTTAAAATGAATTATTTTAAATAATAACGACAAGAAATTTATTTTTAATAGAATTAGAATGTATAGATTTATTTGAATCGTCGTTAAAATATAAATATTTTTATTTTGATTATAAAAGGAATTGAAAATGGCACGGTAGTTCGAAAATTCAATTTCGAAGTTCAAATGAATGTACAGGATTCAAAATAAACCGGATTTTGGTGAAACCAAAAATATTAGAATCTAATTAAGAATATCTTTCCAACGAATCTGAAAAATCGAAATTTCATAGCGGGAATCAAAAGTTACGTCCAGTTGAAATTTCAGAAAAGTCGTTATGGAATTCTGGCCCTTAAAATTGGAAATTTTGCAAACGACCTCAGAATTCGACGAAACCACTTTTGTTGGATCCGGGATGTCAAATTATTTCTAGATTTCAAAATTTGTAATTTTCTGAATCAATATGTGAGCATGGCGAAGGAAAACGCGTTTGACCGGTTTTAGTTGATTTTAATCGATTGGAAAATGGCCATTTTGCAAACGGTCTCGGAATTTGACGAAATTAGTTTTGTTAGGACCATATCGTCAATACGAAGCTAGAAAAAAAATTTCTGGAATTTTTTGAGTTAGTATGTGAACCCAGTAAATTGAAATGTGCGTTCAAATTCAATATATAGAGTTATATTTTGATTTTGATGAAAACTGATCGAAACAGTCGAATTTGCCTGCGAAACATATCCCATTGTGTTCGGAATGGGGGTAATTAGCTAAAGACGATAGTCGGTGGGTTCGATTTTGAATTGAAAATAAAAAGAAGCTTTTTAGAATTTAAAATAAATAATTAAATAAATATTTATATAGCCTCACCCCTCTTCTCTCTCTACCATTCAGATCGATTATAAAAAAAAAAAGAAAACGACGGGAGGGGGGATTCGACGCCGCCGTGGCCACCAGGGCCGCGCCGCACCTGGCGCCGCCTCCCAGAAGGAGCGCCGCCCTCCACTCTCCTCTTCCCCTCCTCTTCCTCCTTCCCTTTGCACGGAAAAACCCCTTACGCCCAAATCTAGCCACGCCTGCTCCGTCGAAGGTCAGCGCCGCCACCCCAGTCAAGCCCTCCAACCGCAGGTCAGTGCAGCGACACCCCACCCCCTCCTCGAACACCTTAGACCGCCATCTCCACCCCTAAGGCAGCGGTATGTTTAAATACGATTTTATTCATTTACATAGGAAGAAAAGCTTTGATTTTTCAAATATAAAAGGGCTTTGATTTTATAAGTTAAAAGATCCTTTTTTTTTATTAGTAGGAGATTTTATTTTATTTTATTTACTTAGGAAATGACTGATTTTTACATTGAAGAAGGATAGATTTTTAAAGTAATAAAAATATGATTTTTATATAGTAGAAGTAATAAAAATATGATTTTTATAATATATAGATAATAAAAATTCGATTTTTATATATTAAGTAGCGATGTAAAAGTTGAATTTTTATTATAAAGTTAGTGAAATAAAAATATGATTTTTATTGTTTGAAAGGCGATGTAAAAATATAATTTTTATTATATGTTAAGCACTATAAAAATATAATTTTATAATGTGGTAGCGAAATATAATCTTTACAATATATGAAGTGAAATAAAAATATGAACTTTATTTTTATCATATATGTAGCAAGGTAATAAAAATATGATTTTTATCGTTTGAATGGCAATGTAAAAATGTGATTTTTATATATTCATTTGTGATAGAAAGATCTGATTTTTACATATGTAGTAGGGAAGTAAAAATGTGATTTTTACACATAAGAGTTTAAAATAAAAATTAGATTATTATGTAAATGTAGCGACATTAAAAATATGATTTTTATATACGTAGTGAATACGGACAACGAAAGTGACAAAAGGCGAGCACGGCGAAGATTTCCTACATATGAAGAGTCGCGGCGTTTGGTTTAGCTTTTTGGTGAGAACTTCTCACTTTAATTCTTGTTTTCTAGTTAAAAATATATACTAGGATGCAGACGGTGCTTAGCAGCACTGAACACCCGTCGTCCACAGACCATGGACGACTTGTATGCTTGTTTGATGTGTTGTGAAGTTTGTTCGTGATATTGATGTGAAATGGATAATAAAACATTCATGTGTTGAAATAAATTAATTATCATTAAAAATATAATTTTTAACGTGAATGTGGATAAATAAATATTCATTTACAAATCGGACGGTTTGTTTATGTAGACCTATTTGAAGGACATTGATTGGACGATAAATTTTACACGTCGCCTAACTGCACGAATAATATTCGGTGTTTGTGGATTGAAACTCCACACGGGTGTTGGGATGATATTTGACGTACACTAATCCCAATTGTTTAGTGGTATGTCGATCGTTTGATTGACAGACTGTATGAGCGTTAATTAGTTATATTTAATGCTTATGCAGTTGTGTGGTGCACTTTGGATGAAGATTGATTATTTATCATTGCTATTATATGCATGTGTTGTATGAATCCATATAATTAACATTATATGGTAATTGATTGGGCCTCATTCCAATTGGGAAAATAAAGAATATTATAAAATAAAGTTTCATGTGTTGAATAGAATAAATAGTCATGTATTGACGATGCTCATGTGTTGAGAATATTCATGTGTTGAATCTTATCATGTGTTGAATAAAATATTTTAACAATAAAATTTATATCTTTATCATAATTTTATAAAATATATTAAATAACAAAAATAGTCATGTATTGACGATGTTTATGTGTTGAAAGAAAAATATATATATTCATGTGTTGAAAATATTCATGCATTGAAAGAAATATAGATTCATGTGTTGAATAGAATAAATATTCATTTGTTGAATAGAATAACGAAGTTATTGAAATATATATAGCCGTGTTGATTAGTGATGCGCTATTTTGACGCGAATGATATTTATATCGATTATATTCGTTTTTGTAATGAATATAGAAAAAGAAGTGATTTCAAAATATAACGTTTTGAAAATATTATCATTTATATAGTAATGATGTGGAATATTCAATTTTGATTCGAAATTGAATATGAAGTTGAAATCGTTTCGAAAACGAATTTAAAACGATTTATAAAATACGTTTTGAATTGAAATTGACGAAAAATATTTAATATATATATTATATATATTAAATGGCCCAAATAGAATGCGTCGTGCCGCGGTAGTTCGCGAATTTCGACCATTGACTTCGAATTGACGTTGCGGGAGATCCAACCGTCGGATTCTCCTGAAACCAGAACCATTGGGTTCATATCAAAAAGAGCTTTCCAATGAATATTAGAAATTTGAAATCTAATGGTTGGATTTGGAATTATGTCCAAATCAAATTTGGAAAAGGTTGGTGTAAGTGCAGTTCGGTGGCCGTTATTGAAAACCGACTGTACAGGCCTTGATAAAATTACTAAAATATTAATAATTTGTGAAAAATCATAATAAATGAATTGGAAAGAACTGGGATGAAAAATTCCACGTTTGAAAGGATAAAAATATACTTTTATCGAAATGAACTAGTTTTGAACTAGATTTGAAATGGTTTTGAAAATAATCAGAATTTCCAATATACGAATTGGAATGGATTTGAATCAAAATTATCTTCGGGATATTTCGATGTTGGATTTCATGATTATACATATATGATTGTAGAAATTTGAAAGATATATTTTATATCGTTATTTCCAATATGATATTTGTTGGTTTCAGAATTTGTTATTGAATATAAGCCGATATATTTTCTATTCAGAGCCTTGTATTTAATATCAAATGGGATTTTGGGTTCGTTGTGAATGGTGTCTTAAATAACACTGTTCTTGAACCCAATTTAAATAATAATAAATATTTTAATTAAGATTTAGTGAAATTGTCTAGTTAATTAGTATTTAATTGGAATTGAATTTAAATTGGTTTTTGGGTTTATCATGAGCGGTGTTTTGAATAACACATGTTCTTTAACCCGATTAACAATAGAAAGTGATTTTGGGTTTATCGTGAATCGTGTTTTAGGTGACATTGGTTCTTTAACCCAGTTAAAGAAAGGATATTGATTTTTAGGAAGATTAAAACTAAGTGGAGTTTTAATGAATCTTTAATTAGATTGAAAAGTGATGGAGAATTGAGTATCACCAGTTTTGCTCCAAAGCAATAGTTAAATCTTTGATTAGATTTGGACATGAAATGGTAATTAATATTTACCGATAACACCGTGGTGTTAGATATGGAGTATTACCAGTTTTGCTCCATGGGATGAATAGGTTGGGATTGGGAAATAAAATAAATAATTACTTCGGTGTGGTTCGCTAATCCCGACTAATTTGGAAAACCATAATATGGTTAGAAATGATATCCAAAGGAAGATTAAAGAATAAATTTAGAAGAATTTATCTTTGATAAAATTAATGGGAACCTTTCCCTAAGAATGTGAAAATTTGAATAAAATAATATTCTAAATTGGAGTGAGGCGTATGTTGTGTTTGTGTAACACTTGTTTATTATATACGTGGGTTATTCGGAAAGGCCGGGTTTATACCCATTCTGAATAACCGATTCGACGATATGTCGAAGATGAAGATGGTGGTTGAAGACCGGAAATCTTCACATCGTTTGGGTGATTACTGATGATCTTGATTGGGCTGTACACCCAAGAGGAGGGAATCAGTTGGTGATCGTCCAGACGTACTTGGAGATCGATGGATATGCGAGGAAAGTGCCTCCGGTTTCGTTCAGACCCAGAACGAACTTGTAAATGGACTGTGTGTCTGACATTGGATTTTATTCTGTGTTGATTGATCTCTATTAAATATACATTTGTTTGGCAGCGGAGAATTTATTCTCTTTCTTAACGCCCTTCTCTGAGACGTACGAGCTCAGAGGTTGTATATCGATGGACATCAGTCGCATGGAGTGAATTGCATGTGTGGCATGCCTAAGTGGCAAATGATCAAGGCTTCTGTTGAAAAGCAAAGTCATGTGGTTGATGATCAAAGCACGGCCTGTGTGGCATAGCTTTGTGTATAACGTTAATTCGCGAGCCTCACACCTCGGTATGAGTCAAAAACGGTATGGGTGACCTCAGTGACCTACCAGCCCTAACATTTATATAATTTTTACCTGTGTGGTTGTTGGAATGCGAGGCGCCTCGAATATATGGTCGATAACTGGCATTATGCGAGCCGACATACAGACCATTATATAGGTTCTATAGGACTGGGAAACGTGTGTTCAGGAATTGCCAATCCTCAAAAGTAAGAGAGGACCGACCTAACCTATACGAAGGATCGTTGTGTGTGGTCCTGAGACATTTGCTAGAGTGTCTCGAACGGAGAGGAGCTTGCCCCTTGCCTCGACTCATGATGGAATCCAATTTCCAATACGTGACATTGCGGTTTTATTTGTAGAGCCTAGTATGGCGACACGATATATGGTACCCATGCCATGTATGTTTGATATTTATGATTGAAATTGTTTTGACACTATACACTTATAGTAATATCAAAATAATCTTTTTTTAAACGTATCAAGCATTCTTTGGATATTATAAGGTAAAATCCTATCCTCCGGCTTGCGTTGCATTGTGTGATGGGACCTGGGTCTTATAATAGCTTCATTTTTCCAAAAAGCATTGCGTTGTTTTGTTATATGCACTAGTGTTCTTGGGAGGAAACCCGTTCCGTGTTATACGGCGTGGTCCCTTAAATTACTCTCTTTTAAAGTAAAGTTTTAAATAACTGTTTTAGTTATCACACCAGTCACATGACTGACCTGGAGTTTATTGTTTTAACCTAAACTCTGGATGCCCCTATTTTTCAAATGGGCAGCTTAGTTTTGATTTTGCAGATTTATATTCACAGGATCCTGATTACAACTGGAACGATGCTCGGAAAGCTCTGTATTCGTGTATTACTTTCAGTTGTGTTTTGTATATTTTTCCACTGCAATGTAATTTATTGTAATCTCTGATATTTATCGAATGTATTTTATTTATTCATACTCTGTATATTCTTGTATTCTGATGGAATTGTTGTAATAAACAATGAAATGTTCTTCTGTTTGCGTTCTGATTGGTCTTGTCCTAAAAGCAATCTGGGCTTTCCTTACCAGGGAGGTTACGGGCTACTACATAAAAATTACCAATTTCCGGTCATCTAAAGGTTCCCAATGAAATAGGTAATTAAAAATCCTAATTTTCTCTTTGAATTCATGATTTGAGATCCTTAACTTCATTATCAACTCAGGTTTTTAATTTATTAAAGTTGGATTTTATGATATTAGCCCCACTTTACTGTAAATCCACTATTTCTCATTTTCCTACTGTTTTATTCTGATAAAGCCAAATTTAAAATAAACCAAACAAAAATAAGACAATTATTTTGTCTTTGCATCAATCTCTGAACTGGCCTAGAATTTGAGTATTCGATTTTTGGACTTGATGCTTGGTTTCATAAAGATTACTGTGTTTATAGTTCCAGAGCTATATTTCCTATTTCAAATATTTTGATCTCTTATTGTTAATATTTCAGGCATGTATAAGTGTACTTACCCCAGCCATAATCAAGTCTCCACATCAGTTTGGATCTAAAGAGTTTGCCCATCTTATTTGTTCACAGATTTAGCTTTTAATCATTTTTTGGTTCCCCTCTATTTCTAGTTTTACATGAAGTTTGCATAACATATTTGAAGTATCTAAACACATATAGATATTTGCATTGTAATGTATACAAATAGGTAATAGTTTTTAGATAACAAATAAATCAATAAAAACTTTACTCACCTTACACTCTCTGTTTCCATTGTCTTCATTTACTGGTTTCACTTTTTTTTTTTTTTAAATAAAGTTATAATTACTGAACATAGCATATACATAAGTATACACATATATAGGCACGCATCATCATATTCACACACACACACAAATATATATATATATATATATATATATATATATATATATATATATATAACAGCCAAAGGATAATGGGATGTTTACTCACCTATTGCTTCTGGTTCCTGTTATTTCACTCTCGTTTTCAGATTTCCTCCTTGTTCTTTTGATTACCGAGTTTGTTCTATGTCTTCTGTCATTTGCTTCAAGCCATTTGTTTCAGATTTTAGTCGAAAATCTTGTGAATTGTTTTACAGTAGTAGGGTGTGCATTTATAGATACAAGAAATGAATAAACTATTGGGGTTATGAAATGACATGCATGGGGAAATGAAAACATGCTGCAAATGGAAATGCTAGCTACTAGATGATTGAAAAGAGAATGCAGCTATGTTACATAGCTGTGTAGTTTTTGATAGAAGAGATGTAGTTGTGTGTATACAGCTGTGTATTGGTTTGATTGAATTGTGTATCGATGTAGTAGCAAATGTGTGTATATTTATAATTGTAATGAATGCAGCTCTATTCTTAGCCTAGAAAAATGAACGGCATGTCATGTGGAATTACAAATGTTTGTACTAGCTAAACGAAAATATGAGGTGCAAATGCATGTGCTAATAGCTGTGTATAAATTGATGGAATGTTTTCTAGCTAGTTGTGTCTACATTTCTATTCACATAACAATGCATGGAAGCCACCATATATAAAGTATAGCGCTGTTTCACATGGATGATAGTTATTGAATACATTGATTGATGTGAAATGTCATTGTAATGGTACACAAATAAATCTTTCCTAAGGATGTATAAATGCTCGGCCATGTGTATATGTAATCTATATGCAGATTTTATCTAAAATTTTGTGCCAAGCTATGTATAGTTATATAGTTGTCCTTAAAGTTGATTGAAATAACAACTCAATATAACCAATGTATGTCCAACCATGTGAAGTAGATGGATTCTAAATGCATTAAATGGTACAAACCATTTTCTTCATTTTATGATTTAAATCTTAAGTATAAAAGGTTGCGTTGCTTATAAATGGAATCTTGCTTCCTTATGAAGCCATTTACATCATGCTTATATTATTACCGTTTAATTTGACTTAAATGATGCTTATTTAAATTCACAAAATTCTAAAAATCATTATAAAAATATAAAACAAAATAAGAAAACATTTCTTGTTTGTATTACATTGGTTAAGATATTTTTAATCATGTAAATATATTATTATTGAAATTTCCCTAATATTTATTATTTTAACTCAATTACTGAATTAACCAGAATAATTGTATTACAAACTTACGCAAAAACCCGGGACGTTACAAATTAGATGTGAATAATATTTTTTTAATGGTGTGTTACAGGAAGAAGTATTTTTGGAGAAACCACGGAAGTTCATTCAGAAAGGAAAAGAAGCACTAGTATGTAAGCTTAATAAGCAATATATGGACCGAAGCAAGCACTAAGAGTGGTTTGATGAGCTAAAATCTATCCTTGTGAAGCACGAATACCAATCAACAAAATCTAACAACTCCATATTTAAAAAAAAGAATTCTAATAATATTGTTACCAATATACCAATTTATGTTGATGATTTCATTATAATAGGAAACATTGAGACTGAAATCAGGAATGTTACACTGTTATTGGACACTGAATTTTCTATAAAAGACCTTGGAGAGATAAATTATCCCTAAACATTGAAGTCAAAAAAGTGACAAGTATAAAAATGCACCTTTGTCAGAAGAAGTACATTCATGAGATCTTATCAAAGGCAAAAATGGACAAAGATAACCCTCTACCTACTCCAATGATATCAAATTCTCAGTTAACAAAGACCAAAGGAGAAGCATTTCACAAAATTCAAAGCAATACAGAAGTATAGTAGGAGCTCTACAACATGTTACTATAACAAGACCAGACATTGCTTACAATATCAACAAAGTCAGTCAGTACATGTAGAGGCCTACAGATGAGCATTAGAGGGCTGTTATAAGGATAATTAGGTATCTAAAGGGGACAACTAATTAAGGCCTAATAATAAACACAAGTCAGACTCTAAACATCAATGCTTATGTCGATGCAAACTCGGGGACAGATCAAGATGATAGAAAATCAACTTTAGGATATTGCATCTTTTTGGGAAAATAATCCTGCGTCATAGTGTGCAAAGAAATAAAATATTATTCCTAGATCTAGTACAGAAGTTGAACTCAGGAGTGTTGCTAGTACAGTTGCAGAAATTATGTGGATACAATCAGTGCTAAGTGAGCTTGTAACAACCCGGAAAATCAGAACCAATTTTAAATTTTAAATTTGGCTATTTTAGTGGATTTTGAATATTTAAAATAAATTATTTTAAATAATAACAACTAAAAATCTATTTGGATCGAAGTTATTGCAAATATATTTATTTTAATTATAAAACAAGGCCTGAAATGGCGTGGTAGTTTGAAAATTTGAATTCGAACTTTGACTTACTGTGTAGGATGCGAAATAAAACGAATTTTAGTGAAACCAAAAATATTTAAATCTGTTTAAGAATATCTTTCTAACGAATCTAAAAAATCAAAGTTTCATAGCGGGAATCAAAAGTTATGGCTAAATGAATTTTCAAAAAGGTCGCTATGGAGTTTATATAGCCCTTGAATATAGACATTTCGCAAACGACCTCCGTTTTCGACAAAACCACTTTTGTTGGATCCGGGATGTCAAATTATTGCTAGGTTTAAAATTCCATAATTTTTGGAGTTAATATGTGAGCGTGGCAAAAGAAAATGTGTTTGGTTAATTTCAGTCAATTTGGATCGACCAGAAAATGGTCATTTTTCAAACGGTCTCCAAATTCGACGAAACTAGTTTTTTTGGGACCGTATCATCTAAACATAGCCAGATTTATTTTTCTGGAATTTTTGGGATCAGTATGTGGCCCCAGAAAATTGAAATGTACATTTAAATCCATATTTTAATGTTTTATATTTTAATTTGAAGAATAACTGAATAAAACAGTCGAATGGACCTACAAAACATATTCTTGTGTCCAGAATGGGGGTACTTAGCTGGGAGTGACAGTCGTCGGGTTGGAATTGGAGTTCGTATGGAGCGAAGGGTATTTTCGGATTTAAATAAATTAAAAATAAATATAAAATTATCAGCCAATAGAAATCCATTCTCATTATCGTTCAAACCCGATAACCACCTGTAGTGATGGCGGAAAAGCTTCATGGCCTTCTCTCTTCGATTACTCCCTCCACACGTCGAATTAGCTTCCACCTCAGTTGAGGATTTTGAAGATATCCTCACGAGCTTCTAATCCATACCACCTGCACCCGCTCTCATGAAGTATCCTTTCCGGATCGATGCTAAGAAGACCCGGACTTGCGAGCGCCACAGCGCCCTGGTCCCTCAGTCGATCTGAGTGCTACCGCCGGCGCCGAGAAGCCCCTTTCTCCCTCTATGACACTGCACCACCCGATCGACGCATCGCTTCATGGTTTGAGTGAAAATCTCAAACCTAGTTTTGAATGGTGAAGAAAGGTATTACCTTTATATAATTTAAGCTGATTTCCACATTTAAAAGCGTTGCAAACTTATAAAAATTATATCTTTTTGCTATGTGGTTGAAATCCAGTGACATTATATGTGCAAACTTAAAAGCGTTGTAAACTTAAAAGCATAGCAAACTTAAGAGCGTTGTATAAATTATATGTGCGATGTATAAGTTATATATGCATTGTAAACATTATATATGCGTTGAATGGAGTTGAAATGAAATCGAAATATATTTATATACGTATATCTCTCTATATATATACTCCTCTCGTACACAGACCATGGACGATATATATATATATATATATATATATATATATATATATATATATATATATATATATATATAAATTGTGGTTGTTTGGACTTTGGTTGACGTGAAATTTGGTGGATAAATGTGAATGGTTGATAATGATTGCTTGTGGTTGAAACAAAATTGGAATTGTTTGTGGAAAAATCCATTGTGATATGAAAATGATCGAAATATTTAGATTATAAGGATAAGCCCTTTAGGGAATGATGTGCGGCGTAAGGTAGTGCGAGGAGCCGTACTCGGGACGGTGCCGGTTTAAAACCCCCTGCCGTTATGCTGCCGAAATTTTCTGAAATATTTGTGTGTTTGATTTATATCCATGTAATGAAATATATTCATGTGTTGGAAAAATATTCATATGACGAATAAATTGTTTGAAAGATAAAAATCACATTTTTATCATGTATATGAAGTATATAAAATATTTATATTGAAATAAATTGTTTTAACAATAAAAATCACATTTTTATTATATATATGAATCGCTAAAAACATTCCTGTTTTAAATAAATTGTTTTAATAATAAAAATCACATTTATATATATATGAAGTGTTAAAAATAGTCATATGTTGAAATAAATATTTGTTGGGTAAAAATATTATGTTTATCAAATATATGAAATGAAAATGGTTTGGAAACCAAAGAACGAATTTTATATATATATATATATATATATATATATATATAAATTCAACTAAAACAAATAATGAAGCTGCAGTTCGTATTTTGAAATCGTGATTTTAAATGATTATTACGGGAGATCCGACCGTCGGATTTTCCCAAAACCGAAACCGTTGGGTCCGCTTTGAAAATATCTTTCCAACGATATCAAATTTGCAAAGATCCAACGGTCAGATTTTGTGAAATGTTTAATTCAAATCTGAATAAATATAGCGCCAGAATGAATTATATTTAAATATATAAATATAATCAAAATAAAACGAATAATGATGCTATAGTTCGTATTTTGAAATCGTACCTTTAATCGACTGTACCGGGAGATCCGACCGTCGGATTTTTCCAAAACTGGGACCGTTGGATCCATTTTGAAAAGATCTTTCCAATGATATAAAATTTGTAAAGATCCAACAGTTAGATTTTCAGATATGTGTAAATCAAATCTGAAGAAAAACAGCGCCATGGCTGCGTTATGGCCTGAAGCGTCGTTTGAATAAATGAGCTATTTTTAAATAGATAAAAATAGCGATAAATCGTTATAAAATATTATAAACGATATGGAATGGAAATAAACCGAATTTACCTAGTTTATTGGACATTTGATGATTGAATGTGTTTGACATGAAAATTACATTAATGAACTGAATTATGAATGTCAAATAATTTAACTAGGAAAATGAATTGATTCGAATTTTAAATATACGTGAATTATTTGAAAAGTCCGAGTTCAATCTCATTTCAAATAATTGATCGACATTAGAAATCGATGATGAAGATGGTGGTTGAAGACCGGAGGTCTTCACATCGTTTGGATGATTGCTGATGCCTTGATTGGGAGGCATTCCAAGACAAGGTAATAAGTGGTGGTCATCCATACGTACTTGGAGATCGACCGGATGTGCCGGGACCTCTCTCCTATATTGGACATACGGGAGAGGAATAAGGTGCCTCCGGTTTCGTTCAGACCCAGAACGGATTTGTAAATAGACACGTGTCTGGCGTTGTAGATTGACAACGTGGCATACAGAGATGCTATGATCAAGGCTTTTGTAAAAAAGCAGAGCCTTATGGTTGATGATCAAAGCACAGCTTTTAATAGCTAGCATTGGGTTTAGCATTGATTCGCGAGCCTCACATCCCGGTATGAACCAGAAACGGGAGAGGACTGCAGGGAGGACATGCGTTTCTTTCTAGCTAGGAGTGGTGTTTTGGGTTTTACACGCCCGGGCATTTTACTTATGTGGATGATGGATAGCGAGGCGCCTCGGATAGTTCGGTCTCTTCGGAGCTGATAGTTTGGTCGGGATATGACCAGTTTACGCCCCATAGGGAGGGGAAATGCAGTGTTCAGGCATTTTAATCCACTCCGTGTGGACCGGCCCTGAAGATCCAAGGGTCGATGCGTTCTGATCCTGAGACACGGGATAGAGCATCTCGAAGCGATAAGGATGATCCCTTGCCTTGGTTCATGACAGAAATCCAACTTCCAAATACGACATCGTGCGGTTTAAACCTATATATGGCGACATAGTGGTATGGGGCACTTATGCCATCTATGATTGATACTTATGATTGAAATTGTTTTTTTTTGAAACCTATAAACACTAGTAATAATACCAAATACTTCTGTTTTATTCGTATCAAGCATATTTTGGCCATTATAAGGTAAAACTCTATCCTCTGATTTGCGTTGCATTGTGTGATGGGAACTGAGTCTTATAATGGCTTCATTTTTATAAAAAGCATTGCGATGTTTAAATGATTTACTTTTTTGTAGCACTGGCAATCCAATGGAGTAAACCTGTTCCGCGTTAGCGGCATGGTCCTGTGATTAGCCTTATTATAAAATAAGTTAAGTAGATTTCTCATACTAGTCCCATGACTGACTCGTAGTTTGTTTCACTTGCAAAATGGGTGCCCCTATTTCTACATGGGCATCCTTCTATTCAGGTTTTAGCAGGCTCTATCTGGATAGCTATGGAGCTGAAGATGGATTCTATCACTTCTTTCTTTTATGTTGTTCAGCTCCTATTGTACATATTACATTTTGATTCCGCTGTAGACATTTTATGTAAAGCTGAACTGTATTTTGTACTAAGTATGATCCTGCACATTATGTAACTCTGATGATTATATTTATCCAGTGTATTCTGTTGTAAATTATCTGGTGTATTTATATATTTATGTTCTGCTGTTATCGGTTTATGTGTTGTATTCCAAAGATTACCCTTACCACCGTCGAACGGGGGTTTGTGGTCGTCACATGTGGTATCAGAGCTTTGGTTAAGCTTAGTTCTGAAATATAACATATTAACAAACTCGTCAGAAATAGAATTAGAAGTATTCTATAACGAATGCCTCATTTCAGATAGGATCTGTAATATCCTAGAATGAGTGTAGCAGAGTGAAATACACCCCTATAGACACATTTGCATTCAAGTATATGTCTCTATGCTTTAAAATACCTTTTTTGTTGGCCTAACACTTTGTCTGCTATTTGCAGACATTGAAAAATGTGTGGCAGAAGTAGAAGAGGTAGGTCAGAACTAGATGTTGAAGCTCTATTAAACAAATATCGAAATCTGGGCTGAGAAAATTTTTGAAGGTTCAAAGTTGAGAGATGATCAGAAAAGATTACTGACATCTTGAGCACTCAAAGAAGAAGCTTTAATCTGGTGGGAAACCATCATTAAGGATAATCCAGAAGGTAATATTACCTGGGGTAGATTCAAAGAAATTTTCAATGAAAGATTTATTCCTCCAGAAGCAACTGAGCGATTAAGTGATGAATTCTACTATCTGATACAAGGAGATATGACCATTCTGAATATCATAAGAAATTCAATGAACTTTCTCGTTTTGCCCTACATCTAATTCAAGGTCCTAAAAAGAAAAATTTGAGATTTATTAATGGGCTCCAAAGAAAGTACCAAAGTAGTGTAACTGCACATGTGCAACAGTCTTTTTGTAAAATGATATATATGACTTACCAGTATGAAGATCTTGATAAGCAAGACCTTTTGGAGGACGAAGAGGAATGTAGTTCTAGCAACAAAAGGAAATTTGAAACTGATAGCCCAGAGACAAGTACACAGCCTGAGGCAAGTACGACATCCGAGTTCAGTAAGAAGCCTAGAGTTAAGAGGAAAAAGGTTAAGTCTGAGAAAGGACCAGTAACAACTGCCACCTGCTCTAACTGTAAACAAAAAGGACATTTGGCGATAAATTGCGGACCCTTAAAGAAACGAATAAAGAGTGGATTTAAATCCAAGAACAAGTTTCAAGAGAATAGAAAATGCAGTCAATGCCATCAGACTGGCCATCTTGCGAAGGATTGCCGGTTATTAAAGAAATCTGAAAAAGTACATGTAAACGAAGTGGCAGAAACTTCAGCACCCTCAGCTAGTCAGGGAAGGCCAGATATTTTAGAAGCCACGCTTAATGTCAAAAATATTCCGGTTAAAGTACTGTTTGATACGGGCGCGTCACGAAGTTTTATTTGGACTAAGGTGGTAAAGAAGTTGGATTTGAAATTGAAAAAGCTTAAACAACCCATGACTGTCTATAATCCGGTTGGGGGTTCCCTCAATCTTAATTGGATTTGTGGGGTGTCTGTTTCTTTTTCTTGTCATCGGTTCCCTACTATCTCGATCGTCATGAATTTCACAGAATTTGATCTTATTTTGGGATTGGATTGGTTAACCAAATATAAAGCGGAAGTTAACTTTGCAGAAAGAGTTGTTAAAGTTAAAACAAAGCTAGGATATATAACCATTCCATGTGAATGTCCAAATTCGGATAGGAAAGACTTTTGGGCAGCTCTGGATGTTTCTCCTGCTCAATTAGAACTTGTTCCCGTCATTACGGAGAATATTCCGGTCAACGTAGAAAATATTCATGTTGTTAAGAACTATCCGGATGTGTTTGAAGAAGTTGTTAGCTTACCTCCACGTAGAGAAATAGATTTCAAGATTACTTTAGTTCTGAATGCAAGGCCTGTAATTCACTCTATTCGAAGAATGACCTTTAAGGAAAAAGAAGAATTAGACAATCAAATTCGACAGCTTGTATGGAAGGGTCTGATCAGGCCTAGTTTCTCAGATTGGAGAGCAACGGTGGTGTTTGTCCCAAAGTCAGTTGGTACTCTCAGACTATGTGTGGATTATCGTGACTTGAACAAGCATACGTTAAAGAATAAATATCCATTACCGCGAATTGATGATTTGTTGAATCGATTGAATGGCGCGCAAGTATTTTCAAGGATGGTCCTAGCTACAGGTTTTCATCAGCTTCATATTGCCGAAGAGTGCGTTCCTTTGACAACATTCATAGGTCCAGATTTATTCTACGAGTGATTAGTAATGTCATTCGACTTATGTAACGCTCCAGCTTACTTTGTCGATCTAATGAACCGGGTATTTAGAGAAGTATTGAATAAATTTTTTCTGGTTTTCATTGATGATATTCTAATCTTCTCTAATTCAGAAAGCGAGCATGCAAAACATTTGGAACAAGTGTTAGAAATTCTCAAAAAAATGTTTTAAAAGCCAAATTTTCCAAATGTATATTATGGCAAGAAGAAGTCAAGTTTCTTGGCCACGTTGTATCAAAAGAAGGAATTTTTGTGGATCCCAGTAAAATCAAAGCTATTCAAAATTGGAAGCAGCCAACTACGCCCACAGAAGTCCGAAGTTTTCTTGGATTGGCTAGTTATTATCGGAATTTCGTTAAAGATTTTTTGAAGATATCTAGTTACTTAACAAAGCGTACTAATAACATTCAAGGTTCAATTGGACTCCAGAATGTGAGGCAACTTTCCAAAAGCTGAAGTTAAGGCTGACAACTGCTCCAGTGTTAACAATTACGGATGGCAATCAAGACTTGAAAGTCTGGACAAATGCTTCTAAAGAAGGTCTTGGTGCGGTATTAATGCAAAGAGGTCAAGTAGTCGCTTATGCTAGCCGTCAATTGAAGCCGCATGCGAAGAACTATGCAACTCACGACCTTGAATTGTTAGCCATCGTGTTTGCTATGAAAATCTGAAGGCATTATCTATTAGGTGAGAAGTTCAAACTATATACCGATCATCAATCATTGAAGTATTTATTCATCCAGAAAGATCTGAATATGAGGCAACTGCGTTGGCTAGAATTTCTCATGGCATATGACCTTGATATTTTGTATATTCCGGGGAAAGCTAATGTTGTGGCTGATGCGCTTAGCAGAAAGAATGAAATCATTGCCAATCTTATCATCACACCATCGTTGATTGATAAAATATCTATTCTTCAGAGAGACGATAGTTTTGTTAAAGAGATGAACAAAAGAATTCAAAAGGGCGAATTCTCCAGTTTCAAAGTGGATAGCGCAGGAGTTCCGAGATTGAAAGGAAGAATTTGTGTTCTCGACATCCTTGAGCTCAAAAGAGAAGTAATGGACGAGTGTCACAAGTCCAAGCTGAGTATCCACCCAGGGTTTAGTAAAATGTATATTGACCTCAAGCGAACATTCTGGTGGACGGCAATGAAAAGAGATATTTCTATATATGTTAGCCGGTGTTCCACCTGTCAACAAGTCAAAAGCAATCAACAGAAACTCACCGGATTTTTGCAACCGTTGGAAATTCCTGGTTGGAAGCGGGAACAGGTTTATATGGATCTCATAGATGGTTCGCCCAGAACCAATAAAGGAAACGACAGTATATGGGTGATCGTAGATCGTTTCACGAAGGCCACACATTTTATCCCTGTTAGATCAAATAGAACCGCTTAGATTCTAGCGCAGATTTATTTCAAAGAAATTCTTAAACTGCATGAGTTCCCATGAGTATCGTTAGTGATCATGACCTGATTTTTGCTAGTAAATTCTGGGAAGCATTCCAAGCAGAATTGGGAACGAAACTGAACTTGAGCACCGCTTATCATCCTCAAACAGATGGTCAAATTGAGAGGGTGAATCGTATTCTGGAAGATTTATTGCGGGCTTGTGTTATTGATTTTGGAGGATCGTGGGAAGACCATTTGCATTTGGCCGAGTTCTCATACAACAACAGCTACCAAGCAAGCCTGAAAATGTCACCATTCGAAGCATTGTATGGTAGACCGTGCAGATCTCCCGTTTGTTGGGTAGAACCTGGCAACAGACTTGTATTGGGACCAGATATGATTTGCGATGCTGCGGATAAAGTCGATTTCATTAAGAAACGATTACTAGCGGATCAAAGCCGACAGAAGAGCTATGCAGATTCGAGAAGAATAGATATGTCTTTTTCTGTTGGTGACTATGTGTATCTGAGGATTTTGCCAATGAGAGGAGTAATCCAATTCGCTAAAACAGGGAAGTTGGCGCCTAGATTTATTGGCTCATTTCCTGTGCTCGAACGGATTGGAACCCTCGCTTATAGAGTTCAATTGCCTGATTGGTTGCCTGGAGTACATGATGTGTTTCATGTATCTCCATTTCGAAGGCATGTACATGATCCAGACTTGGTCGCGGAAGAAGCTGCGCAACAAGATTTGGAAATAACTCCAGAATTAGCTATGAGAAGAGAGCCGATAAAGATTATTGGCAAAGAGACTAAAGAGCTAAGGAACAAGAAGGTTCACTTAGTCAAAGTGCAATGGAGTGGACATCCACGAGACTGTACTTGAGAAACTGAGGAGAGCATTAAGAAAGCCTATCCCAATTGCAGGGTGGATATCTCTGATTAACTCTGGTGCAAGGTACATTTACCATATTTTTCATTTCCGTATTGTTCCCTACTTGATTATTGTTTGTGTTGTGTGATTGTTAGTTTAAAGTAAATAAATTGGAATAATAAAAAACATAAGAAAATGATGGTAAATTTATGCAAGTTGAATCAAATATTAAAATGATTTGAAATAGATAGAAATACATGCATGCACATTATATATGTTTTGTGACGACCCCAAACCCCGTACTGACGGTGGCAAGGGTAATCTTTGGAATATAACACATAAACAGATAATAGCAGAACAAAATTAAATAAATACACCAGATAATGTATAAATAATACACTAGATAAACATAATCATCAGAGTTACGCAGTATACAGGATCATACTTAGTACAAATACAGTTCAGCTATACATAAATGTCTACAGTGGAAAACAAACATAATATGTACAATAGGAGCTGAACAGCATAAAAAGATAAATGAGAGAATCCATCTTCAGCTCTAGCTATCCACAAAGAGCCTGCTAAAACCTGAAGACAAGGCTACTCGTATAGAAAAAGGGGAACCCAAGTTTGCAAGTGAAACAAACTACGAGTCAGTCATGGGACTGGTATGAGAAATCTACTTAACACATTTTATAATATGGCTAATCACAGGACCACGCTACTTTCGCGGAATGGTTTACTCCATTGGATTGCCAGTGCTTTAAAACAAGTAAATCTTTTAAACATCGCAATGCTTTTTATAAAAATGAAGCCATTATAAGACTCAGTTCCCATCACACAATGCAACGCAAACCGGAGGATAGAGTTTTACCTTATAATGGCCAAAATATGCTTGATGCGAATAAAACACTTAAAATGTAAGTTTTGTCATTTAATTCTTAATTAGACTCCAACTATAAATTACTAAGAGATCGATTCCCTAAGTATTAACCTCGAAGGCCGAAACCAACATCAGACCAATACCCAGGAAACCATCCATCTTAGCTCGTTTCCAGTTAGTTTCTAATTTTATAAAACAATCATAAATATCAATCATAGACGACATGAGCGTCCCATGCCACTATGTCGCCAAATATAGGTTTACAATCAAAACCACACGATGTCGTATTTGGAAATTGGATTTCCGTCATGAACCAAGGCAAAAGATAGTCCTTACCGACTTCGAGACTCTCTAGCCGGAGCCATTGGACCTAGACACAGGTGAGCCGTTGGGTCGTCAGGGTCGATCCACCGATGTGGATTAAAATGCCTGAACACTGCGTTTCCCCACCTTTTGGGGCGTAAATGAGCCAACGAATGACTCCATCGGTCCCGGATCGACCGATATAACCGAGGCGCCTCGCAATAGCAACAACCACATAGGTGAAAAATAGTATAAAGGTCAGCCATTTTTAAGCACTGACACCACCTCTAGCTAGAAGGAAATGCATGCCCTCCCTGAGGTCCGCTCCCGTTTCTGGTTCATACCGAGGTGTGAGGCTCGCGAATTCATTTTATACACAAAGCTACGCCACACAGGCGGTGCTTTGATCATCAACCACAAGACTTTGCTTTTCAATAGAAGCCTTGATCACTGCATCTTAGCATGCCACACAGGCAATTCACACCATGCAACTGATGGCTATCAATCACACAGAATGAATTCCAATGTCAGACACATGGTCCATTTGCAAGTCCGTTCTGGGTCTGAACGAAACTGGAGGCACTATATACCTCGCATACCCATCGATCTCCACGTACGTATGGATGATCACCACTCATTATCCATATTTCGGGATGCCTCCCAATCAGGATATCAGTTATCATCCAACCGCGGTGAAGATCTCAGGTCTCCAACCACCGTCTTCATCATCAACTTCTTATCGTCGACTCAGTTATTCAAAATAGGATAAACCCGGACTTTCTGTGCAACTCGCGTATATAATAAACAAGTGCTACACAAACACAACATACGCTTTATTCCAATTCATTAGTCACTAACCGTAAATTAGCAAGAGAATGATTTCCCAAATATTAACCCCCAAGGCCGAAACCAACATCAGATCAAAACCCAGGAAACCATTCGACTTAGCTAACCTTCAGTTAGTTTCTAAATGTCACATTCCATATCATTTATAATATTTTATAATGATTTATCGCTATTTTTATTTATTTAAAAATAGCCATTTCATTCAAATGACGCTTCGGGCCATAACGCGGCCGTGGCGCTGTTTTTCTTCAGATTTGATTTACACATATCTGAAAATCTAACCGTTGGATCTTTATGAATGTTATATCATTAGAAAGATCTTTTCAAAACGAATCCAACGGTTTTAGTTTCGGGAAAATCCGACGGTCGGATCTCCCGGTACATTCGTTTGAAGTTTCAATTTCAAAATACGAACTACAGCGTCGTTATTCGATTTAATTTAATTATATTTATATACATATATATATATATAAATATAATCGATTATGGCGCTGTTTTTCTTCAGATTTGAATTAAACATTCCAGACAATCTAACCATTGGATTTTCACAAAGTGGGTATCGTTGGAAAGATATTTCCAAGACGAACCCAATGGTTATGGTTTCGGGAAAATCCGATGGTTGGATCTCCCGCACTAATCGTTTGAAATCACGGTTTCAAAACACGAACTACAGCTTCGTTATTCGATTTATTTTGATTATATATATATATATATATATATATATATATATATATATATATAAACAATCCATTCTTCGATTTCAAAACCGTTTTCTTTTCATACATTTGAAAAAAAATGATATTTTTATCCAACCGACATTTATTTCGACACTTCACTATTTTTAACAATTCATGTGTATAATAAAAATGCGACTTTTATTGCAAAACAATTTATTTCAAAACACGACTATTTTATATAGTTCATATAGATGATAAAAATATGATTTTTATTATAAAACAATTTATTTCAAAGCACGACTATTTTATATAGTTCATATAGATGATAAAAATATGTTTTTTTTATTATAAAACAATTTATTTCAAAGCACGACTATTTTATATAGTTCATATAGATGATATAAAACAATTTATTTCAAAACACGACTATTTTATATAGTTCATATAGATGATAAAAATATGATTTTTAATATAAAACAATTTATTTCGAACAAGAATACCATTCAACACATGAATTTCTATTCAACAAATGAATTTTTATTCAACACATTAATGTTTTCTATAGTTCGTATATATAAAATATAAATGTGATTTTTATTGTTAAAACAATTTATTTAAAACACGAATACCATTCAACACATGAATTTATATTCAACGAAGGAATTTCTATTCAACACATGAATGTTTTCTATAGTTCGTATATATAAAACAAAAATGTGATTTTTTTTGTTAAAACAATTTATTTAAAACACGAATACCATTCAACACATGAATTTCTATTCAACGAATAAATTTCTATTCAACACATGAATGTTTTCTATTCAACATACGAATATAGTTTTAACACATGAAAATAATTCTAAAACATGAATATTATTCAAAATTTCGGCAGTATAACGGCAGGGTAGTTAAAACCGGGGTCGTCCCTAGTAAGACTCCTCGCTCTACCTTAAAGCCTCGCAGCTTTTGACAATGGGGATATCATGCATCTAGTTCACATGCAGGCGGCATGTATATTTTTTTTGTTTTCCACAAACTAATCCTATGTGGTTTCAACCAAATAATTCTCAACCGCAAATGGGTATTTTTCAACCACAATCAATCAATTTCAACCACAAACAATTCTAATCAACCATTCTCTATAAACCAATTTTCACATCAATCACAACCAATATATATCGTCCATGGTTTGTGGACGAGGGGCGTATATATATATAAGTATATTTCACTTCTATTCAGCACATATATAATTTTTACAACGCATATATAACTTATACATCGAACGTATAACTTATACAACGCTTATACATGAGGTGTACGACGCTTATATAACTCATACATCGACTATATAATTTATACATCGTCGTTTTCCATATCGTTTATAATTCAGAAATCTCACATTGGGTTCCACTCCACCAAAAATAGCAGAAGGCTCAGAAAAATATCCGGTCTCTTCTAGAATGTAGAAGGCGTCCTCACGGCCCCGATGTCTCTTGTTTCACTGGATTTCGACTACATACGAAAAAGGTACGATTTTTATTCGATAACTTGAATATGCAACACTTTTAAACGTTATTTTCAGTTCATATAAAATAGGCCGATACCTTTCAAGAAAGCTTCAAAACTAGGTCATGAATTTTAACCCAAACCGTTGCACGATATCCAGATCGGATGGCATCACCCTGAAGTGCTTGGGAGGGCACACATACGCCAGAAGCGGGGCCCACTTTGGTGGTCAGAATCGGCCAGGCGGAGCTTCAAAGTTCCGAACTTCCCATCTACGGATCTCGATGGAGAAGCAACGAGGGAGGGCGAATCCTATATGGATTTGAAGAGCATTGAATTCTCTTCAAAATTATCCAAAGGAGCAGCTACTTTCATTGGGAGATGGAAGAGAAAAAGAGGACAGAAGATATGAAGCTTTTCCGCCGTGCGCTGGAGGTTTCGGGGAAGAAATAGCGGGGAGAGAGAATGAATGGGATTGGCCGATATTTTTATTTATTTATTAAGTTTTAAAATCCCAAAAATACCCCTCGTCATATACTAACTCCAATCCAAACCCAATGACTGTCGTTCCTAGATAAGTACCCCCATTACGAACACAATGGGATATGTTTCGTAGGCCCATTCGACTGTTTCAATCAGTTTTCTTTCAAATTAAAATATAAAACATTCAATATTTGATTTGAATGTACATTTCAATTTGCCGGGGCCACATATTGATTCTAAAATTTCCAGAAAAATAAATCTAGCTATGTTTTGACGATACGGTCCCAACAAAACTAGTTTCGTCGAATTCTTAGACCGTTTGAAAAATGGCCATTTTCTGGTCGATCCAATTTAACAAAAATCGACCAAACACATTTTCCTTTGCCACGCTCACATACTAGCTTCGAAAATTATGAAATTTGAACCCTAACAATAATTTGACATCCCGGATCCAACACAAGTGGTTTCGTCGAATTCTGAGGTCTTTTGCAAAACGGCCATTTTCACGGGCTATATAAACTTTATAGCGACCTTTCTAAAAATTCATTTGGCCATAACTTTTGCTTCCCGCTATGAAACTTCGATTTTTCAGATTCGTTAGAAAGATATTCACTAACAAATTTAAATATTTTTGGTTTCACTAAAATCCGTTTTGTTTTGCACCCGGTACAGTCAGTCAAAGGTTGAATTCAAATTTTGGAACTACCGCGCCATTTAAGGCCTTGTTTATAATTAGAATTAATTATATTTATTTTCAAACATCGATTCAAACTTACTTTTCATCGTTATTATTTAAAATATTTAAAATCCACTAAAATAGCCAATTTAAAAATTTTAAATTGGTTCAGATTTTCCGGGTTGTTACAATCTCCCCCACTTAAAACTTTTCGTTCCCGAAAAGGAACAATGTCGAAAGTGGTTTGATTAATCAACTCTACTTTCAATCTGGCTTCCATTCTCCAACTTTTCAGTTTCTGAGAATTTTCAAATTCTTCAAAAATTTGGCTAACACCCTAAATTTTTGAAAAATTTCGCCATAACCTCCTTTGTACGGGGAGGGGTTTGGAAATTTATTGGGCCGTATTAGGTACCCAATAAATCCTAATAAGCATGCACATATTTATAGTGATATATTCCGGTGTCCACAGGGGAGTGTGTATAGATCATAATTCTAGAGAATAAATTCTCGTCACCCTATAAATGGTTTTTGTGCCTTAATGACCAGAGAGACATGTGTATTGTCATCTCCAGGCCCGTGTGGGGTTTTTTTATTAATCTGGCAATTTACCATTACATTGTATATGGTCCATATCAGCCATTAGTTCAACCTGTAATATATAGTCATCGCCATACAAGCTTCTCGTTCGTATGGTAAATCTTCAACCTCGTCACACAAGCTCCAAATGCTTATGTGGTATATGATGAAGTATGCCTATCTTCACGAAGTATGCCATGTAATGTAGTTCAAAATTAATTGTTACTATCCTATGGCGACGTTTATTATTACACAGAGAACAACCAGCACTCCGCATCTAATGGCATTCACAACAGTTGATATAATAATATTTCGCTTCCAACTCATTAAGGTTTACCTATTTGTCGGGCACACAAATAAATTCTTTACTCAACAGCTAATCCATTTACCTGTTGAAACGTATATAATGCATATGTATATATTTCTATCTATTTTTAACTCAGTTCAATGTGTGATTTAATCGAATAAATTCTACCATTCATTCTCTTATTGATTAAATTAACTATCGTTCTAATAATTTAATTAATCAAATCCACTATCACACAACACAAACAACAATCAATTTTTTTTTAACTTTTCAAAATCATACAAATTAATTCATGTACTCTTTTACTTTTCAAATATATGTCTTTTATATATTCAAAAATCATATTTCTAAAACCAGACTATATGTATAATCACAAATACGTTATTTATAAATATATAACTCTCAACTCGTTCTGGGGCACTTCTGACCCCATCTCTAACGAGTTATTCTGATTCTGCTATACTCATACTAGGATATTACTGATCCTATCTGTAATGAGTTCTTCGTCCTAAAACACTACTGGTTCTATTTCTGACGAGTTCGTTAATGTGTTATATACCAGCACTAAGCTTAACCAAAGCTCTGATACCACGCTGTGATGACCCCAAACCCCGTACTGACGGTGGCAAGGATAATCTTTGGAATATAACACATAAACAGATAATAGCAGAACGGTATTAAATAAATACACCAGATAATGTACAAATAATACACTGGATAAACATAATCATCAGAGTTACGCAGTATACATGATCATACTTAGTACAAATACAATTCAGCTATACATAAATGTCTACAGCGGAAAACAAACATAATATGTACAATAGGAGCTGAACAGCATAAAAGATAAATAAGAGAATCCATCTTCAGCTCCAGTTATCCACAAAGAGCCTGCTAAAACCTGAAGACAAGGCTGCCCGTGTAGAAAAAGAGGCACCCGAGTTTGCAAGTGAAACAAACTACGAGTCAGTCATGGGACTGGTATGAGAAATCTACTTAACACATTTTATAATATGGCTAATCACAGGACCATGCCACTTTCGCGGAACGGGTTTACTCCATTGGATTGCCAGTGCTTTAAAACAAGTAAATCTTTTAAACATCGCAACGCTTTTTATAAAAGTGAAGCCATTATAAGACTCAGTTCCCATCACATAATGCAACGCAAACCGGAGGATAGAGTTTTACCTTATAATGGCCAAAATATGCTTGATACGAATAAAACACTTAAAATGTAAGTTTTGTCATTTAATTCTTAATTAGACTCCAACTGTAAATTAGTAAGAGAACGATTCCCTAAGTATTAACCCCGAAGGCCGAAACCAACATCAGACCAATACCCAGGAAACCATCCATCTTAGCTCGTTTCCAGTTAGTTTCCAATTTTATAAATCAATCATAAATAACAATCATAGACGACATGAGCGTCCCATGCCACTATGTCGCCAAATATAGGTTTACAATCAAAACCGCACGATGTCGTATTTGGAAATTGGATTTCCATCATGAACTAAGGCAAAAGATAGTCCTTACCAACTTCGAGACTCTCTAGCCCGAGCCTCAGGACCCAGACACAGGTGAGCCCTTGGATCGTCAGGGCCAGTCCACCGATGTGGATTGAAATGCCTGAATACTGCGTTTCCCCAACCTTTGGGGCGTAAATGAGCCAACGAATGACTCCATCGGTCCCGGATCGACCTATATAACCGAGGTGCCTCGCAACAACAACAACCACATAGGTGAAAAATAGTACAAATTTCAGCCAGTTTCAAGCACTGATACCAAATCTAGCTAGAAGGAAACGCATGCCCTCCCTGAGGTCCTCTCCCGTTTCTGGTTCATACCGGGGTGTGAGGCTCGCGAATTCACGTTATACACAAAGCTACGCCACACAGGTGGTGCTTTGATCATCAACCACAAGACTTTGCTTTTCAACAGAAGCCTTGATCAATGCATCTTAGCATGCCACACAGGCAATTCACACCATGCAACTGATGGCTATCAATCACACAGAATGAATTCCAATGTCAGACAAACGGTCCATTTGCAAGTCCGTTCTGGGTCTGAACGAAACCGGAGGCACTATATACCTCGCATATCCATCGATCTCCACGTACGTCTGGACGATCACCACTCATTATCCATATTTCGGGATGCCTCCCAATCAGGACATCAGTTATCATCCAACCGCAGTGAAGATTTCCGGTCTTCAACCACTGTCTTCATCATCGACTTCTTATTGTCGATTCAGTTATTCAGAATGGGATAAACCCGGACTTTTTGAGCAACTCGCGTATATAATAAACAAGTGCTACACAAATACAACATACGCCTTATTCCAATTCATTAGTCACTAATCGTAAATTAGTAAGAGAAGGATTTCCCAAATATTAACCCCGAAGGCCGAAACCAACATCAGATCAAAACCCAGGAAACCATTCGACTTAGCTAACCTTCATTTAGTTTCTAAATTTCACATTCCATATCTTTTATAATATTTTATAACGATTTATCGCTATTTTTATTTATTTAAAAATAGCCATTTTATTCAAACGACGCTTCGGGCCATAACGCGGTCGTGGCGCTGTTTTTCTTCAGAATTGATTTACACATGTCTGAAAATCTAACCATTGGATCTTCACAAATTTTATATTATTAGAAAGATCTTTTCAAAATGAATCCAATGGTTTCATTTTCGGGAAAATCCGACGGTCGGATCTCCCGGTACAATCGTTTGATGTTTCGATTTCAAAATACGAATTGCAGCGTCGTTATTCGATTTAATTTAATTATATTTATATATATAAATATAATCGATTCTGGCGCTGTTTTTCTTTAGATTTGAATTAAACATTCAAGACAATCCAACCGTTGGATTTTCACAAAGTGGGTATCGTTGGAAAGATATTTCCAAGACGAACCTAATGGTTATGGTTTCGGGAAAATCCGATGGTCGGATCTCCCGAACTAATCATTTGAAATCACGGTTTCAAAACACGAACTGCAGCTTCGTTATTCGATTTATTTTGATTATATATATATATATATATATATATATATATATATAATCCATTCTTCGATTTCAAAACCGTTTTCTTTTCATACATTTGATAAAAATGATATTTTTATCCAACCGACATTTATTTCGACACTTCACTATTTTTAACAATTCATGTATATAATAAAAATGCGATTTTTATTGCAAAACAATTTATTTCAAAACACGACTATTTTATATAGTTCATATAGATGATCAAAATATGATTTTTATTATAAAACAATTTATTTCAAAACACAACTATTTTATATAGTTCATATAGATGATAAAAATATGTTTTTCTTATTATAAAACAATTTATTTCAAAACACGACTATTTTATATAGTTCATATAGATGATAAAAATATGATTTTTATTATAAAACAATTTATTTCAAAACACGACTATTTTATATAGTTCATATAGATGATAAAAATATGATTTTTATTATAAAACAATTTATTTCGAACACGAATACCATTCAACACATGAATTTCTATTCAACGAGTGAATTTCTATTCAACACATGAATGTTTTCTGTAGTTCGTATATATAAAATAAAAATGTGATTTTTATTGTTAAAACAATTTATTTAAAACACGAATACCATTCAACACATGAATTTATATTCAACGAATGACTTTCTATTCAACACATGAATGTTTTCTATAGTTCGTATATATAAAACAAAAATGTGATTTTTTTTGTTAAAACAATTTATTTAAAACACGAATACCATTCAACACATGAATTTCTATTCAACGAATAAATTTCTATTCAACACATGAATGTTTTCTATTCAACACACGAATATAGTTTCAACACATGAAAATAATTCTAAAACATGAATATTATTCAAAATTTCGGCAGCATAACGGCAGGGTAGTTAAAACCGGGGCCGTCCCTAGCACGGCTCCTCGCTCTACCTTAAAGCCTCGCAGCTTTTGACAATGGGGATATCATGCATTTAGTTCGCATGCAGGCGGCATATATTTTTTTCTTTTCCACAAACTAATCCTATGTGGTTTCAACCAAATAATTCTCAACCACAAATGGGTATTTTTCAACTACAATCAATCAATTTCAACCACAAACAATTCTAATCAACCATTCTCTATAAACCAACTTTCACATCAATCACAACCAATATATATCGTCCATGGTTTGTGGACGAGGGGCGTATATATTTAAATATATATATATATATATAAGTATATTTCACTTCTATTCAGCACATATATAATTTTTACAACGCATATATAACTTATACATCTAACGTATAACTTATACAACGCTTATACATGAGGTGTACGACGCTTATATAACTAATACATCGACTATATAATTTATACATCGTCGTTTTCCATATCGTTTATAATTCAGAAATCTCACATTGGGTTCCACTCCACCAAAAATAGCAGAAGGCTCAGAAAAATATCCGATCTCTTCTAGAATGTAGAAGGCGTCCTCATGGTCCCGATGTCTCTTGTTTCACTGGATTTCGACTACGTACGAAAAAGGTACGATTTTTATTCGATAACTTGAATATGCAACACTTTTAAACGTTATTTTCAGTTCAAATAAAATAGGCCGATACCTTTCAAGAAAGCTTCAAAACTAGGTCACGAATTTTAACCCAAACCGTTGCACGATATCCAGATCGGATGGCATCACCCTGAAGTGCTTGGAAGAGCGCACATACGCCAGAAGCGGGGCCCACATCGGTGGTAAGAATCGGCCAGGCGGAGCTTCAAAGTTCTGAACTTCCCATCCACGGATCTCGATGGAGAAGCAACGAGGGAGGGCGAATCCTATATGGATTTGAAGAGCATTGAACTCTCTTCAAAATTATCCAAAGGAGCAGCTACTTTCATTGAGAGATGGAAGAGAAAAAGAGGAGAGAAGATATGAAGCTTTTCCGCCATGCGCTGGAGGTTTCGGGGAAGAAATAGCGGGGAGAGAGAATGAATGGGATTGGCCGATATTTTTATTTATTTATAAAGTTTTAAAATCCCAAAAATACCCCTCGTCACATACTATCTCCAATCCAAACCCAATGACTGTCATCCCTAGCTAAATACCCCCATTTCCAACACAATGGGATATGTTTCGTAGGCCCATTCGACTGTTTCAGTCAGTTTTCCGTTAAATTAAAATATAAAACAATCAATATTTGATTTGAACGTACATTTCAATTTGCCGGGGCCACATATTGATTCTAAAAATTCCAGAAAAATAAATCTAGCTATGTTTTGACGATACGATCCCAACAAAACTAGTTTTGTCGAATTTTGAGGCCGTTTGAAAAATGGCCCTTTTCTGGTCGATCCAATTAAAAAAATCGACCAAACACATTTTCCTTTGCCACGCTCACATACTAGCTTCAAAAATTATGAAATTTGAAACCTAATAATAATTTGACATCTCGGATCCAACAAAAGTGGTTTCGTCGAATTCTGATGTCGTTTGCAAAACGGCCATTTTCACGGGCTATATAAACTCTATAGCGACCTTTCTGAAAATTCATTTGGCCATAACTTTTGCTTCCCGCTATGAAACTTCGATTTTTCAGATTCATTAGAAAGATATTCACTAACAGATTTAAATATCTTTGGTTTCACTAAAATCCGTTTTGTTTTGCACCCGGTATAGTCATTCAAAGTTTGAATTCAAATTTTGAAACTACCACGCCATTTCAGGCCTTGTTTATAATTAGAATTAATTATATTTATTTTCAAACGTCGATTCAAACTTACTTTTCATCGTTATTATTTAAAATATTTATTTTAAATATTTAAAATCCACTAAAATAGCCAATTTAAAAATTTTAAATTGGTTCAGATTTCCGGGTTGTTACATGTTTGAATAGGTAAATGGATTTGCTGTTGAGTAAAGAATTTATTTGCGTGCCCGACAAATAGGTAAACCTTAATGAGTTGGATGTGCAATTTTATTATTATATCAACTCCTGTGAATGCCATTGGGTGCGGAGTGCTAGTTGTTCTGTGTGAAATAATAAACGTCGCCATAGGATAGTAACAATTAATTTTGAACTACACTACATGGCATACTTCTTGAAGATAACGTACTCTATTATATACCACATAAGCATTTGGAGTTTATGTGACAAGGTTGAAGGTTTACCATACGAGCGAGAGGCTTGTATGGCGATGACTATAATACAGGTTGAACCGAAGACTGACATGGACTATATAAAATGTAACGGTAAATTGCCAAATTAATAAAAAACCACACGGGTCTGGTAATGACAATAAACACGCCTCTTTGTTCATTAAGGCACAAAAAACCATTTATAGGTTGATGAGAATTTATTCTCTGGAGTTATGATCTATACACACTTCCCTGTGGACACTGGAATATATCACTATAAATATGTGTATGCTTTTTGGGATTAATTGGGTACCTAATACTGCCCAATAAATTTCCAAATAGCGAAAATTTTCAAAAATTTAGGGTGTTAGCCAATTTTTTTGAAGAATTAGGGAATTCTTAGAAACTGAAAAGTTGAAGAATGAAAGCCAAAATGAAAGTTGAGTTGGTTAGTTAAACAACTTTCAGCTTCGTTCCTTTTCGGGGACGAAAAGATTTTAAATGGGGGAGATTGTAACAACCCGGAAAATCAGAACCAATTTAAAATTTTTAATTTGGCTATTTTAGTGGATTTTGAATATTTAAAATAAATTATTTTAAATAATAACGACCAGAAATCTATTTGGATCGAAGTTATAGTGAATATATTTATTTTAATTATAAAACGAGGCCTAAAATGGCATGGTAGTTTGAAAATTTGAATCCGAAATTTGACGGACTGTACATGGTGAGAAATAAAACGAATTTTAGTGAAACCAAAAATATTTAAATCTGTTTAAGAATATCTTTCTAAAAAATCTGAAAAATCGAAGTTTCATAACGGGAATCAAAAGTTATGGCTAAATGAATTTTCAGAAAGGTCGCTATGGAGTTTATATAGCCCTTGAAAATAGACATTTTGCAAACGACCTCCATTTTCGACGAAACCACTTTTGTTGGATCTGGTATTTCAAATTATTGCTAGGTTTCAAATTCCATAATTTTTGGAGTTCATATGTGAGCATGGCAAAAGAAATTGTGTTTAGTCAATTTCAGTCAATTTGGATCGACCAGAAAATGGCCATTTTTCAAACAGTCTCCAAATTCGTTGAAACTAGTTTTATTGGGACCATATCGTCTAAACATAGCCAGATTTATTTTTCTGGAATTTTTGGGATCAGTATTTGGCCCCTGCAAATTGAAATGTATGTTCAAATCCATATTTGAATGTTTTATATTTTAATTTGAAGAATAACTGACTGAAACAGTCGAATGGACCTACGAAACATATTCCATTGTGTCCGGAATGGAGGTATTTAGCTAGGGGTGACAGTCGTTGGGTTGGAATTAGAGTTCGTATGGAGCGAAGGGCATTTTCGTATTTAAATAAATTGAAAATAAATATAAAATTATCGGCCAATAGAAATCCATTCTCATTATCGTTCAAACTCGATAACCACCTATAGCGACGACGGAAAAGCTTCGTGGCCTTCTCTCTTCGATTACTCCCTCCATACGCCGAATTAGCTTCTACCCCAGTTGAGGATTTTGAAGATCTCCTCACGAGCTTCTAATCCATACCACCTGCACCCGCTCTCGTGAAGTATCATGTCCGGATCAATGCTGAGAAGACCCGGACTTGCGAGCGCCGTCGCGCCCTGATCACTCAGTCGATCTGAGTGCAACCGCCAGCGCCGAGAAGCCCCTTCCTCCCTCTACGATGCTGCACCACCTGATCGATGCATCGTTTCACGGTTTGAGTGACAATCTCAAACCTAGTTTTGAACGGTGAAGAAAGGTATCAGCTTTATATAATTTAAACTGATTTCCACATTTAAAAGCGTTGCAAACTTATAAAAATCATATCTTTTTGCTATATCGTCAAAATCCAGTGAAACAAGAGACATCGGGACCGTGACGACGTCTTCTACATTCTAGAAGAGACCGGAGAATTTTTGGAGCTTCCTACAATTTTTGGATGAGTGGAACCCAATGTGAGAATTCTAAATTATAAACGATATGGAACGGCGATGTATAAATTATATAATCGATGCATAAGTTATATAAGCGTTGTACACCTCATGTATAAGCACTGTATAAATTATACGTGCGACGTATTAGTTATATGCGTTGTAAACATTATTTATGCGTTGAATGGAGTTGAAATGAAATCGAAATATATTTATGTACGTATATCTGTATATATATACACACTCCCCTCGTCCATAGACCATGGACGATATATATATTGATTGTGATTGTTTGGATTTTTGTTGACGTGAAATTTGGTGGATAAATGCGAATGGTTGATAATGATTGTTTGTGGTTGAAACAAAATTGGAATTGTTTGTGGAAAAATCCATTGTGATATGAAAATGATCGAAATATTTAGATTATAAGGATAAGCCCCTTAGGGAACGCTGTGAGGTGTAAGGTAGTGCGAGGTGCCGTACTCGAGATGGTGCCGGTTTTAAACCCCCTACCATTATGCTGTCGAAATTTTCTAAAATATTCATGTGTTTGATTTATTTATATCCATGTATTGAAATATATTCATGTGTTGGAAAAATATTAATATGACGAATAAATTGTTTGAAAGATAAAAATCACATTTTTATCATGTATATGAAGTATATAAAATATTCATGTTTGAAATAAATTGTTTTAACAATAAAAAACACATTTTCATTATATATATGAATCGCTAAAAACATTCCTGTTTTAAATAAATTGTTTTAACAATAAAAATCACATTTTTATATGTATATGAAGTGTTAAAAATAGTCATATATTGAAATAAATATTTGTTGGGTAAAAATATTATGTTTATTAAATATGTGAAATGAAAATGGTTTGGAAACCGAAGAACGGATTATATATATATATATATATATATATATATAAATATATATATATATATACATATAAAATAAAATGAATAACGAAGCTGCAGTTCGTATTTTGAAATCGTGATTTTAAATGATTATAACGGGAGATCCGACTGTCGAATTTTCCTGAAATCGAAACCGTTGGGTCTGCTTTGAAAATATCTTTCCAATGATACCAAATTTGCAAAGTTCCAATGGTTAGATTGTGTGAATTGTTTAATTCAAATCTGAAAAAAAATAGTGCCAGAACGAATTATATTTATATGTATAAATATAATTAAAATAAAACGAATAACGATGCTGTAGTTCGTATTTTGAAATTGTACCTTTAATCGACTATACTGGGAGATCCGACCATCGGATTTTCCCAAAACTAGGACCGTCGGATCAGTTTTGAAAAGATCTTTCCAACAATATAAAATTTGTAAAGATCCAACGGTTAGATTTTCAGATATGCGTAAATCAAATCTGAAGAAAAACAGCGCCATGTCCGCGTTATGGCGTGAAACGTCATTTGAATAAACGAGCTATTTTTAAATAAATAAAAATTGCTATAAATCGTTATAAAATATTATAAACGATATGAAATGGAAATAATTTACCTGGTTTATTGTATATTTGATGATTGAATGTGTTTGACATGAAAATTACATTAATGAACTGAATTATGGATGTCAAATAATTTAACCAGGAAAATGAATTGATTTGAATTCTAAATATACGTGAATTATTTTAAAAGTCCATGTTAAATCTCACTTCAAATAATTGGTCGATGATTAGAAATCGATGATAAAGACGGTGTTGAAGACCGGAGGTCTTCACATCGTTTGGATGATTGCTGATGTCTTGATTGGGAGGCATCCCAAGACAAGGTAATAAGTGGTGGTTGTCCAGACGTACTTGGAGATTGACCAGATGTGTGGGGACCTCTCTCTTGTATTGGAATACGGGAGAGGAATAAGGTGCCTCCGGTTTCGTTTAGACCTAGAACGGACTTATAAATGGATGTGTGTCTGACGTTGTAGATTGACAACGTGGCATACAGAGATGTTGTGATCAAGTCTTTTGTTGAAAAGCATATCCTTGTGGTTGATGATCAAAGCACGGCTTTAAATAGCTAGCTTTGTGTTTAGCATTGATTCGCGAGCCTCACACCTCGGTATGAACCAAAAACGCGAGAGGACCACAGGGAGGACATGCGTTTCCTTCTAGCTAGGAGTGGTGTTTTGGGTTTTACACGCCCGGACATTTTACTTATGTGGATGATGGATAGCGAGCGCCTCGGTTAGTTCGGTCTCTTCGGAGCCGATAGTTTGGTCGGGATATGACCAGTTTATGCCCCATAGGGAGGGGAAACGCAGTGTTCAGGCATTTTAATCCACTCCGTGTGGAACAGCCCTAAAGATCCAAGGGTCGATGCGTTCTGATCCTGAGACACGGGCTAGAGCGTCTCGAAGAGGTAAGGACGATCCCTTGCCTTGGTTCATGACGGAAATCCAATTTCCAAATATGACATCATGCGGTTTTGATTCTAAACCTATATATGGCGACATAGTGGTATGGGGCACTTATGCCATCTATGATTGATACTTATGATTGAATTTTTTTGTTTTTGAAACCTATAAACACTAGTAATAATAACAAATACTTCTGTTTTATTCGTATCAAGCATATTTTGGCCATTATAAGGTAAAACTCTATCCTCCGGTTTGCGTTGCATTGTGTGATGGGAACTGAGTCTTATAATGGCTTCATTTTTATAAAAAGCATTGCGATGTTTAAATGACTTACCTGTTTTTAGCACTTGCAATCCAATGGAGTAAACCCATTCTGCGTTAGCGGCGTGGTCCTGTGATTGGCCTTATTATAAAATAAGTTATGTAGATTTCTCATACCAGTCCCATGACTGACTCGTAGTTTGTTTCACTTACAAACTCAGGTGCCCCTATTTCCACACTGGCAGCCTTGTATTCAGGTTTTAGCAGGCTCTATCTAGATAGCTATGGAGCTGAAGATGGATTCTACCACTTCTTTCTTTTTATGTTCTTCAGCTCCTATTGTATATATTATGTTTTGATTCCGCTATAGACATCTTATGTAAAGTTGAACTGTATTTTGTACTAAGTATGATCCTGTATACTGTGTAACTCTGATGATTATGTTTATCCAGTGTATTCTGTTGTAAATTATCTTGTGTATTTATATATTTCTGTTATGCTATTATCGGTTTATGTGTTATATTCCACAGATTACCCTTACCACCGTCGAACGGGGGTTTAGGGTCGTCGCGGAGCTTAAGATCAAAACTGAAAAGAAAGTTAAGATCTAGTGTTACAATGTCAATACTATTTCTCTAACGGCAAATTCTATATTACACTCCAAAAATAAACACCTAGAGCTAGATTTATACTCCATAGAGAACAAGTCATACAAAACAAGATAAAAATCGGCTACATACCATCCACGCATCAAAAGGAAAACATACTTACAAAGCCACTCTCTAAGTCAAGCTTTACCAGATTCAAGCATGAAATGAGTGTAGATGAAGAGGGATTTGATTCCAGATCACAAGTCTTAATTTTTCTTCCTAAATAGAGAGAGCTTGTAATGTCCCATATTTTTAGTGGTTTGATATATAAATTATTTTATTATTTTAAAATATTTTAATTGGAATTTTAATGGATTTTAATATTAATTTCGTTTATTAAAAATGAAGTTTGAATGTTAATTTATATTCAATATAAATCGAGCTCGTAATGGCGCTGTAGTTCATGATATTGAGTTTTGAACTTTAATTGAATATACAGGAAATGATGTAAGTCGGATTTCTGTGAAACAAGAAACATTTGAATCTTGTTGATTATAATTTTCTAATGAAAGAGAAAATTCCAGATGTTAGTTTATACATTGTTATTATGTCCAATTCAAATTTTAAAATAGTCATTATGGAAATCGTTTATAAACGATAACGTTTAATAAGGAATTTTATATATTTTGGTATCGTTTAACTCGAAATTGATGATATTGAGTTGCATAATTTATATTTGAGCAATATGATATTTTCAATTGGATATTTATGGTAACAATTATTATTTATTATTTAATTGACTTTATTTTGGAACTTAATTAATATTTTATCGATATTTTATAAGCATTATATAAACGACCTCGGTTTTCAATGAAATTAGTTTCATTGGAACCGTAACGCTAGATTATTGTACGATACCAAATTTTGTGGCAATATAATGACGTATGTGACAACAATAGTTATAAACATCTACGTTTTAAATTAATCGTTTTGTCGATTTAAATTGGAAATTAAGAATAACTGTTTATCTAACGAACTCTGTTTTCGACGAAATTAATTTTATAAAATCCATAATGATTTATTATGTTAGTATTTCAAATTTCAAGTTAATTGGGTTTATTTTGTGGTTAAACACAATTTAAATGTGCTTCGATTCAAATATATGAGTTACAAGGGAATTTTCACAAACAATCTCGGAATTTAATGAAACCTTTTCCATCGTGTCCGAAATATTGTTTTATGCTAGGATGTAAATTTTCATCTCGAACGGAGGTCGTTTGTGGTGGTTTTGATGCGTTGCTCCACGATGAAGTATGGTATAATAATATTCTATTAAATCGGTTACCCTAGGTAAATAACATACACGGTCAATACCCTAATTTTCCCATCAAAAACTTAACTGTGTGGTCAACATTATTTTGGCCACCTTATAACAAAACCAACGGCAGAAATCTTCAATCCCTTCTCCTCATTGATCTTCAAATGTGTTCGTTATCTTCAAATATCTTCAACTACAAAAATTTAGATCTTGCAGAGGTCTTCCTGTTCAACGGCTATGATCAATTCTGGAGTTTTGTGGTGGCGGAATTTGGAGTTAGAAGTGGTTGCGGTTGGACGGTTTAATCTGGAAGGAGGCAACACCGGACTTGACGAGGCTCATGGTGGAGGCCGAGCAGGTTAAGGCGGTTTGTATGGCAGCGGCAATAGACGCCCGGTGAATGCTAGGGTGGCGCAGTAGTTAGGGATTTTGGCAACAGTATTGTTACGGGTACCTGGAAATGTTCGTGAACAAACGAGAGGGGGAGCGTGGGTGTAGTGGTGACCTGGAAGGGTGAAGATGTGGCTCGAAATTCATGTAGGTGGGATGGCTTACGTTGAACAGAACCATCAGGTAGAAGAAGAAAGTATGGCCATATTTAAATGGGTCTAATCTTGAATTATATACATGACTAATCTCCGTTCCAAATCTCTGATGTACCTAAACTAGTTTTGTCGTAGGCCGTGTATGTAACAACCCGCATATTTAATGATAATATATTTAAATATTTTATTTAAATATAACATCGTTAATCGTGTGCGTGTGTGTCCAAAAAGTGAAATTTTGCATATGGTTGAATTTGGACTCGAAACCACTTCCATTGAGTCCGGATCATCGCTTACAACCTTTTTGACTATATGCTTCGATATGTTTCGAGTTTTGGAAATTTGGAACTTTGGGCTTGGGCTTGTGTTAGCTAACCTCGCCCATTAACCCACTTTCCTATAACTTCTCTTAGCCCACCCTCTTCCTCATTCATTTTCCTCTTACTCCACAAATTAAAAAATGGAAGAGGGAGTTGGAAATTAAAATTTCAAAGCTAGGGTTGGCTCCTAGAGATCCAAATCAAGGGGAAACCCAAAGAGACTCTTGTGTAAGCTCTCTCTACTTCTCCTCTATCTCTCTTCCTTCTCAATTTTTGGATTTTGTGCAACCATAACACATATAAGTTTTCTTGTGTGTATTTGTTATTTAGAGAGAAGAATTGATGAGATATTGGATTCCTTTCATGTGTAAAGGCTTGTTCTTCCTTGTTGGATCTTTTTCTTGCCATTCATTAGCTAAAGGTGAGTTCTTCATGAACACACATCTATGCCACAAGCCATTGGCTTGTAAAAGTGTAACTTAGTGTTCATTTGAGTTTGCATATGCTATTGAATTGGGTAGGTTAGCGTTATTAGCCGATTGCTTGTGTTTATGTTTTATTGAGTTGAAAATTATGTTAAGGATTGTTCACACGATCTAATTCATATGTTATGAGTTGATTTGGTGATATTGTGAAGTTCTGTTGTCCCCCCGACAAAGTTCTAAATCTCCACAAGTTGCCTGAATCGCTTTGGTATGCTTTGGTTTGGAATTTAGTTCATATTTGAATTTAGAAACCGAACCATTGCTAATCTCTTGTATGCATGTTTGCGCATGTGTATTTGGGTGTTATAGTTGTTTCAGCAAGTCTTTGGAGCCTCATATACATGTATATAACATCATAGGCCTTCGAACATTCATCGATATCGTTCTGAACATGTTTTCAAGGCTAATTGTGCTTTGAAATAGGATACAAACATCTAAATATTATAAGTCAGATTTCTGGCCCGCTTCAAATAACTATGGGAGCAAGCAGAGCAATCCAGAAGTCTGAATTTTATTTTCAGACGTCTGAATTGTAATTCAAACGTCTGACCCCAAACATTTCAGATGTCTGAAAGGGGGCCAAAATGAACAAAAACCTTGCTGTTTTGCAAACTTGCAAATTCAGATGTTTGAATTTTTAATTCAAATGTCTGAATCATGTTTTTCTGTTGTTGACCGGTGGAGACCACGGTCAACAGTTTAGGGCCATTTGTATTCATTCCCGGTCAAGTTTCGGCCCATTTCGCCTTCGTTTGTGACTTTGCAATTTCTCTGGTTCATAGATTTCTGCATCTCAATTTCATGAAATTAAGATTCATTCGTGGTGAACGAATATTATAATCGATTGTCGTGGGGTTTCGTCTACGTTATTAAAACGTGAATTCTTCGTTTGATCATTAATTCGATCGCTATTATACAAGATTTTCCACTTCGAAACTATATAAAAAGGGGTTTTAAAATTATTAGTAGATGCCAATCTTTTACTGAATTGTTTCAAATTCTACTTCATTATATGAGGTTATTTTCCAATTTTGTTTTACTATCTACGAGTATATGATTTCATAAACCTTTTTCTCGTTTGTATGAGAAATCTAATTAAACGCCTTAGTAAAACTAAGGACTATGACCCCTTGTGTTTGCTTTGACGGTTAATTCTTCGACTCGTTCGATTGAACACCGTGGCAATGATCGTTTTGTATTTCTAAAGGAATATACGAATTGTTCATAAATATTCGAGTAGAGCAAGTGGTTATGGGACATGTAGCTCGACTCTTTTATTTATTAGCTTGGCATACTTTACACTATACTCGGTCTTTGGATCATCTCGAGTTGTGTTCTCTTTATGTAACTTCAGTTCGTCGTTGAAAATCTTCGGGTTTTTTTGTTGAACTTCGGTTCATTCATTGGAATTGTGTGTACCAAGTGGGATCATGTGTTCCCCGATCTTCGGATCATCTTGAATTGTTTTATCAAATCTTGTGTTTCTTTGATATGTGTTATCAATTCGGGTTTATTTGATATGGGTCATCAGTTGTCATCGTCTTGATATCGTGTTATCGATCTTGTGTTGATTTTATAGGAAATATCTTGTACTATCCAATCTTTTTTTGTTTTGGATATGTGCTAATATTCCTCGTGAGTAGCTATATCCTTAGAGTGTGATAATCTTTTATAGCATCGAGATTTCTATGAGATATTTTGTAGATATTTTTCGAGCCTTCACATTTTCTGTGACTATTATTGTGTATCACATGTGTGTCATTATCTACTTATATCTCTATTTCTATCTAAGTTTATTATGATGAGTACAGCTAGACTGATCCGTTTATTGTTTATTCTTTTATAAATAATACTCGGGTCAGACTGAGTATTACAGGTGCATCTCATGACTTCAAGCGGGTTCATTCTTGGGTTTTGCTATCTACATTCGATTTGTAGTTATTGATCTTTTTCTATGTATATGAGTTAGTGACATCATTGTGTACATATTTTTTTGGCTAGAGCTTGTACCTATTTTATTGTTGTTTAGTGGATCAACTATGACCATTAACATGTATTTTTACTCGTGTGTTATATTCATATCTATTCCCGCCTTAGTGATGTGAATATCTGTGTATGACTCTGATTTTATTGTTATGTATTGCTTTCCGAATTATATATAGCCGTTGTGTAGATGTTTTGAACTTGAATTAGATGTGTCGGATTTCCTCATGAGATTTAAAATTTAAGACCATATTACCCAACATGTTTAGCACTTGTTCAAAGCTAATATACAGTTGGTCGCTCCTCAACAGCCTTATTCTTTGGGTTAGTTGTCACCATTGATTGCAATGGCCTTGGCTAATGCAAGTATAGAGGCGGGGCATTACAGTATATATATTATTTGGGTTCAATTTCTGTGATTTATGTTAATTAGGATTTAACCATTATATTAGCGTGCCTAACCATTGCTATAGTGTGCCTAATTCATTTGATCAAGAATTTAACTACTTCTACAGTAGTTAGTGAAAATAATCAAGTTTGAATTGAAATCTAGTGAATTATGAAAAAGGTATATGAACAGGTTTTTATTTAAAAACCTGAGATTTAAAATGAATTTATAAAAAGAGGTTTTAAGTAAACACGATAGATTAAATTTAATGTTTACTTAATATTTTAAATTAAGTAAAAGGAAGTGAGATAAATACGGTTTTATTAAACCAGAATTGTATAAACAAGGTTTATGAATGAAATGAGAAATCAAAGTGTTGATTTTGAGTGGGTAATACTTATTAATGAAATTAAGTAAGATGAAGGGAACTAAAACGAGATTTTCAAAGCGGGAAATAGTTGAATGGATTAGAAAAAGGGATTGTTAAAAGTGAATTTGGTAAAGGAGTAAGTAATTGGATTTTATAATAACAATCCGTGTTATAAAACGAATTGTTAAAGAAGTAGAAGTTAAAGGTTACGTTTTAGTAAGAAATTACATAATCAATGAATTAACAAATAATGGTTATGTTTAAAAAGGGATATTTTCAAAAGTAAGAAGGTTTTATAAAACCATATTTTAAATAAATAGTTAAATGGGATGTGTCTGATATTAGAATGAATATCGGTTTTTGAATTACAACTCATATGTATCTTAAAATAAAAATGTTGTTGATCAAGGTATGAGAGTTAACTAAAATACCCCAACTTGAACGACTTCAGGATTGTCTGAGGATGATATTAGTTGTAATAGTAAATAGGTTAACAATAATTTATTATTTCCATAAGAGAAATAATAATGTAACGTTAATAAAAAAGATTTGAGAATATATACAACGGGAGTTCCAAAGTTCTGAAAAGACTTGACAATGTGTACACATATATATATATATGTATATAATGATATCTCCAATATAATGGAAATAAAAGGAAGTGTGTAAAAATATAACGATTTTTTCGAGACGGAAAGTGTTAGGGATTGCAGAATGGATCGTTAAGGCAAAACAAACACTAAAGAAGGTAAATAGTGTTTTTTGAGAATTTAAACAAAATCTAAAACTTATGTGAGCTACTATATGAATCAATCACCACAAACACAATCACACACACAGATTCAAACACAAATACAAAAATAAATAGAAATAAAATGCAGAAAAAGAAAGAACACACTGAATTTTATACTGGTTCGTAATTGCTCCTATGTCCAGTCCCATGAAATACTGGATTGCATAGAGTTTTATTACTATTTCAATATCCAATTATAACCCTCCTTGATTTCACGGCTATAAGGGATACCACCGTTTCTACCCATACGCTTAATCAAGTATACCTTCCTTGATTTCACGGCTACAAGGGATACCACTGATTACCCGTCCTTGATTTCACGGCTACAAGGGATACCACTGATTACCCGTCCTTGATTTCACGGCTACAAGGGATACCACTGATACCTTTACTCCACCCAAAAATTACAAACAACCGTATAACTCTTCAATAGCACTTGATTCAGAGAGTAATGAATAGAGAGTGTGAGAGAATAAGTTTGATCAAAACGGAATTGAATTCGGCAGAGCATAAGTGTAGAAACCATAAAAATGATTAAGAATAATGGTGTAATGGAAGAGAGTGAATTTAGGAAATCATGTGAAAACATAAATATAAACTATATGAACATATTTATAAAATTATAAGGTTTAAAACTATATAAATATAAAATGTAAAAATATGAAACTTATACAACTTTGAGTTTTGAAACAAAATTAAAATAAGAAAGAAGAATATAAAGGATAGGGATTAAAATAGAGAGAAAATAAAAGAGAGAGGGTTGAAGATAGAAATTAAAAACAGAATTTAAAAAACAGAATTTGGATGTGAACCTGGAGTGTTATTTAGAGTCTTACATAATCTAGACTCTATAACTATATTAGTCTTGAACTCTTGAATACTCATGAGTCTTGAAATATATCTGAACTTTAAATCTCTAATATCTTTAAATTGTACATTCTTTAGTAATATTTCCTGTATATAAATCCTGCATATGTGTACATATATATTCTATACAAAAGTGTTAGTATATATTTTATAATCAATTAATATTGAAATAAGGTTGTTGTCATCAGAACTCCATTCTCTAACAAACTCCCCCTTTTTGATGATGATAACCTTAGTTTAGAAAATATCATACCTGTATATACATGTTGATGATGATCCTTCAAATACTCCCCTGTCTATATGAATCCTATAAATAATGTTTATATTTTCTAATTTCTTCCCCTTTGGCATTATCAAAAAAAAAATCTAAAAGTACTCCCCCTAAATTGTATAACTATCTAAATAAAACTTAAGTAACTAACCCATTTATGATATTCCCCTTAATCTATAACTAATTCAAAGTAAAAATACTCCCCCTTAATCTATACAAACCTGTAACAACCCGAATTTTGACAGATCGATTTTTTTTCTTAATATTCTAATCCATCTAAACCCGTGTTGGTTGCTCTGGTATCCTGCAGAAAAGACAGAGATATAAAATATATCAGAGCTCAGAAAATTTATCACAACGGAATGAATAAAGTATAATATAATCAAAATTTAGCCTTACCATAGTAATAATACTGCCTAACCAGTATCAAAAGCTATCATATCACTGCAACAAATCTAACCTGTGAGTATGTTATGAGGAGTGGGTCAGAACACAAGTTCTGATGACTGGATTTAAATTATACACTTTGGATAATCCTACATATACCGTTCAATCATATTTTCTTATCTATCAGGTTGCTTAGGTTAATAGCACTCAAGGCTTACACACGCGTCATACCCATTTACTCCCAGTGGATTATCCTAATACAGTATATATGTAGCTATCCCCAATATTGAGGTACACCCACCCCACTCGCACAGTCTTTACCATAATGTCACAGAAATGTACGCAGTCCCTTATCCTACGCTACAGTGACGTATGGATCTCTGTTACGTCCTGCATGTATCTGTCCTTACTATGCTACGTAAGCGTACGGACTGCCACCATCGATCGAATCAGATTCCGTACCAGAGTAATGCCCTCAAGTCTACGATACACTACCCAGAGCAAACATGCATGTATCCATACTTTCCCATATGCGTATCATTAATCGTATTTGATGCCTTAACCTCACATAATGTGCACCGAGTTCCGTGGTAGGGCTATACAAGAAACACATAACTTGGACGGGAGCTTTTCCATATTTGTACAGGCCCGCCTTTAAGTGCCTTAAAATATAGATATCCCTCGGGTCTGTTTTTCATGGTGGCTATGGCCCCACCTCAGCCCCTCTCTCAACTAGTAAAGATTACAAGAGCTAAGCGACTTTCCCCTAACAAACAATCTAAACATCCAGTTGGCATCTCCCTTCAGCCGCTGTACTCTGATAGTGAAAGGTGAATGGTCTATTGGGTTTAGCTCTAGTCTATTCGCATCCCATTGGCTGCCAATGACGGGTACCCGACGTTCTACTATCTTTGTTGGTCTAGACCTCGCCCTCCGTTGAGGCCATCGCTGAATCACCCAAGTGTCTCCTCGTCACAACATTCTGACTACAAAGCTACTTTTGCAGTCAAGGCCCACCCGCCTGGTAGTTACGTGCAGACCCTACCTCTGCGAGCACAGCCTAAGCATCTACCACCGCACAGAGGACTACCAGGAGCACCTTACGTATCTCAGAAAGCTGCATGCTTCCCCTTCCAGTCCTTTGGAGCTATCAGAATAATCTAATGTACGTGCGCTCCCCTCGTGCCTCATGGCACTGCGATTATCTACCCCGTTGGGTTATTCTCCCTCAAACATGTGGACTTGCCCAAGTGCCTCATTTTAATAAGTTATTAGACCCTATGTATAAATATTCTTTTATGCGCTTGCTTTACATCATCGGGTTTCCATTTAACTTAGTTATTCCCATTCACATTGAATTCTTAATCAAGTTACCAACTTCCTCTCGCTTATTAATTTCAGTCATATAAATTAACCATTTAAGTTTATTAGCAAGCCCACAACATTTTATTCCCTAGATTGTGACCCAAGGTTTGTAATCCACAATCTCTTTATACTCTTGTTTGATTTCATAGTTACAATAAAATGTTCTACTTCATATGTAAATAAGATATCTCAATTCACATGTTTTCTATTTAACATGTCACCTATCATTTATGATTAAATATGACTTATTTCATTTCATAAGTTTTCCTCACTCTTTCCTATTTAATCATAATTCCATCTTACACTGTCACTACAACTTATCGTTGTTTACTTATTAACTTATTTCTCTTAACTAAGGTTCACTAATAAGTCTCCTTTCCATTTATTATAACCTATGTTATAATTTCCTCGTGTCCCTAGGACATGTCTTAACATGTTATTCTTATCAGCATATTTCAGATTTCCAAGTTTTCAAATTACTTAATTTATAGTTAAGTATAACTTCTTTCATTTCATAAATTTTCCCCCATTTGCTGATTACTTAATTTACAATTGATTACCATTTTTCTCATTACACAACTTATCTCATTTTCTCACTAGTTTATTATAACCTAGGTTATAATATCCACTTGTCCTGAGGACAAGTCTACCTATTATATAACATTCTCATTAATGTAATTTATTTATAATAGGTTATTATCATTCCACATTCATTCCCTTTCCTTTACTGTTGTAATTATCTTTCATTCAATTCCATTTATTTCCATTAATTACAATTAATGCTGTTTATCAGTCCTGCCATTTATATATATATATATATATATATTCATGCACTAGACCTCTCACATTAAGCCTATACTTGTGGATGTTGAATTTGGCAGGCTATTCCGGGCAGAATTCTACCACAAGTTGGCTTAACCTCATGACTTAGTGTCACAACATGTTTTATTTATGCACTTAGACCCCTGGCATTAGATTTACCACTTGTGAATGCTGGATATGCCGGGTGGTTCCGGGCAGACTTCTATCACAAGTGTAATATAACCTCGTGTCTAAGCGTGGTTACAGTTTCCCACTAACTGTAAATTTTCTATATAATTTAGGCGTTTCCATTCTTTCAAATCTACATGTCATCATATTAAACCCATTTTATTATGTTCTTTATAACATACAATAAATTCTATTCGTTTAACAATGTAATTGTTCAAATCAAACAAACTAACATGTAATGTTCTCAATTTCTACCGTTAGTAGTCCAGGTACGTAAATGTCACAAATTAACATGAAATTCAAACAACAGTAATCGCTACACACATTTTGACAAGTTTGTATTTCAACATATAAATTTTCCAACATATTAATATCTTAACATATTAATATTCCAACATGTCATATTCATCACTTTAATCTTTTTACCATATGTCTAAACATTTCAACATATCATATTTCAACAAGTCATATATAATGGGGAATGTCAAACGATAATATATCATTATCGAAAATGATATAACTTAAATCCACTCACCTAATTTGCTTTCCAAATCCTGGATCTGGTCCAGATCTAGCATTCCATGGTTTTCCCCTAATTGGATTTAGAACCTAACAACCATGGATTCATAATTTTTACTAAAAGAAAAAGGGAAGAAAAAGGAAGAAAATTGAATAGACCAGATCTAGAAAATTACCTCTCTTCGAATATGATTTTGAACACCTTCTAATTAATATTCATTCTTTTCCTCCAGATCTTGATTTAGAATTTTCCTAAACTAATTGTCTTATTTTTCTAAAGAGATTTGAAGAGAAGAAAGTTTTTGGAATAACAATTGGTATATTTATGGCAGAGTATAGACGTCGTCTCAGAAATGTGTGATTTAGCTAGGCTCTGCTAGCCTATTTATAGGCGTTCAGGATCTTAGCGTACACGCAGTGCTGAGTCAACATTGAACTTGGTTAAGAAAACAGTCCAGATATGCCAATGAACCTGATTGGATCTATGATGGGTCGACCCCGGCTATAATTTTTCTTTCTTTCTGCATATGGTCTTCGGTTTTGAATCGATTTGAATATGTTCATATATAAGGCCCTTATATGTATACAAAACTTGTAATGACCATTTTACGTGTATATATACGCACAACTTTTTTTTTGTTTTCAAAATTCAAACGATGTTGCACCGTTATTTGATTCTTGCCATATTTCTCTGATTTCAGCCTTATCTTGAATTTTATCTCTTATATATATATATATTCTACACATATATACACGTATATTCTCATATACATATATTTTCTTTACTTCCTTCAATTTATATTTTTTCCTTATATGTGTGTTTATACATATTTTCTCTCATGAACATGTGTTATTTTAGCCATTCCCTTAAAACAAAAAATATAACGGCGGCGGGGATCGAAATCTGCACCTCTTTTATGCAGGTCACATGCTCTAACTACCTGGGCTACTAAGGCTATTGTTAACAAGGCTTAGAACAATGGTAGTTATTGTTCTCTTCTTATTCCTCTTTTTTTCATATTTGTTACAATGTCTCATTTAAACCATTGCATAAATCTTTTTCTTTTATTTCTCCTTTATTATTATTGTATAGTATTTGTAAATCAGTGCATGCAACATATTTACACTGCATGCAACCAATCCTTTTTTTCTTTTAATGCATTCATTACATTTTTATTTGCATTAATCTTTGTTTTATACAGCATATATACATTTATATCTATGCATATATATACACATATGCATTATTCAATTGTCATAAAATGTGGGGTGTTACAAAACATATAATGGTAATTCCCAAAAATATGATAATTAAATACAAACCAATCCAAGTATTATAATTACATATGTTTATTTGTTATATATACAAACCAAAACAAATCAAATCATACCACAAAATATGTCTTAAAATATACACAAGTTTCAAATCATAGATTCCAAATCAAATTCAATCACATCAATCAAATTGTATCGAATAATTAAATGTTTCTTGGAACTTCAACATAACCATCTTCTCCAAAGATAGGATCCTTCTTAATAACTTCCCAATCCTCATCTTCTTTTGTTGGAGGAGCCTTTGCGAGATTATTATCTTCATCTCTGATAAGAGAGGAGATTAGCCATCGCATTGCATCAAATGCTCCTCTTGATATTCAAACATCTTTATTTGGCTTAGTACGAGATGACGCTGGTTTCGTAGAATGATAGAGAGAATATTTTTGAAAGAATTCAAGGTTTCTTCAAGATTTTCACTAAGATTATGAATAGGATTTGCCATGTATTTGAGTAGAAAAGAATAAGAAAGAAGGAGAAATAGAATAATGAAATTTTCTGATAGAATTATACTTAAATAGAGTCTGGAATTCGTTGGATTTTGAATGGACATGAGTAGTTATTTTAATTTTAAAATTTGAAACAATTTGAAAATCTTGCTGTTATATGTTGACATATACTTATTTTTATGTCGACATAACATAGTGATAAATTTGAAAATTTTGAATTCTTTTGAACTCTATTATATTATAATTATTTATAAAGTTTTTATAGAGACATAAAGATGATTTTATCATAAATAAAACTCCATTCATAGAAAGCAAATACATCCAGCTATTCGAGATTCGAAAGCAAATACAAGCAAATTTAAGCGAATACATAAAGATAGATTGAACTAGATAGACTAGTTTTCTGATGATGATGAAGGAGGTGAGACTCCAAGCTTTCTTCCTATCTTGACCATGAATTTGGTCACTTTGGGAAGTTTCTTGTTAAGCGTTTTTTGATTTTTGACGATTTTCACTTGATTTTAAATAATCGTCTCTTTGTAAATGCGTTTAATATCGGTTGGATACTCAACGCTTTCTATAGAAGCCGCTTCTTCTTCTTTGACTTCCATTGGCATTTGTTCTTGTTGCATTCAAGCTTGTTTGGCTTTGTATGTTTCATATGGTTTGAAAATGAGAGTAATTTTCATGAGATGAATGCTTGATGAGTCAAACACTTTTCTAGACACAAATTCTTCTCCACGAAGATCAATTTTAAAGTATTTGAAAATATGAGTGAGATAAACACCATAGTTGAGAGTGTTTTCTCTTGACGTAATTCTATGGGTTTAATTTCATTTAGGATCATTACGGCCCAAATGATAGTATAGCCACTCATAATAGCAAATAGAGCCTTTTGGACTTTGAGGGTTGGATTGTTGAAATTTCTGGAAGTGGAGTGATTGTAACACCCCACGTCCATTAATGTCACTCACAAAGGGAATGCATTAACTTCCATGGAGGTTATAAGTGAATATAGAACAGAAAAATTACAACAAGACAGATAATAAATAGTACTTGGAAATCTAAAACTTCATTTTATTGCAGCGGAAATTAAACATGTTTGTTACATCATAAAACCATAGATCATAACCAAGTACAATATCCATCTTCATAAAAACAAAATACATAATCCCATTACATAAATAGCCATTAAAAAGATAACAAGCTGGACTTTACTTCAACGGTCCAAGCTTTCCAAAGAGAGATGAAGCAATTCAATCAAACTCCACTAGAGCTGGGCCCAACCTGAGGACCTGGAGGGGGAAAAAGGATAGAAATAGAGGGGGTCAGACATAAAGTCTGGCGAGTATGATAATTCTAACAATACTATTATCAAAATAACTAGACTAAGGCATAAGTTGGAAGACAAGTAAATGTCTATGAACTCTTAGGAAGATAAAGATAGCGTTTAAGATAACATTAAAGATAACGGTAAAGGCACACCTAATTACTAACGAATAATTACTACACTGCACCGCACATTACTACACTGCACCACACCAGTCACCCTATTATTTGATCCCACTTGCTTCACACAGAAACTTTATAAATAGCCTTACGTACCCCTAGCTGACTACATAGATGTCGTCTGCCCCTATCTCCACTAGGTGTACCCCACTACCCACTTTCGATCGGCTCCCTACTCGTAGATACCCGTGCTGGCCTCACAGTGGGGCGTATCACTCCCCTAAAGTGGCAACCCGATACAACTTGAGAATGCGAGGCTTATACCTACACGATGCAACAACGTCTTACCTACCAGCCCGAGTCCACACACGCATATGAAATCCGTTGGACTTGCATTGCCACCGCTCCCCGTTTTGGCCTCTTACAGTCAAACCCAGCATGCGTGTCCTGTCCTCGACTTGGGTCGAGCCCACAAAGATACGTTTGGGATACTGGTTGAAATGGGCCCCCACAAGCTACCCACCTAAGCTTGTCACTAGTATATCCCACTTAACCCTCTTAGTCATGTTTATTTACATGTGTGTTTGGTTAAGTCTTACTAATCGTATTTCACATGTCACTAAGGGCACCCACTAGATTCCTCATGCCACCCAAGGCACCTACTTAACCCCCTTGTCCCACCTTACATGTTTATCTGGTTAAGTATTTCTTAATTCATTCAGGCCATAACCTCATAAAGACCTCTCACATTAGACTGGCATTTATGGCAGCTGGATTTGCTGGGCGGGTCCGGGCAGTCTTACGCCATAAAAGAGTCTAACCTCGTGTCTTTACAACTGTTATGCTTTAGTTTAGGCCTAGGGCCACTCACATTGGGCTGACATTTGTGACTACTGGATTTGCTGGGCGGGTCCGGGCAGGTTTACGTCACAAACGAGTCCAACCTCGTGTCCTAAGCATTGATTAACACTTAAAATCTTTTACCCCAGTTTTAATAATTACCTATTCAAATTATTAATTAAGTCAACTTTTAATGATGTCCATAATTGACTCAATTATGGCCATCCACTTATGGCATGCAAAATCATATCAATTGCACCCCAACTTTTTAATATTAAATCCTTAATATTACCCCTACCCTACGTTTATACGTTCGCTTATTCAACGCATAATATACGTTAGACTCGAATAGTCTAACTTATAGCACAAAAATAAATCATCACAACATATGGATAATTAAAATGAATCTAATCATGCTAGGGGTGAAACTTGCATAAACTACACATGTTAAGGATCTAAAGGTGTCAACTTGTTAAAGGTCACAATTTCATGATATGATCATAGCCCAAATCTATACATAAACTTGCATATGGGGTTTTTAGGCAACATAATGATGGTGTGAACTAGCATAGGATATCACATATGTCATAGCATAATTCTAGATGTCATAATAGATGTCTTGACATATGTTCATAACTTTTCTAATCAATCTAACTTGCATATGTGACTTGTCATATAGATCAACATAACCCAAACATGATGATTTAATTAATATGAACTAACTAGCATAGATGGTAACATCATGGCCTTTTTAACATGTATGATTCATCACAACTTAGCATAGAAACTTTCAACATACATAACATCATCATAGCATAATTTACAACATATAAGATATCATCATCGCATAACATTGGATTTACAATATACATGATAGCAAAAGGGGTTTACAACAACATATATGATAATTCACATCATCTACTCATAATCCATTCATAACTCAACCTAATTAAAATGATAATAATCTTGTTAAGATCATCATACTCACAATTTAGAGAAGAAAAGAGAGAGTTTTGCTTTGCTTTAGGGTTGCGAGAATTAGAATTGAATTTGCTTTTCTTCTTTCTTAGTTGGCGGCGGCTCCATTGATTTCCATGGCGATGGTATGACGGTAACTATTCTATTTTAATTAGGTTTAGGGTTAGCATTAGGATGTATTTATAGGTGTAGGAAGTTATTTAGGACCATTAGAATAACCCTGAACCATGAGAACCAATCAAATGCAAAATCTTCATTTGAGCGAATCGGCCCACGGGTTGACAGCCAAACACCCTGGATTAACCCCTAGTCGACCCAGCGAGGCTCAGGTCGACCTCAAAAATGGGCCGGTTCGGTTATTTCCCCTCCCAATTCGCTGTTTTGAACTTTTTCGCATATTTATTTATTTATTTTTTAATTTATATATATATATATATCAATATATATATTTCTCTGCGCAACCCATTTCACTTAATTCTTTTCTAAAAATTAAGTATACTTTAATTTGTGAATTTTAATGTTATAAAATTACGGGGTGTTACATTCTCCCCTCCTTAAAGGATTTCGTCCCCGAAATCTCCAAGTCAAGAAGAATGTATATCCTACCATCTAATCATCCATCTACTCAACCATCAAACACCAGCATCCATTGTCCTTAAAAGACTTCTAATGCTTTAATGTTTATATGCACAGTGTGTGTATATGTCCATATCTAATGCAAAATTAGGCGGTCTACTGATTCAGTCGACCTCCTTAGTGCAATTCATGATAGTGCCATGCGTCCAATATGTATGCAAAAGATTCCTAATGGTACATATTAATTCTATATGCGTGCACAACCATCCACCCGAATGCAGCAACTATATGATAATACAACCATTATACATCCATTTTACTAAATACATCCATATAAATGCAATATGCAATATGAAGTGACTGAGCTGATCTGGTGCCTAATAGTGTGTGTATATGCATCCACGAGCAACCACTAGCAAACACTTGCATCCACTTTGCATCCACCATGCATAACATGTCTCAAACACATGTTTCAACCATAGGATTATCCTAACTAAAGGTCAAAGATACTAGCGAGAGGATATACTAAAGATAAGATAAGTACAAGCTAAGCGATAAAGGAGAAATTAAAAGACATACCCTCAAAAAGAAAAGGGTATCGTGAATGCATCTTCTCTTCTGCCTCCCAAGTAGCGTTGCTCTCATCATCTCCCCATTGCACTTTGACTAGTCTGACCTCTCGATTCTTCAACCTCTTGATCTCCAACCCAAGAATGCGCGTAGGAGCTCGTCGAATTGTCGCATCACGCTCTATCTCCACCTCTCTAAGAAAGCTCGGCTCTACCACTTCCGCGGTCTCGTGCAAGCACTTCCTCAAATGTGACACATGGAATACGTCATGTACACCACTAAGTCTCTCGGGAAACTCCACTCTATACGCCATCCGTCCAATCCTCTCCTTAATAGGAAACGGCCCTACAAACCTTGGTGCTAATTTCCCAACGGACCCAAAGCGAACAACGTTTCGTAATGGAGACACTTTGACAAAGACCATGTCGCCAACTTCAAACTCGAGATCTGTCCTCCTCTTATCCGCATAAGATTTCTACCTATCTTGCGCTGCTTTCATCCTCCTTCGAATCAAGTCGATCTTCTCCGAAGTCTCCCTAATCATATCGGGCCCAAGTAAGATCTTATCCGTAGATTCCCACCAACATGTAGGTGAACGACAAGGTCATCCATATAGAGCTTCGAATGGTGCCATACCAATGCTGGACTGAAAGCTATTATTATATGCGAACTCAACCAATGGAAGATGCTCTTCCCATGTACCCCCAAAGTCTAGGATACATAGCCTCAACAAATCCTCTAGAATGCGATTCACCCTCTCAGTCTGGCCATCCGTCTGAGGATGATATGCGATGCTCAAACATAACTGAGTCTCTACCGCCTCTTGTAAGCTTCTCCAAAATTCGCTAGTGAAAATAGGATCGCGGTCGCTCAGTATGCTAGAAGGAACACCGTACAAACGAACTATTTCTCGGACATATACAGAAGCTAACCATGGAGTAGTCCTCTTACTCTTCACGGGAATGAAATGGGCGCTCTTAGTAAGTCTATCTACTATAACCCAAATCCCCGTATTACCCCTCCTCGATCGCGGTAATCCATCCACAAAATCCATCGAGACACTCTCCCACTTCCATAGTGGAACCTCCAATGGGTGAAGCAACCCACCGGGTTTCTTTTGCTCCGCTTTTACTTGTTGGCATCCCAAGCATCTAGCGACATACTCAGCCACGTCTTTCTTCATGTCGGCCCAAAAGTAAACTCTCTTCATGTCTTTGTACATCTTGTCCCCGCTGGGATGAATGGTCATCTTCGAATGATGTGCTTCGTCAAGAATAGTCTTCCTTAGGTCATCGTCTTTTGGTACACAAAGTCTACCGTCCCTACGTAACCAACCCTTATCGTCTAGGGTATACCTACGGAGATGGCTTGATGACTCCCCTCCTTTGAGTTTTTCTACTAACTCAACCAACTGCGGGTCGTCTCGCTGTGCCTCGCCAATCCGTCCCAAAAGCGTAGGTCTGACCTCCAAGGATGCTAGCAAACCGGGTACGAAGTCAACGGAAGGTCTAAAGTCAAACATCGAAATGAATTCTAAACTTCGCCGCTCAACAAACAAAGGACTTAAGGATAATCTTTTTCTACTTAAGGCGTCTGCCACCACGTTACCCTTGCCAGAGGTATAGGCTATTTCGAAGTCGTAGGACGCTAAGAACTCCATCCACCTTTGTTACCTTAAGTTCAAGTCCTTTTGAGAGAATAGGTATTTTAAAGACTTATGGTCAGTGAATAATTCGAATTTCTCGCCAAGAAGATAATGACGCCAAGACTTAAGCGCGAAAACAATAGCGGCCAATTCTAGGTCATGTGTAGGATAATTTTTCTCATGCGCTCTCAACTGCCTTCCACCATAGGCATTTACCCTACCCTCTTGCATTAAGACTGCGCCTAGTCCTGTCCCACAAGCATCAGTATAAACGGTAAATGGCTTACTCTGGTCTGGCAATACTAAGACTGGGGCTGAAGTCAAAGCTCTCTTCAAACGTTGGAACGCATCATCACAATCTACGTCCCATGTGAAAACTAGGTTCTTCTTCGTCAAGCGTGTCAATGGAGCTGATATCTTTGCGAAGTCTTTGGAAAACTTCCTATAGTAGCTAGCCAACCCCAAGAAACTTCTCACTTCGGTAGCATTTTTAGGGACCTTCCAATCTTGGATAGCCACCACCTTCGCGGGATCCACGGCTATCCCTTCTTTGGAAACCACATGCCCCAAGAACCGTACTTCCTTCCTCCAGAAGTGACACTTAGAAAATTTAGCCTTAAGGCTATGCGCTCGTAGGGTCTCCAACATTTCCCTAAGATGTAGGGCATGCTCTTCTTAATCCTTAGAAAAGATCAAGATGTCATCTACAAAGACTACCACAAATTTGTTAAGGTACTCCCTAAACACCCTACTCATCAAATCAACAAAATATGCTGGGGCGTTTGTCAAACCGAAGGGCATCACTAGCCATTCATAGAAACCGTCCGGAGTCCTAAAGGTAGTCTTGTCTATGCTATCCTCAGCCACTCTCAACTAATGGAACCCAGTGGCTAAGTCCAACTGCGAAAACACTGAGGCGCCAAATAACTGATCGAAGAGATCGTCAATCCTCGGCAGTGGGTGTCTGTTCTTCTTAGTAAGTTTATTAAGTTCTCTATAGTCCACACACAGTCTAAGGGACCCATCCGCCTTCGTGGCAAATACTACTGGAGCACCCCACTTCGATATGCTTCGTCTTATGAACCCCTTCTCAAGCAACTCCTTCACTTGCTTATCGAGTTCCCTCCTTTCACGTGGAGCCATGTGGCGTACTGGCAAAGATACTAGTTTCACATTATCCACAAGATATATTCGAAAATCTATCTCCCGCTTCGGAGGCAAGCCCTTCACCTCCTCAAACACATCCGAATATTCTCGGACCACTCTAAAAGATCGTAGATTTTCCTCAGACGCGTCAAGCGATTCTAGATAACTTAGCATAACCGAATTTATGGGATTACAGAAGATTTCGAGAGTGTTTCCAAGGCGAGTCACGAGCCTAACTACTCTCCTTTCACAATCAAGAACGGCCCCATTTCTGGATAACCAATCCATTCCTAAAATTAGCCCATAGCCCGTGAAGCCCAACACATAAGCATCACATCTAAATTCAACGCTAAGTATGGAAATTTTCAAATCCAAACACATCATGGACAAATAAGCTGAGCCCCCAATTGGATTCGAAACAACTAAGGGATCCTCTACTAAACTGGTGTTTAAGTGCAGTGATTCAACTAATGATGTAGAGATAAACGAATGTGATGCGCCTGAATCGAATAAGGTACGGACAGGATGATCAAACAGAAAAACTAAGCTTTCAACAGAAATGGTTCTACCTCGTTCTTGCAGCGGTGGGACCACGAGAGCCTGAACTTGTCCCCTAGCCTGCCCTGGTGCCATAAGAGCCTGCACCTGTCCTCCCGAGGTAGCTCCTGCCCTCTGCCCCTTCTTTGGGCAGTCCTTCACTAAATGTCCCGCATCGCCATAATGAAAACAACCTGTCTTCTTTTTCTTTCGGCAATCCTTGCTGAGATGGCCTGGGGTTCCACAGTTAAAGCACTTCTTCTTTCCCTTGCCATTATTGTCTTTTCCACCCTTCTTGTTTTGCTGTTGTGGTTTCTTCTGATCCCCCTTCTTCTCGGGTGCCTTATCAGCTTTAGCGCTTTTCTCCTCATGCATGAGCGCCATTTCTACTAACTTCTCAAAGGTGGCCCCCATCGGGATGTGGGTCATAGCCAACCCTTGCAATGGTCCATTCAATCCATTCACGAACCTTAGAGCCTTCTTCTCCGGCGTGTTCACTAAGTCCAAGCCAAATCTTGCTAACTGATTAAATTTATTGACATATTCTTTCACTGATGAGCTTCCTTGCTTCAATGTCAAGAACCTTTCCATATATAGATTTTCTTCCGCCCTTGACAGAAACTTCGCCTCGAACCTACGTCTGAAATCCGCCCAAGAGTCAACAGGACGCTCCCCATTAGTGACCTCCCACCAAAACGAGGCCTCTCCCTTTATCAACCAAGCTGTTAAACGAACTCTCCTCCCTTCTTCTACTTCAAAGATTTCTAGCAATTCTTCCACCTCCTTAGGCCAATATCTAGCTTCCATAAACGTTTCTGACCCTTGAAATGGTTTTCCACCCATAGCCTTGAATTCCTTGCACGTCTTTGCAAAAATATCTATGCGAGGAGGAGGAGGAACGGGTGCAACTGGTGGTGGAGGAACATTGGATGGACCTGCAGCGGCCCTAGCCTCTAATAACCTCCTATACCATCCTGGTATCGTTACACCGCCGGGTAGATTAAGATCTTCAGCCATGCTGAAAAGAAAAAGGAAAGATTCAGAATGGAGAATTCGAAAGATAAAGATATGGGCTATTGGGGATTATGTTTTTCTTAAAAACTTTTCTCTTTAAATTTCTCATTAAAACATGTTTTTGAAAACACTTCTTCCAAAAATAACTATTTTTCTAAAGTATTTTTATCTGTTCTGGTAACCTTAAGCTCTGATACCATGTGTAACACCCCACGTCCATTAATGTCACTCACAAAGGGAATGCATTAACTTCCATGGAGGTTATAAGTGAATATAGAACAGAAAAATTACAACAAGACAGATAATAAATAGTACTTGGAAATCTAAAACTTCATTTTATTGCAGCGGAAATTAAACATGTTTGTTACATCATAAAACCATAGATCATAACCAAGTACAATATCCATCTTCATAAAAACAAAATACATAATCCCATTACAAAAATAGCCATTAAAAAGATAACAAGCTGGACTTTACTTCAATGGTCCAAGCTTTCCAAAGAGAGATGAAGCAATTCAATCAAACTCCACTAGAGCTGGGCCCAACCTGAGGACCTGGAGGGGGAAAAAGGATAGAAATAGAGGGGGTCAGACATAAAGTCTGGCGAGTATGATAATTCTAACAATACTATTATCAAAATAACTAGACTAAGGCATAAGTTGGAAGACAAGTAAATGTCTATGAACTCTTAGGAAGATAAAGATAGCGTTTAAGATAACATTAAAGATAACAGTAAAGGCACACCTAATTACTAACGAATAATTACTACACTGCACCGCACATTACTACACTGCACCACACCAGTCATCCTATTGTTTGATCCCACTTGCTTCACACATAAACTTTATAAATAGCCTTACGTACCCCTAGCTGACTACATAGGTGCCGTCTGCCCCTATCTCCACTAGGTGTACCCCACTACCCACTTTCGATCGGCTCCCTACTCGTAGATACCCGTGCTGGCCCCACAGTGGGGTGTATCACTCCCCTAAAGTGGCAACCCGATACAACTTGAGAATGCGAGGCTTATACCTACACGATGCAACAACGTCTTACCTACCAGCCCGGGTCCACACACGCATATGAAACCCGTTGGACTTGCGTTGCCACCGCTCCCCGTTTTGGCCTCTTACAGTCAAACCCAGCATGCGTGTCCCGTCCTCGACTTGGGTCGAGCCCACAAAGATACGTTTGGGATACTGGTTGAAATGGGCCCCCACAAGCTACCCACCTAAGCTTGTCACTAGTATATCCCACTTAACCCTCTTAGTCATGTTCATTTACATGTGTGTTTGGTTAAGTCTTACTAATCGTATTTCACATGCCACTAAGGGCATCCCCTAGATTCCTCATGCCACCCAAGGCACCTACTTAACCCCCATGTCCCACCTTACATGTTTATCTGGTTAAGTATTTCTTAATTCATTCAGGCCATAACCTCATAAAGACCTCTCACATTAGACTGGCATTTATGGCAGCTGGATTTGCCGGGCGGGTCTGTGCAGTCTTACGCCATAAAAGAGTCTAACCTCGTGTCTTTACAACTGTTATGCTTTAGTTTAGGCCTAGGACCTCTCACATTGGGCTGACATTTGTGACTACTGGATTTGTCGGGCGAGTCTGGGCAGGTTTACGTCACAAACGAGTCCAACCTCGTGTCCTAAGCATTGTTTAACACTTAAAATCTTTTACCCCAGTTTTAATGACTCCCTATTCAAATTATTAATTAATTCGACTTTTAATGATGTCCATAATTGACTCAATTATGGCCGTCCACTTATGGCATGCAAAATCATATCAATTGCACCCCAACTTTTTAATATTAAATCCTTAATATTACCCCTACCCCACGTTTATACGTTCGCTTATTCAACGCATAATATACGTTAGACTCGAATAGTCTAACTTATAGCACAAAAATAAATTATCACAACATATGGACAATTAAAATGAATCTAATCATGCTAGGGGTGAAACTTGCATAAACTACACATGTTAAGGATCTAAAGGTGTCAACTTGTTAAAGGTCACAATTTACATGATATGATCATAGCCCAAATCTATACATAAACTTGCATATGGGTTTTTTAGGCAAAATAATGATGGTGTGAACTAGCATAGGATATCACATATGTCATAGCATAATTCTAGATGTCATAATAGATGTCTTGGCATATGTTCATAACTTTTCTAATCAATCTAACTTGCATATGTGACTTGTCATATAGATCAACATAACCCAAACATGATGATTTAATTAATATGAACTAACTAGCATAGATGGTAACATCATGGACTTTTTAACATGTATGATTCATCACAACTTAGCATAGAAACTTTCAACATACATAACATCATCATAGCATGATTTACAACATATAAGATATCATCATCACATAACATTGGATTTACAATATACATGATAGCAAAAGGGGTTTACAACAACATATATGATAATTCACATCATCTACTCATAATCCATTCATAACTCAACCTAATTAAAATGATAATAATCTTGTTAAGATCATCATACTCACAATTTAGAGAAGAAAAGAGAGAGTTTTGCTTTGCTTTAGGGTTGAGAGAATTAGAATTGAATTTGCTTTTCTTCTTTCTTAGTTGGCGGCTGCTCCATTGATTTCCATGGCGATGGTATGACGGTAACTATTCTATTTTAATTAGGTTTAGGGTTAGCATTAGGATGTATTTATAGGTGTAGGAAGTTATTTAGGACCATTAGATTAACCCTGAACCATGAGAACCAATCAAATGCAAAATCTGCATTTGAGCGAATCGGCCCACGGGTTGACAGCCAAACACCCTGGATTAACCCCTAGGCGACCCAGCGGAGCTCGGGTCGACCTCAAAAATGGGCCGGTTCGGTTATTTCCCCTCCCAATTCGCTGTTTTGAACTTTTTCACATATTTATTTATTTAATTTTTAATTTTTACGTATATATATCAATATATATATATATATATATTTCTCTGCGCAACCCATTTCACTTAATTCTTTTCTAAAAATTAAGTATACTTTAATTTGTGAATTTTAATGTTATAAAATTACGGGGTGTTACAGTGATGGTATGTTGGAGGAGAAGGTTGACAATTTTTGTTTTTGGATGAAAGAAGCGATTTCTGAATACCATTGGAGCACCATCTTCAAATATGTCGTGAAAGGTTTCCAAATCCGTTTCGCAATAACATAATCTGAGCTTGTGCTTCTACAATTTAGAATAGTGCCTAAGAGTTCGACATCGAGGACAATTTGCGTGCCTTTGACACTACTCCAAATTTGATTTTCTTTGCCTTTATAAAATCCGCGATTGAGATTCGCATAGAACATCTTGACTAGTTTGGGATAACACACTTTGATAATATCACGAGAGCCAATTAGACTCAACACTTCGTTGTGTTGAAAGATAGATGTAAGATCGTAGGAGGGAAATTTACTAAAGATGGTGAAAGCACCCATGTTAACTTTAGTACTTGATAAATAGTTTCCATAGGTTTCGAATAGCCTCTTTGTCATTATGAAGATAGCCTTTGATGGTTTTGGCTATCTTCAATTTTTGAGACGAACTAGAAGAAGCCATTGAATTAATAGTATTGAAGAGAATAGATATGAGGAGTATTGTTTTGAGTTGTGAATGAAAGGTAGAAAGAATATATATATATATATATATATATATATTTTGAATGAATATGAATTGAATAAATATGAATTGAATAGGCACAACTTTTCAGATTGAAATGACACCTTTTCAGACCTTGGGAGTTGGTGAAAAGTTGGATGGAAGTTTGAAAGTTTGAACTTTTAAAATTCAAAATTCAAATTCAAGTTTCTGACTGATATGTCAACATATAATAAAATGTGTGTCGACATATAGACTAATTTCCAAAGAGAATTTGATTTTGGTGATTCTTATTTAAATCAACGATATATATTTCAGGTTTGACGATTTCCTAAAATAATTCTAATCCTATCAAACACACAAACAATTTATTTTATTATTTTATTTATTAATATATTATTATTTTTTCAAAATTTTCAAGATTTGTTCGAAATAGTTATTAAATTAATTCATAATAATGGATTAAACTCTTTATTTATTTCTGTTTGTGCTTCTTTTTAATTCCTCGGGCTAGGATAAAAATGGAGAAGAAGAATATATAAGAATAAGATTTTTTTTTCACCTATAGGTTTTCGAGTGAGGCGATCCAGTACACTTATACCTAAGGGGACCAAAGTGAGGAGACCGAAGCATGAGGCGAGCTTAAGTGAGGACCTCGTCCGAGCGAACTAAGCGGGAGGTACAAAAAAGAAAGCCCTTAGTGCCCCGGAACGGGAATGGGGGACGACCCTACGCGTAGATAGCAGCAACACCGGCTCTACGAATCTTTCTGCTGGCTTTCCCGTGAATAAGAATTCATTGTTGGGCACGGTGAGCGAAAGCCCAATTTACGCCGAAGTGAAATAAAAGTTTTCACAAAAAATAAATCTGCTTGGTTTTAGACTTGGTACAAACCAAAATTATCATTCTTTTTGGTTCGCACAACCAAAAAAATCAGGCTTTATGTCCACCTTGTTATACTCTTCGACAATAGGGATGATGATGCTAGAAGCAGGCAAGGCACCGGGAAGGAGTTCGAGATTTATGTCCCGCTATGCACCTTGGATGGGACGGAGAAGCTATAGCTATAGATAGAGTGGCAAGGAGAGCTTCAAATTTGAATTTCAAATTTGAATTTTTAATTTTAAATTCTTAACTTCATATCCAAGCAAACAAAAAAACAACCATTTAACAAAATGAAATTGAAAATTAAATAAGGCGTACCCGGTTTTCAGATCCCTTTCTTTGAAATTTTCTGAACTCTGAATTGTCGTAAAGCATATGTTTGTATTTCCGATTTCTGGTTCTTCATCACTTGATGATGAATCTGAATCATCTAATGTTGCTGCATATACTTTCTTCCACTTTCTTGACGAGTTGTTGTTGTCTATTTGTTGAGTTCATTTATCTGGATATGGACACATTTTCTTTATATGACCTGGTTTGTAGCAGTTATAAAATCGACCAACGTTACTTCGTGAACTTCCTTGATTATAATTTTTCCTTTTATATCTCAGAAATTTTCTAAAAGATATGTCATGAGAGTTTTTTCTTCATCATCTTACTATTCAAGTCAGAATCATTTGTTGTTGCTTTTAATGCAATAGATTTCTTCTCTGTTGGCCTGTTTTCTTTTCATTTCTGTAATAGGACTTCGTAAGACATCAGATTTCCGATTAATTCTTCATTCTTCATTTCATTCACATCATTGGCTTCTTCAATTGCCAAAGTTTTCTGATCCCATTAGGGTGTTAATAAACTTAGTGTTTTTCTGACTTGATTAGTTTAGAATCAGTTTTTCCAAGTGTTGTTCATGAATGCACTATCTCTTGAAATCTGCAATACATATCTGAAATAGACTCATTCTCATTCATTTTGAATAACTCAAACTGATCTACTAACACTGCTATTTTAGTTTGTTTAACTTTACTAGTTCTTTCATGAGTAACTTGTAAAGCTCTCCAAATTTCATAAGCAGTTTTACATACTGACTCTCTATTAAACTCATTCCTATCTAATGAACAAAATAACATATTCATGGCTTTAGAATTGCTTTGCGCAGCAGCCTTTTGTTCAATTGTCCATTGTGCAAATGCAGTTGTGAGTTAAACGTATTCATTTTGTGTACTATTCCATGTGTCTAAACCTGCTGATTGCAAATAAATTTTCATTCAACAAGCCCAATATGAATTATTACTACCATTAGATAATGGTAGTCTAATAATGGACTGACCCTCTATAAAAGAACTATTATTGCTACCAGATTAGTTGCCATTATCACTATTTTCAAAAATCAGATTATGAACTTTTTTAAAAACCTTGCTCTAATAACAATTTTTAGGGATTGCAGAATGGATCGTTAAAGCAAAACAAACAATAAAGGGGGTGAATAGTGTTTTTTGAGAATTTAAACAAAATCTAAAACTTATGTGAACTACTATATGAATCAATCACGGACACAGATTCAAATACAAACACAAAAATAAACAGAAATAAAATGCAGAAAATGAAAGAACGCACCAGATTTTATACAGGTTCGGAATTGCTACTACGTCCAGTCCCACGCAAAGCTGGATTGTGTAGAGTTTTATTACTATATAAAATCCAATTTCAACCCTCCTTGATTTCACGGCTACAAGGGATACCACCGTTTCCACCCACACACTTGATCAAGTATACCTTCCTTGATTTCACGGCTACAAGGGATACCACTGATTACCCGTCCTTGATTTCACGGCTACAAGGGATACCATTGATTCCTTCACTCAATCCAAATAATTACAAACAGCCCTATATCTCTTTAATAGTACATGATTCATAGAGTAATGAGTAGAGAGTTTAGAGAGAATAAGTTTGATCAAAACAGAATTGAATACAGTAGAGTATAAGTGTAGAAATCATAAAAATGATTAAGAATAATGGTGTAATGGAAGAGAGTGAAGTTAGAGAAGAAGAGATGATTAAAATTTTGAATTCAAGCCCTTTTTATAGTGTGCGAAGGGTTGCAATGCTTCAGAACCGTCACAATTAGTGAAAAGACACTTCCTTTTAAAATTGAAAAAATGATAGTTATATGTCGACATATAGTTTTCTTTATGTTGACATACACATAGTAGAAATTTGATTTTTGATTTTATTTCTGTGTTTTGAAATAAATATAATTCTGGAAATTCTTGAATTAAAATATAATGTTATAATATAATATTATAAGGTAGGAAATTGTAACAACCCGGAATTTTGGGGCCAATTTAAAATTTTTATTTTAGAAAATTTTAATGAATTTTGAGAATATAAAATAATTTATTTAAATAATAATGGTTAAAATTTATTTTAATCGAAGTTAAAACGAATATAATTTAATTTAATTATAAAACGAGTTTGAAATGGCGCGGTAGTTTGAAAATTTAATTTTAAACTTTGACGAAATGTACAGGATTCAAAATAAACCAGAATTGAGTGAAACCAAAAATATTTAAATCTGTTTAATCATATCTTTCTAACGAATCTGAAAAATTGAAATTTCGTTTTAAAAATCAAAAGTTATGGCCAATTCCATTTTTCAGAAAGGTGGCTGTAGAAATCATATATATATATATATATATATATATATATATATATATATATTGTATATATGGCCCAAAAGGGCTACTTTTCACATACGAATGAATTTGGACTCGAAACCACTTCCATTGAGTCTGGAATGATGTTTCTACATTGGAAAACAGTAAACACTTATATATTTCGAGTTTCGGAAATTATTTGTTTAAAAATGTATTTTTAATATTAAATATATAGCCCTTGAAAATAGTCATTTTGCAAACGACCTCCGTTTTCGACGAAACCACTTTTGTTGGATCCGAAATGTCATTTTATTGCTAGGTTTAAATGTTTAGAATTTTTCGACTTAATTTGTGAGCGTGGTAAACGAGAATGTGTTTTGACTGTTTCTGTTAAATTTTAATCGACTGAAAAATAGCCATTTTTCAAAAAGTCTCAGAATTCGACGAAATAAATTTTGTTAGGACCGTATTGACATAAGAAAGCCAAAAATAATTTTTTTGGATTTTTCGGAGTTAGTGTGTAGTCCCGGTAAAATTATTTGTATGGAAAAATTAGAAATAAAGGACTTAAATTTTAAAACTGAAAAACGGAGGCCAAGATGACAATTTGGGCTGATGAGACATACCCAGATAAGTTCGGAATGGGGGCTAAATGGTGGGAACAACAGTCGCTGGGCCTAAATCGGAGTTCGGGCCAAAACGGGCTTAAACGGGCTAATTAAATAATAATTAAATAACCCTAATATAATAATATAAAATGGCCATCGGTTTCTTCCTCTCCCATCGTTATTTCAGCCGCACAAACAACCCATCATGGCCGAAATTTGATGCCCCAAATTCTCCTAATCCGCAAAAAATTAGATCATGAAGTAGTACAACTTTTTGAAGCTCTTCTATTCCTCTTTCTTCTCCGACAAGTCTCACATCAAACCGTGCCCCGAATCTCTGCCATCACCTCCCCAAACCCGCGCTGAACGAACCCCTGCCACCCTCACCACGTTGAGCCGCACCTTCCCATCTTCCCGGTGAAGATAGCCCTCTCGTAGCTCTCCAATCTCCCGCAAACCGTTCGTAAAACCGTCGACTACAGCTCCCGAAATCCGCATTTGAAGATTTGAACAATTCTGAAAATTAAGGTATAGCTATTTCAAATTTTGCGACACTTATTTCCATCGCTGCGACAGTTGTTAAAAGTCATATTTTGATTATTCATATGAATTTGAACTTGAACCTTTCAGATCTGTAACCACCGTGACTCCGAACACGAAATCTGATTGAAACCACTTTCATTTCAGAAACAAGCAAGGTGAGATTCTATTATATATATATATAATTAATTTAATTTAATTATATTACCATTATATAAAATGAATGTTGTATGGATTGAATTGTTGTATGGTGGAAATTGATGTGTGTGGCCTGTATTGTTATTGACGTGTTGTATGATTGGTGTTGGAATTGATTATGGGAATTGTTATTCGATGTCAAGTAGAAAGATTATAATAAAAAGTTTAATCTTTTGTTTTGATTTATAAATAAAGTTTAATCTTTTATCATGATTTACAAATCAAAGTTTTGATTTTTATTTTGAAATGAATAACATTAATAAAGATTCGATCTTTATTTTTGATTTATTAAAATGAATCTTTGTTTTTTGTTTGTATAAAATGAATCTTTGTTTTATTTATAAAACATGAAATCTTTTTGTTTATTTATAAAGATGAAACTTTTTTTTTCGTTTATTCATAAAGACCAATTCTTTGTATTTAATTATAAAGGATGAAATTTTGTTTTGGTTACAAAAGAACAAATCTTTGATTTTGTTTATAAAGAACCAATCTTTGTTTTTGTTTATAAAAGATTAAATCTTTGTTTTTGTTTATAAAGCTTGAAACTTTTTTTTATATTTATAAAGACTAAAACATTATTTTTTTTAAAAAAATTGAAACTTTGGTTTTGTTAACAAAGATTACAACTTGAATTTTGTTTGCAAAGATTACAAATTTGATTTCGGTTATAAAGATTACAACTTTGTTTTTGATTATAAAAGGCTAAATCTTTGTTTTTGTCTATAAAGATTAAAACTTTGTTTTTGATTATAAAAGGCTAAATCTTTGATTTTGTCTATAAAGATTAAACTTTTGTTTTTGTCTATAAGAGGCTAAATCTTTGTTTTGATAATAAAGTTTGTTCTTTATTTTGAAACGATTAAAATAAATAAAGTTTTGTTCTTTATTTTGAAATGATTAAAATAAGTTTTGATCTTTATTTTTGAATAATTAAAGTTTTGATTTTGTTTTTGAAATAAAAGATTTTATTTTTATTTTAAATTAGTTAAAAGAAAGGTGTTGCAACATAAGTGTCATGTTATTATCATCTTGTTCAACATGAAAACTTAACATCGAATAGTTGAAACTTGAAATATGTGAACATGCCAAATTGTGTATGTTATGTATGTTTCTATTTAAGCACATGTACACACTGCCATTTACAAGTGACCTGACTTGTTTATGTGATTGGACGATCAATTTTCACACATCGTCCAGAAGCACAGTTTATTTTATTCGAACTTGTGTTGGTTGAAAACCCCACACGGGTCAGGGGTTGACATTTGAATACACGTCACCCTTGTGGTTAATTAGAAATGCACTTTGGCTGTTAATGGATGTTTGATAATTGTTATGAGATAAATGAATGCAATCCGTATAATTGAATTATATGGAAATGGTGTGGGTCTCATTCCAATTTTGAATGAAAGAAATAATTTTCATTTATTATTCAATTAATGGAATTAATTGACGCTTGAATTAAGGAAACTAAATTTCTATTATTTAGAAAGTTTTAATGAAATATTAAATTAGTAAAATTACATTCCAAATATAACAAGAAGATTTGAATTGAAAAGCTTTCGTTTTTTGTTAGCACTAAATTTAAAAGATGCGATTTCAAAAATTGAACATAAATGGATTGATTGGAAAAGATTACGTTTAATGTTGGAATGGTAGGTTTTGATACCGTAATTAAAAACCATATTTAAAGTAATTATAATTATGATATTATAATAATAGAGAAAGGTCGATATTTATTGAAAAATTGGAAAGGCAATATAAAGAATATTTCAATGTAAAGTTATACTTTGGAACATATGATATTTTAGAAGTTAGTTATTTTTTTAAAAAATAATATTTTTAGAAAATAATTATAATTATAATTATAATTATAATTGTTCTTGGACACGAGGTTAGGTCACGTTTATGGCGGAAGTCTGCCCGGAACCAACCGGCATATCCAGCAGCCATAAATGTTGGGCCTAATGTGAGAGGTCCAAGTACACGAATACAAATTGGGTTTTGACTCGAGGTTAAGCCCAACTGTGGAATAAATCTGCCCGGACCCAACCGGCATATCCAGCATCCACAAGTTGTAGGCCTAATGTGAGAAGTCTGGCCCATTATAAAACATAAATGGATAATATAACGAATTGGATTATTTAATCCATTTTAAATAGAAACATCATTTTAACCTGAATAAGTTTATTAACTTATATTATCCATTTTATAATGAATATTAAAAGAGTTAATTTCTAATTAATATTTTGAAAATAATATTTTAATATGAGAAATGATATTTTGGTCAGAATAAATGGTTTATTTATTTTAAAATAAATAAAAGGAATTAAAAATGGTTTTATTATAACCACGGATTTACAATGAAACTTGAATTTGGGTTTATCGTGAATTATGTTTTAAATAACATTTATTCTTTAACCCGGATTAATGAGGGGAATAATTTCCTAATTTTTGATTAATTATTTAATAATGACTTTGGAAGGTTAAAACGAAATAAGGTTTTAATTAAAACTTTAATTAGATTAGAGAGGAATTAAGTAAATAAAATTACTGAACTAAGGATCGAAAATGGAGTTCCACCAGTTTAACTCCATGCATTAATTAAATCTTTAATTAGATTTAAATGGGTAATGGAAATTAAGTTTACCTGAACCAATTGGGAAAAAAGATCGGGATGGGGATTAATTAATTTATAATTATTTCGATAAGGCGTAAATTTCGATTAGATTGGATAAACCATAATTTGGTTTAATATGGATAAATAAAGATTGAAGATTAAATTAAAAAGATTTATCTTTGATAAAATTAATGGGAACTTTTCCCTAAGAATTTGAATATTTTATTTAAAGAATATTCGGAATTGGAATGAGACGTTGGTTGAATTTTATTAACACATGTTTTTAAAATACGCGAGTTATTCAGAAAGACCGGGTTTAACCCATTCTGAATAATCATCACGACGATCAAGAGTCAAAGACGAAGACGGTGATTGAAGACTGAAGGTTTACACATCGTTGGGATGATGATGACTGGTATCTTGAACTGAGATTGGCCTTCCAAGGCAAGGTATTTGGTAATGATCGTCCAAACGCATTCGGAGATCGACGGACACGTTGTTTCGCTCAGACCCAGAGCGGACTTGTAAATGGATTGCGTGTCTGACATTGTATTCCTTTCTACTGTATTTGTTGAACGCTGCTGATTATATATTTCTGTTTTGGTGGTGAAGAATTTATTCTTTACTTATCACCCTTCTCTAAGACGTACGAGCTTAGAGGTTATATATATATTGGTAGATGATCAATAATATGGTAGGGTCTGACAATGTGGCACGCCAAGATGCAAATTGATCAAGGCTTTGTTGAAAAGCAAGTCCTTGTGGCTGATGATCAAAGCATAGCCTATTACGGCATAGCTTTGTGTAAATCGTGACTTTGCGAGCCTCACACCCCGGTATGAGTCAAAAATGGGATTAGGACAGCAGGGAGTGCACACGTTTCTTTCTAGCTAGAGTGGTGTCAGTGACCTACCAGCCCTGACATTTTACTTATGTGGATGATGGATTTTGAGGCGCCTCGGATTTTTATAGGCCGATAGTGGTGATATTATAGGTTTAAAGGAACCGGGAAGCGTGTGTTCAGGCATAATTAATCCACTGCCGATAGGCGGGGACCGGCCCTGAAGATCCAAGGGTTCACTGCGGGGGATCCTAAGGCATTTGCTAGAGTGTCTCGAATCGGAGAGGAGCTTGGCCCTAGCCTCGACTCATGATGGAAACCCAATTCCCAATACGCCCTTGCGGTTTTGATTGTAGAACTAGTACGGCGACATAGTATATGGTACCTATGCCGTCTAGGATTGATATTATATTTGAATGTTTTAAATATATATATACACACTAATAATAATATCGTTTTAACGTATCAAGCATCTTTTGACCATTATAAGGTAAAACCCTATCCTCTGGTGTGCGTTGCATTGTGTGATGGGACCTGGGTCTTATAATCGTTTCATTTTTCTAAAAAAAACCATTGCGTGGTTTAACGATTTACTTTAAGTATGCACTGGCAATCCAATGGAGTAAACCCGTTCCGCTTTAGCGGCGTGGTCCTATGATTAGCCTACTTATTAGATAAGTTAAGTATAGAATCCTCACACCAGTCCCACGACTGACCTGTAGTTTGTTTCACTTTGCAAACTCGGGTGCCCTCTTTCCACACGGGCAGTTGAGTAGCTTTTTGCAGATATAGTTAAGCAGGATCCTGGATTGAAGCCTGAAGTTGGGTCCAGTTACTGATGGCCTTCCGCTGAGATTAGTTCCGCTGCAATATATTTAATTTATTGTAAATGTATCTTCCACTGTATTATTTATTGATGTACTCTGATATATTCTGTACTCTGATGTAACATTTATTATTGATGTTATAAAAGTCTGTGTTGTTGTTCTGATGTGTTGTATGCCCAAAGTTAACGTACGCGGGTTTTGAACGGTCTTGATCGATCTTGCGATCTATTGGGGTCGGGCGAAATCCGGGTCGTTACAGCTGGTATCAGAGCTTTGGTTAGCTCAAATCTTTGGGATACGACTCGTTAGAACTGAACAAAAGACTCATCCGAGGTAGGATTAGTAATGTCCTATAAAACAGAATACTCATTAGAGATAGGATCAGCAATATCCTAGAATGAGTAAACTCATTAGAGATAGGGTTAGTAATGCCCTAGAATGAGTAAGAGTGAAAATTTATAATTAACGAACTCGTAATTATATAGATAATTGGATTTTAGAAAATATGATTTTTGAATATATAAAAGTTATATATTTTTGGGAATTTAATCAACTAATTGTTAGACGATTGTGTTATGTGAATATTAATTAAACTTATGAAATTATAAATAAATAAAAGAATGAAAATTAAATTAGTTAAATAAATCACTTTTAGCTCATTTCCTTTTCAAGGACGAAAAGACTTTAAGTGGGGGAGATTGTAACAACCCGGAATTTTGGGGCCAATTTAAAATTATTATTTTAGAAAATTTTAATGAATTTTGAGAATACAAAATAATTTATTTAAATAATAATGGTTAAAATTTATTTTAATCGAAGTTAAAACGAATATAATTTCATTTAATTATAAAACGAGTTAGAAATGGCGCGGTAGTTTGAAAATTTAATTTTAAACTTTGACGGAATGCACAGGATTCAAAATAAATCAGAATTAAGTGAAACCAAAAATATTTAAATACGTTTAATCGTATCTTTCTAACGAATCTGAAAAATTGAAATTTCGTTTTAAAAATCAAAAGTTATCGCCAATTCCATTTTCTAGAAAGGTCGCTGTAGAAATTATATATATATTATATATGGCCCAAAAGGGCTACTTTTCACATATGAATGAATTTGGACTCGAAATCACTTCCATTGAGTCCGGAATGATGTTTCTGCATTGAAAAACAGTAAACACTTATATATTTCGAGTTTCGGAAATTATTTGTTTAAAAATGTATTTTTAATATTAAATATATAGCCCTTGAAAATAGTCATTTTGCAAACGACGTCCGTTTTCGACGAAACCACTTTTGTTGGATCCGGAATGTCATTTTATTGCTAGGTTTAAATTTTTAGAATTTTTCGACTTAATTTGTGAGCGTGGTAAAAGAGAATGTGTTTTGACTGTTTCTGTTAAGTTTTAATCGACTGAAAAATAGCCATTTTTTAAAAAGTCTCAGAATTCGACGAAATAAATTTTGTTAGGACCGTATTGACATAAGAAAGCCAAATATAATTTTTCTGGATTTTTCGGAGTTAGTGTGTAGTCCCAGTAAAATTATTTGTACGGAAAAATTAGAAATAAAGGACTTAAATTTTAAAACTGAAAAACGGAGGCCAAGATGACAATTTGGGCTGATGAGACATATCCAGATGAGTTCGGAATGGGGGCTAAATGGTAGGAACGACAGTCGTTGGGCCTAAATCGGAGTTCCGGCCAAAACGGGCTTAAACAGGCTAATTAAATAATAATTAAATAACCCTAATATAATAATATAAAATGGCCATCGGGTTTCTTCCTCTCCCATCGTTATTTCAGCCGCACAAACAACCCATCATGGCCGAAATTTGATGCCCCAAATTCTCCCAATCCACAAAGAATTAGATCATGCCGTAGTACAACCTTTTGAAGCTCTTCTCTTCTCGTTCTTCTCCGACAAGTCTCACATCAAACCGTGCCCCGAATCTCCGCCACCACCTCCCCAAACCCGCGCTGAACGGACCCCTGCCACCCTCACCACGTTGAGCCGCACCTTCCCATCTTCCCGGTGAAGATAGCCCTCTCGTAGCTCTCCAATCTCCCGCAAACCGTTCGTAAAACCGTCGACTACAGCTCCCGAAATCCGCATTTGAAGATTTGAACAATTCCGAAAATTAACGTATAGCTATTTCAGATTTTGCGACACTTATTTCCGTCGCTGCGACAGTTGTTAAAAGTCGTATTTTGATTATTCATATGAATTTGAACTTGAACCTTTCAGATCTGTAACCACCGTGACTCCGAACACGAAATCTGATTGAAACCACTTTCATTTCAGAAACAAGCTAGGTGAGATTCTATTTTTATATATATATATATAATTAATTTAATTTAATTATATTATCATTATATAAAATGAAAGTTGTATGGATTGAATTGTTGTATGGTGGAAATTGATGTGTGTGGCTTGTATTGTTATTGACGTGTTGTATGATTGGTGTTGGAATTGATTATGGGAATTGTTATTCGATGTCAAGTAGAAAGATTATAGTAAAAAGTTTAATCTTTTGTTTTGATTTATAAATAAAGTTTAATCTTTTATCGTGATTTACAAATCAAAGTTTTGATTTTTATTTTGAAATGAATAACATTAATAAAGATTCGATCTTTATTTTTGATTTATTAAAATGAATCTTTGTTTTTTGTTTGTATAAAATGAATCTTTGTTTTATTTATAAAACATGAAATCTTTTTGTTTATTTATAAAGATGAAACTTTTTTTTTAGTTTATTCATAAAGACCAATTCTTTGTTTTTAATTATAAATGATGAAATTTTGTTTTGGTTACAAAAGAACAAATCTTTGATTTTGTTTATAAAGAACCAATCTTTGTTTTTGTTTATAAAAGATTAAATCTTTGTTTTTGTTTATAAAGCTTGAAACTTTTTTTTTTATATTTATAAAGATTAAAACTTTATTTTTTTTTTATAAAAATTGAACCTTTGGTTTTGTTAACAAAGATTACACCTTTGGTTTTGTTAACAAAGATTACAACTTGAATTTTGTTTGCAAAGATTACAACTTTGATTTCGGTTATAAAGATTACAACTTTGTTTTTGATTATAAAAGGCCAAATCTTTGTTTTTGTCTAAAAAGATTAAAACTTTGTTTTTGATTATAAAAGGCTAAATCTTTGTTTTTGTCTAAAAAGATTAAACTTTTGTTTTTGTCTATAAGAGGCTAAATCTTTGTTTTCATAATAAAGTTTGTTCTTTATTTTGAAACGATTAAAATAAATAAAGTTTTGTTCTTTATTTTGAAATGATTAAAATAAGTTTTGATCTTTATTTTTGAATATTTAAAGTTTTGATTTTGTTTTTGAAATAAAAGATTTTATTTTTATTTTAAATTAGTTAAAAGAAAGGTGTTGCAACCTAAGTGTCATGTTATTATCATCTTGTTCATCATGAAAACTTGACATCGAATAGTTGAAACTTGAAATATGTGAACATGCCAAATTGTGTATGATATGTATGTTTCTATTTAAGCACATGTACACACTGCCATTTACAAGTGACCTGACTTGTTTATGTGATTGGACGATCAATTTTCACACATCGTCCAGAAGCACAGTTTATTTTATTCGAACTTGTGTTGGTTGAAAACCACACACGGGTCAGGGGTTGACATTTGAATACACATCACCCTTGTGGTTAATTAGAAATGTACTTTGGCTATTAATGGATGTTTGATAATTGTTATGAGATAAATGAATGCAATCCGTATAATTGAATTATATGGAAATGGTGTGGGTCTCATTCCAATTTTGAATGAAAGAAATAATTTTCATTTATTATTCAATTATTGGAATTAATTGACGCTTGAATTAAGGAAACTAAATTTCTATTATTTATAAAGTTTTAATGAAATATTAAATTAGTAAAATTACATTCCAAATATAACAAGAAGATTTGAATTGAAAAGCTTTCGTTTTTTGTTAACACTAAATTTAAAAGATGTGATTTCAAAATTTAACATAAATGGATTGATTGGAAAAGATTACGTTTAATGTTGGAATGGTAGGTTTTGATACCGTAATTAAAAACCATTTTTAAAGTAATTATTATTATGATATTATAATAATAGGGAAAGGTCGATATTTATTGAAAAATTGGAAAGGCAATATAAAGAATATTTCAATGTAAAGTTATACTTTGGAACATATGATATTTTAGAAGTTAGTTATTTTTTTTAAAATAATATTTTTATAAAATAATTATAATTATAATTATAATTGTTCTTGGACACGAGGTTAGGTCACATTTATGGCGGAAGTCTGCCCGGAACCAACCGGCATATCCAGCAGCCATAAATGTTGGGCCTAATGTGAGAGGTCCAAGTACACGAATACAAATTGGGTTTTGACTCGAGTTTAAGCCCAACTGTGGAATAAGTCTGCCCGGACCCAACCGGCATATCCAACATCCACAAGTTGTAGGCCTAATGTGAGAAGTCTGGCCCATTATAAAACATAAATGGATAATATAACGAATTGGATTATTTAATCCATTTTAAATAGAAACATCATTTTAACCTGAATAAGTTTATTAACTTATATTATCCATTTTATAATGAATATTAAAAGAGTTAATTTCTAATTAATATTTTGAAAATAATATTTTAATATGAGAAATGATATTTTGGTCAGAATAAATGGTTTATTTATTTTAAAATAAATAAAAGGAATTAAAAATGGTTTTATTATAACCACGGATTTACAATGAAACTTGAATTTGGGTTTATCGTGAATTATGTTTTAAATAACATTTAATCTTTAACCCGGATTAATGAGGGGAATAATTTCCTAATTTTTGATTAATTATTTAATAATGACTTTGGAAGGTTAAAACGAAATAAGGTTTTAATTAAAACTTTAATTAGATTGGAGAGGAATTAAGTAAATAAAATTACTGAACTAAGGATCGAAAATGGAGTTCCACCAGTTTAACTCCATCCGTTAATTAAATCTTTAATTAGATTTAAATGGGTAATGGAAATTAAGTTTACCTGAACCAATTGGGATAAAAGATCGGGATGGGGATTAATTAATTTATAATTATTTCGATAAGGCGTAAATTTCGATTAGATTGGATAAACCATAATTTGGTTTAATATGGATAAATAAAGATTGAAGATTAAATTAAAAAGATTTATCTTTGATAAAATTAATGGGAACTTTTCCCTAAGAATTTGAATATTTTATTTAAAGAATATTCAGAATTGGAATGAGACGTTGGTTGAATTTTATTAACACATGTTTTTAAAATACGCGAGTTATTCAGAAAGACCGGGTTTGACCCATTCTGAATAATCATCACGACGATCAAGAGTCGAAGACGAAGACGGTGATTGAAGACCGAAGGTTTACACATCGTTGGGATGATGATGACTGGTATCTTGAATTGGGATTGGCCTTCCAAGGCAAGGTATTTGGTAATGATCGTCCAAACGCATTTGGAGATCAACGGACACGTTGTTTCGCTCAGACCAGAAGCGGACTTGTAAATGGATTGCGTGTCTGACATTGTATTCCTTTCTACTGTATTTGTTGAATGCTACTGATTATATATTTCTGTTTTGGTGGTGAAGAATTTATTCTTTACTTATCACCCTTCTCTAAGACGTATGAGCTTAGAGGTTATATATATATTGGTAGATGATCAATAATATGGTAGGGTCTGACAATGTGGCACGCCAAGATGCAAATTGATCAAGGCTTTGTTGAAAAGCAAGGCCTTGTGGCTGATGATCAAAGCATAGCCTGTTACGGCATAACTTTGTGTATATCGGGACTTCGCGAGCCTCACACCCCGGTATGAGTCAAAAACGGGATTAGGACTACAGGGAGTGCAAACGTTTCTTTCTAGCTAGAGTGGTGTCAGTGACCTACCAGCCCTGACATTTTACTTATGTGGATGATGGATTTTGAGTCACCTCGGATTTTTATAGGTCGATAGTGGTCATATTATAGGTTCAAAGGAACCGGGAAGCGTGTGTTCAGGCATAATTAATCCACTGCCGATAGGCGGGGACCGGCCCTGAAGATCCAAGGGTTCACTGCGGGGGATCCTGAGGCATTTTCTAGAGTGTCTTGAATCGGAGAGGAGCTTGCCCCTAGCCTCGACTCATGATGGAAACCCAATTCCCAATACGCCCTTGCGGTTTTGATTGTAGAACTAGTACGACGACATAGTATATGGTACCTATGCCATCTAGGATTGATATTATATTTGAATGTTTTAAATATATATATATATACACACTAATAATAATATCGTTTTTACGTATCAAGCATCTTTTGACCATTATAAGGTAAAACCCTATCCACTGGTGTGCGTTGCATTGTGTGATGGGACCTGGGTCTTATAATGGTTTCATTTTTCTAAAAAAAACATTGCGTGGTTTAACGATTTACTTTAATTATGCACTGGAAATCCAATGGAGTAAACACGTTCCGCGTTAGCGGCGTGGTCCTGTGATTAGCCTACTTATTGAATAAGTTAAGTATAGAATTCTCACACCAGTCCCACAACTGACCTGTAGTTTGTTTCACTTTGCAAACTCGGGTGCCCTCTTTCCACACGGGCAGTTGAGTAGCTTTTTGCAGATATAGTTAAGCAGGATCCTGGATTGAAGCCTGAAGCTGGGTCCAGTTACTGATGGCCTTCCGCTGAGATTAGTTCCGCTGCAATGTATTTAATTTATTGTAAATGTATCTTCCGCTGTATTATTTATTGATGTACTCTGATATATTCTGTACTCTGATGTAACATTTATTATTGATGTTATAAAAGTCTGTGTTGTTGTTCTGATGTGTTGTATGCCCAAAGTTAACGTACGCGGGTTTTGAACGGTCTTGATCGATCTTGCGATCGATTGGGGTCGGGCGAAATCCGGGTCGTTACAGAAATCATGTGAAAACATAAATATAAACTATATAAACATATTTATAAAATTATAAGGTTTAAAACTATATAAATATAAAATGTAAAAATATGAAACATATAAAACTTTGAGTTTTTGAAAACAAAATTAAAATAAGAAAGAAGAATATAAAGAATAGAGAATAAAACAGAGAGAAAATAAAAGAGAGGGGATTGAAGATAGAGATTGAAAATAAAATTTAAAAATAGAATTTTGATTTGAGCCTGGAGTGCTATTTAGAGTCTCACATAATCTAGACTCTATAACTATATTAGTCTTGAACTCTTGAAATCTTGAATACTCGTGAGTCTTGAAATATCTCTGAATCTCTAATATCTTTAAACTGTACAGTCTTCGGTAATATCAGTCTTTAGTAATATTTCCTATATATAAATCATGCATATATGTGTGTGTGTATATATTCTATACAAAAGTGTTAGTATATATTTTATAATCAATTAATATTGAAATAAGGTTTTTGTCATAAAAACTCCATTCTCCAATAGAAAGTAAATAAAGAGATGTGTATTTAAAATAAACTATTTTAAAAAGATATTTGTCGAGTTTTGTTTTCAAGTAATGGAATAAAGGAGATTTTCATAATAATTGTTTTATGAATAATAAGTTATACTAGTTTCCCAGTTATAGATAATGATTAATGCAGTAATAAATATTTTCAAATGACGGTAAAATGGAAGATTGGATATTTTTTAATATATTTTTGAGTATTGAGATGAAGTGGTTTTGCGAATATTAGTATACTAAAATAAGAGGTAAAATGTTGTTTTCCAAATATTGGGATATTTAAATTAACCATTTGTTAATTATTTTAATTAAAGAAGCCAAGTGATGCTGAATACTGAACCAATAAATCTATTTTCATTTTTGAATGATTGTTTATTTGATAGTTAAATAACTGACTATCAAATCAGGCTTATACGATTGTTGGTACGGAAAGACCGGGATCGAATTATATTCGAAAACCATTCTGACCAGCAAATATGGAATATTAAACATATAAGGTGCTGATCGAGACGGAGCAATTGAAGACCGTAGATCTTCATAAAATGGAAGAACCGTTAATAATCTTTGGTTAGCTCCCAGAGATAAACTGTGGTTCTGTCGTGGTTGAAATATATGGATTTGCGAGGACTACTCACTACTGATCTATAGGGTGATATCTAGGATGTAGTTGTAGTGGCCCGGGATTTCTGACACTTGAATCTTGATACTAATACATTCTGTGCCCAAAACTCAAGTACCGAAAACCCCAGAAAGCTGATAGACAGAACTTAGAGGGTGTGATAAAAAAGAAAGAAAGTTAGAATAGAAGAATAAGAACTAATATAACACAGAGTCTCACATCGCAGAGGAACAAAATATAATATGTAGATAGACTCTATTGAGATCTTTGAAATAAAACTTACAATCATTAGAGTACATCGATACATCTGGACAGTTATAGTAACTTATCCACATATATATCACACAGCGGAATAATAACGATATAACATCATACGTCTAAACTCCTTCAGCTCGTCATTGGATTTCACAGCATCAGATAAGCTAAACCTATACAACCCGGTCTAACCCGAGCATTACAAACATTGCACCATATATGCTGATTAGGCTATGTTTTTAGCCGCATCTAAAGCATGTAGGCACGTCAAAAAGCCATATCAAAAAACGACGTGTTAAATTTTTAGATACAGCTCAGAACCTTATCTCAATATGATAACATATGGGCCGTATCTAAAGTATAAATAGATACAGCTATAAAAAGTATCTTATATATATATATATAAGCAGAAACTATAGCACATATTATTTGTAACACAAAGCATATATAACATAGGATACACTAATTCACAATTGTAACAGTAAACGAAACAAATGTATGAAATATTGCATTACATTACAATATATAATGATACATTCTTTTTTATTACATTACAATAATTAAGATACACGCTGTTTCATTACATTAATGAAGATACATTAAAGTGCAGCCACCTGTTGAATCAATGCTTCCTTCAAGATGAACATCCTCCATAACAGACAAAAGATCATAAACCAGCCAAGCAACATTGCATTCTATCAGAAAACAATACCAAGGTAATCTCAAACCAAACAAGAACCACCGGCAGAACCAAGCTTATTAGCTTCATCTAAACCAACAACTAAAACTCAAAGCAGAGAAAACCGACAACTAAATCCATGCTTATTAGCATCATCCAAATCCATGCTTTTTAGCTTTGTCCAAATGATGGAGGTTGTTGCATGCACACACATGTTATAATGGTCAGGGGCGAATACAGGAATATATATAAGAAGGGGCAACAACAATTATCCATAAAAATGTTATATATTGATATAAAAAAATTCATCATCCGAACGCATATCCATAATATAAGTTTCAAGTTGATTCTCAAGTACCACAATATCATACATAGAAAAAAAAATTAGATAAAATCGAGCAAATTTAATCAACTTTGCAGTGTTGAAAGCAGAAAATGAATCGATTGGATTAAGACTTCACATACACAAAAGCAACTCGCTATTTTTCTCTATATAAAACCAATTGTTTAGTTCTGAAAGTTGCAAATCTATGACGGTGTTGCAAATGTCGACTCGTATGTGATGTAAATTTGTAATTTTTCATCTCTCCGTCTTGAACGTTTACGAGCAACATACTCATCATGCATGTGTGGTACAACAATTACATTCAAAGAAAAAAATAATAACACTGCTACTAACAAAGATTCCCACTTCACATTATTACATCTCATGTCTTGTAGGCACATTTTTGATATTTTTACTAAATTCAATGCATTTTCAATTTCTTGATCTTTTTTTTGCAATGTCAATGACAAGTCATAACATGTGTGTACCATAAACACAAAGTCATGTGAGTGCATTATGTCTAGCAAAACTTGTGCATCGACCTTTTGTTTTGAACTAATACCGTCATCCACAATAATTTCTAATTAACACCTCACGCACAGAAGTGAACATAGTAATAAGTCTAATAAGTGTACCATAGTGTGATCCCCATCGAGTGTCACCATGTAGTTGTAAATTTGTTTCTTGATTCAATCCTTTTCCAGTAAGAATCTCTCCTTTAGTCAAAGTTTCAATTTCAGATCAGTAAGGATCAGTGCACATGGTACAATAATACACATAAATTAGCAGGGTAGCACAAGTAAAAATGTCTGAATTCGAGGTAGACAAATACAATACAAGTAAATGATAGCAAATACACTGTCGCACTATAAAACTGGGGATAATACCCAATTTAAAACAATGGCAACATGAATTCTAGGTAGACAAGCACATGCAACTATTTATCATCCATATTTTTGAACTAAGGCATGGAAATTAAAATTAAACCCAATTTAAACCCAATTCAAATTCAAATTAAACCCAATATTTAAATTTAACCGTATTCTAGTACTCACCTCCAGTGGCGACGAGAAGGATGGACAACGGTGGACTGAGGCTTCGCCAGTCAGCTGAAGGAAGCGCAAGGTGACGATAACTCATGGACTGTGGTGGATGGCTCATTGACAAAGGAAGTCGATCGATTACCAAAGCCCTAATTTGGGTATTCGGTGGTCGCCATTGCAAAATAAAAAGAGGATAATTCTATTGAAAGTTTTGATGTGGCAAAAGTCGATTGTGCCTGAGCGGAGGTATGGGGGAAAATTTGATACGCATTTCATCTAGTCCAAAGTCGTATCAAATTAACTAATCCGGGGCTTAGGGTGTTTAGGGTGGTGCAGATCGCAAAATGTAGTTTGAGACGGCTATGAGCATTATCAAATTTGATACAGCTTAGAACCGAGTTGTATATCTGCATCCCTGTGTGCCAAATTCGTTGATATGGTGTAGTGAAACACCGGGTCAGTTTGGTGAACCAGAGTGAGAAAAACTCACGAAGTTTATAATATCATCCAACTTGGCATTGAAGTTAACAAATCTTTTCTGAAAAAAAAGGATAATTGTAAGACCAAATCCACACTTAAATACAGACTGTTTTTCCCTTATGATAACCCAAAATATTTTGAAATCAATATCTTCTTTTGATATTATAATAGTGTCTAAATACAAATAAGTAACAATCTAGCAGAACGCTTGCATCTCACATTCTACATATATAATATACAATCAAAACTGCAGGCACTTACTGGAGATTGGATTCCGACTATGAAAAGGTATGGAACCACCTGTCGATAGTGCATCTCTAGAGGGGAATACACTGGGTTCAACAAGAACATCTTGCAACCCTGCCGCACATGACCGACCGCTCATTTTGCTTGAGTGTATCGAATGTATATCACCAACAGTTGAGCTCAATCCACTTTTTCCCAAAAGGGACAACATCAAATAGAATAAAGAAGGAAATGAATTTTCTCTAGATATGTGATTATACACCCTAATGGGAGCAACCCACATAGCCATGTTGCCTATCCGATTTCTGTCATTTTCCGGTTGATGAGGCTTGAGGCTATAATTACATTTTTCTGATAGCACACCACCATTTACTTTGAATGCCACGTTGTCAGATCTACCAGAAAATAGCACTAATTGATTTCAACAAAAATACTCTGGTTATTAAGCTAAAGAAGTTACCCATCTTTGCCACCAACTTGGTATGTTTGAAGAAAACAATGTGCGTGACTCTTTTGGAAATACTCTGTCAAACACTCGTCCACACAAGTTGTCCTGGGACTAGACAAGCCGAAGGCACCGTCCTATTGCATCCTATGAGTTACCCTGTGGATTAGTAGGTGTAGTCCTTGCAAATCCGTAGATTTCAATTGCGACAGAATCACTCTTAAAATATCTCTAGGGATCAGCTAGAGAAATCCAACAATAGTTCTTTCATTCATGAAGATATACGGTCTTCAATATTTCCATCTCGATCAGCACCTTTCATGTTTTCATATTCATTGGTCGGAATGGTTTTCGAATATAATTCGATCCCGGTTTTTCCATCCTAGGGCCAAATTTTGATAGTTGGTTACTTAACTATCAAAATAAACAATCATAAAAATAAAATGAATCCATTGGTTTAGTACACAACATCACTTGCCCATTTTAATGCCCATCTGTTAAATCAGAATCTTTAAATCTTTTAAAACAACATATACACGCCTTCATTCCAAAATTGAATTTTTTAAAACTTCTAAATAGTTTATCTAAACAAACCATTTCAGTTATCTTTGATCAAACCTCATCTCATAATTAATATAGCAAGTTCTGATCTTATCTTTATTCTTAACTCGCCTAACTACCTTATTCAAATTCAGGTTTCCATTTTATACCTTCATTAGTCCCTAACTGTAAAATCAGTTAAGAAAAAAATTCCCTAAATATCAACCCCGAAGGCCGAAAAAAACATCAGATCAATATTCAGCAAATCATTAACTCAACCAATCTCCCAGTAAGTTTCAATTTGTTTCATATCCTCATCTTTTATTTCACTCACAGGTCATATTAAAGTTTATAACTTTAATAATGCGTCTCAATAGTTGAAATCATTTATACTACAATAAATAAAACTTGGTTTCATATAACTTCATCTAATCTAGGGATTATAAACCCAGTTAGATACCCAATAAGAATTCAACTTTCATTTAAACTTAACGTATATAATTAATAATATAAAATCACTTTTAAATGTCATTTAACTATAAATAGACTTTATAGTTTCATAAACCTCCATTAACATAATTTAAATTCCTAGATTTCTACTTTGATTATTAATAAATCAAATTTCAACATTTTTAAAATAAAAATGGTTTACTTCACCATTAACTCTTTCCATTTAATTAATAATCAAATCTTAGTTAACACGGTTGATTTGGCCAACTCCAATTTAATTAATTCATTAATCAATTCCAATTAGCCTTTTTGTTAAAAATAAATTTACTTAAAAAAACCATTTACTTTGGTTATTATTAAATAATAATAAATCTCCATATAATCTCATTTTAATTGTTATTAAAAACAATTATCTTGGTTATTAATCGTTACATCAATTCTTTCTTACTTGCTTATCAAAACATAAAAGTTAGCTTTATAAATCATTTAACAAATACATTGACTTAAATAATAAATATAAATATCTATTTCCCTTTTCATAAACTTTCATCTAAAATCGATCCTCAGTTATAAAATAAATTTTACAACTTCATTTCTATCGATTTACCTGAAGGTAAACCGGTCTTCATAAAATTGTGTATATCTGGTCCATCTGCTATTTATTTCTCAACCAATATCACCCATTGGTTAATACCAAACAACCGTTGAATTTATACTCAACAATCCATAATCAAATCAATAATCCAACCATATCGATTAAACGTTTATATAACGATCATATGAAAATAAATAGTAATCAATTCAACTGATAGTGGTCAACCAATAATAATTCAAGCATCTAATTAAATTAAAATACGTTTATGTTATTATAAACGTAACCAACAAGGTAAGTTACCTTATTTGGAAATAATCGTTAAAAATAAAGATTTGTTTTCATTTAAATTAAACAAACATTTAATTTAAATAGTAGATATAATATATTCAATAAACATCCAAACAATCATGAAATCAACCAATATTTAGCAAACATAGCACACAAATAATAAACCCGACTTATAATAATTATAAGTGGGAGAGCTGATTGAGTTTAACTCACCTTGGTTTCATTCGTCAATTAAACGCTTGTTTTAACTAAATTAAACTGATGTTTAATTTAATTAAAAATTCCTGTTACTTCCAATCTTGACCAAACCAGCTCCATCTAGTAGCCTTCGTCAACATGGTTCCAACGAGACTAGCCGCGCTTGATTCTGATCATAAAGGGTCGAGATATGATGTTAATACTATTATAAAACAATTAAACTTTAATTTAAAAACTTATTGGGCCGTACCAAAATATACTTATCAGCCCGCCATCTTATTTTAAAACCCAGGAACAACAGCATATCAGATTACCACTTCGTTCCTTGTTCACATGATATTGGCCGAATCATTTTCCTTTTTCTCGTTATCCTTTTCTTCTCTATTTTGTTATTTATTTAAAGAATAGCCCAAGCCCACTTTTATTTTTCTTTCCTTTTTTTCTTTCTTGTTCTTTCTTCCAGGGACCAAGTCCACCACCGTTCAGCACGCCTTACAAAAACCAAACCCGCCTCTTATTTCTTCAACCCACTTGCTAACGGCGGAAGCCACTCTTCCCATCATCTCCTTCTACTGAAATATGTTACGCAACTACTTTTTTTCATAAAGCCCATTGGCCCATGCATTGATGTCAGCCCACGTGAATATAAAACCACCCAGTACTTCTTCTCACCAAACAAAAACTCCAGAAAGATTTCCTCCTCTTGCATGTTGCTTTAATCCCATTACTGTGCTTCCCATCATTTGTCTCTTTGGCTTTTCCATACACCTTTCGCTCTTCATCATTTTATTTATAATACTAAAGCCCGACCCACGTATCAGCTACAAGCCCACCCGAACACCCTTTCTTCCTCATCTATGCCTGTTGTAATCCTAACATGTTTTCTTCCCAACGTATTCATGCCATGCTTCCTCACATTCCTGCAAACTTCCTTTCCCCATTTAATATGCCGAACTGCTACTCCATCCATTACTTTGCGCATGCCATTCCCTTACCCAAACCCTGAATACCATCCTCCTCTTCGACTTAGCGAGCCCCTTCATCACAATGGAACCCACTCCGTCAAACTGACCACCCACAAGAAACCCACAAACAAAACCTCTCTGTCCAACTAAGACCTACACCCCCTCCTTCAATGGCATGCAATAGTATCAACTTCCCCATACGTTGATTCTTCACGCAACTCCCTCTCTTCCCCTTTCCACGTTCAACATTATATTTTATATTTTTTCTCATTTGTCATATATATCCAAATAAAATATTACATCATTTCAAACTGAACAAATATGAAATCATAGCTCAATATTAATAATTTCGAGTTAAACAATATTTGAAATATATAGAAATCCTTATTAAACTTACTAAATTAAACATTATAATTTATAAACAATTTCCATAGCGACTATTTAAAAATTTGATTTGAACATAACATACAATATATAGGCTAAAACCACATTTTTTCTCTTTCGTATGAAAATTATAATTAATCTGATTCTAATTTGTCTTAGTTCACGGAATTTTGACTTAAGACGGATTCTGTACATCCAATTGAAGTTCAAAACTTAATACAATGAACTATCGTGCCATTACGAGTTCGTTTATAATTTAATATAAATTTAAACGTTTAATCTTCGTTTAATAAACAAATTCAATATTAAAATCCATTAATATTTCTAATATGATATTTAAAACAAATTTAAATATTCGGATTCAAATGATCGAAAAATCCGGGTCGTTACAGCAGTAGGAGGATGACTTTAGTTCATCCTATTCCTGGATGATTTGTATGGACGGATGTCTGACAGAGTATTTCTAAAGGGATCGCATACTTTGATTTCTTCAAACGTACCATAGTTGGTGGTGGAGAAGAGCGCACTTCTCTTAACTTAACAACCGGGGTATTGTTGTGGACATCAATTAGTGATTTTTAGAGGATCTGACGATGTGGCATTCAAAGTGAATTGTGACTAGATGTTCTAAAGATATTTAAACCTCAAGCTTCATCAACTTGGAAGTGGTAAAAATCGGGTGGGTCGCATGGCTATGTGGGTCGCTCCCCTTTGGGTATATTGTTACCATCTAGAGAATATTCATATTTGTTCTTCTTTTCGCTTCTGTATCTCCCGGGAACGGTTATATTGGATCCAACCGTAGGTGACAATATATTCGGTACTCTCAAGCGAAGTGAGGGGTCGGTGATGTTTAGTTTGGGTTGTAAGATGTTCTTGTTGAACCCGGTGTATTTCTCTCTAGAGATATACTATCGGGAAGGTGGTTGCCTATACCTTGCCATGGAAATCCATTCTCCAATTAGCACCCTTGGTTTTGATCTATATATGTAGAGCATAAGATGCAAGCGTTCTGCTAGATGGTTATTTATTTGTATTTAGACATTATTATAATATCAGAAAACATATGATTTCCAAAAATATTTTGGGTTATTGTAAGGTAAAAACCATTTGTATTTATGTGTGGGTTTGGTCTTACGATTATCCTTTTCTTTCGAAAAGTTTTTTACATTAAAATCAAGTTATGTGATGCCTTATAAACTTAGTGGGTTTCTCATTCTGGTTCAACAAACTGACCCGACATTTGTAATGCTCGGGTTAGACAGAGTTGTACAGGTTCAGGTTACCAGATGATGTGAAGAGATGAGCTGGAAGATTTCAGATGTATGACATTATATAATACTATTTCGCTGTGTGATTGTATATGAGGACATATTATTATGACTATCCAGATGTGTGATATACCCTGACGATTGTAAGTATTTTTCAAGCTCTCAGTAAAGATTTATTTCTATATTATATTTTGTTCCAGTGCGATGTGAGACTTTGTTTGATTTGGTTCTTCTTCTTTTATTCTAATATTTCTTTCTTTCTTATCTCACCCTCTAATTTCTTTCTATTAACTATCTGATTTTCGGTGCAAATTTGAGTTGACATGGGTTAATAAATGTTGGCTTAAAATGTACGTAAAAAGTGAGCTGTTACAGATCTAAAGCCATGACCTCTTTCGAACATTCTTTGATCATCACACTTGGAGACATTCTGGTCATCGGATCTATGCATTTTTACTATCGCCTCAATTCAAAGCCATTTTTTATAGTCCTGCAAACCATTACCCTTTCCTGAGTTTAAGGGGAGCGTTAGAATAATGAATAGTTTGTGTAACGACCCACAAATCCGTACTATCTGAGTTGACTAATAACACCACACGTCCAACCCAAATTGCACAGAAATACGAATCATTATTAGAAAGAAGTTAGAGGATGAGAAATAGAAATAAAGAAATATTAGAATAGAAGAAAAAACAAAGAAGAGAATCTCACAGCGGAACGAATAAAATATATCATATAACATAACTTTTGAAATACAAATCGGTAACTTTATATACATACCATCACCAGAGCACAACAGTTATTCCTGGAACAGTTATAAACACTTGTTTCCAGATACAAACATAGTACACAGCGGAAATATGATAGTCTATAGCCAACTGGTGAAGCCTCCTGCTTCCAGCTCTCCCAAGTGAATCTGAAAAAAATCCCGACTACTTGACTACCCGCAAAAATTTAGGCACCCAAGAGTTTAGGGAAAACAAACAAAAATAAACTTTGGGTCAGTCATGGGACTGGTGTGATTAAACTCCAACCATTTGTTTAACTTTCAAAAATCCTTTCGAAAGAAATTATAATAGTAAGATTAGCCCACACATAAACATGGACGGTTTTTACCTACTATAACCCAAAACACTTTGATACAAAAATCCGGTGATATTACAATAGGTCTACATCAAATAAATAACAATCTAGCGGAACGCTTGCATCTCATGCTCTATATATATAATATAAAATCAAAAACCGCATGGCGCTTATTGGAGATTGGATTTCCAACATGACAAGGTATGGAACCACCTGCCGATAAAGGCAAATATACTGGGTTCAACAAGAACGTCTTGCAACCCGGCCCACACATGACTGACCACTCATTTCGCTTGAGTGTATCGAATGTATATCACCAACGGTTGGGATCAGCAATCGTTTCCCAAATAGGACAGCATCAGTTAGAATAAGAAATTAAATGAATATCTAGATAGGTGATTATACACCCTAATGGGAGCGACCTACATAGCCATGCTGCCTGCCCGATTTTTGTCATTTCCCGGTTGGTGAGGCCTGAGGTTACGTTTTCTTGCAATTCATTGATAGCACAATCACTTTGAATGCCACATTGTCCGATCCGTTAATCACTAATTGATTTGCACAAATATTCTGGATGTTATGCTAAGGGAATAAATCCGTTGCAACCATATATATTTGTACAGACCAACTCATGCAATCATTGGAAATACTTTGTTAGACATTCGTCCATATACGTTCATTCTGGGACTGAACGAAACCGAAGGCACAATTTCTATTAATAGAAAAAGTCCTTGCACTTCACTCCATCTTCGATTATCTTCGTATAATCTGATTCGCAATGCTACTGCCAATACAGAGTGGTTCTCGGATAATAATCCAACCGGTCTTTCTATATTGACAATGATATTGGCAAACACTTCGATAGTCGGTTATTTAACTATCGAAGAAAAATAAACAAACATTCCATTAATCCATAACATCAATCAATCACTGGGCCATTTTATTAATATTCCATTAATTAAATCACTTCTCCACTTCCTTTATCAATATTCATTAACTAAATATTTTCAATAATCTTATTGGTCTCTTACGTTATTTGGAAAAACATTTCCAAATATCAACTGCTTTTATTTTCTATATTTAGAAAATATCTCTTTTTGAAATTGAAAACAAATTTCAATTACTTATCTCTTTCCCGATTACTATAATTATACTCAGGAAATATTTACTTTTATATTTCCATAATTACCACCACTTGGGTTAAAACGAATGATGTGTAAACCAACGTTACAACAACCCAAATATTTTATTCAACTAACTCTTATCCAAACACTTCTCTTCGAGACTGGATCTTGATATTTATCAATTAAAAATGAAATCAATCAAGTTGGGGTAAAATTTCCTCTCAGACCTTGACTGAAAAAATCCTCAACTTCAAAACGGCAAAACCACTTACCTCGAATAAACACACTACAAAAACCCAATTATTCATTTTTAAAAACATGTATATGGTACGTTTTCTATTTCTAATTCATAGATTTCCCTTTTTGTTTACAATATTCTATTTTTAATTTCGTTTCCTTATTGAATTCAATATATATTGAATTCAATATATATTGATATATTGATTTCTTACTATCAAATTATCTTAAAAATATTCTAACTCCTTAAATTTCCGAAAAATTTCGCCATAACCTCCCTTGTACCGGGAGCATCGGGATATTTCAAATATCCTCCCATGGCCCTCACCAATCCAAAAGAAAAAGAAAAAGCCAAGCGGCTTGCCGATACGGCGCATAAAATCTCATATATATGAATTTAAACATGTACCTTTTTGTCGGGCACATAAATTAAAATCTTCATATACCCCACCCCATACTGTCTAACACATGCTCACTTGTTTTCAATTCAATTCAACACTATCCAATCGTTTAAATTTAGTTTCACCCATTTATTCTTTAATTAGCTATTTTGTCTATTTCACTTCTTTGTTTGAACATAAGTGTTCAAATATTAACTTGCACATAACCAAATTAAATTTTCAATTTTAAATTCTAGTTTCCTTTCCGATTTCGAATATAAATTTTCAAATCGAATTCACTTATTCAAAGCCAAATATCAATTCAAAATCTCATTAACTAATTTACTATTCAAATCAGTTAATTCTATTCAACAATCAAAAATTTGACTTCTGTTTCAAAAATCAATTCATTACTCCACCTGAGTTCATATATAATCTACAACTCAAAATCTGAAATTTTCTAAATAGAAATTCGGATTTTATTCGCTTAAAAATCATTTTATAAAATTAAATAAACCGTTATGGTTTTTAAATGGTTATGGCGCTGCTTTTCTAAAAATTTGATTTTGACATAACTCAAAATATATACGATGAAATTTAGATTTTTCTCCTTCATTAGAAAACTATTATCAAATCGGTCCTGACGTTTCTTGTTTCAAAGAATTCCGACTTCAATTGAGTTCTGTATACTCAATCGAAGTTCGAAACGACAATTTACGAACTACCGCGCCGCGGCGAGTTCATTTTAATTACATTTATATATATAAACGTTTTTAAACTTCATTTATATAATATTCCAACACTATCCTGATATATTTTTAATATATATATCAAATCAAATTTTCCAAATTCAACATAGCATTTCCGGTCTATTTCACTTCTATTTTAAATTCTATATTCAAATTTCAATTCACTTCTATTTTTCAAATTCTATTTGCATTTCTATATTCGCATTTCCTTTATTCAAATCCCATTTGAATTTTTAGGTTCAAATTCTATATTTGAATTTCCTTTGAATTTCATATATTCAAACTCCATTTGAATTTGTTTATTCAAATCCCCTTTGAATTTTCTATTTGAATCCTATATTCAAATTCCATATTTCATATTCCATTTGCATTATATATTTAAATCCCATAGTTTAAAATTCCATTTGAATGCTATATTCAAATTCTTTAGTTTAAATTCCGTTTGAATTCTTTTTGAATTCAAATTCCATATTTATTCTATTTGAATTTCAAATATTCAAACACCGATTTAATTCCACTCGAAATTTCAAATATTCAAACTCCTTTTTAATTCTATTATTCAAACTCTATTTAAATCCTCTTATTCAAATTCTATTTCAAATTCCCTTATTCAAAATTCTATTTACATTCCTATACTTAAATTCTATATTTAAATTTCCTTTAAATTTTCTATATACAAATCTATTTGAATTCAAATTCTATTTGAATTTCTTTGAATTCAAATTCTATTTTGATTCCTTTGAATTCAAATCTATTTCAATTCCTTTGAATTTAAATCCCATATTTAAATTCCTTTGAATTCAAATATTCAATTTATCTCTTGATAATTTATTCATTTTATTTATAAAGACTATTTTATAAATTTCCCTGTCTTATTTAAACAAGCCTATTTCGAAATCCATTTAAAAACAAAATCTTATTTTGAAAATTCTCTTTGCATTTTCTATATTCAAATTCCATTGAATTTCTCATATTCAAAATTCTATTTGAATTTCTCATATTCAAATTCTATTTGAATTCCTCATTTGAAATTTCAAATTCTATCTTAGAAAAAATAGAATTTCCTTTTAAATTTGCGAAATTCCTTTTCATGATATTTTAAATATCAATATTTGGGCCTAGTGATATTTAAACACCAAACAACCAATTATTTATTTTTCTAACTCATCATATATGAAAGTATATATGCAGACAAATAAATAACAGATAATATATTTTTGAGGAATTCAGTTGGATTCCTCCAACCTGTTTCCCTGCGTCCACAGACGTTAGTCAACAGAAATAATACCCATCCTGCTTCATGGCAGGATATCGCGGTATAAAAAGGGATCCACTTATATACGTGGGCGTAGGGTCATCCGCTAATGAAACTGCGGGCATTTGCTAATGAAACTGCGGGAATCCAATCAATCACCAAACCAATATATATATATATATATATATACACATATATATATATATGTAATAGCAAGCCTAAATAACTAATATATTTTAAACAACCAGAAAAAATCTAAACAAGCAACAAACAATTATTTTTAACGGATAAAAATAAATTTTCAAAAAAAAGTGAGTGAGATTTATTCACCGTGGTTTTTATTGCTGAATATCCAATGAAGCATATCGATTTCACAGCGATTTCTCTAATCGTCTGTTTTTCAAATGAAAAACAATATAAATAAAATTTCACTTATTTAATTTGACTAATTAAATTTAATTAATTGCCACTTGTAAATTAATTCCAATTTGAACATTAACCTTACTAAACTATTAGTCTACAAAATTTATTCCTTAAAACTAATTTCCTTTGGATGGACTAATTAGATAACTAATTTACTTAAATAAATTACCAATTTTAAAAACAAATTTCCTTATAAATTTCTGAATTATCAAGAATAAGAAAGTACCTAAATTTTACCATTTTAATTTAAATTAACTTACCAAATTATCCTATACAAATTTTAAATTAAAAACTGAAATATACCTATCCATTTTCTGCTTCAATTCCTTCACAACCCACCAGTGTTCAAATGCCGACCAACTCCTCCAATCTACAGAACAAACACTTCCCCGAGTTTCCCTTTTTTGGTCGTGACAGCCCCTGTTCAACGCTACAGGTGTAAAACCCTTTTTGTTGTTGAACTCCTTTGTATCACCTTCGTTGATGCCCTTTTTTCATCGACGCAACATCCTCCCCTTCACCTTTGAAAGCAAATGATTGAACTAATACATCGAAGCAAACCCCAAAATCTGAGCTTCATCACCAAAACCCATCGCGTCCATCTCTGTAAACACTATAGGGTAGCGACAGCTTTGGTCACGGAATCCAAATCAAAACTGCTGCGCGATGTCCCTCAGCTTCACAAACCCTACTGTCAAATCGAACTCGCCCACTTCCCTTCAGATCAATCGCAGACCCCTTGACCGATTTGAAATCAAGTTCGCCAACTGGGATCGCACATCCCCATACGTTTTGGAAAGAAGGACAAGGTATTCGAGATTAGGGCAGGGGGGTTTTAGGATTTTATTTCGTATTAGATTGGGATTTTCTTCGATTTAGAGAAGGCGACATTTATACAGGAAGGATTCATGGTTTGAAAGGAAGGAAAGGAGGCCACATTTGTTTTGAGAACGAAAATGAAGAGAATGTAAAAGGGGGTCGCGATTTATAGAAGAAGGAGGGGGGACACGAAGTACAATCAGATCTTTGTATTTAATTAAAAATATTTTCTAATTAATTTGATTTGATTTAAAGAGATTTTTTAAACGGATTCTGATTTGATTTTGATCCTATCCACAATCAAATATCTCGGGGTTCATTAATTCAAATGACGAACCGCTATTTCAACGTACCGACCGTCGTTCCAATGTTATAGCGTTATTCTGAACTCAACAGAATATTTTCTGAAATTTATTTCGAATGTGTATATATAAAATAACCATATTAAATCGATATAATATACTTTAAATTCAAAAACAGATATATTCTCTAATAATAAAATATTTTTATTATCATCTATATTCAAATACAATTAATACTGATCATCTAAATTGTTTTGATTTAATTCTAACTTTGAATTGAATTATCTTAAATTCTCGTATTACGATGATTATCAAAATTAATCGTATTTCGATTATTTAATCGATAACCCAATAAAATACCATTTATATTATAAATTCAATATTTAAAACCATACTAAGTATTTAAAATAAATCGACCAAAAATCTAGGTCGTTACGTTCTTCCCCCTTAAAATAATTTCGTCCTCGAAATTGCTTAGGTAAGAAAAATGGTACAAATCCATTACTTTTCAAAACTCCTTTATGTTGAAACTCATCTCTTTATATTTCAACAAATTAGCTCCAACAAAAACCTTTGGTTTTCACACATTTAATCTAAATAATTTCCACCCAATTCAAATTCTATTCAATCTTATTCAATTTGAATTTCACTAATTTATTTACCTCGATCCATTTAACTTTCTTAAGTTAAATTTATACTTCAGAATTCAAATTCCTGGATTTTCCTTCCGAATTCTTCTGAAATCACATAAATATATACATATATATTTATTTCCATTTCAAATTCAAAATATTTGAATTTTCAAATCAACCTGTTTTTTTTTTCAAATAACTTTCCATTAAAAACATTTCTAAGGTAGCCATTCGTCACTTAGAACTTGAAAATGAACACTGATGAAGCTGCAGTCCTCATCAGAATTATTTTCCAGCTACTGAAGTGAGTTCAGTGCTTAAACAATTTCAAAACCCATTCAAAATCCTTTTAAAAACAAAGCTATATTGTTCTAATATACTTCCAAAAATATTTCAAACTTCGCAGGATTTAAATTCCAAATTCTGGCTTGAATTTAATTTCAATTCATCTCATTTGTATATTTCATTCATATACAAATTCTATTTGGTTCTATATAACCATTTCGTTTCTTATAATCTCATTTAATTATAATAATAACAACCAATACATCCATTTATTATAATAATTTAAAAAATTATTCTTTCTATATCAAAATATAATTTTGGGTAAAATAATTTCATTCACCCACTTTAAAATAATATCGTGTTCAATCTTCTGTTCAAGTATTTACAAACTCTTATCGACGTCGTGGCGTCCCACGATTCGACCAGAATTCATAAACCACTCAACAGACTAGCCAACACAATATAAAACAAATTTTTATATCAAGTAACAAATACGCGCTCTCGTATATATATACACAACTCATTCTAGGGTACTGCTGACCCTATCTCTAATGAGTACATACCACACAAGCCTAGGTATTCGCTCAACCTAAGCTCTGATACCAACTGTAACGACCCACAAATCCGTACTATCTGAGTTGACTAATAACACCACACGTCCAACCCAGATTGCACAGAAATACGAATCATTATTAGAAAGAAGTTAGAGGATGAGAAATAGAAAGAAAGAAATATTAGAATAGAAGAAAAAACAAAGAAGACAAATCTCACAGCGGAACGAATAAAATATATCATATAACATAACTTTTGAAATACAAATCGGTAACTTTATATACATACCATCACCAGAGCACAACAGTTATTCCTGGAACAGTTATAGACACTTGTTTACAGATACAAACATAGTACACAACGGAAATATGATAGTCTATAGCCAACTGATGAAGCCTCCTGCTTCCAGCTCTCTCAAGTGAATCTAAAAAAAATCCTGACTACTTGACTGCCCGTAAAAATTTGGGCACCCAAGAGTTTAGGGAAAACAAACAAAAATAAACTCTGGGTCAGTCATGGGACTGGTGTGAGTAAACTCCAACCATTTATTTAACTTTCAAAAATCCTTTCGAAAGAAATGATAATAGTAAGACCAGCCCACACATAAACATGGACGGTTTTTACCTTACTATAACCCAAAACACTTTGTTATGAAAATACAGTGATATTATAATAGTGTCAACATCAAATAAATAACCATCTAGCGGAACGCTTGCATCTCACGCTCCATATATATAATATAAAATCAAAAACCGCATGGCGCTTATTGAAGATTGGATTTCCAACATGACAAGGTATGGAACCACCTGTCGATAGTGTATCTCTAGAGGTGAATACACTGGGTTCAACAAGAACGTCTTGCAACCCGACCCACACATGACCGACCACTCATTTCGCTTGAGTGTATCGAATGTATATCACCAACGGTTGGGATCAGCAACCGTTTCCCGAATGGGACAGCATCAGATAGAATAAGAAATTAAATGAATCTCTAGATAGGTGATTATACACCCTAATGGGAGTGACCCACATAGCCATGTTGCCTGCCCGATTTTTGTCATTTCCCGGTTGTTGAGGCCTGAGGTTATGTTTTCTTGCAATTCATTGATAGCACAATCACTTTGAATGCCACTTTGTCAGATCCGTTAATCACTAATTGATTTGCATAAATATTCTAGATGTTATGCTAAGGGAATAAATCCGTTGCAACCATATATATTTGTACAGACCAACTCATGCGATCATTGGAAATACTTTTTCAGACATTCATCCATATAGGTTCATTCTGGGACTGAACGAAACCGAAGGCACAATTTCTATTAATAGAAAAAGTCCTTGCACTTCACTCCGTCGTCGATTATCTTCGTATAATCTGATTCGCAACGCTACTGCCAATACAGAGTGGTTCTCGGATAATAATCCAACCGGTCTCTCTATATTGACAACGATATTGGCAAACACTTCGATAGTCGGTTATTTAACTATCGAAGAAAAATAAACAAACATTCCATTCATCCATAACATCAATCAATCACTGGGCCATTTTATTAATATTCCATTAATTAAATCACTTCTCCACTTCCTTTATCAATATTCATTAACTAAATATTTTCAATAATCTTATTGGTCTCTTATGTTATTTGGAAAAACATTTCCAAATATCAACTACTTTTATTTTCTATATTTAGAAAATATCTCTATTTGAAATTGAAAACAAATTTCAGTTACTTATCTCTTTCTCGATTACTATAATTATACTCAGGAAATATTTACTTTTATATTTCCAAAATTACCACCACTTGGGTTAAAACAAATGATGTGTAAACCAACGTTAACCCAAATATTTTATTCAACTAACTCTTATCCAAACACTTCTCTTCGAGACTGGATCTTGCTATTTATCAATTAAAAATGAAATCAATCAAGTTGGGGTAAAATTTCCTCTCAGACCTTGACTTAAAACATCCTCAACTTCAAAATAGAAAAACCACTTACCTCGAATAAACACACTACAAAAACCCAATTATTCATTTTTAAAAACATGTATATGGTTCGTTTTCTATTTCTAATTCATAGATTTCCCTTCTTGTTTACAATATTCTATTTTTAATTTCGTTTCCTTATTGAATTCAATATATATTGATATATTGATTTCTAACTATCAAATTATCTTAAAAATATTCTAACTCCTTAAATTTCCGGAAAATTTCGCCATAACCTCCCTTGTACCAGGAGCATCGAGATATTTCAAATAGCCTCCCATGGCCCTCACCAATCCAAAAGAAAAAGAAAAAGCCAAGCGGCTTGCCAATACGGTGCATAAAATCTCATATATATGAATTTAAACATGTACCTTTTTGTCGGGTACATAAATTAAAATCTTCGTATACTCCACCCCATACCGTCTAACACATGCTCACTTGTTTTCAATTCAATTCAACACTATCCAATTGTTTAAATTTAGTTTCTCCCGTTTATTCTTTAATTAGCTATTTTGTCTATTTCACTTCTTTGTTTGAACATAACATGTTCAAATATTAACTTGCTCATAACCAAATTAAATTTTCAATTTTAAATTCTAGTTTCCTTTCCGATTTCGAATATAAATTTTCAAATCGAATTCACTTATTCAAAACCCAATATCAATTCAAAATCTCATTAACTAATTTACTATTCAAATTAGTTAATTCTATTCAATAATCAAAAATCTGACTTCTGTTTCAAAAATCTATTCATTACTCCACCTGAGTTCATATATAATCTACAACTCGAAATCTGAAATTTTCTAAATAGAAATTCGGATTTTATTTGCTTAAAAATCCTTTTATAAAATTAAATAAACCGTTATGGTTTTTAAATGGTTATGGCACTGCTTTTCTGAAAATTTATTTTGACATAACTCAAAATATATACGACGAAATTTAGATTTTTCTCCTTCATTAGAAAACTATTATCAAATCGGTCCTGACGTTTCTTGTTTCAAAGAATTCCGACTTCAATTGAGTTCTGTATAATCAATCGAAGTTCGAAATGACAATTAACGAACTACCGCGACGCGACGAGTTCGTTTTAATTATATTTATATATAAAAACGTTTTTAAACTTCGTTTATATAATATTCCATCTCTATCCTGATATATTTTTAATATTTATATCAAATCAATTTTTCCAAATTCAACATAGCATTTCCGATCTATTTCACTTCTATTTGAAATTCTAAATTCAAATTTCAATTCACTTCTATTTTTCAAATTCTATTTGCATTTCTATATTCGCATTTCCTTTATTCAAATCCCATTTGAATTTTTACGTTCAAATTCTATATTTGAATTTCCTTTGAATTTCATATATTAAAACTCCATTTGAATTTCTATATTCAAATCCCCTTTGAATTTTCTATTTGAATCATATTTCATATTCCATTTGCATTATATATTTAAATCCCATAGTTTAAAATTCCATTTGAATGCTATATTCAGATTCTTTAGTTTAAATTCCATTTGAATTCTTTTTGAATTCAAATTCCATATTTATTCTGTTTGAATTTCAAATATTCAAACATCGATTTAATTATACATGAAATTTCAAATATTCAGACTCCTTTTTAATTCTATTATTCAAATTCTATTTAAATCCTCTTATTAAAATTCTATTTCAAATTCCCTTATTCAAAATTCTATTTACATTCCTATACTTAAACTCTATATTTAAATTTCCTTTAAATTTTCTATATACCAATCTATTTGAATTCAAATTCTATTTGAATTTCTTTGAATTCAAATTCTATTTCAATTCCTTTGAATTCAAATCTATTTCAATTCCTTTGAATTGAAATCCCATATTTAAATTCCTTTGAATTCAAATATTAAATTTATCTCTTGATAATTTATTCATTTTATTTATAAACACTATTTTATAAATTTCCCTGTCTAATTTAAACAAGCCTATTTCGAAATCCATTTAAAAACAAAAATCTTATGTTGAAAATTCTCTTTGCATTTTCTATATTCAAATTCCATTGAATTTCTCATATTCAAAATTCTATTTGAATTTCTCATATTCAAATTCTATTTGAATTCCTCATTTGAAATTTCAAATTCTATCTTAGAAAAAAATAGAATTTCCTTTTAAATTTGCTAAATTCCTTTTCATGATATTTTAAATATCAATAGTTGGGGCCAGTGATATTTAAACACAAAACAACCAATTATTTATTTTTCTAACTCATCATTTATGACAGTATATATGCAGACAAATAAACAACAGATAATATATTTTTGAGGAATCCAGTTGGATTCCTCCAACCTATTTCCCTGCATCCACAGACGTTAGTCAATAGAAATAATACCCATCCTGCTTCATGGTAGGATATCGCGGTATAAAAGGGGATCCACTTATATACGTGGGCGTAGGATCATCCGCTAATGATACTGCGGGCATCCGCTAATGAAACAGCGGGAATCCAATCAATCACCAAACCAATATATATATATATATATATATATATATATATATAATAGCAAGCCTAAATAACTAATATATTTTAAACAACCAGAAAAAATCTAAACAAGCAACAAACAATTATTTTTAATGGATAAAAGTAAATTTTCAAAAAAAAAGTGAGTGATATTTACTCACCGTGGTTTTTATTGCCGAATATCCAATGAAGCCAATTATATCGGTTTCACAGCTATTTCTCTAATCGCCTGTTTTTCAAATGAAAAACAATATAAATAAAATTTCACTTATTTAATTTGACTAATTAAATTTAATTAATTGCCACTTGTAAATTAATTCCAATTTGAACATTAACCTTACTAAACTATTAGTCTACAAAATTTATTCCTTAAAACTTATTTCCTTTAGATGGACTAATTAGATAACTAATTTACTTAAATAAATACCAATTTTAAAACTAATTTCCTCATAAATTTCCGGATTATCAAGAATAAGAAATTACCTAAATTTTACCATTTTAATCTAAATTAACTTACCAAATTATCCTATACAAATTTTAAATTAAAAACTGAAATTTACCTATCCTTTTTCTACTGCAATTCCTTCACAACCCACCAGTGTTTAAATGCCGACCAACTCCTCCAATCTACAGAACAAACACTTCCCCGAGTTTCCCCTTTTTGGTCGTGACAGCCCCTGTTCAACGCTAGAGGTGTAAAACCCTTTTTGGTGTCGAACTCCTTTGTATCACCTTCGCTGATGCCCTTCTTTCATCGACGCAACATCCTCCCCTTCACCTTCGGAAGCCAACGATTGAACTAATAAATTGAAGCAAACCCCAAAATCTGAGCATCATCACCAAAACCCATCGCGTCCACCACTGTAAACGCTATAGGGTAGCGACAGCTTTGGTCACGGAATCAAATCAAAACTGCTGCGCGATGTCCCTCAGCTTCACAAACCCTACCGTCAAATCGAACTCGCCCACTTCCCTTCAGATCAATCGCAGATCCCTTGACCGATTCGAAATCGAGTTCGCCAACTGGGATTGCACACCCCCATACGTTTTGGAAAGAAGGACAAGGTATTCGAGATTAGGGCAGAGTGGTTTTAGGATATTATTTCAAATTAGATTGGGATTTTCTTTGATTTAGAGAAGGCGACATTTATACAGGAAGGATTCATGCTTTGAAAGGAATGAAAGGAGGCCACGTTTGTTTTGAGAACAAAAATGAAGAGAATGTAAAAGGGGGTTGCGATTTATAGAAGGAGGGGGGACAGGAAGTACAATCAGATCTTTGTATTTAATTAAAAGGATTTTCTAATTAATTTGATTTGATTTAAAGAGATTTTTTAAATGGATTCTGATTTGATTTTGATCCTATCCACAATCAAATATCTCGGGGTTCATTAATTTAAACGACGAACCGCTATTTCAATGTACCGACCGTCGTTCCAACGTTATAGTGTTATAATGAACTCAACAAAATATTTTCTGAAATTTATTTCGAATGTGTATATATAAAATAACCATATTAAATCGATATAATATACTTTAAATTCAAAAACAAATATATTCTCTGATAATAAAATATTTTTATTATCATCTATATTCAAATACAATTAATACTGATCATCTAAATTATTTTGATTTAATTCTAACTTCGAATTGAATTATTTTAAATTCTTGTATTACGATGATTATCAAAATAAATCGTATTTCGATTATTTAATCGGTATCCCAATAAAATACCATTTATATTATAAACTCAATATTTAAAACCATACTAAATATTTAAAATAAATCGACCAAAAATCCGGGTCGTTACAGTTTGGGTATAACATTATGTGTTATACTTCATTATTTCTAACAGTATTTTTGGGTTGTGGCCCATTTATTCAGCTCCGGTATTATATAAACCAGAGCATTATGTAACATGAGATACAATTTACTTTTATATAATCATTCTGTTTTTTAATACAAAACACTTTCTTCTCTTTTAAATATAATTTCTATTTTCTCACAAAAATAATCTAAATCTAACCCGAATAGGAAGTGTAGAAAGAAGATCTTTATCAAATTTAATTTATTTGGTCCATTTTTTCAAAATAATGAGTTGGCCATTTATAAAAGACGGACAACCATTGAGAACTTTTCACAATAGCCTTGTTTTGCAAATATAATAAAAAATAACCGTTTCTTGCAAAAATATCGAAAGCACCTGAGAGGTTCTACACTCTAGAGATGTAGGTTTGGAAATGATGATAAGTAGGGAGATTGCCAAAAACATAGGCGATAATCGACTATCCCCATTAATTCTCTGTTCGTCTTCTAATGGCCTCCCTCATGGCAATAAAATTTCTCCCATTTAAAGAGAGAGGGGAAACATACTTTGAATCAAAATTTGAATGAATACCCCTTGATTTGATCACTCCAGCTTAGGTAGAGAATTTTTCTTTGAAATTTCTTGGAATTTGGCTTTTATTTGTTTCTGAATTTGAAAATTTGTTCTTTTTCTTGGCCTAAGTTTCTTGCATGATGCTTTTGTTCTTGCTTGAATATGAATGATTATTCATCCTCAAGTTAAGTTAGATCCATGTTTATGATGAGCATTCTTTCCATTTTTTTAGCTACTGATCACAGTGCTATTTTGAGATGAAACGCCTAAAGTGTTTTGCGAAAAAACATGAGGTTTTCTTTTCCTATTCTTGACTAGAGTAAAGCCTTCCTCATCCACATCCAGTGGTTTTTATTTGTGCAAAAATGACGGATCTTAGCTGTTAGCAATCAAAGAGGGGCGATGAGGAGAAGAGTATGTTTGATCCATGAGAATACTAAAATTATATGTTGTATGAAGAGAATTTTGAGAGAAGAGAGGATTAGAATAATTTGTAGTAGCCATTAAAATGTAATAATAATCTCTGATAAGAAGATGATTTCTCTTTTTTATTTAACTAAAATTTGTTAATGCAAGAGACTTGACAAGTTTGGAAAAGTTAAACGCAATTATAGTCAATCTTGCAATGGTTCCATCAGTTGATATTTAGTATTTATAGGCTAGAATTTTGACCTTATTCAACATTCTTGTAGACATAATCATAATTTAATCCAAATTATGATTTATATTAAGATCTTATTTCAAGAGTAACCTTATTATATCATATATAGTGCTCTTAAGGTAAGGTGTCTGGTTTCACACTACTACATTATCCACTTCTTGATCGGAAGAACTAAACAAGAGCAGGTTAGATTAGTATATATTAGAGAAAATAAAGAACTGAAGTATCAGCTCAACTATCTTCACAAGTCTTTTATATTAAGTATTATAACATATAGGCTGGTGATTGACATAGAAATGTGTGTATTTTATGCTCTTATATCTTATCTTTTGTATATAAATAAATATTACTTGGGTATTGTTTTGTTACTTTTATAGATATTCCAACCCAGCTCGCATGCAACCAGAAAAGTAGAGAAATGGAGATCAGATTGCTATATATTTACATTTTGAAGAATTGTAGATGAAGATCCCACATCTAGTTGCTGTTGAACAAGAAAATGATTGATAAAAAGGCCATGCACATATCAAATCAAGGGAAGCTTGACAAAGAACCAAGAGGAAAAGAAGAAAGGCCAAAAATTTAATAGATTTAACTAAGGCCCATTTGAGACTCTCATTGTAAACTCTTTTGTGAATTCCCTAAGGCCCATCTATCATTGTATTAGGATTAGGGTTAGGGTTTGGCTATCTATCCTATAAATACCCTTGTAATGTCATTGTAACCACCATTCTATCCTATTCTATTCTGTATTCTCTTCTCCATTAATAAAAGTTCTTCCTTTTTACTATTTTTGCATTTTTCTTTCTTAGCAATCGGTGTTGTCTTCACAATTAGTTTTGGAAGAGCACCAATTGTATTTTACATTTTTGTTAGTGATTAGTCGTTTGATTAGTTTCAACGACAATCCTAATTTACTTTTTGTTGTTCTTCTTTTCCTGCAATTTTCATTTCTGCATTTTATTTCTGTTTTGCATTTTAATTTCCAATTGATAATTGTGATTTGATCGTCGGTTCAATTAGATTTGTTCTGAATTGGATCGCAGTTTCAATTTTTATTGTTTTCAAAAACCAACCTCGAAAATCGTCTAACTCGCCCAAGAGATTAAATAAATAATTTGATTTTAATTACACCTCCCTGTGTTCGACCTGTATGCTACACACTTGTACGCTTGCAGAATTTAATTTAAATGTCGCGCTTTTCTAATTCATAGAAAAGTAGCGATCAAGTTTTTTGTGCCGTTGCCGGGGAGGTAACGATTAAATTTTATTATTTATTTAATTTCCGATTCGTGTTAGTTTTTTTATTTTTTTCCTTTTGTGCTCTTGTATATATAGAAAAAAAATACTTGATTAGATGATTTGGTATTAAAATATTGATACTAGAATCTCTAAAACAAGAAAAAAAAATCTTGCCAAATTTTCTTTCTCTTTCTTTTCATCTATTCCTTCCTTTCTTTTCTTTCCTCTTGTCAGTACCTTGATTTCTTCTTTTCCAAGTTTCAGAAGAAAAAAAAAGCAAAATCTTTCTACCTATTCCTTTATTTCTTTCCCTTACAATCTCTACAATCTTTTGTTTCCAAAAAAAAATTCCTTTCTTAATATTTCTACATTGTGTTTCCATCCAATTCTCTGATTCCCCACCACATTTCATTGATCACCCCAACGCCATCAACAAATTTATACACTGAACCAACACCTGCCACTTCAAAGTTCACGTTCAAACTCCTCTTTCCCAGTCACTGCAAAAAAAACACGCTCACCACATCCGCAATTTCAAACTCTACCAAACCTCAATCCTCCACAATACATCAAGGCTACACCAACAACATCACGTCATCTCTAACGCCACTCAAGGTAACACACAAATTCCACAACCACCATATTTTCAACCAAAACCGCCTCCTGAGCATCATTACACCTTCCGCCTATCACATACCCTCCACAATCCACTTCATCGACACCCTCTTTCCAGATCTTTTCTACCCAACATCACAAAAATAGATCACGTTTCTACACTCCACACGTCACAAACCATTCACCATATTCATCACTCACATCCTGAAACCCAATCGCAACCTGCTCATGAACCGTACACTGTTCCTCTTTCCGCCATCTTAAACCGTACCACAACCCCTTCGGACCATCGTTCAAACCATCTTCAATCAAAAACAGCCACGAACCCCTACCTCATCCTCAAGATCGCAAGGATCACCTTCCCGTTTCACAACTCATCGCTGGAAATCAAATCAGTACCATTGCAGCGCCCCCAAGTCGCAGCAGCCTTTTGCCCATTGTTTACCAGACCTTTTCCACTCACGACAATCCCCCGTCCACCCTCACAAAATTCCGGTCATACATCACCATTTCGTAACCAATAGCACTAACCAACAATTCTCCAGCATACACCAACCACCAACAATCCACTTCAACCCCACAGAAAACCACCCCTCGTCATCTACTTTCCACCAAAATTCCGAGCTGCCTTAACATACCCAATCGCATCCATCAATACTATCATCAACACGCTGCTTTCCTTCCAACAAAATTCATCTGAACCCATCAATTCATCCCCACAACAAGACTCCGACCTCCACATCATAAACCCAAGCTTCCATATCAACAAAACGCTCCATCAGTCTCCAATACCCAGCAAATTCCGCAACTGAAATTCCCTTCAACCCCAACGCAAGCCGATTAGAACCCAGGACGGCTTCGAACAGCAACCGTTCATCTGCCACAAAGTTCACCCCGTCGTCGAACCCAAAATTCACAAAACCACCACCTTGGTTCGCAAAGCCCTCCCTCGGAATCTGATTCAAAACCCTAGATCCTTGATTCACGTCGTCCGAACCCAGTACCTGAATCGAAGATCGAAATCACCCGAAGCAAATCGCACAAGCAAAAACCTAGAATCACCTTCACCGATAGAGCGACCTCCACAACTGTTTACCTACTCAGATCGCAGTAGCCAAATCCTCTCCCTGAAATCCGAACCACTTCCATCTTCAACAACAACCACACCCATAACCGAAAGCCCCTCAACCAAGATCCGAAAACCCAAATTGAAATCCAAAGCCGATCGGAATCTTCAGAAAAGAAAAAGGAGGGGATCAGTTCAATTTTTTTTTTGTTGAATTGGATTTTTTTTATATAGCAAAAGAAAGGTACGCGAGATTGAATTTTGGGATTTATTTCCAGAATTAAACATTTTCGATTTATATTATTGGATTCTGGAAAACAAAAAGAAAAATAGGCGTGGTTGATTTTGATTAAGGACGTCAGTTCTGTTATTTTGTGGCTCATTTATTGTGGTTTGCTTAGAGTATTTGTGGTGTTATATAGTCAATACCAAAAGAAAAAAATAGAAAGAATGAAAGTAGTGCGATTCACGATTTTTGTTTGAGTAGGTAAGGATTGGGAAATCCTTTTCTTGGCTAACTAGGTTTTAGTCGGCTTGAACACTTTTATTTTTGGTTTAGTCAAGTTGTTTCAATTATTTTTATTTGTATTGAATGATTGAGTCTTTTGTTTAGCTGTTGGTCTTGTTTTGTTTCCAATTCTCTATTTCTTCTTTTTCAAAAAAAATAAAAAAAAAAGGAGAAGAAGAGAATTTCAAGAAATCGAACAGGGGATTCAAGAGTCAAGAAATTTGCAAACACTGTGATAAATCGCTCGCACTGCTCAACTGCTCTCGACAGACTGCCACATCCCACTGTAAAATTTTCTCTAACCCTACAGGTGCTCTGCTGCAAAGAAAAGAATATACAAATAGCTTGTAAAAATCTTCTGTAGGGGCAGCGACTTGCTTGTACAATGTTTTAAATTTTTGCAGTTGTTATTGTTTGATTTTTGTGGTTGACTGATATTTCCATAACTGAAATCATCATTCTCATTGTTTTCAACAATAAAAATAGACGTTGCAAAATAATATAATTGAAAAGTGGTGCTTTGTGAAGTTGATTGTCTTGTATAATTGGATCGCGGATATATAGTAGTTCAATTTATTGAACTATTAGCAAAAGAGGTTGCACACTACCCGTAAAACATTGGTCGTATCCCTTAGTATTTATACTATACGTGAACAGCCATAAGACCCTCTTCCCCCTTCCAATTGAGTCAGTTAATTAATAGAGCGCAACTGAGTATTTTATACTATTTTGAAGTGGGAATAATTTCTGTTTTGCCGTGACTTCATTTAAAATGTCTGATTCATAAAAATCATTGAGAGATATGTGGGATAATAATCGGAGTAGACATCCTCTTGAAGAGTATGAGTATGAATTACAACTCATGAAGCAAAATTTCCCGAAATTTCGTGAGTCCAGTGTCAACAATTTTCAAAATTTTCAAAATGACCAACATTTTCAAAGTTATGATCGAATTGACGACTTCAATTCAAATTTCAATAATTTCGATTATGGGCCACATCCACATCAAAATGGCTTTGAATCGCAACATACCTTTGATCAACATCAATATGGGGTGGGAAACCAATTCGGAAATAATTCTGAAAATGATTTTCAAATCGATCAAAATTTTCAAAATTACAACCCATATCCACATTTTGAATATGACCAAAATTGTAATTTTCCCTTGAATTTCGACAGTTTTGGTTACGAACATAATTTTCAAAATCAAAATGATTTCCAATACCAATTTTTTGAAAATTCAAACAACCACCACATTGGAAATAATTTGGATTGTGAAATTGATGTGGACTACAATTTTGAGAATCAAGAAATCCAAAATGAGAGCTCTTAAATCAACGACTCTGAAGAATGTAATTTTGATGAGAGGGCGGAAAGGCTAAATAAAAAGATGGATGAACTTCTTTGTTTAATGGCATCTTATAAAGAACAACAAGAGCAACAAAATCAAATTCAAACATGCGATGAATCAGAAAACAATCCAATTTCTACTGACATTGAAAATTTTCAAATAACGACTTTTGAAATTGAGAATAATCATCTTGATGAAGTTTTTCAAAATTCAACAAATTATTTGGACTTCAACTCTTTTCAAGAAAAAGATTTAAGCTATGATTTTGATCTCCCTCTTTCAGGCTGTGAGAAACTTGAAATTCTAGGAATTGAACAGAATAAAAATGTTGAATTTTTCAGTTCAAATTTGGAAAAGGATTTTAACGAACATGAATTCTTTGGATTGTATGAGGATGAGTTGCCAGTGTCGAAAATTTTAACTTTGAGAAAATTTCAAACGAACTTGAAACTGTCAGTGTCGAAAATACATTGTCAATTAATGATGAGAAATGTGATCACATACTCTTGAACAACACTCAAAATTCAAATTTCACTGAATTTATATACGATCACAAATTTTTGAAAAATTACACTGATAAATTTGTTGAACACATGAATTACTTTTGGAATGCTGGCTTAATGGAAAAACTTCATGTTAGGACAACCCTGGATATTTATCTCCTAGACTATAAATCTAGGTTTAAAGATGAGATGATTTTCAAAAACTTTTGCTTGTTAGAAAACATGCCTAGACATAGTGGGAATGGGATTCATCGGGCTAGAACCAAGTGTGGGGGGAAAAGTTGGTGGTATTCTTTACATCGTGTGCACCGCAAACACATATATCATTATACATATGATCCATTCTTACATATAGTTAGATTGCATTTCATTCTACAAATAATTTTGCATCTCATTCACCTTTGGGTGCGATCTTTCAAATTTAGGAAACGTTCACAGTGTGGACACTGTTTAGTTCTAGTGTGGGGGGGGGAGTCTGCATTTCACTCATTTTCGTTTTTTTTCTTTATTTTTCTTTCTTTTCATTTTCATCTTTTAAATAGGACCATCATACATTTTATATCGTAGTAACATACCATAAATTTTTTTTTTGGAAAATACGACTCATTTTCAATTGATACAACTAAATAAGTCTACAATTTTTAGCCAGTTGATAGTATTTTTTTCTCTCAACTTAGATCAAATAAGAAATATAATGAAAAGTTTAATTTTGAGGGATAATAGTGTAACCGGTACATAGAGAGATTCTTAGGTGATGGCCGTGAAATCTATTCTATATTGTAGACTTTGTTTAAATAAGTGGAGGACTTAAAATACTTATATTGGCTTTTCAAATCTTTAAAACTAAGTCGTGTTAAGTTGAATTCGCGTAACTCTCTTTTTGTGCTTATAAATTCAATAATAATAATAGTAATCCAAGGGTATCCAACATTGCTTGTATATCGAGCGTTGGTGTGCAAACCCGCCAAGCTCTATCCGACACGTTGTTGACAAAGTCAGCGTTGGAATATCTTGGTCTCATTTTATGAGATTGGACACCTAAGGATTACCGACACATTGTTGACAAAGTCAAAATCGGCCCGCACAATCCGCCAAGCTCTTTAGCCACTCTCCGTTAGTCCGCGAGGCAGTGCATGGGTTGTAAACCTTGGTCTTCTAAGTTAGGTGTATGTACTTAATCATAAACTTTAAAATTTTATAAAGAATAAGCGATGATGCCCAAACACTTCTTGACCTTATTGATTTGACTAGCCATACATGAGAAAATAAAAATACCACTTTGCAAACTGTGCCAAGCAAACTAAGAATCTATTTCATGGCTGCACTATGTTATCGACCGAACTAACTGGCCAAACTGGAATTTAACATTTGAAAACTTGATTTATATTGAAAATTTGTGACAAGTTGAGGTATCTAAAATGAAATCAACTGACTAGAAATTGATAATTTAATTTGTTGTACCACTTCAGAAACAAGTCGTGTTTTCATTTTTCGTTTTTATTTTGCATATGTCCGTTGCATTCATGTAGTTTCATTAGAATCATAGCATACTGCATTTGGATTTTGTGGGTAGTATCCGCTGAAAACCCTCACGAGACACCACTCGTCCTACTAGGGACACCTAGAGGTTTAACGGCTTGTTGCATACGCTCAATGCAATCGTGTTACCTACGAAAGTGTGACCTATCTAGTTTGGTTTTTCATTTCTTGTTTTACTCGAGGACGAGTAAAAGATAAGTGTGGGGGTATTTTATTGACATAGAAATGTGTTTATTTTATGCTCTTATATCTTATCTTTTGTATATAAATAAATATTACTTGGGTATTGTTTTGTTACTTTTACAGATATTCCAACACAGCCCGCATGCAACCAGAAAAGTAGAGAAATGGAGATCAGATTGCTATATATTTACATTTTGAAGAATTGTAGATGAAGATCCCACATCTAGTTGCTGTTGAACAAGAAAATGATTGATAAAAAGGCCATGCACGTATCAAATCAAGGGAAGCTTGACAAAGAACCAAGAGGAAAAGAAGAAAGGCCAAAAATTTATTAGATTTAACTAAGGCCCATTTGAGACTCTCATTGTAAACTCTTTTGTGAATTCCCTAAGGCCCATCTATCATTGTATTAGGATTAGGGTTAGGGTTTGGCTATCTATCCTATAAATACCCTTGTAATGTCATTGTAGCCACCATCCTATCCTATTCTATTCTGTATTCTCTTCTCCATTAATAAAAGTTCTTCCTTTTTACTATTTCTGCATTTTTCTTTCTTAGCAATCGGTGTTGTCTTCACAATTAGTTTTGGAAGAGCACCAATTGTATTTTACATTTTTGTTAGTGATTAGTCATTTGATTAGTTTCAACGACAATCCTAATTTACTTTTTGTTGTTCTTCTTTTCCTGCAATTTTCATTTCTGCATTTTATTTCTGTTTTGCATTTTAATTTCCAATTGATAATTGTGATTTGATCGTCGGTTCAATTAGATTTGTTCTGAATCGGATCGCAGTTTCAATTTTTATTGTTTTCAAAAACCAACCTCGAAAATCGTCTAACTCTCCCAAGAGATTAAATAAATAATTTGATTTTAATTACACCTCGCTGTGTTCGACCTGTATGCTACACACATGTACGCTTGCAGAATTTAATTTAAATGTCGCGCTTTTCTAATTCATAGAAAAGTAGCGATCAGCTGGGCTTAGACCATTTCACTTATTTTATTTTCTGAACGTTAGTTGCTGTTCATAGCTTATGTATATGAGGTTATACATGTGCATATCTATCAATTCTGTCTTTATAACTTTCATCAATAAAATTTCCTCGGTTTACAAATCTTTTCTCCACTTCAAATTCATTAATTCTCTTTGATTTCAACATGGTATCAGAGCTTCAGAGCCTTAGGGCAGTATAATTTCTCCTCTAAAACTTTTGTTTGGCAATTTAATACTCATTAGAGAAATTTCATCATCTGAGTATTTCTCATCAGAGTTGATAAAACTCATCATTTAAGGAAGAAAACACCACATCACCAGATTTGTGTTGTGCCAGCAATCAAGAATTCATCAAGATTGAGCTGCATCAAATTGGTGTGCATTGTTTTCTTCCAGTAACACAAAAAGTCACTAGAAGATAGTTCAAGAAACCAAGAAATCGCAAAAACAAGTAGAGCCATGCCAGAATAGATCTAAGAGAATAAAATTTCGAAAGATAATTTCATCATTGAAATAATTCTGACTGCTACTTACCTATTCAGGTGAAAATCCATGAATTATGATCAGTCTTGGTATCTTAAATTTTTGTTGCATTCTGTTCTTCATATTGTGATCATCATTTGATATTGCAATGGGTGATCAATCATTTTCAGTATCATCTTGTTCAGATCCTATTAATCCAAATACACCTACACAACAATTGATTAAAACTGTTATTAGCCCACAGAGTCAATTAATAATAGTTCATCTGGAAGAATATAATTGTCTTCTTTAGAAATTACATATGGAGACAACTATACAAGGATATGGCTTCGAAGGGTATATCCTAGGAACTGTTGATGTGCTAGCCAAATTTATTAGTGATCAAAGTAATAGACCAGTGCTTAATGAAAGTTATATTAATTATCATAGGAAAGACTAACTCATAATTTCTAGGCTAATGTCTTCCATAAGTGTAAATTTATTGCCACAAGTGATTAGATGTAATTCAACAAATGAAATATAGACAACTGTTGAAAATTAATTCAACAATCAATCATCTGCAAAGGTGTTGCACTACAAGAACCAACTATATAGTATCAAGATGAATGATCTATCAGTGAGGGAATACATCTCAAAAGTAAAGAAACTATGTGATGTATTTAATGCAACTGGGAATAGAGTATCAAATTCAAATCAAGTTCTCTACTTGGTTAATGGTTTAAACAATGAATATGAAGTTGTTATAGCAGTTATTACTTCTCAAAAAGTTGTGCCACCAATAGACGAAGTTAACAGCATTTTACTATCTCATGAAGCAAGAATCAATCCAAAATGTGTGACGACCGACCATAACCTCTGTACAAAACAAGAGGAACAATGCGCTGAAAGGTGTACCGAGCAGTTACATATGATCATCATGGTAGGTAAACATCATCGGAACCTGTCGTAACTTACAGAGCAAGGATAAAATATAATTGAACATATACAACAGGTAGTAATAGTGAAGTGAAAAAAACTAGAATTTAGTAACAATTATAAAGTAATATCCATAAATTTGTGAATAGCGTTTACAAGTTGCCTCACTACATTACTCAAAAAGTAACAAAAAACGTAAATCCAAATACTAGATAGTAATAAAACTGGTACGTAAGCCTTCAGCTCGCCTCTGAATTGCAACATCGCCCTCACCAAGCGATCACCTGTCACCTTCTATGAAACACCCCACCTCTGTTAAGGTCACTCACAAGGGGAATGACTTAACTTCGGTGGAGCATTTTAGGTAAAAGATGTAAATAAATTACAAGACAGACAAATAAAGCAACGGAAAATAAAGTCATTTTATAAACAATGTGGTTCAGTCAAGCTTTTACAATAGTTGTCTCAATCATACTTAAAAGTAATACATAGAACTTCTGTCTTGATTTAAAAATTTCCAAACATAAAAGAAGCATAAAAATAACAATGATATTCCCCAATAAAGCATGAACCAGCCACAGTAGTGGAGGAAAGAGTCCAAAGCAATACATCGAGTAACTTCGAGCTTGGAAAGAAAATTGAGCTAAGTGGTAACATTTCCTCCTTGTGAACCTGGGGGGTGGGGGGACAGAAGAAAAGAGGCGGCACAAAACTAGGCCAGACATAAGTCTGGTAAGTCCAGTGACTTTCAGCATATAAACAGGCAAAAGCATCATGACATGAATAAACTGAATATAAGACAATACCATGAGAACAAGTATAACAAGATAACATATGATTAGTATAGATACGATAAGGCAAGATAAACTAAATGCGCTTCTATTTTTTCTATGCTTCGCTACTACCTTGTTATTCTGATTTTTATATCTCTGCACCACCTAACTAGTGTCCCAACTAGTAATCTATATAAAATGATCATATTGTAATGTGATCCCAATCCCTGCAATTGTGGTAGCCTTCAGGTGTACATCTATCGTGAGGATTCCACCTCAATCTGCCTAATTGCCATGAACATGTTAGATGTACCCTTACTACCTTATCGATCGGCTCCTTACTCGTATTAATTTTTCCTTGTGTCTGTGTCAATCGGCCCTCTCTTGCGTGTAGATACCCTGTGCTGGTCCGACCATAAGGTGTATCAATCCTTATGATAGCAACCCGACACAATTCAAGATGCACAGTGTATAACTACTGTTACCCAGTGCCTGCTTTTTCCCACTCTGGAGTACGTGCACGCCCGTAAACCGTCGGAACCTACACTAAAGTACTCCCTGCTGCTATTTTGACCGCTTATAATCAGTCCAGTAATCGTGCCCCACCCTGCCTAGTTCAGGGTACCATGATACATCTATGTGGGTTACTACTGAAATGGGTCCCCGTTACTAGGGTTTCCTACTGGTTAAGTTTGTAGGCCTATATTTACTAATATTTCCCACCAACCCGATATGTACTTAACCCTCCCACTGATTCAAGCATGTTTATTTAATGGTTAAGTTTGTGGGCCTATATTTACTAATATTACCCACCAAACTGATATGTACTTAACCCTCCTACTGAATCAAGCATGTTTATTTAATGGTTAAGTTTGTGGGCCTATATTTACTAATATTACCCACCCAACTTGATATGTACTTAACCCTCCCGCACATTATGCCATATTGGTTTAAGTGTTGTCCATTCATGTTAACTTAACCCACTCATTCACCATGTCATGTTGGTTAAGTGTTTCTTATTAACTTAACCCTCCTCACTTATCATGCTGGATTGGTTAAGTGTTTCCTATTAACTTAACCCCGTTCGTCCATCTAGTTATATTGCTCAAGTATTTCTTGTTAACTTAACCCTACGTGTTCATCATGTTGTATTGGTTAAGTGTCATCAATCAATTCAAGTTACTTAACCCACCTACTTGTCATGTTACTTTGGTTAAGTGTTGCCTTCTTATGTCAACTTAACCTACCACAAATCAAGTTATATTGGTTAAGTGTTGCCCTCTTGTTTTAACTTAACCTTACCACATATCAAGTCATATTGGTTAAGTGTTGCCCTCTTGTTTTAACTTAACCTTACCACAAATCAAGTTATATTGGTTAAGTGTTGCCCTCTTGTTTTAACTTAACCTTACCACAAATCAAGTCATATTGGTTAAGTGTTGCCCTCTTGTTTTAACTTAACCTTAACACAAATCAAGTTATATTGGTTAAGTGTTTCTTATTACATAAACCTACCTATTCATCATGCTATAGTGTTTCCTATTAACTTAACTCTAGTCATTCATCTTATTATATTGGTTAAGTGTTTCTCATTAACGTAACCCTAGTCATTCATGTTATATTGTTTAGGTGTTCCTATGAACTTAACCCTAGTCATTCATCTTGTTCATTAGCATTAATTGATTTATTAATGCACCAACCTCTTACATTAGATATGTGTTGTTGCGGTTACTGGATGTGTCGGGCGGTTCCGGGCAGTTTTACACCACAACTCAATCTAACCTCGTGTTTTTCTTGGGCATGATGCACTAACCTCTCACATTAGATAGGTGTTGTTGTGGTTACTAGATGTGACGTGCGGTTCCAGGCAGTTTTACTCCACAACTCAATCTAACCTCGGGTTAGGCATGTTCATCTTTAATTTACACATTTACCATATATACCCAAATCTAGGTTTTACATGCTAATTACCAAAATCACCAAAATTAGCCATGTTCCAATTCCTAAGTTATGCTCAACAAATTCCAATTTCGAGTTATTAATCAAAATTGGCTATACCCAATCTTCCCCAAAAATTGCAATAATAGTCATGCCCAAAATCACTATGCATTATGTTTGGCGTCCCAAATCAATAGTTAAGCCCAAGCTAAATTTAATATTCCAATTTACAGTTTATGCACAAAACTATGTTTTTCATCCCAAATTTCATACTTTGTCTTTCATGCCAATTCTAGGTTCAATATGTCAAATTACATATTCCATAATTCATGTCAAATTACCCCAAATTGCATCTTAACAGTCATGCCATAATATATGTTTCAAATTATGCCAAATAAATGTCAGTTTCATGTTATACCCAATTACCCCCTCATTCATAACGTACGTATTTCGAGATTCAACGCAAGATTCATGGAATAAGCGGAGAAACAATATGGAACATAAGAGGCATAAGAATAGTCATATGACGATAAGAACTATTGGTCCAATAAATTTGATATACCAAATTGACGAGTTTTGCATAGAATACATTGCAGGCATATAGATATGATATGGATATCATTATGAACCATCACAAACGTATAGGTTTGACAAGAGTTATATCATGAACTTAAACAGGATTACAATTCCGATATACAACAAGGATAGATATGATTGGACCAATTCCATAGTTAATAATGATTCCCAAAGGCATATACAAGCATAGATTCAAATGAAAGGATTACTTACATCAGGCATAAATCTAATGAATTAGATTTGAATAACATCGCAGGCATAAATCTTATAGATTGGATTTGATAAATCAAAAAGGATTATCTCATAATCAAGTATAGCTTAGATCCAAATTATTACATGCCAAGAATTTCAATTAAGAATTCACATCTGAAAGTAACTTGAACTTACAAAAAGAGAATGATTCTTGTATTTCTGGAATCTATTTTCTGAAACTGAAAAGCTATCCCTTGACGTAGATTATCGATTCTCTAATTTAGGTTTGATTCTTAGAAAATAGTTGTTGAAGTCGTTGAATTAGCCTTTGAATATCTACTTGAATTCTAAACTTGATTTCTTGAAGAACTAGAGCATCATAAGGAGGTCTTTAATTTATTTTGATATGAATTAGGGTAGAGTATAGGCGTAATGAAGTTGTGTAGAGAAAACTATAGCCTTAGGGGTGTATTTATAGCATAGGGATCAACGAATATGGTCAGAACGAGCGTCCAAATGCAGAAAAACAAACCAGTCCTCGGATCTAGAAATAGGGAGGAGGTCGACCCCCAGGTCGACCCCCGGGTCGACCCTTTGGTCGACCTGGGTCCTGGGCGGGAAATTTCTGGCCCAGCCTAGGTGTGTGATTTGAATTTCGAACTTAAATTTGAGCTGTTTTAAATTATTCAAATTCCTGAAACTTCTGAGGGCTATAACTTCCTCATATGAAATCCAATTTACGAGAACTTGGACTCTATTCCAAGAAGAATTTCTAGACAAACGCAATGGCGTAACCCATCCACAACCGGATGAACAACCCAAGGCAATAAGAGGGAAATATAAAACCTTGAGTCAGACAACAGTCTTAGTAAGCGATAAAATAGCTAACAAACTTCATCAATAAAGTATATGAGAATAGGTAGATTAACAATCCAATCTACCAAACACCAAAGAAGAACTCTACTCCCAACTTCCCCACATCGGACAGTGATAGCCTTTACATTAAACAATTCAACCATACACCCATGGAAACCAAAACACTCTTTCAATCATGGTAAAGCACTCATCTCATCCAGATTATATATAACTCATGTAAACCATCCTAATCGAATTCAACATCCCTCAAGCACAAGCCCCAGAGGTCTAAACCAATATCAGACAAGCACCCAAGGATCATCTCCTTCGACATTGGACAATCTACATAAGACGATTCAAACAAGGAAACTAATCAACTATGAAAGACTTTGGCTATCACTGCCAATCCAGTTTCGAAACCATCGTCAATTGTATGATGACCAACCTTGCCATATGTCAAGAGCTAATGGTGACTCCAGTTCTAGCGTAAACTCTATACGCCCTTCAACGATACGTTTGTATATCCAACCTTGACAACTAGGCCTTTCAACGATACCCAGGATACTCGACCTACAACCGGTCTTTTAAGTGCCCCTGTCATACCCCTGCTTCAAGCCTGCTAGAGCTTACGACAACGATAATCCCTCGGCCTCTGCACCTCTAGTCATCTAACCCGACGACTTTTCATAGCTTAAGCAACCTTCTCGAGCAACCATTATCCACCAACTCACAACATTTGAGTTGTCTCCTTATTCACTGTTCTACACAGATCAACGAACACCTTTCAACACTTTGAATTTCCCTACTTTAAATTACTTTGAAGTCACACCCTCGCTAAGCCAAATTACATCACTACGTTGCGGCTAGGGTTCAGGGGGTTGCCTTCGAAAAATATTATTTTCAGACCCATTTGCTCAAATCTGGTCATACCCGAAAACAGACATTTTCAGAAAATAACCTTGTGCGACCGAACCCTCTCCATGCTCAACCGACCCTTCTCTGCCTAACCGAACCTGGCTGCTCGAACACCATAAGTGACTGGCCCGACCACATTGCTTCAAGTCATGACCGACTAGAGACCGACCGACCTCCTCATGCTTGAGCCAACTTTGCTCGACCCATCTTGTGCTCGAGCCCATGCTCGACTGACCGAGCCTTCTTGGAGCATGACTAACCGACCCCTTTTCCCTTAGAAATAATTGAGCCCATTACTTCTTGGATGACCGAACGACCCCTTCCTTGATCGACCCCGCATACCAGATCCAAAACACCCCCTTTTTGGGATATGATCGGCCCCCATTAACAAGGTCTTGCTTGACCCCCCAGAGACCCAACCCCCTCTGCTCGAGCTCACATGGTGCGAAAAACCCTTCCTTTACACTTCTCTGATAGTGCCAAACCTCCTGCGCTCGACCGATCCCCTCATCCCTTGCACGACCAACTCCTAGTCGCACACGACCGACCCTCTGTGACTTGTTCTCCAAGACACGCTCGACCCCTGGTGTGTACAACTCCAATTTCATCCAAAACTTCACCAATCAACACAATCGATGAAACTAACTCACCCAACACCATCATGAGCACATTATGAAACCAATAACAACCTTAAATCAATAATAATAACGTGTAATTCACTAAAACCATGATAAGTGGACATATGATCTAACTTGCATAAATATGTGAAATGGCATAGGAATTACCGTTTTAAACTTGCTAAACTATATCATAGGGTGATTCATATGAAAATGGACTTAACATGGTAAAGATATATGGTAAACACTTGGACTTGATGAAAAACATGATCAAACATTCATTTACTTCATTGAATCCGTGTGAGAGATGTAAATCACTCACCGATTCTCCAAATCAAACTAAAATCAATGTATTAAGATTCGGACAGTAAGCAACTCGAACCAAACCCCTTGATCCGATGAATTCCCACTTCAATTGATGTAGATCTAGCTCCAATGGTGTAGATATTCGATTTCCCCCCTTAGGTTTTGATTTTTAATGGTGGAAAGGTGTTAGAGGACGGAGAAACATAGGTCACCAAATGAGAGAATAGAGGAAGTAAACTATTCTCCATTCCTCCGACCCCCTATTTATAGCATCCCACCAACCCACTAATGGGCCTCTACAAATCATCCCATTATGGCTTCCAAAACATGTACAACTAACTAAAAAACTTTAAAATAGTGATTCCTCCCAAACCACTAACCCAAATCTTTAAGGCAACCACTCTATGGAAAGGCAATCATCATTTCATTTCCAATGCCATAGGTTTCACCACCTGATTTGACATGAGTCAAAAGTTATTCTCTGTAAAAGACTGACAAGAGAAAAATGGTCACAAACCAAATTGGTAAAAATTTTGGACATGTTTCACATTCCCATAAACAACATATTAAAATATGAGAATGATCCAACCCTCAGAGAATAAAATAAAAATATTTTACGATCTTCCGATACGTAAAATGCGGGCTGTTACATTCTTCCCCCCTTAAGAATTTCGCCCCCGAAATTCCAAGCAAACACAAGCAACCAAAACAATTCCACATGCCTATCACCCATGAGAAGCCAATTCTATCATCCAAACTAGCAACCATCAAGCCATGCATCCATAATATGCAGAATTCTTTCAAACAACAACAAGATACAACGATGATACGATATCAAAGGGTCCTATCGATGAAGAGATTGGATGAGCCACCTTCATGCTCTCTTCTGTCTCCCGCGTACAATCGTCGTCATCTTCACTCCATTGTACCTTGAATAACTTAATCATCTTTCTCCTAAGTTGTTTATGTCATTTCCCACAACACGAAGTTGCATATGAGGTCTCGTAGTTGCAGTCTCAACTTTTAGGTCCACGTGTTACTCTGGAGATAACACCACATTTGAATCATGCATGAACTTCCGTAGAAACGACACGTGGAAAATATTATGCACCCTTGGCATCTTCTCGGGTAACTCCAATCTATATGCGAGCTCTCCAATTCGCCGACTATCGAAAATGGTCCAACGAATCTTGTAGCTAACTTTCCTTCACTTTTGAATCGAACCACATGCTTTAACGGCGAAATCTTCACAAAAACCATATTGCCAACGTCGATCTCCAAATCCTTTCGACGCTTATCGGCATAACTCTTTTGACGATCTTGGGTTGCCTTCATTCATTGTTGAATGATCTCGATACAATCTGAGGTCTCTCTTATCATTTCTGGCCCAAGTATCAATTTATCTCTAGTTTCTAACCAACAGACTGGAGAATTGTATGGCCTCCCATATAATGCCTCGTATGGTGTCATCCCAATGCTCGACTGGTAGCTGTTGTTATAAGAAAACTCAACCAGATGTAGATGGTCTTCTTATGATCCTCCAAAGTATAACACACAAGCCCTTAAGAGATCTTGCAAAACTCGGTTAACCCTCTTGGTTTGACCATCCGTTTGGAGATGATAAGTCATACTCAAGCAAAACTCGGTTCCCAAAGCTTCTTGCAAAAATTTCCAAAATTCATTCGTAAGCAATGGATCTCGGTCACTCACTATACTCTTTGGAACACCATGGAATCGAACTATCCATTTTACATGAAGTTAAGCTAACTTTGATGCCGTCTTAGTCGACTTGACAGGAATGAATCTCACACTTTTGGTCAAGCGATCCACGATGACTTAAATCCCTTCATTTCCTGACCAGGTTCTAGGTAGTCTATCGAAAAATCCATCGATATTTGCTCCCACTTCCACATAGGAACCTCTAATGGCTGAAGCAAACCACTCAGCTTCTTCTTTCAGCTTTCACCAACTGATAGTTCATGCACTTGGAAATGATCTTTCCAATATCTTGCTTCATCCCCTCCCAGTAGTAGACTCGCTTCATGTCCTGATATATTTTATTACCACCAAGATGAATCGTCAAGTTTGAGTGATCACATTCTATCAAAACCTCATCTCTCAACCCGTCGATATTAGGAACAACTAATCGCCCTTGCTTTCGAATCCAACCTTCTCGATCGACTTCGAACTCATTATCTTCTGGTCCCAGTTTTTGGATAAACAGGACAAGCTTTATATCTCGATTTTGGCTCTCGCCAATCATCTCGATAAGAGTAGGTATTATCGATAAGCTTGGCAACATTTCAGGTTCCAACTCACACCTTGGCCTGAAATCAAACCTTGCCAAATACTCAAGGCTCTTCCATTCTGGGAAGCATCGCTCCCAAACTTGCGTGTCTTCTACTCAACGCATCTGCAACTGTGTTACCCTTGCCAGGAGTATAGGATATATCATAATCATACAATGCTAGAAACTATAGCCATCTTTGTTGCCGAAGATACAAATCCTTCTGGGAGAAAATATACTTCAACAATTTGTGATCCGTAAACAATTTGAATCGCATTCCCAACAGGTAATGTCTCCACATCTTCAGAGCAAATACAATCGCTGCCAACTCTAAATCATGAGTTGGGTAATTTCTCTCATGCGGCTTCAGCTGTCGACTAGCGTAGGCCACAACCTTATCCTTTTGCATTAGCACTGCTCCAAGTCCAGTACCACATGCATCGGTATACACAACCATCTCTTTATTCCCACTTGGAATGGTCAACACAGGAGCACTCGTCAATCTCTTTTTTAGGATTCCAAATGCTTGCTCACACTTTGCATCCCAAGTAAACACTTGGTTTTTCTTTGTCAATCATGTCAATAGTGCGGCTACCTTAGAGAAATCCTTGATAAACCGTCAGTAATATTCTGCCAACCAAAGGAAACTTCTCACATCTGTCGCATTCATAAGTCTATCCCAGTCCTGGATTGCTTCTACATTAGTGGGGCCAACCACTTTTCCATTTCCATAAACTACTTGGCCTAAGAACCTCACTTCACTCTTCCTAAAGTGATATTTCGAAAACTTAGCTCTTAGCTAATGCTTTCGCAAGATTTCCAACACCACTCTCAAGTGTGTCTTGTGTTCTTCCTCATTCTGAGAGTAAACCAGAACATCATCCACGAACACAAGCATGAACTTGTTCAACTAATCTCTGAAAACTTTACTCATAAGATCCACAAAATAAAATATGCTGGTGCATTACTCAATCCGAATGGCATCACCAACCATTTGAAGAAACCGGATGGTGTCCTAAAAGCAATCATTAGCGCACTATCCCTTGCCACCCTCAACTGGTGGAATCCCGTTGCCAAATCCATCTGAGAAAACACTTTGGCTTCGTGAAGTCAATCGAACAGGTCATCTATCCTCGGCAACGGATACTTGTTCTTCTTAGTCACTTTGTTTATCTCACGATATTCCTAGGGGTGGGCGTAGTTCGGTTCGGTGCGGTTTGAAGCTCAAACTGCTTCCGCACCGCATCAAACGGTTGATCAAATATACAAACCATTCAAACGATTCGGTTTCGGTTCGGTATCGATGTAATAAGGTTCGGTTTTGTTTCTGTCCGGTTTGAACCCGTATTAAATATGAAACAAGAAAATTACTTTCATCAACAAACAATTTACAATTTTATGACGTTGTGTCATCTGAAGGTTAAAACGCATAGTGTTATCTTTAATTAATATACTACATCATACGTTGAAAATAGAATATATAGCGTTAAATTAAAAGTTAGATAGGAATTTGTTAATTTTTTTTTATCATAACATTGTCGGCGTAGCTATGCGGTTCGGTTCGGTTTAATACGGTTTGGTAAAAATTCAAACAGCAACTGAACCGTATCATGTGAGTCAGTTCGGTTTGGGTTGTTTCTTTAGAGAGAGAATCCGTTGCAGTTTTCCGCACCATTTTTGTTGTTCCGTCTGGGCGGTTTCCGCATTGCGGTGCGGTTTATGCGGTTTATGCCCACCTCTATATATTCCACACACAGTCTCAATGAGCCATCTGCCTTGGTTGCAAACACGATCGGTGCACCCCACTCAGAAACACTCCTCCAATTGAATCCTTTTCCTGAAAGGTCACGAACCTGCACTTCTAACTCTCTTTGTTCCTTAGGCGCCATCTGCCTAAGTGGCATAATGATTGGTCTAGCACCCTCGAACAAATCAATTTTGAACTCAATCTTGCGATGTGGTGGCAACCCTTTGACCTCGTCAAAGACATCCTCAAACTCTTTAGTGATTGGCATAGATGACAAGTCTTCATGGGGAATCACAAGTGAATATAGATATCTTACGAAGACCCCATCTTCGGGCTTACATCAAATCAACACCTTTGCCCTTCCACATCCCCGACTCTCACATCTAGCTTCTCGCATTCATCCTTGTCGCATACATCTTGAGCCAATCCATGCCCAAGATGATCCCAAACCCAGCGAAATTAAGAATAAAGTAATCACACACAAAAGAGCAACCATGACTCGGCAACACTTGACCGCGATACAACATGCACAAATTGGACGAACCCCCAATTGGATTAGTCACGATAAATGGTCTATAACAAATCTTGGGTTCCAAACCCAAGTAACGCACAAGCTCATTGCAAATGAGTGAATGCGATGCTCCAGTATCAAACAAAACTCGAACTGAAACACCATGAACAGAAAGAGTACCTTTGACGAAGACAACCTTTCCCTTTTCCTCTGTAGTAAGAGCCCTCGAAGATGATGGCACAGCTTCCAAAGCATATGCCTTCACAACTTGCTTGCCCTTAGTTGATTCTGGACAGTCTTTCTTCTCATGTCCAGGCTTTCCACACTTGAAACACTTCTTTTCAGCCTTGGGATTCTTGCACTCATTCGAGCAATGACCCTTCTGTTGGCAGTTAAAGCAAACCACCTCACTCTTAGGCTTATTCAGGCCATCCTTTCCTTTCTGATGTTGTTGCTTCCTCTTCTTATTATTACCACCTTGCTGTGGTTTTTGAACTTCCTTGGTTGCACCGAAAACATTCGCTTCCTTAGGAAACAGGCTTTCATGGAGAACAAATTTTTCCACAATCTTCTCGAATGAATCATCAAGATGTTCCACCAATGGTCTTCCTATGTAGGTATCCAAACCTAAAACAAACTTCTCATTCTTTTGAAAGGGTGTATCAGTGTAGGAACGAGCATATCTGGACAAGGCCTCGAAATGAGAAACATAGTCAAATAGAGAACGACCATTTTGTTTCAGCTCTATGAACTTCTTGAATAAAGCAGAATTCTGAGTTGTGGAGATAAACTTTGCTTCAAACTTAGCCTGGAATTGTTCCCATGAAATCTCTTCCTATCAAGTCTCAAGTGTAACTGAATTCCACCATTCCATGGCCCTATCTTGCAGCTGCCTTGACGTAATCTTTCTCTTAGTTGCATCTTCCAATCCCAAGTCTCCAAAAATACGGACACAAGAATCCATCCACCTCTGAACCTCTTCATCTGGCTCGGTTCCTTTGAATGGTTTCCCTCCTAGAGATGTATAATCTTTGCATAGCTTTGCAATATCCACAACCCTAGGCAATCGAACTCCTACGTCTATTGTAGCTGCCACTAGAGCGGGGACCCTTTGCATGAATTCCTCCATCATGGCTTTAAACATGGTAGGGTAGTCTGGTACACCGCCATTTCCCGCTTCAGTATTGTCTCCCCTAACAGCGAATCTTGATGGTCGTCTACTCATTCTAAATCTGCAATTTAGAATAATTAGCTACTTCCAAGAAAAATTGCTAAAGGAGAACAAACGCTACTACTTTATATGCTAATATATATAGTAAGCATCCAACTGAAATCTACAAGTACATCTCTCATACGAAGTTACATCTTCGAACGTTGGCTAAAATCTTTAACCAAAGCTCTGGTACCAAAATGTGACGACCGCCCATAACCCCCGCACTAAACAAGAGAAATAATGCGCTGAAAGGTGTGCCAAGCAGTTATGGGCGATAATCATGGTAGGTAAACATCATCGGAACCTGTCGTAACTCACAGCGCAAGAATAAAATATAATAGAACATATACAACAGGTAGTAATAGTGAAGCAAAAAAAACACTAGACTTTCGTAACAGCTAGAAAGTAATATCCATACACTTGTGAATAGTGTTTACAAATTGCCTCACTACATCACTCAAAGAGTAACAAACAACGGAAATCCAAATACTAGATAGTAATAAAACTAGTACGTAAGCCTCCAGCTCGCCCCCAATCTGCAACATCGCCCTCACTAAGCGATCACCTGTAACCTGCTACCTAGTTTGCACATCCACAACTGGAAGAATAGCCCAAGGTAGTAAGAGGGAAACATAAAACCTTGAATCAAACAACAATCTTAGTGAGCGATAAAATATCTAACAAACTTCATCAATAAAGTATACGAGAATAGGTAGATAAACAATCCAGTCTACCAAAAAAGGACTCAACTCCCATCTTCCCCACATCGGATAGTGATAGCCTTTACATTAAACAATTCAACCATACACCCATGGAAACCATAACACCGATTCAATCATTGCAAAACACTCATCTCATCCAGATTATATATATATCTCATGTAAACCATCCTAATCGAATTCAACATCCCTCAAGCACAAGTCCCAAAGGCCTAAATCAATATCAGAAAAGCACCCAAGGAACATCTCCTTCGATGTTGGACAATCTACATAAGACGGTTCAAACAAGGCAACTATCCAACCATGACAGACTCTGGCTATCACCGCCAATCCTGCTTCGAAACCATCGTCAATCGTATGACGGCCAACCTTCCCATATATCAACAGCTAATGGTAACCCCAGTTCTAGCATAAACTCCATACGCCTTTCAACGATACATATGTATTTCCAACCATGACAACTAGGCATTTCAACGATACCTAGGGTACTCGACCTACAAAGATCTTTTAGGTGTTGTTATCATACCCCTACTTCGATCTTGCTAGAACTTATGAGAACGATTGTCCCTCGGCCTTCGCATCTCTAGTCATCAAACCCGACGACTTTTCATAGCTCAAGCAACCTTCTCAAGCAACCATTATCCACCAACTCACAACCTTTGGGTTGTCACCTCATTCGATGTTCTACACCGATCAACGAACACCTTCGACACTTTGAACCTCCCTACTTGAATTTTCTTCGAAGTCACACCCTCACCGAGCCAAATTACACCACTGCTTTGCGGCTAGGGTTCAGGGGGTTTCCCCCAAAAAATATTTTTTTTACGCCCTTTTTCTCAAATCTGGTCGTACCTGAAAACAGAAATTTTCAGAAAATAACCTTGTGTGACCGACACTTCTCCATGCTCGACCGACCCTGGCCTGCTCAAACACCATAAGTGACCGGCCAGACCCCCTTGCTTCAAGTCATGACCGACCAGAGACTGATCGACCTCCTCATGCTCGAGCCATCATTGCTCGACCCATGTTCTGCTCGAGCCTATTCTTGACCTAACCTTATGCTCGACCAACCCGAAGCTCGACCGACTGAGCCTTCTTGGAGCGTAAACAACCGACCCCTTTTTCCCTCAGAAACAAGCGAGCCCATTACTTCATGGATGACCGACCGACCCTTCCTTACTCGACCTCGCATACCAGATCCAAAACACTCCCTTTTTGGGATACGATCAACCCCCACTAACAAAGTCTTGCTCGACCCCTCACAGACTCGACCCCCTCTACTCGAGCTCATATGGTACGAACAACCCCTCCTTTACACTTCTCTGGTCGTTCCCAACCTCCTGCGCTTGACCGAACCCCTTATCCCGTGCCTAACCGACCCTTAGTCCCACGTGAACGACCCCCTGTGACTTTTCTCCAAGACAAGCTTGATCCCTGGTCAGTACAGCTCCAATTCAAGCCAGATTTCATCCAAATCTTTGCCAATCAACACAATCGACGAAACTAACTCATCAAACTCATCCAACACCATCACGAGCACACTATAAAACCAATAACAACCGTAAATCATCGATAATAACGTGTAATTCACTAAAATCATGATAAGTGGACATATGATATAAATTGTGAATCTAACTTGCATAAACATGTGAAATAGCATAGGAATTACCAGTTTAAACTTATTAAATTAGATCATAGGGTGATTCATATGAAAACGGACTTAACATGTATAGATCTATGGTAAAACACTTGGATTTGATAAAAACATGATCAAACATTCATATACTTCATTGAATCCATGTGAGAGATGTAAATCACTCACCAATTCTCCAAATCAAGTTAAAATCACTGTATTAAGATTCTGGATAGCAAGCAACTCGAACCAAACCCCTTGATCCGATGAATTCCCACTTCAATTGATGTAGATCTAGCCTATAATGGTGTAGATATACGAGTTTCCCCCTTAGGTTTTGATTTTTAATGGTGGAAAGGTTTTAGAGGAAGGAGGAACATACGCCACCAAATGAGAGAATAGAGGAAGTAAATTATTCACTATTCCTCCCACCCCCTATTTATAGCATCCCAACAGCCTACTAATGGGCCGCTACGAATCAGCCCATTATGGCTTCCAAAACATGAACAACCAACTAAAAAATCTTAAACAGCGATTGCTCGCAAAACGCTGAGCCGAATCTTTAATGTAACCAATCTACGGAAAGGCAATCATCATTTCCTTTCCAATGGCATAGGTCTCACCACCTGATTCGACCTGAGTCAAAAGTTATGCCCTGTACAAGACTGAAAAGGGAAAAATGGCCACAAACAAAATTGGTAAAATTTTTGGACATTTCTCACATCCCCATAGACATCATATTAAAATATGAGAATGATCCAACCCTCACGGAATAAAATAAAAATATTTTACAATCTTCCGATACGTAAAATGTGGGCTGTTACAAAATGAATCCAAGAAACAGACTACACAACAAATATAGCTGCTGATTTTAAAGGCAAAAATCAGGGCAACATAAGAAATGAAAAATCATACTTGGGAGGTGGTGGTGCCATAAGAGCCAGAGGTGGAGGAAGATAGAATAATAATAACGGACCAAAATGCCAAATTTGCGAGAAAATTGGTAACACAGCTGTGAACTGCTATTTCAAATTTAATTCAAACTACATAACAAATCAGAATTTAGAAGAATAATGGCAACCCTAATGTCAGTATGGCACAAGCTCAATCAGATCGAAATGGTAATGAAAATTCTAACAGAAAAAGCAATCCAAGTGATATAGCAAAACTGGAAACAATTGAAGATGATAGTTGGTATTCTGATTCAGGAACAACACATCACCTTACCAACAACATTGACAATTTAAATCTAGGTGGAAAGGAGTATAGAGATAAACATTCAATTTCCATAGGCAATGGTAAGTGCATTAGTATTTCTCATATAGGTAGTGCTTGTTTAAAAGGCAAAAGACAACTTTTTTTACACAAATTATTAAGAGTGCCAAAGATAAAAAAGAATATAATTAGTGTATCACAGTTTGCTAAGGATAATGAAGCATTCTTTGAATTTTACCCTAAGTATTGATTAGTTGGAGACATTCTAACTAAGAAAATTATTTTACAAGGTAAAATGGAGAAAGGCTTGTACAAGTTTAACTCTGCTAAGTGCAATAGTGATAGTAAAGAAGATAATTTCTGTAACATGAATGAGATGGATAATGTTAATAGCAGCAAAAATATTTTTGATCTCTGGCGCTGTAAACTTGGGCACCTAAATGATAAAATTGTGATGAAGATCTTATCTGATAATAATATTATGTTTGATCTTATTGATTTGCTTTATATATGTGATTATTTTCAAATGGAAAAAAGCCATAAATTTCGTTCTATTGATTCAAATACTAAATACACTAAACCATTGCAATAGATTTATGGGGTCCTGCTCCTATTAGTTTAGATTTTGGTTATAAATACTACATATTTTTTATTGACGCATGTACTAGATTTACTTGGTTTTATTTTTTGAAATCAAAATCTGAAATAAATAACGATGTGATCAATTGTATTGCCATGATTGAGAAACAAATAAATGCTCATGTTCAAGTTTTGCAGACAGAGGGAGATAGTGAATTTAAATTCCTAAATAAATATTTTCTAAAGAAAAGCATTGTTCATAGAACTACATGCCCTTATACATCGAATGAAAGGAAACACAGACACTTAGTTGAAACTGGTTTAAACTTGTTAGAACAAGATAAACTTCCATTAAAATTCTGGTCAGAGGCCTTCAGTACTATAGTTTATTTGATCAATAAACAACCAACTAAAGTATCGAAGGAACTCACACCATTTGAGAAATTATACAATGCAGATTATAATAGCCTTAAAACTTTTGGATGCCTGTATTACCCTTACTTAAGACCATACAATTCTAATAAATTGATTTCAGGTCTAGACCATGTACTCATATTGGCTACACTACTAATCAAAAAGGTTATAAGTGTCTTGATAGTACAAGAAGGATTTATATAAGCATGCATGTCATTTTTAATGAAATGATCTTTCCATTTAACAACAAAGAAATAAGGACCACAACTAAAGTTGTCAATGCTAAAGCATCAATACCTGGAATACTAGAATGTCCAGAAATGTTGCAGCAAATGGATGGTGATGGGGCTACTGGTGCTAAGCAATCACCAACTACAAATCGTGATCACCCTCAGCAACTCAGTCATGCCTCTCAAACACCTGTACAGCTAGAAAATCAAAGTTCAATAACTCAGATAGTCAATCAACTAGATCAGAATATTCATCCGAATCTGAAAACAATGACACCTCACCACCAAATGAGCCTCAAACACATCCTGGTCGTCCAATGACTACAAAGCAAAAGGTGGTATTTTCAAACCAAAAGCGTTCACTACTCATTCCAGTAGTGAAGAATCTGTTTCTTTGAGCAGGATATAAGCAATAAAAACTAGAAAGCAGTCATGGATGATGAGTATAATGCACTCATCAAAAATAATATATGTAATCTTGTATGTCCACTTGCTAACAAAAACATAGTTGGCTGCAGATAGACATACAAATTAAAGAGGAACCAAGATAGGTCAATATATAAATACATGGCTAGACTTGTAGCAAAAGGTTTTACACAGGAATTTGGATTTGATTCTAATCAAAAAAATTCACCTGTTATAACACCTACTACTATAAGACTAATCCTTACTGTTGTATAATAAATGGAATATTAAACATCTTAATGTTAATAATGCCTTTTTGAATGGTCTTATTAAAGAATAAATATATATGAGGCAGCCTCAAGGCTATAGCCAAAGTAATAAATATGTATGCAAGCTTAATAAAGTTATTTAAGGTTTTAAACAAGCACCGCGAGTTTGGTTTGATAAAATGAAAAACACATTATCGAGTTTACGTTATCAGTCAACCAAATCTGATAACTCATTGTTTATCAAAAAAAAATAGCTCTTCTACAATCTACGTATTAATCTATGTTGATAATTTAATAGTTATTGGCAGTAACATTTCTGAGATTGACAAGTTAACCAGTTACCTAGACCAGCAATTTTCAATTAAAGATTTAGGTAACTTAAGTTACTTTCTGGGCATAGAAGTAAGAAGATTAGATAACGAGATTAAACTATGCCAAAGAAAGTATATAACTGAGTTACTTGTCAAAACCAAAATGATAAATGCCAATCTCCAGTCAACTCCAATGATCATTAATGAATATTACTCAAAGTATAAAGGGGAAGCTATATCAAACATCATTGAGTATAGCAGTGCTGTCGAGGAATTGCAGTATGCAACTATAACACAACATGACATTGCATTCAATGTTAATAAAGTTTCTCAATTTATGTAGGAACCACTAGACTTTCATTGGAAGGCAGTAAAAAGAATACTACCCCATCTCAAAGGGACTGACAACTTTGGTTTAACACTGAAGCAAGTCAACAATTGAACATAACAGGCTATGCAGATGCTGATTGGGCTTCTAATCCTGATGATAGAATATCAACATCTGGATATTGTATATACTTTGGTTATAGCTTAATATCATGATGTGCTAAAAAGCAAACTACTATTTCAAGATCTAGTAGTGAGGCAGAGTATAGAAGCATTGCAAATGCCACAGCTGAAATCAAATGGATACAGTCTTTACCGGGGGAGCTTAAAATTAAATCATGTATTAAACCTACACTATGGTTTGATAACATAAGTGTTGTTTACATGACTGAAAATTCTATACAACATGTCTGAACCAAACACATAGAAATTGATATTCATTTCGTTAGAGAATTATTTCAGAAAAGTCAAATTCAAGTTAATCATATACATGGCATATTTCAATGAGTAGATATTTTAACAAAAGCAATCTCAGTTAAGAACTTCACCAAATTTAGAATAGATCTGAATGTTATTGAAGATAAATCACATAAATCTAAAGAACTCAAAGCTTCCAGTAAAGCTAATGCTAACCAGAAGAAAGATGGAACTAGGACTATCGAAAACCCTAAAGCCAGTATTTCCAGAGCTACAACAAAGCCTACAAGTTTCGGGTTTTCAAACAAGGATTCTTCAAAATCTAGCAATGATACTATCAAATAGCTTCAATGCATGTATTTCTCGAAGAAAATTAGGCGATTATTCTTAGAATTTCTAAACTAGGGTTTCTGGTAACCATAGTTTCGAGAGGGAGTATTAGAGAAAATAAAGAACTCGGCTCAACTATCTTCACAAGTCTTTTATATTATGTATTGTAATATATGGGCTGGGCGTAGCCCATTTCCATTATTTTATTTTTCTGAACGTTAGTTACTGTTCATAGCCTATATATATGAGGCTATACATGTACATATCTATCAATTTTGTCATTACAACTTCCATCAATAAAATTTCATCAGTTTATAAATCTTTTCTCCACTTCAAATTCATTAATTCTCTGTGATTTCAATAGTAGGTTTTTAAAATTTTGTTGCTGTTAATAAATAAGCTTAGGATTTTCTGTGTAGGTAAGCATTTTTTATGCAGAATGTTAAAAAGTGAAATTCTCTTGCATCTCATTACTTGAACATTCATTTTCCACGTTTTTAGTTTATAATGTAATTATAAAACAAGCATTAATTTTTAGCAATCTTTGAAATATAATTGTAATATTTCTTTCATTTACTAATTAAATCATAAACTAAATTAGAAGCAATTCTCATTCCTACTTATTAATGAAAATTATTACTTAAGTGCATTTATTTATGTTGAAATCCATTTCAGTTCATGAAAGATATTAAATATACATTACAGAGATTGTTTTTGTGGCAATTGTTAGCATCCATTTCGCTATATATATGCCTTTCTACCTATCTTCAACTTAAGTTTCTGTAATGGCATATTATCTAATTACAAACAGTTTTAGAATTATTGGGATCTTCTACTTAACACTATTACAAGGTTTTAGAGGAGGAGCATTCAATGATTTTGTTGAAGAAACAAAAAATACAAAAAGCTCCATTAAGGTGTCTTGAAGAATCCAGTTTTTACACTATGGTCTCATTTTTATAACTTATGCTCATTTCTCTCTACTAATATAGAATCAACCCATTTTGTACGATGGGAAAATCAAGGCTGATGATCCGTCTATGTTCTTCAAAAGTTATCCCTTGAAACAAACCTAGGTTGTTCATGTAAGTTTCCCATGTTTACTGTCTTGAACTTCAATTGCAGACAATTAATATGTTAGCAATATAGTTATTAATTTCCCAGAACAATGGAGAAAATTTCTATCTTAGAACTCAATCCACCAAAACCAAATTGTCAGGAACTGATAGTTTTAGCGTTTATTTTAGTACATACATATTTCAAAAAATTCATTGCATTCTTTGTACATTAACTGAACAAAATGAAGTTAAAATGGTGGATCTGCCTAAGTTCATACTTTTTCCATGACTTCTAAAACACATGATACTTGTATACACAAAATTGCTAATTACATATATTGATATAATAAATATGTGGGACATTTATGTTAGTGATGCCTTTATAAGAATTGAATATACGATATGCTCACTTATACGGCAAACTGATGCCATTATATAATTTTGCAGTATGCAGCATGTAACGACCCGGGGTTTTTTGGCCGTTTAAATCGACAATAAACCACACATGTCGACCCAAACAAATCGCCACCCGGATAGTTATTGGGAAAAAGAAGAAAAAGAAGACAGAAAGGAAAACAATCACAGAATCTCACAGCGGAAGGATCACATATAATAGACAAATAAATATTCAAAAGCATTTAAACATATACATTTGAGTTACAACATTTAAGTCATCAGAGTCATACACTTACATACAGTAATGCAGCGGAAATAAAATGTAGTGGATACATATACCAAACTCCGTCTTCGATCTCCAAGGCCAAATAATCTTCATTAACTGCAACATCTGCTGACCCGAGCATATTGCATAAAAGAAAACACAACAAACACTCGGATCAGCACTAAATCATCTCATATTAGTCAAATTAAAATACAGAATAACATTGGTGTCATGGGTACAGTAACTCAAGAGATGTTACGGGATTTTTTTCCATCTCTCAAGGATCCGTTAAACTAATACATACATAGTATAATACGCTATTACAATAGTGTTTACTCAGTAAAGTATAATATCGAAAATAGTGTAAGCGGGATTACCATGTTACCCTTACACCGTTTATAGCATTGTCGTACAGTTTGCATATAACACACCAGTACGTCAGTGGATAGGGATGCGCCGTGATACGACAACGTTAAATCAAAATCGTAGGGGCTCGATCAGGATAATATGACAAGGCACTGAGGAAATACCCCGGTAGGATTCTACCGAATTCGAGGACCCAGGCCGGTGGTAACGCATAGCCGCAACTACCGCCCACCTCGAACGACATTCCCATATTCAAAGGGTGCACCCAAATCGATCACAATAGTAATAGAGATGGTTTCGAAGGAGCGCGTTCGATCAGAGATGCGATCTCATTAACCTGGGTATGGCTCCTGTTTTAGTCATTTCAATTATGACCCGAAGGTCAAGGTTAATCCATCATCGTTCTCTTTCTTCAAATCCAGTAATCGCCTCCATACCAGCCTACTTCGGTTCTGGAACTTCCACCGCGTACACAGTTGTCAAAGTGGTATCGACACTGACAGAGAGTATGCCTTATGTCGACTCCGGTCTCCTTGACAACCCACCGTTTACATTTTTCACACCGGTCAGTGCTTTTACCTTTCAAAGGAGTTCAGGTTTCATATCAAAATATCATGTTTCGAAATTCATTTTCATATTCTAAATAGAATATTATTCAAATGGGATTTTCCCATTTACGCTCAACATCTTGAACTAATTCCAACTTATATAAAATTTGAATATCAAATTAATTAACAATACATTTAAATAGCTTAAAGGTATAATTAAAATAATTTGAAATAATAGTTAGTAATAAAAGTAGAGTTTGACAAAATAATTAAAACATTAAAATAATTCATAAAATAAGTAATTAATAATTATAAAGTATTTTATTTAAATAATTTATAAAATAAATAGTTATAATGAAATTTAATTTATTATCAAAATAGTTTTGAAAAAATAGTTTTGACATACTATAGTTGGAATTAGCATCGTTTCGCCCAGATTTCGTTTACACTTGCAGTTGTATTTCAACTTCAAGTAAATCAATTCGAATTCACAATCCCGATCGACTTCATTTCAAATATACATTCATTTCAAATTTGGCCAATTCCAATTCAGATGGTTATTTTAACCCGAGTGCCCATTCAACGATCTCAATTCATAACAAATAAGCCGAGTTCGATTTCGATCATTTAAATTTATTAAATTTCCACTTCCAGACTTATTTAACTAAATCAACTTAAACCCAACGACAAAGGTTAAACTTTGAGCCATATTCCCATTTCCAAGCTTCGATTTATACATACTTTGAAATTTACAAATTCATTTCGTCGTTTCAAAGATTTTTAATGTATAACAAATATCGAGTTCAAATTCATCTTTATTTCAATTCATGGCTGATTTTAAGTAAATCTCAAGACATGCAAGACCATTCAATTTCAAATAAATTCGAGTAAAATCAATTTCACTTGGTATTTAACTTATAATTACAACACAAATTCATTTCCCTTTTTATTTATATTTCAACTTCAAATACAAAGGAAAATAAATTATAAAACATCGCTTATTGTCGTTAAACAATAAATTTTCAAAATTCATGGTTAAACCAAATTTTATTTAACCGACCGGTGTCCGTATATAATTTGCTATCTTATGGCCAAGTGATTTAAATTTAATTTCTCGATATTCAGGGATGGATCTATCATTTCAATCCAAATCAGGGTCACAGAGGTTTATCATTTCACTCTGTGTTCTTAATTCATTTTATCGACAAATCCTGGTTTATTCGATGCCCGTAACATCAAGGTTCAATGGGATTATCGTCAAAATCACATACAACACAACATACTGAATATGAAGCATCAACAGTGGTATATCAATTCAGTAATAAAATACAACCAAACATCCATTACACAACTTTTCAACTGGTCAACATTAACCAGTTTCCGACATTCTCGAGGATTCGAATTTCCAATTAGAAATTTAAATTTAAATAAATAACTAATTGTCGATCAACTTTCCATGTAAATACACTGGCAATCAATTTCAAGCAACCAAGTTCACAACCAATCACAACCATGCAACCAAAATTATTTCATATATAAATTCGATAAATATGGGATAAATTCAGTCTTACGTGAGTGAAGAAACACTCACCTTTGCGCTACAATTTGCATCGAACGTCCAGAAAAGGCCCAAAATTTGACAGTCTCCAAATGTAGTGAAATTAGTGTCAAAACGTCCGCAACTCCGCCACGATCCCAACGCAACAAACCGTGCGTCAATCCGACCTCATACGAGAAAGTTATGAGTGTTTTTCGCATTTTGAAAACTAAATATATAAAAATTATTTAAATAATAACCCACCCATTGGTGTTCTGCCACGTCAGCATGCTCTTCCCGCTCGTTCTCTCTACTCCACGCTACAGTAACTCACGTTGAAAACAACCCATCCATTCACAACTTTGACCGACTTTTGCTCCCTCGTCCGACCACCGTAGACTCCGGGACCACCACCATCGTCGAGCTTGTCTCCTGGCGCACCCATCGACACCGGAGTGGCCACCTCCGGTGGCTTCCTCCTCCGTCGCCGGCGGCTTGAACGCACGCCAGTTCTGGCCTTCGACGGCGAAAATCCGGCCAACCACAACACCATCTGACCTCCGACCACCATAGATCAACTCTACACACCATCCTCAACAATACCCAGAAGCCGGATTCGTCGATTGAAGCCTAGATCGAAAAACCCCAATTCAAACCCTAGGGTTACGAATTTTCTCAGCTTTGACCGCGAATTCCGGTCGATCCGCTCAATGCATGTTGAAACGAACTGCAGATCTGTGATCTACTCGTCGAGATCTTCAGTTTGATATATAATTCGATGGGTTTTGGGAAGATTTTATTTTTGAGCTACATTTTGATTTTAAATTAAAATTAAATAATTTTCAGCCATGGATGGAAAAATAGAAATGTGGAGATAGAGAATGGGCTAATGTGGTGGAGATTGGGCTTGTATATATATAAATATAAGGTCCAGACACATTAACACACACAGTTATCGCATATCCAAATTCGAACGTACATTTTTACATTACCGGGCCCACATACTGACCCCGAAAAATCCAGAAAAATTATTTTTGGTTATGTTTTGACGATACGATTCCAACGAAACTAATTTCGTTGAATTTCGAGACCGTTGGAAAAATGGCCTTTTTCGGGTCGATCCAATTTAACTGTCAACTGACAAAACGCGTTTTCACTTGCCACGCTCACAGATTAATTCGAAAAATTCCGAAAATTGAAACCTAGCAATAATTCGACATTCCGGATCCAATGGCGCCAGTTTCGTCGAAAACAGAGGTCGTTTGAAAAATGGCTATTTTACAGGCCTTTATATATTCTATAGCGACTATTCTAAATTTTCATTTGACCATAACTTTTGATTTCCATTACGGAATTTCGATTTTTCGGATTCGTTGGAAAGATATTATCAAGCAGGTTCAAATATTTCTTGTTTCGCTAAAATCCGATTTATTTTGAATCCTGTGCAGTCGATTGAACTTTGAAATCAAATTTCCAAACTGCAGGGCAATATAAATAATTATATAAATTCCATAGCGACTATTTTCCAATTTCAACTGGCCGTAACTTTCAAATTATATTATGAAATTCCAGTTTTTCACATTCGTTGGGAATATATCGTCAAACAGAGTTATATTTTCCTGGGTCGTCCCCATTCTGATTTAAAACGAATTCTATACATTCAATTGAAATTAAAAATCGAATTTTCATACTGCCGCGCCATTTCAGGCTCGTTATATAATTAAAATAAATTTATTCGTTTTTTCTTCGATTAAAATAATTTTTCCGTCGTTATTATTTAAAGTAAATCACTTTAAATATTCAAAATTCTTTAAATTAGCCAAAATGACATTTTCAAATTGGTTCGGGTTTTCAGGTCGTTACATTCTCCCCCACTTAAAGTCTTTTCGTCCTCGAAAAGAGAACGAACCGATATTAAGTGCATATTTATTTCAAATTCATATTTAAAATTAATATTTCCAAAACAAGTATAGTTATAAAACTCGTAAATTTTTCTAACTCCCGAAATCACGGAAAATTTCGGCAGCATCTCCTATGTACGGAGAGGTCCGGGAAGAATCCCAAAACATATATATACTCAATATACATCTCATCCAACTATGAGGCATCCCAAAAGTGGGGAAAACAAAATATAAAACCACAAAACCATATACCACAAGTACGTACCTCGTTTAGCGTTATTTTGCATTTTTATTTACCTTTGCATTTAGTATTTGCGCAAGCGAGCTCCAAAGCGTAGCGCACACTCCTTACACCTGTTACAACTTGCATACACATGAGATTCAAGCATATATACAATATATGGCAACTTACCCAACATACATTAATCATTTAACCCCAAAACCAATATATCTATGCCAGGCCAGCAAACCAAATGAAGTTTATCCTTTGTCGCTTAAGTATACTCCCGTTCATATCACTTGTATTAAGCAAATTTTATTTTACCTATTCATATTATGCCATCGTCTATCTTACTCAAGTTCATTTCAACTTATTCATTTCAGTTGTTATTATCTCTTTACTCGGAAAAATGGATTTGAATTAAATTTGTTTACTCAATTCCGATACATTTCTATATTTTTCCCATTCAAGTTACATGAAATGTTATTCCATTAACATGCTTATTTACTCGACCCACCCTCTCATGATTGGAATTAAGGAAATGTTCACCCTCGAAATTTTTTCAAAATTAGTTCTCAAATCACTTTATTAAATTTCCTGAGTTAAACTCCATTTGACTCGATTCCTCTACTAAATTTAGGTTATACACCATTCGACAAGATGATTTACATTCCATTTCATTGTTCAAATTTAGGTTCATATTCGATGTAGCATCCAAATGAGTTTTAACCCATCCAGAGTTTTATACTTTCATCCCAATTCTTCCCAAATCACTTATTATGATTTTACACAAATTATTAATATTTTAAAAAAAAAAAATTATTATCGATATTTCAGTCGGTTTCCAATAACGGTCACCGAACTGCGGCCATAGCGACCTTTTCCAAATTTGCTTTGGACATATCTCCAAATCCAACCGTTAGATTTCAAATTTCTCATATTCGTTGGAAAGCTCTTCTCGATACGAACCTAACGGTTCCGGTTTTAGGAGAATCCGACGGTCGAATCTCCCGCTACGTCCATTCAAAGTCAATGGTCGAAATTCACAAATGGTCGTCGCGCTGCGCCATCTATTTAAACCATTTACTTATATAAACCCTTGGCAAACCTTGTTCTCTTATTATCCAAGCTTAGTGTTTCCGAGTGATTTATGGTTTGTTTTCAATCTAATTCACTTAGTACGACTCAAATTAAATCTCCATTTTGGTTGACTTTACTTGAACTTATATTTCATTGTAAATTTAGGTTTTCTCTAACACTCTTTCCGATCGAACCTAGAGTTTTCCTGAATTAAATTATCGTCCAAGATTAAGAGTTAGATGACGACTTTCTTGCACTTAATACTTAAGTCTATTTCATGGTTCCAAAGTCAAAATTCCGATGAATCGAGTACTAAATCTCGATCATTATTATTAGTTAAGACAACTCAAAGTGCTTAATTCTGGGTTTATAATCCAAGTTTAAATAACATACATATGCACTTTATACTATAGGAATTTAAATCCAAACCCTTTTCAAACCAGTTATACAATACAGAATGGTCTCTCCCCCACTTAGACTCTTCAGAATCAACGTCGATAATGCGTGCACTCATTATCGAAGTCATTTCTGATGTCCAAGAAGGGACCACACACTTTAATCCTCAAAATCCTTTAAAAAAGTACTTATAATACGATATTTTTCAAAATTTGACAAACCATTTCAAAAGTATCCAGGATCAAGTTTCACGTTCATTTCTATTTCAATCTTAAACCTTCTTATCCCTTATACTTAAAGGTATCATATCATTTTCATATATTTTCTTCGACCATTTTAAATTCCTTATTAAATTTATTATCGAATCGACCATAATAGGTATTAATTTAATATTATTACCTACCAACGACCGATGCTTATACACTTAAGACCAAAAATAATATACATAATATATATAAAATATAATCGAAACCATATTATGTCGATTCATTCCATTCGATTACTTAGGAATCCCTATCGATTCTATGGCGTCCCATATACCGACCAGAACCCATAAATATTCAACAGAACCAATCAACACAATAAAAATCACTTTATATCAAAATACAAGTACGCTCTCTCATATCACTCAAACTCATTCTAGGGCGTTTCTAACCCCATCTCTAATGAGTTAATTCCCAACAGAGCCAAGGTTATCGATAACCATTGCTCTGATACCAACTGTAACGACCCGGGGTTTTTTGGCCGTTTAAATCGACAATAAACCACACATGTCGACCCAAACAAATCGCCACCCGGATAGTTATTGGGAAAAAGAAGAAAAAGAAGACAGAAAGGAAAACAATCACAGAATCTCACAACGGAAGGATAACATATAATAGACAAATAAATATTCAAAAGCATTTAAACATATACATTTGAGTTACAACATTTAAGTCATCAGAGTCATACACTTACATACAGTAATGCAGCGGAAATAAAATGTAGTGGATACATATACCAAACTCCGTCTTCGATCTCCAAGGCCAAATAATCTTCATTAACTGCAACATCTGCTGACCCGAGCATATTGCATAAAAGAAAACACAACAAACACTCGGATCAGCACTAAATCATCTCATATTAGTCAAATTAAAATACAGAATAACATTGGTGTCATGGGTACAGTAACTCAAGAGATGTTACGGGATTTTTTTCCATCTCTCAAGGATCCGTTAAACTAATACATACATAGTATAATACGCTATTACAATAGTGTTTACTCAGTAAAGTATAATATCGAAAATAGTGTAAGCGGGATTACCATGTTACCCTTACACCGTTTATAGCATTGTCGTACAGTTTGCATATAACACACCAGTACGTCGGTGGATAGGGATGCGCCGTGATACGACAACGTTAAATCAAAATCGTAGGGGCTCGATCAGGATAATATGACAAGGCACTGAGGAAATACCCCGGTAGGATTCTACCGAATTCGCGGACCCAGGCCGGTGGTAACGCATAGCCGCAACTACCGCCCACCTCGAACGACATTCCCATATTCAAAGGGTGCACCCAAATCGATCACAATAGTAATAGAGATGGTTTCGAAGGAGCGCGTTCGATCAGAGATGCGATCTCATTAACCTGGGTATGGCTCCTGTTTTAGTCATTTCAATTATGACCCGAAGGTCAAGGTTAATCCATCATCGTTCTCTTTCTTCAAATCCAGTAATCGCCTCCATACCAGCCTACTTCGGTTCTGGAACTTCCACCGCGTACACAGTTGTCAAAGTGGTATCGACACTGACAGAGAGTATGCCTTATGTCGACTCCGGTCTCCTCGACAACCCACCGTTTACATTTTTCACACCGGTCAGTGCTTTTACCTTTCAAAGGAGTTCGGGTTTCATATCAAAATATCATGTTTCGAAATTCATTTTCATATTCTAAATAGAATATTATTCAAATGGGATTTTCCCATTTACGCTCAACATCTTGAACTAATTCCAACTTATATAAAATTTGAATATCAAATTAATTAACAATACATTTAAATAGTTTAAAGGTATAATTAAAATAATTTGAAATAATAGTTAGTAATAAAAGTAGAGTTTGACAAAATAATTAAAACATTAAAATAATTCATAAAATAAGTAATTAATAATTATAAAGTATTTTATTTAAATAATTTATAAAATAAATAGTTATAATGAAATTTAATTTATTATCAAAATAGTTTTGAAAAAATAGTTTTGACATACTATAGTTGGAATTAACATCGTTTCGCCCAGATTTCGTTTACACTTGCAATTGTATTTCAACTTCAAGTAAATCAATTCGAATTCACAATCCCGATCGACTTCATTTCAAATATACATTCATTTCAAATTTGGCCAATTCCAATTCAGATGGTTATTTTTAACCCGAGTGCCCATTCAACGATTTCAATTCATAACAAATAAGCCGAGTTCGATTTCGATCATTTAAATTTATTAAATTTCCACTTCCAGACTTATTTAACTAAATCAACTTAAACCCAACGACAAAGGTTAAACTTTGAGCCATATTCCCATTTCCAAGCTTCGATTTATACATACTTTGAAATTTACAAATTCATTTCGTCGTTTCAAAGATTTTTAATGTATAACAAATATCGAGTTCAAATTCATCTTTATTTCAATTCATGGCTGATTTTAAGCAAATCTCAAGACATGCAAGACTATTGAATTTCAAATAAATTCGAGTAAAATCAATTTCACTTGGTATTTAACTTATAATTACAACACAAATTCATTTCCCTTTTTATTTATATTTCAACTTCAAATACAAAGGAAAATAAATTATAAAACATCGCTTATTGTCGTTAAACAATAAATTTTCAAAATTCATGGTTAAACCAAATTTTATTTAACCGACCGGTGTCCGTATATAATTTGCTATCTTATGGCCAAGTGATTTAAATTTAATTTCTCGATATTCAGGGATGGATCTATCATTTCAATCCAAATCAGGGTCACAGAGGTTTATCATTTCACTCTGTGTTCTTAATTCATTTTATCGACAAATCCCGGTTTATTCGATGCCCGTAACATCAAGGTTCAATGGGATTATCGTCAAAATCACATACAACACAACATACTGAATATGAAGCATCAACAGTGGTATATCAATTCAGTAATAAAATACAACCAAACATCCATTACACAACTTTCCAACTGGTCAACATTAACCAGTTTCCGACATTCTCGAGGATTCGAATTTCCAATTAGAAATTTAAATTTAAATAAATAACTAATTGTCGATCAACTTTCCATGTAAATACACTGGCAATCAATTTCAAGCAACCAAGTTCACAACCAATCACAACCATGCAACCAAAATTATTTCATATATAAATTCGATAAATATGGGATAAATTCAGTCTTACGTGAGTGAAGAAACACTCACCTTTGCGCTACAATTTGCATCGAACGTCCAGAAAAGGCCCAAAATTTGACAGTCTCCAAATGTAGTTAAATTAGTGTCAAAACGTCCGCAACTCCGCCACGATCCCAATGCAACAAACCGTGCGTCAATTCGACCTCATACGAGAAAGTTATGAGTGTTTTTCGCATTTTGAAAACTAAATATATAAAAATTATTTAAATAATAACCCACCCATTGGTGTTCTGCCACGTCAGCATGCTCTTCCCGCTCGTTCTCTCTACTCCACGCTACAGTAACTCACGTTGAAAACAACCCATCCATTCACAACTTTGACCGACTTTTGCTCCCTCGTCCGACCACCGTAGACTCCGGGACCGCCACCATCGTCGAGCTTGTCTCCTGGCGCACCCATCGACACCGGAGTGGCCACCTCCGGTGGCTTCCTCCTCCATCGCCGGCGGCTTGAACGCACGCCAGTTTTGGCCTTCGACGGCGAAAATCCGGCCAACCACAACACCATCTGACCTCCGACCACCATAGATCAACTCTACACACCATCCTCAACAATACCCAGAAGCCGGATTCGTCGATTGAAGCCTAGATCGAAAAACCCCAATTCAAACCCTAGGGTTACGAATTTTCTCAGCTTTGACCGCGAATTCCGGTCGATCCGCTCAATGCATGTTGAAACGAACTGCAGATCTGTGATCTACTCGTCGAGATCTTCAGTTTGATATATAATTCGATGGGTTTTGGGAAGATTTTATTTTTGAGCTATATTTTGATTTTAAATTAAAATTAAATAATTTTCAGCCATGGATGGAAAAATAGAAATGTGGAGATAGAGAATGGGCTGTTGTGGTGGAGATTGGGCTTGTATATATATAAATATAAGGTCCAGACACATTAACACACACAGTTATCGCATATACAAATTCGAACGTACATTTTTACATTACCGGGCCCACATACTGACCCCGAAAAATCCAGAAAAATTATTTTTGGTTATGTTTCGACGATACGATTCCAACGAAACTAATTTCGTTGAATTTCGAGACCGTTGGAAAAATGGCCTTTTTCGGGTCGATCCAATTTAACTATCAACTGACAAAACGCGTTTTCACTTGCCACGCTCACAGATTAATTCGAAAAATTCCGAAAATTGAAACATAGCAATAATTCGACATTCCGGATCCAATGGCGCCAGTTTCGTCGAAAACAGAGGTCGTTTGAAAAATGGCTATTTTACAGGCCTTTATATATTCTATAGCGACTATTCTGAATTTTCATTTGACCATAACTTTTGATTTCCATTACGGAATTTCGATTTTTCGGATTCGTTGGAAAGATATTATCAAGCAGGTTCAAATATTTCTTGTTTCGCTAAAATCCGATTTATTTTGAATCATGTGCAGTCGATTGAACTTTGAAATCAAATTTCCAAACTGCAGGGCTATATAAATAATTATATAAATTCCATAGCGACTATTTTCCAATTTCAACTGGCCGTAACTTTCAAATTATATTATGAAATTCCAGTTTTTCACATTTGTTGGGAAGATATCGTCAAACAGAGTTATATTTTCCTGGGTCGTCCCCATTCTGATTTAAAACGAATTCTATACATTCAATTGAAATTAAAAATCGAATTTTCAAACTGCCGCGCCATTTCAGGCTCGTTATATAATTAAAATAAATTTATTCGTTTTTTCTTCGATTAAAATAATTTTTCCGTCGTTATTATTTAAAGTAAATCACTTTAAATATTCAAAATTCTTTAAATTAGCCAAAATGACATTTTCAAATTGGTTCGGGTTTTCAGGTCGTTACACAGCATATCAAACAAAAGGTTTATACAATAGAGTACAAGCAGTTTTGGATGTTCATAAGTTAAATAACGTCACATGGTATCAACTAAGCTCATGCCAAATTTGGGTTTTTAATGGAGAAAACGCAAATTTAAACTCAATACACGCTGGATGGCATGTGAGTACCACTAATATTTATATTGCTGATGGAATATTTCAACAATATAAATTTATTCTCTATTGTTCAAAATTTTGTTGATCATATTTTGCTTTATAATATTGGTTATTTGAATTTTGGACTTTGCTCTTAGGTACTCCAAGTCATTACAATGACTCCAGGACTCGTTTCTTCGTGTTATGGACTGTAAGTGCAATAATAGAATTATCTATTTCTCCTTAATTAATCTATCAAACTTCTATAATTTCTTCAATTGCAAATAGTCAAAAGGCTTCCAAGATGGATGCTTCAATATGTATTGCCCAGGATTTGTCTTAGATAAGGTAGCACTTCTTAAGCCTGGAGACATTTTGACATCTGCCAACATTAACCTGAAAAATTTGAAGGTATAATCTACTTTGATATAACTTTCATTCAGAAGAAAATGCAAAGCTTTTTTTTTCTTTTGATAATCCTTGTGAATATCATGAATAGAATGAAAATACTAGGGATTGGTGGTTGTACAAAAATAATAGACCGATTCGACATTGACCAAAAAGATTGTTTAAAATATTAGGAACAAATGGAACTGCAGCAGCATTTGGTGGAGTGGTCCTGTTCAGTAGAGATTACCCAAGTCCTCCAATGGTTGCTGGTACTTTTCCTAGTAAGGGACATTTGCCATCGGCACAAGTAAGACGTATTAAATTTATCAATGTAGAAGGTGGTTTTCAGATTCCTCTTCCAACTGACTTCACTAGCCGTTGAAGATGATCATCAATGCTACAAGATTTCCCCAATTGTTGATATTAAGTACGGTCTTGGCTTTACCTTTAGCTATGGTGGTCCTGGTGGTTGTATGAGCTAGAAGTAATTATATATATATATATATATATATGTCAACTGTGAGGCTTTAGTATTTTCTTTTCGCTCTTCAGTTGAAGCATTTCAAAAGGTTGACTGTTGACATTTTTGCTAAAGCATACAATTTGTTTTACTGGTGATTTATATTTTATCTTCGTATATTTAAGGGACAAACTGGTTTAATGCTAACTTGATCTAACTCAAGATGGAAAATTTTGTTCTCGAAAGTCATTTAAACAAAGTGAAACAAACTCTCATTGTTGATAGCAAGGGCGTCAAATGGGTCATATAGGATCGTATGAGCGTAAGCAAAATTTGACCCAACTCATTTATAATCCATTTATTTTGACTTATTAACATAATAATTTACCTAACCCAACCTACCTATTTTGTGGATTACCCATTTAACCCATTTAAATGTATTTAATTATTTTCTAAGTACAACCATTAATCATCTTGAGGAACTATAACATTCATTTAAAAATTAAAAAAAGGTTTGAAAATTTAAAATATAAAAGTTTGAAATTTTAGAAATTCAAAATTTTCAAATTTGGAATTTAAATTTCAGTTTTGAAAATTTCAAATATTGAAATTATAAAATTTGAATATTTAATTTTTGAAATCTAATTTTTGAACTATGGAAATTTGAATTTTGAAAATTTGATGTATGAAATATGAATTTCGAAATTTGTAGTTTGAAACTTTGAAATTTGAAATACGAATTTTGGATATCTGAAATTTGAAATTTGTGAATTCAAAATTTTAAAACTTTGAAAATTGAAAACTAAAATTTCTAAAATTGAAATTTGAAAATATGAATAAAAAATTGAATTTTTGAAAATTTAGGTTGGATTTTATCGCTTGAAACCCGGTTCAATTTCAAGACAGTATGACGAAGTTACCGTAGTTTAAAAATAATAGTGACTCGTATGTAAGGAGTTAAATGGGTAAATAGGTTACCAATTTATAACCCTGTTAAAAACAGATCAACCCTTTTATGATTCATTTAGTAAAAAAATCATAAATAGGTTGACCCAACCGGGCAATAAGGAGGGTGAATGGGTTGGGTTAATGGGTATGAGTAAGTTTTGACAGGTCTAGTTGAGAGCATGTTTGAATCATAATGATTTTTTTCTTTTTATTTTACATTAAAAGTCACAGGCATTAGCACTACTAAAAATGAACGGTATAGCGACTTACGCTGGCGACGACTAACGACGATCAAAATAAGCAGTCAGCGCTAGCCGCCGCCAACCGACACTCGACTATGTATAATTCGCGAGCTAGAACCTTCCATTTTCATTTCACTTCCATGAAATAAAACTGCGAAAATGAAAAAAAACCTACCCCTCCAGTTCATCGCCCATCACGTCCAACCAGAATGCCCCCCATTGCAGACCGCCTCCCCTCCTCCACTGCACGTCGCTGCTTATTCCCGTTCAAATTTATATTCTGTTTTATTGCTTAAAGTATAATTTTTAATCCTAAATTGAAAAATCTTGATAATTATGTGTTTTCATATATTGATTAGCTATTGTTTGGTGATAATAGTAGATTATTATTTAATTTTGAAATATAGATAAATTCATATGTTAGAAAGTTAGGTGATTTTCGATTAATAATTAATGAATATTGTGTATTAGCTGACAGTAATATAGTTGATTTGATGATATAATTAGTGGTTTGATTTTTTTTTATTTTTTATGTAAAAATTAGGGCTTGGTTTAAAGTTTGAAAATTATTGATCAATATGTTAATGATAAGTTTACACGAATGTTAGACCCAAAATAATGTTTGTTATAGTTTACGCGAAAAAATTAGCAGTTATATCAAATTTAAGATATGTTTTAAACTTACAGTTTAGTTTAAAAAAAGTTAAGAAATACTATGCTTAAATCGATTTTGTTAAAAAGTTAAAATGAATTTAACAACGTTTTAGATTTCCAGCAGCGAATTTTATAGTAACTTAAGGGAAAGGTTGAAGCTTTGGACTTGAATTATCCCTTAGAAAGCTACAGTGACCCGTGGATCCAAATACAGCAACATGCAAGAAAAATGAAGTTACAGTAAAAACTTCTTGAATTTGAGAAAATGTGAAATAGATCTTTTATTTTATTGTAGATTACATGTTAAAATAGGATTAACAATTTTTTTCTCAACTTTATTTTGAATTTGGAGAGGATAACGCTTGGTTTCATTCTTTTGCAATTTTTATAAGAATGAGAGAAATTTTCTTTTAAGGAGGAGTACGTTACTTCACTTCTAAATATTTCTTTTGGTTAATTAACCTTTGCTAATAAACTTAGTTTAAGGCCAAACACCATAAATCATCCTAAGCATGTTAAATTTAGAGCTGTTGTGTGGTAACGGTAAATTTACCATTATCATACCATTACCAGTCGATCGGTAATAATTTTTGATTGTAATCGGTATACCAGTTAAAACGGTATGGTAACGGTAAATTTACCATTTTAACAGTAAATTATCGATAACATTTCTTCAATGCCAATGGTAATGGTAATTTTACTAGTTAATTCAAAACATAAGTATACTCAACTGATATGCTTTATTACATGCATTTAGAACCAAATAATGATTATATTTAGCTCAATAATCAGGTGCAATAATCCAAGGTACACTTATTTTATTTCTCGTTTATGTTTTTTATAAACTAGCACTATATATAATATAATAAGGGTGCACTATGTACAAAAAATACGTCAAGATATAAACTTTGATGCACAAACGGTAATTTACCATTAACAGTGTAACGGTTACCATATTATCGATATACCAGTCGATCGGTAATGGTAAGCAATTCTGGTTTACTAGTAAAAACGGTATAGTAATGATATTTGCCAAACGGTAACCATCACCATAACAGCCCTAGTTAAATTTACTTAACTAAGCCATGTTATGCAAATTAACACCTATTAACACATCATTTGTACACTCTTATGCCAACTTAAAATGTCTTCATTTTAGCATTTTTTAAACTTTACAAAATTTAAAACAATATATATAAGACTGTTTAGACATTTTTAACACTAACTCCATCAAAACACATTAAAATTCGTGTTTTTAGATAAAATGCTTATTTTACATTTCATTTATTTAAAATTTACATTCTAATATCCAAATTTACACAAAACACATTATCTTGTCAAAACAAATAACCAACCTTTGTAAAAAATATTTTAACACTCCAAATATTAATTTATAATCAATATTTACATTTTATACTTTGTATGCATCTCAAATAAATTTATCAAACATACTTTACATTAAAATTCACCGTTTGACCCAATTTTACAAATTATTGCAAGAAGACTTGTAAAAGTCTTTTAACACACATTTTACCATATATTTCATTATAAATTTCTCTAAAACATTATTTTTTTCATATTTTAATTTATTTATCAAATCAATATTGAATTGAAATTCAATTCGACCACAATTCCAACTTAATTACTCGAATTACCACAAGTTAACACAAAACTCGTTATTTAATCAGCCCAATAATTAATTAGATTTATTTCTCCAAATCCATATTTATTTTCTTTGATTTACAAGTTAATATTGAATTGAATTGTTTTCTTAGACACAATTCAATTCAACCCAACATATTTACACATTTTAACTCCAAAAAACTTGGTTTGTTTAGCTCAAAGAATTTTACGACTTATGATCTCAAACCAAGTTTAATTCCAATCAAACCTTTTCAAATGCTATTTAATTAGCTTATACAAGTAATCATAAAACCAAGGTTGTTATAGACTCCCCCTATAAAAATTACATCCCCACAATTTCCTATAAAAGAGATGTATTTAACTTGATTTATTTCATTTAGAAAAATAAATATATGAGCTTGAGTTAGAATTTCTCGCCCTCGACATCAAAAGATAGAAAACCAGGAAAAGATCACTTGATGAATTATCTAGTTTCCCAAGTGCGGTCATTGGGAGTATTAGACTATTTAATCTTCGCAAGTGTCACATTCTTGTTTCGAAGACGTTTAACCTATGAAGCAAGTACACACGTGGAATGTGCATAATGGATAGGTTAAGTGAGATCTTTAGCTCCTTTAAAATAAAAGAATCAACAATATAATCTGAATCACGAAGAATATTTCATACTTGAGATATGCCAAACATGTCATGAATATCAGAAAACTAGATGGAAGTGCTACCCAATATGTTATAGGACCGATACATTATATGATAGTAAATTGTCTAATGTATCTAGAATCCAACTCCTAGTCTAAGCGAAATGTATCATTCCCTTCAATGGAGATTCACAGATATAAACAAGATTGCCAATGGAGAACTCTAGAGGCTTTCTACGGTTGTCTACGTAGGATTTATGTCTACTCCGAGCCTCTTTCATTCTCTCATGAATAAGATTAATTTTCTCTTAATCTTCTCAAATAGAGTCCAGGAGTAATATCAGCTTCTCCCCAGACTCAAACCAACAAGAAGGTGATCGACATATCCTTTCATATAAGGCTTCGAAAGGATCCATACTGATATTGGATTGAAAGCTATTATTGTATGTGAAATCAAAAAGAGGTAGGTGATCTTCCCAAGTAACACCAAAATCAAGAATGCATGCACAGAGAAGATCCTTTAAGATACGATTCATCAGCTCAGTTTTCCATCAGGCTGTATGTGGTATGCAGTGTTGAAATTAAGCTTAGTACCCAAAGCTTTATAAAGACTTTATCAGAAATTACTAGTGAACAGTGGATCTCAATCATAGAAAATCAAACTAGGAATACCGTGAAGTATCACAATTTCCTTAATATTTAGCTTTGATAGAAGAGATGTTGTCCAATTAGACTGGATAGGAATGAACTGAGTGTACTTATTCAAACAATCCACTATTAGCCAAATACTGCTATGGCCTGATCTTGATCAGGGTAGACCATCGATGAAATCCGTATGAATCTGATCTCACTTCTACAGCTGGATATCTAAAGGCCAAAGAAAACCATTTGTGAGAACCCGTAACTTCCCCGTGAAGGAAAGAGCGGATACTTTGAGAACAACACACAAATGAATGCAGACGGAAGAACATTTCATTGCTATTACAACAATTCCATCAGATACAAGAATATACAGAGTATAAATGAATAAATTACATTCGATAAATATCAGAGATTACAATAAATTACATAGCAGCGGAAAATAATACAAAGCACAATTGAAGGTGATATACGGATACAGAGCTTTCCGAATATCATTCCAGCTGTAAACCAGGATCCTGTGAATATAAATCTGCAAAACCAAAACTACTAGCTTCCCGTGTCGAAAATAGGGGCACCCAGAGTTTAGGTTAAAACAATAAACTCCAGGTCAGTCATGTGACTGGTGTGAGAACTAAAACAGTTATTTAAAGCTTTACTTTAAAAGAGAGTAATTCAAGGGACCACGCCGTATAACACGGAATGGGTTTCCTCCCAAGAATACCATAGCATAGAATAAACAACGCAATGCTTTTTCGAAAAATGAAGCTATTATAAGACCCAGGTCCCATCACAAAATGCAACGCAAGCCGGAGGATAGGGTTTTACCTTATAACAGCCAAACATGCTTGGTACGTTTAAAACAAATCATTTGATACTATTATAAGTGTATAGTGTCAAAACATTTTCAATCATAAATATCAATCCTAGGCGGCATGGGTACCATCTATCATGTCGCCATACTAGGCTCTACAAATAAAACCGAGATACACGTATTGGAAATTGGATTTCCGTCATGAGTCGAGGCAAGGGGCAAGCTCCTCTCCTCTTCGAGACACTCTAGCAAATGCCTCGGGACTACACACTCTGAGTAACCCCTGGATCTTCAGGGACGGTCCTCACTTACATTAGAGGATTAGTTATGCTTGAACACACATTTCCCGGTCCTTACAGACCTAAAATCGAGGCGCCTCATCCAACAACCACATAGGTGAAAAGTATACAAATGTCAGGGCTGGTAAGTCACTGACACCACCAAAGCTAGAAAGAAACTACGTGCTCTCCCTGCAGTCCTTATCCCATTTTTGACTCATACCGAGGTGTGAGGCTCGCGAATTCACGTTATACACAAAGCTACACCCCAAAGGCCGTGCTTTGATCATCAACCACAAGACTTTGCTTTTCAACAGAAGCCTTGATCTATGTAACTCAGCGTGCCACACAGGCAATTCATGCCATGCGATTGATATCTATCGATATATAACCTCTAAGCTCGTACGTCTCAGAGAAGGGCATTAAGCAAGAGAATAAATTCTCCGCCGCCAAACAGATATATATTTAACAGAAATCAATCAACACAGAATAAAATCCAATGTCAGACACACAATCCATTTACAAGTTCGTTCTGGGTCTGAACGAAACCGAAGGCACTTTCCTCGCATATCCATCCATCTCCAAGTACGTCTGGACGACAACCAACTGATTCCCTCATCTTGGGTGTACAGCCCAATCAAGATCATCAGTAATCACCCAAACGATGTGAAGACTTCTGGTCTTCAACCACCGTCTTCATCTTCGACATATCATCGAATCGGTTATTCAGAATGGGTATAAACCCGGCCTTTCCGAACAACCCGCGTATATTAAAAATAATTGTTACACAAACACAACATACGCCTCATTCCAATTCATTAGCCACTAACCGTAAATCAGTAAGAGAGCAATTTCCCAAATATTAACCCCGAAGGCCGAAACCAACATCGGATCAATATCCAGGAAACCAATCTTCTAAACTAACCTACCGCTAGTTTCTAAATTTCATATTCTTAGGGAAAGGTTCCCATTAATTTTATCCAAGATAAATTCTTTAAAATTTATTCTTTAATCTTCCTTTGGATGTCAATTCAAACCAAATTATGGTTTTCCAAACTAGTCGAGATTAGCGAACCATACCGAAGTAATTATTTATTTTATTTCCCAATCCCAACCTATTCATCCCATGAAGAAAAACTGGTAATACTCCATATCTAACACCACGGTGTTATCGGTAAAATTAATTACCATTTCACATTCAAATCTAATTAAAGATTTAACTATCGCTTTGGAGCAAAACTGGTGATACTCCATTCTCGCTCATTTTCCAAATTTGATAATTTAAATTATCAATTCTCATTTCAATCTAATTGCAGATTCATTAAAACTCCTTTTACTGGGTTAAAGAACTAATGTCATTTTAAACACAGTTCACGACAAACCCAAATCACATTCTATTTATTTATCGGGTTAAAGAACAAGTGTCATTTAAAACACCCTTCACGATAAACCCACAAATCAATTTTATTTACAACCCATTTCAAATCCAATTTATTTATTTAAAAATAAATGGGTTTTAATTTTAGTTCAAAACTAGTTCATTTCGATAAAAATCTATTTTTATCTTTTCAAATATGGAGTTTTTCATCCCAATTTTTCCCAAATCATTTCTTATGATTTTACACAAATTATTACTATTTTTAATAATTTTATCAAGGCCCGTACAGTCGATTTCCATCAACGGCCGTCGAACTACACTTATAGCGACCTTTTATGAATTTGATTTGGACGTATCTCCAAATCCAACCGTTAGATTTCAAATTTATAATATTCGTTAGAAATCTCTTTTCGATACGAACCCAACGGTTCCGGTTTTAGGAGAATCCGACGGTCGGATCTCCCGTAATGTCCGTTCGAAGTCAATGGTCGAAATTTACGAACTGCCACGGCGCGGCGCGTTCTATTCAGGCCATTATATTATATATATAATATATATTTCATCGATTACTATTTAAAACGAATTTTATAAATAGTTTTGAGTACGTTTCAAAAACAATTTCAACCTTTATTTCAAATTCAAATCAAAATTGAATTTTCTATTATAAATTCTTTTTACTTTCATTTCTATTTGATTTCAATTCAAATCGATTTTAATTCGATTCGAATTCATTTTCTTTTCAATTCAATTCGAATTCGTTTTCTTTTCAATTCAAATTCGTTTTATATTCAATTCAATTCAAATTCGATTTCTATTCAAATCAAATTCGAATTCGTTTTCTATTCAATTCAAATTCGTTTTATATTCAATTTAATTCAAATTCGATTTCTATTCAAATCAAATTCGAATTCGTTTTCTATTCAATTCAGTTCGAATTCGTTTTCTATTCAATTCAAATTCGTTTTCTATTCAATTCAGTTCGAATTCGTTTTATATTCAATTCAATTCAAATTCGATTTCTATTCAAATCAAATTCGAATTCGTTTTCTATTCAATTCAGTTCGAATTCGTTTTCTATTCAATTCAAATTCGTTTTCTATTCAATTCAGTTCGAATTCGTTTTCTATTCAATTCAATTCGAATTCGTTTTCTATTCAATTCAAATTAAAAACGAATATAATCGATATAAATATCGTTCGCGTCGAAATAGCGCATCTCTAATCAACACGGCTTTATATATTTCAATAATTCTGTTATTCTATTCAACAAATGAATATTTATTATATTCAATATGTGAATCTATATTTTGTCAACACGCGACTAATCTCAACGAAAGAGTACTGTCCACGTGTGATTATTTTTGTTATTTAATATATTTTATAAAAATTAAGGTATCTATCGTTTGATTTCAAATCAGACTCCAACCGTAAATTAGTAAGAGAACGATTCCCTAAATATTAACCCCGAAGGCCGAAACCAACATCAGATCAATATCCAGGAGACCACTCATCTTATCTATTTTCCAGTTAGTTTCTAATTTTCTATATGATAAAAGATGTAAATTTTATTGTTAAAATATTTTGTTCAACACATGACTAATCTCAACAGATGAGTACTGTCAACACATGAACCTTTATTTTATAATATAAAGACGTAAATTTTATTGTTGAAATATTTCGTTCAACACATGACTAATCTCAGCGGATGAGTACTGTCAACACATGAACCTTTATTTTATAATATAAAGATGTAAATTTTATTGTTAAAATATTTCGTTCAACACATGACTAATCTCAACGGATGAGTACTCTCAACACATGAACCTTTATTTTATAATATAAAGATGTAAATTTTATTGTTAAAATATTTCGTTCAACACATGACTAATCTCAACGGATGAGTACTGTCAACACATGAACCTTTATTTTATAATATTCTTTATCTTCTAAATTGGAATGAGGCCCAATCATTTACCATATAGCGTTAACTATATGGATTCCATACAACACATGTATATAACAGCAACAAAAAATATCAACCATTATCCAAAGTGCACTACACTGTATAAGCATCAAATATAGATATCTAACGCTTATAACAGCCTGTCAATCAATCGATCGACATACAACTAATTATTGGGATTAGTGTATACCGTATTTTATCCCAATACCCGTGTGGGGTTTCAAACAATCAAACACAGATTTTATTTGTGCAATTGGGCGATGTGTAAAATTTATCGACCCAATCAATATCAGTCAAATCGGTGTATATAAACAAATCGACCGATTTTTTATAAATATTCATTTATTCACATTCACGTTAAAAATTATATTTTTAACGATAATTAATTTATTTCAACCACCTACATTTATTATCGATTTCACATCAACGACACAAACAAATTTTCACAACATATCAATCAAACAAACAAGCCATCCATGGTCTGTGGATGAAGGGTGTCGGGTGCTACTAAACACCGTCTGCATCCTAGTATATATATATAACTTGAAAAGAAATTTTAAAAGGTCAGAAGTTCTCACTGATAGCTATTCCAACTCCACGCCACTTCAAATGTAGAAGTCTTCGTCATTCTCGCCCTTTGTCGCTTTCGTTGCCCGTAGCCACTATATATATATATAAATCACATTTTCACTTCGCTATTCAATATATAAAAATCGAATTTTTTACTTCGCTATTCAATATATAAAAATCGAATTTTTACTTCGCTATTCAATATATAAAAATCGAATTTTTACTTTGCTATTCAATATATAAAAATCAAATTTTTACTTTGCTATTCAATATATAAAAATCGAATTTTTACTTTGCTATTCAATATATAAAAATCTCGCCGTTTCAAATATAAAGATCATATTTTTTTAATCCGTTATTCCTATTGCATAACTCCAATTTTTAACTTCATAAAAATCATCCATTTTAAATCACTGAAAAATTATATTTTCACTTTCTATATTATATTTTTATCACTCCTTCCCTTATAAAAGATTATATTCCTATACCGCTACATGAATGTAAAAGGATCGAATTTTTACAAAGAAAAGAACAACTAAAATCGAAGGACAACCTTAAAAATCTCGCCTTTTATAACATAAAAATCTTATCTATCCTTTCCTTAAATGGAAATCAAACTTTTCTATAACGAAAAATATAAACTTCATCATATAAAAATCACAACTTCTTAATTATAAAAATCATGACTTTTACTTATTAAAAATCAATCGTTTTATAATTTAAAACATTAAATAAATGAAGATTATCAAAAAGGAAAAGCTTACAGTTTGAATCGGGAGTTGGGGAGGGGCTGTTCGCGCCGGAGGGTGGTGGGGATCGCAATAGCCAGTGGCAGCGCCACTTCAGCCGGAGCAGTGGAGCAAAAGGGTGACTTCGGGTCTTGGGGCTTCACCGAGGCACTTCAGAAGAAAGGAGTAGGCGGGGAAGATCGGAGGAGGGGGGGTTGTGTCTGTCGCGGCGAGGGGAATGTGGTCTCCGTCCAGGTGGCGGCGCTGGCAGGTTAGGGGGGCCACGGTGGGGGTCTTTGCGTCGGTCTAGGGTTATAGATAGAGGGAGAACGAGAATCGAGAGAGGAGGAAGAGAGGGGGGAGGGATCGACGTTGGCTGGAGGTGCGGCGGAGGAGGGCGTGGGCGGAGGCGACGATGGTGGCGGGCGCGACAAGGGTTTCCCCCTTTTCAGCGGTTTTTTTTAATTTCTCAACTGAAATCCGACGTGGAAGGGAGGGGGAGTTAAAAGGAGATATTATAATTTATTATTTTATTCTATTTTAATTCCAACTAGGTTGACTTTTCATTTGAACCCCAATTCGAACCCACCGACTGTCGCACATAGCTAATTACCCCCATTTTGAAACCAATGGGATATGTATCATAAGATGATTCGGCTGTTGCAATCCGTTTTCGTCAAAATCAACATATAACTCTATATATTGAATTTGAACGCGCATTTCAATTTACCGGGGTCACATACTAACTCTAAAAATTCCCGAAAAATATTTTCTAGCTTCGTATTGACGATACGGTCCTAACAAAACAAGTTTCGTCGAATTCCACGACCGTTTGAAAAATGGCCAATTTCCAGTCGATTAAAATCAACTGAAAATGATCAAACACGTTTTCCTTTGCCACGCTCACATATTGACTCGAAAAATTATGAAAATTGGAATCTAGCAATAATTCGACTTCACGGACCTAACAAAAGTGGTTTCGTCGAAATCCGAGGTCGTTTGCAAAATTCCCATTTTTAAGGGCCTGAATTCCATAGCGACTATTCAGAATTTTCAACTGGACATATCCTTTGATTCCCGCTATGAAATCTTGATTTGTCGGATTCATTGGAAAGATATTCACAATTAGATTCTAATATTTTTGGTTTCACTAAAATCCGGTTTATTTTGCACCCGGTGCATTCATTTGAAGTTTGAAATCGAATTATCGAACTACCGCGCCATTTTCAATTCTATTTATAATTACATATAATTATTTATATTCTAACGACGCCGTATATAATATATACATTCGAATTCTATTCAAAATAAATTTCTCGTCGATTTTATTTAAAATAATTCATTTTAAATATTCAAAATTCATTAAAATTGCCAAAATAAAAAAAATTTAAACTGGCCCAGATTTTCAGGTTGTTACACCATTGGGACGCTGATGTTCAGTCTTAATGAGAAAACAAATCAAGCAACTACTCACATAAATTTCCACACCATGTTTCAGGCCTTTCCAATAATATAAGCATCACATATTGGAATGCATCTTGCTAATGCCAAGATGGGTAGTGTACCTGAAGGATGACACTTGGCTATAATGTCCTACTTAAGATTAGAAACACAAAGCATAACCAATCGGTTCTTTTTACAAAGGAAGCCACAAATATCGATGCAGAAATCCCCTAACTCAACATCATAGGATTCATGCTTACATAGTTGAATAAGAGACACAAGATCTGGATATTGCCATTATGCCTTGGTAATACAATTCAATAAGTTGGATTGAGCATCCATGTTGTATAATGAGACAGGAGATCTCGAATATCACAATAGGGAAGAGTCTCTAATATGCTCCATTTTACTAGCATCATGGAAATTATGGCTAGTTGCTTGCGACTCAATGCGTCTACAACTTGTTTTTTCTTTCTAGGTGTGTATTGAGTATCGAAGTCATAAGAGACAAGGAATTTGGCCCAACATTGCATGTTAAGCTCTTTCTTAGTTAAAAGGTACTTGAGAGACTTATGATTGATGTTGAGAATAAAATGTTCGCCCAAAAGATAATGATGTCATATTTTTAAAGCAAAGACAATGGCGACCAACTCTAAGTCATAGGTAGCATATTGAATCTTATTCGAACACAGTTTCCTAGAAGCATAGGCCACTACCTAGTTTTTCTGCATAAGCATGGTGAGGCCACATCTACTGGCATATGTGTAAATAACGTGGTCTAGGTTCTACTGGGAACCACTAGAATATGAGCATGTGTAAGAAGCCCCTTTAACTTCCAAAAAGAAGCCTCACACTTATCGAACTATATATGCTGACCCTTCCTCGAAAGGTTCGTACGAGGAAGAACGTTGCAGGAAAAGTCCTTAATGAATCAACAATAATAACCCATCAATTCATAATACCTATATATCTTAAAAACATTTTTTAACATCTTCTAATTCTAAATAGCTTCGATTTTCGACGGATCAACTAAAATTCCATCGGAAGATACAACATGGTCGAGAAACTTTACCTCATTCTCCTAAAAATAGCCCTTGGAGAATTTGACCTTAAGCTAATGCCGATGAAGAATACTTAAGACGATCCTCAAAAGCTGAGAATGATCGGCTTCAAATAAAATATATAAAAATGTCGTCAATGAAAACCAAGATGAACTGAACAAGATATTCCAAGAATACTCGATTCATGAGATCGATGAAATAAGTTAAATTATTCATTTAATTAAATTAAATATTGAAAAATGATTTATTTTAAGGATGAACAAGTTGGCATTTATTTAATTTAACGTTTGAACATATAATTATAATAAAATTTAAAACGAGTTCGCAATGGTGCAGTAGTTCGTAATACTATGTTTTGAATTTTAAATGAATGTATAGGATTCAATGTAAGTCGGAATTCATTGAAACAAGAAACGTTCAAATCTATTAAACTATAGGTTTCTAATGAAAGAGAAAAATTGAGATTTCATCTTGTAGATTGCGAGTTATGTCCAGATCAATTTTTCAAAATGTCGTTATGGAATCGTTTATAAACCATAATGATTTATTAAATAAAATAAAGGGATTTTGAAATAAATTGAATATCGATTTAGCCTGAAAAGGGAATATCGAGTTTAAAATTCAATATAGTTTATTTTGAATCTATATGAGCTTTTATTTGAATATGTATAGTGATAATCATTTATAGAATTGAATGTCTTGAAATTAGATTATATTTTATCGATTTAATTGAAAATTGGAAAATACCCGTTTTGTAAATGATTTGGATTTCGACTAAATCAGTTTCATCAGATTAGAAATAGTAGATTACATAAGATTTTGAATTTCATGTCAATCGAAGTTAGTACGTGAGAGTGTGCACGATAAAACACGTGTCAAAATTTGGTTTGAAATTAATATATGAATTAATCGATGATTTGAACTCAAACTAGCACTATTTGAGCAAACAAACTTCGATTTTGACGAAATAAGTTTCATTGGGTTCGTAATGTCAAAACACAACTTTATGTTTATTTTCAACGCAAATGGAGCTCGTAAGTGATCGTATGAATTTATAAATGTCAATCAGAGATTGCGATAGGCATCGAGCAATATAATAATTGAATAGAATAATAATATAACTAAAATATCTCATCTATAAATACCCCTAAAATTTTGCTAAACCTAATTCCCAAATCAAAACAGCCATTCTATTTTTCAAATAAATCCCTTTCATACTTTAATTTTTATCTTTAGTTCAGTGAGGAATAGAAGTCACCAACATGAAAGTTGTAGTGTATGTTAAGGGGAACCTACAACAAAAATTTGGTGGCCAACAAACACCTGAGGCTGCCGGAGTCTGACCCAAAACATGAGGAGCAACTTTTGGATTTCCTAGTTTTTCGTGCTAACGGTAGAGAGTTGGGTGTTGGGGTCAAAAGGGAAGCCGGAGAGGGGAATATTATCTATGAATTTGTTGTTGGAAAGTTGGCCTGAAATGGACAGTGGTGGCCATGGTTGTGAGATAATCAAAGGGATCAATTTTTAAGGAGCAGCGATCTGATTTTCGTTGATTGGTGGAGATTGAGGCGATAGCAGGTGATGGCTCCAACTGGAAAATCATACATGGTGGTGAGGCCAATTTGTAGGTGAAGTTTCATGGCCGATTGTGGCATGAGATGGTGGCATTTGGCAATCGAACTGATTTGGGGTTGGAGGCGGTTTCCTCATCGACGTCGAGGGGATGGGATCGGCGCCGGTCAGCGAGGGGTGACATGCGAAGGGGGATGCAACGTGGTGGTGGGTTTGCACTCTGGTTCCCTCTGGTGATGGCGACGATGAACATAAGGGGAGGAGAAGTATACATGTAATAACCCGAAAAATCTGGGCCAGTTTAAAATTTTTATTTTGGCAATTTTAGCGAATTTTGAACATTTAAAATGGATTATTTTAAATAAAATCGACGAGAAATTTATTTTGAATATAATTAGAACGTATATATTATATACATCGTCGTTAGAATATATATAATTTTATATATAATTATAATAGAATTGAAAATGGCGCGGTAGTTCGATAATTCGATTTCAAACTTTAATTGAATGTACCGGGTGCAAAACAATCCGGATTTTAGTGAAACCAAAAACATTAGGATCTAATTGATGATATCTTTCCAACGAATCCGACAAATCAAAATTTCATAGCGGGAATCAAAAGATATGTCCAGTTGAAAATTCTGAATAGTCGTTATGGAATTCAGGCCCTTAAAAATGGACATTTTGCAAACGACCTCGGATTTCGACGAAACCACTTTTGTTGGATCCGCAGTGTCAAGTTATTGCTAGGTTTCAAATTTCATAATTTTTCGATTCAATATGTGAGCGTGGCAAAGGAAAACGTGTTTGACCAGTTTCAGTTGATTTTAATCGACAGGAAAATGGCCATTTTTCCAACGGTCTCAGAATTCGATGAAACTAGTTTTGTTAGGACCGTATCGTCAATATGAAGCTAGAAAATATTTTTCGAGAATTTTTAGAGACAGTATGTGACCCCGGTAATTTGAAATGTACGTTAAAATCAATATTGACCGTTCTATTTATTTATATTTTAATTTTGACAAAAACTGATCGTAACAGTCGAATTGGCTCACGATACATATCCCATTGTGTTCGGAATGGGGGTAATACGCTAGAGACGACAGTCGTTGGCTCTCGTTTAAAGGTCGTTTGTGAAAGTCAACTTTTTTGCAATTAAAATAATTAAATAATTAAATAATTAAACTTTCCTCTCCCTCCCCTTAAATCACGTTGGCCCCCCCTTTTCTTATTTCAGAATCGATTTATAAAAAAAAAGAAAAAAGAAATAGAAGAGGGCGACGGAGAAAAGGAGGGGAGGAGCCGCCGCTCCTCCCAGCGTCGCCGCCGCCAGGAGGCGACACCCCCCATGCTTCCCTCTTCCCCTCCTCCGTCCACCGCGGCCTCAGCCGCATCGCCACCCACCTCCGCCCCTCGCCCAGGCCTCCACCTCCCTCCAGCGCCTCGCGAAACCCCCAAGCCGCCAGTCCCCCTTCCGTCGCCTGGACCACCGCCTCACCCCCACCGACCTTCCCTCCGTTCATCCTCCAACCCCTCCACTGTTGAAACCCGCAGCCCCCCCTCTCCGAAAGCCAAAGTAAGTTTTTACTGTAATTTAAATTTCTGAATTTTATATAGTTTAAAATTTTGATTTTTATTTATTTAAAAGGCTATGATTATTATTTTTATTTTTAAATAGGATTTTCAGCTTAAAGATAATATTTTTAAATATGAAAAGATAATATTTTTAAATATGAAAAGGCGATATTTTTAAATATGAAAAGACGATATTTTTAAATATGAAAAGACGATATTTTTAAATATGAAAAGACGATATTTTTAAATATGAAAAAACGATATTTTTAAAAGTGAAAAGACGATATTTTTAAATATTAAAAGACGATATTTTGAGATGAGTAGTGAAGTAAAAATGTGATTTTTACTTCGAGAAAAATATAATTTTTATATTATAGAAAGGCAAACTTTTATTTGAAAAGACGAGATTTTTATAAATGAAAAGATTAGATTTTTAAATTAGAAAAGGCGAAATCTTTATATAGAGAATAGCGTTGCAAAAATAGAATTTTTATCTATATATTGGCGGTATGGAAATGCGATTTTTATCCATATGGATTTGAAATAAAAATATAATTTTTATATATTGAATAGCAAAGTAAAAATTCGATTTTTATATATTGAATAGCTATATAAAAATGTGATTTTTATATATGTAGTGGCTGCGGGCAACGAAAGTGACGAATGCGATAACGATGAAGATTTCTATAAAAGAAGTGTCGTGAAGTTGGATAGCTATCGGTGAGAACTTCTCACTCTAAACCTCTTTTTCTAGTTATATATATATATACTAGGATGCAGACGGTGCTTAGCAGCACCCGACACCCGTCATCCACAGACCATGGATGGCTTGTTTGTTAAATTGTTTGGTTGAGTAATTGGTTAGTTTATTTGGTTTGAATTGAATTGTTTGGTGAAATGAATGGATTTGATTGATGTGTGAATGGCGTGGGCCTTCACTAGACCGGGGATAAGGCTAGGCCTCGTCCCGTTTCTAGTATCGTGCCGTTATGCCGTCGAAATTTTCTAAGATATGTTAGAAAAATAAAAATATCATTTTTATTGAGTAAATGAACTGAATAAAAATTCATGTGTTAAAATAAAATATTTTATCGTTAAAAATATAGTTTTTAACGTGGAAGTGAATAAAATAAAATATTCATTTACAAACCGGACGGTTTGTTTATGTACACTTATTTGAAGGACATTGATTGGGACGATAAATTTTACACGTCGCCCAACTGCACAACTAAAATCTGTGTTTCATTGTTTTAAACCCCACACGGGTGTTGGGATGAAATTTGAAGTTCACTCATCCTGATTGATTAAATATGTCGATCGATTGATTGACAGGCTGTTATAAGCGTTAGATATCTATATTTGATGCTTATACAGTGTGGTGCACTTTGGATGATGGTTGATTGTTTATCAATGCTATTATATACATGTGTTGTATGGAATCCATATAATTAACGTTATATGGTGATTGATTGGGCCTCATTCCAATCGGGAAAATAATGAATATTATAAAAGAAGATTCATATGTTGAATATAAAAATAGTCATGTGTTGACGATATTCCTGAGTTGAAAATATTTATGTGTTGAGTGAAATATTTTATACAATGAAATTTACATCTTTATCATATTTAAAATTAGAACTACTTTACGGTTGAAGTCTAATTGAAAAATCAAACGATAGATACCATAGTTTTATAAAATATTTTACATAACAAAAATAGTGATGTGTTGACAGTACTCATGTGTGGAGATTAGTCGTGTGTTGAAAGAAATATAGATTCATGTGTTGAATAGACTAAATATTCATTTGTTGAATAGAATAAAGAAGTTTTTGAAAAATATAAAGCCGTGTGGATTAGAGATGCGCTATTTTAACGTGAACGATATTTATATCGATTTTATTCGTTTTACAATGAATATTGAAAAGTGATTTCAAAATCTAATATTTTGAATTGATTCAAATCGACTTAGATAAAAATTGAAATTGAAATCTCATTGAATCAATTTAAAATGAATTCGATTCGAATTGAATAGAAATTGAATAGAAAGTGAAATCAAATTCTAATTGAATTGAAATCAAATAGATTTGAAATTGAAGATGAAGTTGAAATGGTTTTTGAAACGAATTTAAAACGATTTATAAAATACGTTTTAAAAAGGGAAATCGACGAAATATATATATTATATATATATCATATATATATATATATATATATATATATATATATATATATATATATAATGGCCTGAATAGAACGCGCCGCGCCGCGGCAGTTCGTGAATTTCGACCATTTATTTCAAACGGACATTACGGGAGATCCGACCATCGGATTCTCCTAAAACCGGAATCGTTGGGTTCGTATCGAAAAGAGCTTTCCAAAGAATATTAGAAATTTAAAATCTAACGGTTGGATTTGGAATTATGTCCAAATCAAATTAGAAAAGGTCGCTGTAAGTGCAGTTCGATGGCCGTTGATGGAAATCGACTATACGGGCCTTGATAAAATTATTAAAAATATTCATAATTTGTGTAAAATCATAAGAAGTGATTTGGGAAAAACTAGGCTGAAGAATTCCACATTTGAAAGGATAAAAATAGATTTTTATCGAAATGAACTAGTTTTGAACTAGAATTAAAATCAATTTATTTGTGAAATAAATAAATTGAATTTGAAAGTGATTTTAAAAATAATCAATATTCCCAATACGTGGATTGGACTGGAATTGAATCGAAATTATCTTCGGGATATCTCGATGTTGGATTTCGTGACTATACAGATATTGTTATGGGGATTTGAAAGATATATTTTATATCGTTATTTCCAATACGATATTTGTTGGTTTCAGAATTTGATATTGAATATAAGCCGATATATTTTCTATTCAGAGCCTTGTATTTAATATCAAATGTGATTTGGGTTTATCGTGGATCGTGTTTTAGATGACATAGGTTCTTTAACCCAGTTAAAGGCAAGATGTTGATTTTTGAAAAGATTAAAACTAAGTGGAGTTTTAATGAACCTTTAATTAGATTAAAAATGTGAATTGATAATTTAAATTATCAAATCTGAAAGGTGATCGAGAATGGAGTACCACCAGTTTTGCTCCAAAGCGATAGTTAAATCTTTAATTAGATTGGAACGTGAAATGGTAATTAATTTTACCGATAACACCGTGGTGTTAGATGTGGAGTATTACCAATTTTCTCCATGGGATATATAGGTTGGGATTGGGAAATAAAATAAATAATTACTTCGGTGTGGTTTGTTAATCCCGACTAGTTTGAAATGATATCCAAAGGAAGATTAAAGAATAAATTTAGAAGAATTTATCTTGGATAAAATTAATGGGAACATTTCCCTAAGAATGTGATTTTGTGAATAAAAGAATATTCTGAATTGGAATGAGGCGTTTGTTGTGTTTGTGTAACATTCGTTTATCATATACGTGGGTTATTCAGAAAGGCCGGGTTTATACCCATTCTGAATAACCGATTCGACGAGATGTCGAAGACGAAGACGGTGGTTGAAGACCGGAAGTCTTCACATCGTTTGGGTGATTGCTGATGATCTTGATTGGGCTGTACACCCAAGATGAGGGAAACAGTTGGTGATCATCCAGACGTGCTTGGAGATCGATGGATATGCGAGGAAAGTGCCTCCGGTTTCGTTCAGACCCAGAACAAACTTGTAAATGGATTGTGTGTCTGACATTGGATTTTATTCTGTGTTGATTGATCTCTATTAAATATACATCTGATTGGCGGCGGAGAATTTATTCTCTTGCTTAACGCCCTTCTCTGAGACGTACGAGCTCAGAGGTTGTATATCGATGGACATCAGTCGCATGGAGTGAATTGCCAGTGTGGCATGCGTAAGTGGCAATTGATCAAGGCTTCTGTTGAAAAGAAAAGCCTTGTGGTTGATGATCAAAGCACGGCCTGTGTGGCGTAGCTTTGTGTATAACGTGAATTCGCGAGCCTCACACCTCGTTATGAGTCAAAAACGGGATAGTGACTGCAGGGAGAGCACGACGTTTCTTTCTAGCTAGGGTGGTGTCAGTGACCTACCAGCCCTGACATTTATATACTTTTCACCTGTGTGGTTGTTGGATACGAGGCGCCTCGGATATAGGTCTGTAAGGACCGGGAAACGTGTGTTCAGGAATTGCCAATCCTCAAAAGTAAGAGAGGACCGGCCCTGAAGATCCAAGGATCATAGTGGGGTCCTAAGACATTTTCTAGAGTGTCTCGAATCGGAGAGGAGCTTGCCCCTTGCCTCGGCTCATGACGGAATCCAATTTCCAATACGTGATATGGCGGTTTTAATTGTAGAACTAGTATGGCGACATGATATATGGTACCCATGCCGTCTATGATTGATATTTATGATTGAAATTGTTTTGACACTATACACTTATAATAGTATCAAATGATTTGTTTTAAACGTACCAAGCATGTTTGGCTATTATAAGGGAAAACCCTATCCTCCGGCTTGCGTTGCATTGTGTGATGGGACCTGGGTCTTATAATAGCTTCATTTTTCCAAAAAGCATTGCGTTGTTTTGTTATATGCACTAGTATTCTTGGGAGGAAACCCGTTCCGTGTTATACGGCGTGGTCCCTTGATTTACCGAACTTTAAAATAAAGAATTATAACTGTTTTAGTTCTCACACCAGTCCCATGACTGACCTGGAGTTTATTGTTTTAACCTAAACTCTGGGTGCCCTTATTTTCCACACGGGCAGCTAGTAGTTTTGGTTTTGCAGATTTATATTCACAGGGTCCTAATTTACAGCTGGAACGATGCTCGGAAAGCTCTGTATCCGTGTATCACTTCTAGTTGTGTTTTGTATATTTTTCCGCTGCTATGTAATTTATTGTAATCTCTGATATTTGTCGAATGTAATTTAATCATTTATACTCTGTATATTCTTGTATCTGATGGAATTGTTGTAATAACAATGAAATGTTCTTCCGTCTGCGTTCTATTTTTTCTTGTACTCAATTCTATCAGTGCTTTCCTTCACGGGGAAGTTCGGGTCATCTCAGTTTGGTATCAGAGCTTTGGTTTACAGAGCTCGAGAACAAGGCACATTAGAACCATACGAAAGAATTCATCAGATATTCGATTAGTGAAATCCAATTAGAATGACTCGTTAGAGATGGGATCAGTAGTATCCTAGAACGAGTGTGAAGAGTATATTTTTCAAATGAAAACAGTATTGTTTTGAAAATTTAAATCGCTTTTTACGTATTTGAATATTTATTTATATTGATATGGGCAATCCAATATATAAAGATTTCGCGTATACGTGTCATGAACGTATATTCGAAGTTTTAATATACTGGGTAGATATAGAATCACATTCTAGATATCCGGGGATGATTCTGATGATGGTGCATCATCATCAGTATTCATATTCGAATTTCGAAGGTGTGATTTCTATATATTTCCATCAGACTGGTGCGAGAACGAAAACTAATATAGTTAGAATACATTGTTGTAAATTGGCCTCAAAAACATGATTTTTTGTATATATGTATCAAAATTATGAATTTGAAACCCTAATTCACTAATTGATTGATGTTTGTGTTGTTTGGTTATTTGTTTGACAATTTTGAACCATTATGCCAAATATTGAATTGTATTGAAAATTGGTCGCATTTGCTTGCATATACATATACTTACATTGAACAGGTCATAGCAAGGAGGCTAGAGCAGAGAATAAAATTTGTTTGCCCGACAAATAGGTACATGTTTACTATAATTTACTGTTTTGTTTGGGTGATGATGATTTTATGAGCCTATTGGCTAGCCGCTTGGCTTTTTCTTTTTCTTTTTGAGATTAGAAGGCCTATATGGCAATTTCGGGATTTTCCCGTGGCTCCCGGTGTAGGGGAGGTTATGGCGAAATTTTTCGAAAATTTAGGGTGTTAGCCAAATTTTTGGAAATTTGGAAATTCTCAGAAACTGAAAAGTTGGAGAATGGAAGCCAGATCGAACGTAGAGTTGAATAATCAAACCACTTTCGACTTTGTTCCTTTTCGGGGACGAAAAGTTTTAAGTGGGGGAGATTGTAATAACCCGGAAAATCTGAGCCAGTTTAAAATTTTTATTTTGGCAATTTTAGCGAATTTTGAACATTTAAAATGGATTATTTTAAATAAAATCGATGAGAAATTTATTTTGAATATAATTAGAACGTATATATTATATACGTCGTCGTTAGAATATATATAATTTTATATATAATTATAATAGAATTGAAAATGGCGCGGTAGTTCGATAATTCGATTTCAAACTTTAATTGAATGTACCGGGTGCAAAACAATCCGGATTTTAGTGAAACCAAAAACATTAGGATCTAATTGATGATATCTTTCCAACAAATCCGACAAATCAAAATTTCATAGCGGGAATCAAAAGATATGTCCAGTTGAAAATTCGGAATAGTCGCTATGGAATTCAGGCCCTTAAAAATGGACATTTTGCAAACGACCTCGGATTTCGACGAAACCACTTTTGTTGGATCCGCAGTGTCAAGTTATTGCTAGGTTTCAAATTTCATAATTTTTCGATTCAATATGTGAGCGTGGCAAAGGAAAACGTGTTTGACCAGTTTCAGTTGATTTTAATCGACAGGAAAATGGCCATTTTTCCAACGGTCTCAGAATTCGATGAAACTAGTTTTGTTAGGACCGCATCGTCAATACGAAGCTAGAAAATATTTTTCGAGAATTTTTAGAGACAGTATGTGACCCCGGTAATTTGAAATGTACGTTAAAATCAATATTGACCGTTCTATTTATTTATATTTTAATTTTGACAAAAACTGATCGTAACAGTCGAATTGGCTCACGATACATATCCCATTGTGTTCGGAATGGGGGTAATACGCTAGAGACGACAGTCGTTGGCTCGCGTTTAGAGGTCGTTTGTGAAAGTCAACTTTTTTGCAATTAAAATAATTAAATAATTAAACTTTCCTCTCCCTCCCCTTAAATCACGTTGGCCCCCCCTTTTCTTATTTCAGAATCGATTTATAAAAAAAAAAAAGAAATAGAAGAGGGCGACGGAGAAAAGGAGGGGAGGAGCCGCCGCTCCTCCCAGCGTCGCCGCCGCCAGGAGGCGACACCCCCCCTTGCTTCCCTCTTCCGTTCCTCCGTCCACCGCGGCCTCAGCTGCGTCGCCACCCACCTCCGCCCCTCGCCCAGGCCTCCACCTCCCTCCAGCGCCTCGCGAAACCCCCAAGCCGCCAGTCCCCCTTCCGCCGCCTGGACCACCGCCTCACCCCCACCGACCTTCCCTCGGTTCATCCTCCAACCCCTCCACTGTTGAAACCCGCAGCCCCCCCTCTCCGAAAGCCAAAGTAAGTTTTTACTGTAATTTAAATTTCTGAATTTTATATAGTTTAAAATTTTGATTTTTATTTATTTAAAAGGCTATGATTATTATTTTTATTTTTTAATAGGATTTTCAGCTTAAAGATAATATTTTTAAATATGAAAAGATAATATTTTTAAATATGAAAAGACGATATTTTTAAATATGAAAAGACGATATTTTTAAATATGAAAAGACGATATTTTTAAATAGGAAAAGACGATATTTTTAAATATGAAAAAACGATATTTTTAAAAGTGAAAAGACGATATTTTTAAATATGAAAAGACGATATTTTGAGATGAGTAGTGAAGTAAAAATGTGATTTTTACTTCAAGAAAAATATAATTTTTATATTATAGAAAGGCAAACTTTTATTTGAAAAGACGAAATTTTTATAAATGAAAAGATTAGATTTTTAAATTAGAAAAGGCGAAATCTTTATATAGAGAATAGTGTTGTAAAAATAGAATTTTTATCTATATATTGGCGGTATGGAAATGCGATTTTTATCCATATGGATTTGAAGTAAAAATATGATTTTTTATATTGAATAGCAAAGTAAAAATTCGATTTTTATATATTGAATAGCTATATAAAAATGTGATTTTTATATATGTAGTGGCTGCGGGCAACGAAAGTGACGAATGCGATAACGATGAAGATTTCTATAAAAGAAGTGTCGTGAAGTTGGATAGCTATCGGTGAGAACTTCTCACTCTAAACCTCTTTTTCTAGTTATATATATATATATATACTAGGATTCAGACGGTGCTTAGCAGCACCCGACACCCGTCATCCACAGACCATGGATGGCTTGTTTGTTAAATTGTTTGGTTGAGTAATTGTTTAGTTTATTTGGTTTGAATTGAATTGTTTGGTGAAATGAATGGATTTGATTGATGTGTGAATGGCGTGGGCCTTCACCAGTCCGGGGATAAGGCTAGGCCTCGTCCCGTTTCTAGTATCGTGCCGTTATGCCGCCGAAATTTTCTAAGATATGTTAGAAAAATAAAAATATCATTTTTATTGAGTAAATGAACTGAATAGAAATTCATGTGTTAAAATAAAATATTTTATCGTTAAAAATATAGTTTTTAACGTGGAAGTGAATAAAATAAAATATTCATTTACAAACCGGACGGTTTGTTTATGTACACTTATTTGAAGGAAATTGATTGGGACGATAAATTTTACACGTCGCCCAACTGCACAACTAAAATCTGTGTTTGATTGTTTGAAACCCCACACGGGTGTTGGGATGAAATTTGAAGTTCACTCATCCTGATTGATTAAATATATCGATCGATTGATTGACAGGCTGTTATAAGCGTTAGATATCTATATTTGATGCTTATACAGTGTGCTGCACTTTGGATGATGGTTGATTGTTTATCAATGCTATTATATACATGTGTTGTATGGAATCCATATAATTAACGTTATATGGTGATTGATTGGGCCTCATTCCAATCGGGAAAATAATGAATATTATAAAAGAAGATTCATATGTTGAATATAAAAATAGTCATGTGTTGACGATATTCCTGAGTTGAAAATATTTATGTGTTGAGTGAAATATTTTATACAATGAAATTTACATCTTTATCATATTTAAAATTAGAACTACTTTACGGTTGAAGTCTAATTGAAAAATCAAACGATAGATACCATAGTTTTATAAAATATTTTACATAAAAAAAATAGTGATGTGTTGACAGTACTCATGTGTGGAGATTAGTCGTGTGTTGAAAGAAATATAGATTCATGTGTTGAATAGACTAAATATTCATTTGTTGAATAGAATAAAGAAGTTTTTGAAAAATATAAAGCCGTGTGGATTAGAGATGCGCTATTTTAACGTGAACGATATTTATATCGATTTCATTCGTTTTACAATGAATATTGAAAAGTGATTTCAAAATCTAATATTTTGAATTGATTCAAATCGACTTAGATAAAAATTGAAATTGAAATCTCATTGAATCAATTTAAAATGAATTCGATTCGAATTGAATAGAAATTGAATAGAAAGTGAAATCGAATTCTAATTGAATTGAAATCAAATAGATTTGAAATTGAAGATGAAGTTGAAATGGTTTTTGAAACGAATTTAAAGCGATTTATAAAATACGTTTTAAAAAGGGAAATCGACGGAATATATATATTATATATTATATATATATATATATATAATGGCCTGAATAGAACGCGCCGCGCCGCGGCAGTTCGTGAATTTCGACCATTTATTTCAAACGGATATTACGGGAGATCCGACCGTCGGATTCTCCTAAAACCGGAATCGTTGGGTTCGTATCGAAAAGAGCTTTCCAATGAATATTAGAAATTTAAAATCTAACGGTTGGATTTGGAATTATGTCCAAATCAAATTAGAAAAGGTCGCTGTAAGTGCAGTTCGATGGCCGTTGACGGAAATCGACTATACGGGCCTTGATAAAATTATTAAAAATATTCATAATTTGTGTAAAATCATAAGAAGTGATTTGGGAAAAACTAGGCTGAAGAATTCCACATTTGAAAGGATAAAAATAGATTTTTATCGAAATGAACTAGTTTTGAACTAGAATTAAAATCAATTTATTTGTGAAATAAATAAATTGAATTTGAAAGTGATTTTAAAAATAATCAATATTCCCAATACGTGGATTGGACTGGAGTTGAATCGAAATTATCTTCCGGATATCTCGATGTTGGATTTCGTGACTATACAGATATTGTTATGGGGATTTGAAAGATATATTTTATATTCAGAGCCTTGTATTTAATATCAAATGTGATTTGGGTTTATCGTGGATCGTGTTTTAGATGACATTGGTTCTTTAACCCAGTTAAAGGCAAGATGTTGATTTTTGAAAAGATTAAAACTAAGTGGAGTTTTAATGAACCTTTAATTAGATTAAAAATGTGAATTGATAATTTAAATTATCAAATCTGAAACGTGATCGAGAATGGAGTACCACCAGTTTTGCTCCAAAGCGATAGTTAAATCTTTAATTAGATTGGAACGTGAAATGGTAATTAATTTTACCGATAACACCGTGGTGTTAGATGTGGAGTATTACCTGTTTTCTCCATGGGATATATAGGTTGGGATTGGGAAATAAAATAAATAATTACTTCGGTGTGGTTCGTTAATCCCGACTAGTTTGAAATGATATCCAAAGGAAGATTAAAGAATAAATTTAGAAGAATTTATCTTGGATAAAATTAATGGGAACATTTCCCTAAGAATGTGATTTTGTGAATAAAAGAATATTCTGAATTGGAATGAGGCGTTTGTTGTGTTTGTGTAACATTCGTTTATCATATACGTGGGTTATTCAGAAAGGCCGGGTTTATACCCATTCTGAATAACCGATTCGACGAGATGTCGAAGATGAAGACGGTGGTTGAAGACCGGAAGTCTTCACATCGTTTGGGTGATTGCTGATGATCTTGATTGGGCTGTACACCCAAGATGAGGGAAACAGTTGGTGATCATCCAGACGTGCTTGGAGATCGATGGATATGCGAGGAAAGTGCCTCCGGTTTCGTTCAGACCCAGAACGAACTTGTAAATGGATTGTGTGTCTGACATTGGATTTTATTCTGTGTTGATTGATCTCTATTAAATATACATCTGATTGGCGGCGGAGAATTTATTCTCTTGCTTAACGCCCTTCTCTGAGACGTACGAGCTCAGAGGTTGTATATCGATGGACATCAGTCGCATGGAGTGAATTGCCAGTGTGGCATGCGTAAGTGGCAATTGATCAAGGCTTCTGTTGAAACGCAAAGCCTTGTGGTTGATGATGAAAGCACGGCCTGTGTGGGGTAGCTTTGTGTATAACGTGAATTCGCGAGCCTCACACCTCGGTATGAGTCAAAAACGGGATAGTGACTGCAGGGAGAGCACGACGTTTCTTTCTAGCTAGGGTGGTGTCAGTGACCTACCAGCCCTGACATTTATATACTTTTCACCTGTGTGGTTGTTGGATACGAGGCGCCTCGGATATAGGTCTGTAAGGACCGGGAAACGTGTGTTCAGGAATTTCCAATCCTCAAAAGTAAGAGAGGACCGGCCCTGAAGATCCAAGGATCATAGTGGGATCCTGAGACATTTGCTAGAGTGTCTCGAATCGGAGAGGAGCTTGCCCCTTGCCTCGGCTCATGACGGAATCCAATTTCCAATACGTGATATTGCGGTTTTAATTGTAGAACTAGTATGGCGACATGATATATGGTACCCATGCCGTCTATGATTGATATTTATGATTGAAATTGTTTTGACACTATACACTTATAATAGTATCAAATGATTTGTTTTAAACGTACCAAGCATGTTTGGCTATTATAAGGGAAAACCCTATCCTCCGGCTTGCGTTGCATTGTGTGATGGGACCTGGGTCTTATAATAGCTTCATTTTTTCAAAAAGCATTGCGTTGTTTTGTTATATGCACTAGTATTCTTGGGAGGAAACCCGTTTCGTGTTATACGGCGTGGTCCCTTGATTTACCGAACTTTAAAATAAAGAATTATAACTGTTTTAGTTCTCACACCAGTCCCATGACTGACCTGGAGTTTATTGTTTTAACCTAAACTCTGGGTGCCCCTATTTTCCACATGGGCAGCTAGTAGTTTTGGTTTTGCAGATTTATATTCACAGGGTCCTGATTTACAGCTGGAACGATGCTCGGAAAGCTCTGTATCCGTGTATCACTTCTAGTTGTGTTTTGTATATTTTTCCGCTGCTATGTAATTTATTGTAATCTCTGATATTTGTCGAATGTAATTTAATCATTTATACTCTGTATATTCTTGTATCTGATGGAATTGTTGTAATAACAATGAAATGTTCTTCCGTCTGCGTTCTATTTTGTCTTGTACTCAATTCTATCCGTGCTTTCCTTCACGGGGAAGTTCGGGTCGTCTCAATACAAGAGAGAGGGAAGAAGATAATATAAAAGATTAATTACCTACTTAATTAAATTAATGGCAGTAATTAGTTTGGTCAGGTTTAAACAATATTATCTTGCTCGTATGAAATCAGAATTTAACAAAACAAATTGCTATGGGATCGTGGAGAAGAATACTATTTTGTTAAACTGATTTGGGCGATATTGGAGCTAATCGGAAATTTGAGTTAAATTAAATATCTGTTTAATTTAATTTAAAATGATTGTTATTGCAACGATCAAACATTAATGTGAGAACTCTTTTGATTTATCTTGAAAAGTTATTATAATCGTCAACAGATTATATATTGATTGCTTGTGGTTGCTATGATTGTTCTATGGATGATGGATGTTATTACAATTTTATTATTATTTATGTACGTATAAGCGTTAACGATTATAACGCTTATATTATAACTGTTGTTTGATGGATGTTAATTGTTGTGGTTGTTATTATAATTGTTCACACAATTCACACCACGAATATGGAATTATTTGGAGATTGATTGAGTCTTGCTCCATTTAAAATATTAAATGAAAATATATTCATTTAAGTGAAATAAGACATGAAAATTGGATTTTTATATCCGAAACGATATGAAAATTAAATTGAGATGATTTCCAATAACTTTTTAAATGGTTGAAATGGATTAGAAAGAGTTTTTGAATTGGAAATGCTTTGTTTTAATTTAAAATCAATTTTGAATAGTTAATTCTAAAGTGAATTTGAGTTATACATATATATAAACGACGTTTTTAACTCAAATTGATTACTCCATCATTTTTATATAACATTTAAATGGATTTTTGAAAAGTTTGGATTTCAAAATATTATTATTTTAATAATAGAATATTCAGTTAGGATTTATAACTAAATTTGAAGATGGAATTTGATATTATCATTTTTAAACAAGTTTATAAACTTTTTATAAAACATATTTGGATGGATTCAGATGAGTTTTATTTTAAATAATAAAATGGTTTGAATATGACGTGTCGCCTAGCGATAGCTCGCGAATTTCCACCATAAACTTCAAACGACCAAAACTAGTGCAATTTAAATCAGATTTTCTTGAAAAGAATAACAGTTGTTTTCTATTGATAATATGTATCAAATGAAAGGAATTTTTGAATTTCAACTTATAGATTTAAAGTTATGTTTAAGTTTATTTTTCAAGAAGTCGATGTAAACGTAGTTTGATGACCGTAATTGAAAACCGAACGAAATGGCCTTATTAAAATTATCAAAAATATTGAAAAATTATTATAAATCATAAGAAATGTTTTTGAACTGATTTAAGAAAGAAATATGAAGTTTCAAACTATATTCCGATTTTTGTGTTTTCAGCCTAACTCCTTGAATATGTAAAATGACGTTTTGGGAATTTAAGTTAAATGAACTTAAGTTATTTTGTTTACCAAATACAAATGTCATTTCAAAGGATATGTTTTGGTAAACCTTTTGACTAAAAAAAGTTTTCCAATTTGAATAAATTGGATTTGGGTAGAAATGATCTTCGGATATTTGGTATTGATTTCCATTATGTAGACATTTACTATTTTTTAGGAATTTGGAAGATGTTTATATCGTTATTCCACTTATAGTATTCGATGATTACGAGAATTGGTGTTGAATATAAGTTGATGTAAATTCTAAAGAATCTTATATTTGATATCAACTGGATTTTTGGCTTGTTGTGAATGACGTCTTAAATAACGTTACTTTAACCCAACTATGACTAAGAGATGATTTGGAATAGAAAGAAATGACAAATCATTTAATTAAGATTTAATGAAGTTTTCCAAAGTTAAGTTTTTCAATTAATGAATTAAATTGGAATTGAGTAGGAATTGATTTAGTGACAATCGAGATGAGCCCCATTGGATGAAGACCTTTACTATTTAAGAAATTTAAAAGGCTTTGTTGTTATTCCAATTACAGTATTAGTCCGATATGAGAATTCATATCGATTATGAACTGATATGATTTCCGTGAAGATTTCATTTAGAATGAAAGTATGGTTTTGGGTTTATTGTGAATGATGTTTTAAATAACATTTGTTCTTTAGCCCATTTAAAAGAGAAGATGATTTCTCAAGTTAAGTTGAAGAGAGATCTTTATTTAGTTAGAATATAAAAGTAAATGAAAGTGTTTTCCCTTAGCAAACGATAATCGGGACGAAGTTTAAAAATCATTTTAAAGATAAGTGAGTTTCCCCTAACAATAAGATTAAGAAATCGTAAGAACGATATTGGGGCTAAATTTTTGGTCAGGGAAAAGTAAAGTAACATACCATAATAAATGGTTATTGAATGGGTTGGGATTGGTTAAGTGTGTTTTCCTGTAAAGATAAGACTGAATAATCATTATGGATTGTTTGAAAGATTTAACCCTCTATTTAAGTTAAGCAATCACTATAGAATGATTTTGAAGATTTAGAACTAAGTTAGAATTTTAATAAATCTCTGAGTAAAGATTTGGAATGAAAGAAGGTAATTAAACTTACCAAAATACAAGGGCAACTAGTTATGTAGTACTGCCAGTTTTGCTCCATGGGAAGAATAGAATGGGAATGGGATAATGATTTGAGAAATTACCTTTTTCGTGAGATTCAATAATCCTGATTAAGCTTAGAAAACTCGGTTTGAGTTAAATTTGTGAATGAGATTTTTATAATCATTTGAAATGATTTCCAAGAAAAGATATAAACTAGAGTTTAAAATATGTAAATCTTGGATAAGATTTAACTAGATATACCCAATATAAAGAATGATTTGAGTAAAAAATATATTCTGAGATGGAATGAGACTCATGATTTTTTTTTACAGCAATTATGGTTTGTACAGATGCGCTAGTTATTTGGGAAGATCGAGTATCAACCCATTCTTAATAACTATACAACAAGTATTGAAGATACTAAAGACGGTGGTTGAAGATTATGGATCTTCACATCGTTTGGATTTTTGCTGATGTCTCAATAAGGGTGTACACCCATGACGAGGTTATACGCGGCAAGTGGTCCATACATACTTGGAGATTGTCCGGATTTGCAAGGGCCTCTCTCTATTGGAAGAGTAATATGGTGCCTTAGGATTCGTTCACAACTCAGAATGAACTTGTAAGTGGATGTGTGCATGATGTTTTATTTTACGGCATAATGAATTGGTTACTATTGATGATATATCAGTTGGTGGCGGAGGATTTATCCTTTTAGCTTAACACTCTCCTCTTAGACATATGTACTCAGAGGGTTATATATTAATAGACATCAATCATATTGGTGAACTGGCAATATGGCATGCTAAGAGCCGATAGTTGATTGATCAAAGCTTTTGTTGAAAAGCATAGCTTTGTGGAATGTGACTTCATGGCACCACAACCGGTGATGATTCGAAACAGGATGAAGTACAACAGATATAAGGACTAATGTTTCCTTCTAGTTGATAAAGTGATGTTATGGTATGAAGCCTAGGCAATTTACTTAGTGGACGATGGAACGAGGCACCTCAGATAATGGTCAACAACAACTAGGAGACATTATGTTCAAGATAAATCCAAACTACACCTGGTATAGGTGGGCTGGCTTTGCCGCTACAGAAATAAGAATTTTTTGATCTTGGGATATCTCGCTGGAGGTGTTCCAAATCGCGGTTAAGGAAGATCATTTGCCTTGGTCATTGATGGAACACAACTTCTAATACAAACTTTTTACAGTTTTATTTATAATATATGTATGTAAATGTAATATATGGATACCTACATCATCTAGGATCTATAAATTTACTTTCAAAGGTGAGTTCCACACTATGCACTAGTGATAATAAAAGAGACTTTCGCATATACCAAATATTTGGTTAACATAAGGGAAAACTTGCTCCTAATGGTTTGTGTTTGCATTGTGTGATGGGATGCGAGTCTTATGGTAGCTTCATTTTCTAAAAGCTTACGAGTTATATGACCAGTATTCATGAGGGGAAAGTCAATCCGTGTTATACGACGTGGTCTTATGATTTGCCCAACTTTAAAATAATTTACATAACTGTTTTAGTTCTCGCAAGTCCTATGCCTGATCCGAAGTTTATCTGGATGCCCATATTTTCCACACGGGCAGTCTGGTTGTTTTGGTTTTGTAGGTATTTTATAAAGTAGGTGTTGGATTGTAGATAGAGCTGTGTCCAGAACATTTTATTTCTTCTGCTGAGTTTAGTAGTTTCAGCTGTGTATTTTCTGATGTGCATGTATTTACTATTATACTCTGACATCTCTTGTACTCTTATGTAAAAATGATTGCAATGATAATGAATAATTTATTTTATTCAGTTCTTATGCATTGTAACCCCAAGCGATAGGTTTTGTTAATCGGTTTAAGTCGGTTTAATTATCGGTTTGAATCGGGTAGGAAGGTGGGTGTGACACCCCGCATTTAAACTAAATTGTAAAATAAAATTTGAAAAGTTTCCAGAATTTGGTCACTGAAATAGCGTCATTGCATCTGTGGCGATTCTTTGATCAATTTAGACTTATAATTTGTAAAAAACAAACTTAAGATGAAAAAATATCTTTAGATGAAATATTACAACAAACACGAAAAGAAGATATAAGAAGAAAACTAAAAAGAACAATGACCACCATTGTTTTTAATCTTATGAACAAAAGCCTATGTAGCCCAATTTGTAGAGACCCTTCTCTCCCAAGTTAGTGGAGCAAGTTCGAGTCCCACTAGTGCCATATTTTTATTTTAGAGAGACGGTTAAAGATATGCATACTCTAAGAGGGAAATATGTATAAATACACATATAAGGAAAATTATACACAAAGGTGAGTATAAAAATATATGTATACATGTATATGTAAATATATGTGTATGTGTGTGCAAAAATATATATGAAAGAGAAATCCCAAATAAAACCGCAATCAATTAAAATAGGTAAGAATTAACTGATTGCACAACGTCGTTTGAATTTTGAAAAAGAAATAAAAGTTGTGTGTGTATATATATACGTATAAATTCAAATGTTGAAATAAAAAGGTTAAGAACAGAAAATAATTAATGCATAATAAATGGAAAAGGGATAAGAAATTAGCTACCTTTGAAATTAGAATGCATAAAAGGGAATAAACAACTAATTGATAGCGTCAATAATTACATTAATTAAGCAGTTATTAACGGACAAGGAATTGGAAGATTATATGTGTATATACACGTGTAGATTCGAAATTCAAACTTAAATATGGTTTATAACTGGAATAATATTAATCAGTAGAATTGTATTAAGTAAGTAATTAACGTTATTGATTAACGTTAAGAATCAGAAAACAAAACGATGTAGGAAATACATCTGGACCCAGGATAGGTCGACACCTCTTATATGGGTTGACCCATGACCTAATCGGTCACAGATTTGTTTTTCTATGTGACGTGATTTTCTAATATAAATTGTTCAGATTTTATTTGATTGAATTCGATGGACTAGACTTTCTCGTGCATATATAAATAGACTAGCAGGTAGGGATGAGCAGAAAAACCGATTACAAACCGAAACCGAACCGAAACCGCAAAAAACCGATGAAAACTGCATCTTAAAATACCGCACCGAAGTAAAACCGCAAAACCGATGAAACCGCACCATTAGTACGGTCCGGTTTCGGTTTCTATCCTTTTTCAAACCGCAAAACCGAAACCGCACCGAATATTATTTATATAAAATTTCAACGTTACCTTGCATTTTTTGCGTACATGCATTAACATATGTGAAGCATTGTGTGTGTTTTTACAGTGGTGCATGCATTTGTTTGTAGATGTGTGCCCTCATTTTTGTTGCTTTTAGGCTGCAAGCGTGCAAATATCAATTCTTTATTGTAATCTGCATGTTTAATTACTAAATCAACATGAAGATTACAATAACGAATTATAGTGGGAGTGTCTCCATCCCAGACTATAATACTGATAGCATTTCAGTAACTAAATATGAGACTGGTACAGGTTATATTTTTAGGAAAATATTGATTGTTGTGATTGGGTTGTGTTTAACTGTTTATATATGCTAGCGTTATGTTCGTGCTGTTGTTGTGTGGGTTTTTGTGTGGTGCATGATTTTGTATATAGTCCAGCATGAGTTTCCTGTGCGCGTATATAATAGTGTTGTTTTGTATGAGCAGGTTAGGGAACAATGCTTTTTTTTTGGTCAAACGGTTTTGGAACCGAAACCGCACTTTTAAAACCGAAACCGCACCAACGGTTTTTGGTCCGGTTCCGGTTCCTACTTTTAGAAACCGCACCCTAGCGGTTCCGGGTGCGGTTCTAACCCAAAACCGCACCAAACCGCACCATGCTCATCCCTACTAGCAGGGCCTAGCTTTAAACTCATATTTTCTGAGATGCAGCCTAGGCTCTGCCATTCTCTCTTCCCTCCAAACCTCTTCAGAAATTAAAATTGAAACGGCCCAAAATTCCTCTTGCGGAAAATCTCGGATTGTTTTGAGAACAACACACATCAGAACACAATTAAAAGAACATTTCCATTACTGTTGCAACAGTTTACATCAGAGTACAAGAATAAGAGCATAAATAAACGAAAATACAAAATTAGAGATTTAAAATTTACAATGCAGCGGAAAATAAAATAACTAAGGCAGTGGAAGAGAACTATGCTCTAGACACAGCTTTAAGCTTCAATCCAGAATCCTGCTTGAGATGAAGACCTGTAGACAAACTACTCGACTGCCCGTGTGGAAAATAATGGGAACCCGAGTTTGCAAAGGTGGAAACAAACAACGGGTCAGTCATGGGACTGGTGCGAGAATTCTTAACTAATTTAACTAATAGTAATAAGGCAAATCCAAAGACCACGCCGCTAACGCGGAACGGGTTTATTCCAATGGATTGCCGTGCATAATTTAAAGTTAAAGAACAAAACAATAAGTGTGACAACCCCAAACTCCCGTGTAACGAAAGTAAGCAAAATCGTATGGAATATAACATTACTAGAACAATAACAGATCTCAGAGTATAGCTGTAACGACCCGGATTTTGAGCGACTTTGGTTATCGACATAAACACGATGTCGATAACCAAAACATCGAAAAATCCTGGTAATTAGTGAAAGAAATTAGAGGGTGAAGAAAAATAAGATAGAAACTTAGAATAGAAGAAGAAGAACACAACATTAGAGTAACACGAACCTCACAGCGGAATGAATAACATATAATAGATAACATAACTTTGAAATATAACAATTATGTATACAATAGCACTTATCAGAGTACAACACTTACAACACAGCGGAAATAACTATAGCTATTTGATCTTGAAGCCTTCTGCTCCAAGCTCTCCAAGTATATCTGCAAATTCCTGACTACTTGACTGCCCGTACAAATTAGGCACCCAAGAGTTTAGGGAAAACAACAAAGTAAACTCCGGGTCAGTCAAGGGACTGGTGTGAGTAAAACAGTTTAAACAGGTATATGAACAAGTAAACGATATCTCATAAGACCACGCCGCAGAACGGAACGGGTTTTTCCCTTATGAAAATCCAAAATATCTTTATATCAAAAACCTTTTGATATTATAATAATGTCTATGTACAAATAGATATCAACTAGCAAAAACGCTTTCATCTCACGTTCTACATATATAGTATACAATCAAAATCGCAAGCACGTATTGGATAATGGATTTCGAACTATGACAAGGTATGGAACCACCTTCCGATCAGTGTACTCTTGGAACGATACACTGGAGTTCAGCAAGAACATCTTGTAACTCAGCCACACATGACCGACCACTCATTTTGCTTGAGTGTATCGAATGTATATCACCAACGGTTGAGATCAGCAACCGTACCCGTATATATATGGGACAACATTAATAGATTTAAGAAACAAATGAATATTCTCTAGATAGGTGATTATACACCCTACTTCGATGCGACCGACTTAGCCATGCTGCCTGCCCGATTTCTATCATTTACCGGTTGATGAGGCTAGAAGCTACGCTTTATCATTACATCAGATTCACTTCGAATGCCACATTGTCAGATCCATCGAAAATCACTAATTGGCGTCTACAACAGTACATTACGTGTTAGCTAAAGAAGTTTCCTTCTCCGCTTCCACTCTTGGTAAAGTTGAAGAAATCAATGTACGTGACCTTTCTGGAAATACTCTGTCAGACATTCATCAACACAAGTCATCCTCATTCACTTAGAATGCCACATCGTCATACCCGCCAAATCACAAATTGATTTGTCCAAAAATAACACGGGTATACAGCTTAGAGAAACGAATTCCTCCGCCACCAAACGTGAATACGTTTGAACAGATCAACTTACGCGATCCATTGGATATACTCTGTCAGACCTTCGTCCATACAAGTTGTCCTGGGAGTGGACAAACCGAAGGCACTGTTCTGTATATCCATCTTAGTCATTGTTATCTAAGACTTATACAACAGCCCTTGCATTTTACTCTGTCTTCAATTATCTTTGGCATATATGATTCGCAACGCTTATGCCAATACAAAGTGGTTCTTTGGATAATAATCCAACCGATCTCTCCATATTAACAACGTTAAAATGGTCAAAACTTCGATAGTCTGTGAGTTAACTATCAAAGAAAAATAAGTGTGCAAACAACGATATTATTTCCAGATGGAAATTATATCGAACAAACATCATTTAACATTAATCTCTTTAGTTCATTTATTTACTTATCTCCTATTTCCCTATATTCTAAATTCTTATTTTCTTTTATCAGAAAACATTTCTGATTCTCGTTTGGAAAACATTTCCAAAACTCCTTTACGATCAAACCTTACCATTTCTTAGTCAAGAAGGAAGTCACTCAAGTTGGGGTATAATTACCTCTCAGACCTTAACTGAACAACGTTATAACTTCGAAATAGTCAAAGTTTATCTTTTAATCTTTAACAACTTCTTTACGCCTTTCTCGGATTCAATTTTACTAATCCACTTCTATATTTAAAACATTGGTTATAACGATAACGTTATAATCCCTACTTTCGAATTATCTAACTTTAATTATAACTTCTATTCTTATTAGTGAATAATTAACCTAACACTTATTTATTTATAAATAAATAAATCTCTTATTTAAACACTGGAAAGTGTAAGTACTTTCCCGAATTCGATATAATCGAATTCGCCGATTAACTCTCTTCGAGAAATCTCTATTTGATTAACTCTTCTTCGAATAACCTATATTCGATTAACTCCTTCCTTTCGAATATACTATATTTGATTACTCCTTCTCGAATAAACAATATTCGATAATCTCTCTTCGAATAACTAATATTCGATAACTCTTTCTTTTCAAATATCTCATATCTGAAAATCTCAATTTCGAATAAACTACATTCGAAAATATCTTTTCGAATAACTCTTATTCGATCAATCAAACCATAATCGATAACTCCTTTCAATGAAACTAACATCGATAACTCCTTTCGATGAAACTAACATCGATTAATTTAACTCGACGAACTTAACTCGACTAACTTAACTTACTTGGTTCGACCAACTCGATTCGATTAACTAGGCTCGACTAACTTGGTTTATTTAACTCAACTTGATTAACTCCTATCGAATAACTAATATTCGATTTAACTCCATTTACTTCATTCGAATAACTAATATTCGATAACTCTATTTAACTCCATTTAACTCTATTCAACTCCATTCGAATAACTAATATTCGATAACTCTATTTACTCCATTTAACTCTATTCAACTCCATTCGAATAACTAATATTCGATAACTCTATTTACTCCATTTAGCTCTATTCAACTCCATTCGAATAACTAATATTCGATAACTCTATTTACTCCATTTAACTCTATTCAACTCCATTCGAATAACTAATATTCGATAACTCTATTTATTCCATTTAACTCTATTCAACTCCATTCGAATAACTAATATTCGATAACTCTATTTAACTAACTCGACTCAACTAACCCCTTTCGAATAGCATAATCGTTTTACTAACTTTCGAATACCATATTTGATTGACTCCCTTCGAATACCATATTCGATTTAACTCCTTTCGAATACCAAATTCGATTTACTTTATTCACTTTATAAAGATTTCCTTTTAACAGCGTTTTATTCATTTGAAAAGATTTACTTTTAAATAACGGTTCTACACTTTAAAAATGATTCCCTTTTAATAACGTTTTCCTCTTTATAACGGTTTCTGCTTTATAACGTTTTCCCTTTTTATAACGTTTCCTTTTCAATTCTATTTGTAAATGGTTTACAAATATTTCCTTTTCAAATTTATTCTTGAAATATTCTAACTCCTTAAATTCTCGGAAAAATTCGCCATAACCTCCTTTGTACCGGGAGCATCGGGAAAATCCCCAAACCCGCCACACAGGCCTTTCCATTCAAAAAGAAAATGGTTTGAAATTATTTTCTTTTCTAAATATTTCCTATTTATAAATATTCCAATTTATAAATATTTCATATTTATAAATATTCCAATTTATAAATATCTCTGTTTTCAATATCACTTTGAAAATCTCCTTTTCCCATTCCTATATTTTATGGTACTTAACACATCAAATCACGATGACCAATCTCATCCAAACACATATAATCGCCCATAGATTTTATATCACCTCATATAACAATATATGAAAAACAATAAAATAACTGTTGAGGAATCTAGTCGGATTCCTCCAACCTGTCTCCCTGCATCCACAGATGTTACACAATATGATTATCATCACTTTCAGTTCAATATAAATTATTCTGATAGCAGAATCAATATATAAATATTTAACGGTTTGTGTATATATATATATATATAATTACATATATATATATATATAATTTTCACTAACTGACTAGCAGTTCAATCAAACAATCAACACACAGTTAATCAACCAATTTCTAACAGTTCTAAAAATACAACATGAAATTATAAACTGTTCAGAGTTGGTGAGATTTACTCACTTTGGCAGTTCATCGTTAAAGAACGATAAACTGTTATTTGATTTGAATCAAACAATTTATTTCGCCATAAATTCAAACGAGCCCCAATCCACTTCCAGTCAGCTTCATTGTGAAGCTCTCGTCCATACGATCCCATCGGATCTTGTTTCACTGAATTTCGATAACGTATGGAATAGTTATGGCTTTTAAAAGTTAATACACACTTTTAATTTAAAATAAAACTTAAACACTTTGAATTTGGGCTTAACTTATTCATATGGCCCATCACCTCCCACGTACAAGCCCACCCGAAACTTCATCGCCCCCAAATCCTTTTCGTTGCTCCCAGTACAACACTCCACCACTTTCGATCCCAACTGCTCGTTACCCTCTTCACCGAATCACACCAGAATCCCACCAACATGCTTCTCATCATCTTCTCCTTCTCCCCATCCTGGTCTGGTCAATCCCGTACGCACCTATGGAAGTGCGACTTCCAGTCCACGGCGCTGGCCCCATGGGTTCGAGCGACAGTTTTGGTGTGGATACCACTCAAAACTTTGCGAGCATGTCTCAATTTCCACCACAAACCCAAAACAACCCTCGCTACTTAGTTCGATTTCCCCAAAATCAAAATATACCGAACCCTAGCCTTCGCTGTTCGAAAAACTCGGTCACCACAGTGGGGATCGAACGCCTCAAAACTGGTATCCACATGTTGGAAATCATCTCAGGAACTCAAGGAGATTTAACTTGGGATTTATAGAATTGTATTTGATTTTTGTTGTGATTTTCCTTGGATGAACTTTGCTGTGTATTATTTTTTCTGAGTAACGGCGCATTTTCTTGTAAGGATTAGGTCTTAAGGAAGGAATGAAGGTATACTTATAGGCAAATAAAATATCTAGATATTTTATAGAAGGAATATTCCCGGTATATTCCCATTTATATATTCATTTTGCTTTCTAAAAATTCTCGTGATTACATACGATATCCAAAAGTCACGAAACTGGACCTGCATCTACAGTTCGACATTTCGGTCCCAACGAAACTGGTTTCGTCGAATTCCGACTACGTATGCTCACACAGCGTATTTTTAACTGTCAAAATACTAACTGTTTTTCACTCTAAAAATCCGTACGGCCACATACTGACTCTAAAAATCACAAAACTGGAAATCTAGCAATAATTTGATGTTGCGGATCCAATAAAATTAGTTTTGTCGAAATCCAACTTCGTTTGCAAAACCGGCTATTTTTAAAGCTCTGAATGACCCATTTAAATATATAAATTTATTTAAATATTATTAAATTAAATATAAATAAATTTATATTATCGTATATCTTCACATATGATATCGTCCAGCTCCAGAATATCATATCAGAATTTACAGCTTGGTATTTCAGATTCCAGATTATCCCGATATTCAATTTATATCGAAAATCCTTTTATAACGTAAATATAGCGTTGCAAATTATAAAGGAATTCTACAGCGACTTTTCTGAAATTTGATTTGGACGTAAATCAAAATCTACACGATGAAATCCCGATCTTTCTCTTCCACTAGAAAGATATACTCCACCAGCTCCACACGTTTCTTGATTCACAGAAATCCGGCTTAAAATGAATCCTGTATATTCAGTTGAAGTTCAAATCGCCAAATCGCGAACTGCAGCGCCATTTCAAGCTCGATTTTAATTATATTATAATTACACGTTCAAACTGACATCGATTGAATGTATTCGTCAATATAATTCAACTCTAAGCTGAATTAAATCTAAGGGATGACCCAGTTCACAGAATATTGTGATTTTCAATATTTTTGATTATTCCTGAATTAAATATATTATTTAATTATTTAATTTAATTAAATATTCCATATTATTTAATTAAACCTCTATTTAATTCACTACATCACGATATATATAATTAATTTAATTAATTATAATACCCCTTACAATGCGGGTCATTACATTCTTCCCCACTTAAAATAATTTCGTCCTCGAAATTGCTAAGTTAGAGAACGACCCTATCTATTTGGTAAAAGCTTATCTGTTACCCCTTATCTCTAGTTTCGACTGAACCAACTAATATTGGTTTCAATATTAATTCCTTCCGACTAACTAAAATTTTCAAAAATTCTAAAAAAATTCTAACATTTTAAATTTTCGGAAAAATTTCGCCAGCACCGCCTTTGTACTGGTCAATAGCTCAAACTTCAACTCGCCTCTCTGGGCCTTCTTCAACCCAAAAGAAAATCAATACGCCAAACGGCTTGCCAATTCGGCTCATAAATTCCAAACTCATATAAAATATAAACTTGTACCTTTTTGTTGGGCATATCATTATATCCCTACCATCTGTTATCAACTCGGCATATACAAATGCCATCCCAATCAACTCCAACCAAGTTATTCTTAACACAACCATTCGCTTATTCAAGCTGAATTTAATTTCAAATTCGAGTTTCAAATTCCAAACTCTCAACTTATCATTTCAAATCCAAATCCAGATTATTCTCTAATCACTTCCAGTTTTTCTTAACCTATCATCTCAAGTTAAATTCTGGTTTATTATTTACTTTCACCATCCCATTCGAATTAACTTCACAAGTTAAATTTTAATTTCTAGAACTTAAATTCCCGGTTTATTTCAAATCAAATTTGAAATCATAATACCAATTCAAAACCTTTGAATTTCTAAACAACTTGTTTTCTCAAAACAATTCAAATCAAAATCTCTGGTAGTAATCCACCACTTAGAAACTCGAAAATCACACCGATGATACTGCGCAGTCATCATCGGAATTATTTTCCAGCGACCCAAATGATTTCAATACTATATTATTTCAAAATCCTTACTAAATACATCCATTTTGAAAACATCTCAAAATCTCCCAGGAACTTAAAATTTCCTTATTTTAAATTCCAAATCTGATTTAAATTCAAATTTAATTCATCTTCTTTCATATACTTTACTTATATGAATTCTGATTGGTTATATATATCCATTTCACATTTTATAATCTTATCTGATTATAATTACTACCAACACATCCTATATATGATAATATATCACATATCCATACTGTGTCGGTCCATTGTATTCAAGTGTTTATTTACTCCTACCGATACAGTGGATCAAACTGATAGACCAGAACTCATAAACAACTCAGCCAATGAATCTCCATGATATAAAACCATTTTTATATCAAATACAAATACGCACTCTCGTATATATACACTCAAACTCAATCTAGGGTATTACTAACCCTATCTCTACCGAGTCACGCCACAGAGCCAAGTAATTCTTAACTTAAGCTCTGATACCAACTGTAACGACCCGGATTTTGAACGACTTTGGTTATCGACATAAACACGTTGTCGATAACCAAAACATCGAAAAATCCTGGTAATTAGTGAAAGAAATTAGAGGGTGAGGAAAAATAAGATAGAAACATAGAATAGAAGAAGAAGAAGAACACAACATCAGAGTAACACGAACCTCACAGCGGAATGAATAACATATAATAGATAACATAACTTTGAAATATAACAGTTATGTATACAATAGCACTTATCAGAGTACATCACTTACAACACAGCGGAAATAACTATAGCTATATGATCTTGAAGCCTTCTGCTCCAAGCTCTCCAAGTACATCTGCAAATTCCTGACTACTTGACTGCCCGTACAAATTAGGCACCCAAGAGTTAAGGGAAAACAACAAAGTAAACTCCGGGTCAGTCATGGGACTGGTGTGAGTAAAACAGTTTAAACAGGTATATGAACAAGTAAACGATATCTCATAAGACCACGCCGCAGAACGGAACGGGTTTTTCCCTTATGAGAATCCAAAATATCTTTGTATCAAAAACCTTTTGATATTATAATAATGTCTATTTACAAATAGATATCAACTAGCAGAAACACTTTCATCTCACGTTCTACATATATAGTATACAATCAAAATCGCAAGCACGTATTGGATAATGGATTTCCAACTATGACAAGGTATGGAACCACCTTCCGATCAGTGTACTCTAGGAACGATACACTGGAGTTCAACAAGAACATCTTGTAACTCAGCCACACATGACCGACCACTCATTTTGCTTGAGTATATCGAATGTATATCACCAACGGTTGGGATCAGCAACCGTTCCCGTATATGTATGGGACAACATTGATAGATTTAAGAAACAAATGAATATTCTCTAGATAGGTGATTATACACCCTACTTCGGTGCGACCAACTTAGCCATGCTGCCTGCCCAATTTCTATCATTTACCGGTTGATGAGGCTAGAAGCTACGCTTTATCATTACATCAGATTCACTTCGAATGCCACATTGTCAGATCCATCGAAAATCACTAATTGGCGTCTACAACAGTATGTTACGTGTTAGCTAAAGAAGTTTCCCTCTCCGCTTCCACTCTTGGTAAAGTTGAAGAAATCAATGTACGTGGCCTTTCTGGAAATACTCTGTCAGACATTCATCAACACAAGTCATCCTCATTCACTTAGAATGTCACATCGTCATACCCGCCAAATCACAAATTGATTTGTCCAAAAATAACACGGGTATACAGCTTAGAGAAACGAATTCCTCCGCCCCCAAACGTGAATACGTTTGAACAGATCAACTTACGCGATCCATTGGATATACTCTGTCAGACCTTCGTCCATACAAGTTGTCCTGGGACTGGACAAACCGAAGGCACTGTTCCGTATATCCACCTTAGTCACTGTTATCTAAGACTTATACAACAGCCCTTGCATTTTACTCCGTCTTCAATTATCTTTGGCATATATGATTCGCAATGCTTATGCCAATACAGAGTGGTTCTTTGGATAATAATCCAACCGTTCTCTCCATATTAACAACGTTAAAATGGTCAAAACTTCGATAGTCTGTGAGTTAACTATCAAAGAAAAATAAGTGTGCAAACAACGATATTATTTCTAGATGGAAATTATATCAAACAAACATCATTTAACATTAATCTCTTTAGTTCATTTATTTACTTATCTCCTGTTTCCCTATATTCTAGATTCTTATTTTCTTTTATCAGAAAACATTTCTGATTCTCATTTGGAAAACATTTCCAAAACTCCTTTACGATCAAACCTTACCATTTCTTAGTCAAGAAGGAAGTCACTCAAGTTGGGGTATAATTACCTCTCAGACCTTAATTGAACAACGTTATAACTTCGAAATAGTCAAAGTTTATCTTTTAATCTTTAACAACTTCTTTACGCCTTTCTCGGATTCAATTTTACTAATCCACTTCTATATTTAAAACATTGGTTATAACGATAACGTTATAATCCCTACTTTCGAATTATCTAACTTTAATTATAACTTCTATTCTTATTAGTGAATAATTAACCTAACACTTATTTATTTATAAATAAATCTCTTATTTAAACACTGGAAAGTGTAAGTACTTTCCTGAATTCGATATAATCAAATTCGCCGATTAACTCTCTTCGAGAAATCTCTATTTGATTAACTCTTCTTCGAATAACGTATATTCGATTAACTCCTTCCTTTCGAATATACTATATTTGATTACTCCTTCTCGAATAAACGATATTTGATAATCTCTCTTCGAATAACTAATATTCGATAACTCTTTCTTTTCAAATATCTCATATCTGAAAATCTCACTTTTGAATAAACTACATTTGAAAATCTCTTTTCGAATAACTCTTATTCGATAAATCTCACTTCGATCAAACCATAATCGATAACTCCTTTCAATGAAACTAACATCGATAACTCCTTTCGATGAAACTAACATCGATTAATTTAACTCGACGAACTTAACTCGACTAACTTAACTTACTTGGTTCGACCAATTCGATTCGATTAACTAGGCTCGACTAACTTGGTTTATTTAACTCAACTTGATTAATTCCTATCGAATAACTAATATTCGATTTAACTCCATTTACTCCATTCGAATAACTAATATTTGATAACTCTATTTAACTCCATTTAACTCTATTCAACTCCATTCGAATAACTAATATTCGATAACTCTATTTACTCCATTTAACTCTATTCAACTCCATTCGAATAACTAATATTCGATAACTCTATTTACTCCATTTAGCTCTAATCAACTCCATTCGAATAACTAATATTTGATAACTCTATTTACTCCATTTAACTCTATTCAACTCCATTCGAGTAACTAATATTCGATAACTCTATTTACACCATTTAACTCTATTCAACTCCATTCGAATAACTAATATTCGATAGCTCTATTTAACTAGCTCGACTCAACTAACCCCTTTCGAATAGCATAATCGTTTTACTAACTTTCGAATACCATATTTGATTTACTCCCTTCGAATACTGTAACGATCTAAGATTTTTGAAAATTAAATTTTTAATTTTTTTTAAAATTTAGAAGGTTTAAATAAATGTTGAATCAAATTCTAAGGCGATAATAGTATTTTAAATGATTAAAAATTTAGAATTTTATTGTGAAATTTAGTTAAACCAATGTTGTTTCGATAGAGCGTTTCGTCGCTAGATGAATTATTAAAGGGAGTTGTAATTTAGTCGTCGAAACGATTAGAATTTTGAAATTAAATTATAATTAAATTTCTCTTTCAAATTTTTGTTCAGTTTCAGTTTGCGTCGTCTTAAAATATTTTATTTAATTTTTCTGTAATTTTTATTTCGAAAATTAAGCATATGTTTTTCTAGCATATTTTGGGGTAACTGTGGTCCCTTTTGACACTTTACAGAAACAATCAACCGACCGATTTTATTACTGTTCTAGGATCGTGACACATTATTATGCACGATTATATTGTTAGTTCGGTGTTGATGGTTATCGATAATTAAAAATGAAAGAAATTGGAAAAGGAAAAAAATTTGGGTATGAATTGCAAATAAAAAGGGGGAAGAAACACATGTACATATGTGTAAGGTGGCAGGCAAATGAATGTGGAAAAGTTGCATGCGTTCAGCCCCTCATCCCAAACTCCTCCCCTCACGTTTCTCTCCCCTCTCCCATTTTAGCTTCCAACATGCTAACTATTAAAATAAAAACAAAAATAACTTAAAACGTGGCAGCAAAATAAGGTGAAGTTGGACAAGTGGCACATTGTTCTACACGTGCTAGGCATTTCTCTTCACCGTTTAAACCTATACAAGTTGCTTCTCCTTCCAACCTTTCTTCTTCCCTACTGTAGAACCTTCTCCTATCCCCTTACAAAATAGGTTCCACTATTAACCAAAAAGAAAAAAAAAAGACTTTCGCCTATGCATGCAGTAACCACATCACTCCTTTTCCCCGTCAAAATATCACCCTTCTTCTACACGAACACAACACACCATTTTCCCCTCTAACTCCGTTGCCCACACACCGAACTCAAACAACCCTCTTCTAGAAACCCATCCGCACTTCAGGCCTCAACCACCAGTTGCTGAACACCGCTTCAACCAAGCCGTTCCCTTTAGTTGCTCTGACTTCCCTCAGCCAAACCCCTCAGTCCGGATCGACTTGAACCTGCTTTTTCACCATGTTTTCGCCTCCTCCTAGTATGCATGCACTTTATTTTGCAGTGGAAATGCGAAAGCTTGTTTCAAAAAAAAAAAAAAAAAAAAAAAAAAAAGAGAGAGACAGAGAGTAACGTGACAAAAAGAAGAGAGAAAGAGTGAGAGAGCGCAAGAACTGAAAGCAAGAAATAAGGAAGGCTACGCAAGGACTATGGGCGTTGACGTTTTGGTGGGTGCATGAAAATGAATGAAGGTGCCGTGCATGTATTTTGTAGAGCGAAGAGGAAACGCAAGAAGAAGAAAAAAAAAAGAACGTGAGAAAAAAAAAGAACAGAAAAAAAGAGAAAAAAAAAAGAGAACGCAAGAAAAAGGGAGCATGCGGAGAATATAGAAAATAACTTTCTTCTGGGAAACAACACTGGGGTGAGAACACATTTAATTTTATTTAAATTTATATGATTTAAATTTTTATGCATAGTTAATGAATTTGAAAATATACGGTTACATGAATGGCTAATTAATTATTGTTAGTGTATGATGCTTGCCAAATAAATGCATTTGAGACGCGTTAGTGTATAACGCGTATTTGGAATTTTATCCGTTGATTGCATGTAGAAATTAATGTATAAACGGTGTTGAATGTGTGCATATATGATATATGTACTCACTATGAACTTATATGAATTATCAGCGGAAAATTAGGAATTTCCTAAATATAATTAAGAAATGATTTATTGGTTAAATGACAAATTAGTGAATATGCAGTGTTTATTACTTAATAATGTTATTGACATTCTTTGGTTCGATAACATTTGCTAATTTAAGTAATATTTGATTTCGCGAATAATTTTCCCAAATTAACATTTTATGATGGGAATACAGTTGATAATGTTAATTTAAATTATATGGTGTCATTAAAGCGATGCATTAACCAAGTTATGTTATTAACATTGTTAAATATGAAATGAAATAATGGGTGAGTAATACTTGGAAACTTATTAATTTTATAGTATAAATAAATTCCTTTTTTTTTTTTTGAAAACCAATTAGCATGTTATCATCAAAAATAGGTGATATTATAATGTATTTGATTTTTTTTGATTTGATGTAGCTTAAATGAAATTTTGTGTTGAATTTAATTACCGCTTATGTTAATGATAATTTTGGAAAAATGTAAAGCGAGTATTAAGAAATGTTAATTATTTTGTGAATTAAATATTTAGTTAATGTAATCATCTTGTGATTCAGGTGTGGTGCATAATGTGAATTTGGGACCTAGATTTTTATCCAAATTATAATTTGACGCGGTGTTATAATTTGTTTTTCAAATGACCTGAATTTATATCCTTTGATCTTGAGTTCGAATGAAATTTTAAATTTGATTAAATTGGATGGATGTGGTCTTCGGATATTTGATATAATTTCTGTGGATGATGACTAACACTATTTGTGGAATTAAACAGTGGAAATATCGTAATTCTGCTTATAGTATCGGTTTAATACGGAAACATATATTGGATATAAGAAGTTCGATTTCTAACCAATTGTATATATCTAGTATGAATCATTTGGATTAAGTTGAATGACATGGTTGTAACATGGTTTTAACCAAGTAAGATTTAAGTTAATTATGGAATCTAATATGGAACTAACTGAACGAAAGAGAAAAGTGGAATGTCTGCCAATTGATTTGATTAACTCAAGATTTTTCAGAACCAGTATACTTTCGAGTATGAATATGAATCCAAGTCATTGCTATGGGAACGAAACAATTCCAATTTAAAGTATTTGTATATTTATATAGGTTTTCATCTATTTAAACATTATATGTTAATTTCAAAAATACTTAAATAAAACTTATTTGTTTTAAAGTATGCCTATGTTTAAAGGTATTATATTTGTATACTTCATCAAAGTAAATATATGTTAAGTAGTTTTTAACCATTTCTATTTTTAAAGTTAGTACATATTTATATATATATATATATATATAAATTAGTTATGACAAATGTATTATTTTCAAATATTTTATTTAATTAAATTTGGAATTGTTTCGGCCCTGAATGCTTGATTTGATATAATGAATCCATTTTGAATGATTACAACGAATTTGGATTTAAGAAATATTGAAATCGAGATCCTTGATTTATAAACGATTTGTTTGGGAATAAAGAGTTAAGAGGAAGATACTATTTATAAACGATCATCTCTTAACAATCATTTCTAGATTTAGAAAAGAATTAAGAGGTGTATGTGTGTATATACATATGACGGAAATCACTTGTTTTGAAATATGAAGCACTGGTTATTTGGAAAGTCCGGGATCGGAATTTATTTTCCGAAAACCATTCGAAATAACCGTACGATGTAATAATGAAGACGTAGAAGTGACGGTTGAAGACTATGGTTCTTCACATCGAGCGAACTGCCTGCCGATTGGTTTCTTTACTGATAGCTACAGTAGAGAGATGCCCCTGTTACCGGAGTGGCAGAAAGTCCGAACGTATTTGGAGAATTTTCGGATTTTGTTCCGTTCAAACCCAAAATGGACTTGTATGGATTGTGTGCCTGACATTGTAATTGACAGCATAACACTGATTTCCGTTGATATGTATCTGGTTTGTGACGTACGAGCTCAAAGTGGTTATGTAATGATGGAAATTAGTGGTCATGTTGTGAATGGACAATGTGACATACTTAAGATATGAAATGAGCTTGTACGATCAAGGCGTTGTTTCTCTAGGCATGCTTTGTGTATGACGTGACATCGACAAACCTCACACCCCGGATGATGAGAAACTGGCGGTTAGGTTGTGTATATATATATGAATTGATGATGACCGCTGCAGCAGTGGGAAACCACTTATGACTTATGGAATAGGGTATGTTCGGGGGGCCGTGTCTGGTCGAAAACCGTTGATCTACCTCGCGATTTGTATTGGTGTCCGCGTCTGGATGAAAAACCTTTGATTACATTTCGTTTGTGTTCCGATTGATCTTTCGTGCCAGGAATCATCAAGTTGGAAATCCAAATCTCCAATACGAACCATACGATTTTGATTGTATATATATATAGCGACATAATATTATGGGTATTATGCCGTCTAGGATTAATACATTTATTTGCGAAATTGTTTTCCACACTATATAATAATATTGAAGAGGATTTTCACGTATGAAAGCATATTTGGTTATCATAAGATAAAACTCGCCCATCTGGTGTGCGCTTGCATTGTGTGATGTGGGACAAGCTTATGATAGCTTCATTTTCAAAAGTCATTGCGTATTTATATGCACGGGCATTCACATGGAGTAAGCCCGTTCTGCGTTAGCGGCGTGGTCCGGTGAATTTCCTAACTTTAAATTAAATCCTGAAATAACCGTTTTTATGTTCTCACACCAGTCCCATGACTGACCTGGAGTTTATTGTTCCTTCCTTAACTCTGGGTGCCCATTAAATTTTCACACGGGCAGCTAGTAGTTTAGTTTTGCAGCTATCATTCGTTGGAGCAAAGTTCGAAGCACTTTCTGAGTTGGCGTCCACGCTAGAGTTAAAGTTTCCGCTGTGTCTTTTGATATTCCGATGAGAGTAAATTTCTTTCTTCCGCTGTAAAGTATATATGTATGTGTAACTCTGATATTCAGGTAACTCTGATGGAATATTGTTCTTGAGCAATGGAAATTTCTGTTATTTTGTTCAATGTATGTATGTACCCATAACAATTCGTCTTTCCGAATGGTTTAAGTTGGTTTAATTACCGGCAAGAACCGGGCAAAAAGGCGGGTCGTTACAAATACCATATTCGATTTAACTCCTTTCGAATACCAAATTCGATTTACTTTATTCACTTTATAAAGATTTCCTTTTAACAACGTTTTATTCATTTGAAAAGATTTACTTTTAAATAACGGTTCTACACTTTAAAAATGATTCCCTTTTAATAACGTTTTCCTCTTTATAACGGTTTCTGCTTTATAACGTTTTCCCTTTTTATAACGTTTCCTTTTCAATTCTATTTGTAAATGGTTTACAAATATTTCCTTTTCAAATTTATTCTTGAAATATTCTAACTCCTTAAATTCTCGGAAAAATTCGCCATAACCTCCTTTGTACCGGGAGCATCGGGAAAATCCCCAAACCCGCCACACAGGCCTTTCCATTCAAAAAGAAAATGGTTTGAAATTATTTTCTTTTCTAAATATTTCCTATTTATAAATATTCCAATTTATAAATATTTCTTATTTATAAATATTCCAATTTATAAATATCTCTGTTTTCAATATCACTTTGAAAATCTCCTTTTCCCATTCCTATATTTTATGGTACTTAACACATCAAATCACGATGACCAATCTCATCCAAACACATATAATCGCCCACAGATTTTATATCACATCATATAACAATATATGAAAAACAATAAAATAACTGTTGAGGAATCTAGTCGGATTCCTCCAACCTGTCTCCCTGCATCCACAGATGTTACACAGTATGATTATAATCACTTTCAGTTAATTATAAATTATTCTGATAGCAGAATCAATATATAAATATTTAACGGTTTTTATATATATATAATTACATATATATATATATATATAATTTTCACTAACTGACTAGCAGTTCAATCAAACAATCAACACACAATCAATCAGCCAATTTCTAACAGTTCTAAAAATACAACATGAAATTATAAACTGTTCAGAGTTGGTGAGATTTACTCACTTTGGCAGTTCATCGTTAAAGAACGATAAACTGTTATTTGATTTGAATCAAACAATTTATTTCGCCATAAATTCAAACGAGCCCCAATCCACTTCCAGTCAGCTTCATTGTGAAGCTCTCGTCCATACGATCCCATCGGATCTTGTTTCGCTGAATTTCGATAACGTATGGAATAGTTATGGCTTTTACAAGTTAATACACATTTTTAATTTAAAATAAAACTTAAACACTTTGAATTTGGGCTTAACTTATTCATATGGCCCATCACCTCCCACGTACAAGCCCACCCGAAACTTCATCTCCCCCAAATCCTTTTCGCTGCTCCCAGTACAACACTCCACCACTTTCGATCCCAACTGCTCGTTACCCTCTTCACCGAATCACACCAGAATCCCACCAACATGCTTCTCGTCATCTTCTCCTTCTCCCCATTCCGGTCTGGTCAATCCCGTACGCACCTATGGAAGTGCGACTTCCAGTCCACGGCGCTGGCCCCATGGGTTCGAGCGACAGTTTTGGTGTGGATACCACTCAAAACTTTGCGAGCATGTCTCAATTTCCACCACAAACCCAAAACAACCCTCACTAGTTAGTTCGATTTCCCCAAAATCAAAATATACTGAACCCTAGCCTTCGCTGTTCGAAAAACTCGGTCACCATAGTGGGGATCGAACGCCTCAAAACAGGTATCCACATGTTGGAAATCATCTCAGGAACTCAAGGAGATTTTACTTGGGATTTATAGAATTGTATTTGATTTTTGTTGTGATTTTCCTTGGATGAACTTTGCTGTGTATTATTTTTTCTGAGTAACGGCGCATTTTCTTGTGAGGATTAGGTCTTAAGGAAGGAATGAAGGTATACTTATAGGCAAATAAAATATCTAGATATTTTATAGAAGGAATATTCCCGGTATATTCCCATTTATATATTCATTTTGCTTTCTAAAAATTCTCGTGATTACATACGATATCCAAAAATCACGAAACTGGACATGCAGCTACAATTCGACATTTCGGTCCCAACGAAACTGGTTTCGTCGAATTCCGACTTCGTATGCTCACACAACGTATTTTTAACTGTCAAAATACTAATTGTTTTTCACTCTAAAAATCCTTACGGCCACATACTGACTCTAAAAATCACAAAACTGGAAATCTAGCAATAACTTGATGTTGCGGATCCAACAAAATTAGTTTCGTCGAAATCCGACTTCGTTTGCAAAACCGGCTATTTTTAAAGCTCTGAATGACCCATTTAAATATATAAATATATTTAAATATTATTAAATTAAATATAAATAAATTTATATTATCGTATATCTTCACATATGATATCGTCCAGCTCCAGAATATCATATCAGAATTTACAGCTTGGTATTTCAGATTCCAGATTATCCCGATATTCAACTTATATCGAAAATCCTTTTATAACGTAAATAAATCGTTGCAAATTATAATGGAATTCTACAACGACTTTTTTGAAATTTGATTTGGACGTAAATCAAAATCTACACGACGAAATCCCGATCTTTCTCTTCCACTAGAAAGATATACTCCACCAGCTCCACACGTTTCTTGTTTCATACAAATCCGGCTTAAAACGAATCCTGTATATTCAGTTGAAGTTCAAATCGCCAAATCGCGAACTGCAGCGCCATTTCAAGCTCGATTTTAATTATATTATAATTACACGTTCAAACTGACGTCGATTGATTGTGTTCGTCAATATAATTCAACTCTAAGCTGAATTAAATCTAAGGGATGACCCAGTTCACAGAATATTGTGATTTTCAATATTTTTGATTATTCCTGAGTTAAATATATTATTTAATTATTTAATTTAATTAAATATTCCATATTATTTAATTAAACCTCTATTTAATTCACTACATCATATATATATAATTAATTTAATTAATTATAATACCCCTGACAATGCGGGTCATTACAATAGCAGAACATATAAATCATTGCAGCGGAAAGAAATGTCATCACAAACATCATCACTTAAACAACAGAGTATGCAACACAAAATTACACTTAACAAAATAGATGTCTCAAAGGAAAGGAATAGAGTCTCAATCTCTCAAATTACATCAATACTAAATACTGTCTCAAAGTCTTAAGCAGAAAATAAAAGATAAAAAGAAAGTTTCTTCAGCAACTCCATCAGCAAGCTTCCCTTCAGCGAATATCCAAGCCTAACCTGTCACTTGGCCGCCCATGTAAAAGAGGGCACCCGAGTTTGCAAAAGGTGAAACAAACTACAAGTCAGTCATGGGACAGGTATGAGATATCTTAATTAACTAACAGGTTTGACAATCACGAGGACCTCGCCGCTATCGCGGAACGGGTTTACTCCATGGGATTATCAGTGCAATAAATAAAGTATAACATTAAATAATGCAATGCTTTTTAGAAAAATGAAACCATTATAATACCCAAGTCCCATCACACAATGCAACGCAAACCGGAGGATAGGGTTTTACCTTATAATGGTCAAAAAATGATAAATACGCAAAATACGATATTATTATTAGTGTGTATATATTTAAAGAAAATATTTCAATTTTAATATTAATCCTAGACGGCATAGCTACCATCTACTATGTCGTCATACTAGTTATACAATCAAAACTGCATGGGACGTATTGGTAATTGGGTTTCCATCATAAGTCAAGGCTAGGGAGGAGCTCCTGACCGATTCGAGACACTCTAGCAATGTCTCAGGATTCGGACGTTGGCGAACCCTTGGATACAGCAGGGCCGGTCCACAAATACTTTAGTGGATTAGTTATGCCTGAACACACGCTCCCCGATCCTATTGGACCTACAAATCGACAGAGGGCGACCGATAAGAATAAACCGAGGCCTCGTAAAAATTCCAACAACCACATAAGCAAATGTCAGCCAGTTTAAGCACTGACACCACTTCTAGCTAGAAAGAAACGTGTGCACTCCCTGCGTTCCCTTCTCCCGTTTTAGACTCAACCGGTGTGTGAGGCTCGTGAAGTCACGATATACACAAAGCTATGCCTAAATATGCTATACTTTGATCATCAACCACAAGGCCTGCTTTTCAACAAAGCCTTGATCATTTGCATCTTAGCATGTCCCGTTGACAATCCATGCCATGAAATTAACAACTATCAATACACAACCTCTAAGGGTGTTGAGCGAAAGAATAAATTCTCTTGCCACCAACGGTTGTATATTAAACAGAAATCAGTTTACATGGTACGAAGTTCAACGTCATACATGCATCCATTTACAAGTCCGTTCTGGGTCTGAACGGAACCGGAGACACCTTAGAGGCTCTCGTATATCCGGCCAGTCATGACATACGTCCGGACGACTAACGCCGAAATCCCTTCAGGGTAGCTACTCCTATCGAGGACCTCAGTAGCAATACATCCGTTCGATGCGAAGACCGCCGGTCTTCAACACCGTCTTCATCTCGTCATTGACGTATAATTATTTGAAATGAGTAGAACTCGGACCTTTCAAATAATTATCGAATAATTATTATTTAAAACATTTCATAGCATTAACATTTATTTAAAATGATTCATCGCTATTTTTATTTATTTATAAATAGCTAAATAGAATCAAACGACGCTTCGGGTTAAGCGTGGCTTGGCACTGTTTTTCTCAAAATTGATTTACACATATCTTGAAATCTAACCGTTGGATTTTGACAAAATTTGTCTTATTGGAAAGATCTTGCCAAAGCGGTCCCAACGGTTCCGGTTTTGGGAAAATCCGACGGTTGGATCTTTCGATACAATCGTTTAAAGTCACGATTGCCGAAACATGAACTACCGTGCACGATTCGTTTTATTTCTATTTATATATATATATATAATTCCTTAAGCAATTACATTCACATGAATATCACACCAAATGAAGGTGTGAATTATATACAAAATCATATATTCATGTTTATTAAATTAGCTAAAACATGTTTTTATATCCTACACCAATTTGATAGTATAATGACTATAAATTGTATTGCTCGTTCATTCAAGATTTCTAATGTCATTTCATGTTTCAACTTCCGTACTCATTATATTTTAAGGAGTGAAATAGTTGATTTCCATCCGATGAACAAAAATGAATATTTTTGTTCAATCCCTTCTATGAACAAGATGTGAATTCCTATGCTTCTAACACTGCATTAAAATTGTATTTAATACAAAACATATTTCTAAATGAAATATGATTCTTATTCTCTTCCTTTTTAAAATTACATTAAAAATGCAACCTTTAATTTTCATATTTTATTTGCATTCGGGACTGCAAATATAAATGTATATTATCCTATTCAGGATTTATTTGCGTTGAGGAACGCCAATAAAAATGTATCTTTTAAACTATAATTTGTTTGCATCTAAAATTGCAAACAAAAATGTAACTTTTTTTTTTCTATAATTTGTTTGCATCTAAAATTGCAAATAAAAATGTATCTATTTATTTTATAATTTGTTTGCATCTAAAATTGCAAACAAAAATGTATCTTTGTATTTTATAATTTGTTTGCATCTAAAATTGCAAACAAAAATGTATCTTTTTATTTTATAATTTGTTTGCATCTAAAATTGCAAACAAAAATGTGTCTTTTTATTTAATTTTTTTTATTTGCATGAAAAAAATACAAATAAAATATATTTTCTATTTTCTATGTTTTGCTTGTATAGAAGAAGACAATTGAAAAATGTGAATTTTTAATTTACATGCATTGTTTGCATCGTAGAATGCAAACATAAAATAAAATCTTTTTTTTTTAACGTTTGCATTTTGGAGTGCAAACATAAAATGAAATTTTATATTTATATTTTCTATCTCGTTACATTGAGAAATGCAAAAGATGATATCTTATCTTTCTACAGTTTGTTCGCATCAAGGAATGCAACAAAAATGATAATTTATTTTCTACATCATGTTTGCATTAGGGAATGCAACAAAAATGAAAATTTATTTTCCTACCTCTTGTTTGCATTAGGGAATGCAACAAAAAAATGGTAATTTATTTTCCTACCTTTTTACATTGAAAAGGGTAACTATGATATTTGTACATTTTTATGTTGTCAATATTTGTGTTTATGGACACGAATAAAATGCAATTAAATGTTCTATGTAATATTTGTGTTTCAAATAAAAATGTATTCCGATGTACTATGTAATATTTGTGTTCAGGGACACAAATAAATGTTATTCAGTATAAGATGTATATATTTGTGTTGAAACACAAATGAAAAGGGTACTTATTTTTCTATTTATACATTTGTGTTGAAACCCAAATAAAAAGAACAAATTTTATTTCTATGTGTATATTTGTGTTGAAACACAAATGAAACACAAATAAAAAGAACAAATCATTTTTATGTTTGTATTTGTGTTGAAACACAAATAAAAAGAACAAATCATTTTTATATGTTTATATTTGTGTTGAATCACAAATAAAAAGGACAAATCATTTTTATATGTTTATATTTGTGCTGAAACACAAATAAAAAGAACAAATCATTTTTCTATGTTTGTATTTGTATTGAAACACAAATAAAAAGAACAAATCATTTTTCTATGTTTATATTTGTGTTGAAACACAAATAAAAAGAACAAATCATTTTTATGTGTTTATATTTGTGTTGAAACACAAATAAAAAGAACAAATCATTTTTCTATGTTTGGTTCAACCAAATCAATTCAAATAGAAAGGAAAATTTATTTCCTCTATATTGAATTGATTAACTAGGTCAATTCAAATAAAAGCAATATTTATTTTCTCTAAATGGAATTGATAAATTAGATCCATCACTCTACGAAACAAATTGTGTTATTAGATATTGAATCAATGATCTAAATCAATTCAATAATATTAGTATTATTAATATATATATATATATATATTTTAGATCTATGGTTATTCAATACATGAATAAATATTGAATTGATTGTCTAACTCAATTCAATTAAACAGAATAAGCGATAAAAATAATAATAATTGAATAACACATGACAACCAATTATAATAATCCATCATACAACAAACAAACATCATACTACATCTACACAAACAGATCTGAAGATGAATAACTATAAATAAAAATAAATTAATTAATTAATTTAAACAAGAGATATCTCACAGTCGTTTTTGATTTTAGCCAAAATTCCAACTGCTCAGAAATTCCCTATTTCAGTCTAGAACTGTAGTTCAGGATCGTACGAGTCCAACGCTTCAAAAATTGTGTAATTCTGAGTTTATTTGACAAAGTTATGAGTAAAATAAGTTTAGGGATTAATTTAATTATTAAACTAAGTCAAAATAATCAGTATAGATCATCTTCTTCCTTACTGTATCTCGGCCGACACCTTATTCCTTTGTTCAGAACTAGGGTTAAACTTTTGTCCCAATTCAAGCCACCAGTGTTCGATCAGAGGATGCTGCAGCGAAGAGGACGGAGAGGCACACACGTGGGACCCAGAATGGTGGAGCTCGGCTGAGCCTAGGGGGGTGCGACGGGGGTGATAGGCGGCGGCTTTGGGTGTCGGGTTCGAGGAAATGGTGGCACCATAGAAGATCTAACCGTATGAAAATGAAGAGAAGGAGAATCTCTTCGAAGTGGTATAAGGTTTGGGTTTTAATTCGCTGTGGATTGGAAGAAATTAAAGGGGTAAGTTGCGTCCATTGAAAGGGGGGGCGGCGGCTGTTGAGAAGATGAATAGTGGATTTTAATTTAGGGTTTTTACAATCTCTTTTATAATATTTTAATGTTAATTTTACAAAAAAACAAATCTCTTAAGAAATTCAGAATTCAGTCCAACAAGGAGCTACCCTACCCATTAACCCCTATTTTGGATCCATCTAACCATGTCTCGCAGGCCCAAGAGGTCAACTCAGCCCCCCTTTTCAAATTTAAAATTAATTCTTTTTATTATTAATTTTTGACATATTCAAAAATCCACCAGAGCCACATATGAAACCCGAAAAATCCCAAAAAATATTTTTGGCTATGTCTAGACGATACGAATCCAACAAAATTAATTTCATCGAATTCTGAGACTGTTCGAAAAATGGCTATTTTCCAGTCGTTCAATTTTGACTGTATTTGACCAAACACGGTTTCTTTTGCTATGCTCACATACTAAATCGAAAAATTCTAAAAATTGAAACCTAGCAATAATTTGACATTCCGGTTCCAACAAAAGTGGTTTCGTCGAAAACAGAGGTCTTTTGAAATTTGACTATTTTCACTCTCTTTAATATTATTTAAAAATAATTTTTTTTAATTTAGGCACATTTTCTAACCAATTTATTAAAAATAAAAAATTTAAATTGGTTCGAATTTTCCGGATTGTTACAGTCTCCCCCACTTAAAAACTTTTCATCCTCGAAAAGGGAAATAAAAGTAAAGTAGGAACAAAACGGAAAATGCAAGGTATTAAGAATGTACTTCAACATAAAGCTATTCGGAGATATCCACTCTACACTTGGGATAGGCTTGCTTGAAGCTATCCTTGGTCTCCCAAGTGCAGTCTCTAGGATCCCTGCTCCATTGGACCTTGACGAGGTTGATCTTCTTATTCCTCAAAGCTCTGATTTCCTTGCCCACAATTTTTACTGGCTCTCTCTTTACGGCTAAGCTCGGAGTAATTTCCAAATCTCGTTGTGCTTCTTCCTCCACAACTAAATCTGGATCATGAACATGCTTCCTGAGTTGGGACACGTGAAATACATCATGCACCCCTGGCAGCCAGTTGGGCAACTATACTCGATAAGCTAGAGTCCCAATCTTTTCCAGAATAGGGAATGGACCAATGAACCTCGGTGCCAACTTTCCAATCTTTCCAAAGTGAATTACGCCTATTAATGGAGAAACATTCAAGTACACCAGATCACCAATAGAGAATTCTAGATCTCTTCTTCGAGTGTCTGCATAACTCTTCTGTCGGCTTTGAGCAGCCAGCAAACGCTTCTTAATAAAATCAACTTTATCTGATGCTTCCCGAATCGTATCGGGGCCCAAGACTATTCTATTGCCTGGCTCCACCCAACATGCCGGAGATTTGCATGGCCTGCTATATAAAGCTTCGAATGGCGACATTTGCAGGCTTGCTTGATAGCTGTTATTATAAGAGAATTCCACTAAGTGTAGATGATCCTCCCAGGAACCGCCAAAGTCAAGGATGCATGCTCGCAACAAATCTTCTAAGATGCGGTTTACCCTCTCAGTCTGGCCGTCTGTCTGAGGGTGATAAGCTGTACTCATATTCAACTTGGTTCCTTGCTCTTCCTGGAAAGCTTCCCAGAACTTGCTAGTAAATATTGGATCGCGGTCACTGACAATGCTGCTGGGAACTCCATGAAGTCTGACAATCTCTCTTAAATAAAGTTGTGCCAAACTTTGAGCTGTTCTGTTGGATTTAACAGGGATGAAATGAGCAGCTTTCGTCAAGCGATCTACAATCACCCATATGCTATCATTCCATCTCCTAGTCCGAGGCAAACCATCAATAAAGTCCATAGAAACTTCGTCCCATTTCCAATTAGGAACTCCTAATGGCTGCAATAGACCTGCTAGCTTTTGCTTATCACTCTTGACCAGCTGACAGGTGGGGCATTTGGCCACATATATGGAGATGTCCCTCTTCATTGCTCTTCACCAAAAGGTACGCTTAAGATCGTGGTACATCTTGCTTACTCCAGGATGAATACTGAGCTTGGATTTGTGACATTCATCCATAACTTCCCTTCTTAGTTCAGGAATGTTTGGGACACACATCCGGCCTCGTAGCCTCAAAACTCCTTTGTCATCAATTTGGAAGCTTGTGGGTTCGCCTTCTTGAATTCTTTTGCTAATCTTTTGGATAAACTCATCATCCTTTTGAAGGACAGAGATCTTGTTGATCAAAGAAGGAGTAATAATGAGATGGGCAAGGATAAGATTGGTGCTGGCCATGTTCTTTCTGCTGAGAGCATCTGCCACTACATTTGCTTTCCCCGAAGTATATAGGATATCCAGGTCGTAGGGTGCAAGGAATTCAAACCAACGCTGCTGTCTCAGGTTCAAAACCTTTTGGGTAGATAAATGCTTCAAGGATTGGTGGTCCGTATATAGCTCGAACTTTTTCCCCAAGAGATAATGCCTCCATATCTTTAGAGCGGATACAATGGCCATTAGCTCAAGATCATGAGTGGCATAATTCCTTTCATACGATTTCAATTGCCTGCTAGCGTATGCTACCACTCTACCTTTTTGCATAAGCACCGCACCAATACCATAAATAGACATAAAGTTAACATGTTAAAATGAGATTTGACATCAAAAGAAAATGTTGTCTCAGATAGGTTTTATTCAGATAAAGAGAATGACCTTCTTTGGAAGCGTTTGTCCAGACTTTCAGATCCTCATCGCCATCTATGATGGTCAACACAGGAGCAGTGATCAATCTCTGTTTCAGCTCTGGGAATGCAGCCTCACATTCAGGTGTCCAAACGAACTTTGAATGCTTCTTAGTTAATTTCGTCAGTGGTCAAGATAATTTTGAAAAGTCCTTAACAAACTTCCGATAATAACTAGCTAGTCCTAAGAAACTTCGGACTTCTGTGGGAGTGGTAGGCTGCTTCCAGTCTTGGATGGCCAAGATCCTTCTTGGATCTATTGAGATGCCTTCTTTTGATACCACGTGGCCGAGGAATTTCACCTCTTCTTGCCAAAATATGCATTTGGAAAATTTATCTTTCAGCACATTCCTCTGCAAAATCTCCAAGACTTCTTTCAAATGTTTCTCATGTTCGGCAATGGTTTTGGAAAAGATAAGGATATCATCAATGAACACAAGCATGAATTTATTTAGAACCTCACGAAATACTCTATTCATCAAATATACAAAGTATGCTGGGGCATTGCATAGATCGAAAGGAATTACTATCCATTCGTAAAATAGATCAGGCCCTCTAAAAGCAGTTAAGGGGATACTCTCTTCTGCAATGCACAGTTGATGGAATCCTGTGGCTAGGTCCATTTTAGAGAATACCTGTGCTCCATGCAGATGGTCTAATAGATCATCAATCCGAGGCAATGGATATTTGTTTTTCATCGTTTGCTTGTTTAGATCGCGGTAGTCTACACACAGACGGAGTGTGCCATCTGACTTTGGGACAAATACCACCGCTGCACCCCATTCTGAAAAGCTAGTTCTAATCAGACCCTTGGCTAAAAGCTGCTTAGTTTGATTGATCAGCTCTTCTCTTTCTTTTGGCGACATTCGCCTAATAGGATGCACCATAGGCCTTGCATTAGGAACCAAGTCAATTCTGAAATCGATTTCTCTGCGGGGAGGTAAGCTGTTTACTTCTTCAAATACATCAGCATTGTCTTTGACAATTGGAATAGTTTCAATAGAAGGAGGGGTGACTTCTAACGAAGACCGGAATTCTTTTCTATCTGTGGCTGAGCCGTGGCATGGTATAGTCATTATATTCCCAAATTTCGTTTTAATTTTAACTACCCTTTCAGCACACAACAACTCAGCCCCATACTTCGTTAGCCAATCTAGCCCGAGTATGACATCATATCCAGGAAAAGTTCATGATGATTAAATTGAAAGGAAATAGGAAGTGAGAGTAAGAAACGGGCACTCTACAGTACTGATCAAGAATAAGTGAACCTCCTATCGGGCTATGGGCTTTAATCGGTTCTTTATGTTTTCTTGGTTTCAGTTTAAGCTTTTTAATAGTATCACTTGATATGAATCTTCTAGATGCACCAGTATCAAACAAAACAGTAATGGGAATATCCTTAATGTTAAGAGTACCGCCTAAAACATCAGGCTTACCTGCTCATTCAGAAGAAGCCGGTGCAGCCGTATCTTCGTAGACGTGAGCCACCTCAGATTTCTTGAGCAGAGGGAAATTCTTGATAAGGTGTCTCGGCTTGTGGCAGTTGTAGCACTCTTTTGGACCACGGGGATTCTGTCCACTGCTTTGGCTCGGCCCAGACTCGTTCCTCTTTGGCTTCTTCGGGGCCCTGCACTCGTAGTCGTAATGTCCCATCTTCTGGCAGTTGAAGCATCTGGCTTTAGACTTGTCTCTCTTCTTGTTTCCCTGAGGTTTTGTGGTCGAAGAACTGCCTTCTCCTGGTTTCTTGTCCGCCTCCTTCTTCTTATTAGCTTGATTCTTGGCCTTTTCTAGCTGAGCACCCTTCTGATCAATTTCTTCGTATCTGCATGCCATCTCTATCACCTTGGCAAATGGGCTCTCAATATGGGCTGTCACTCTGTTATGGTATCGCCTTGCAAGCCCATTTATGAACCTCTTATTTTTTTGTAAGGCATCTTGCACTAGCTCAGGGGCATATCTAGAAAGCTCCTCAAATTTCTTCACGTACTCTGCAATGGTCATGGTGCCTTGCTGCAGGTTAGCAAATTCATCGTGTAGACGTTCTACTTCATGAGGCGGGATAAACTTTTCATTAAAAAGCTCTTTAAATCTCGTCCAAGTTATCTCTGTGACGTCTCTCCCTATCATGGCTGTTTCCCACCAAGTTTGAGCCTGTCCTTGCATGAACCATACTGCCATAAAACACTTCCTGTGATCCTCAAGCTCCAAACCTCCCAAGATCTTCTCCATCTTCTTAAGCCATTCTTGCGCTTCTACCACCGTCTCTCTACCTATGAAATGCACTCCTCAAAGATTCTTGATTTTCTTCGCCACTTTATCCAGGTCAAAAGCAACTGAGGGTGGTGGTGGTGGTAGCTCCTCGACCTCCGAATTGGGTTGGTCTTGCTCAGTTGGGGTGTATCTCTCCCTTTACCCCTACCAGCTACTCCGCCACGACATCTTCCTCCTGTCCTAGCTCTTGTACTCATCTTTCAATCAGTCTGTACCATCAAGGAAAGAGTCAGACCAAAGGAAATGATAAATTCAAAGAGAAGGTTAAAAGTAGAGACATGTCCAGGTGATAATGAAGTAATGACTGATAAATATGTGCTATTCTGTTTAAGTTCATTCTAGGATATTGTTAATCCTATCTCTAACGAACCTCTCGCCTTAGAACACTACTGATTCTATCTAGACGAATTGTTCTAAAAATGTTATATTCCAAAGCTAAGGTTAACCAAAGCTCTGATACCAAATGTGACGACCCCAAACTCCCGTGTAACGAAAGTAAGGAAAATCGTATGGAATATAACATAACTAGAACAATAACAGATCTCAGAGTATAGCAGAACATATAAATCATTGCAGCGGAAAGAAATGTCATCACAAACATCATCACCGAAACAACAGAGTATGCAGCACAGAATTACACTTAACAAAATAGATGTCTCAGAGGAAAGGAATAGAGTCTCAATCCCTCAAATTACATCAATACTAAATACTATCTCAAAGTCTTAAGTAGAAAATAAAAGATAAAAAGAAAGTTTCTTCAGCAAGATTCCCTCCAGCGAATATCCAAGTCTAACCTGTCGCTTGGCTGCCCATGTAAAAGAGGGCACCCGATTTTGCAAAAGGTGAAACAAACTACGAGTCAGTCATGGGACTGGTATGAGATATCTTAATTAACTAACGGGTTTGACAATCACGAGGACCACGCCGCTATCGCGGAACGGGTTTACTCCATGGGATTATCAGTGCAATAAATATAGTATAACATTAAATAACGCAATGCTTTTTAGAAAAATGAAACCATTATAAGACCCAAGTCTCATCACACAATGCAACGCAAACCGGAGGATAGGGTTTTACCTTATAATGGTCAAAAAATGATAAATACGCAAAATACGATATTATTATTAGTGTGTATATATTTAAAGAAAATATTTCAATTTTAATATTAATCCTAGACGGCATAGCTACCATCTACTATGTTGCCATACTAGTTATACAATCAAAACCGCATGGGACGTATTGGTAATTAGGTTTCCATCATAAGTCAAGGCTAGGGAGGAGCTCCTGACCGATTCGAGACACTCTAGCAATGTCTCAGGATTCGGACGCTGGCGAACCCTTGGATACAGCAGGACCGGTCCACAAATACTTTAGTGGATTAGTTATGCTTGAACACACGTTCCCCGATCCTATTGGACCTACAAATCGGCCGAGCGCGACCGATAAGAATAAACCGAGGCCTCGCAAAAATTCCAACAACCACATAAGCAAATATCAGCCAGTTTAAGCACTGACACCACTTCTAGCTAGAAAGAAACGTGTGCACTCCCTGCGTTCCCTTCTCCCGTTTTAGACTCAACTGGCGTGTGAGGCTCGCGAAGTCACGATATACACAAAGCTATGCCTAAATAGGCTATGCTTTGAACATCAACCACAAGGCCTGCTTTTCAACAAAGCCTTGATCATTTGCATCTTAGCATGTCCCGTTGACAATCCATGCCATAAATTAACAACTATCAATACACAACCTCTAAGGGTGTTGAGCGAAAGAATAAATTCTCTTGCCACCAACGGTTGTATATTAAACAGAAATCTGTTTACATGGTACGAAGTTCAACTTCAGACATGCATCCATTTACAAGTCCGTTCTAGGTCTGAACGGAATTGGAGACACCTTAGAGGCTCTCGTATATCCGGACAGTCATCACATACGTCCGGACGACTACCGCCGAAATCCCTTTAGGGTAGCTACTCCTATCGAGGACCTCAGTAGCAATACATCCGTTCGATGCGAAGACCGCCGGTCTTCAACACAGTCTTCGTCTCTCCATCGACGTATAATTATTTGAAATGAGTATAACTCGGACCTTTCAAATAATTATCGAATAATTATTATTTAAAACATTTCATAGCGTTAACATTTATTTAAAATGATTTATCGCTATTTTTATTTCTTAATGAATAGCAAAATAGAATCAAACGACGCTTCAGGTTAAGCGTGGCTTGGCGCTGTTTTTCTCAAAATTTGATTTACACATATCTTGAAATCTAACCGTTGGATTTTGACAAAATTTGTCTTATTGGAAAGATCTTCCCAAAGCGGTCCCAACAGTTCCAGTTTTGGGAAAATCCGACGGTTGGATCTTTCGATACAATCGTTTAAAGTCACGATTGCCGAAACATGAACTACCGTGCACGATTCGTTTTATTTCTATTTATATTTATATATATATATATAATTCCTTAAGCGATTAAATTCACGTGAATATCACACCAAATGAAGGTGTGAATTATATACAAAATCATATATTCATGTTTATTACGTTTGCTAAAACATGTTTTTATATCCTACACCAATTTGATAGTATAATGACTATAAATTGTATGTCTCGTTCATTCATGATTTCTAATGTCATTTCATGTTTCAGCTTCCGTACTCATTATATTTTAAGGAGTGAAATAGTTGATTTCCATCCGATGAACAAAAATGAATATTTTTGTTCAATCCCTTCTATGAACAAGATGTGAATTCCTATGCTTCTAACACTACATTAAAATTGTATTTAATACAAAACATATTTCTAAATGAAATATGATTCTTATTCTCTTCCTTTTTAAAATTACATTAAAAATGCAACCTTTAATTTTCATATTTTATTTTCATTTGGGACTGCAAATAAAAATGTATATTATCCTATTCAGGATTTATTTGCGTTGAGGAATGCCAATAAAAATGTATCTTTTTAACTATAATTTGTTTGCATCCAAAATTGCAAACAAAAATGTATCTTTTTATCTATAATTTGTTTGCCTCTAAAATTGCAAATAAAAATGTATCTATTTATTTTATAATTTGTTTGCATCTAAAATTGCAAACAAAAATGTATCTTTTTATTTTATAATTTGTTTGCATCTAAAATTGCAAACAAAAATGTATCTTTTTATTTTATAATTTGTTTGCATCTAAAATTGCAACAAAAATGTATCTCTTTATTTAATTGTTTTGTTTGCATGAAAAAAATACAAATAAAATATATTTTCTATTTTCTATGATTTTCTTGTATAGAAGAAGACAATTGAAAAATGTGAATTTTTAATTTACATGCATTGTTTGCATCGTAGAATGCAAACATAAAATAAAATCTCTTTTCTTTTTTTAACGTTTGCATTTTGGAATGCAAACATAAAATGAAATTTTATATTTATATTTTCTATCTCGTTATATTGAGAAATGCAAAAGATGATATCTTATCTTTCTATAGTTTTTTCGCATCAAGGAATGCAACAAAAATGATAATTTATTTTCTACATCTAGTTTGCATTAGGGAATGCAACAAAAATGAAAATTTATTTTTCTACCTCTTGTTTGCATTAGGGAATGCAACAAAAAATGAAAATTTATTTTCCTACCTTTTTACATTGAAAAGGGTAACTATGATATTTGTACATTTTTATATTGTTAATATTTGTGTTTATGGACACAAATAAAATGCAATTAAATGTTCTTTGTAATATTTGTGTTTCAAATAAAAATGTATTCCGATGTACTATGTAATATTTTTGTTTAGGGACACAAATAAATGTTATTCAATATAAGATGTATATATTTGTGTTGAAACACAAATGAAAAGGGTACTTATTTTTCTATGTATACATTTGTGTTGAAACCCAAATAAAAAAACAAATTTTATTTCTATGTGTATATTTGTGTTGAAACACAAATGAAACACAAATAAAAAGAACAAATCATTTTTCATGTTTGTATTTGTGTTGAAACACAAATAAAAAGAACAAATCATTTTATATGTTTATATTTGTGTTGAAACACAAATAAAAAGGACAAATCATTTTTATATGTTTATATTTGTGCTGAAACATAAATAAAAAGAACAAATCATTTTTCTATGTTTGTATTTGTGTTAAAACACAAATAAAAAAAACAACTCATTTTTCTATGTTTATATTTGTGTTGAAACACAAATAAAAAGAACAAATCATTTTTCTATGTTTATATTTGTGTTGAAACACAAATAAAAAGAACAAATCATTTTTATATGTTTATATTTGTGTTGAAACACAAATAAAAAGAACAAATCATTTTTCTATGTTTGGTTTAACCAAATCAATTCAAATAGAAAGAAAAATTTATTTTCTCTATATTGAATTGATTAACTAGATCAATTCAAATAAAAGCAATATTTATTTTCTCTAAATGGAATTGATAAATTAGATCCATCACTCTACGAAACAAATTGTGTTATTAGATATTGAATCGATGATCTAAATCAATTCAATAATATTAATATTATTAATATATATATATATATATATAGATCTATGGTTATTCAATACATGAATAAATATTGAATTGATTATCTAACTCAATTCAATTAAATAGAATAAGCGATAAAAAATAATATTCGAACAACACATGACAACCAATCATAATAATCCATCATACAACAAACAAACATCATACTACATCTACACAAACAGATCTGAAGATGAATAACTATAAACAAAAATTAATTTATTTATTAATTAATTTAAACAATAGATATATCACATTCGTTTGTGATTTTAGCCAAAATTCCAACTGCTCAGAAATTCCCCGTTTCAGTCTAGAACTGTAGTTCAGGATCGTACGAGTCCAACGCTTCAAAAATTGTGTAATTCTGAGTTTATTTGACAAAGTTATGAGTAAAATAAGATTAGGGATTAATTTAATTATTAAACTAAGTCAAAATAATTAGTATAGATCATCTTCTTCCTTACTGTATCTCGGACGACACCTTATTCCTTTGTTCAGAACTAGGGTTAAACTTTTCCCCCAATTCAAGCCACCAGTGTTCGATCAGAGGATTCTGCAGCGAAGAGGACGGAGAGGCACACACGTGGGACCCAGAATGGTGGAGCTCAGCTGAGCCTAGGGGGGTGCGATGGGGGTGATAGGCGGCGACTTTTGGTGTCGGGTTCTAGGAAATGGTGGCACCAGAGAAGATCTAACCGTATGAAAATGAAGAGAAGGAGAATCTCTTCGAAGTGGTATAGGGTTTGGATTTTAATTCACTGTGGATTGGAAGAAATTAAAGGGGGAATTTGCGTCCATTGAAAGGGGGGGCGGCGGCTGTAGAGAAGATGAATAGTGGATTTTAATTTAGGGTTTTTACAATCTCTTTTATAATATTTTAATGTTAATTTTACAAAAAAAAACAAATCTCTTAAGGAACTCAGAATTCAGTCCAACAAGGAGCTACCCCACCCATTAACCCCTATTCCGGATCCATCTAACCATGTCTCGCAGGCCCAAGAGGTCAACTCAGCCCCCATTTTTCAAATTTAAAATTAATTCTTTTTATTATTAATTTTTGACATATTCAAAAATCCACCGGAGCCACATATGAACCCCGAAAAATCCCAAAAAATTATTTTTGGCTATGTCTTGATGATACGAATCCAACAAAATTAATTTCGTCGAATTCTGAGACTGTTCGAAAAATGGCTATTTTCCAGTCGTTCAATTTTGACTGTATTTGACCAAACACAGTTTCTTTTGCCATGCTCACGTACTGAATCGGAAAATTTTAAAAATTGAAACCTAGCAATAATTTGACATTCCGGTTCCAACAAAAGTGGTTTCGTCGAAAACAGAGGTCGTTTGAAATTTGACTATTTTCACTGGCTTTAATATTATTTAAAAATAGAATTTTTTAAATTTGGGCACATTTTCTAACCAATTTATTAAAAATAAAATTTTTAAATTGGTTCGAATTTTTCGGGTTGTTACAATAAGTGAATCGTAAAACAACGCAATGCTTTCGAAAAAAATGGAATCACCATAAGACTCAAGTCCCATCACACATTGTAGCGCAAACCAGAGGATAGAGTTTTACCTTATGATGATTAAACATGCTTAGTACGATAAAACGAAATTGATATTATTATTATTGTATATAAAAACATTTTAAAATAAATGTATCAATCCTAGGAAGCATAACTACCATATACTATGCCTCCATACTTGTAATATAATCAAATCCGTAGGGTCGTATTTGGAATTTGGTTTCCATCATGAGTCAAGGCTAGGGAGGAGCTCCTTACCGATTCGAGACACTCTAGCAAATGTCTAAGGATCCCCCGTAGTGAAGCCTTGGATTCTGCAGGGCCGGTCCACACATACAACATTGTGGATTGGCAATTCCTGAACATACGTTTCCCGATCCTATAGGACCTATCATCCGAGGCGTCTCATTCCATCATCCACATAAGTAAAATGCAAGGCCGTGTAAAACCCAAACACCACTTCTAGCTAGAAAGAAACGTGCTGCTCTCCCTGCGTTCCCTTCTCCAGTTTTAGACTCAACCGGGTTGTGAGGCTCGCGAAGTTACGCTATACACAAAGCCATGCTAATTAAAGTTGTGCTTTGATCATCCACAATGCTCTGCTTTTCAACAAAAGCCTTGATCATTGCATCGTAGCATGCCACATCGTCCATTCATACCAAGTATTTAATCGTCTACTAAAATATATGAAATGGGTGTTAAGCAAAAAGAATAAATTCTCCGCCACCAACATTTACACATTCAACAGGGATCAATAACTATAATATATAATGGAGTACGATGCTAGACATAGAATCCATTTAAAATTCCGTTCTGGATCTGGACGAAACCGTATCCAGTAGATCTCCATGTACGTCTGGATGATCAATAATTCCATCGTCTTTGTTGTACATCCAATCAAGATATAAATAATCATCCATTCGATGTGGAAATTTCCCGGTCTTTAATAACCGTCTTCTTCGTCGATCTTCAATAGTCGTATGAATCATTCAGAATGGGTTAAACCCGGTCTTTCTGAATAATTTGCGCAATTTAAAATTATGTGCTCTAAACACAACTAACGCCTCATTCCAATCCAATTAAAGATTTATAAAAAAACTATATTTAGTTTTAGTCCTCTAAAATCCTTATTATTTGATTATTTAACTTTCAAGAAACAATATTGTCTTTAACTGGGTTAAAGAACCAATGTTGCTCAAACATCGTCCACGATAAACCCAAAATCATATTTCAATTAATTCCAATTTAGTATATTAAATTGAAACTTATCTTTAGAATATTCCATTAAATATTAATTAAAAGATTAATAAATTACAAATCATCACTTCATCATTAATTTGGGTTTTAAGAACTAATGTCATTTAAAACATTTTTCACAGTCAACCCAAATCAACTTCCAATTAATTTTAATATTGGAAAATTCATTTTTTTTCTAGTTAAATAAAAAAATGTCATTCCTTTCTTAAATTCTAATCTAATTAATTCACTTGAAATACTTGGTTTTACTCTTTTTTTTATTTATAGAAATAAATAAATTTCTTAACTTGATAAATATATCTTTCCTCTTAATAAATTTGGAATTCCACATCCAAAACCCTTTTAAAACATTTATTAAGATTTTACATAATTTTTCCCTATTTTAATTAGTTAAAAATAGGCCTATTTAATTAAACGACGTTTCAGGTCTTTTAACGGCACTGGCGCTGTTTTTATTAAAATTTAAATTTATCATTTCTCAAAATCTAACCGTTGGATTTTAATGAATTAAATATCGATGGAAAGATCTTCTATTGTAATCGTTTAAAGTTACGATTTCAAAACGCGAACTACCGTGCGTAATTCAATTAATTTTAATTTATGTTACATACTAATATAAATCATTCAACGTATTCACTAACGTATTCTTCTAAATGTACATTAAAATTATTATTTAAAGGTTTCAACAAACTTTTCCTTCATTAAATAACTTTTTAGCGCTAACCATTTAATGTAAACTCATATTCCTAAATAAAAGGATTAGCTTTTATATCGAAATATGTTTCATGTTCTTACTTTTAATAAAAGATTAACTTTTATTTTCTAGGCATATTTCATAAATTTCACTTTAATAAAAGATTAACCTTTATTTTATACATATTTCATATTCTTCCATTAAAAAGAGATTAACTCTTATTTTTATACATATCTCATATTCTTATCTTATTAAAATAATATTATAATAATATTTTCAAAATGTATAATTTTGAAATTCAAACTTGAAATATTAATTAGTCATTTATTGCTACATTTATTCTTACAATATTTAAAATAATATTATAATAATATTTTCAAAATGTATAATTTTTGAATTTCAAACTTCCAATATTAATTAATCATTTATTGCTACATTTATTCTTACAATATTTAAATTAATATTATAATAATATTTTCAAAATGTATAATTTTTGAATTTCAAACTTCCAATATTAATTAATCATTTATTACTACATTTATTCTTATAATATTTAAAATAATATTATAATAATATTTTCAAAATGTATAATTTTTGAATTTCAAACTTCCAATATTAATTAATCATTCATTACTGCATTTATTCTTATAATATTTAAAATAATATTATAATAATATTTTCAAAATGTATAATTTTTGAATTTTAAACTTCCAATATTAATTAATCATTTATTACTGCATTTATTCTTCTAATATTTAAAATAATATTATAATAATATTTTCAAAATATATAATTTTTGAATTTCAAACTTCCAATATTAATAAATCATTTATTACTGCATTTATTCTTATAATATTTAAAATAATATTATAATAATATTTTCAAAATGTATAATTTTTTAATTTCAAACTTCCAATATTAATTAATCATTTATTACTGCATTAACCTTTCACATTAGATTTATTGTTGCGGTTGCTGGATGTGTTGGGCGGGTCCGGGCAGTCTTATACCGCAACTCATTCTAACCTCGGGTTAAGCATGTTCATTTTATTATAATAACATTAAAATAAATTCAAAATGTTAGATTTCAAATTTCAACCCTTCCTCATTTATTGTACAATAAATAAAATTCATGGAAATAACCATTCCCGTATAAATAGCGCAAGACTACTTAATCGGATTCATGCACATTAAAAAATACTTAAGAGCATTAAAATCACATTTAATTCCTTAATTGAAAACCATTTTTTGATAACTTTTGAAAATTCTGCATTGGAATGAGACTCAAATCAAATACCATTAATTAATGGATTTCATACAATGCATTTGTAAAATAATGATAGACATTTCTTTATCACCAAAATAGCATTCCAATATCATTTAGATAACATTCACACAACAATCAAATGACATCCAAGCAAAATCCAAATAATAATATATTATTTGTGCACTTGGGCGATGTGTGAAAATATCAACCCAATCAACATATACAAGTCAGGCAACTTGTATATGGCAGTGTAACATGTTCGAACTATCATAAATAATAATAAATTAACATTAATTAGCATGTTACCTATTTTCAAAATTTAAACATTGTATCACTTCCAAACATCAATTCACAACATATCATGCATGCCACATAAATAATTCGCAAACATTCACCATAGACATTTATATACATACATTTATGAAAATAAATAATAACTGTAAATAAAAATTGAGTGTGAGAAGAGTTCTCACCTAGATTTGACTTTATCGGTTCCAAATGGGTGGTTTTGGGCCCAATTTTGGCCTAAAATTCAACATCCTCAGAATTGGGCAAAATTAGTGTCTATGCGAAGCTTCTCGTCAAGAGGATTCCAACGCATTTCGTTTCGTCAAATTCTGACCTTATATGAAAAAGATATCGCTATTTAATCCTTTAAATAACTTAATTACAAAATTAATTAACTTTTTATTACGTTATTAAAGCGTTACCTTCCATCGTTTAGAAACTGAGGCGATCTCGAACAGCTTCAAACAAATTTCTAGCCCAGAATTTTATGAATTTCGAAAAACGAATTTGATCAGTAATTTTGTGGTAATTTGGCAAATTGGTCGAGATGTCATAAGGCTAGTTTCTGAGAATTTGAAAATTTGGGTATTTTTGAGATTTAGAAAATTGGAACAACTTCAAACGAATTACTAGCCCAGAATTTTATGAATTTCGAAAAACGAATTTGATCAGTAATTTTGTGGTAATTTGGCAAATTGATCGAGATGTCACAAGGCTAGTTTCTGAGAACTTAAAAATTTGGGAATTTTTTAGATTTAGAAAACTGGAACAGCTTCAAACGAATTTCTAACCTATAATTTTATGAATTTCAAAAAACGAATTTGATCAGTAATTTTGTGGTAATTTGGCAAATTGATCGATGATTGACACTGAAAAGTGTTTATTTTATTACTCTTATGCTTTATCTTTTGTAAATAAATAAATGATACTTTGGTTACTTTTATATGTTTTTACAGGATGTCAAGAAATGCCTCCTTCAAATCAAATCAAAGGCCAACTACGAGAAAGAGCTACTTCCTCACATCAAATTCATTTCAATTGCAAAAGAAGTAGTAGCTCACTGGTAAAGGCATAGGAATTGGTGCTGAGAGACCTGAGTTCGAACCCCATCAAGCTCACTTTTTGCCAAAGAAATGGAGCGTGTTCACACTGGCCCTTTGCTTTGAGAAATATCTGGATTAGTGTTATGTTATATATATACATACACATATTCATGTGTATGTATTTATGATGTGCACCAATTAACATTTCAGCAATAACCATATTCTTATCATGGAATTAAATTCGAATCATTCAATTTCAATTAGAAGATTTGCTGATTGAATTGTTGCCAAGAAGAAAAATCAATTTTGAAGATTTTATCTTATATTGCCTTCGGAGTCTGATAAGCGTCCTTGTTTGGAAGAATTAAATTAGATGCAATCTTCTATCAATCAAGCCACATGGGAAAATTAAAAGATATGGAAAATATTTACCATGATATGCCCAGATTTTCTCCAATCAAGTTAGTCAAGGAAGGCAAGAGATATTCATGAATGAGGAGGCCCATTTATTCATAGACCTAATTAGGGTTTTCCCATTCTCATCTATAAATATGTGATTGTAACCATTGTAAGAAGCATTCATTCTTCTGTACTCTCTTCAGTTTTAATAAAGCCTTCTTTTCTTTAGTTTCTGCATTTTATTTTCATGGCAAATTGTGTTGTCTAGTCAATTAGGTTTGCTAGAACACAAATTGCTATTGCTTCTATTTTTCTTACTAGTGATTGACCGTCTGATCAGATTCAGCGGTAATCCTAGTTTTTATTTTCAGTTGTTGATTTCTTCTCTGCAATTTTATTTCCAGTGTTCTACTTTATTTTAATCATTGAATTTATTACAGATCCGATTAGATTCGAATCTGTAGTGAATTTAATTGCATCTTTTATTCGTAGTTTCAGATTTTATTTTACTTTGCGAAAAAAAATCAACCTCCAGCTTCGTCTAACTCGCCCACGCAACATATAAATAATAAAATTTAACTTTCCTCCCTGTGTTCGACCTGTATGCTACACGCCTGTATGCTTGCAGAATTTATTACGAATGTCGCGCTTTTCTAATTCATAGACTAGCGTCGATCAAGTTTTTGGCGCCGTTGCCGGGGAGGTAACGATTAAATTTTATTATTTATTTAATTTCCGATTCGTGTTAGTTATTATTTTTTTATTTTTCTTTTGTGTTCTTGTATACATAGAAAAAAATCTGGATAGGTTTGATTTTTATTATTCATGAAACCATAATCTTCCTAATAAGAGAAAAAATAATTGTCAAATCCCCTTGATTTTCTTTCCTTTTCTTTTTAATTTATTTCTTTCCCTGTCTTCTTTTACAAACATTCTACAAAAAAAAAAAAAAAAAAAACAAATTCTCTTTGCAATTTTCTCTCTCCTGATTTCTTCCTGTTTTTCTTCTAAACCATCTTCACAAAATCTCCTCTGCCAACTAATTCCTTCTATCACCGATACAAACCATACTGCATTCAGACATTCATCAGACCATCTCACCGTCCAGCGTACACAAATCCACTATCTTCCTCACCAAAACTGCGATCCATCCCTCATCCCCACCTACATTATAACGTACCCAAAACCATATCATCATCTGCCATTAACTGACAACACCACTACAAACTCCCATACCCATCCTCAAAATAACCACCAATACAACTCCTTCACCATCATTTTGCATCAAGTCAAACAACACCGAACCCAAGATCAATCAAGATCAGAACCCCCTTCGAACATCATAACCAAACCCGCCAAAATCCAATTCACGTTTCTCCAAATACCCCCACGCTCACACAATTCCTCAGCAAGCCAAGCCGTCCTCTGCAAAACCATCTCTCTGCTCACGTCTACCAATACCCACAGCACTCCTCACAAACAAAAACCACATCTTCATTAACACAAACAACCTTCTCAACACCGAGACCATCCCCTTGCCGTTCCTCCTCACATCAAACGTTCCCCTTCAAACCATCCACCCTTTTGACCAACCATACACCGTTTCTTCAAACAAGCACCCACGCATCCAACCAAAAACTCAGTTCGTCACCTTCACCCCACCTGATCATCCAAAAAAAAAAAAAAAAAAAAAAAAACTTGCCTCAACACAAACCCCTCCACCCATTTTCTTCTCACGAACCAGACCCAAATTCGCAGCCGATTCTCACATCACCCCTTATATACTTCGCCAGAAACCCTTAAATACCCCCACACTCAATCGAATTGAAGAACCCCTAATCGCGCAATTCGAGCACCCCTTCCAAGCTTCACTTCGCAACCCAATTCGGAGTAAAAAAAGGAAAGGGGATGTGAAATTCTTTGACCTGTTGCGTTGATTCTTGTTTTTCTCTGATAATTGCTTTCATTAGGTGCCAGGTTCGTAGGAAGAATTTTTCTTTCTTTTTTTTAAAAGTCCGGTGTCTCTGGAAAGCATGGGGCGTGGGTTGCTTTTTTATTGAGGAAGGCTGCGTTTCATTTTGATTGAGGGTACTTCGTTTTTGCTTTTCGGGGGAGGGTTGAGTCCAATTTTGTTTTTTTTTTTGTGGAGACCTTAGTTTCGTTGAGTCTGCATTTATTTTCGAGTCCAGTTTTATCATTATGCGATAGTTACTTTGAGTTTGTTTTTATTTTATTATTTAGTTCTGCTTGTTTTTTTTTTCTCTTTCACTCTAGTCATTTTGTTAGTTCAGTTCTTTTTGTTTTTTTTTTCTCTCTTCCCTTTTGAATTATTTTTTTTTACTTGCTTTCTTTCTCTTTTTTTTTTTTTAAAAAAAAAATCAAGTCAGTTTCATTTCGTTTCTTCTATTTTTTGGTTTTAATTCTGAGTCAATATCTTTTAGTTTTTTTTTTAATTTCATCTTTCTTTTCATTCATTTTTGATCGCTTTCTTTTCTTAAAAAAAAAAAAGGGTCTAAAAAATTTTTTTTCGGGCTCCTAGCCCGAACCCGTGCCGCAGCGCAGTCAAGCAATTAATAGAAGGGGACAGCAACAGAAAGCAGCGGGCGATTCAGATGGGTTGGAGCGGTTGCACACCAAGTGGGGTGTGAACGCGCTAGCGCTTCCCAAATTCACTGGAGGACTGCCGATCAAGGTGAAAACTTTTAAAACACTACAGGTGCTCTGCTGCAAAGAAAAAAATATATAGACAACTGTTGTAAAAAAATTTCTGCAGGGGCAGCGGCTTTGAATGTACAATTTTTAATTTCTGCAGCTATTTTGCGTGATTGCTGTTATTTCTGCATCTTTTAGTCATTCTGTTAAGGGCAATACCCCAATTCACATAAGGTGAGGGATTTCATCACCCTTTCCTTAGCCCACAAATTGCATTTCATCGTAGAATCTGACTAATAATAACGGTTAGACGTTGGACTTAAGGGAGTCACGGGCTCATTTAGGGCTTAATTATATTATGATAGTTGATTCATTTGGAACGAATTATTTCTTGGTGTCTAGACTACGGCAGAGAAATAACCGTTTATAAATATTACGGTGATTCGTAAATATTATATCGGTTGTTACTCTGAAGGTACTTAAACCTTCGGCTGCATTGCTAGGGTGATTCCTGGTGCACCGATAACTCCTGTCCGTTAACTGGCTAAGAAATCTTTTGATCTAAGTAATCAAACGCATCACTTTATAATTTTGGGTTAAGAGCCAATAAGGACAGAAAACTTCATTGTAGCTATTTTTGTGCTTGCATTCAAAAACAATGAGTGAAAAAAGTGTTAGCCAACAAAATTCTCCTAGGGGTTCTCGAATCAACCAAAATTTTCCACCCGAATTGGATCAAAATCGAGTGAATCAAAACTTTCCAAACTTTGGGGATCAAAACCAAATAAATCAAAATTTTCAAAACCTCAATATTCAAATGGATAGACCCTTGTCTCTTCGTGATCGATGTTATCCTACTAGGACCGTTCAACCATCTGTCATTGTGTTCCCACCAGCTGAAGGAAACAACTTTGAGCTAAAACATTCTTTTATCCAAGGGGTACCAAAATTTACTGGGTTTGAAAATGCTTATGAATTTCTAAGTGAATTTGAATTGTATGCGTCCACAACAAAAATGCAACAATTATCTAACGAATCGATCAAGCTAAGGCTAATTCCATTTGCACTACTTGAAAGCGCTAAAAGATGGCTAAATTCTCTTCCACGACATTCCATAAGAAGTTGGGATGAATTTGTCACTGCATTCTTGAAAAAGTTTTTCCCTTTCCATAAAACTCTAAAAATTCGAACTGAGATAAATCAATTTTGTCAAAATGAGGGGGAAACTTTCTCAAAATACTTTGAGAGATTCAACCAGCTATTATATAGTTGCCCTCATCATGGAATTCTAAAAGATCACTTATGTCAAATTGCATATGAAGGGTTAAACTATTAGACTAGAACTCAGCTAGAATCAATGTGTGGAGGAGACTTTATGTCCAAAACAGCCGATGAAGCTTGGCGGTTTTTAGAAGATTATTCTGAAAAGGACATGCAGTGGGAATCGATTCGAGTTCCCATTCGTACTTCTACAAGAGGAGTGCATGTTGTGGACCCAAGTCAAATTCCCTTAGAAAATCAAACTCCTCAAACCGGAGAAGGGTTACCCCACTTTTACTCTCAGGACCAAGCCAATGCTATAGCTCAAAATAACCCTTACTCAGCCACATACAACCCTGGTTGGAGGAACCACCCAAATTTTTCCTGGTCGAACCCCAATAATTCGGCTAACCCATCTCACGTGCAACCCTTTATTCCCAATCCGACTTACCAAGGTCCACCCCCCAATTCTCAAACCTCTCAAGCTACACCTCAATCCAAACAACCTTATAGGCACCCCAATTTTCAATCATCAAACCAATCATCTCAATCTTCTCAACCGTCACCAGACATTGTGCGTTTAGAAAAACAAATGGAACAAATGATGAATATGATAAAGGAACTAGCGAAAAATAACGAGAAAGGAAAGTTGCCTAGTCAACCTGAGGTGAATCCAAAATATAACTCTCGTGCTGTAAATTCTTGTGAGGACGAAAACCATAATCCAGTCAACGCTATTACAACCCTTCGATCTGGAAAGAGGATTGATAATAACATGGGCAACCCTGGCGAATCTTCTAACTCGACCCCAATCCCTAGTCTTGATGATCATCCATTGGCTTCGAATGCCAATTCTTCTAAACCTCCATTTTCCTCAAATGTTGGCAATCCCAACAGTTCTTCTCCCAGTGTCGGCAAACCCGACCCACCTTCGAAAAATAATGTTGGCAATACCAACATACCATCTTCTACGACCTTACCACCTTCTCTTCCCTTAGATAAACCTTTTTCTTCGAATGATGAAACTGATCGTAGAATCGAAAAACCAGTTGCTCCTTTTCCCCATAGGCTCAATAATAAGAAGAAAGCGGAAAATTTCGATAAAATTCTGGAAATTTTCAAACAAGTCCGTGTGAACATTCCTCTTTTAGACACCATTGAACAAATTCCTCAATATGCTAAATGTCTTAAGGAATTGTGCACACAAAAACGTGCGACCAATGTCCCAAAAACCGCCTTTCTAACTGCAAATACAAGCTCTGTTCTTTCGAATCTTGCCCCAGTCAAGTATAAAGACCCTGGCTGCCCTACGATTGATTGTAAAATAGGAAACATTCACATCTCTCGTGCTCTACTTGACCTTGGTGTCAGTGTCAACCTTCTTCCTTATACTGTTTATCGTCAACTTGGACTAGGGGAGATTAAACCAACAAACATCACTCTTCAGCTAGCTGATCGATCTATCAAAAAGCCATTGGGAATTATCGAAGACGTCTTGATACAGATCGAGCAGTTTTACTTCCCTGTCGATTTTATAGTTCTAGAAACAGAGCCTGTCTCAAATCCCAACGTTCAAATACCATTGATCTTAGGATGCCCTTTCTTAGCAACCTCTAATGCTGTCATTAATTGTAGGAATGGTCAGCTTCGACTCTCCTTCGGGCACCTAACCATCGAGCTAAACATCTTTAATCTCAACAAACAACCTAGGGATTTTGAGATCGATGAAATTGACATGATTCAAACCACAGTTGATGAAACCTCAAGTGACACTTCTGAAGCCCTGAAAATGTGTCTTGACCATTTCAACCCTGATTTCGACGAACTCGAATACATTTCTGAACTAAACAAAATTCTTGACTCCGACACTTCGCCACCTGAATCTAACCAAGGAATGTTGACCAATGTTGATACACAAGAACTTCCTAAGTTAGACCTCAAACCCTTGCCACCAGACCTTAAGTATGCCTACTTAGACTCTTCACAAACTTTTCCCGTAATCTTGGCTTCCGATCTTACCGAGGACCAAGAAGAAAAACTTTTGGATACCTGCGGGAAAATAAGGACGCCTTGGGGTGGGAAATTAGCGATATAAAAGGAATTAGCCCATCAATTGTGGAACATCGCATACATTTAGTTGATGAGGCTAAACCCACCCGTGAGGCTCAAAGGCGATTAAACCCAAACATGAGAGAAGTGGTCAAGGAGGAGATAATCAAATGTCTAGACAATAACATCATCTATCCCATCTCTGATAGTACTTGGGTGAGTCCGGTACAAGTTGTACCAAAGAAGTCAGGAGTCACAGTGATCAAAAATGAAAGTAATGAACTCGTCCCAACAAAAATCAAAACCAAATGGCGTGTGTGCATCGACTATCGAAAGCTTAACTCAGCCACACGAAAAGACCATTTTCCCTTGCCTTTTATTGACCAAATGCTCGAACGCTTAGCGGGACATGAGTACTACTGTTTTCTCGATGGATACTCTGGCTATAACCAAATTCCTGTTTCTTTAGAAGATCAACATAAGACCACCTTTACTTGTCCCTTTGGAACCTTTGCTTATCGTCGCATGCCTTTTGGTCTTTGTAATGCCCCCGCGACTTTCCAAAGGTGTATGATGAGCATTTTCTCTGATATGGTGGAAGAATTCTTGGAAATATTCATGGACGATTTTTCAATATATGGATCATCTTTTTCCCAATGTCTCACTCATATAGAACTCGTCCTTAAGCGTTGTAAGGAGAAATCACTCGTGCTTAATTGGGAAAAATGCCACTTTATGGTAAAAAGGGGGATAGTTCTAGGACATGTCGTCTCCAAAGATGGCCTAGAAGTCGATAAATCCAAAATCGATTTGATTGCAAATTTACCTCCTCCTAAGTCTGTCAAAGATGTTCGTTCATTTCTTGGCCATGCAGGATTCTACAGAAGATTCATTAAGGATTTCTCAAAAATTTCAAAACCTCTCTCGAATTTACTTGCCAAAGACGTAAAGTTTGAATTTTCCACTGATTGCAGAACATCTTTTGAAACTCTTAAATCACTCTTGACCACAACTCCCATCATTCAACCTCCTGATTGGACTCAACCCTTTGAACTTATGTGCGACGCTTCTGACTTTGCAATTGGAGCCATCTTGGGTCAGCGTATTGATAAACTCCCTCGAGTCATTTATTACGCCAGCAAAACCTTAAACGAGGCCCAACTTAATTACTCAACTACTGAAAAGGAATTTTTGGCAGTTGTCTTCGCTCTTGAGAAATTCAGACCATATCTCATAGGATCCAAAGTCATAGTTTACACTGACCATGCTGCCTTACGATATTTGCTTTCTAAGAAGGATGCCAAGGCCCGCTTGATCCGTTGGATCCTTCTTCTTCAAGAATTCGACATAGAAATACGAGATAAAAAGGGTTCTGAAAATGTCGTAGCTGATCATCTCTCTCGAATTGTGCACGAAAATGATAACGACACCCAAATCGATGACTATTTTCCTGATGAACAACTCCTTTCGATCTCTAACACCCCTTGGTATGCTGACATCGTGAATTATCTTGTCACACAACAAACACCTGCTGAATGGTCGAAACAAGATAAACAAAAATTTCTCTCGAAAGTTCGAAACTTCTATTGGGATGACCCATATCTTTTCAAATACTGTCCAGACCAAATCATTCGAAGGTGTGTGCCCGATCATGAACACCAAAGTATTCTCTCTTTCTCACATGACCATGCTTGTGGCGGTCATTTTGGAGCAAGAAAAACTGCTGCAAAAGTTTTGCAAAGCGGTTTTTATTGGCCCACACTCTTCCGTGACGCTTTCGAATTTTGCTCTAAATGTGAGCGATGTCAAAGAACGGGTCGAATCTCTAAGCGAAACATGATGCCTCTCAACCCCATTTTAGTGATTGAATTATTTGATGTTTGGGGCATCGATTTCATGGGACCATTCCCTAATTCATTTGGGAATCTTTACATCTTACTTGCGGTAGATTATGTCTCAAAATGGGTTGAAGCCATTCCGACCAAAACCAACGACAACAAGGTTGTTGTCAAATTCCTCAAAGAAAACATCTTTTCACGCTTTGGCACACCTCGAGCTATCATTAGCGATAATGGTACTCACTTCTGTAATCGTGCTTTTGAGTCCTTGCTCAAGAAATATTCAATCACACACAAGCTGTCGACCCCCTACCATCCACAAACGAGTGGGCAAGTAGAAGTTTCCAATAGACAAATCAAACAAATTCTTGAGAAAACCGTGAATTCCAATAGAAAAGATTGGTCTGTAAAACTTATTGATGCACTTTGGGCTTTTCGCACTGCTTATAAAACCAATCTAGGGATGTCACCATATCGATTAGTCTTTGGAAAGGCCTGCCACTTACCTCTTGAATTAGAGCATCGCGCTCTTTGGGCCATAAAATTTTTGAACTTTGACTTAGAAAAAGCCGGCTCACACAGGAAGTTACAAATTTCTGAATTAGAGGAATTAAGAAATGAGGCGTATGAAAATGCGAAAATCTACAAAGAAAGAACCAAAGCCCAACACGACAAAAACATACTTCGTAAGGAATTCCACATAGGTCAAAAAGTTCTTTTATACGACTCTAGACTTCACTTGTTTCCAGGAAAACTCAGATCTCGATGGACTGGACCTTATGTCGTGAAAACAGTATACCCTCATGGAGCAGTTGAAATTGAAAATCCTAGGGATGGAAAAGTCTTCAAAGTAAACGGTCAGCGACTGAAACCATTTTTGGAATTCGAGCAATATGACGAAGACGACTCTATCGATCTGCATGATCATCCACCATGAAATCAGGTGGTACACGTTCTTTTTCTTTTATTTTTATTTTTCATTTTTTTTATTTTTGTTTTTCTACTTTAGACAGTTGGGACACTGTCTCAATCAAGTGTGGGGGGGAGTCTGCATTTCATCCATTTTCATTTTTCTTTGTTTTTATTTCTTTTTATTTTCAGCCATTTAAGTAGGACCATCATGCATTTTAGACTGTAGTAACATGCCATTTTTTTTTGAAATACGACTCATTTTCAATTGATACAGCAAAATAAGTTTACAATTTTTAGCCAGTTGATAGTATTTTTCTCTCTCAACTTAGATCGAACAGGAAATATAATGAAAAGATTAATTTTGAGGGGTAATAGTGTAACCGGTACATAGGGAGATTCTTAGGTGATGGCCATGAAATCTATTCTATATTGTAGACTTTGTTTAAATAAGTGGAGGACTTAAAATACTTATATTGGCTTTTCAAATCTTTAAAACTAAGTTGTGTTAAGTTGAATTCGCGTCACTCTCTTTTGTGCTTATATTTTCGATAACAATAATAATAGTATTCCAAGGGTATCCAACATTGCTTGTATATCGAGCGTTGGTGTGCAAACCCGCCAAGCTCTATCCGACACGTTGTTGACAAAGTCAAAGTTGGAATATCTTGGTCTCATTCTATGAGATTGGACACCTAAGGATTACCGACACGTTGTTGACAAAGTCAAAGTCGGCCTGCACAATCCGCCAAGCTCTTTACCTACTCTCCGTTAGTCCGCGAGGCAGTGCATGGGTGGTAAACCTTGGTCTTTTTAGTTAGGTGTATGTACTTAATCATAAATCTTAAAATTTTATAGAATAAAGAATAAGCGATGATACCCAAACACTTCTTGAACTTATTGATTTGACTAGCCATACATGAGAAAATTAGAATACCACTTTGCAAACTGTGCCAAGCAAACTAAGAATTTGTTTCATGGCTGCACTATGTTATCAACCGAACTAACTGGCCAAACTGGAATTTAACATTTGAAAACTTGCTTTATATTGAAAATTTGTGACAAGTCGAGGTATCTAAAATAAAATCAACTGACTAGCAATTGTTAACTTAATTTGTTGTACCACTTTCCTGAAACAAGTCGTGCTTTTATTTTTTCGTTTTTATTTGCATATGTCCATTGCATTCATGTAGTTTCATTAGAATCATAGCATACTGCATTTGGATTTTGTGGGTAGTATCCGCTGAAAACCCTCACGAGACACCACTCGTCCTACTGGGGACACCTAGAGGTTTAACGGCTTGTTGCATACGCTCAATGCAATCGTGTTTCCTATGAAAGTGTGACCTATCTAGTTTAGTTTTTCATTTTTTGTTTTACTCGAGGACGAGTAAAAGATAAGTGTGGGGGTACTTGATTGACACTGAAAAGTGTTTATTTTATTACTCTTATGCTTTATCTTTTGTAAATAAATAAATGATACTTTGGTTACTTTTATATGTTTTTACAGGATGTCAAGAAATGCCTCCTTCAAATCAAATCAAAGGCCAACTACGAGAAAGAGCTACTTCCTCACATCAAATTCATTTCAATTGCAAAAGAAGTAGTAGCTCACTGGTAAAGGCATAGGAATTGGTGCTGAGAGACCTGAGTTCGAACCCCGTCAAGCTCACTTTTTGCCAAAGAAACGGAGCGGTTCACACTGGCCCTTTGCTTTGAGAAATATCTGGATTAGTGTTATGTTATATATATACATACACATATTCGTGTGTATGAATTTATGATGTGCACCAATTAACATTTCAGCAATAGCCATATTCTTATCATGGAATTAAATTCGAATCATTCAATTTCAATTAGAAGATTTGCTGATTGAATTGTTGCCAAGAAGAAAAATCAATTTTGAAGATTTTATCTTATATTGCCTTTGGAGTCTGATAAGCGTCCTTGTTTGGAAGAATTAAATTAGATGCAATCTTCTATCAATCAAGCCACATGGGAAAATTAAAAGATATGGAAAATATTTACCATGATATGCCCAGATTTTCTCCAATCAAGTTAGTCAAGGAAGGCAAGAGATATTCATGAATGAGGAGGCCCATTTATTCATAGACCTAATTAGGGTTTTCCCATTCTCATCTATAAATATGTGATTGTAACCATTGTAAGAAGCATTCATTCTTCTGTACTCTCTTCAGTTTTAATAAAGCCTTCTTTTCTTTAGTTTCTGCATTTTATTTTCATGGCAAATTGTGTTGTCTAGTCAATTAGGTTTGCTAGAACACAAATTGCTATTGCTTCTATTTTTCTTACTAGTGATTGACCGTCTGATAAGATTCAGCAGTAATCCTAGTTTTTATTTTCAGTTGTTGATTTCTTCTCTGCAATTTTATTTCCAGTGTTCTACTTTATTTTAATCAATGACTTTATTACAGATCCGATTAGATTCGAATCTGTAGTGAATTTAATTGCATCTTTTATTCGTAGTTTCAGATTTTTTTTTACTTTGCGAAAAAAAATCAACCTCCAGCTTCGTCTAACTCGCCCACGAAACATATAAATAATAAAATTTAACTTTCCTCCCTGTGTTCGACCTGTATGCTACACGCCTGTATGCTTGCAGAATTTATTACGAATGTCGCGCTTTTCTAATTCATAGACTAGCGTCGATCAATCGAGATGTCAAAAGGCTAGTTTCTGAGAATTTGAAAATTTGGGGATTTTTGAGATTTAGAAAATTGGAACAGCTTCAGACGAATTTCTAGCCCAGAATTTTATGAATTTCGAAAAACGAATTTGATCAGTAATTTTGTGGTAATTTGGCAAATTGATCGAGATGTCACAAGGCTAGTTTTTGAGAATTTGAAAATTTGGGGATTTTTGAAAGTGAAAATAAGGCTCAGGTCCCTAAAAGCAAACTTAATTAGGCTCACATCCTCCCCTTCTAAAACATAAAAATTACATCCCTATTTTCAAATGCGGATAAAATTTTCCCTAATTTGCCCTTTTCTTAATTATAGCCGCTATTAACTACTGTACATACACGTATTCCGGTTTTTATTTTCTCAGCAAAATATATTTTATTCTATAATGGCGGCGGGATTTTCATATTAGGGCTACGTCGATTTTTTTTTGTGGACGGCGGCGGATTTTCTTGCGGAAGGAGGAGGTACGGAAGGGTGCGTCCACGGCGGTTGGGCCATCGTTGGGCGGTGCGACGCCTATTGCGGCGGATTTTTTTGGTGAAGGCGGAGGTACAACAGGGGTTGACGAAGGCGGTGGGGCCATCGGTTGGGATGCGGTGGCTATTCCTGGAGGAACTATGGCGATGTCAGATCTCAGGTGGGGGGAGAGTGGTGTATTCAAGCAACCGTCTTCGTCTAGGTAATTTAAACCTTTTTTTTTTATTTTGTTTGCTGATTTAAGTTTTGAATGTTCGTTGTATACAATTATGCTTCTTTTGATTTATACTAGCATGCTATAATGCAGAAATTTGTAATCAAATGCATTCATATGTTCGGATTTTTGAATTATTTGCATGAAGGTATGCATTTAATCTGGATATATGCATAATTGACTGCAATTATTATGTTTGTGCAGATTGTTTTAAACTGTTGTAGTTATGTGCATTTATGTATGCAATTTTTTCAAGATTCTGAATGCATGTATGCAAACTTGTATAAAACATGAAAAAATAAAACATAATTGTATGTATGAATGTTTTTTTATTGAATGCTGTTGAATGTAATTGTTTCAGAAATGTATGCAGTCTAACTTTATTTTTTACAGTCAAGTGTGCAGATATGGTTGTATAGTTTCATTTTGTTATGCAGGTTTTTGGAATTGTTGCATTAAAATGTACAAAAATGTGCAAATAACTCGAAATCCTATTAAGTATGTGCAACATATCTACAGGCTAAAACGTTTGCTGAATTTTCATTATGTAATAGTTGCATACATTTGTGCAAATATAGGCAATAGTTGCACTCATATATGCAACTTTTTTTTTTCATTTGCGTGGCCTTCTTGGATTATTTTATGATTTTACAATTTTTTTTTTTTTTTTTTTGCAGTGCCGCATTTTTTTTGGGTCAAGAAATGGAGGAGGCGAAGGATAAGGAGCAGGAGGCGGAAGTATTAATTATGATGTGGCGGCTGGCATGGGATTTTAATTTTCTTCCTTGAATGACTGCGCAAATTATGCAATGTACTGAGTGTTTTTAGGGTGTAAAGGACAGATGTGTAATTGTAATTGCCGCATTTCAAAAATAGGGATGTATTCTTTATTCTTTTTATCAGCGGGTTTTTTATTTATTTTGAAACTTAATAGGGACCTGTAAAAAACGCACCCTTTATGAAATTTAGAGCTTTTTAATTTCGAAAATCAGAAAGTTTGATCCAAAATTTTGGCGAATCCGAGCGCTGTATGACAAAACTAACGGTATCTGTAGCTTCGTATCGTCAAGACCTTCATTTTGATATATAACTTGCTATGGTTTGGAGAGATTTGATTTTCATCATGTATTTTGTGGAGAAGGGAGCCGCATTGCAAAAAGGAGGAAGAAGGAACTTATAATTAGATTTAGAGAATGACTAGGGTTATGAGAATAGGATATTATATAGGAGTTGGCAAATTTTAATTAGGTCCTTATGTTATTAGACCCCTTTTATTTAAACCTATATGTTGCTATTTTAAAGTCCAATTCACAATATTAAAACCCGTACGACCACATACTTAATCCGAACTTGATGAAATTCGGACCACAACTATTTCTAAATAATTCGAATCCATAGAAACTGATTTCGTCGGATTCGGAGGTCATTTCCAATATTTCCATTTGGTGCGTATATTTTAATATTAAAAATATATAAAATAATGAAAAGTTTCCGAAACTCGAAATATATAAGTGTTTATACTCATTTTCATGTAAAAACATCATTTTGAACTCAATGAAAGTGGTTTCGAGTCCAAATTCCTTCAAATGTAAAAAGTAGCATTTTGGGATCATAATATTATATATATATAATTCTATAGCGACTTTATGAGATTTTGATACCGCCCATTCTAGGCTCAAAATATAATTTATATTAAAATTTAAATTCTGACCACTATAAAATAGATTTTTAATCATTATTATTTAAAATAAATATTTTAAATATTCCAAAATTCATTAAATTAACCAAAAAAATATATTTTACATTGGTTCACAAAATCCGGGTTGTTACAAAAATGTTAGTTCCTACGCATTCTGACTAAAGGTTTGAAAGATATACACACACACACACACACAATATAGGTGCCTAAATTGCCTAGCAACGTGACGTATTTTTTTGAATTTGAATTATTTAGGTTTCTCCCTTTTCCCCCCTCTTATTTTAGCATTAGATTTGAGAATCCGTGGTTATTTGGGGTAACAGATTCAGTTAGGGATGCCATAGAACAACAAATCTGGATTAGATTCAAGATTGGAAAGTTGTCAGGTAGGTTGATTCAAATTATACATTTTTAAATAATGGTATATTTACCGTTTACATTCCCTGTCATTCTTAACATGTTAAATAACTGTAAATTGTGATAATTGCAGTATAATTTATTCTCAGTTATGTTAAAGACATTATTTTTGTGTAGATATATTCTACGAATCGGTTTATTAGGTTAAAAATCACTGTAATACCGAAATTGTGAAATTTACAATAAAAGTGAATATGCTACTAGAAATGTTGTCAATGATAAATTGGGTAATGTGATCCAAATTACAGTGAAACTGGGAATAATGGAAAAAGAATAGACATGCCTAATTTGTATAGAAAATTTACAGAAATTGGGAAACTGTAGGTAACTGCACTATGACACGAGGTTAAGTTCAACATGTGGTAAAAGCCTGCCCGGAACCGCCCGGCAAATCCAGCATCCACAGGTTGTCAGCATAATGTGAGAGGTCTGGTGCACAAACATATATAAAAATATATGTATACAACAGGAAATAAATAAATAAATTAGTAATGTCTATTTGGGTACAACAAAATAGATATTTTGGGGAATAATAAAATAAGGGTACTTCATTGTCCATTAATGTCCTAAAGAAATATGACCATTTGGTTCATAAGTGAATTTAATTGTAACCAACAGAAATAAATGGTACACGTGAAAATATGCAAGTCGATAAAGAAATGGACGTTACAACATTAAAAGTTAGTTAATGATAAAGAGCCAAGGAAAATGTGATGAACGGGGAATATAACATATTATAATTAATTATATTAACGAGAAAGAAATATAATAGGTTGACTTGTCCTATGGGCAAATGGAATTATAACATGGGTTATAATAAATAAAAAGGGAACTTATTAATAAACCTTAGCTAAGAGAACTAAGTTAATAAATAAATAAACAACAACGATAGGTTGTGATGACAGTGTAAGTTTTATGATTAAATAAGGAAGAATGTGGTAAACTTATGGAATGAGATAAGTTGTACATAATTATATACAATAAGTAACATGTTAACAGAAAACATGTGGGTTGAAATAAGTTATACTTAATTATACATTAAGCAGAACATGCTTTTGGTACTTGTAGACATGTAATTGACAGTAAATGACATAGTAATGAAAAGGGGGTTGTAGATCAATTTCATTAATTACAATCTAGGGTAGAAGTGGTAAATTACTGTTATTAAAATGTAGTAACCCGTAACTTCCCCGATAAGGAAAGCCTGGATTGCTTTGAGAACACGACAAAATAGAACACAGACAGAAGAACATTTCATTGTTCATTACAACAATTCCATCAGATACAAGAAAATACAGAGTATAAATGAATATTACGCATATGATAAATATCAGAGATTACAATAAATTACATAGCAGCGGAAAAAATATACAAAACACAACTGAAAGTAATACACGGATACAGAGCTTTCCGAGCATTGTTACAGCTATAAATCAGGATTCTGTGAATATAAATCTGCAAAACCAAAACTACTAGCTGCCCGTGTCAAAAATAAGGGCACCCAGAGTTTAGGTTAAAACAATAAACTCCAGGTCAGTCATGACTGGTGTGGGAACTAAAACAGTTATTTAAAACTTTACTTTAAAAGAGAGTAATTCAAGGGACCACGCCGTATAACACGGAACGGGTTTCCTCCCAAGAACACCAGTGCATAGAATAAACAACGCAATGCTTTTTCGAAAAATGAAGCTATTATAAGACCCCAGTTCTCATCACACAATGCAACGCAAGCCGGAGGATAGGGTTTTCCCTTATAATAGCCAAACATGCTCGGTACGTTTAAAACAAATCATTTGATACTATTATAAGTGTATAGTGTCAAAACAATTTCAATCATAAATATCAATCATAGACGACATGGGTACCATATATCATGTCGCCATACTAGGCTCTACAAATAAAACTGAAATATCACGTATTGGAAATTGGATTTCCGTCATGAGTCGAGGCAAGGGGCAAGATCCTCTCTGCTTCGAGACACTCTAGCAAATGCCTCAGGACTACGCACTCTGGGTAACCCTTGGAATCGGTTGGGCTGGTCCTCCCTTACGTTTGAGGATTAGTTATTCTTGAACACACGTTTCCCGATCCTTACAGACCTATAATCAAGGCGTCTCGCATTCCAACAACCACAAAGATGAAAGTAATATAAATGTCAGACAGTTTAAGCACTGACACCATCATAACTAGAAAGAAACGTCGTGTTCTCCCAGCGGTCCTTATCCCGTTTTTGACTCATACCGAGGTGTGAGGCTCGCGAATCCACGCTATACACAAAGCCATGCCACGTAGGCCGTGCTTTGATCATCAACAACAAGACTTTGCTTTTCAACAGAAGCCTTGATCATTTGCCACTTAGGCATGCCACACAGGAAATTCACTCCATGTGACTGATGTCCATCGATATACAACCTCTGAGCTCGTACGTCTCAAAGAAGGGCGTTAAGTAAGAGAATAAATTCTCCGCCACCAAATAGATGTATATTTAATAGAGATCAGTCAACACAGAATAAAATCCAATGTCAGACACACAGTCCATTTACAAGTTCGTTTTGGGTCTGAACGAAACAGGAGGCACTTTCCTCGCATATCCATCGATCTCCAAGTACTTCTGGACGATCACCAACTGATTCCCTCATCTTGGGTGTACAGGCCAATCAAGATCATCAGTAATCACCCAAACGATGTGAAGACTTCCGGTCTTCAACCACCGTCTTCATCTTCGAATTATCGTCGAATCGGTTATTCAGAATGGTTATAAACCCGGCCTTTCCGAATATCCCGCGTATATAATAAACAAATCTTACACAAACACAACATACGTCTCATTCCAATTCATCAGTCGCTAACCGTAAATTAGCAAGAGAACAATTCCCCAAATATTAACCCCGAAGGCCGAAACCAGCATCAGATCAATACCCAGGAAACCATTCTTCTTAGCTAACCTACAGTTAGTTTCTATATTTCACATTCTTTGGGAAAGGTTCCCATTAATTTTATCAAAGATAAATTCTTTTAAATTTATTCTTTTATCTTCCTCTGGATTTCATTTCAAACCATATTATGGTTTTCCAAACTAGTCGGGATTAGCGAACCACACCGAAGTAATTATTTATTTTATTTCCCAATCCCAACCTATTCATCCATGAAGCAAAACTGGTAATACTCTATATCTAACACCACGGTGTTATTGGTAAAATTAATTACCATTTCACGTTCAAATCTAATTAAAGATTTAACTATCGCTTTGGAGCAAAACTGGTGATACTCCATTCTCGCTCATTTTCCAAATTTGATAATTTAAATTATCAATTCACATTTCAATCTAATTACAGATTCATTAAAACTCCTTTTACTGGGTTAAAGAACTAATTTCATTTAAAACACAGTTCACGATAAACCCAAATCATATTCTATTTATTATCGGGTTAAAGAACAAGTGTTATTTAAAACACCGTTTACGATAAACCCAAATCCCATTTGATATTAAATACAAGGCTCTAAATAGAAAATATATCGGCTTATATTCAATATCAAATTCTGAAACCCACAAATATCGCTTTGGAAATAACGATACAAAATATATCTTCCAAATTTCCTCTAAAATATCTGCATAATCGAGGAATCTAATATCGAAATATTCCAAAGACAATTTCGATTCAAATCCATTCCAATTCATATATTGGAAATTCTGGTTATTTAAAACCCATTTCAAATCCAATTTATTTATTTAAAAATAAATAAATTATTATTCTAGTTACTAACTAGTTCATTTCGATAAAAATATATTTTTATCTTTTCAAATATGAGATTTTTCAGCCTAATTCTTTCCAAATCATTTCTTACAGTTTCACACTAATTATTAATATTTTTAATAATTTTATCAAGGCCCGTACAGTCGATTTCCAATAATGGCCATCGAACTGCACTTACAACGACCTTTTCTGAAATTGATTTGGAGGTATCTCCAAATCCAACTGTCAGATTTCAAATCTCTTGTATTGTTAGAAAGCTCTTTTCGATACGGACCCAATGGTTCCGGTTTTAGGAGAATCCGACGGTCGGATCTCCCGTAACGTCCGTTCGAAGTCAATGGTCGAAATTCACGAACTACCGCGGCGCGGTGCTTTCTATTCAGGCCATTATATATAATATATATATATATATATATTATATATATTTCGTCGATTTCCTTTTAAAACGAATTTTATAAATCGTTTCAAATTTGTTTCCAAAAACAATTTCAACCTTCATTTCAAATTCAAATCAAAATTGAATTTTCCATTATAAATTCTTTTTTACTTTCATTTCTATTTGATTTCAATTCAAATCGATTTCAATTCAATTTCAGTTCGTTTTCAATTCGATTTGAATTCATTTTATATTCAATTCAATTCGAATTCATTTTATTTTCATTTCAATTCGAATTCATTTTATTTTCAATTCAATTCGAATTCATTTTATTTTTAATTCAATTCGAATTCATTTTATTTTCAATTCAATTTTTTAATCTCTTTTCAATATTCATTATAAAAACGAATATAATCGATATAAATATCGTTCGCGTCAAAATAGCGCGTCTCTAATCAATACGGCTTTATATTTTTCAATAACTTCATTATTCTATTCAACAAATGAATATTTATTCTATTCAACACATGAATCTATATTTCTTTCAACATGTGACTAATCTCAACAAATGAGTACTGTCAACACGTGACTATTTTCGTTATTTAATATATTTTATAAAATTATGATTTCTATCCTTTGATTTTTAATCAGACTCCAACCGTAAATTAGCAAGAGAGCAATTCCCTAAATATTAACCCCGAAGGCCGAAACCAACATTAGATCAATATCCAGGAGACCACTCATCTTATCTATTTTCCAGTTAGTTTCTAATTTTATATATATGATAAAGATGTAAATTTGATTGTTAAAATATTCCGTTCAACACATGAATCTATATTTCTTACAACACATGACTAATCTCAACAAATGAGTACTGTCAACACGTGAATCTATATTTTATAATATTCTTTATTTTCCCAATTGGAATGAGGCCCAATCAATTACCATATAATGTTAATTATATGGATTCCATACAGCACATGTATATAATAGCAACGAAAAATAATCAACCATCATCCAAAGTGCACCACACAACTGCATAAGCATTAAATATAGATAATTAACGCTTACACAGACTGTCGACCAATCGATCGACATACAATTAAATAATTGGGATTAGTGTACGCCAAATATCATCCCAACACCCGTGTGGGATTTCAATCCGCAAACACTGAATTTTATTTGTGCAGTTGGGCGACGTGTAAAATTTATCATCCCAATCAATGTCCTTTAAATAAGTGTTCATAGACAAACTGTCCGGTGGTAAATGAATATTTATTTATTCACATTCACGTTTAAAAATTATATTTTTAACGATAAAATATTTTCAACTATATAAATATTTTATTTCACATCACACAATCAATTTTCATCACAACAAACAATCAAACATACAAGCCATCCATGGTCTGTGGACGACAGGTGTCGGGTGCTACTAAGCACCGTCTACATCCGAGTATATATTTTTAACTAGAAATTTAAATTAAAGGTGAGGAGTTCTTACAGAGGGATCCACTCCGCCGTGCTTTTCTTTTGAACTGCTGAACCGTCTGGATCTGTCTGAAATTCCATTGCAGTCCTTTTCACGCCGTTCATATATAAAAATTATATTCTTAATACTTCATTTCAATAAATAAAAATCATATATTTATTTCTACTTCATATATTTTTACAACGCTTATTTCTATATAAAAATTATATTTTTATATTTCTACTTTATATATAAAGATCGAATTTTCATTTCATCGCTATAAAAATCACCTTTTTATCTCAACACATATATAATAAAAATCAGATTTTTATTTCGCTACATATATAAAGATCAAATTTTTATATTCTCTATTATATAAAAATCATATTTTTAATACTTCTACTTTATAAAAATTATATTTTTATATTTCACATATGATTAAAAAACAAATTTAAAAATCCTTTTAAAACTAATTCTACTGAATAAATAAAAATAAACAAATAATAAATCTTACAGTTCAAGGGATAGGGCCTGCTGAACCATCGTCGGAGAGCGGGGGTTGTCGCGGCACTGGCGTTGGCGGCTCAGGGGTGTCCACGGTGTCCAGCGGCGGGCGTTTCAAAGCTAGGGCGTGGGGTTTCCGGGGTCTCGCGGGTTTCAGATTCGAACGGGGGAGGAGGAAACGAGAGGGGTTGGTCGAGGCGGAGCAGGGTGGTTGTGGGTCTACAGGGCTGGCGGCGGTCAAGCTTAGGTGGGGCGGTGATTGTGGGGAGGTCGATTTGGGGGCTGCGCGGTCTTGGACGAGGACTGGAGGGAGGAGGAGGCCAGGGGAGGTACGTCGGAGGGGGTGCGCTGGCTCCGGCGGTGGGACGTTGGCGTTGGATGCGGGCCTGGGGGTAGCGACGATGAGCGACATGGCCATTTTTGATTTGGGGGAGGATCGGTTATCTCTGATCGAAGAAATGAAAAGGGGAGGGGTTAAGTGTAAAGGAATTATATATATATTATTTATTTATTTTTCTCCAATCTAAGTTGACTTTTTGTTTGAATCCCAAATCAAACCCACCGACTGTCGTCCCTAGCGTAATACCCCCATTCCGAACACAATGGGATATGTATCGTAAGCCTGTTCGGCTGTTTCGATCAGTTTCTATTTAAATCAAAATTTAAATCAATATATATTCAATTCAAACGCACATTTCAATTTACCGGGGCCACATACTAAATCGAAAAATTCAGAAAAATTATTTCTAGCTTCATATTGAAGATACGGTCCTAACAAAACTAGTTCCATCAAATTCTGAGGCCGTTTGAAAAATGGCCATTTTCTGGTCGATCAAAATTGACTGAAACTGACAAAATGCGTTTTCCTTTGCCACGCTCACATATTGATTCGAAAAATTACGAAATTTGGAATCTAACAATAACTTGACATCACGGATCCAATAAAAGTGGTTTCGACGAAAACCGAGATCATTTGCAAAATTTCCATTTTTAAGGGCCTGAATTCCATAGTGACTATTCTGAATTTTCAACTGGACATATCTATTGATTCCCGCTATGAAATTTCGATTTTTTGGATTCATTGGAAAGATATTCTCGATTAGATTAAACTATTTTTGGTTTCGCTAAAATCCGGTTTATTTTGCACCCGGTACATTCATTTGAATTTTGGAATCGAATTATCGAATTACAACGCCATTTTCAATTCCTTTTATAATTAAAATAAAATATTTATATTCTAACTACGATCAATATAAATATATATATTCGAATTCTATTCAAAATAAATTTCTCGTTGATATTATTTAAAATAATTCATTTTAAATATTCAAAATTCATTAAAATTGCTAAAATAAAAATTTTAAATTGGCTCAGAATCTCCGGGTTATTACAATCTCCCCCACTTAAAACTTTTCGTCCCCAAAAAGGAACGAATCCGAAAGTTGTTTTACAAACCAACTCAACCTCCATTATTTCCATTATGTCTTAAGTTCTTCAACTTTTAAGTTTCTAAGAACTTTTCAAATTTTCCAAAAATTTGGCTAACACCCTAAATTTTCGAAAAATTTCGCCATAACCTCCCCTGCACCGGGGACTTCAGGATATTTCATATAGCCTACCATGGCCTTCTTCAATCCAAAAGAAAAAGAAAAGGCCAAGCAGCTAGCTAATCGGCTCATAAAATCATCCAAACCCAAAGAAATACAATAGATATGTATCTATTTGTTCTTCTGCTCTAGCCTCCTTGCTATGACCTGTTCAATGTAAGTACATGTATATGCATGCACTTTCATACAATTTTCAATACAGTTCAATATTCGGTTCAATTTGGCCTAAATGGTTAAAAAAATTCAAACAAATAAACAAACAACACAACTAGCAATCAATTAGTTGATTATCATTTCTAATTCATAACATTGCTACATAGTCAAAAATCACATTTTTGATGCCAATTCACAACAATAAGCCCTATCTAGCTTTGGTTCTCACACCAGTCTAATGGAAATATATAAATATCACACCTTCGAAACTCGAACATAAATACTGATGATGTCATGACAATTATCAGTACCATCTCCGGGCGACTAGAATGTGATTCTATATCTATCCAGTATATTAAAACTTCGAATATACGTTCATGACGCGTATATGCAAAATCTTTATATACTAGATTGTCCAAAATCAGCATAAATAAAATATTCAAATATGTATACTTGAATTTATTTTCAAAACAAAATTGTTTTCATTTGAAAAATATACTCTCCACAATCGTTCTAGGACACTACTGATCCTATCTCTAACGAGTCATTCTAATTGGTTATTACTAATCCAATATCTGATGAATTTTTTTGTTTGGTTCTAATATGTCTTGTTCTCGAGGTCTGTAAACCAAAGCTCTGATACCAACTATGATAAGCCGTAACTTCCCTAGTAAGGAAATCCTGGATTGCTTTGAGAACACGACAAAAGAGAATGCAGACAGAAGATCATTTCATTGTTTATTACAACAATTCCATCAGATACAAGAAAATACAGAGTATAAATGAATATTACACATACGATAAATATCAGAGATTACAATAAATTACATAGCAGCGGAAAATCAATAAAAACACAACTGAAAGTAATACACGGATACAGAGCTTTCCGACCATTTTTCCAGCTGTAAATCAGGATCCTGTGAATATAAATTTGCAAAACCAAAACCACTAGCTGCCCGTGTCGAAAATAAGGGCACCCAGAGTTTAAGTTAAAACAATAAACTCCAGGACAGTCATGTGACTGGTGTGAGAACTAAAACGGTTATTTAAAACTTTACTTTAAAAGAGAGTAATTCAAGGGACCACGCCGTATAACATGGAACGGGTTTCCTCCCAAGAACACCAGTGCATAGAATAAACAACACAATGCTTTTTCGAAAAATGAAGCTATTATAAGTCCCAGGTCCCATCACACAATGCAACGCAAGCCGGAGGATAGGGTTTTCCCTTATAATAACCAACCATGCTTGGTACATTTATAACAAATCATTTGATACTATTATAAGTGTATAGTGTCAAAACAATTTCAATCATAAATATCAATCATAGATGGCATGGGTACCATATATCGTGTCGCCATACTAGGCTCTACAAATAAAACGGAAATATCACGTATTGGAAATTGGATTTCCGTCATGAGTCGAGGCAAGGGGAACGATCCTCTCCGCTTCGAGACACTCTAGCAAATGCCTTAGGACTACGCACTCTAGGTAACCCTTGGAATCGGCTTGGACGGTCCTCCCTTACGTTTGAGGATTAGTCATTCTTGAACACATGTTTCCCGGTCCTTATAGACCTATAATCGAGGCGCCTCGCATTCCAACAACCACAAAGATGAAAGTAATATAAATGTCAGCCAGTTTAAGCACTGACACCATCATAACTAGAAGTAAACGTCGTGTTCTCCCAGCGGTCCTTATCCCGTTTTTGACTCATACCGAGGTGTGAAGCTCGTGAATCCACGCTATACACAAAGCTATGCCACGTAGGTCGTGCTTTGATCATCAACCACAAGACTTTGCTTTTCAACAGAAGCCTTGATCATTTGCCACTTAGGCATGCCACACAGGCAATTCACTCCATGCGACTGATGTCCATTGATATACAACCTCTGAGCTCGTACATCTCAGAGAAGGGCGTTAAGCAAGAGCATAAATTCTCCGCCGCCAAACAGATGTATATTTAATAGAGATCAATCAAAACAGAATAAAATCCAATGTCAGACACACAGTCCATTTACAAGTTCGTTCTGGGTCTGAACGAAACCGGAGGCACTTTCCTCGCATATCCATCGATCTCCAAGTATGTCTGGACGATCACCAACTGATTCCCTCATCTTGGGTGTATAGCCCAATCAAGATCATCAGTAATAACCCAAACGATGTGAAGACTTCCGGTCTTCAACCACCGTCTTCATGTTTGAGTTATCATCGAATTGGTTATTCAGAATGGGTATAAACCCGGCCTTTCCGAATAACCCGTGTATATAATAAACAAATGTTACACAAACACAACATACGCCTCATTCCAATTCATCAGTCACTAACCGTAAATTAGCAAGAGAACAATTCCCCAAATATTAACCCCAAAGGCCGAAACCAACATCAGATCAATACCCAGGAAACCATTCTTCTTAGCTAACCTACAGTTAGTTTCTATATTTCACATTCTTAGGGAAAGGTTCCCATTAATTTTATCAAAGATAAATTCTTTTAAATTTATTCTTTTATCTTCCTTTGGATATCATTTCAAACCATATTATGGTTTTCCAAACTAGTCGGGATTAGCTAACTACACCGAAGTAATTATTTATTTTATTTCCCAATCCTCCCATGAAGCAAAACTGGTAGTACTCCGTATCTAACACCACGGTGTTATTGGTGAAATTAATTACCATTTTACGTTCAAATCTAATTAAAGATTTAACTATCGCTTTGGAGCAAAACTGGTGATACTCCATTCTCGCTAATTTTCCAAATTTAATAATTTAAATTATCAATTCACATTTCAATCTAATTACAGATTCATTAAAACTCCTTTTACTGGGTTTATGAACAAATGTCATTTAAAACACAGTTCACGATAAACCCAAATCACATACTATTTATTATCGCGTTAAAGAACAAGTGTTATTTAAAACACCGTTCACGATAAACCCAAATCCCATTTGATATTAAATACAAGGCTGTAAATAGAAAATGTATCGGCTTATATTCAATATCAAATTCTGAAACCCACAAATATTGCTTTGGAAATAACGATATAAAATATATCTTCCAAATTTCCTCCAAAATATTTGCATAATCGTGGAATCTAATATCGAAATATTCCAAAGACAATTTCGATTCAAATCCATTCCAATTCATGTATTGGAAATTCTGGTTATTTAAAACCCATTTCAAACCCAATTTATTTATTTAAAAATAAATAAATTATTATTCTAGTTGCTAACTAGTTCATTTCGATAAAAATCTATTTTTATCTTTTCAAATATGGGATTTTTCAGCCCAATTCTTTCCAAATCATTTCTTACGATTTTACACTAATTATTAATATTTTTAATAATTTTATCAATGCCCATACAGTCGATTTCCAATAACGGCCATCGAACTGCACTTACAACGACCTTTTCTGAAATTGATTTGGATGTATCTCCAAATCCAACCATCAGATTTCAAATCTCTTGTATTCGTTAGAAAGCTCTTTTCGATACGAACCCAACAGTTCTGGTTTTAGGAGAATCCGACGGTCGGATCTCCCGTAATGTCCGTTCGAAGTCAATAGTCGAAATTCACGAACTATCGCGGCGCGACGCGTTCTATTCAGGCCATTATATATAATATATATATATATATATATATATATATATATATATATATATATATATATATATATTATTCCGTCGATTTCCTTTTAAAACGAATTTTATAAATCGTTTCAAATTTGTTTCCAAAAACAATTTCAACCTTCATTTCAAATTCAAATCAAAGTTGAATTTTCCATTATAATTTCTTTTTACTTTTATTTCTATTTGATTTCAATTCAAATCGATTTCAATTCAATTTCAGTTCGTTTTCAATTCGATTTGGATTCATTTCAATTCGAATTCATTTTATATTCAATTCAATTCGAATTCATTTTATTTTCAATTCAATTCGAATTCATTTTATTTTCAATTCAATTCGAATTCATTTTATTTTTAATTCAATTGAATTTATTTTATTTTATTTTCAATTCAATTTTTAAATCTCTTTTCAATATTCATTATAAAAACGAATATAATCGATATAAATATCATTCGCGTCAAAATAACGCGTCTCTAATCAACACGGCTTTGTATTTTTCAATAACTTTGTTATTCTATTCAACAAATGAATATATATTCTATTCAACACATGAATCTATATTTCTTTCAACACGTGACTAATCTCAACAAATGAGTACTGTCAACACGTGACTATTTTCGTTATTTAATATATTTTATAAAATTATGATTTCTATCGTTTGATTTTTAATCAGACTCCAACCGTAAATTAGCAAGAGAACAATTCCCTAAATATTAACCCCGAAGGCCGAAACCAACATCAGATCAATATCCAGGAGACCACTCATCTTATATATTTTCCAGTTAGTTTCTAATTTTATATATATGATAAAGATGTAAATTTTATTGTTAAAATATTTCGTTCAACACATGAATCTATAATTCTTACAACACATGACTAATCTCAACAAATGAGTACTGTCAACACGTGAATCTATATTTTATAATATTCTTTATTTTCCCAATTGGAATGAGGCCCAATCAATTACCATATAATGTTAATTATATGGATTCCATACAGCACATGTATATAATAGCAATGATAAATAATCAACCATCATCCAAAGTGCACCAAACAACTACATAAGCATTAAATATAGATAATTAACGCTTACACAGTCTGTCGACTAATCAAACGACATATAATTAAATAATTGGGATTAGTGTACGCCAAATATCATCCCAACACCCGTGTGGGATTTCAATCCATAAACACTGAATTTTATTTGTACAGTTGGGCGACGTGTAAAATTTATCGTTCCAATCAATGTCCTTCAAACAGGTGTTCATAAACAAACCGTCCGGTTGTAAATGAATATTTATTTATTCACATTCACGTTTAAAAATTATATTTTTAACGATAAAATATTTTCAACTATATAAATATTTTATTTCACATCACACAATCAATTTTCATCACAACAAACAATCAAAAATACAAGTCATCCATGGTCTGTGGACGACGGGTGTCGGGTGCTACTAAACACCGTCTGCATCCTAGTATATATTTTTAACTAGAAATTTAAATTAAAGGTGAAGAGTTCTCACAGAAGGATCCACTCCACCGTGCTTTGCTTTTGAACTGCTGAACCATCTGGATCTGTCTGAAATTCCATTGCAGTCCTTTTCACGCTGTTCATATATAAAAATTATATTCTTATCACTTCATTTCAATAAATAAAAATCATATTTTTATTTCTACTTCATATATTTTTACAACGCTTATTTCTATATAAAAATTATATTTTTATATTTCTACTTCATATATAAAGATCGAATTTTCATTTCATCGCTATAAAAATCACCTTTTTATCTCAATACATATATAATAAAAATCAGATTTTTATTTCGCTACATATATAAAGATCAAATTTTTATATTCTCTATTGTATAAAAATCATATTTTTAATACTTCTACTTTAAAAAAATTATATTTTTATATTTCACATATGATAAAAAAACCGAATTTAAAAAATCCTTTTAAAACTAATTATATTGAATAAATAAAAATAAACAAATAATAAATCTTACAGTTCAAGGGAGAGGGGCTGCTGAACCATCGTCGGAGGAGGGGGGTGTCGCTGCACTGGCGTTGGCGACTTAGGGGTTCCATGGTGTCTAGCGGTGGGCATTTCAAAGCTAGGGCGTGGGGTTTCCGGGGTCTCGCGGGTTTCAGATTCGAATGGGGGAGGAGGAAACGAGAGGGGGTGGTCGAGGCGGAGCAGGGTGGTCGTGGGTCTACAGGGGTGGCGGCGGTCGAGCTTAGGTTGGGTGGTGATTGTGGGGAGGTGGATTTGGATATGTGCGGTCTTGGACGAGGACTGGAGGGAGGAGGAGGCAAGGGGTGGTACGTCGGAGGGGGTGCGCTGGCTCCGGCGGTGGGACGTTGGCGTTGGAGGCGGGCCTGGGGGTAACGACGATGAGCGACGTGGCCATTTTTGATTTGGGGGAGCATCGGTTATCTCTGATCGAAGAAATGAAAAGGGGAGGGGTTAAGTGTAAAGGAATTATATATTTATTTATTTTATTTATTTATTTTATTTATTTTTCTCCAATCTAAGTTGACTTTTTGTTTGAATCCCAAATCAAACCCACCGACTGTCATCCCTAACATAATACCCCCATTCCGAACACAATGGGATATGTATCGTAAGCCAGTTCGGCTGTTTCGATCAGTTTCCGTTTAAATCATAATTTAAATCTTTATATATTCAATTCAAATGCACGTTTCAATTTACCGGGGCAACATACTAACTCGAAAAATTCCAGAAAAATTATTTCTAGCTTTGTATTGACGATATGGTCCTAACAAAACTAGTTCCGTCAAATTCTGAGGCTGTTTGAAAAATGGCCATTTTCTGGTCGATCAAAATTGACTGAAACTACAAAACGCGTTTTCCTTTGCCACGCTCACATATTGATTCGAAAAATTACAAAATTTGGAATCTAGCAATAACTTGACATCACGGATCCAACAAAAGTGGTTTCGTCGAGAACCGAGGTCGTTTGCAAAATTTCCATTTTTAAGGGCCAGAATTCCATAGCGACTATTCTGAATTTTCAACTGGACATATCTTTTGATTCCCGCTATGAAATTTCGATTTTTCAGATTCGTTGGAAAGATATTCTCGATTAGATTAAAATATTTTTGTTTCGCTAAAATCCGGTTTATTTTGCACCCGGTACGTTCATTTGAATTTTGAAATCGAATTATCGAACTACCGCTTCATCTTCAATTCCTTTTATAATTAAAATAAAATGTTTATATTCTAACTACGATCTATATAAATATATCCGTTCGAATTCTATTCAAAATAAATTTCTCGTCGATATTATTTAAAATAATTCATTTTAAATATTCAAAATTCATTAAAATTGCCAAAATACAAAATTTAAATTGGCTCAGAATTTCCGGGTTATTACATAAAATAAGCTTGATTAAAAAGATTAGACATAGGGTCTAATAAAACGTTCACATGATGCGCTTGATTACTCTACTCGAACGAATGTGAAGAATCCAACGGGGTAGATCATCGGGAGGTCTAGGGACACGGGAGGAGAACATCCACTTAATTACTCTACTCGACATGCAGCTTGATTTCTTAGTGGGACTGGATCGAACCACATGGATACCGATGGATGTGGTAGGGTACTCTGTGGTGGTCCTCTGTTGTAGTACATGCTTAGGAAGTACATGCCGAAGCGGGGGTCTGCGCGATACCACCCAGTGAGTATACCTTGACTACAATAGTAGCTTGGCAGTCAGAAGGCTGTGACGGTATGGCATTGGGGTAATTCAGTGGTTTGCATCACTTGTGGAGGGAGGTAAGTCAGAACAAAATTAAGGATAGTAATCCTCGGATACCTGTCATCGGCAGTCAGTGGGATGCGGAAAGGCTAGAGCTAAACCAGGATACCATTGTCATTTCACTATCGAGGCTTGGTTGAGTGATACGCCAAATTGGATGCTAGATTGGTTGTTAGTGGAACGTCATTAGCTTTCGATGGAGTCTTTCACTAGTTGAGGAAGGGGCTTGGGTGGGTCCATAGCCACCGTGAAAAGCCGACCATACTTGGATATATGTGATATAGATCCTTTACGTGGACCTATACAGATATGAGAAGGATCCCTACCGAGTCTTGTGAATTGGATGCAGCCATATTATGGGACTCGAGTTATAATATACAGTACGTACGTGCATGGGTCTGGGTACACGCACCGGGTGGTGTATCGTAGACATTGGGGCATTACTTTGTGTGCTTGTGTGGCATAGCGAGGAGGGTTATGTGCGGTAACGTGGCGTTATGTAACACCCCACCTCCGCTAGGGTCACTCACAAAGGGAATGCACTAGGTTTGGTGAAGTATTATCAAGGTAAACATGCACAGGAATATTACAAGACAGAACATATATAAAACAGCGGAAGTAAAACAAATTTCATTACCTTATAAAATAAGGTCTAAAGCCTTTTACATCAGAATACATCAAAACCTGTCTTGCAATAGTAAAGAAGCATAAACCATTTCATAAATTATTCCCCAAGTAAAACAGTAAGGTAGCCATAGCCAAGAAAAGTCCACGCCATGCATGATGACCTTCAAGCAGAGGAAGTCTGAACTAAATAACAGTGTTTCCTCCCTGAAAACCTGGGGGGGGGGGGGGGGAAACGGAAGACAAAGAGGCGAAACAAAATGGGGTTAGTCATAAAGACTTGTAAGTCCTATCTACTTCCAGTATAAAAACAGGTAAAGGTAACATGACATGCATAAACTGAAAGTAAACATAAGGATGACGACAAGATAGATAAGCTAAACCTGGATAACTGGATGAACTACTGTAGCAAGATAAACTAAGGTATCATGATAAACTACGGTGTCAAGATAAATCAAGGTATCACATTGTCAGGTTTCTATCAAGTGTACTATCCCCAAGGTATCTATCATGTATAACATCACAAGGTATTTATCGTGTATATTTGCTCTGCACCTCTCGTACTAGTATCCCAACCCACGTCATGTGTTAACTATGAATGTCCCTTGCCTAATGTCATGTAATGGTCCATGTCAACCTAATATATAACATATGTAGGTTTTCCCAACTCGTATGTTTCTTTCCATGTATAAGTTCGGTCCTTTGTCGTAGGCCGTACGGGCTTTCACATGTAAATCTATACCACCTCAACGTAGTACCATTTTATCCTTGAAGTTGTTTTGGACTGCTACCCTTGATATGGTTATGTTTTCTTACCATGAACTATCGCGTGTTCATTTAGGATTTATGCCACCTAGGACCACTAGGGATTATGCTACCTAATGAACGTTTCCGTGTCTCGGTTTGGGTTTAAGCCACCTAGGGCCACTAGGGATTATGCCACCCGTCAACCACGCCCTTTATCCCACGTATGTATCGTGAATCGTTTTCCATGTCTAGACGCACATGTATCTCAATGTGCCATCAGAGTTCCGTGCCAGGGCAAATCGAGAAATACGGAACTCGGTCGGGAGCTTTAAGTCGTCTGCTGATGCAGATATCAAGGTCTGTTTTTGTATCCGTGGCTATGGTCCCACGTGACCCCTCCCTCAACTACTGAAAGGCAATCCAAGTAAAATCATGTATGAGAACTACATCCCGGCCCCACTATGCCCCCACTTACCTATTGGCCAACCTCACCCATAACTCGATAGCAAGTATATGGTCTGTTGGGAGTTCTCTGCCTTTCCGTACGTACACGATTGACTAAAGATGGTAGGTAGTCGGCGACATGCTATCTAGGGAAAAAACAATTATCATCGACTCCACGCTAATCCATCCCAGTCTTTAGGTCGCTCGCATAGCAACCAAGGCATACTCTTGGTTCTTCTACCGCAGACCTTAACCTCTTGTGAGCCCAGGCGGATCATCTGCAACCTCACAGAGGGATACCAAGAGTATCCTCACGTCCCCCGAAGCTACCGCTTCGTCACCCAGTTCGTTGGAGCCTTTATCTAAGTCAGATAATTCGCTCCTCCACGTGTGTTCAAGCGATGACCTAACGTATCGGGTTACTCATCTATCTATGAACTGGTCCAATTTCCTTGACTAAGAATTATCACTTAGTTATCCTTAACTAAGGTTTACCACTTAGCTTCTCTTCCCGCTATCCTTGTTAACTACGATTTTCAACCTAGTCCCCTGAGCTAGGGTTTTGTCTAATGGGTTAAGTGTTGTCATTCAAGTTCATGACTTAACCCGCCTACGAATCATGTCAAGATTGGCTAAGTATTTAAGTTCAAGGCATAGCCCTACAAGTTGGTTAAGTATACCAAGAAGCTCATGACTTAACCCTATCAAGTCAAATTGGTTAAGTATTTGTTTGTCTTAACCCTACCAGATTATCGTGTTAGATTGATTAAGCATAGATTACCTTAACCCCATCAGATTATCGAGTCGGATTGGTTAAGTATGGGTTAGCTTAACCCCATCCACTAATCGTATTACAATGGTTAAATGTATTTAAAAGGTCTTGTGACTTAACCCTATCAGGTCCACATATTAGATTGGTTAAGTATAGGCTACTTAACCTCATCAAATCATCATGTATAATTGGTTAATTATAAGTTACTTAACCCCATTAAATTATCATGTTAAGTTGGTTAAGTATTGGTTACTTAACCTCATTGAATTACCAAGTTTAGATTGGTTAAGTGTTTAACTTAACCCCATCGAATTACCGTGTTTAGATTAGTTAAGTGTAGGTTACTTAACCCCATCTAATTACCGTGTTTAGATTAGTTAAGTCTAAGTTACTTAACCCCATCTAATTACCGTGTTTAGATTAGTTAAGTCTAAGTTACTTAACCCCATCTAATTACCAAGTCGGATTAGTTTAGCGTAAATTACTTAACTCCATCCCCTAATTGTCTTATATGGTTAAGTGTCATTAAGAAATCAAGTCCGGTTTAACTTAACCTACCCATTCGTGTCATATCGGTTAAGTGTCATTAGTCAAAATTACTTAACCTTTTCATGTGGCATTAATTAGATTAATACACCCCAACCTCTCACATTAGACTTTGTTGTGGTTACTAGTTAAGCCGGGCGGGTCCGGGTAGCTTTACACCACAACCTAGTCTAACCTCGGGTTTTAAGTGCTATATGACCAACTACTCACATTGGGTCCTATTGTTTGTAGCCACTAGTTAAGCCGGGCGGGTCCGGGTAGATTTATGCTACAAACTCAACCCAACCTCGAGTTGGCCACCTCCATGTTTTTCTACGTGTCATGTTCATGTCAAATTTAGACCCCTTTTTAAGTCCATGTTTTCATGTAGCCCCATGTCAAGTTTTCGTGTCATGTTCACGTTTTTCCTAAACTACCCAAACGTATTTCCAACCCAAGTGGAAGCGAGTCACATAGTAGGGGTATTATGCCAACATATTGGCCTCCAACATGCGAGATATCATAAAGGGATTGGCCGCAAACGTGAATATTATCCTAAAGGATTTGGTCTCAAGCATGCATAGTATCATAAGGGAATTTGGCCACAAACATGCATAGTATCATAAGGGAATTTGGCCACAAACATGCATAGTATCATAAGGGAATTTGGCCACAAACATGCATGATAACATAAGGGGTTTGGGTTCATTTACATGCATAAGCCCCAAAGTCAAGTCTTTGCTAATGTTTCACAAGTCAAATGGTTCCCAAAGGTTCATGCTAACATTCCATAGACAAAGATTCAAACTTGCAAGATAAACTAGGTTAAACATAACATGAGTGGCATGATTAAGTCGCTAAAACTTAGCCCAAGGTCATAGATCATAGAAAAGGGGCAAAATTAGGTTCACATAGGCTAGCATACTTATGTTTCATCGCATTTTATTCCATGTCACATTAGAACCACCGTTAGAATCTACAAGTAGGTAGAACTTACAATGCTAGGCTTAGGGAAAGATCATGAATCGTCTTGACGAAGAAAGATGGCTCTTTTATTGAAGAATCGTCATGAAATTTGCGTAGCAACGTTGATCTACCCTCGATTTGACATAGGAAGCTTGCACCTTTTGATTCGGATCTAGTTTGAATGCATAGTCTCTAGGAATTGGAGATGGAGGCCACGATCAAGATAGATTTTGGCAGCACTTAGTTGCTAGAATGATTTTTAGTGATTTAGGTTAGGTCCTAGGGTGTTTTTATAGAGATTAGGACTAGTTTAGGACCTTAGATTAACCCTAGGATAGATCTGAACCCTCAAAATCCGTCACAGGCCATCAGAACTGAGCACAAGGCCAAGCAGGTGCACCCAGGCCAAAGTGGTCGGACCACCCAGGTCGACACCCGTGTCGACTGGGCAGTTGACCTACCCCCTAGGCATGTCGACTCCCCAGTCGACACCCCAGTCGACCTGGGGCTTGGGCGGGAATTTTCCCGCCCAATCTATTTGGCTCCAGATTTGAATTTTCGAGCTGTTTTTGAACTTGAATTTTTCTGAAAACTTTGATGGGCCATAACTGGGTCATACGGACTCCGATTCTCAAAAACTCGGACTCTATTTCGCATATTTTTCCGAGACGAACGCAATGGCCCAGCCCGTTTCCCCTGATTCAGATTTTATAATTAAATTCTGCCTTGATTCTTGTCCTAGCATGTTGTAAAAATCCGGGTTGTTACATTCTCCCCAACTTAAAGGATTTCGTCCCCGAAATCTCCAAGTTACGAAGAACGTATCCTACCATCCATCATCCAACTACTCAAAACATCATTCACAGGCAACCATTGTCCTTAGACGATTTCTAATGCCATATGAACATATGCAGAACATGTGTGTGTATACTCCTTAGCAAATGCTAATGATCAAGCCTGAATGATCTTTCTAATGCAAAGTATGTTTAGTGCCATGAGTCCAACATGTATGCAAATTGTCCTAGTCATATAAACACTATATGTGTGCACAACCATTCATCCACATGCAACATCCACATGATAACATATTCAATTTCATCCATAAACAAGTATAAATACTCGTGCATATGCAACATGAAATGTGACTGAGTCGATCTAGTGTCTAGTGTGTATTCGCGCATCCACGAGCAACCACTTGCAACCATTTGCAACCATATCAATCATAACATGTTTCAAATACATGTTTACATCCATAGAGTTCTACCTAAGGTTCCCAAGATAAGATCGAGGAGACAAACAAGACAAACTCCTTACGGGGTTTGTAACAGAAACAGGACCGAGAGGAGATCCACCAAGCGATAGCATGCAAGTAAGCTCAATAGGTGAACCAAGGATCAAAGATATACTCTTAAAAAGAGACATGATGCGCATGTCTAAGCCGCATTTCCATGAGCTTAATTCCATTGTGCCTTGACCGCCTTTGACTTCATGATTTCGTAGCTCCTTGATTCCTATTTCCCAGGTATGAGTTGGAACTCATTTCACTATCGCCTCTCGTTCCACTTTCACTTATTCTTTCCCTAGTATGCTTAGCTCAACCATATCTGCGTACGCATGCAAGCTCTCCAAAATTCACTAGTGAATTCTGGATCTCGTTTACCGATGCCAATCCATGTTACCACGTGCACTTACTAGGGTGATTCCTATAACCCATGCTCAAGCGGAATGAACCATCCGTCTTTTTGGCGAACGTTACTCGATTGGATCAGAGATTTCCGATAAATGCATCAAGAGATTCTAGGTAACTAACCATGACAGAACCCAAAAGGTTACACGAGACTTCGAGGGTATTACCAAGGCAAGTTAAGAGTTTAACTATCCTCCTTTCAAAACCGAGAATGGCATCCATTACTGGTTCACCACTTCATCCCTAGAATCCATCCATAGCTCAACAATAGAAGCATTGCTTCTAATCTCAACACTTGGCATAGACGTTCTCAAATCCAAACAAGCTATGAATAAATGGACCGACTCTCCAACCAGATTTTGGGACTAAAGTGGGATCTTCTACCATGCTAGTACTAAGGTGCAGAGACTTATCTATCGAAGAAGATTTAAATGATGTGATGATCAATACAAAGTCTGGACGGGATGATAGAAAAGGAAGGCTAAGCCTTTAACAGAAACGGTACCATTCCTCTTAGGTACGCTAGAAATGAGAGCATACAATTGCCCTCTCGCTGATCTTGTCCTTGTTTTCCTTCGTGGACTAATCCATACCAACAAGTTGCTTATCTTAAGCTCGTATCCTTTATCCTTGTTCTTACTATCCTTTCTTATAACGCGGTAACAAGTCTCTCGAGAACTTCCTCCATCGCACGGGAAAACACTTACGTAGCTAGACAAGGATTAGTCGCAGTTTAAAACTACTGTGACTACAGATGGAGGAAAGAAAGGAAAAGAGGTTCAATCAAGGAAACAAAGGATAGTGCCAATGGCTTTTGGGGAATAGCCTTTAAAAAAACTTTTCTTGAAAAATGCTTCTTTGTAAACGGTTTCTCAAATAGTTTTCAGAAGATTTTAAAAACTTTTCCCAGTCTGGTAACCTTCTGCTCTGATACCAAATGTAACACCCCACCTCCGCTAGGGTCACTCACAAAGGGAATGCACTAGGTTTGGTGAAGTATTATCAAGGTAAACATGCACAGGAATATTACAAGACAGAACATATATAAAACAGCGGAAGTAAAACAAATTTCATTACCTTATAAAATAAGGTCTAAAGCCTTTTACATCAGAATACATCAAAACCTGTCTTGCAATAGTAAAGAAGCATAAACCATTTCATAAATTATTCCCCAAGTAAAACAGTAAGGTAGCCATAGCCAAGAAAAGTCCACGCCATGCATGATGACCATCAAGCAGAGGAAGTCCGAACTAAATAACAGTGTTTCCTCCCTGAAAACCTTGGGGGGGGGGGAACGGAAGACAAAGAGGCGAAACAAAACGGGGTCAGTCATAAAGACTGGTAAGTCCTATCTACTTCCAGTATAAAAACAGGTAAAGGTAACATGACATGCATAAATTGAAAGTAAACATAAGGATGACGGCAAGATAGATAAGCTAAACCAGGATAACTGGATGAACTACTGTAGCAAGATAAACTAAGGTATCATGATAAACTACGGTGTCAAGATAAATCAAGGTATCACATTGTCAGGTTTCTATCAAGTGTACTATCCCCAAGGTATCTATCATGTATAACATCCCAAGGTATTTATCATGTATATTTGCTCCGCACCTCTCGTACTAGTATCCCAACCCGCGTCATGTGTTAACTATGAATGTTCCTTGCCTAATGTCATGTAATGGTCCATGTCAACCTAATATATAGCATATGTAGGTTTTCCCAACTCGTATGTTTCTTTCCATGTATAAGTTCGGTCCTTTGCCGTAGGCCGTACGGGCTTTCACATGTAAATCTATACCACCTCAACGTAGTACCATTTTATCCTTGAAGTTGTTTTGGACTGCTACCCTTGATATGGTTATGTTTTCTTACCATGAACTATGGCGTGTTCACTTAGCATTTATGCCACCTAGGACCACTAGGGATTATGCTACCTAATGAACGTTTCCGTGTCTCGATTTGGGTTCAAGCCACCTAGGGCCACTAGGGATTATGCCACCCGTCAACCACGCCCTTTATCCCACGTATGTATCGTGAACCGTTTTCCATGTCTAGACGCATATGTATCTCAATGTGCCATCCGAGTTCCGTGCCAGGGCAAATCGAGAAATACGGAACTCGGTCGGAAGCTTTAAGTCGTCTGCTGATGCAGATATCAAGGTCTGTTTTTGTATCCATGGCTATGGTCCCACGTGACCCCTCCCTCAACTACTGAAAGGCAATCCAAGAAAAATCATGTATGAGAACTACATCCCGACCCCACTATGCCCCACTTACCTATTGGCCAACCTCACCCATAACTCGATAGAAAGTATATGGTCTGTTGGGAGTTCTCTGCCTTTCCGTACGTACACGATTGACTAAAGATGGTAGGTAGTCGGCGACGTGCTATCCAGGGAAAAAACAAGTATCGTCGACTCCACGCTAATCCATCCCAGTCTTTAGGTCGCTCGCATAGCAACCAAGGCATACTCTTGGTTCTTCTACCGCAGACCTTAACCTCTTGTGAGACCAGGCGGATCATCTGCAACCTCACAGAGGGATACCAAGAGTATCCTCACGTCCCCCGAAGCTACCGCTTCGTCACCCAGTTCGTTGGAGCCTTTATCTAAGTCAGATAATTCGCTCCTCCACGTGTGTTCAAGCGATGACCTAACGTATCGGGTTACTCATCTATCTATGAACTGGTCCAATTTCCTTGACTAAGAATTATCACTTAGTTATCCTTGACTAAGGTTTACCACTTAGCTTCTCTTCCTGCTATCCTTGTTAACTACGATTTTCAACCTAGTCCCCTGAGCTAGGGTTTTGTCTAATGGGTTAAGTGTTGTCATTCAAGTTCATGACTTAACCCGCCTACGAATCATGTCAAGATTGGCTAAGTATTTAAGTTCAAGGCTTAGCCCTACAAGTTGGTTAAGTATACCAAGAAGCTCATGACTTAACCCTATCAAGTCAAATTGGTTAAGTATTTGTTTGTCTTAACCCTACCAGATTATCGTGTTAGATTGATTAAGCATAGATTACCTTAACCCCATCAGATTATCGAGTCGGATTGGTTAAGTATGGGTTAGCTTAACCCCATCCACTAATCGTATTACAATGGTTAAGTGTATTTAAAAGGTCTTGTGACTTAACCTTATCAGGTTCGCATATTAGATTGGTTAAGTATAGGCTACTTAACCTCATCAAATCATCATGTATAATTGGTTAATTATAAGTTACTTAACCCCATTAAATTATCATATTAAATTGGTTAAGTATTGGTTACTTAACCTCATTGAATTACCAAGTTTAGATTGGTTAAGTGTTTAACTTAACCCCATCGAATTACCGTGTTTAGATTAGTTAAGTGTAGGTTACTTAACCCCATCTAATTACCGTGTTTAGATTAGTTAAGTCTAAGTTACTTAACCCCATCTAATTACCGTGTTTAGATTAGTTAAGTCTAAGTTACTTAACCCCATCTAATTACCAAGTCGGATTAGTTAAGCGTAAATTACTTAACTCCATCCCCTAATTGTCTTATATGGTTAAGTGTCATTAAGAAATCAAGTCCGGTTTAACTTAACCTACCCATTCGTGTCATATCGGTTAAGTGTCATTAGTCAAAATTACTTAACCTTTTCATGTGGCATTAATTAGATTAATGCACCCCAACCTCTCACATTAGACTTTGTTGTGGTTACTAGTTAAGCCGGGTGGGTCCGGGTAGCTTTACACCACAACCTAGTCTAACCTCGGGTTTTAAGTGCTATATGACCAACTACTCACATTGGGTCATATTGTTTGTAGCCACTAGTTAAGCCGGGCGGGTCCGAGTAGATTTATGCTACAAACTCAACCCAACCTCGAGTTGGCCACTTCCATGTTTTTCTACGTGTCATGTTCATGTCAAATTTAGACCCCTTTTTAAGTCCATGTTTTCATGTAGCCCCATGTCAAGTTTCCGTGTCATGTTCATGTTTTTCCTAAACTATCCAAACGTATTTCCAACCCAAGCGGAAGCGAGTCACATAGTAGGGGTATTATGCCAACATATTGGCCTCAAACATGCGAGATATCATAAAGGGATTGACCGCAAACGTGAATATTATCCTAAAGGATTTGGCCTCAAGCATGCATAGTATCATAAGGGAATTTGGCCACAAACATGCATAGTATCATAAGGGAATTTGGCCACAAACATGCATAGTATCATAAGGGAATTTGGCCACAAACATGCATAGTATCATAAGGGAATTTGGCCACAAACATGCATGATAACATAAGGGGTTTGGGTTCATTTACATGCATAAGCCCCAAAGTCAAGTCTTTGCCAATGTTTCACAAGTCAAATGGTTCCCAAAGGTTCATGCTAACATTCCATAGACAAAGATTCAAACTTGCAAGATAAACTAGGTTAAACATAACATGAGTGGCATGATTAAGTCGCTAAAACTTAGCCTAAGGTCATAGATCATAGAAAAGGGGCAAAATTAGGTTCACACAGGCTAGCATACTTATGTTTCATCGCATTTTATTCCATGTCACATTAGAACCACCGTTAGAATCTACAAGTAGCTAGAACTTACATAGCGAGGCTTAGGGAAAGATCATGAATCGTCTTGACGAAGAAAGATGGCTCCTTTGTTGAAGAATCGTCATGAAGTTTGCGTAGCAACGTTGATCTACCCTCGATTTGACATAGGAAGCTTGCACCTTTTGATTCGGATCTAGTTTGAATGCATAGTCTCTAGGAATTGGAGATGGAGGCCATGATCAAGATAGATTTTGGAAGCACTTAGTTGCTAGAATGATTTTTAGTGATTTAGGTTAGGTCCTAGGGTGTTTTTATAGAGATTAGGACTAGTTTCGGCCCTTAGATTAACCCTAGGATAGATCTGAACCCTCAAAATCCGTCACAGGCCATCAGAACAGAGCACAAGGCCAAGCAGGTGCACCCAGGCCAAAGTGGTCAGACCACCCAGGTCGACACCCGTGTCGACTGGGCAGTCAACCTACCCCCTGGGCGTGTCGACTCCCCAGTCGACACCCCAGTCGACCTGGGGCTTGGGCGGGAATTGTAACACCTCACACCCGCTAAGGTCACTCACTAAGGGAATGCCTTAGTTTCGGTGGAGTATTTTAAGTGAATATAGAACAGAAAAATTACAATAAGGCAGATATAAGTAATACTTGAAAATTAAAACATCATTTCATTGCAGCGGAAAGGAAAACATGTTTGGTTACATCATAAAACCATAAATAAGAGTCAAGTACATAATATCCATCCTGATAAAACAAAAGTACATAATCCCACTACATAACTAATAGCCATAAAAGAAAAGATAAGCTGAGCTTTACATCAACGGTCCAAGCTCCAAAAGACAGATAAAGCGATCTGATCAAAGCCCACTAGCACTAGGCCCACTCTGAGAACCTGAGGGTTGGGAAAAAGATAAAAACAACAGGGTCAGACATAAGTCTGAGCGAGTCCTATAACTTTAACAATACAATCATTAAAGTAATTAGGGTATGATATAAACTTGGTATGGTACGACTGGGGATAAATGACTACACTAAGCAGCCAACTAGACATAGGATGAACTAAGATAACGGTAAAGACGCATCTACCCACCCAAGGGTAATTTCTACACTGCACCACACCAGTCATTCCTAACTCAAAGGTTGATCCCACTAAGTGTACTTAGTAATCTTAATAGTAGTTTCGTGTACCCCTAGCTGACTACATAGGTGTCGTCTGCCCCTATCTCCACTAGGTGTACCCACTACTCCCCAAGCGATCGGCTCCCTAACGTAGATACCCGTGCTGGCTCCACAGTGGGGTGTATCACTCCCCAAAGTGGCAACCCGATACAACCAACGGCGCACGGCTTATATCTACACGATGCAACAACGTCTTACCTACCAGCCCGGGCCCACACATGCATATGAAACCCGTTGGACTTGCGTTGCCACCGCTACCCCGTTTTGGCCTCTTATAGTCAAACCCAGTATGCGTGTCCCGTCCTCGACTTGGGTCGAGCCCACAAAGATACATATGGGTTACTGGTTGAAATGGGCCCCCACAAGCTACCCACCTAAGCTTGTCCCTTTTCTAGTGCATCCCACTTAACCCTTTAATCATGTTTAATTACATGTTTCACTTTGGTTAAGTATTCTAATCGTATTTTCTATTGCCACCCAAGGCAACCACTAGATTTCCTCGTGCCACCCAAAGCACTTACTTGATTTCCACATGCCACCCAAGGCACCCACTTAACCCCTCATGCCCCACTACATGCTTATCTGGTTAAGTGTTTCTTAATTGATTAAGGACGTAACCTTGTAAAGACCTCTCACATTAGACTGTCTTTTATGGCAGCTGGATTTGCCGGTCGGGTCCGGGCAGCCTTACGCCATAATAGAGTCTAACCTCGTGTCTTTACACTTGTCACGTATTTGGTTCATGCCTAAGACCTCTCACATTGGGCCAATCATTTGTAGCAGCTAGATTTGCCAGTCGGTTCCGGGCAGTCTTATGCTACAAAAGGGTCCAACCTCGTGTCTTAGTCGATTAATTACACCTAATTAATCACCCCCATAATTTGTATTAATTATCCCTAATTAATTACAAATTTAACGATGTACATAATTGACTCAATTATGTCCATCCACTTTATGGTATGCATAATCATACCAACTTCACACAATTTTGTTAACATGAATATTAACCCCATCGTTCCCCACGTAATACGCTAACATGACATATTTAAATGGGAAGATTCATCACAAATACAATGGGTTCCACTTAGCATAACATTAGCATCAACATGGGTTTTAAAGGTGTCAACTTGCATATATGACCATAGCATCAAACCCAACTAGCCTAAATAATCAACCCAAACTTGCATGAATCACATATGTCATAAAGAGGATAACTTGCATAAGTTACTTATGTCATACAAAGGAGTAAACTTGCATATGTATGTATGACATACAAAGGGGTTAACTTGCATATGTATGCATATCATACAAAGGTGTAAACTTGCACATGTTACTTGCATATAATCAAACACCAAACTTGCATAACATGTCATATGTTAACTTGCATATAATCAAACACCAAACTTGCATAACATGTCATATGTTAACTTGCATATAATCAAACACCAAACTTGCATAACATGGTGTCATATTGGATCAATGTTTATCACAGTGATTTGCATAACTAGCATCATGAACATATAGCATAAATTACACCCAACTTGCATAACTAGATTCATGAGCACATAGCATCAAACTTGCATCATGAACATATAGCATAAAACTTGCATAACTTTCATTGATCCACAAACATAACCATAACCTCATTATATCATATCATAATTAGTTTAGCAATTGCTTGCTAAAGGCATAGAAACTCACAACTTGTTGATTAGCACTCCTATGAAGAAAATTTAGTTTCTAGAGTTGATTAGGAGTTGATTTGGGAAGCTATCTTCTTCTCTAATTTGTGGAGGCTCCTTCTAAGTTGCATTTTGACGGCATGACGGCCTTGTATTTATTTTTAGTATGGATTAGGGTAGTCTTAGGGTGTATTTATAGATTTAGGATGTAGTTTAGGCCCTTAGATTAACCCTAGAAGCCATCAGGTCCGTCCAGCACATCAAAAATCGTCACAAGCCACCAAAACACAGCCCAACAGCCAAAACAATGCACCCAGGCCAAACTGGCTCGACATGGGCGCAATTCACAGGTGCGCCAGTGTATTTTTGTGCTGGCGCACTTCACAAGTGCGCCAGTGCATTTCTGGCCTGTTTTCGGTTTTTCTGCCTAACTTCGTTCGTCCATATCTTCTTCATACGGACTCCGATTTTCGAAAACTCGGACTCTATTTCGCGTATTTTTCCGAGACGAACGCAATGGCGCAGCCCGTTTCCCTTGATTTAGATTTTAAAATTTAATTCTGCCTTGATTTATGTTATAATAAGTTATTCAAAATACGGGTTGTTACATTCTCCCCTCCTTAAAGGATTTCGTCCCTGAAATCTCTAATTTAGGAAGAACGTATCCTACCAACCAAACAACCATCTACTAAACCATCAAACACTGGCATCCATTGTCCTTAAAGTTTCTAATATTGTATGAACATATGCAAAAAGTGTGTGTATATGTTCCCTGTCTAATGCAAAATCAGGCGGTCTACTGATTCAGTGGACCCCCTTAATGCAAACCATGATAGTGCCATTCATCCAATATGTATGCGAAAGAACCCTTTCGACACATACTATATCTACATGTGTGCACAATCATACACCAAAATGCATCATCCATATGATAACACAACCATTATACATCCATTAATATAGCTACCTACACACAATTATATGCAATATGCAATATGAAGTGACTGAGCCGATCTAGTGTCTAAAGTGTGTGTATATGCATCCACGAGCAAACACTAGCAAACACTTGCATCCACACGCATCCATCAATCATAACATGTCTCAAACACATGTTTCAACCATAGGTTTACCCTATCTAAAGGGCAAAGGTACTAACGAGAGGACATACTAAAGATAAGATAAGTACTAGACAAACGATAAAGGAGAAATTAAAAGACATACCCTCAAAAAAAAATGGGTACAATGAACGCATCTTCACTTCCGTCTCCCAAGTAGCGTTGCTCTCGTCATCTCCCCATTGTACTTTGACTAGTCGGACCTCTCGGTTTCTCAACTTCCTAATCTCTGACCCAAGGATGCGAGTAGGAGCTCGTCGAATCGTCGCATCACGCTCTACTTCCACTTCTCTCAGCAAGCTCGGCTCTACCACCTCTGTGGTCTCATGTAGACACTTCCTCAAATGTGACACATGGAAAACATCATGTACACCACTAAGTCTCTCGGGCAAATCCACTCTATATGCCATCTGTCCAATCCTCTCCTTAATAGGAAACGTCCCAACAAACCTTGGTGCTAACTTCCCAACGGACCCAAAGCGAACAACATTCCGTAATGGAGATACTTTGACAAAGACCATGTCCCTAACATCAAACTCAAGATTTGTCCTCCTCTTATCCGCGTAAGATTTCTGTCTGTCTTGCGCCGCTTTCATCCTTCTTCGAATCAAATCAATCTTTTCTGAAGTCTCTCTAACCATATCGGGCCCAAGCAAGATCTTATCCGTAGATTCCCACCAACATGTAGGTGATCGACAAGGCCTTCCATAAAGAGCTTCGAAAGGAGCCATGCCAATACTAGACTGAAAGCTGTTATTATATGCGAACTCCACCAATGGAAGATGCTCTTCCCATGTACCTCCAAAATCTAAGATACATAGCCTCAAAAGGTCTTCTAGAATACGATTCACCCTCTCGGTCTGGCCGTCCGTCTGAGGATGATATGCGGTGCTCAAACACAACTGAGTCCCTACCGCCTCTTGCAAACTCTTCCAAAACTCGCTAGTGAAGATAGGATCTCGATCACTCACTATGCTAGAAGGTACACCATGCAATCGAACTATCTCTCAAAGATAAACTGAAGCTAGCCATGGAGCAGTCTTCTTACTCTTCATGGGTATGAAATGGGCACTCTTAGTAAGTCTGTCTACCACCACCCAAATTCCCGTATTACCCTTCCTCGATCTCGGTAACCCATCAATAAAATCCATCGAGACGCTATCCCACTACCATTGCGGAACCTCCAATGGGTGAAGCAACCCACCGGGTTTCTTTTGCTCCGCCTTCACTTGTTGGCACACCAAGCATCTAGCGACATACTCGGCCACATCTTTCTTCATACCGGCCCGAAAGAAAACTCGCTTCATGTCTTGGTACATCTTGTCCCCACCGGGATGAATGGTCATCTTCGAACGATGTGCATCATCAAGAATAGCCTTCCTCAAACCCTCGTCTTGCGGTACACAAAGTCTACCGTCTCTACGCAACCACCCCCTATCGTCTAGGGTGTACCTACTCAAATGGTTGGACGACTCCCCCCTTATGAGCTTCTCTACTAACTCAACCAACTGTGGGTCGTCCCGCTGTGCCTCACCAATCCGTCCCAAAAGAGTAGGTCTAACCTCTAAGGATGCTAGCAAACCGGGTATAAAGTCAACGGAAGGTCTGAAGTCAAACATCGAGATAAATTCCAAGCTTCGCCATTCCACGAACAATGGACTCAAGGACAACCTTTTTCTGCTTAAGGCATCTGCCACCACGTTACTCTTGCCAGGGGTATACGCTATCTTGAAATCATAGGATGCTAAGAACTCCATCCATCTTTGCTGTCTTAGGTTCAAATCCTTTTGAGAAAAAAAGTACTTCAAAGATTTGTGGTCAGTGAACAATTCGAACCTTTCGCCAAGAAGATAATGGCGCCAAGACTTAAGTGCAAAAACAATAGCGGCCAACTCTAGATCATGTGTAGGGTAATTTTTCTCATGCGCTCTCAACTGCCTTCCACCATAGGCTATTACCCTTCCCTCTTGCATTAAGACCGCGCCTAGTCCTGTCCCACAAGCATCGGTATAAACAACAAACGGCTTACTCCCATCTGGCAACACTAAAACTGGAGCGGTGGTTAAAGCTCTCTTTAACCGTCGGAACGCATCCTCACAATCTACGTCCCATGTGAAGACTAGATTCTTCTTCGTCAAGCGAGTTAATGGGGCTGATATCTTCGCGAAGTCCTTGATAAACATCCTATAGTAGCCAGCCAACCCCAAGAAACTCCTCACCTCGGTAGCATTCCTCGGAACCTTCCAATCTTGGATGGACACTACCTTCGCGGGATCCACAGCTTTCCCTTCCTTGGAGACCACGTGTCCTAAGAACCGCACTTCCTTCCTCCAAAAGTGACATTTAGATAATTTAGCCCTAAGGCTATGCGCTCGAAGAGTCTCCAACACTTCCCTAAGATGTAGGGCATGCTCTTCTTCACTCTTAGAAAAGACCAAGATGTCATCCACAAAGACCACCACGAATTTATTAAGGTACTCCCTGAACACCCTACTCATCAAATCAACAAAATATGCGGGGGCGTTCGTCAAACCAAAGGGCATCACCAACCACTCATAGAAACCATCCGGAGTCCTAAAGGCAGTCTTGTCTATGCTATCCTCAGCCACTCTCAACTGATGAAACCCCGTGGCTAAGTCCAACTGCGAAAACACTGAGGCGCCAACCAACTGATCAAAGAGATCATCAATTCTCGGCAATGGGTGTCTATTCTTCTTTGTGAGCTTGTTGAGTTCTCTATAGTCAACACAAAGTCTGAGGGACCCATCCGCCTTCGTGGCAAAAACTACTGGAGCACCCCACTCTGATATACTTCGTCTTATGAACCCCTTCTCAAGCAACTCCCCTACTTGCTTATTGAGTTCCCTCCTCTCACGAGGAGCCATGTGGCGCACTGGCAAAGATACTGGTTTAGCATTGTCTACCAGATATATTCAGAAGTCAATATCCCGCTTCGGAGGTAAACCCTTCACCTCCTCAAACACATCCGAGTACTCCCGGACCACTCTAACAGATCGCAAACTCTCGACCGAAGCGTCAAGCGATTCAAGATAACTTAGCATAACAGAATCCATGGGATTACAAGAAATCTCGAGAGTGTTACCCAAGCGGGTCAAAATCCTAACAACTCTCCTTTCGCAATCAAGAACGACACCATTACTGGATAACCAGTCCATGCCCAAAATCAACCCATAGCCGGTGAAGCCCAAAACAAAAGCATCACATCTAAACTCAACGCTAAGTATGGAAATCTTCAAACCCAAACATATCATGGACAAATAAGTGGAGCCCCTAATTGGGTTTGAAACAACCAAGGGATCATCTACTAGACTGGTGTCTAAGTGCAGTGACTCAACTAATGATGATGAGATAAACGAATGTGATGCGCCAGAGTCAAATAAAGTACGGACAGGATGATCAAACAGAAAAACCAGACTTTCAACAGAAATAGTTCTACCTCTTTCCTGAATCGGTGGAACTGCGAGAGCCTGAACTTGCCCCCTTGCCTGACCCTGTGCCATAAGAGCTTGCACCTGTCCTCCTGAGGTAGATCCCGTCCTCTGCCCCTTCTTAGGGCAGTCCTTCACTAGATGCCCTGCTTCTCCACAGTGGAAGCAGCCAGTCTTCTTCTTCTTCCGACAATCCTTGCTTAGGTGGCCTGGTGTCCCGCAATTGAAGCACTTCTTCTTTCCCTTGCTACCGTTGCCTTTCCCACTCTTGTTTTGCTGTTGCTGTTGAGGTCTCTTATGATCTCCTTTCTTCTCGGGTGCCTTATTAGCATTGGGACCCTTCTCTTCCTCTTGCATAAGTGCTATGTCTACTAGCTTCTCAAAGGTGGCCCCCATAGGGATGTGAGTCATAGCCAATCCATGCATCGGTTCATTCAAGCCTTTAACGAACCTCAAAGCCTTCTTCTCCTGTGTATTCACCATGTCTATGCCAAACCTTGCCAACTGATTAAACTTGTTGACATATTCCTTCACCGATAAGTTTCCTTGCTTTAGAGTCAAGAACCTTTCCATATACAGATTTTCTTCCGCCCTTGAGAGAAACTTTGCCACAAACCTTTGTCTGAAATCCGCCCAAGAGTCAATAGGGCGCTCTCCATTAGTGACCTCCCACCAGAACGAGGCCTCTCCTTTCATTAACCAACCAGCTAACTTGACTTTCTTTCCTTCTTCCATCTCAAAGATGCCTATCAATTCTTCCACTTCCTTAAGCCAATCTCTAGCTTCCACAAAAGTTTCTGATCCTTGAAAAGGTTTCCCTCCCATAGCCTTAAATTCCTTGCAAGTCTTAGCAAAAGTATCCGCACGAGGAGGAGGAGGAGGAAGATCGGGTGCAACTGGTGGTGGAGGAACATTTGCTGGACCCGCCGCGGCGGCCCAAGCCTTCATCAACCTCCTATACCATACTGGTATCGCTACACCCTCCGGAAAGTTAAGATCATCAGCCATGTTGAAACGTAAAAGGAAAGATTCGAAACGGAGAATTCGAAAGATAAAGATATGGCTATTGGGGATTATGCTTTTCTTTCAAAAGCTTTTCTCTTAAAAGACATGTTTTTGAAGGTACTCCTTCAAAAAATTTCTTAGAAAAATAGTTTTTCTAAAAAAAATATCTGTTCTGGTAACCTTCGGCTCTGATACCACGTGTAACACCCCACACCCGCTAAGGTACTCACTAAGGGAATGCCTTAGTTTCGGTGGAGTATTTTAAGTGAATATAGAACAGAAAAATTACAATAAGACAGATATAAGTAATACTTGAAAATTAAAACATCATTTCATTGCAGCGGAAAGGAAAACATGTTTGGTTACATCATCAAACCATAAATAAGAGTCAAGTACATAATATCCATCTTGATAAAACAAAAGTACATAATCCCACTACATAACTAATAGCCATAAAAGAAAAGATAAGCTGAGCTTTACATCAACAGTCCAAGCCCCAAAAGACAGATAAAGCGATCTGATCAAAGCCCACTAGCACTAGGCCCACTCTGAGAACCTGAGGGTTGGGAAAAAGATAAAAACAATGGGGTCAGACATAAGTCTGAGCGAGTCCTATAACTTTAACAATACAATCATTAAAGTAATTAGGGTATGATATAAACTTGGTACGGTACGACTGGGGATAAATGACTACACTACGCAGCCAACTAGACATAGGATGAACTAAGATAACGGTAAAGACGCATCTACCCACCCAAGGGTAATTTCTACACTGCACCACACCAGTCATTCCTAACTCAAAGGTTGATCCCACTAAGTGTACTTAGTAATCTTAATAGTAGTTTCGTGTACACCAAGCTGACTACATAGGTGTCGTCTGCCCCTATCTCCACTAGGTGTACCCACTACTCCCTAAGTGATCGACTCCCTAACGTAGATACCCGTGCTGGCTCCACAGTGGGGTGTATCACTCCCCAAAGTGGCAACCCGATACAACCAACGGTGCACGGCTTATATCTACACGATGCAACAACGTCTTACCTACCAGCCCGGGCCCACACACGCAAATGAAACCCGTTGGACTTGCGTTGCCACCGCTACCCCGTTTTGGCCTCTTATAGTCAAACCCAGTATGCGTGTCCCGTCCTCGACTTGGGTCGAGCCCACAAAGATACATATGGGTTACTGGTTGAAATGGGCCCCCACTAGCTACCCACCTAAGCTTGTCCCTTTTCTAGTGCATCCCACTTAACCCTTTAATCATGTTTAATTACATGTTTCAATTTGGTTAAGTATTCTAATCATATTTTCTATTGCCACCCAAGGCAACCACTAGATTTCCTCGGGCCACCCAAGGCACTTACTTGATTTCCACATGCCACCCAAGGCACCCACTTAACCCCTCATGCCCCACTACATGCTTATCTGGTTAAGTGTTTCTTAATTGATTAAGGACGTAACCTTGTAAAGATGTAACACCCCACGTCCATTAATGTCACTCGCAAAGGGAATGCATTAACTTCCATGGAGGTTTTAAGTGAATATAGAACAGTAAAATTACAACAAGACAGATATAAAATAGTACTTGGAAATTCAAAAACTTTATTTCATTGTTGCAGAAGTCAAAACATGTTTGATTACATCATAACACCATATTCAATGTCAAGTACAATATCTATCTTGATAAAACAAGTACATAATCCCATTACATGAATAGCCATTAAAAAGAAAGATAACAAGCTGGACTTTACTTCAGCAGTCCAAGCTTTCCAGAAGATAAGCGATCCAACTAGACTCCACTAGAACTTGGCCCAACCTGCGGACCTGAAGGGAGAAAAAGGATGGAAAAGAGGGGGTCAGACATAAAGTCTGGTGAATATGATAATTCTACAATACTATTACCAAAATAACTGGACTAAGGCATAAGCTGGAAAACAAGAAAATGTCTATGAAGAGCAGATTAAGGACATAGACAATCGCTAAAGGCAACGTTATGAGCGCTCCTAAATACTAAAGGATAAACACTATACTGCACCACACCAGTCACCCTAAAGATTCATCCCACTTAGCTTCACTTAGAAACTTTCCCAATGGCTATACGTACCCCTAGCTGACTACATAGGTGCCGCCTGCCCCTATCTCCACTAGGTGTACCCTACTTCCCATTATTCGGTCGGTTCCCTAACTCGTAGATACCCGTGCTGGCCCCACAGTGGGGTGTATCACTCCCCTAAAGTGGCAACCTGATACAACGGACATGCACGGCTTATACCTACACGATGCAACAACGTCTTACCTACCAGCCCGGGTCCACACACGCATATGAAACCCGTTGGACTTGCGTTGCCACCGCTCCCTGTTTTGGCCTCTTATAGTCAAACCCAGTATGCGTGTCCCATCCTCGACTTGGGTCGAGCCCACAAAGATACGTTTTGGGATACTGGTTGAAATGGGCCCCCACTATTTACCACAAGCATTCCACCTAAGCTTGTCCCCATTAGTCCATCCCACTTAACCCACTTAGTCATGTTCATTTACATGTGTGTTTGGTTAAGTCTAATCGTATTTCAAATGCCTCTAAAGGCAACCACCAGATTCCTCATGCCACCCAAGGCACCTACTTAACCCCCATGTCCCACCTTACATGATTATCTGGTTAAGTATTTCTTAGTTCATTAAGGCCATAACCTCATAAAGACCTCTCACATTAGACTGGCATTTATGGCAGCTGGATTTGCCGGGCGGGTCCGGGCAGTCTTACACCATAAAAGAGTCTAACCTCGTGTCTTTACAACTGTCATGCTTTAGTTTGGGCCTAGGACCTCTCACATTGGGCCGACATTTGTGACTACTGGATTTGCCGGGCGGGTCCGGGCAGGTTTACATCACAAACGGGTCCAACCTCGTGTCCTAAGCATTGATTATTAATAATAATCCACTTTCCCCCAATTTTAATAATTCCCTACTTGAATTATTAATTACTTCCAATTTTTAACAATGTCCATAATTGACTCAATTATGGACATCCATTCATGGTATGCAAAATCTTACAAAATTGCACCCAATTTATTAATTCCTAATATTACCCCTACCCCACGTTTGAACGTTTATTCGCAAAATATATGTTAGACTCGAATAGCCTAACTCATAGCATAAAAGAGATTATCATAATAACAACATGTATATGTGACCAAATGAATCATAATAAGGGGTGAAACTTGCATATGTCCAACTTGCATAGATTATACATGTCATGGACCTAAAGGTGTCAACTTGTTCAAAATTCACCTAATATAATCTCAATCAATTTTCATAAACTTACATATGAACATGTGTGAATCAACATCATCTAATTTTTTTTTTTACAACATGGTTTTATATGGGTACACCTAACTCAATAGGCAAATTCCCATATTCAAGTTTTATTTAATTATAGTTTCAAGTTTATGGGTACACCTAACCTAATAGGCAAATTCCCATAAACAAGATCCATTTAAATAAATAAAAAAACATAACTTTAAGCATGTTCCAACAACATCATGATTTTACAACATAATATAGCATGATTTATAACATGGCATAGTATGATAGTATAACATAGCTTGACATGATTCTCAACATAGCACGACATAGCATAAGAGAATTTACAACATAGCATGACATAGCATATATAATTTACATCATACGACAACATAATAACATAATAAGAGATCCACAATATATAGAATTTACAATTACAAATCACATCACTTTCTTGTGATCCATTCATAACTGAGTCAAATTAGTTTGTAATAGTCTTGTGAGAATCATCATACTCACCAACAAAAGAAGAGAATTAGAGAGAGAGTTCTTTGGTTTGATTTGTTTTGTTGAGTAGAATTTAGTTGTAGTAGATTAGGCTTCCTCTTCTTAGTTTGTGACGGCTACGCTGAACTCCATGGCATCAGCATGACGGTAGCTTCTCTAATTTTACAAGTGATTTAGGTCTAGGGTCTACCCACTTATTTATAGATTTTAGAATTCATTTAGGCCATTAGATTTAACCTAGAAATAACCGCAGCCGTTCAGACAAGATGGGGTTTATCTTGTTGACTCAGCAATGAGTCAGAAGTGACTCAGCAAACACTCAGCATATTAATAAACTTCTATTCATGTCATAAATATATATATATTTTCTACAATGTACATATTAGATACATCCCCCTTTACTTATTATTGTTTTTATATACATATTAGATACATCCCCTCTCTTACACACTTATTAATATTTTTATATTCATATTAGATACATCCCCTCTCTTACATACTTATTAATATTTTTATATTCATAATAGATACATCCCCTCTCTTACATACTTATTAATATTTTTATATTCATATTAGATACATCCCCTCTCTTACATACTTATTAATATTTTTGTATTCATATTAGATACATCCCCTCTTCTACACACTTATTATTATTTTAGCAACTTTAGTGTTAATAGAAAATTCGGGGTGTTACAAAAGACCTCTCACATTAGACTGTCTTTTATGGCAGCTGGATTTGTCGGTCGGGTCCGGGCAGCCTTACGCCATAATAGAGTCTAACCTCGTGTCTTTACACTTGTCACGTATTTAGTTCATGCCTAAGACCTCTCACATTGGGCCAATCATTTGTAGCTGCTGGATTTGCCGGTCGGTTCCGGGCAGTCTTATGCTACAAAAGGGTCCAACCTCGTGTCTTAGTCGATTAATTACACCTAATTAATCACCCCCATAATTTGTATTAATTATCCCTAATTAATTACAAATTTAACGATGTACATAATTGACTCAATTATGTCCATCCACTTTATGGTATGCATAATCATACCAACTTCACACAATTTTGTTAACATGAATATTAACCCCATCGTTCCCCACGTAATACGCTAACATGACATATTTAAATGGGAAGATTCATCACAAATACAATGGGTTCCACTTAGCATAACATTAGCATCAACATGGGTTTTAAAGGTGTCAACTTGCATATATGACCATAGCATCAAACCCAACTAGCCTAAATAATCAACCCAAACTTGCATGAATCACATATGTCATAAAGAGGATAACTTGCATAAGTTACTTATGTCATACAAAGGGGTAAACTTGCATATGTATGTATGACATACAAAGGGGTTAACTTGCATATGTATGCATATCATACAAAGGTGTAAACTTGCACATGTTACTTGCATATAATCAAACACCAAACTTGCATAACATGTCATATGTTAACTTGCATATAATCAAACACCAAACTTGCATAACATGTCATATGTTAACTTGCATATAATCAAACACCAAACTTGCATAACATGGTGTCATATTGGATCAATGTTTATCATAGTGATTTGCATAACTAGCATCATGAACATGCAGCATAAATTACACCCAACTTGCATAACTAGCTTCATGAGCACATAGCATCAAACTTGCATAACTTGCATCATGAACATATAGCATAAAACTTGCATAACTTGCATTAATCCACAAACATAACCATAACCTCATTATATCCTATCATAATTAGTTTAGCAATTGCTTGCTAAAGGCATAGAAACTCACAACTTGTTGATTAGCACTCCTATGAAGAAGATTTAGTTGCTAGAGTTGATTAGGAGTAGATTTGGGAAGCTATCTTCTTCTCTAATTTGTGGAGGCTCCTTCTAAGTTGCATTTTGACGGCATGACGGCCTTGTATTTATTTTTAGTATGGATTAGGGTAGTCTTAGGGTGTATTTATAGATTTAGGATGTAGTTTAGGCCCTTAGATTAGCCCTAGAAGCCATCAGGTCCGTCCAGCACATCAAAAACCGTCACAAGCCACGAAAACACAGCCCAACAGCCAAAACAGTGCACCCAGGCCAAACTGGCTCGACATGGGCGCACTTCACAGGTGCGCCAGTGTATTTTTGTGCTGGCGCACTTCACAAGTGCGCTAGTGCATTTCTGGCCTGTTTTCGGTTTTTCTGCCTAACTTCGTTCGTCCATATCTTCTTCATACAGACTCCGATTTTCGAAAACACGGACTCTATTTCGCGTATTTTTCCGAGACGAACGCAATGGCCCAGCCCGTTTCCCTTGATTCAAATTTTAAAATTTAATTCTGCCTTGATTTATGTTATAACAAGTTATTCAAAATACGGGTTGTTACAGGAATTTTCCCGCCCAATCTGTTTGGCTCCAGATTTGAATTTTCGAGCTGTTTTTGAACTTGAATTTTTCTGAAAACTTTGACGGGCCATAACTAGGTCATACGGACTCCGATTCTCGAAAACTCGGACTCTATTTCGCGTATTTTTCCGAGACGAACGCAATGGCATAGGCCGTTTCCCTTGATTCAGATTTTATAATTAAATTCTGCCTTGATTCTTGTCCTAGCATGTTGTAAAAATCCGAGTTGTTACACGTTATCATTTGGAGTTCCGTACATCGTCCGGCGTAGGATACACTTTTGTGATAGGACATTGGAGACCGTGCGAGGAGGGTACTATGTGGATTACCTTGATATGTTGGGGTAGCTATATATACTATATTAGGTTAATCTACTAGGAGGTGGATGAATGTGACGTTAGTATAGAGCCTTGAGTGCAGTTAGCCAAAACAACCTAATAAATAAGAAAACATAACTGAACGGTATATGTAGGGTTATTTCTGAATGTATAATTTGTCCAATCACCAGAACTTTGTGTTTCTGAACCACTCCTCATAAGACACTGGTAGGTTAGGTTTGTGGCGGAGACATGATAGCTTTGGATACTGGTTAGACAGTATTATTACTTCGGTAAGGTTATATTTGATTATATTATATTTTATCCATTCCGCTGTGAGATGTTTACTGAGATGTGATTTATTTATTGTCTCTGTCTTTTTTGCAGGATACCAGACAAGCCGACTCGAGCTTCAATAGATTGGGATTTTTGAAAAAAGTCTGTCAAAATTCAGGTTGTTACATCTGGTACTAGAGCTTAGGTTTAAGATTCTTGTATAGATAGTGAGTGAACATATTTGTATTTTTAAAGAAACATAAATATATTATATATATATACACACACACACATCTAGATCCATATGTAACCCAAAATAGGGAGAGAGGCATATGGATAGAATTGGGATATCAGTTATGTACACTAAAGGAATAGTTATGGAAATTTGAGACCCTTAGGTGGTTTGGGTGAAAAGTGTACAATGTGCTTTGTAATAGAAAAAATGGATCCTATATGTTAGTTTTTGAAATGTTAGTATTTCGGATTAATGGGTTTGGCAGTAGAGCCTTATAGATTGGGAAATGGGTAAAAAGAAAAAATGGATTAGGAATATATATATATTTGAGATAAATGACTTTATAGGAATAATTTTAAGAGTCCTAAGTAAGTTAGAAACCCATTTTGAGTCTCACTCCATTGTTGACTTTTAAGAACTTGAAATTTTAAAAGCTTTTGGGTAATAGTTTACAGTGTTTTTCAAGTTTTGGCCTTAAAAGTTTACAGTTTTATACTGGCTAAATTGTGTAGAAACAATTTTTAAAAGAAAAAAGGGGAGATATTTTTGACGTTAGAAAAAAAATGTAAGTAACATATTTGAAAAGTACATATTGGGTTTTGGGGAAAATCGGGTATTTTCTAAAAACAGTGCTTTCTTATGAAATTTTGTAAAAATTCAATTCTTTTAGAAAAATGTGTACATTAAAGAGCATTTATGGCTCACCAATTTTAAAGTATGAAGAATTAAATAATAAAACATAGAAAAGATTGATTTTTTGTGAAAAACTTAAATCTTCGATAATCAAAATTTTGAAAATCCTTATTCCTTTAACAATAATTTTTGACATAAAATTTTGATGGGTGGAAAAATAAGTTGCAAAAAAGTTAGCATAGAGTAGATGTTTGGGTTAAGTTTAGAAATTAACACCTTGTTGTAAGTAATTGAACATGCATAGTAAAAACGAACGGTTGTGAAATTAATTGAGGAATAGTTATCCTTGTCTACCCCAGTTTTTATAATTTGAAAAAAAATTGTTTTGCATTTTATTTTATGTCATTTTAATGGTTTAGCAAAAATAAGTTTTAATGAATAAAATAATAAAGTTTTGAAGCTTTTAATTTTTGAAAGGAAAATAAAATGACGAACGCAAACCCCATATTTAAATCATGGAGTAAGTAAAGATTAGTACCTAGGAAAGGCAGAGAATATTTTGAGTCTATAGAGTGGATAGCAAGAATTGTTAAGGAATAACAGTCAATTCCCGTAGAGTGCATAAGCACTATAGAGCCTAGGTTGTTGCTTGGAAATGACAGTTAGTACACATCAAGGACTAGTTTTGATAAGTAGATGGTAGTGGGCAAGCAAGCTGTTTAGATCCTGTGGTTTGGACTTTTCTTTGTCAGTGGGGGCATAGTCCTAGGATTCTTATCCGTTGGTAGTAGATGTATATTGTGCTTGTTTTTCTATTTTAGTTTTGAAAGAATTAGAAGGCCTATTTAAAATTAAACTTAGATATGTGGATTATGTTAAATAAGCTAAGAAAAAGTAATGACATAACTAAAGGAAAACAAACAATAATGACAACTGTGAAAATAAAGCAACAAATATGACAAATGGAGATAAGTGGAAATTTACGAGAAAGAGAAAAAAATTAGGTTTTTCCAAAGTAAGTTGGAAAAGAAAATTTATAATAAAGAAAATTTTCTTATGTAAGCTGTTTTTGGATAGGATAGTAGGAAATTCTTATACAATAGTTACATAAAATCCAAGTACATATAGAAAAGATACACAAAAGAAAAATGGAAGATGTGAAGATTTCCCTTTTCCACCTTTTTATAACATAAGAAATCGAATTCAGAAAATCAGACTTTTCTGTAATTCATAAATTTAATGTTGTTTGGTAGGGTTTGGATGCAAAAATTGGATGAACTACATTCTTTCTCTGTAAGAGTGTAGGAAAAATTGGATGAAAAGGTATTTTGATTTTCAAAATATTGCATTTATATAGGAATTGCTCGTATATTTAGGATGTGTGCATCATGTTTTCAAAAAGATTTTCAAGCAAAAATTGTATTCGTATAGGACGTACGCTTAGACATTCATTCCATTCATGTATTATTATGTTGAATTACACTTTGCACAAGTGCATTAATGGTTCCAAAATTGGATGTACACATTATGGTTGTAAATTATGCGAGGAATTACTTAATTTTACCGTTACCAAATTTCGAGGACGAAATTTCCTAAAGGTGAAAGTATGTAACTCCCTGCACTTTTAAATTAAATTATAAAATAAAATTTGAAATTTTTTCAGAATTTGGTCATGGAAATAGCGTCACTACGTCCATGGCGATTTTCTGATCAATTTAGACGTATAGTTTGCAGAAAACGAATTTAAGATGAAAAAGGTATCTTTAAATGAAATATCACAACAAACATGAAAAGAAGGTATAAGAAGAAAACTAAAAAGAACATTGACCACCATTGTTTTTAATCGTATAAACAAAAGTCTATGCAGCCGTGTTGATAGAGAAAGGTTTCTCCCAAGTGAGTGGCGCAAGTTCAAGTCCCGCTAGCGCCATATTTTTATTTTTGAGGGACGGCTGAAGATATGCATATACTAGTAGGAAAATATGTATAAATGCACATATAAGGAAAAATAATACACAAAGGTGAGTATAAAATATATGTATGCATACATATATAAATATGTGTATGTGTGTGCAAAAAAAATATGAAAGAGAAATCCAAAATAAATCTGCAATCAATGAAAATAGGTAGGAATTAAACGACGGCACAACGCCATTTGAATTTTGGAAAAGAAATTAAAGTTGTGTGTATATATATACGTATAAATTCAAATGTTGAAATAAAAAGGTTAAGAGCAGAAGGTAATCAATGCATAGTAAATGGAAAATGGACAAGAAATTAGCTGCTTTTGAAATTATAATGGATAAAAGGGAATAAAACAACTAATTAATAGTGTCATTAATTACATTAATTAAGTATCTATTAAGGGACAAGGAATTGAAAGATTGTATGCGTATATACACGCGTAGATTCGAAATTCAAACTTAAAATAGTTTATAACTAGAATAATATAAATCAGTAGAATTATATTGAGTAAGTAATTAACGTTATTGATTAACATTAAGAATAGAAAACCAAACGATGCGGGAAATCCATCTGGACCCACGATGGGTCGACCCTCTTGCCTGCGTCGACACAGGGATCAACCCAATCGGTCCAAGATTTGTTTTTCTATGTGACGTAGTTTTCTGATATAAACGATTCAGATTTTATTTGACTGAATCCGATGGACCAGACTTTCTTGTGCACCTATAAATAGACTAGCAGGGCCTAGCTTTAAACCCATATTTTCTGAGAGGCAGCCTAGGCTCTGCCATTCTCTCTTCCCTCCAAACCACATCAGAAATTAAATATTAGTACTTAGGGATTTTGACTTAAGTTTTGAAAAAAAAGAGATATAGATCTACAACATAAATGCCTAAATTGTTGATCAACGTGAGGTAAGTTATTAAATCTGATTTATTTAGGTTTCTCCCTTTTCTTTCCCTCTTATTTTAGCATCAGATTTGTGAATTCGTGGCTATTTGGGTAATAGATTTAGTTAGGGATGCCACAGAACAACAAATTTGGATTAGATTCAAGGATTGGAAAGCTGTCAGGTAGGTGGATTCAAATTATACCTTTCTAAATAATGGTATATTTACCATTTACATTCCTTGTCATTTTTAACATGTTAAATAACTATAAATTGTGATAACTGCAGTATAATTTATTCTCAGTGATGTTAAAGACATCATTCTTATGTAGATCTAATCTATGAATCAGTTTATTGGGTTAAAAATCACAGTAATACTGAAGTTGTAAAATTTACAATAAAAGTGAATATGCTACTAGAAATGTTGATAACGATAAATTGGGTATTGTAAACCAAATTTCAGTGAAACTGGGAATGATGGAAAAAGAACAGACGTGCCTAATTTGTATAGATAATTTACAGAAATTGGGAAATTGAAGGTAATTGCACTAAGACACGAGGTTAAGTTCAACTTGTGGTAAAATCATGCCCAGAACTGACCAACAAATCCAGCATAGGTAGTTAACTTAATATGAGAGGTCTGGTTCATAAACATATATAATGAGATGACCCTAAACCCCGTACTGACGATGGCAAGGGTAATCCTTGGAATATAACACATAAACAGATAACAGCAGAACAGAAATAAATAAATACACCAGATAATGCACAATAGAATATACTGGATAAAAGTAATCATCAGAGTTACACAATATACAGGATCATACTTAGTACAAATACAGTTCAGCTGTACATAAATGTCTACAGCGGAAAACAAACAAAATATGTACAATAGGAGCTGAACAACATAAAAAGAGATAAATGATAGAATCCATCTTCGGCTCCAGCTATCCAGAAAAGCCTGCTAAACCTGAACACAAGGTTGCCCGTGTAGAAAAAGGGGCACCCCGAGTTTGAAAGTGAAACAAACTACGAGTCAGTCACGGGACTGGTATGAGAAATCTACTCAACACACTTAAAATATGGCTAATCACAGGACCACGCCACATTCGTGGAACGTATTTACTCCATTGGATTGTCGGTGCTTTAAAACAAATCATTCTTTTAAACATCGCAATGCTTTTTATAAAAATGAAGCCATTATAAGACTCAGTTCCCATCACACAATGCAACGCAAACCGGAGGATAGAGTTTTACCTTATAATGGCCAAAATATGTTTGATACGAATAAAACAAAAGCATTTGCTATTATTGCTAGTGTTTATATGTTTCAAAAGCAATTTCAAATCATAACTATCAATCAAAGGCGGCATTAATGCCCCATACCACTATGTCGCCATATATAGGTATACAATCAAAACCGCACAGTCACGTATTTGGAAGTTGGATTTCCGTCATGAACCAAGGCAAAAGATAGTCCTTACCGAATTCGAGACTGTCTAGCCCGAGTCTTAGGGCAAGTACTCAGTCAAACCCTTGGATCGTCAGGGCCGGTCCACCGATGTGGATTAAAATGCCTGAACAATGTGTTTCCCCGCCCTATGGGGCGTAAATGAGCCAACGTATGACTCCATCGGACCCAGATCGTCCGATCTAACCGAGGCGCCTCGCAACAGTAACAACCACATAAGTCAAACTCGTCAGGGCATGTAAAACCACTGACGCCACTTCTAGCTAGAAAGAAACGCATGTCCTCCCTGAGGTCCTTTCTCCCGTTTCTGGTTCATACCGGGTGTGAGGTTCGCGAATTCACGTTGTACTAAAAGCTATGCCACACAGGCGGTGCTTTGATCATCACCACAAGACTTTGCTTTTCAACAGAAGCCCTGATCACTGCATCTTAGCATGCCACACAGGCAATTCACACCGTGCAACTGATGGCTATCAATCACACAGAATAAATTCCAATGTCAGACACACTGTCCATTTGCAAGTCCGTTCTGGGCCTGAACGAAACCGGAGGCACTATATACCTCGCAAACCCATCGACCTCCACGTACATCTGGACGATCACCACTCATTATCCATATTTCAGGATGCCTCCCAATCAGGACCTCGGTTACCACCCAAACGAGGTGAAGATCTCCGGTCTTCGACCACCGTCTTCATCTTCGATTTCTTATCGTCGATTCAGTTATTCAGAATGGGATAAACCCGGTCTTTCCGAGAAACTCGCGTATATAATGAACAAGTGCTACACAAACACTACTACGCATCATTTAAATTCATTAGTCACTAACCGTTAATCGGTAAGAGAACGATTTCACAAATCTTAACCCCGAAGGCCGAAACCAACATCAGATCAAAATCCAGGAAACCATTCGACTTAGCTAACCTTCAGTTAATTTCTAAATTTCACAACCATATCGTTTATAATATTTTATAACGATTAATCGCTATTTTTATTTATTTTAAAATAGCCAATTTATTCAAAACGACGCTTCGGGCCATAACGTGGCTGTGGCGTTGTTTTTCTTCAAATTTGATTTACACATATCTTAAAATCTAACCGTTGGATCTTCACAAAATTTACATCATTAGAGAGATCTTTTCAAAACGAATCCAACTGTTCCAGTTTCGGGAAAATCCGACGGTCGGATCTCCCGGTATAATCGTTTGAAGTTTCGATTTCAAAATACGAACTGCAGCGTCGTTATTCGATTTAATATAATTATATTTATATATATATATATATAATCGATTCTGGCGCTGTTTTTCTTCAAATTTGAATTAAACATTCCAGATAGTCCAACCATCTGATTTTTACAAAGTTGGTGCCGTTGGAAAGATATTTCCAAAGCGAACCCAACGGTTGCGGTTTCGGGAAAATCCGATGGTCGGATCTCCCGCACTAATCATTTGAAATCACGGTTTCAAGATACAAACTACAGCTTCGTTATTCGATATATTTCAATTCTATATATATATATATATCGATTCTTCGATTTCAAAACTATATGAATTTCATACATTTGATAAAAATGATATTTTTATCTAACTATTTACTATTTCAACACTTCACTATTTTTAGCAATTCATGTATATAATAAAAATGTGATTTTTAATGTAAAACAATTTATTTCAAAAGTCGACTATTTTATATAGTTAATATAGGTGATAAAAATAGGATTTTTATTATAAAACAATTTATTTCAAAACAAGATTATTTTATATAGTTCATATCGTTGATAAAAATTGGATTTTTATTATAAAACAACTTCTTTCAAAATATGAATACCATTCAACACATGAATTTCAATTCAACGAATGAATTTCGATTCAACACATAAAGGTTTTCTATAGTTTATATATATAGAGTAAAAATGTGATTTTTATATTTAAAACACGAATACCATTCAACACATGAATTTTTATTCAACGAATGAGTTTCAATTCTACACATGAAGGTTTTCTATCCAACGAATAAATATAGTTTCAACAAATGAAAATAATTCTAACACATGAATATTATTCAAAATTTCGGCAGCATAACGGCAGGGTAGTTAAAACCGGGACCGTCCTTAGTACGGCTCCTCGCTCTACCTTAAAGCCTCACAGCTTTTGACAATGGGGAATCATGCATCTAGTTCGCACGCAGGCGACATGTATATTTTTTTCCATTTCCACAAACTAATCCTATGTGGTTTCAACCAAATATTTCTCAACCACAAATGGGTATTTTTCAACCACAATCAATCAATTTCAACCACAAACAATTTCAATGAACCATTCGCTATCAATCAATTTTCACACCAATCACAACCAATAAATATCGTCCATGGTTTGTGGACGAGGGGCGTATATATATATATATATATATATATATATATATATATATAGCATTTCACTTCTATTTCAACAAATATATAATTTTTACAACGCATATATAACTTATACATCGAACGTACAACTTATACAACGCTTATACAAGAGGTGTACAACGCTTATATAACTCATACATCGACTATATAATTTATACATCGTCGTTTTCCATATCGTTTATAATTTAGAAATCTCACATTGCTTTTTGCGTTGCCAAAAATTGTAGAAAGCTCAGAAAAATATCCGGTCTCTTCTAGAATGTAGAAGACGTCCTCACGGTCACGATGTTTCCTGTTTCATCGAATTTCGTCAAAACACGAAAAAAAATGATTTTTCAAAGTTCAAACATCAAAAAGGACTCACCTTTCTCGATGGTTCGAACTAGGGTTTGGAGATTTCGTGAAATTCGTGCACCGTGGTGAAGATCGGAGGGTGCGACGTGAAAGAGGGGACGAGGCGGTCCTGTCGGTGGTGGTGTGGTCGGATCTGTTGGCCTCTGGCGATCGTGGCAGCGCTGGGAAGTCGTCGACTTTGGGTCGACGATTCAGGCGATAGCGGCGACGAGGGGGGTCGAGGTAGGGTCGTATTTGAAGAGGGGAGGGAGGCTCGTCGAGGTAGGGTGGTGGCGATGGCTGGAGATGGCCGAGGCGGTGGGAAAAGGGTCGGAAAGGATGGAAGCGCGAGCCGCCGTCGATCGGGGGGAATAAAAGGGTTTTTTTGATTTTTTTTATTTTTAAAATTATGAAAGAAATAATTTGATTGGCCGGGGGGTTTTAAAAAGGGTGCGTTTTTTACAGGTCCCTATTAACTTTCAAAATATAAAAAAAACCCGCTGATAAAAAGAATGTGAAATGCATCCCTATTTTTGAATGTTCGCTAATAAAATTACAAAAGTACCCATACGAACGCACTAAATCTCCAAAAAATATCTCATTCAACGAAGCAGTCAAATTGCTCCTTTAATCTTTCCCAAATCAGTAGATCGACCTGTTTTGCAAGATGGCTCCTTTAATCTCTCCCAAAGCAGTCAAATCGCTCCTTTAATCCCGACGTTCATCAGTTTTTGCAAGATCGACCTGTTTTGCACCAAACGATTCATGGAAACCCTAAAGCAGTAGATCGAATATCATAGTCTGAAGCCTTCGTTCATCAGTTTTTGCAAAAACGTCCTATTTTGCTCCTAATTTGTTGTCGTGGACATCAAGTTACAGAAAATAGCGAAAAAAGGTATGAATCCGAATGTTTTTTCTCATATTCGACTGTAGATGATATCTTCTTCTATGATACTGTAATTAAAATAAAACAAACATAACAATTGAGTGTATGATGTTCGTAATAATTGTTGAATTATTTAGTAGATGTTTTTTAGAAATATTACATTTTTTATATTAGTTGAACAATTTTAAGCATTTTTTTATAATAGTTGTGTTGGTTCACTTTTTGATCAAACCACCCAGGATCATTCGCAAGGGGAAAGCAGGAAACCACAGTATTTGAGAACATGAAGGAATGGATCGCGTATTATCGTTTCGCCCGACATCGAATCGCGCACCATCGTCTCGCCCAATTATCGGATCGCATATCTGCGGATCGCCCCATCTCATCAGCGAACGACGTAGCTGGGCGATCCGATCCAAGCTCACATTAATACCCAGAGCGAACCGATCCAATCCCCTTGTGCGTGGCGAACCCTCGGACCTGTTCGAGCGCGACCTATTCTTCAGCGATCCGAATCGCACGGATCTGGCGACACGTGTCCCCAACCGTCATCTGGACCAATTCTCCCTATCTGCACGATCCGATTTTCAAGCAGGTCACGACACCTGTCCACAACGACTAGTTTGACTGTTTCTTCAACGGTGGCGATGCGATCCGATGATCTCGGGATTCGTTCCACGTGTCCACGATCCTCCTGATAAAATCAGCTATAAATAGCCCAGAGCTTAGCATTTTTCGGGATCCTTTTGGCAATTTTGAGTACTGAATCCGCCATTGTTGTCAAACTACTGAAATATTGAGAGAAATCATTGTTGTATTAGCTTTTAAAGCATAATCAATAAGATATAAAGTGGACGTAGGCTCGTTAACGCCGAACCACTATAAATTCTGAGTGTTATTTTCTTTTTCCCTGTTCTTCATTTAAAATTCTCTACTGTTCATAACAATTTGGGTGTTAGGTCCAAATTTCGATCTAACATTTTTGGTGCTTTCACTGAGAAACTCAGTCCTAAAGTTTCGCTATTCGCTTCTTTGAGGATTCCAGCGAGTCGGATATCATGGCTGGAAAAATATCTAAAGTTTCGCAGACCAACGAAACAATTGAGGAGAGTGTGCACGAACTAGGCAACGAAGAAACTCTGGATCGCGGAGCGCAGGGGGCGATCCGATCCGACGAAGACACCTCGTTCCGAGTCGATGAGAACGAGACGATCCGTGCTACTGAAGGGGTTGTAACTCGATCCCGGGGCAACACCTCACAGCCTCCGCGTACCACGACCACGAGTCGATCTCAGGGGGGCGCAGCGAATTGCCCTCCACGAACCGCAGCTACCCGAACTGATGGTCAGAATACAACTCGACCTGGAAAAGAACCTATGACCCACTCCTATCGTCCTGGAACCTCTGCTCGACCCGGTTCGAGCTCTTTGCGCATAAGAGAGAGTGGTGATGACCACTATGATCCTGCCACTCCTGTCACTGAGGGGGATCTCTCTCGCTTCGTCGAAATGTGGGATAGGTTGTTTGATGAGTTGGCCGCCCAAAGGCAGGAAAGTTCTATCCTACGGCAAAATCTGACGGATATGGATAGAAGACTTGATGAGCTAGCAAGGCAAAGAGCATCGCCGGTTCGTCCACTCACCCCAGTATATTCCTCTTCATCTGAAGAATCGCCGAGACCTCCGCGGCGACCGTATGAGAGAGCCGAAAACATAGAACAGCTTCGGTTCGGGACCCTGCCCTCACAGGAAGAAGAAGAACTAGGGGCAGTACCCACAAACCGTAATATGAACGGTCAAGCAACGACTCTGAGGACTCGAGATGTGAACAGTCCTGTGCATGACAGACCACCTCAGCCCCGTCGCCGTACGCATACCCATGATAACAGGGGGCAGCGAAGCCCTGTCCAAGCCCCGGGTTTTGTGGCTGCTCCCTGAAGAGAGATCAGAGAACCTCGTCGGGCCAGAGGCACTGACCCTGAACCTCCTTTGACTAGTGCAAACATCGCAGCCATGGTTCACCAGATTCTGGCCGACAGCCGTGGACAGCGGAATGAAGATTGGGGGATCGATCGCAGTCATACCCCTTTTACTGACGATATCTTGGATGCGACCTTTCCAAGACGTTTCAACATGCCACAAATGAACCGATATGCGGGAAGATCTGATCCTGTTCAGCACCTAATGAGATACTCTTGGTCGATGACCGCTGCCGCCGCATCTGACGCGGTTAAGTGTAAAGCGTTTCCCATATTCCTAGAGGACGTGGCTTTGCTATGGTTTACTCGCCTGCCGGCGAGATCGATTTCTAGCTTCAGGGAGCTGAGAGAGAAGTTCGTAGAACAATTCCGTATCTACGCACAGAAGACAAAAAGCGTGATCGATTTATTCCTTGTCAAACAGCGACCAGGCGAGAGTCTAAAGATGTACCTGGATCGTTTCAATTTGGCCGCCACTGAGGTTAAAGACCCTCATGAGCCGACCATCGTCGCGGCACTGATTGACGGAGTGGATAAGGACACTGAATTCGGGAGGTACTTGGCAGGCAAACCGCCCCATACCAGAGAGTTATTCTATGAGAAAGCCAATGTACATCTACGCCGGGAAGAGGTATACGCAAACCGAAAGCTTAAAACAACTGATAAGGAAGAAATTCAGAGCAATGTCGCCATCAAACAGACTGGAGACAGCTCGGGGAAAGTTGAGGTTAACGTCGGAAATCAGAACCAGGGTGGTCGCCGACCAGGTAACAATAATAACAATGCTAACGGCAACAACCGGAAGAGGGGCCGAGGGAACGACTCCCAGAGAAGGACTCGTCCCAGGGCCTTTGAAAGTTATACACCCATAAGTGATACTCTAGAAAATATCTTCATGGATGCGTATGAAGTCCTCCAGAATAAGAGGCCACCTCCTAGAGAGTCAACAGAGAAAGAGCGTGAGACAGGGAAGTTTTGTCTCTTTCATCAAATCCACGGCCATTCGACGAATGAATGCCGTCACCTGAGGGACGTAGTCGAAAGGCTGCTTCGAGAAGGGAAGCTAGACGAATACAGAGTAACGCCTAGGGACAGGGGGCAAGCAGTGCAGGCCCCGAATCAGAATCAAAATCAACTTGCTACTAGGCCAACTGCCCAGCAAAAGGGAAAGAATATTGTTATCAATACCGTGATCGGTGGGCTTTATCTTGCTGGGCACAGTTCCAAAGCTTTAGATCAATACGTCAACGCAGCCAAACAACACCTCGAAGTGGGGGAATGTAGCAACCCCGAGGAAAGTATCCCAGTGAAGCAGCAGAAGATGATGACTGATGACGTTGTTTTCCGAGAACGAGAAAGCATCGGAGTCCATGCTCCAACTGAAGATCCACTTGTAATTACGATACCCATTGAGCCAGCCACTGTTCATAAGGTTCTGGTGGACAACGGGAGTTCCGTTAATATTCTTTTCAAAAAGGCCTTTGACCAGATGAATCTTGAGATAAAAGACTTGAAGCCCTGCCAAGGATGGATCCGTGGATTCAACGGAGCATCCACCGCACCTATGGGTTATGTAAAATTGCCAGTTACACTTGGGGAAGGAGAACGCCAGAGAGTGAGAATCCTTCCCTTTGTGGTTTTGGATGTCGAATCGCCATACAATGCCTTCTTGGGCCGACCGGCCCTCGCAAAGTTCAGAGCCTGTTTCGCCCCCTGGTGCTTGCTATTGAAATTCCCCACAGAAGCTGGCATTGGTATCGTCAGAGGGGATCAAGTTGTTGCGCGAGCGTGTTATGTTGCCGAACTAAAGTTGCTTCGTAACGGCGGGGATATCGAAGCTAAAGGCACTCCTCCCCCTTTGGGGGCGGGAACCTTATAGCAACCAAAGAGGATAATTGTTGGAGAGTTGCCTAGAGTAATGCCCGAGGATATAGATCCCAGAGAGGATCAAGAACCCAGGGGCAGAACGGCGACTCCCAACGAGGCAACTGTGGATGTGCCAATCGATGACAGTGACCCGGAGAAGGTCCTTAAGATTGGATCCCAGTTAAGTCTGAATCTTGCTGAAGAATTGACGACTTTCTTAAAGAACAACTTGGATGTATTCGCTTGGACCCACGCGGACATGTGCGGGATATCCCCATCGATCATGAGCCATTCTTTGAGCATTAACCCCAAACATCCTCCAGTAAAGCAAAAAAGGCGAATGCTGGGCCCAGAGAGGTCCGCTGCCTTGAAAGAAGAGGTTGGAAAGCTAAAGAGTAATGGGTTTATCAGAGAGTCAACTTACCCAGACTGGATTTCGAATCCAGTCCTGGTAAAGAAGGCCAACGGGAAGTGGCGAACGTGTATCGACTTCTCGGATTTAAACAAAGCTTGTCCAAAAGATAGTTTCCCATTACCTCGAATTGACCAGTTGGTAGACTCAACGGCAGGTCACGAGCTTCTCTCATTTATGGATGCTTATTCAGGATACAACCAAATTCCAATGCATGTTCCAGATCAAGAGCATACTAGTTTTATCACTGATCTGGGATTATATTGTTACGTAGTAATGCCCTTTGGTTTGAAGAACGCAGGCGCTACATACCAACGTTTGGTCAACAGAATGTTTTATAACCAAATCGGGAAAACCATGGAAGTATACGTCGACGATATGTTGGTTAAGTCCAAGCAATCCTTTGAACATACTACTGACTTGGCAGTGATGTTCGGTATTCTTCGAAAGTATGGAATGAAACTCAATCCCACCAAATGTTCATTCGGTGTTGCTTCTGGAAAATTCTTAGGGTTCATTGTCAGTTCGCGCGGTATCGAGATTAATCCGGACCAGATCGCGGCAATCAGGAACATTCAGGAACCTAGGCAAATTAGGGATGTGCAAAGCCTTGCCGGAAAAGTGGCCGCACTAAGCAGATTTATCTCCAAGGCTACGGATAAGTGCATCCCATTCTTCGAATTAATAAAGCGAGGAAAACGCCACTTTAAATGGACACCTGACTGCGTAGAAGCGTTTCAGAATTTGCTCAGACACTTGGAGAAACCTCCAATTCTATCTAAACCAATAGACCATGAGGATTTATTCGTGTATTTGGCAGTATCATCTCATGCAATCAGCTCAGCGTTGGTAAGGGAAGAGGAAAAGGTCCAAAGACCTGTGTATTATGTGAGCAAAAAATTGACAGCAGCAGAGCGTAATTATCCACGGATAGAAAAACTGGCGTATAGTTTACTGATTGCCTCCAGAAAACTTCGGCACTACTTTCAGGCACATCCTATTACCATATATACTGATCATCCACTCAAGCAAGTTTTACAGATACCGGAGGCATCTGGAAGGTTACTCAAATGGAATATTGAGTTAAGTCAATTTGACTTGAACTTTCAGCCCAGACGATCAATTCGGGGGCAAGTGATAGCCGACTTCATAGCAGAGTTCACTGTTCCTGAAGAAGACATAGCAAACGAAGAAGTGGAACCCTCAAAGTTGCTTTTCGACCCTAATGCCTGGAGATTATATACTGATGGTGCTAGGAACGACGAAAGATCCGGCGCTGGAATAGTGCTTGAAACCCCCGAGAAACGATTGATAACCTATGCCATCCGAATGGAGTTTCAGGCCACTAACAACGATTCCGAATATGAAGCTCTGATAGCCGGATTAAAGATTGCAAAGGAACTAGAAGTCACAAAACTGAACATCTTCTGCGACTCCAAGTTAGTTGTGAATCAAGTCACTGGAAGATTCCAAGCTAAAAGTGCAAGATTGATTCTATACTTAAAAAAAGTGAAAGAACTGCTGAATGAGTTTGATCACTACAGCATATCTCATATTCCACGATCAGAAAATCAGCAGGCAGACAAGTTGGCAAAGATGGCTAGTTCTAACGATCCTGAAGTGATTGGGCTAGCCCCCGTTGAAGTACTTCGGTCCCCCAGCATTGATCAGATGGAAATCGACCTAGTAATAGAGACGGAACCAGAAAGGGAATCCTGGATGACCCCTATAAAGAATTTCCTAATGGATGGAGCGCTTCCGACCAAGAAAAGCGAGAGGCGTAAAGTGATTCGTAAAGCCGCCCGATACGTATTGCAAGGCGGAGTTCTTTATAGACAAGGGTTTTCAATGCCCCTCCTTCGGTGTATAGCCCACGATGACATCAAACGTGTGCTGCAAGAAGTCCACGAAGGCGAATGTGGCGACCACACTGGAGGGCAAACTTTGGCAAAAAAGGTATTGTGGCATGGTTATTTCTGGCCTACCATAAACCAGGATGCAGTAAGATATGCACGACGATGTGATGCGTGCCAGAGATTTTCAAAGATACCTAGGGCGCCTCCAAGTCAGTTAAAAACAATGATGAGTCCATGGCCTTTTGCTATGTAGGGAATGATATCATAGGAAGTCTCCCCATATCGAGGGGCGGAGCAAAGTTCGCTATTGTGGCCGTAGATTATTTCACTAAGTGGGTTGAGGCAGAACCACTAACTACAATCACAACAAAACGGGTGATTAACTTCATCGTGAGAAACATCATCTGTCGATTTGGGATTCCAAAGATTGTGATAACAGACAACGGAACTCAATTTGACAGTGCTGAATTCAGAAACTTCTGCCAAAAATACCACATCGAGAATCGATACACCTCCGTGGCACACCCACAATCAAACGGGCAAGTCGAAGCTGCAAATAAAGTGATTAAGTCTATTCTGAAAAGAAGAATGAAGCGGGCTAGAGCCATGTGGGCTGATGAATTGCCCTTGGCGCTATGGGCTTACAGGACGACATATAAATCAGCGACAGGACATACCCCGTTCTCCCTTGCTTTTGGAACGGAAGCAGTCATCCCGGTTGAGATAAAGGTACCTTCTCATCGGGTGACCTATTATGATCCAATGACCAATAATGAATTTCTCCTTGAGTCCCTGGATATGATCGAATAAAAGAGGGATGAAGCAGGCCTGCGTGCCCTAAGATGCAAACAACAGGTCGCCCGATATTACAACAAAAAGGTCCGAGCCCGAACCTGGGAACCCGGAGACTTGGTTCTGAAACGTGTCTTTCCACCCCCAACTCATATGGGAGCGAAGTGGGAAGGACCATACTCTATTCTCAGCAAGCTTGATAACGGAACCTTCAAGCTGGCAACCGTAGATGGAAAGGAAATCCCCAGAGTGTGGAATGCCCAACATCTACGGCCATATTTAACATGAGAAGTTTCAAATTTATTCTTTTGCTTTGTTAAAAAACTATGTACAGGGCATGACTTGCCTAGAACAGTCTAATTCCTTAAAGCAAGAGATTATAAAGTGGACGTAGGTCATGATTCGACCGAACCACTATAAAAATACTGTGTCACATTTACCTTTATTGCGTTTTTATTTATTTGCTTATGAAAAATCAATGTGAATAATGCAGGTACCCGAAGTCCGGTGCCAACAGTTCCTCTAGTGAGCTAATCAGAGGAACCCAAAGCTTGGGTAAAGGCTCCAACTGCTTGTCCAACTAGCTTTAATCCACGGAGCTCGGGTTAAAGCATACATCAAGGATGAGTTTGATGAGAATGCATGATTGCAGACTGCGTGATCCGTGACTCTAACTCTCCAGAGTAGAGAGAGAGTATAAAGGACGCAAAGATGACGTCCACAAGGCATGGCGGTGTACCATGATCGGAGCCACCCGAGCAAAAGTCTAACCTTGGCGACCGCCAAGAGAATATAAAAGCGACCATGATTTGGTGCTGAGAAAGAGCTTCTTTCCCGCTGAAGGATCGGGGAGCGAATGAATCGCTGAGCTCGAACTCTAACTCTCCAGAGAGAGAGAGTATAAAGGCGTCTCCGATTGAGCGCTGAGAAAGAGCTTCTTTCCCGCTGAAGGATCAGGGAGCGAATGAATCGCTGACCTCGAACTCTAACTCTCCAGAGAGAGAGAGAGAGAGTATAAAGGCGTCTCCGATTGAGCGCTGAGAAAGAGCTTCTTTCCCGCTGAAGGATCGGGGAGCGAATGAATCGCTGAGCTCGAACTCTAACTCTCCAGAGAGAGAGAGTATAAAGGCGTCTCCGATTGAGCGCTGAGAAAGAGCTTCTTTCCCGCTGAAGGATCGGGGAGCGAATGAATCGCTGGGCTCGAGCTCTGACTCTCCAGAGAGAGAGAGAGAGTATAAAGGCGTCTCCGATTGAGCGCTGAGAAATAGCTCTTTCCCCGCTGAAGGATCGGGGAGCGAACGAATCGCCAAGCGTAAAACTCTAACTCTCCAGAAAGAGAGACAGTACAAAAGCATCTCCAATTGAGAGCTGAGAAAGAACTTATTCCCTGCTAAAGGAACGAGGGTTGACTGAACTACCGATATCCCATGAAATCTCTTATACCCCCGTACTCAGAAATAGGGGGCAGCTTGCTGTCAGTACTAATTAATCCCTAGCAAACCCCAGTCAGATGCTACGGTAACAACTGATTGGGGGACACCAGGCACTCATATGCAAACACAAAACTTTGATATAACAGTGTAACATAGCATGAACATTCCTCTTACTGTTGATTGACTGACTTATAATTATTAATAGTTGGCTAACGACTAAACATGGAAAGTTTCTATGAATACAGGTACACAATGATGTAAGGAGAAACAAATCCTTGTTTATGTACTACAAGTCAGCAAAATGAAAAACAATCTAGAAACAAAAGTGAGGACCAGTCTCACAATTACACTTCCTGGCCAGTGGAAAACCAAAAGACAAAATATCAACAAACTACAAACATCCTATTTATGCTTTGATTTCTTCTCTTGCTTCTGCCTCTCCAGCCTCTCCTTGTCGGCCTCAGATGGATCTCCCTTCTTCCTCTTCCGCTTGTCTACAAGGGGAACATCCGACTCCTCTGAGGCCTCCTCTCCCACCTCTTTTCTCTTGCTTCTACTGGAGAGGGAAGCCGGGAAGTCATCAGGGTTGGCGAAGTGAAGCTGCCGGCTGATGGACTTGGGCTGGATTTTCACAATCATCCCAGTTTTGGGATCGAATTCTGCAAGAGGGATTACGTCCAGAGCCTCATCCCCCACCTTCTTTGAAGCCAACTCTTTCTCTTGTCTGGCTTTCCGGCGGGCCAGGGGCTCTTCATCATCGTCGGCCTTTTTGGTGCTGGTAATGTCCTCTTTGTCATCCACATGACAACCATCCAGGTCTTTTAAAGCTTCGATAGTCTCAGCATCTTTGGGTACATCGGCGCTAGGCACCGGGATGCTCCCTTCCACTGTTGTGACCTCGACCCGCTCTGAAACATCAATACCAGCACCCGGCAGGGCAGTCTCCTTCTCCACTTCTCTCTCTTTTTCAGCGCCCTTGTCAACGGGCTCGCCAACTGCATTACGAGAGACACACATTACTAATTCGATTGGTTGTTCTGCCAGACGGCGACAATTCGCAATTGCTTTAGCAAATTGCGGGGAAAAGAGAGAGATACCTTCAGCAGATGCTCCCTCTTGAGTAGTTCCGGATGGTCCAACAACCACGGGAGTTAGGCCCAAAGGGATGAGCGGATCATCAGGATGGTACTCCTCAACTTCGGAGGTTTTAGGCTTCGCGGCGGAACTGGAACCTTCGTCACTTTTGCTTTTACCTTTAGCCATGGTTCTCTCCTTTTCCACTTCCGCCAGGATTAGGCGACGACCCTCTGCCAGGTCCTCGGGCTCGTTGTCTCTTAGGATGCTCTTCATCAATTTATCCTCGTTGATCTCTTCGACACCCAGTCTATATTTTTCGCCCTCCACGATGGCATCCCATAAGTTGGCCAAAGTAACATGGTAATCCAGGATCCATGAGAAGTTGCGAGTTTTGAGAACTTGGCCGAGGAAATCAAAAATCATCTCTTCAAACCCCTCAATCTCTTTCTCTCTTGCAAGGAGTTTGTTGTTAGAAGCAGTGGCCATTTCAATGGCGCTCTCAACGTTCTTTTCGGCAAGAGCTGCCCGTCTCTCCGCATCCGCAACCTGGTCATTCAAAATCACCTTTTCTGCTTCTGCCAGAGCCAAGCTTTCTTTTAGACTCGCTTTTTCCGCCTCCCAGGCAGCTCTCTCAGCTTCAAAATGGCCTTGCGCTGTTCTCAACTCGGCGTTGGCCATTTTTAGATCTTCAACCTCCTTCTTTAAAGCCATTTTTTCTTGGCTATTGGAGTCCAGTTCAGAATGAAAGCGCTGTTTGGCATTCTCTAATTCAGTCTTATAACTTTCAGCGTCCCTCCGTGCTAAAGCAAGCTGGGCCTGAGCATCTTCCAGGTCCTTCTCCAATTTTGTCCTAGCCCTCTCGTTGTTTTCAAGTTTTGCTTTAGACCTATGTGCTTCTACTTCGAGTTTTCGGACGACTTCCGAAAGATTGACTGCGTGTTTTTTCATCATCTCGTATTGTCTGGCTGCGTGCTGGATGTTCCCGATAACTTCATCATCCCAATTTTTAGGGACCGGTTCCAAGGCAGGAACAAAGACCATCCTGTCAAAGAACATTCCTGGAAATTGTTCCCGTAGCTTTTCCAGCCTACCTTGAATCTCGGGACCGTGGACGTAATCCCGTGAACCGGGGGCAGCTAACTCTGGTTGGCTGGTGGGAACAATGTCACTTCTCTCTTGCTCAGTTTCTTTGGATGAATCTCTGTCCCTATCTTTGGATTCGTGACGCCTTTTGGACGACCGACTGTGGGAAGGCGCACTCTTTGGAGGAGTCAACTCTTTTGGAAGTGTCTTTCCCCCAGTCGGAATTGTCGGATGACTCGAAGGCCTGGTAGAGGTTGATCTGGGTGGAGATCGAGGTTGCGAGGAGCTCAGCCTATGAGGAGGACCACGAGGGCGCTCAGTACCCGGACGAAGGCTGGGGGTGCCTTCACGGAGAGAACGGTACGAATAAGATTTCCTTCGAGACATCGTTCCTGCAGCAAAAAGAAAAGAATATATTAAGACTTTGAATACCCGCGAAGTTAGAGTGCGAGGTCAGACAGTGTGTGTGAGGTGTGCATCCCATATAATTCCCCCTAACAGACCCGGGCCTGGAGACAGGCTCATCTGACCCGTTTCTCGTCCCCTTGTTGAAGCAGTCGCCTCTTCGGGAGAAGAAAAGAAAGGCTCCTCGCCGAAGTCTTTTTCTGTATATTCAATATCGGGTAGAGGGATTTTATTCAGCTCGTCAAATAACTGTTCTTATGTCAAGTCGTCATCGCCAACAGTTTCCATTGGAGCAGAGGTAGGGATTTCCTTCGACACATCACCACGGGACTCATCCCCTCTGTATATATTCAAGTCTTCGTCGTCTTGGATGACTATCGGAGAAGGACTTTTGCGAAATTTAGTTGTTTCTACCGCTTGTGAGGTTCCCTCTCCCTCTGCTGGGGGCAAGTACTTATAGGGTTTGCCGCCGGCGCCAAGTCCAAATCTTCTGTCTAGGAGGCGATGCTTATGGAGATTGTCGTCAGTAATGCATTTTTTGATCCTTAGAAAGTCGGATCTGCTTTGTGAAAGAATGGCTAACCGATTGCTGTATAGAGGACCCTCCGTTTTCGGGAAGACATGATATGTTCGAAACAAAGGAAAAAGCGGAAGAATATTAGTACTTAGACTCCTCGAGCAAGATATTCGATTATATGATCAAAGCTCACTTGATTTATTCCATCTTCGTGAGCATCCGGCCTGTCTCTTTATATAAAACCAGTCCGATTTAGGGTCCCCTATATTGCTGTACCCATCATATAAAACCTTCCTATTCGCCACCGACTCAAAGAAGGAGAAGTTTGAAGTTGCCGAAGAGCGGTGCTTGAAAAGAAAGAAGAACGTCAAATCTCTAAATTTAAGTTCGGCATGTAAGATCTCCGCATATGCAATGTACAAGGTATATAACGATGCGTAGGCGTTTGGATGGAGCTGCATCGGAGCGATGCCCAGTCGTCTTAAAGTTTCAATGGCAATCGGAGGGAACGGAGGGATAGCTCCAACTAGACACATCATTCGACTAATCGCCATATACCCTTCCGGTGCTAGGTGGGGTCTATCTTCGCTTTCGGGCGTCAAGACATCGTCCCAAGGAATGCCGTGTCTTAAGCAGATTCTCTTAAGTTTTATTTCATCAAGCTTTGACGCTAAAGAATCAGAGAATTTATCTATCTCGAGTGCGCCTGGGATTTCGTCAGGAGCTCGCTCATCAGTCTCAGAGTTGTTGCTGGATGAAGTACTTTCCGTCGGATCTGATTCTGTGGCTTCGTACTCGGATCCAGAATCTTCACCCCCCGGATTGATTGGGGGAATTTCCGGATTATACTGATCAAGAGTCTCGGATTCCGCTTCTGCTACAGATCTTGAGGAAGAGTGATCGTTCGACATTGCTGCTAGGACGAGAAAATATGAACAATAAGATTAACACTACCCGTCCCCCGTGTGTGCAAGTGCCGGTGTGTGTGCTTGTGGGTGCGCATTATTAAAAATAATAATAAAGCATGAAAGCAGTCAAGGTTATCAGAAGTTGTTAGTCGTTATATGCAATCAAGTCATGAGGTCATTTAGTCCAGAAAGTCCAACGTCGCGGCTCTAGCCTAACTGTTCAAAGTTTTATGGTGACAGGACGTTGATTAAAGTCTGAAATTTCTTCGTATCGTTAGCTGTAGGACGGATCGCAAAGCATAGGGATCGCCCCCCTTTCGACTCGCGGAGCATAGGAATCGCCCTCCCATCGAATCGCCGGATGAAGGGATCGCCCCTTCATGAACCGTTGCGACTCCCACGATCCGTCCCTTCGTTGCCACCTCGATTTGTCGTCTCGCCGCTCGCGTTCGTCTTCCATCTTTGACCACGAACGGAAACAGCCTTCTGTCTTCTTCTTCTTCCTCCTCCATCTTCCTCCTCTCCTTTCCTTCTTTGTACTTCGAGCTCTACGTCACTTGGCCATGGCGTTTTGATGATTTCGTCAGAAAAGCACGAATTCTCATCGTTTCCAGTCTAGAAAGTTCGTGGAAGAGCGGCGTTCACAAATAAGAATACTTTTAGTGGAGTTACCTTTCTAAAGAGTAAAAGAATGCTTGGATTTTCGAAGGGACAAAAGATTTGGGTTCGCTCCTTGATAATGTAGGCGAAACGATTCGGTAGAAAAGAAAGAAGAAGGAGAATGAAGGAGAGGGGGTCGGCTTATATAGGCAAAGAGGGCGACCGTTTGTCTCCCTTTCTTTGTCTTATTCGGTCCACGAAGCACCATGCAGGCCACGATCCAAAGCTTGAATCGCATAGAAGCCCACGGACCGCCTTGAAACAATGGCCCACAAAACTCGAAGCCCGACACGGCTCGAAGGAAAATACGCCCTGTTTCGCACAAAGGCCTAGGTACTCAGCACGAGACGAGCACGTGACCAAATCGGACCGTGTCACCCTATGGCGATCCGATTCATACATGTGTTGATTTGAACCAATGCGACTGTTGATTTACGTCCCTCCAGGAGAAGGTAAATTAGAATCTCCGAAGCATGTTCCATCATCGATAAAACATACTTCGAGGGGGCAAAATGTTGGTTCACTTTTTGATCAAACCACCCAGGATCATTCGCAAGGGGAAAGCAGGAAACCACAGTATTTGAGAACATGAAGGAATGGATCGCGTATTATCATTTCGCCCGACATCGAATCGCGCACCATCGTCTCGCCCAATTATCGGATCGCATATCTGCGGATCGCCCCATCTCATCAGCGAACGACGTAGCTGGGCGATCCGATCCAAGCTCACATTAATACCCCGAGCGAACCGATCCAATCCCCTGGTGCGTGGCGAACCCTCGGACCTGTTCGAGCGCGACCTATTCTTCAGCGATCCGAATCGCACGGATCTGGCGACATGTGTCCCCAACCGTCATCTGGACCAATTCTCCCTATCTGCACGATCCGATTTTCAAGCAGGTCACGACACCTGTCCACAACGACTAGTTTGACTGTTTCTTCAACGGTGGCGATGCGATCCGATGATCTCGGGATTCGTGCCACGTGTCCACGATCCGCCTGATAAAATCAGCTATAAATAGCCCAGAGCTTAGCATTTTTCGGGATCCTTTTGGCAATTTTGAGTACTGAATCCGCCATTGTTGTCAAACTACTGAAATATTGAGAGAAATCATTGTTGTATTAGCTTTTAAAGCATAATCAATAAGATATAAAGTGGACGTAGGCTCGTTAACGCCGAACCACTATAAATTCTGAGTGTTATTTTCTTTTTCCCTGTTCTTCATTTAAAATTCTCTACTGTTCATAACAATTTGGGTGTTAGGTCCAAATTTCGATCTAGCAAGTTGCAAACTTGTGGGCATTTGTTCAGAAATACTTTCACAATAATGTACATGTATTCAGAATATTTGCACAATTTTGTGCAAGTATTAATAATATTTGCTCACTAGTGTGCAAGAATTCAGAAATACTTTCAAATTAGTGTGCATCTATTCATAATACTTTCACACTTGTGTGCATCTATTCAAAATAACTACACATTTATATGCATTTATTTGGAAATTTAAGAATATTTATTAGAATTCTTGTATGCAGAATTCCGAAAATTAGCATACTTATATGCAGATATTCAAAAAAGTTGTATATGTATATTGTATGCAGATTTTGAGGACAAAGAAATCGATGAAGGTGATGAAATATACAATGGTGATGCTGTTAATACTCAACGACCGGTGCGTGCACACAAAATTCTCAGTTGCAGACGTTATAGTTGGAATATTGATGGTCAACGTACACAGAAGTATCTGCTATTAGATGCAAACGTCCTAGTGATTAAAATTATGAAAAAATGTTGTCTTTATTTCTTGTAAAAATGTAGACTGATATTCTGTTTTCGAAGTATGCAAAGATATTTATGTAGTTTGTAGACTGAATTTCTGGGGAATTTTATGTACTTAAATAATTTCTTATGATCTTAAGTGGTATTACGAAATTTTGCATACTTGTGTACAGTTATTCGTAATAATTGCATACTTATTTGCAAATATTGTGAAATGTTCCGCAATTTTATTTTTTTTGCAACCCAAAATATTCCGCAAATTTGAATTGCCAAAATATTCAGGATACTTTCATACCTGTATGAAAGTATTATTATTAGTTGCATACATGTATGCAAATGATGTAAATGTTTGATGTGTGATTTTTTTGAATACTTACATACATTTATGCAACATTTACTAATAATGGCGTACATAAAAGCAAATATTTGCAGTATTAATCAAATAGCTAATGCTGTTTTTGATGTTTAAAATACTTGCTGTGCGAAAAGAACTGAAAAAGTTTTACAGAATATGTAACAAAAATAACTACAAACATATAATTGTGAACATATAAGCTAGTAAATGTAAGCATCATATAAATTGCTGCAAACATACCGATGTAAACATCACAGAAATTAACAATTTGAAGAATCCACATTAGAAAAAAACTGCAAACATATAGATGTAGAATTCAGCAACATAACAATAATATCTACATATTTATATGCAAGTTTTATAGATATATGCATACAAATACACATATTCTATATTCTGTTTTTCTGCATGTTTGATAAAAAGTTGCATATAGATATGCATATATTAAGAATAGATGCATATTTCTATGCAACTTTTTAACATAAATGCTAAAAACAAATATTTAAAATATATAGATATTTGTATGCATATATCTAGAATATATGCATACATATACTCACCTTTCCTAGATATATCCAAACATATATACACGAGTTATAACAATAGTTGCATACATATATGCTCATATTATGAATATATGCATATTGTTCTACACGTATTAAGAACAAAAGATCAAATAAACTTAAAAAATAATACATACGACTGTATGATAAAAAAAACCGCAAATTTTATGCAAAGATTGCGTTAATACCATTATGAACGACTTATCCAACTCCACAAATCCTCCATTCAATCGTCTGAATCACCAATACACCAATATTTGCAGGACCACTGGATGAAAAAAAAAGGTTAAAATGCATTAATCAAACAAAAGTACAAAAAGAAATTCAGTTAATTATAACTACATGCATTCATATATGCAAATAATAGAAATATATGCATACGTATATGAAAATTTTAAGAATATTTGCACAAACTATATTAAAAAAATTCCAGAAAACCTGTAATATGAAATCAATACAACTATATGCATAATGATGTACACAACTGATCGTCAGGCACTCAAACAAATAGAAATTAAAAATATATGAAAAATAGAACGCATATAAACAAAAAATATGCATACATCGCCGTCCATGGCTCACGCCGCCGCAGTTGACACCTCCTCCCTCCGATCTCGCTCCTCCACTTCTCTCTTGCCTCTCCCCTTCGAATCCAAGCCACCCACACCCGAATCAACCTAAGCCTCATCGGAAAACCCACCGCCTCCAGCACCCTAGGCCCACCGCCTTCTTCCTCTCCGTCTTCTCCCTGGCCAGCAAGCCCGGTCTTCTATGTAAAAGTTGATCGATCAAAATTCCTATAAAAAAAGAAGCAGCCGCCATTAGGAAGAAAAAAATGCACCCTAAAAACTAATTCAGTATGTGAAAAATTAAAACGAAAGGATCCAAAGAAAAAAAATACATATGAAGCCGCCGCCGCCGCCATGGATCGTAAAAATTATTTTTCTGGAATAAATCGGACCTGTAATACGTAAATCCTAATACGTGTTACGTATTAGATTAATAAAGCGTTAATTAAGGAAGAAGGGTAGTTCTGGAAATAAGAGAGGCGCAGTTCAAAAATAGGGATGAAATTTATACGTTTCAAAAGGGGAGGATGTGAGCCTAATTAAGTTTAGTTTTAAGGATGTGACCCTAATTTTCACTTTTAAAAAGGGTTTTCTGACACGACCTCCAATCCAAACCCAACGACTATCATCCTTAGTGTTTTACCCCCATTTCGAACACAATGGGATATGTTTTGTAGGCCCATTCGACTGTTTCAGTCAGTTTTCATTCAATTAAAAATATGTAACATTCAATATTCGATTTGAACGTACATTTCAATTTGCCAGGGCCACAAACTGATTTGAAAAATTCTAGAAAAATAAATCTAGCTATGTTTTGACAATATGGTCCCAATAAAACTAGTTTCGTCGAATTCTGAGACCGTTTGCAAAAAGGCCCATTTCTGGTCGATCCAATTTAACTGTAATTGACCAAAACACGTTTTCCTTTGCCACGCTCACATACTAGCTTCAAAAATTATGAAATTTGAAACCTAGCAATAACTTCACATCCCGGATCCAACAAAAGTGGTTTCGTCGAATTCCGAGGTCATTTGCAAAATGGCCAATTTCACGGGCTATATAAATTCCATAGCGACCTTTCTGAAAATTCATTTGGCCATAACTTTTGCTTCCCTCTATGAAACTTCGATTTTTCAGATTCGTTAGAAAGGTATTCACTAACAGATTTAAATATTTTTGGTTTCACTCAATTCCATTTTGTTTTGCACCCCGTACAGTCAGTCGAAGTTTGAATTCAAATTTTGAAACTACCGCGCCATTTCAGGCCTTGTTTATAATTAGAATTAATTATATTCATTTTCAAACATCGATTCAAACTCAATTTTCATTGCTATTATTTAAAATATTTATTTAAAATATTTAAAATCCACTATTTTAGCCAATTTAAAATTTTTAAATTGGTTCAGATTTTCCGGGTCGTTACAATCTCCCCCACTTAAAACTTTTCATCCCCGAAAAGGAACAAAGTCGAAAGTGGTTTGATTAATCAACTCTACGTTCAGTCCGGCTTCCATTCTCTAACTTTTCAGTTTCTGAGAATTTCCAAATTCTTCAAAAAAAAAATTGGCTAACATCCGGAATTTTTGAAAAATTTCGCCATAACCTCCTATGTACGGGGAGAGGTTTGGAAATTTATTGGGCCGTATTAGGTACCCGATAAATCCTAATAAGCATACACATATTTATAGTGATATATTCTGGTGTTTACAGTGGAGCGTGTATAGATAATAACTCCAGAGAATAAATTCTCGTCACCCTGTCAAAGCCTGAGGGAGTGTGTATTTTTAATTGCTCCAGAGGATAAATCCTCGTCACCTCGTCCCGTGTGGGAAATAAATAATCCATGTGCCGTATCTAATGACTGGAGAGACGTGATTATTGTCAACTCTAGACCCGTGTGGGGTTTTTATTAATCTGGAAATTTATTGTTACAAATTTTACATGGTCATATCAGTCATCAGTTCAACCTGTAAAATATAGTCAACGCCATACAAGCCTCTCGCTCGTATGGTAAATCTTCCACCTCGTCACACAAGCTCCAAATGCTTATGTGGTATATGATGAAGTATGCCTATCTTCAGAAGTATGCAATGTAATTTAGTTCAAAATTAATTGTTACTATCCTATGGCGACGTTTATTATTACACACAGAACAACCAGCACTCCGCATCCAATGGCATTCACAGGAGTTGATATAATAATATTTCGCATCCAACTCATTAAGGTTTACATATTTGTCGGGCACACAAATAAAATCTTTACTCAACAGCTATCCAATTACCTGTTCAAACATATATAATGCACAAGTATATATTTCTATCTATTTTTAAATCAGTTCAATGTGTGATTTAATCGAATAAATTCTACCATTATTCTCTTATTGATTAAATTAACTATCGTTTCAATAATTTAATTAATCCAATCTACTATCACACAACACAAACAGCAATCAACTTGTTTTTAACTTTTCAAAATCATACAAATTAATTCATACACTCTTTTTAAATTATTCAGACTACAGAATTAAAAGTGCACATCCATGGAAAGAAAATAACAACAGAGTAGAGAACTAATTGGTAATGCAAAGTATGGTAAATGTACCTTGCACCGGAGTCAATCAGAGATATCTACTCGACACTTATGATAGGCTTTCTGAATGCTCTCCTCAGTTTCCCAAGTACAATCTCGCGGATCTCCACTCCATTGCACTTTGACTAAGTGAACCTTCTTGTTCCTCAGCTCTTTGGTTTCTTTGCCGATAATCTTTAGCGGCTCTCTTCTCACAGCCAATTCTGGAGTAATTTCAACATCCTGTTGAGCTGCTTCTTCCACGATCAAGTCTGTATCATGAACGTGCTTTCGAAGTTGAGATATGTGAAATACATCATGCACTCCAGGCAACCAATCAGGCAATTTAACCCTATAAGCGAGAGTTCCGATCCGGCAACCAAACGGACCAATGAATTTGGGCGCCAACTTCCCTGTTTTACCGAATCGGATAACTCCTCTCATCGGCGATACTTTCAAATATACATAGTCGCCAACAGCGAATGATATATCTCTTCTTCTCCTATCGGCATAGCTCTTTTGTCGGCTTTGAGCAGCGAGTAATCGTTTCTTAACGAAATCGACTTTGTCGGCAGCTTCTCGGATCATATCAGGTCCCAATACAAGTCTATTACTGGGTTCGACCCAACAAGAAGGAGATCGGCACGGTCTACCATATAATGCTTTGAATGGCGACATTGTCAGGCTCGCCCGGTAGCTGTTGTTATATGAGAATTCAGCCAAATGTAGATGGTCTTCCCATGATCCACTGAAATCTAGAACACAAGCCCGCAATAGATCTTCTAGTATACGATTCACCCTCTCAGTTTGACCATCTGTCTGAGGATGACAGGCGGTGCTCAAGTTCAGTTTTGTTCCCAGCACTACTTGAAATGCCTCCCAGAATTTGCTAGTGAATACTGGATCTCTATCACTCACTATACTGATCGGCACTTCGTGTAGTCTAACAATTTTTTTGAAGTATATCTGCGCCAGACTCTGAGAAGTTCTGTTTGATCTGACAGGTTTGAAATGGGCGGTCTTCGTGAAGCGATCTACGATCACCCAAATACCGTCATTTCCTTTTCTGGTTCTAGGCAAACCATCAATGAAGTCCATGGAAATATGTTCCCACTTCCAGCCTAGAACGTCCAGCGGTTGCAACAGTCCAGCAAGTTTCTGTTGGTCGCTTTTGACTAGCCGGCAAGTAGGGCATCGGCTAACATATATTGAAACGTCTCTTTTCATAGCCTTCCACCAGAATGTTCGTTTTAGATCGTTATACATTTTGGCCACACCGGGATGGATACTCAGCTTGGATTTGTGACACTCGTCTAACACTTCCCTTTTTAGCTTGGGGATGCCAGGAACACAAATCCTTCCTTTCAATCCCAGGATTCCGTCGTTATCTGTTTGAAAACATGAGGGTTCTCCTTTCTGAATCCTTTTGATCATATCCTTAATAAAGTTATCGTCCTTCTGAAGAATAGATATTTTGTCAATCAGGGAAGTCGTAATAACAAAGCTGGCGATCATTACATTCTTTCGACTTAGCGCATCGGCCACGACATTGGCTTTCCCTCGAGTGTATAGAATCTCAAAATCATATGCTGCAAGGAACTCTAGCCAACGTTGCTGCCTCAGATTCAGGTCTTTCTGGGTGAACAGATACTTTAACGACTGATGGTCTGTATACAGTTCGAATTTCTCACCCAGAAGAAAGTGTCTCCAGATTTTCAAAGAGAATACGATAGCCAACAACTCAAGATCGTGAGTTACGTAGTGTTTCTCGTGTGGCTTCAACTGACGGCTAGCATAAGCAATCACTTGACCTCTTTGCATTAACACTGCGTCAAGGACTTCCCTAGAAGCGTCAGTCCAGACTTTCAAGTCCTCATTGCCATCTATTATTGTTAACACTGGAGCAGTTGTCAGTTTTAGTTTCAGCTCCTGAAAAGCTTCCTCACATACCAGAGTCCAGTTGAATCTCGAATGTTTCTTAGTCAGTTTTGTTAAGGAACTAGATGTCTTCGCGAAATCCTTAATGAATTTCCGATAATAACTGGCTAACCCGAGAAAACTTCTAACTTCTGTTGGCGTACGAGGCTGTTTCCAATTCTGAATAGCAGTGATCTTATTGGGATCCACTGAAATTCCTTGCTTTGACACTACGTGGCCAAGAAATTTGACTTCTTCTTGCCAGAATATACATTTGGAAAACTTTGCTTTTAATACATTCCTTCTGAGGATTTCCAGAACCTGTTCCAAATGTTTTTCATGTTCGGCCTTTGATTTAGAGAAGATTATAATATCGTCAATAAAAACCAGAACAAATTTATTCAAAACTCCTCTGAACACTCTATTCATCAAATCGACGAAGTATGCTGGAGCGTTACATAAGCCGAACGGCATTACTAACCACTTGTAGAATAAGTCTGGACCTCTACATGCTGTTATTGGAACACACTCTTCGGCAATTCGAAGCTGATGGAAGCCTGTAGCTAGGTCCATCCTTGAAAATACTTGTGCTCCATTCAGACGATCCAATAAATCATCGATTCGCGGCAATGGATATTTGTTCTTTATTGTCTGCTTTTTCAAATCACGATAATCCACACATAGCCGTAGAGTACCGTCAGATTTTGGGACAAACACCACTGCTGCTCCCCAATCAAAGAAACTAAGCCTGATCATACCTTTCCATACGAGCTGTCGTGTTTGATTGTCAATTTCTTCTTTCTCCTTCAAGGACATTCTTCGAATAGCGTGAACTACCGGCCTTGCATTCGGAACCAAAGCAATCTTGAAACCTATTTCTCTCTGCGGAGGTAAGCGAACAACTTCTTCGAACACATCCGCATAGTTCTTGATGACAGGAATGTCTTTGATGAGGTCAGGAATATTCTCTGTGACTTCAGGGATATTTTCTATTTGAACAGGAGAAACATCCAAAGCTGCCCAGAAGTCTTTTCTATTAGCATTCTGACCTTCACAGGGAATGGTTATATAATCACCTGATTTAATCTTCGCCTTAACGACTCTGTCGGCGCATTTAACCTCAGCTTCATACTTGGTCAACCAGTCAAACCCCAAGATAAGATCAAACTCTGTAAAATTCATGACGACCGCGATGGTAGGAAATCGATAACGAGAAAAAGATACTGGCACTCCACAAACCCAACTGAGATCAATGGAACCCCCAATCGGATTCTGGACAGTCATTGGTTCCTTGAGCTTATTCAAATTTAAATCCAGCTTCTTAGCTGCATTCTTTGCAACAAAGCTTCGCGACGCGCCGGTGTCAAACAGTACTTTAACAGGAATGTCTTTGAAAGTAAGCGTGCCTTCTAGAACATCTGGCCTTTCCTGAGCAGACGAAGATGCAGGCACTTCTGCTACTTCATTTACATGTACTGCTCCAGATTTCTTTGTGGGTGGGCACTCCTGTGCAATATGGCCTGCTTGGTGGCACTTATGGCATTTCCTTTCATCATGAGACTTCTTTTGCTTCTTTGCAGGCTTGCAATTCCTAGTCAAATGCCCTCGTTTCTTGCAATTAGAGCACGTGGCCGTCGTTATGGGTTCTTTATCAGATTTAGCCCTTTTTCTTTTGGCACCAGGTTTCTTAGTTACCTCAGGCACTGTACTGGTCTTAGGAAGATCAGTTTCAGACTCCACTTTGTTACTCGAGCTGACTTCCTCTTCGTCGCGCAACATACCTTTCTTATGGAGATCTTCATACTGATAAGCCATGTATATCATTTCTGAAAAAGGAAGCTTCACATTCCTCATTACACTATTCTGATATCTCCTTTGCAGGCCATGAATACATCTCAAATTCTTCCTTTTTGGATCTTGAATTAGACGAGGAGCAAAGTGAGAATGTTCGTTGAATTTCTTATGATATTCAGGAATGGTCATATCTCCTTGTATCATATAAGAGAATTCATCATATAATCGCTCAGTCACTTCAGGAGGAGTAAATCTTCCTAGGAAAATCTCCTTGAATCTATCCCAGGTGATATCACCTTCTAGATTATCTTTGATTATTGTTTCCCACCAGATTAAAGCTTCTTCTTTGAGCACCCAAGATGCTACTAACCTTTTCTGGTCATCTCTCAGCTGGAAACGATCAAATATTCTTTCTGCAGAGCTCACCCAAGCTTGAGTTTGAATAATAGATTCATTGCCCGAGAATTGTGCTCCATCCAGATTTCGATATGTCTTAAATAGAGCCTCTAGATCTGGTTCTGCATTCCTTCTGTTTCTGACACTCATTTTTCTAGTACTTCTGCAAACAGCAGATCAAGTGTCAGGTCACAGAAAAGATATTTTAAAACATAGAAACATATACTTCAATGTAAATGTGTCTACTGGGGTGTATTTCATTCTGCTTCACTCATACTAGGATATTACTGATCCTATCTGTATAGAGTTACCCGTCCTAGAACACTACTGGTTCTATTTCTGACGAGTTCGTTCATATGTTATATTCCAGCACTAAGCTTAACCAAAGCTCTGATACCAAATGAGACGACCCCAAACCCTGTACTGACGGTGGCAAGGGTAATCCTTGGAATATAACACATAAACAGATAACAACAGAACAGAAATAAATAAATACACCAGATAATGCATAATAGAATATACTGGATAAACGTAATCATTAGAGTTAAAAAGTATACAGGATCATACTTAGTACAAATACATTTCAGCTATACATAAATGTCTACAGCGGAAAACAAACAAACTATGTACAATAGGAGTTGAACAGCATAAAAAGAGATAAATGATAGAATCCACCTTCTGTTAATTTCCAAATTTCACAACCATATCGTTTATAATATTATATAATGATTTATCGCAATTTTTATTTATTTTAAAATAGCCAATTTATTCAAAACGACGCTTCGGGCCATAACGTGGTCGTGGCGCTGTTTTTCTTCAGATTTGATTTACACATATCTGAAAATCTAACCGTTGGATCTTCACAAAATTTACATCATTAGAAAGATCTTTTCAAAACGAATCCAATGGTTCCAGTTTCGGGAAAATCCGACGGTCGGATCTCCCGGTATAATCGTTTGAAGTTTCGATTTCAAAATACGAACTGCAGCGTCGTTATTCGATTCAATATAATTATACTTATATATATATATATATATATATATATATATATATATATATAATCGATTCTGGCGCTGTTTTTCTTTAGATTTGAATTAAACATTCCAGGCAATCCAACCGTTAGATTTTTACAAAGTTGGTGATGTTGGAAATATATTTCCAAAGCGAACCCAATGGTTGTTGTTTCGGGAAAATCCGATGGTCGGATCTCCCGCACTAATCGTTTGAAATCACGGTTTCAAGATACGAACTGCAGCTTCGTTATTCGATATATTTCAATTCTATTTATATATATATATAGATTCTTCGATTTCAAAACTATATGAATTTCATACATTTGATAAAAATGATATTTTTATCTAACTGTTTACTATTTCAACACTTCACTATTTTTAACAATTCATGTATATAATAAAAATGTGATTTTTAATGTAAAACAATTTATTTCAAAACTCGACTATTTTATATAGTTAATATAGGTGATAAAAATAGGATTTTTATTATAAAACAATTTATTTCAAAACAAGATTATTTTATATAGTTCATACCGATGATAAAAATTGGATTTTTATTATAAAACAATTTCTTTCAAAATATGAATACCATTCAACACATGAATTTCAATTCAACGAATGAATTTCGATTCAACACTTGAAGGTTTTCTATAGTTTATATATATAGAGTAAAAATGTGATTTTTATATTTAAAACACAAATACCATTCAACACATGAATTTTTATTCAACGAATGAGTTTCAATTCAACACATGAAGGTTTTCTATCCAACGAATAAATATAGTTTCAATAAATGAAAATAATTCTAACACATGAATATTATTCAAAATTTCAGCAGCATAACGGCAGGGTAGTTAAAACCGGGACCGTCCCTAGTACGGCTCCTCGCTCTACCATAAAGCCTCGCAGCTTTTGACAATGGGGAATCATGCATCTAGTTCGCATGCAGGAGGCATGTATTTTTTTCATTTCCACAAACTAATCCTATGTGGTTTCAACCAAATATTTCTCAACCAAAAATGGGTATTTTTCAACAACAATCAATCAATTTCAACCACAAACAATTTCAATCAACCATTCGCTATCAATCAATTTTCACACCAATCACAACCAATAAATATCGTCCATGGTTTGTGGACGAGGGGCGTGTATATATATATAGCATTTCGCTTCTATTTCAACACATATATAATTTTGACAATGCATATATAACTTATACATCGAACGTACAACTTATACAGTGCTTATACAAGAGGTGTACAACGCTTATATAACTCACACATCGACTATATAATTTATACATCGTCGTTTTCCATATCGTTTATAATTTAGAAATCTCACATTGCTTTTCGCGTTGCCAAAAATTGTAGAAAGCTCAGAAAAATATCCGGTCTCTTCTAGAATGTAGAAGACGTCCTCACGGTCACGATGTTTCCTGTTTCATCGAATTTCGTCAATACATGAAAAAGATATGATTTTGCAAAGTTCAAACATCAAAAAGGACTGACCTTTCTCGATGGTTCGAACTAGGGTTTGGAGATTTCGTGAAATTCGTGCACCGTGGTGAAGATCGGAGGGTGCGACGTGAAAGAGGGGAGCGAGGCAGTCCTGTCGGTGGTGGTGCGGTCGGATCTGGTGGCCTCTGGCGATCGTGGCAGCGCTGGGAAGTCATCGACTTTGGGTCGACGATTTAGGCGATAACGGCGACGAGAGGGGTCGAGGTAGGGTCGGATTTGAAGAGGGGAGGGAGGCGCGTCGAGGTAGGGTGGTGGCAATGGCTGGAGATGGCCGAGGCGGCGAGAAAAGGGTCGGAAAGGATGGAAGCGCGAGCCGCCGTCGATCGGGGGGAATAAAAGGGTTTTTTTGATTTTTGTTATTTTTAAAATTATGAAAGAAATAATTTGATTGGCCGGGGGGTTTTAAAAAGGGTTTTCTGACACGACCTCCAATCCAAACCCAACGACTGTCATCCCTAGCGTTTTACCCCAATTCCGAACACAATGGGATATGTTTCGTTGGCCCATTCGACTGTTTCAGTTAGTTTTCATTCAATTTAAAATTTATAACATTCAATATTCGATTTGAACGTACATTTCAATTTGCCAGGGCCACAAACTGATTTGAAAAATTCTAGAAAAATAAATCTAACTATGTTTTGACGATACGGTCCCAACAAAACTAGTTTCATCGAATTCTGAGACCGTTTGCAAAAAGGCCCTTTTCTGGTCGATCCAATTTGACAATAATTGACCAAAACACGTTTTCCTTTGCCGCGCTCACATACTAGCTTCAAAAATTATGAAATTTGAAACCTAGCAATAACTTCACATCTCGGATCCAACAAAAGTGGTTTCGTTGAATTCCGAGGTCGTTTGCAAAATTGCCAATTTCACGGGCTATATAAATTCCATAGCGACCTTTCTGAAAATTCATTTGGCCATAACTTTTGCTTCCCGCTATGAAACTTCGATTTTTCAGATTCATTAGAAAGGTATTCACTAACAGATTTAAATATTTTTTGGTTTCACTCAAATCCGTTTTGTTTTGCACTCGGTACAGTCAGTCGAAGTTTGAATTCGAATTTTGAAACTACCGCGCCATTTCAGGCCTTGTCTATAATTAGAATTAATTATATTCGTTTTCAAACATCGATTCAAACTCACTTTTCATTGCTATTATTTAAAATATTGAAAATCCACTATTTTAGCCAATTTAAATAAATAAATAAATAAATTAGTAATGTATGTTGGGATACAACAAAATAGATATTTTGGGGAATAATAAAATAAGGATACTTCATTGTCCATTAATGTCTTAAGTAAATATGGCCGTTAGGTTCATAAGTGACATTAACTGTAACCAACGGAAATAAATGGTACATGTGAAAATATACAAGTGGGTAAAGAAATGGACGTTACAACAGAAAAAGTTATTTAATGTTAAAGAACCAAGTAAAATGTGATGAACGGGAATATAACCTATTATCATTAATTATATTAATGAGAACGCAATATAATAGGTAGGCTTGTCATAGGGACAAGTGAAATTATAAGTATACAATAATGATAGGTTCTGATGACAGTGTAAGTTTCATGATTAAATAAGGAAGAATGTGGTAGACCTATGGAATGAGATAAGTTGTACATAATTATATACAGTAAGTAACATGTTAACATAAAATATGTGGGTTGAAGTAAGATATACTTAATTATAGTAGAGCATGCTTTTGGAACTTGTAGACATGTAAATGACCTAGTAATAAAAAAGGGGTTGTAGATTACTTTCTTAATTATGATCTAGGGTAAAAGGTTGTAAATTAATGTCATCAAAGTAAGCGTGATTAAAAAGATTATAATTAGGGTCTAATAACACGTTTGTGCACTTGGACCAGTCCACAGAACGAATGTGAAGAACCCAACGAGGTAGATCATCGGAGTGTCTAGAAACACGGGAGGAGAACGTCCACTTAATTACTCTGCTCGACATGAGACTTGATTTCTTAGTGGGACTAGATGGAAGGACGTTGCTTCCAAGAGACATGTAGGGTACTCTGTGGTGGTCCTCTGTTGCAACACACACTCGGGATGTACACGCGGAGGTGGGGGTCTGCGCGATACCACCCAGTGGGTATACCTTGACTGTAATAGTATCTTGGCAGTCAAACGGATGTGGCGGTATGACATTGGGGTAATTTGGCGGTTTGCCTCGCTTGTGGAGGGAGGTTGGTCAGGACCAAATTAAGGATAATAATTGTCGGATACCTTTCATCGGCAGTCAGTGGGATGAAAAAAGACTAGAGCTAAACCAAGATACCATTGTAATTTCACTATCGAGGCATGGTTGAGGGACACCGCAAATTGGATGCTAAATTGGTTGTTAGGGCACGTCTTTACCTCTTGATGGAGCCTTCCACTAGTCGAGGGAGGGGACTAGGTGGGGACATAGCCACCGTGAAAAGAAGACCATACTTGGATATTTGTGTTATAGATCCTTTACGTGGACCTATATAGATAAGGCTCCTGACCGAGTCTTGTGCATTGGATGCATCCCTATTACGGGACTCGGTTTACAGTAGACAGTACGTACATGTAAGCGTCTACGTACACGCACTGGATAGTGTATCGTAGACGTTAGGGCAATACTCTGTATGTTTGCATGGCATAGCGGGGAGGGTTCTGTACGGTAACATGGCATTATGATTTGGAGTTCCGTACATCAATCAGCATAGGATACGCTTCCATGACAGGAAGATGGAGACCGTGCGAGGATGGTACTATGGTGTAATGACACGAAATCCCCGCCCTTTGAATTGACCATAAACCACACAGGTCTGATCCAAAAGTTGGAAATCCTCGAATGCACTAACTTTGGGCATACAACACATCAGAAAAAATAACAGAAGACTTTTATAAATATCATAATAATGTTACATCAGAGTACATCGAATAAATAATAATACAGCGGAAGATTAATTTACAATAAACTTAACACAATGCAGCGGAAGATTATCATTGCTCTGGCCACAGCTTTAAGCTTCGATCCAGAATCCTGCCTAATAAATAGATACCTGCAAAACAAGCCACTTGATTGCCCGTGTGGAAAAGAGGGCACCCGAGTTTGAAACCACGGGTCAGACATGGGCCTGGTATGAGAAATCTTACTTAACTTATCTAATAATAATAAGGCTAATAACAGGAGAACGCCGTAAATGCGGAACGGGTTTACTCCATTTGATTTCTAGTGCATAAACATCAACTACAAATAAACGTATGGATCTACAATGCATCAATCAACATGCAATTCGTTAATCTACCCATTTAGGCTTAATCCCTAAACTTAGATTTCAAAATCCAATTCACTTTATAGAAATTATTTTTTTGGACTTTATTTCTTGATTTCTTTTATTTCAAATTATTTAAAATACATATCTATTTTTTTATATCAAAGTAGATTTCCCTTCGGGATTTGAAAACAAAACATTTAGAAATATGAATTCCAAAACGTAACAAAACATACAAAAAAGTATGAATCCAAATATCGGTCATGTTCCCTCAGGACCAGGCAGTACGCACCCTAACCGAACCAATATATATATATATGTATGTATGTATGTATGTATGTATGTATGTAGTATGTATATGTGCACCTAACGTCTACACTGACAATGCACCATCCCACCAATTGGGGAAGAAATGCACGCCCTCACACTGTTAGTCAATTTCGGGTCATCCGCATCTTCAGCCACATAATTGCTAAATCATTTTATATCCCGAAGTAGGGAAAACCATTTCACAACATATTCACAAGTACAATCAAATCTATATAGAATTTTACTTACAAATCATTTTGAAACCATCGGGTATAGCCCTCGAAATCCTTTCTGTTTCAGAAAACATTTTTTATTATAAAACATTCCCTGTCCAAAATCGGGAATAACATTTTTTTTTACTTAAGAAAACTCATCTCAAAATCATTTATTAAATTTTGAAACAAACAACATCACTAAACACCTTATAGTAAAATCGTGAAGTGTTTCACAAGGTGTTAGCACATAGATATTTTTTACCTAACCCAATGCTAAAAGTAAAAGCATATTTTACTCAAAAACTGGTCGAACACAATCCAAACAGTCAATCCGTCACAATCAATATCAGCAACCAAGTGTATTTGGTTCAATCACATTTCATGTTTTACATATACAATAAAAAGAGAATTTTTATTGTAAACATATTTTCTATGTTGCTTATGACAAATAAAAAGAAAGATTTTTATTGTCTTAACATTTTCTATGTTGAACATGTTCTATATTTTCTAATGACAACATAAAAAGATAATTTTGTCTACCTGACATGTTATATAATTCTAATGACAAAATAAAAGATAATTTTGTCTGCATGACATTTATAATTTAACAATTCTAATTTGTTAAACAGGACAATTATAATTTAACAATTCCAATTTGTTAAACATGACAATTATAATTTAACAATTCTAATTTGTTAAACATGACACTTATAATTTAACAAAATGCATAAAAGTGATAACTCATTTTTGTTGACAATTCTAGTTCAACAAAATGACTTAAAAGTGGTTATTCATTTTTGTTGACAATTCTAGTTCAACAAAATGACTTAAAAGTGATTCATTCGTTTTGTTGTCAATTCTAGTTCAACAAAATTAATATTTTCGCTCCAACACAAATATATTTAACTAAAATGTCAATTTTTGTTTTACCCCAAATCTATTTAACAAAAATGAAATTTGTCTTTAACTCAAATCTTATTTGACAAAAATGTAATTTTTGTTTAACTTAAATTTTATTTAACAAAAATGTAATTTTTGTTTTCAGCCATCACATTTGACAAAATGTAATTTTTTGTTTCAACTATTATATTTTGACAAAATATATCTTTTGTTCCACTAATCTAATTTGACAAAAATGTATATTTTGATTTAACTAATTCATTTTGAAAACAAATGTATATTTTTATTTCAACTAATATAATTTCACAGAAATGTATATTTTGATTTAACTAATTCTAATTAACAAAAATGTTAATTTTTCTTTAACTAAATTCTAATTAACAAAAATGTTAATTATTGTTTCAACTATTATATTTTGTCAAAAATGACAAATTTTGTTTCAACAATTCCAAATTGACAATATTGACAAACTTAATCCAATAATTCTAATTTGTCACAATGACAATTTTAATCAAACTCTTTTTCTTTTTTTGAACAAAAATTGGTATTTGTTTTTCTAACAATTTCATTCAACACAACAATCATCAAAACAATAGAACTAGATAACTACTTCAATCATCAATTCAGATCAAACCACGTATCATACAAATAGAATTTAACAGCGTATAATTTAACAACATCAATTCTAGATCAAATCACGTATCATGATTAAGTAATTTTAATTATAAAAAAAATAGAATTTCTCACAGTATTTTTCTAATTCTTCAAAATTGTAGATCACTCCGTTTTAGCTCTGGTCTGTTCCATGTTGTAGATCTCATTGCTATGAATCCAACGCTTCTGAAATCGTCTGGTTTCATCGCTGTTTGAACAAGTAACGTTATTCTAATCATTAAACAATTTAATAAATGATTAATTAAAAATAATTAACCGCTAATCACATCATTATGTCATTACCCGTCGTTCTCCTTCCAGGTAACCGCTTCAACTAAACCGAACCCATCGTCGAATTGAACCTCTTCCCATCGCACCTCGCCTGATCGTCGCGGCCCCCATCAAAACCGACCACCCTGTCGCCCTCCTCCAAAGCCACCGTCCGCCGCCCATCAGGTCGAACTCGGCCCCACCATCCACCCTGAAATCCGCTCCGAACCCGCAGACTTCTCGCCAGAAATTCTAGCTCCACACTCCTCTAAAAACGATCAACACCGTACCAATATAAAGAGTATACGAATCTCTTCAATCTTCGTATAGAATTCGTGTTTTAATTTGTTGTAATTTGAGAGAGATTAACGAATTTTCCTGAGACCATTTCGGCCATTGAATCGTTAACTGGTGGCTGTGTGTTAAGGTTTAGGAAGAAATACGTATTATATGGTGTATTTATAGTACTATATAATTATTTTATTTATTTAATTCAATTTAATTCCAATAATACTAGTTTAGCACCTCGAACTCCAAACGAATCCCAATGGCTGTCGCCCCTAGCTAAACACCCGCATTCCGTACACAATGCAATACGTTTCGTAAGCCAATTCTATCTCTTGATCAGTTTTTATCAAAATTAAAATATAAATCAATATAACGTTCAAAATTGATTTCAACGTACATTTTAATTAACCGGGGCCACATATGTCTCCAACAATTTGAGAAAAATTATTTCTAGTTATTGTTTGATGATACGGTCCTAATAAAATTATTTTCGTCGAATTTGGAGACCATTTGAAAAATGAACTTTTTCTGGTCGATCCAATTCAAGTAGAATTGACCAAATACGTTTTAATTTACTGCACTCACATATTAACTCCAAAAATTATAAAAATTGGAATATAGAAATAACTTGACATTTCGAATCCAACAGAAGTGTTTTCATCGAAAAGGGAGGTCGTTTGTAAAATGATTATTTATACAGGTTATATATTATATTAAATTCTATAGCGACTATTCTGAATTTTAAACTGGGCATAAATTTTGATTCCCGCTATGAAATTTCAATTTTTTAGATTCGTTGGAAAGATATTTTTAAATAAATTTAATTATTTTTTGTTTTACTAAAATCCGATTTATTTTGAATCCTGTACATTCAATCAAAGTTCAAATTTAAATTTTCAAACTACCGCGCTATTTCTAACTCCTTTTATAATTAAAATAAATTTATTCGTTCTAACTTCTATTAAAATAAATTTTTAATTGTTATTATTTAAAATAAAATATTTAAAATCCATTAAAATTTCCAAAATAAAAATTTTTATTTGGTTCTGAAATTCCGGGTTGTTACAATCTCCCCCACTTAAAATCTTTTTGTCCTCGAAAAGGAACAAAGCTAAAAGTTGTTTAACTAACCACTAAATTTTCATTCTTTTATTGATAATAATTTTATTAGTTAAACTAATAATCACACAACACAGTCATTTATCAATTAGCTAATCCATTTTTCAAAAAAATATATAACTTTTATATATCAAAAATCATATTTTCTAAGATCGGATTATATATATAATCACAAATACATTAATTATAAACTTGTCACCCTCAACTCATTTTAGGGCATTTCTAACCCATCTCTAACGAGTTTTCTCATTATAGGATACTACTGATCCTATCAAAAGTGAGTATTCTTTTATAGGATATTTCTAATCCTACCTCTGATGAGTCTTTTGTTCAGTTCTAACGGGTTGTGCCCCAAAGATTTAGATTAACCAAAGCTCTGATACAAATTGTAATGACCCGAAAATCTGCGTTCCTTTGAATCGACTATAAACCACACAGGTCTGGTCCAAAAGTTGGAAATCCTTGAATGCACTAACTTTGGGCATACAACACATCATAACAAATAACAGATGACTCTTATAAACATCATAATAATGTTACATCAGAGTACAGAATATCAGAGTACATCGAATAAATAATAATACAGCGGAAGATTAATTTACAATAAACTTAACACAATGCAGTGGAAGACTATCATTGCTCTGGCCACAACTTTAAGCTTCGATCCAAAATCCTGCCTAATAAATAGATATCTGCAAAAAAAGCCACTCGACTGTCTGTGTGGAAAAGAGGGCACCCGAGTTTGCAAAGTGAAACAAACTACAGGTCAGTCATGGGACTGGTATGAGAAAACTTACTTAACTTATCTAATAATAATAAGGCTAATCACAGGACCACGCCGCTAACGCGGAACGAGTTTACTCCATTTGATTGCTAGTGCATAAACATCAACCATAACTAAACATATGGATCTACAATGCATCAATCAACATGTAATTCCTTAATCTACCCATTTAGGCTTAATCCCTAAACTTTGATTTCAAAATCCAATTCACTTTACAGAAATTATTTCTCTAGACTTTATTTCCCGATTTCTTTTATTTCAAATCATTTGAAATACATATCTATTTTTTATATCATAGTAGATTTCACTTCGGGATTTGAAAACAAAACATTTGGAAATATGAATTCCAAAACGTAACAAAACATACAAACAAGTATGAAACCAAATATCGATTATGTTCCCTCAGGACCGGGCAGTACGCACCCTAACCGAACCTATATATATATATGTGTGTGTGTGTGTGTGTGTGTGTGTGTGTGTGCGTGCACGCGCGCGCACCTAACGGCTACACTAACAATGCACCATCCCACCAACTGGGGAAGACATGCACGCCCTCACATTGTTAGTCAATTTCGGGTCACCCGCATCTTCAGCCACATACTTGCTAAATCATTTTATATCCCAAAGTAGGGAAAATCATTTCACAACATAATCACAAGCATAATCAAATCTATATAGATTTTTACTTACAAATCATTTCAAAATCATCGGGTATAACCCTCGAAATCCTTTTTGTTTTATAAAACATTTTTTATATAAAAATATCCCTGTCCAAAATCGGGAATAACATTTCTTTTTACTTAAGAAAACTCATCTCAAAATCATTTATTAAATTTTGAAACAAACAACATCGCTAAACACCTTATAGTCAAATCGTGAAGTGTTTCACAAGGTGTTAGCACATAGATATTTTTTACCCAACCCAATGTTAAATGTAAAAGCATATTTTGCTCATAAACTGGTCGAGCACAATCCAAACAGTCAATCCATCACAATCAATATCAGCAACCAAGTGTATTTGGTTCAATCACATTTAATGTTTTACATATACAATAAAAAGAGAATTTTTATTGTAATCATATTTTCTATGTTGCTTATGACAAATAAAAAGAAAGATTTTTATTGTCATAACATTGTCTATGTTGAACATGTTCTATATTTTCTAATGACAACATAAAAATATAATTTTGTCTACCTGACATGTTATATAATTCTAATGACAAAATAAAAGATAATTTTGTCTGCATGACATTTATAATTTAACAATTCCAATTTGTTAAACATGACAATTATAATTTAACAATTCCAATTTGTTAAACATGACAATTATAATTTAACAATTCCAATTTGTTAAACATGACAATTATAATTTAACAATTGTAATTTGTTAAACATGACAATTCTAATTTAACAATTCTAATTTGTTAAACATGACAATTATAATTGAACAAAATGCGTAAAAGTGATAATTCATTTTCGTTGACCATTCTAGTTCAACAAAATGACTTAAAAGTGGTTATTCATTTTTGTTGACAATTCTAGTTCAACAAAATGACTTAAAAGTGATTCATTTGTTTTGTTGACAATTCTAGTTCAACAAAATTAATATTTTCGCACCAACACAAATATATTTAACTAAAATGTCAATTTTTGTTCTACTCCAAATCTATTTAACAAAAATGAAATTTTTGTTTAACTCAAATCTTATTTGACAAAAATGTAATTTTTGTTTAACTCAAATTTTATTTAACAAAAATGTAATTTTTGTTTTAAACCATCACATTCGACAAAATGTAACTTTTTGTTTCAACTATTATATTTTGACAAAATTGTATTTTTGGTTCCAACTAATCTAATTTGACAAAAATGTGTATTTTGATTTAACTAATTCATTTTGACAAAAATGTATATTTTTATTTCAACTAATCTAATTTGACAAAAATGTATATTTTGATTTAACTAATTCAAATTAACAAAATTGTTAATTTTTGTTTAACTAAATTCTAATTAACAAAAATGTTAATTATTGTTTCAACTATTATATTTTGTCAAAAATGAAAAATTTTGTTTCAACAATTCCAAACTGACAAAATTGACAAACTTAATCCAATAATTCTAATTTGTTACAATGACAATTTTAATCAAACACTTTTTCTTTTTTTCAATAAAAATTGGTATTTTTGTTTTTAACAATGTCATTCAACACAACAATCATCAAACCAATAGATCTACATAACTACTTCAATCATCAAATCAGATCAAATCATGTATCATACAAATAGAATTTAACAGTGTATGATTTAACAACATCAACTCTAGATCAAATCACGTATAATGATTAAGTAATTTTAATTATATAAAAAAATAGAATTTCTCACAGTGTTTTTCTAATTCTTCAAAATTGTAGATCGCTCCGTTTCAGCTCTGGTCTGTTCCATGTTGTAGAACTCATCGCTACGAATCCAACACTTCTGAAATCGTCTGATTTCAATGCTGTTTGAACAGGTTACGTTATTTTAATCATTAAACAATTTAATAAATGATTAATTAAAAATAATTAACCACTAATTACATCATTATGTCATTAACCCGTTGTTCTCCTTCCAAGTAACCGCTTCAATTAAACTGAACCCATCGTCGAATTGAATCTCCTCCCATCGCACCTGCCTGATCGTCACGGTCCCCATCAGAACCGACCACCCTGTCGCCCTTCTCCAAAGCCACCGTCCGCCGCCCATCAGGTCGAACTTGGCCCCACCATCCACCCTGAAATCCGCTCCAAACCGCAGACTTCATGCCAGAAATTCTAGCACCATACTCCTCTAAAAATGATCAACACCGTACCATTATAAAGATTATACGAATCTCTTCAATCTTCGTATAGAATTCGTGTTTTAATTTGCTGTAATTTGAGAGAGATTAACAAATTTTCCTGAGACCATTTCGGTTATTGAATCGTTAACTGGCGGCTGTGTATTAGGATTTAGGAAGAAATACGTATTATACGATGTATTCTATGGTGTATTTATAGTATTATATAATTTTTTTATTTATTTAATTCAATTTAATTCCAATAATACTAGTTTAGCACCTCAAACTCCAAACGAATCCCAACGACTATCGCCCTAGCTAAATACCCCCATTCCAGACACAATGAGATATGTTTCGTAAGCCAATTCTATCATCTCGATTAGTTTTTATCAAAATTAAAATATAAATCAATATAATGTTCAAAATTGATTTTAATGTACATTTTAATTTACCGGGGCCACATACTGACTCCAAAAATTCCAGAAAAATTGTTTCTAGTTATGGTTTGACGATACGGTCCTAACAAAATTAATTTCTTCGAATTTGGAGACCATTTGAAAAAGGGACTTTTTCTGGTCGATCCAATTCAACTGAGATTGACCAAATACGTTTTAATTTACTGCACTCGCATATTAATTCCAAAAATTATGAAAATTGGAATCTAGCAATAACTTGACATTCCGGATCCAACAGAAGTGGCTTCGTCGTAAAAGGAGGTCGTTTGCAAAATGGCTATTTATACGGACTATATATTATATTAAATTTTATAGCGACTATTCTGAATTTTAAACTGGGCATAACTTTTGATTCCCACTATGAAATTTCAATTTTTCAGATTCGTTGGAAAGATATTTTTAAACAGATTTAAATTTTTTTGGTTTTACTAAAATCCGATTTTTTTGAATCTTGTACATTTCAGTCAATGTTCAAATTCAAATTTTCAAACTACCGTGCTATTTCTAACTCCTTTTATAATTAAAATAAATTTATTCGTTCTAACTTCAAATAAAATAATTTTTTAATCATTATTATTTAAATTATTTTAAATATTTAAAATCCATTAAAATTTCAAAAATAAATTTTTTTAATTGGTTCCAAAATTCCGAGTTGTTACATATGGGGAGTACCTTGATATGTTGGGGGTAGCTACATATATACTATATTAGTTAAACTACTGGAAAGTTAATGGGTACGATGTGAGTATGGAGCCTTGAGTGCAGTTAACCCAAACAACCTAATAAATAAAAAAACATAATTGAACGGTATCTATGGGGTTATTTCAGAATGTATAATTTGTCCACACACCAAAACATTGTGCTCTGACCCCCTCCTCATAACACACTCGCAAGTTTGGTTTATGGCAGAGATATGATATCTTTTGATACTGGTTAGGTAGTATTATCACTTAAGTAAGTCTATATTTGATTACATTATATTTTATCCATTCTGATGTGAGATGTTTACTGAGCTATGATATATTTATTATCTCTGTCTTTCCTGTAGGATACCAAGTAAGTCGACTTGAGCTTCGATAGATTGGGATTTTTGAAGAAAAAAAATCGGTCTGTCGAAATTTTGGTTGTTACAACGGGTCATCACATGTGGTATCAGAGCTTTGATTTATACAGAGCTTAGGGGTACAACTCATTTGAATAGAAGTAAATGACTCATCAGAGATAGGGTTAGTAATATCCTAGAAGAGTGACTCATTATAGATAGGGTTAGTAATGCCCTAAAATGAACTTGAAGAGCATTTGTGTATTTATAAAAATGAGTTTGGTTTTGAAAGATTATATTTTTGAAAAGATGTTTCAAAAAGTACATATGGATAACTTTCATGATTATCTTATAATAATAGTTTGAGTGTTTTATTTGATGTTGAGGTTGGACTATCGAGTATAAGAAAATTTTGCATATACACCTTGCTAGCATAAATACGAAGTCTTAGATATATTTAATAGATATAGAATCATATTCTAGTCACTTGAGGATAATTATGAAAATAATTGCAACATCATCCATGTTTATTTTCAAGTTTTGAAAGTGGGATGGTCATATGATTCCATTTGAAACATCAAGATATGCTTAAAACAATTTAGATAAGTATTTGAAAATGATTTGAATAGATATAATGGAAACAATAACCATAAGTTAAGAACCTAGATTAAAAGAATGTTAGTGATATAGGAAATGGTTAAGATGATTTTAACCGGTACAATTTAAATAAATTGAAAAGATAAAAGAATTAAATGACTTAAAATTTAACTTAAGTGAAGTTAAATAAAATTGGATTGGATTTGAAATTATATCAAGTGGAATAGTATATAATTAAATTTCGTAGTTTATAAATTTGAAATTATATCGAGTTGGAATTAGACGTATATATATTGAACAAGTTATTGAAAAGAAGCTAAGGTTATATGCTCATCTAAAAGGTACATGTTTACTAGGTTTGATGATTTTATGAGCCTAGCCGGCAACCTGCTTGGCTTTTCGGTTTTCTTTTTGATTTGTGAGGGTCTAGAGATGCGAGTTGTACGGATTGAGCAGTACAAAGGATTTATAGCGAATTTTTTTGAAGGCGTTAGAAAATTTTGAGAATTTGGAAATCTTAAGAAAATAAAAAGTTAAAGAACTTAAGTTAGTTAGAATAAATAATCTGTTTATTTTGAGAAAATTTAACGACTTAGATTTTTTTAAAAATATTGAATTAATTTAAATATTTAAAAAAGATTTATTTTAGGAATGATTGAATTGGATTTATTAAAGTTTGAACGTATAATTTATAATAAAATTAAAAATGAGCTCACATCGGCACAATAGTTCGTATTATTACGTTTCGAACTTTAAATGAATGTATATTATTTAATATAAGTCAGAATTCGTTGAAACAAGAAACGTTCGAATCTATTAAACTATAGTTTTTTAATGAAAGAGAAAAATCGAGATTTCATCTTGTAGATTGTGAGTTACCCAAATCAAATTTTCAAAAAGTCACTATGGAATGGTTTATAAACTATAACAATTTATTAAATAAAATAACGAGGTTTTCAAATAAATTGAATATCGATTTAGCTTGAAAAGGAAATATCAGATTTAAAATCCATGTTTATTTTGAAGCTATATGAAGTTTTAGTTGAATATAATGATGATAATCATTTATAAATTTGAATGTTTTGAAATTAAATTATATTTTATCAATTTAACTGAAAATTGGAAAATAGCCATTTTGCAAATGATCTCGGATTTTGGCGAAATCAGTTTCTTCAGATCTGAAATAGTAAATTATTGTAAGATTTCAAATTTCATGTCAATCGGAGTTAGTATATGAGCGTGCACGATATAAACGCATGCAAAAATTTATTTGAAATTAATATATAAATTAATGGATGAATTAAACTCAAACTAGTACTATTTGAGAAAAAATCCGACGATTTCGATTAAACAAACTTCATTGGGTCTATAATGTCAAACCATAGTTGTATGTCCATTTTCACCCAAAACAAAGCATGTATGTGATCGTACCAATTTATTAACGTCAATCGGAGATAGCGATAAACATCGAGCAATATAATAATTGAATAGAATAATAATATAACTGAAATATCTTACCTTCAAATACCCCTAAAATTTCCTGAACCTAATTCTCAAATCAAAACAGCCCTTCTATTTTGCAAATAAGCCCCTTTCATACTTTAATTTTTATCTTTAATTCAGTGAGGAATTGATGAAAGTCACCAACATGGAAGTTGTAGTGTATGTTGAGAGGAACCTACAACAAAAATTCGGTGGCCAACAGACACTTGAGGTGGCCAGAATATGACCCGAAACCTGTGGATTAACATTAAAATTTCCTCATTTTTCATGCAAATGGTAGAGAGTTAGGTGTTGGGGTTATAAGGGAAGTTGGAGAGAGGAAGATGGTCTACAACTTTTTTGTTAGAAGGTTAGCCTAAAATGGATTATGGTGGCGTGGTTGTGAGATGAACGGAGGATTCGATTTTTGAGGAGTAGCGATAGGATTTTCGTCGACTGTTGGAGATTGAGTTGATAGCAGGTGATGGCTCCAACTGGAAAAAAATGCGTAGTGGTGAGGCCGACCTATAGGCGAAGTTTCGTGGTTGATGGTGGCCTAAGGCGGTGATGGTGGCGGTGGCGATCGAACTGACTTGGGGTTGGAGTCGGCTTTCTCGTCGACGACGAGGGGATGGGGTCGGCGCCGATCAACGAAGGGGCGGTGCGCGAAGGGTGAGGCGGTACGGTGGTCAGTCAGCACTTCTGTGCTCTCTTCTGGCGGTGATGTCGAACGTGAGGGGAGCAATACCATATATGAGAGAGGGAAGAAGATAATATAAAAGGTTAATTATATAATTAATTAAATTAGTGATCGTAGTTAGTTTGTTCAAGTTTAAACAATTGTATCTTGCTCGTATGAAATCAGAATTTGATGAAACAAGTTGCTAGGGGATCGTGGAGAAGAATACTACGTTATGGAATTGATTTGGACGAGATTAGAGCTAATTGGAATTTTGAGTTAAATTAAAAGCCTGTTTAATTTAAGTTTAAAACAATCTTTATTGGAACGATCAAACATCAATGTGAGACCTATTCTGATTTAACTTGAAAAGTTATTATAATCGTCAACTGGTTATATATTGATTGCTTGTAATTGCTATGATTGATTCATGGATGATGGATGTTATTACAGTTTTATTATTCCTGTTTATGTACGTATAAGAATTAATGATTATAACGCTTATGTTATAACCGTTGTTTGATGGGTGTTACGTTTTATGGTTGTTATTATAACTGTTCACACAATTCAACCATGAATTTGGAATTGTTTGGGGATGATTGAGTCTTGTTCCATTTGGAATACTAAACAAAAATATATTCATTTAAGTTAAGTAAGACATAAAAATTGGATTTTTATATCTGAAACGATATGAAAATGAAATTGAGATGATTTCAAACAACTTTTGAAAAGGTTAACATGAATTAGAAAGAGTTTGAGTTGGAAATGGTTTGGTCTAATTTAAAATCAATTTTGAATAGTAAATTCAAAAGTGAATTTGAGTTATATATATATAAACGACATTTTTAACTAAATTTGATTACTCCATTATTTTTATATAACATTTAAATGGATTTCTGAAAAGTTTGGATTTCAAAATATTATTATTATAATAATTGAATATTCAATTGGGATTTATAATTGAATTTGAAGATGGAATTTGACACTATCGTTCCTTAAACGAGTTTATAAAATTTTTATAAAACATATTTGAATGGAATCCAATGAGTTTTATTTTAAAAAATAAAATGGTTTGAATATGACATGTCATGTAGCGATAGTTCACAAATTTCGACTATAAACTTCAAACGACCATAATTAACGCAATTTAGATCGGATTTTCTCGAAACAAAAAACAGTTGTTTTCTATTGATACTAAATATCAGATGAAAGAAGAAATTTTGAATTTCAACTTATAGATTTCAAGTTATATTTAAATCTATTTTTGAAAAGGTCATTGTAAACGCAGTTCGATAACCGTAATTGGAAATCGATCGAATTGGCCTTGTAAAAATATGGAACAATTATGATAAATCATAATAAATAATTTTGAAGTGGTTTGAGAAAGAAATATGAAGTTTCGATCTATATTTCAAATTTTGTGTTTTTAGCCTAACTTGTTGAATTTGGTAAAACAATGTTTTGGGAAGTTAAGTTAAATGAACTTAAGTTAATTTGTTTATCAAATATAAATGGCAGCTCAAAGGATATATTTTGGAAAATCTTTTGATTAAGAAAAGTTTTCCAATTTGAATAAATTGGATTTGGATAGAAATGATCTTTGGATATTTAATATTAATTTCCATTGTGTAGACAATTACTGTTTTGAGGAATTTGAAAGAAGTTTATATCGTTATTCTACTGATGGTGTTCGTTGATTACGAGAATTGGTGTTGAACATAAGTTGATGTAAATTCTGAAGAATCTTATATTTAGTATCAATTAGATTTTGATCTTGTTGTGAATAACGTCTTAAGTAAGGTTATTCTTTAACCCAACTATGACTAAGAGATGATTTGGAATAGAAAGAAATGACAAATCTTCTAATTAAAATTTAATGAAATTTTACAAAGCTATATTTTTCAATTAATGAATTAAATTAGGATTGAGTAGGAATTGATTTGGTAATAGTCGAGATGAGTACTTGTGGATGAAGACCTTTACTATTTAAGAAATTTAAAAGGCTTTGCCATTGTTCCGCTTATAGTATTAGTCCCATATGAGAATTCATAGAGATCATGAACTGATATGATTTCCGTGAAGATCTCATTTAGAATGAAAGCATGATTTTGGGTTATCGTGAACGATGTTTAAAATAACATTTGTTCTTTAAATCATTTAAAAGAGAAGATGAATTCTCAAGTAAAGTTGGAGCGAGGTCTTTATTTAATTTGAATATAAAGATTCAATGAAAGAGTTTTTCCTTAGCAAATGACAATGGGGACGAAGTTTAAAGATCGTTTAAAAGATAAGTGAGTTTTTCCCTAAAAGTAAGATTAAGAAATCGTAAGTATGCACTACAAGAAAAAGTAGAATAGACATCACAGTTTTAACATCCCTTGCAATTTCAGCTGATGTCAAAATGATTTTCAACTTCATCAAAAAGAAAATTGATGTTGTTGGTTTCTCAAACATCGTTTTGTACTAACCCAGAAATTCTAAGCCAATTTAAAAATTTTATTTTGGCATTTTTTGATGAATTTTGAATATTTAAAATGAATTATTTTAAATAATAACGACGAGAAATTTAAAATGAATAGAAATAGAACGTATATATTTATATAGATCGTCGTCTGAATGTAAATATATATTTTAAATTGTAAAAGGAATTGAAAATGGCGCGGTAGTTTGAAAATTCGATTTCAAATTTCAAATGAATGTACAGGATTCAAAATAAACCGGATTTTAGCGAAACCAAAAATATTTGAACCTATTTGATAATATCTTTCCAACGAATCCCAAAAATCAAAATTTCATAGCGGGAATCAAAAGTTATGTCCAGTTGAAAATTCAGAATAGTCGCTATGAAATTTTAGCCCTTAAAAATTGAAATTTTGCAAATGACCTCGGTTTTCGACGAAACCACTTTTGTTGGATCCATGCTAGATTTCAAAATTCATAATTTTCTAAATCAATATGTGAGCTTGGTAAAGGAAAACGTGTTTTGTCAGTTTCAGTCAATTTCGATCGACCAGAAAATGGCCATTTTTCAAACGGTCTCAGAATTCGATGAAATTAGTTTTTTTAGGACCGTATCGTCAATATGAAGCTAGAAAATATTTTTCTGTAATTTATTAAGTTTGTATGTGTAACGACCGGGGATTTCGGTCGATCCGAATCAGTCGCTAAACCGACCCAGACCGTTCGAAATGCCTGATTGTTTTGAGAACACGACGAATCAGAACGCAGACGGAAGAAAATTTCATTGCTTATTACAACTATTCTATCATAATACAAGAATATATAGAGTATAAATCAATATTACACATTTACCAAATATCAGAGATTATAATAAATTAAATAGCAGCGGAAAATAATACAAAACATAGCTAGAAGTAATACACGGATACAGAGCTTTCCGAGTATCGTTCCAGCTGTAAATCAGGATCCTGTGAATATAAATCTACAAAACCAAAACTACTAGCTGCCCGTGTCAAAATGAGGGCACCCAGAGTTTAGGTCAAAACAATAAACTCCAGGTCAGTCATGGGACTGGTGTGAGAACTAAAACGGTTATTTAAAACTTTACTTCAAATCAGATATATCAAGGGACCACGCCATATAACATGGAACGGGTTTCCTCCCAAGAATACCAGTGCATATAACAAAACAACGCAATGTTTTTGGAAAAATGAAGCTATTATAAGACCCAGGTCCTATCACACAACGCAACGCAAGCCGAGGGATAGGGTTTTCCCTTATAATAGCCAAACATGCTTAGTACGTTTAAAACAAATCATTTGATACTATTATAAGTGCATAGTGTATAAAACAACTTCAAATCATAAGTATCAATCATAGACGGCATGGGTACCAAATATCATGTCGCCATACTAGTTCTACAATTAAAACCACAAAATCACGTATTTGGAAATTGGATTTCCATCTATGAACCGAGGCAAAAGATAGTCCTCACCGATTCGAGACTCTCTAGCCCAAGCCTCAGGATCAGAGCTCGAGTGACCCTTGGATCGTCAGGGCCGGTCCACCGATGTGGATTAAAATGCCTGAACACTGCATTTCCCTGTCCTTTGGGGCGTAAATGAGCCAACGAACGACTCCATCGGACCTGGATCGTCCGATCAAACTGAGGCGCCTCGTAACAGCAACAACCACATAAGTCAAACTCGTCAGGGCGTGTAAAACCACTGACGCCACTTCTAACTAGAAAGAAACGCATGTCCTCCCAGAGGTCCTCTCCCCTTTTTGGTTCACCACTGGGGTGTGAGGCTCACGAATCAACGTTACACAAAGCTACGCCACACAGGCCGTGCTTTGATCATCAACCACAAGACTTTGCTTTTCAACAGAAGCCTTGATCAATTACCACTTAGGCATGCCACACAGGCAATTCACTCCAAGCATTTGATATCCATCAATATATAACCCCTGAGCTCGTACGTCTCAGAGAAGGGCGTTAAGCAAGAGAATAAATTCTCCACCGCCAAACAGATATATATTTAATAGAAATCAATCACACAGACTAAAATCCAATGTCAGACACATAGTCCATTTACAAGTCCGTTCTGGGTCTGAACGAAACCGGAGGCACCTAGTACCCCGCATATCCATCGATCTCCAAGTACGTCTGGACGATCACTAACTGATTCCCTCCTCTTGGGTGTATGACCCAATCAAGATCATCAGTAATCACCCCAAACGACGTGAAGACCTCCGGTCTTCGACCACCGTCTTCATCTTCGACACCACGTCGAATCAGTTATTCAGAATGGGATAAACCCGGTCTTTCTGAATAACTCGCGTATATAATAAATAAGGGTTACACAAACACAACATACGCCTCATTCCAATTCAGAATATTCTTTTATTCAAATATTCTTGCACTTTGGGAAAGGTTCACATTAATTTTGTCAAAGATAAATTATTTTAAATTTATTCTTTTATCAAGTTTTGAAAATCAATTCAAACCAAATTTTGGTTTATCCAAACTAGTCGGGATTAACGAACCTTACCGAAGTAATCAATGGTTAAATTTCCCAACCCCAAACTATTCATCCCATGAAGTAAAATTGGTAATACTTCATATCTAGCACCACGGTGTTATCTGTAAATTCAATTACCATTTCACGTTCAAATCTAATTAAAGATTTAACTATTGCCTGGAGCAAAACTGGTGATACTCCATCCTCGATCTTTTCAATCTATTTAAAGATTCATTAAAACTCCACTTAGTTTTAATCCTTTATTGGGTTAAAGAATCAGTGTCATTTAAAATACGGTTTATGATAAACCCAAAAATCAATACCAATTCAATTCCAATTAAATATTATTTAATTGGTACACTTCATTAAATCTAAATAAAAAGATTTAATCTTTCTCTCAACTGGGCTTAAGAACAGTGTTAGTGAAGACACCATTCACGACAAACCCAAATCGCATTTGATATTAAATACAAGGCTATGAATAGAAAATATATCGGCTTATATTCAATATCAAATTCTACGACCAACAAATATCGTATTGGAAATAATGATATATATATATATATATCTTTCAAATTCCCATAACAATATCTGTATCATCACGAAATACAACATCGAAATATTCCAAAGACAATTTCGATTCAAATCCATTCCAATTCAATTATTGGAAATTCTGGTTACTTTTAAAAACCTTTTCAAATTCAATTTATTTATTTCAAAAATAAAGTGATTTTAATTCTAGTTCATTTCAATAAAAATCTATTTTTATCTTTTCAAATATGGAGTTTTTCATCCCAATTCTTCCCAAATCATTTCTCATGATTTTACACAAATTATTACTATTTTTAATAATTTTATCAAGGCCCGTACAGTCGATTTCCATCAATGGCCATCAAACTGCACTTACAGCGACCTTTTCCAAATTTCCAAACCCAATCGTTAGAATTCTAATTTCCAATATTCGTTAGAAAGCTCTTCGATACGAACCCAATGGTTCCGGTTTTAGGAGAATCCGACGGTCGGATCTCCCGCAATATCCATTCTAAGTAAATGGTCGAAATTCACGAACTACCGCAGCGCGGCGCGTTCTATTCAGGCCATTATATAATATATATATATAATATATATATATTATATACCTCATCGATTTCCTTTTAAAACGTATTTTATAAATCGTTTTAAAATTCGTTTTCGAAACGATTTCAACTTCATTTCAAATTCAAATCAAAATTGAATTTTTCCTTATAACAATTCAATTCGAATTCATTTCTATTCAATTTTAATTCGAATTCAATTCTATTTTCAATCCAATTCGAATTTGTTTTACTTAAAATCCAATTCGAATTCGTTTTATTTTCAATCTAATTCGAATTTTGATTCGTTTCACTTCAATTCGAATTCTAATTTGTTTCAATTCAATTTAATTCGAATTTGTTTCAATTCAATTCAAATTCTAATTCGTTTCAATTCAATTTAATTCGAATTTAATTTCAAAATATTCGATTTTGAAATCACTTTTCAATATTCATTATAAAAACGAATACAGTTGATATAAATATCGTTCACGTCAAAATGGCGTCAATCTAATCAACACGTCTTTTTATATTTCTATTTCCAAATACTCTATTTCAAATATTTCTATTCAAATATTCTATTTCAAATATTCTATTTCAAATATTCTATTTCAAATATTTCTATTTCAAAACTGGAATGAGTTCCAATCAATTACCATAGATTTTATTTCTATGGATTTCCATACAACGAATGTATATATCAACAATGACAAATAATCAACCGTCATCCAAAGTGCATTCTACACTGTATAAGCATCAAATAAATATATTCAACACTTATAGCAGTCTGTCAATCAATCGATCGACATACAACTAATTATTGGGATTAGCGTATGTCATATATCACACCAATACCCGTGTGGGGTTTTCAAACAATCAAACATAGATTTTATTTGTGCAGTTGGGCGATGTGTAAAATTTATCGTCCCAATCAATATCAGTCAAATGTGTGTATATAAACAAATCATTTGATTTGTTTATATTAATTTATTTCATTCCACATACTCGTTAAAAAAAATCTATTTTTAACTATTAAAATATTTTTAACTATCTAAATATTTTATTTCATTTCACATCACATCACACAATCAACTACACAGCAAAATCAAACAAACAAGCATACAAGCCGTCCATGGTCTGTGGACGACGGGTGTCGGGTGCTACTAAACACCGTCTGCATCCTACTATATATTTTAACTAGAAATAAATTTAAAAGTGAGGAGTTCTCACCGAGGGATCCACTCCTCCATTTCATTTCTGAATTTCTGAACCGTTCGGACTTCGCTTTGATTTCAGTCCATTCCATCTCACTCCTTTTCACGCTGTTCATAAGTAAAAATCACATTATTCATAATGGTACTTTACCTAAAAAAATTATATATTCTTACAACGCTTCCTTTTATATAAAGATTATATTTTTACATCGCTACATATACAAAGATCGAATTTTTACTTCACTAACTTCATAAATATAAAAATCGAATTTTTACATATATAAAAATCATATTTTTATACCACTACTTCATATATGAAAATCCAATCTTTTCATATCGAAAGATCTAATCTTTTTACAAATGGAAATCTCGCCTTTTTAACTTTAAAAATCTCATCTTTTATAGCGGCGCTCATATCATCAAAATCGAATCTTTGTTCTGAAGGCGTATATATTTAAAGACTATATTCTTAAATCAAAACCTTATGCATAAAAATCGTATATTTTTATCCTGAGATTTTTCCTATAAAAATACCATTTTTAATTGCATAAATAAACAAAACTAAAGTAAAAAAACTCACGTTTTAGGTCGAATGGGATCTCATCGTCGAAGTGGGAGGCTGCTGGCGCACTAGTGGTGGTCGGGGGATCATCAGCGGTCGTCGGAGGGGGTGACTGAGGAGGAGTGGCGGATCTGAGGCTGAGGAGGCGCTAGGGTTTGCGGGGAGGGGCTTCGACGGGGTTTAAACGCCTGAGGAGGAGGAGGAAAAGGCGGACAGGAAGAAGAGAGGGATCGGAGGGAGGTTGAAGGGTCGGCGCGCGAGGCTGTTTCCATCGGGGGGGCTTTAGGTCCTCGAACGGCGCGCTGGAGAGAGATTAGAGGAGAAGAGGGAGCTGGAGGCGAGAGGAGGAAGGAGGGGCAGAGATGAAGGGGAGGCGGCTGTCGAGGGGGAGTGGTGCTGGCCACGACGGGCGGTGGCGGGTGGAGGAAGGCGTCGTGGTTTTCTAACGAGAGAGGCACGTTTTTTTTTCTGAATTAGGTTTAGAGGGAAAAGGGGGAAGAGAATATATTTATATTTATTTAATTATTATTTTATTCTCCACCTAAGTTGACTTTTCATCTGAAACCCGATTCGAACCCAACGACTGTCGTTCATAGCTAATTACCCCCATTCCGAACACAATGGGATATGTATCGTAGGCGGATTCGATCATTTCGATCAGTTTTCATCAAAATCAAAATATAACTCTATATATTGAATTTGAACGCGCATTTCAATTTACCGGGGTCACATACTAACTCGAAAAATTCCATAAAAATATTTTATAGCTTCGTATTGACGGTACGACCCTAACAAAACTATTTTCGTCAAATTCTGAGACCGTTTGCAAAATGGCCATTTTCCAGTCGATTAAAATCAACTAAAACCAATCAAACGCGTTTTCTTTTGCCACGCTCATATATTGATTCGAAAAATTACGAATTTTGGAATCTAGCAATAACTTGACATCCCGGATCCAACAAAAGAGGTTTCGTCGAAATCCGAGGTCGTTTGCAAAATTTCCATTTTAAAGGGCCAGAATTCCATAGCGACTATTCTAAATCTTTAACTGGGCATATCTTTCGATTCCCGCTATGAAATTTTGATTTTTCGGATTCGTTGGAAAGACATTCTCAAATAGGTTCTGATATTTTTTGTTTCACTAAAATCCGGTTTATTTTGCACCCGGTACATTCATTCGAATTTTGAAATCAAATTATCGAACTACCGCGCCATTTTCAATTCCTTTTTTAATTTAAAATAAATATTTATATTCTAACGACGATCTATATAATATATACGTTCAAATTCTATTCAAAATAAATTTCTTGTCGATATTATTTAAAATGATTCATTTTAAATAATCAAAATTCGCTAAAATTGACAAAATAAAAATTTTGAATTGACCTAGATTTCCGGGTTATTACAATCTCCCCCACTTAAAATTTTTCGTCCCCGAAAAGGAACAAAGCCGAAAGTTGTTTCATAAATCAACTCAACTTCCAGTGTTTTCACTACGGCTTAAGTTCTTCAACTTTTCAGTTTCTAAGAACTTTTCAAATTTTTCAAAAATTTGGCTAACACCCTAAATTTTTGAATTTTTTTGCAACCTCCCCTGCACCGGGGACTTCGGGATATTTCATATAGCCTCCCATGGCCTTCTTCAATCCAAAAGAAAAATAAAAAGCCAATCGGCTCATAAAATCATCATCACCCAAACAAAACAGTAAATTATGGTAAACATGTACCTATTTGTCGGGAAAACAATTTTATTCTCTGCTCTAGCCTCCTTGCAATGACCTGTTCAATGTAAGTACATGTATATGCAAGCAAATGCGACAAATTTTCAATATAATTCACTATTTGATCAATTTGACTAAAGGTTCAACATTTTAATTAATCAAACTATAATCAAACAACACAACCAGCAATCAATTAGTTGATTAACGTTTCAAATCCATAATTTCGATATATAGTCAAAAATCACATTTTTGATGCCAAATCACAACAATAAGCCTTATCTAATTTTGGTTCTCACACTAGTCAATAGGAATCATATAGATATCACACTTTCGAAACTCGAACTTAAACACTGATGATGATATATCAACCATCGGTATCATCTCCGGGCGACTAGAATATGATTCTATATCTATCCAGCATATTTAAGGCTTCGTACACACGCTAGCTGGGCGTATATGCAAAATCTTCATATACTAGATTGTCCAAATCAATATAAAATAAATATTAAAATAAGTATAAAATGGTTTGAATTTTCAAAACAAAGTTTGTTTTCTATTTTATTTTAAAAATATACTCCTCACACTCGTTCTAGGATACTGCTTATCCATCTCTAACGAGTCATTCTCAGTGGATATTACTAATCCAATTTCTGATGAATTCTTTCATTTGGTTCTAACGTGTCTTGTTCTCGAGCTCTGTAAACCAGAGCTCTAATACCAAAATGTAACGACCGGGAATTTCGCTCGATCCGAATTAGTCGTTAAACCGACCCAGACCGTTCGAAACGCCTAATTGTTTTGAGAACACGACGAATCAGAACGCAGACGGAAGAACATTTCATTGCTTATTACAACAATTCCATCAGAATACAAGGATATACAGAGTATAAATCAATATTACACATTTACCAAATATCAAAGATGACAATAAATTACATAGTAGCGGAAAATAATACAAAACACAACTAGAAGTAATACATGGATACAGAGCTTTCCGAGTATCGTTCTAGCTATAAATCAGGATCCTGTGAATATAAATCTGCAAAACCAAAACTACTAGCTGCCCGTGTCAAAATGAGGGCACCCAGAGTTTAGGTCAAAACAGTAAACTCCAGGTCAATCATGGGACTGGTGTGAGAACTAAAACGGTTATTTTAAACTTCACTTTAAATCGGGTATATCAAGGGACCACGCCGTATAACACGGAACGGGTTTCCTCCCAAGAATACCAGTGCATATAACAAAACAACGCAATGTTTTTGGAAAAATGAAGCTATTATAAGACCCAGGTCCTATCACACAATGCAACGCAAGCCGGGGGATAGGGTTTTCCCTTATAATAGCCAAACATGCTTAGTATGTTTAAAACAAATCACTTGATACTATTATAAGTGCATAGTGTATAAAACAACTTCAAATCATAAGTATCAATCATAGACGGCACGGGTACCATATATCATGTCGCCATACTAGTTCTACAATTAAAACCGCAAAATCACGTATTTGGAAATTGGATTTCCATATGTGAACCGTGGCAAAAGATAGTCCTCACCGATTCGAGACTCTCTAGCCCGAGCCTCCGGATCAGAGCTCGAGTAACCCTTGGATCGTCAGGGCCGGCCCACCGATGTGGATTAAAATGCCCGAACACTGCATTTCCCCACCCTTTGGGGCGTAAATGAGCCAACGAATGACTCCATCGGACCTGGATCGTCCGATCAAACCGAGGCGCCTCGCAACAGCAACAACCACATAAGTCAAACTCGTCAGAGCGTGTAAAACCACTGAAGCCACTTCAAACTAAAAAGAAACGCATGTCCTCCCTGAGGTCCTCTCCCGTTTTCGGTTCACCACCGGGGTGTGAGGCTCGCGAATCAACGTTACACAAAGCTACGCCACACAGGCCGTGCTTTGATCATCAACCGCAAGATTTTGCTTTTCAACAGAAGCCTTGATCAATTGCCAATTAGGCATGCCACATAGGCAATTCACTCCATTCGTTTGATATCCATCAATATATAACCCCTGAGCTCGTACGTCTCAGAGAAGGGCGTTAAGCAAGAGAATAATTTCTCCGCCGCCAAACAGATATATATTTAATAGAAATCAATCACACAGACTAAAATCCAATGTCAGACACACAGTCCATTTACAATTCCATTCTGGGTCTAAACGAAACCGGAGGCACCTAGTACCCCGCATATCCATCGATCTTCAAGTACGTCTGGACGATCACTAACTGATTCCCTCCTCTTGGGTGTACGACCCAATCAAGATCATCAGTAATCACCCAAACGACGTGAAGACCTCCGGTCTTCGACCACCGTCTTCATCTTTGACACCACGTCGAATCAGTTATTCAGAATGGGATAAACCCGGTCTTTCTGAATAACTCGCGTATATAATAAATAAGTGATACACAAACACAACATACGCCTCATTCCAATTCAGAATATTCTTTTATTCAAATATTCTTGCACTTTGGGAAAGGTTCCCATTAATTTTATCAAAGATTAATTCTTTTAAATTTATTCTTTAATCAACTTTTGAAAATCAATTCAAACCAAATTTTGGTTTATCCAAACTAGTCAGGATTAATGAACCTTACCGAAGTAATCAATGGTTAAATTTCCCAACCCCAACCTATTCATCCCATGAAGTAAAACTGGTAATACTTCATATCTAACACCACGGTGTTATCGGTAAATTCAATTACCATTTCACATTCAAATCTAATTAAAGATTTAACTATCGCCTGGAGCAAAACTGGTGATACTCCATCCTCGATCTTTTAATCTAATTAAAGATTCATTAAAACTCCACTTAGTTTTAATCTTTGACTGGGTTAAAGAATCAGTGTCATTTAAAACACGGTTCACGATAAACCCAAAAATCAATACCAATTCAATTTCAATTAAATATTATTTAATTGGTACACTTCATTAAATCTAAATAAAAAGATTTAATATTTCTCTCAACTGGGCTTAAGAACAGTGTTAGTGAAGACACCATTTACGACAAACCTAAATCACATTTGATATTAAATACAAGGCTCTGAATAGAAAATATATCAGCTTATATTCAATATCAAATTCTACAACCAACAAATATCGTATTGGAAATAACGATATATATATATATATATATATATATATATATATATCTTTCAAATTCCCATAACAATATCTCTATCATCACGAAATCCAACATTTAAATATTCCAAAGACAATTTTGATTCAAATCCATTCCAATTCAATTATTGGAAATTCTAGTTACTTTTAAAACCCTTTTCAAATTCAATTTATTTATTTCAAAAATAAATTGATTTTAATTCTAGTTCAAAACTAGTTCATTTCGATAAAAATGTATTTTTATCTTTTCAAATATGGAGTTTTTCATCCCAATTCTTCCTAAATCATTTCTTATGATTTTACACAAATTATTACTACTTTTTAATAATTTTATCAAGGCCCGTACAGTCGATTTCCATCAATGGCCATCGAACTGCACTTACAGCGACCTTTTCCAAATTTTATTTGGACATAATTCCAAACCCAACTGTTAGATTTCTAATTTCTAATATTCGTTAGAAAGCTCTTTTCGATACGAAACCGACGGTTCCGGTTTTAGGAGAATCCGACGGTCGGATCTCCCGCAATATCCATTTGAAGTCAATGGTCGAAATTCACGAACTACCGCAGCGCGGCGCGTTCTATTCAGGCCATTATATTATATATATATATATAATATATACAATATATACTTCGTCGATTTCCTTTTAAAATGTATTTTATAAATCGTTTTAAAATTCGTTTTCGAAATGATTTCAACTTCATTTCAAATTCGAATCAAAATTGGATTTCTCCTTATAGCAATTCAATTCAATTTCAGTTCGAATTCATTTCTATTCAATTTCAATTCGAATTCAATTCTATTTTCAATCCAATTCGAATTTGTTTTACTTTCAGTCCAATTCGGATTCGTTTTATTTTCAATCCAATTCGAATTCTAATTTGTTTCACTTCAATTCGAATTCTAATTCGTTTCCATTCGAATTTGTTTCAATTCAATTCGAATTCTAATTCGTTTCAATTCAATTTAATTCGAATTTCATTTCAAAATATTCGATTTTGAAATCACTTTTCAATATTCATTATAAAAATGAATACAATCGATATAAATATCGTTTACGTCAAAATGGCGTCAATCTAATCAACACGGCTTTTTATATTTCTATTTCCAAATACTCTATTTCAAATATTTCTATTCAAATATTCTATTTCAAATATTCTATTTCAAATATTCTATTTCAAATATTTCTATTTCAAAACTGGAATGAGGTCCAATCAATTACCATAGATTTTATTTCTATGGATTTCCATACAACGCATGTATATATCAACAATGACAAATAATCAACCATCATCCAAAGTGCATTCTACATTGTATAAGCATCAAATATAAAAATTCAACGCTTATAACAGTATGTCAATCAATCGATCGACATACAACTAATTATTGGGATTAGTGTATGTCATATATCACCCCAATATCCGTGTGGGTTTTCAAACAATCAAACACAGATTTTATTTGTGCAGTTGGGCGATGTGTAAAATTTATCGTCCCAATCAATATCAGTCAAATGTGTGTATATAAACAAATCATTCGATTTGTTTATATTAATTTATTTCATTCCACATACTCGTTAAAAAAAATCTATTTTTAACTATTAAAATATTTTTAACTATTAAAATATTTTTAACTATCTAAATATTTTATTTCATTTCACATCACATCACACAATCAACTACACAGCAAAATCAAACAAACAAGCATACAAGCCGTCCATGGTCCGTGGACGACGGGTGTCGGGTGCTACTAAACACCGTCTGCATCCTAGTATATATTTTAACTAGAAATAAATTTAAAAGTGAGGAGTTCTCACCGAGGGATCCACTCCTCCATTTCATTTCTGAATTTCTGAACCGTTCGGACTTCGCTTTGATTTCAGTCCATTCCATCTCGCTCCTTTTCACGCTGTTCATAAGTAAAAATCACATTTTTCATAATGATACTTTATATAAAAAATTATATATTCTTACAATGCTTCCTTTTATATAAAGATTATATTTTTACATCGCTACCTATACAAAGATCGAATTTTTACTTCGCTAACTTCATAAATATAAAAATCGAATTTTTATTGCCATACATATATAAAAATCATATTTTTATACCACTACTTCATATATGAAAATCCAATCTTTTCATATCGAAAGATCTAATCTTTTTACAAATGGAAATCTCGCCTTTTTAACTTTAAAAATCTCATTTTTTATAGCGACGCTCATATCATAAAAATCGAATCTTTGTTCTGAAGGCATATATATTTAAAGACTATATTCTTATCTCAAAACCTTATGCATAAAAATCGTATATTTTTATCCTGAGATTTTTCCTATAAAAATACCATTTTTAATTGCATAAATAAACAAAACTAAAGTAAAAACTCACGTTTTAGGTCGAATGGGATCTCATCGTCGGAGTGGGAGGCTGCTGGCGCACTGGTGGTGGTCGGGGGATCATCAGCGGTCGTCGGAGGGGGTGTACTGAGGAGGGGTGGCGGATTTGAGGCTGAGGAGGCGCTAGGGTTTGCGGGGAGGGGCTTCAACGGGGTTTAAACGCCTTAGGCGGAGGAGGAAAAGGCGGACAGGAAGAATAGGGGGATCGGAGGGAGGTTGAAGGGTCGGCGCGCGAGGCTGTTTCCGTCTGGGGGGCTTTGGGTCCTCGAACGACGCGCTGGAGAGAGAATGGAGGAGGAGAGGGAGCTGGAAGCGAGAGGAGGAAGGAGGGGCGGAAATGAAGAGGAGGAGGCTGTCGAGGGGGGGCGGAGCTGGCCACGACGGGCGGTGGCGGGTGGAGGAAGGCATCGTGGTTTTCTAACGAGGGAGGCGCATTTTTTATTTATTTCTGAATTAGGTTAAGAGGGAAAAGGGGGAAGAGAATATATTTATATTTATTTAATTATTATTTTATTCTCCACCTAAGTTGACTTTTCATCCGAAACCCGATTCGAACCCAACGACCGTCGTCCATAGCTAATTACCCTCATTCCGAACACAATGGGATATGTATCATAGGCTGATTCGATCATTTCGATCAGTTTTCGTCAAAATCAAAATATAACTCTATATATTGAATTTGAACGCGCATTTCAATTTACCGGGGTCACATACTAACTCGGAAAATTCCAGAAAAATATTTTCTAGCTTCGTATTGACGATACGACCCTAACAAAACTAATTTCGTCAAATTCTGAGACCGTTTGCAAAATGGCCATTTTCCAGTCGATTAAAATCAACTGAAACCGGTCAAACGCGTTTTCCTTTGCCACGCTCATATATTGATTCGAAAAATTATGAATTTTGGAATCAAGCAATAACTTGACATCCGGATCCAACAAAAGTGGTTTCGTCAAAATCCGAGGTCGTTTGCAAAATTTCCATTTTTAAGGGCCAGAATTCCATAGCGACTATTCTGAATGTTTAACTGGGCATATCTTTTGATTCCCCTATGAAATTTTGATTTTTTGGATTCGTTGGAAAGATATTTTAAATTAGATTCTGATATTTTTGTTTTCACTAAAATCCGATTTATTTTGCACCCATTACATTCATTCGAATTTTGAAATTGAATTATCGAACTACCGCGCCATTTTCAATTCCTTTTATAATTTAAAATAAATATTTATATTCTAACGACGATCTATATAATATATACGTTCGAATTCTATTCAAAATAAATTTCTCATTGATATTATTTAAAATAATTCATTTTAAATAATCAAAATTTGCTAAAATTGCCAAAATAAAAATTTTAAATTGGCCCAGATTTCCGGGTTGTTACAGTATGTATCCCCGATAAATTGAAATTCGCATCAAAATTCAATATATAGATATATATTTTGATTTTGATGGAAACTGGTCGAAACAGTCAAACCAGCTTACGATACATATCCCATTGTGATCGGAATGGGGGTAATTAGCTATGCATGACAGTCGGTGGACTTGATTTCGAGGTCGAAATAAAAAGTAACTTTATGGATTATAAAATAAATATAATTATTTAACCCCCTTCTCTTTGTTTGACCAAATCGACTTCAGAAAATCAAATAAAACAAAGAAAAGGAAGGAGCGACGGGGGGAACCACTGCTGCCACCCCATCGCGGCCCCCAGGTGGCGCGCCCACCACCGAAGCCTCCCCCCCTCGCGATGCTCGCCCCCTCCAGTCTCGCACAGATCCAAACGGCCCCCCAACGCCCTCCTCTGGCTGGCCATCCCTACCGTCGCCTTTCCCCCTTTTTCAAAAACCCGATCCAAAGTCCCCAACCCCCAAAACGTACCACCAGCAGCAACCCCAAATGTCCCAGACCTCCGGCTCCCCCTCCTCTGCCACGTCAGCGCAATGAGGGCCCTTCTCCTTTGAAGATTCGATTTTATACACAAAAAAGGTGATTTTTTATTTATTTTTATTTAAAATAATTAGTTTTAAAATCAGTTTTATATATAAGGTGAGGTGAAAATATGATAGCAAGAAAAAGAATGGGTTTTTCATAGTAAGGTTTCGATTTTTATCATATGATTTTTAGAGATGGAAAGATCATATTTTTAAACTAGAAAAGATTCGATTTTTTTAAATAGAAAAGATTCGATTTTTTAACTAGAAAAGATTCGATTTTTTAACTAGAAAAGATTCGATTTTTAAACTAGAAAAGGTATGATCTATGAAAAAGGAAAAGATATGATTTTTCTTATGTAGAAAGCAAAGTAAAAATATGATTTTTATATAATGTAGGTAATAAAAATATGATTTTTATATAATGTAGATAATAGAAATATGATTTTTATATAAAGTAGATAATAAAAATGTGATTTTTATATATGTAGTGGATGCGGACAACGAAAGGGATAAAAGGCGAGTGGCAAAGATTTCCTACATATGAAGAGTCGCGGTGTGTTGGTTTAGCTAGTCGATGAGAACTCCTCACTTATATTTTGATTTCTAGTGGAAATATATACTAGGATGCAGACGGTGCTTTGCAACACCCGACACCCGTCGTCCACAGACCATGGATGACTTGTTTGTTTGATTGATGTGTTATGAAATTTGACTGTTGATTGTGATGTGTGAAATATATATATTCATGTGTTGAAAGAAAATATATATTCATGTGCTGAAATAAAATATATATTCTTGTGTTGAAATAAAATATATATATTCACGTGTTGAAATAAAATACATATTCATGTGTTGAAATCAAATATATATTCATGTGTTGAAATAAAATATATATTCGTGTGTTGAAATAAAATATAAATTCATGTGTTGAAATAAAATATATATTCATATGTTGAAATCAAATATATATTCATGTGTTGAAATCAAATATATATTCATGTGTTGAAATTAAATATATATTCATGTGTTGAAATAAAATATATTTTCGTGTGTTGAAATAAAATATATATTCATGTGTTGAAATAAAATAAAATAAATATTCATTTACAAATCGAACGATTTGTTTATGTACGCTGATTTGACTGATATTGATTGGGACGATAAATTTTACACATCGCCCAACTGCACAAATAATATATGTGTTTGATTGATTGAAACCCCACACGGATGTTGGGATGATATTGACGTACACTAATCCCAATTGTTTAGTAGTATGTCGACTGATGGGTTGACAGACTGTGTAAGCGTTACTTATCTATATTTAATGCTTATACAGTGGTGTGGTGCACTCTGGATGATGGTTGATGATTTATCGTTGCTATTATATACATATGTTGAAGAGAATCCATATAATTAACATTATATGGTAATTGATTGGGCCTCATTCTAATTTGGAAAATAAAGAATAGAAATAAAAATTCATGTGTTGAATAGAAAATAAATTCATTTGTTGAATAGAAAATAAATTCATGTGTTGAATAAAAAATAAATTCATGTGTTGAATAGATATAAAATTCATGTGCTGAATAGAAATAAATTCATGTGTTGAATAGAAATAAAAATTCATGTGTTGGATAGAAAACATATTCATGTGTTGAATAGAAATAAATTCATGTGTTGAATAGAAATAAAAATTCATGTGTTGAACAGAAAATAAATTCATGTGTTGAATAGAAAATATATTCACGTGTTGAATAGAAAATAAATTCATGTGTGAATAGAAAATATATTCATGTGTTGAATAGAAATAAGTTCATATGTTGAATAGAAATAAAAAATCATGTGTTGAATAGAATAAATATTCATGTGTTGAATAGCATAAACATTCATGTGTTGAATAAAAGCCGTGTTGACTAGATTGACGCCATTTTGACGTGAACGATATTTATATATAGATTTTATTCATTTTTATAATGAATATAGAAAAGAAAGTGATTTCAAAATGTAACGTTTTGAAAATATTATCATTTGTATATCAATGATGTGGAATATTCAATTTTGATTCGAAATTGAATGTGAAGTTGAAATCGTTTTGAAAACGAATTTAAAACAATTTATAAAATATGTTTTGAAAGGAAATCGACGAAATATATATAATATATATAATGGCCTGAATAGAACACGCCGCGCTGCAGCAGTTCGTGAATTTCGACCATTGTCTTTGAATGGATATTACGGGAGATCCGACCGTCGGATTCTCCTAATAACCAAAACCGTTGGGTTCGTATTGAAAAGAGCTTTCTAACAAATATTAGAGATTTGAAATCTAACGGTTGGATTTGGAATTATGTCCAAATCAAATTTGGAAAAGGTCGCTGTAAGTGTAGTTTGATGACCGTTGATGGAAATCGACTGTACGGGCCTTGATAAAATTATTAAAAATATCAATAATTTGTGTAAAATCATAAGAAATGATTTGTGAAGAATGGAGATGAAAAATTCCAAATTTGAAAAGATAAAAATAGATTTTTATCGAAATTAACTAGTTTTGAACTAGAATGATAATTTATTTATTTTTAAATAAATAAATTGGATTTGAAAGGGTTTTAAAAGTAACCAGAAGTTTCAATAATTGAATTGGAATGGAATGTGATTTTGGGTTTATAATGAACCGTGTTTTAAATGAAATTGGTTCTTTAACCCAGTTAAAGACAGGATATGATTTCCCAAGTTAAATAATCATTAATAGTGATTATTGGGAAGATTAAAACTAAGTGGAGTTTTAATGAATCTTTAATTAGATTAAAGTGATCGAGAATGGAGTATCACCAGTTTTGCTCCTGGCGATAGTTAAATCTTTAATTAGATTTGAGCGTGAAATGGTAATTAAATTTACCGATGACACTGTGGTGTTAGATAAGAAGTATGACCAGTTTTACTTCATGGGATGAATAGTTTGGGATTGGGAAATAAAATAAATGATTACTGCGGTGTGGTTCGCTAATCCCGACTAATTTGAATTGATATTCAAAGGAATATTAAAGAATAAATTTAAAGAATTTATCTTTGATAAAATTAATGGTAACCTTTCCCAAAGTATAAGAATATTCTGAATTGGAATGAGGCGTATGTTGTGTTTGTGTAACACTTGTTTATTGTATACGCGAGTTATTCAGAAAGACCGGGTTTATCCTATTCTGAATAACTAATTCGAAGTGGTGTCGAGGATGAAGACAGTGGTTGAAGACCGGAGGTCTTCACATCATTCGGGTGATTACTGATGATCTTGATTGGGTTGTACACCTAAGAGGAGGGAATCAGTTGGTGATCGTCCAGATGTACTTGGAGATCGATGGATATGCGAGGTACAAGGTGCCTCCGGTTTCGTTCAGACCCAGAACGAACTTGTAAATGGACTGTGTGTCCGACATTGGATTTTATTCTGTGTGATTGATTTCTATTAAATATATATATATGTTTGGCGGTGGAGAATTTATTCTCTTGCTTAACGCACTTCTCTGAGATGTACAAGCTCAGTGGTTATATATTGATGGATATCAATCGCATGGAGTGAATTGCCTATGTGGCATGCCTAAGTGGCAGTTGATCGAGGCTTCTGTTGAAAAGCAAAATCTTGTGGTTGATGATCAAAGCACCGTCTATGTGGCATAGCTTTGTGTAGCGTTGATTCGCGAGCCTCACACCCCGGTTGTGAAACAAAAACGGGAGAGGACCTCAGGGAGGGTATGCGTTTCTTTCTAGCTAGGGTGGTGTCAGCAACCTACCAGCCCTGACATTTATATTATTTTTACCTGTGTGGTTGTTGTTGTTGCGAGGCGCCTTAGATATATCGGTGACTATGTGGAGCCGATGGAGTCATTGGACTCATTGTCACCCCAAAGGGTGGGGAAACGCAGTGTTTAGGCATAATAATCCACATCGGTGGACCGGCCCTGACGATCCAAGGCTTGCATGCGCGCTTGCCTGAGGGGCGGGCTAGAGCGTCTCGAATTCGATAGAGGACGATCCCTTGCCTCGGTTCACAGATGGAAATCCAACTTCTAATACGTGACTTTGCGGTTTTGATTGTATACCTATATATGGAGACATAGTGGTATGGGGCACTTATGCCGTCTATGATTGATACTTATGATTGAAATTGTTTAGACACTATACACTTATAGTAATAATAAAACATGAAATTTAGTGTATCAAGCATTCTTTGGCTATTATAAGGTAAAAACCTACCCTTCGGCTTGCGTTGCATTGTGTGATGGGACCTGGGTCTTGTAATAACCCGAAAATCTGGGCCAGTTTAAAATTTTTATTTTGGCAATTTTAGCGAATTTTGATTATTTAAAATGAATTATTTTAAATCATATCGACGAGAAATTTATTTTGAATATAATTCGAACGTATATATTTATATAGATCGTCGTTAGAATATAAATATTTATTTTAAATTATAAAAGGAATTGAAAATGGCGCGGTAGTTCGATAATTCGATTTCAAACTTCAAATGAATGTACCGGGTGCAAAACAATCCGGATTTTAGTGAAACCAAAAACATTGGGATCTATTTGAGAATATCTTTCCAACGAATCCGAAAAATCAAAATTTCATAGCGGGGATAAAAAGATATGCCCAGTTGAAAATTCTGAATAGTCGCTATAGAATTCAGGCCCTTAAAAATAGCAATTTTGCAAACGACCTCGGATTTCGACGAAACCACTTTTGTTGAATCCGTGATGTAAAGTTATTGCTAAGTTTCAAATTTCATAATTTTTCGAATCTATATGTAAGCGTGGCAAAGGAAAACGCGTTTGACCAGTTTCAGTTGATTTTAATCGACTGGAAAATGGCCATTTTTCCAACGGTCTCAGAATTTGAGGAAACTAGTTTTGTTAGGACCATATCGTCAATACGAAGCTAGAAAATATTTTTTGGAATTTTTCGAGTTAGTATGTGACCGCTGTAAAATGAAATGTACGTTTAAAATTCAATATAATGATTTAAATGTAAATTCAACGAAAACTGATCGAAACGATCGAATCAGCCTACGATACATATCCCATTGGGTTCGAAATGGGGGTAATTAGCTATGGACGACAGGCGGTGGGCCTCATTTCGAGTTCGAATGAAAAAGTTACTTTTTTAGAATAAATAATATAAAATATATATACAAACCCTATGTCAAACTAAATTGGTCAAACCCTACCCCATGTATTTCGTGGTCAAACGAAAACCTGTCGCCTCTTTTCTTCAAAGCTATTCAACAACGAAATCATTCGGATCTTCTTCCCCTTTTATTTCTTAATCCGTTCAACAAATCGAAAGCCCTAAACGTGAAATCAAAGAGCTCCCCAAGTTGATGCAGACCAATGGCGGAGATCGGGGAAGGAGGCGACATTGTCTCGATTTGCTCCCTCGAACCACCGCTGTTTCGAAGCGGATTCAGGCGTCAAGCCTTGATCGAATTGGCCAGAAGAGGTGTTGGCGGGGAGCTCTCTCCAAGGCGCTCCACATGAGCAGGTCCGATCAACTTCTGGCGCCGCCGTTCTGGTGCCAGGTCGAGCCCTAGTGGCGGATCAAAAATGGTTCAGCAACTGTGTTGTTCCAGGAAGGGATTGCAACATTTTTTTTTTACTGTGAGTTTTTATTTTTATTTTTATTAGTTCATTAATTTAGCACATTTAGCAGTTATAAATGTTTTTGAAAATAAGATAAAATTTGGCATTGCAAATTTCAGTTTCTAAATAGGTGATTAGCATTTGTATTTTTCAGTTTTAAAATATATATTTGTTTTGAAATATTTAGAACAAAATAAAAATATGGTTTTTTGAAATATTTAGAACAAAATAAAAATATGGTTTTTTGAAATATCTAGAACAAAATAAAAATATGGTTTTTTGAAATATTTAGAACAGAATAAAAATATGGTTTTTTGAAATATTTAGAACAGAATAAAAATATGGTTTTTTGAAATATTTAAAACAAAATAATAATATGGTTTTTGAAATATTTAAAACAAAATAAAAATATGGTTTTTGAAATATTTAGAACAAAATAAAAATATGGTCTTTGTTTGTTATAAAAATACGATATTTACTATGAAGTCGGAAATATAAAAATACGATTTTTACGTATAGAGATTTGATAGAAAAATATGATTTTTATCATATGTGAAGAATAAAAACTCGATTTTTATATATATGAAGTAGAAATAAAAATATGATTTTAATTTATTGAATGAAGCAATAAAAATATACTTTTTATATATGTAGTGAATACGGATGACGAAAGTGATGAAAGAAGAAACGGCGGAGGTTCCTACAAAAGAAGAGTCGTGGCGTTTGGATTAGCTAGCCGGTGAGAATTTCTCACTTTTTAATTTTATTTCTAGTTGAAATATATACTAGGATGCAGACAGTGTTTAGTAGCACCCGACACCCGTCGTCCACAGACCATGGACGGCTTGTATGCTTGTTTGTTAGATTTTGATGTGTAGTTGATTGTGTGATGTGAAATAAAATGAAATAAAATATTTATATAGTTTTAAATAGTTAAAAATATAATTTTTAACGTGTATATAAAATGAAATAAAAATAAACAAATTGGACGATTTGTTTATATACGCACCTTTGACTGATATTGATTGGGACGATAAATTTTACACATCGCCCAACTGCACAAATAAAATCTTTGTTTGATTGTTTGAAACCCCACACGGGTATTGGGATGATATTTGACGTACACTAATCCCGATTGTTTAGTTGTATGTCGATCGATTGATTGACAGACTATTATGAGCGTTAAATATTTATATTCGATGCTTATACAGTGTAGAATGCACTTTGGATGATGGTTGATTGTTCATCGTTGTTATTGCATACATGTGTTGTAGAAAAATCCATATAATTAATATTATATGGTAATTGATTTGGCTTCATTAAATATTTGAAAAAGAAATATTTGAAATAGAATATTTGAAAATGGAAATATGTGAAGCCGTGTGGATTAGATTGACGCCATTTTGACGTGAACGATATTTATATCGATTTTATTCATTTTATAATGAATATCGAAAGTGATTTCAAAATCTGATATTTTGAAAAGAATTGAAATTCAAACTGAATTTGAATTGAATATATAACGAATTCGAATAGGAATAGAATTGAATAGAAAATGAATACGAATTAGAATTGAATAGAAAACCAATTCGAATAGAATTGAATAGAAAACCAATTCGAATAGAATTGAATAGAAAACCAATTTGAATATAATTGAATAGAAAACGATAATGAATTCGAATTGAATTGAATAGAAAACGAATTCGAATTGAATTGAATAGAAAACGAATTTGAATTGAATAGAAAACGAATTCGAATTGAATTGAATAGAAAACGAATTTGAATTGAATAGAAAACGAATTCGAATTGAATTCAATTGAAAACGAATTGAAATAGAATTGAAATCAATTTGAATTGAAATCAAATAGGAGTGAATGTAGAAAGAATTTATAAGGGAAAATTCAATTTTGATTTGAATTTGAAATAAAGGTTGAAATTGTTTTTGAAACAAGTTTGAAATGATTTATAAAATTCGTTTTAAAAAGGAAATCGACGAAATATATATAATAAATATATATTATATATATAATGGCCTGAATAGAACGCGCCGCGGTAGTTCGTGAATTTCGACTAATGACTTCGAACGGACATTGCGTGAGATCCGACCGTCGGATTCTCCTAAAACCGGAACCGTTGGGTTCGTATCGAAAAGATCTTTCTGAGGAATATTAGAAATTTGAAATCTAACGGTTGGATTTGGAATTATGTCCAAATCAAATTTGGAAAAGGTCGCTGTAAGTGCAGTTCGATGGCCATTGATGGAAATCGACTGTACGGGCCTTGATAAAATTATTAAAAATAGTAATAATTTGTGTAAAATCATAAGAAATGATTTAGAAAGAATTGGGATGAAAAACTCCATATTTGAAAAGATAAAAATAGATTTTTTGTCGAAATGAACTAGTTTTGAACTAGAACTATAATTCTATTTATTTTTAAATAAATAAATTGAATTTGAAAATGGTTTTGAAAATAACCAGAATTTCCAATAATTATATTGGAATGGATTTGAATCGAAATTGTCTTCGGAATATTTCGATGTTGAATTTCGCGATGATACAGATACTGTTATGGGAATTTGAAAGATATATATATATATATATATATATATATATATATCGTTATTTCCAATATGATATTTGTTGGTCGTAGAATTTGATATTGAATATAAGCCGGTATATTTTCTATTCAGAGCCTTGTATTTAATATCAAATGTGATTTGGGTTTGTCGTGAATGGTGTCTTCATTAACACTGTTCTTAAGCCCAGTTGAGAAAATGATTAAATCTTTTATTTAGATTTAATGAAGTGCACCAATTAAATAGTATTTAATTGGAATTGAATAGGTATTGATTTTTGGGTTTATAGTGAATCGTGTTTTAAATGACACTGATTCTTTAACCCAGTTAAAGATTAAAACTAAGTGGGGTTTTAATGAATCTTTAATTAGATTGAAAAGATCGAGAATGGAGTATCACCAGTTTTGCTCCAAAGCGATAGTTAAATCTTTAATTAGATTTGAACGTGAAATGGTAATTGAATTTACCGATAACACCGTGGTATTAGATATGGAGTATTACCTGTTTTGCTTCATGAGATGAATAGGTTGGGATTGGGAAATAAAATAAATAAATACTTCGGTGTAGTTCGCTAATCCCGACTAGTTTGAAAAAACATAATTTGGTTTGAAATGATATCCAAAGGAAGATTAAAGAATAAATTCAAGGAATTTATCTTTGATAAAATTAATGGGAACATTTCCCTATGAATGTGAAAGTTAGAAACTAACTGTCGGTTAGCCAAGCAGAATGGTTTTCTGGATATTGATCTGATGTTGGTTTCGGCCTTCGGGGTTAATATTTGGGAAATTATTCTCTTGATTAATTTACGGTTAGTGACTGATGAATTGGAATGAGGCGTATGTTGTGTTTGTGTAACAATTGTTTAAAATATACGCGAGTTGTTCAGAAAGGCCGGGTTTATACCCATTCTGGATAACCGATTCGACGATAAGTTGAAGATGATGACGGTGGTCGAAGACCGAAAGTCTTTACATCGTTTGGGTGATTACTGATGATCTTGATTGGGCTGTACACCCAAGATGAGGGAATCAGTTGGTGGTCGTCCAGACATACTTGGAGATCGACGGATATGCGAGGAAAGTGCCTCCGGTTTCGTTCAGACCTAGAACGGACTTGTAAATGGATGGTGTGTCTGACATTTTATTCCTTTATATTGTATTCGTTGATCTTTGCTAAATATATATCTGTTTGGTGGCGGAGAATTTATTCTCTTGCTTAACGCCCTTCTCTGAGACATATGAGCTCAGAGGTTATATGTTGGCAGAAATCAGTGGTACGATATGGATTGATAGTGTGGCATGCTGAGATGCAGTGATCCAGACTTTTGTTGAAAAGCAAAGTTTGGTGGATGATGATCAAAGCGCAGCTTTAATATAGCATGGCTTTGTGTATAGCGTTGATTCGCGAGCCTCACACCCCGGTATGGTGGTAAACTGGTGGTTTAATCAGTATGCTTTTTAGTGGATGGGCACCTTAGTGGTGTCGTGGATTCGGTCGACCAAGATGAGCTTAGTGCTCAGGGATATATAGAGTAAGCGGTGTTTTCTCTCGCTGGGACGTAAGCCGCGGTGATACTCTGGTCCCAAATGTGCGGATGTGCAGACGGTGTTTTCTCTTGTTAGGACGTAAGCCGTGGTGAATTGCATTACGCGATCGATCTTTCGAATCAGGAGCCACCATGATGGAAATCCAATTTCCAATACGTGTATTGCGGTTTTAGTTTTAGAACTAGTATGGCGACATGATATATGGTACCCATGCCGTCTATGATTGATATTTATGATTGAAATTGTTTTGACACTATACACTTATTATAGTATCAAATGATTTGATTTTTAAAACGTACCAAGCATGTTTGGCTATTATAAGGGAAAACCCTATCCTCCGGCTGCGTTGCATTGTGTGATGGGACCTGGGTCTTATAATAGCTTCATTTTTAGAAAAGCATTGCGTTGTTTACTTATATGCACTGGTATTCTTGGGAGGAAACTCGTTCCGTGTTATACGGCGTGGTCCCTTGATTTACCTAACTTTAAAATAAAGATTTACAACTGTTTTAGTTCTCATACCAGTCACATGACTGACCTGGAGTTTATTGTTTTAACCTAAACTCTGGGTGCCCTTATTTTCGACACGGGCAGCTAGTAGTTTTGGTTTTGCAGATTTATATTCACAGGATCCTGGTTTACAGCTGGAATGATATCCGGAAAGCTTTGTATCCGTATATCTCTTCTAGTTGTGTATTGTATTATTTTCCGCTGCGATGTATTCAAATGTAATTTAAATCTCTGATATTTCTGTGTAATATTCATTTATACTCTGTATATTCTTGTATTCTGGTGCATTGTTGTAATATACAATGAAATGTTCTTCTGTCTGCGTTATTCTATGGCTTGTTCTCGAACTATCCGCGCTTTCCTCACCGGGGAAGTTACGGGTTTTCACAGTTGGTATTAGAGCTTTGGTTTACAAAGCTCAGAGAACAAGACACATTAGAACCATACGGAAGAATTAATCAGAATTGGATTAGTAATATCCAACGGGAACGACTCGTTAGAGATGGTATCAGTAGCATCCCAGAACGAGTGTGAAGAGTATATTTTTGAAAGTGAAAACAAATTTTTGTTTTAAAAATTTAAATCAATTATTTGTATTTGATTATCTATTTATATTGAGTTGGACAGTCCAGTATATAAAGATTTTGCGTATACGTCAGATCCACGTGTATTTGAAATTTTAATATACTGGATAGATATAGAATTACACTCAAATCGCCCGGAGGTGATTTTGATGATGGAGCTCCATCATTAGAATTAATGTTCGAGTGACGAAAGTGAGATTTCTATATATTTCCTATTGACTGGTGTGAGAACCAAAATTAGATAGGGCTTATTGCTGTCATTTTGCATCAAAAAATTTGATTTTTAGAATATATAGCAAAGTTATGAATTTGAAATGATAATCAACTAATTGATTGATGGTTGTGTTGTTTGATTATTGTTGGATTAATTAAAATGTTGAACCTTTAACCAAATTGAACCAAAAGTGAGTTGTATTGAAAATTTATTGCATTTGATTGCATATACATGTACTTACATTGAACAGGTCATAGCAAAGAGGCTAGAGCAGAAGAATAAAATTGTTTGCCCGACAAATAGGTACATGTTTATCATAATTTACTGTTTTGTTTGGGTGATAATGATTTTATGAGCCGATTGGCTAGCCGCTTGGCTTTTTCTTTTTCTTTTTGAGATCAGAAGGCCTATATGGCAATTTCGGGATTTTCCCGTGGCTCCCGGTGCAGGGGAGGTTATGGCGAAATTTTTCGAAAATTTAGGGTGTTAGCCAAATTTTTGAAGAATTTGAAAATTCTCAGAAACTGAAAAGTTGGAGAATGGAAGCAAGATCGAACGTAGAGTTGATTAATCAAACCACTTACGACTTTGTTCCTTTTCGGGGACGAAAAGTTTTAAGTGGGGGAGATTGTAACAACCCGAAAATCTGGGCCAGTTTAAATTTTTTATTTTGGCAATTTTAGCGAATTTTGATTATTTAAAATGAATTATTTTAAATAATATCGATGAGAAATTTATTTTGAATATAATTCGAACGTATATATTTATATAGATCGTCGTTAGAATATAAATATTTATTTTAAATTATAAAAGGAATTGAAAATGGCGCGGTAGTTCGATAATTCGATTTCAAACTTCAAATGAATGTACCGGGTGCAAAACAATCCGGATTTTAGTGAAACCAAAAACATTGGGATCTATTTGAGAATATCTTTCCAACGAATCTGAAAAATCAAAATTTCATAGCGGGGATAAAAAGATATGTCCAGTTGAAAATTCTGAATAGTCGCTATGGAATTCAGGCCCTTAAAAATAGCCATTTTGCAAACGACCTCGGATTTCGACGAAACCACTTTTGTTGGATCCGTGATGTAAATTTATTGCTAAGTTTCAAATTTCATAATTTTTCGAAACAATATGTAAGCGTGGCAAAGGAAAACGCGTTTGACCAGTTTCAGTTGATTTTAATCGACTGGAAAATGGCCATTTTTCCAACGGTCTCAGAATTTGAGGAAACTAGTTTTGTTAGGACCATATCGTCAATACGAAGCTAGAAAATATTTTTCTGGAATTTTTCGAGTTAGTATGTGACCCCTGTAAAATGAAATGTACGTTTAAAATTCAATATAATGATTTAAATGTAAATTCAACGAAAACTGATCGAAACGATCGAATCAGCCTACGATACATAACCCATTGGGTTCGAAATGGGGGTAATTAGCTATGGACGACAGGCGGTGGGCCTCATTTCGAGTTCGAATGAAAAAGTTACTTTTTAAGAATAAATAATATAAAATATATATACACACCCTATGCCAAACTAAATTGGTCAAACCCTACCCCATGTATTTCGTGGTCAAACGAAAACCTGCCGCCTCTTTTATTCAAAGCTATTCAACGGCGAAAACATTCGGATCTTCTTCCCCTTTTATTTCTTAATCCGTTCAACAAATCGAAAGCCCCAAACGTGAAATCAAAGAGCTCGCCAAGCTGATGCAGACCAATGGAGGAGATCAGGGAAGGAGGCGACGTTGTCTCGATTTGCTCCCTCAAACCACCGCTGTTTCGAAGCGGATTCAGGCGTCAAGCCTTGATCGAATTGGCCAGAAGAGGTGTTGGCGGGGAGCTCTCTCCAAGGCGCTCCACGTGAGCAGGTCCGATCAACATCTGGCGCCGCCGTTCTGGTGCCAGGTCGAGCCCTAGTGGCGGATCAAAAATGGTTCAGCAACTGTGTTGTTCCAGGAAGGGATTGCAACATTTTTTTTTAATGTGAGTTTTTATTTTTATTTTTATTAGTTCATTAATTTAGCACATTTAGCAGTTATAAATGTTTTTGAAAATAAGATAAAATTTGGCATTGTAAATTTCAGTTTCTAAATAGGTGATTAGCATTTATATTTTTCAGTTTTAAAATATATATTTGTTTTGAAATATTTAGAACAAAATAAAAATATGGTTTTTTGAAATATTTAGAACAAAATAAAAATATGGTTTTTTGAAATATTTAGAACAAAATAAAAATACGGTTTTTTGAAATATTTAGAACAGAATAAAAATATGGTTTTTTGAAATATTTAGAACAGAATAAAAATATGGTTTTTTGAAATATTTAGAACAGAATAAAAATATGGTTTTTTGAAATATTTAAAACAAAATAAAAATATGGTTTTTGAAATATTTAAAACAAAATAAAAATATGGTTTTTGAAATATTTAGAACAAAAGAAAAATATGGTCTTTGTTTGTTATAAAAATACGATATTTACTATGAAGTCGGAAATATAAAAATACGATTTTTACGTATAGAGATTTGATAGAAAAATATAATTTTTATCATATGTGAAGAATAAAAATTCGATTTTTATATATATGAAGTAGAAATAAAAATATGATTTTTATTTATTGAATGAAGCAATAAAAATATAATTTTTATATATGTAGTGAATACGGATGACGAAAGTGATGAAAGAAGAAACGGCGGAGGTTCCTACAAAAGAAGAGTCGTGGCGTTTGGATTAGCTAGCCGGTGAGAATTTCTCACTTTTTAATTTTATTTCTAGTTGAAATATATACTAGGATGCAGACGGTGTTTAGTAGCACCCGACACCCGTCGTCCACAGACCATGGACGGCTTGTATGCTTGTTTGTTAGATTTTGATGTGTAGTTGATTGTGTGATGTGAAATAAAATGAAATAAAATATTTATATAGTTTTAAATAGTTAAAAATATAATTTTTAACGTGTATATAAAATGAAATAAACAAATCGGACGATTTGTTTATATATGTGTTAGACCAAAAAGTGGTTCTAACACCCAAATTGATTAAAAGCAGAATGAAATAAGATCAAAAATAAAAATGAACACACAGGATTTATAGTGGTTCGGCGAAGAAATGCCTACGTCCACTTGTCTTTCACTATTTTCACTGATTTAGTTGCAAGTACAATGAAATATTCACTTGATTTTTCTCACAACTCACTTACAACCACTCAATTGTCTAAAAACAAATAATGAAAGAAGATTTGGATTTTCCGGGAGTGCTGGAATTCGGGTTATGAAGGTGGTTGAACTCTCAAAGTGTCAGAAAAAAGATCCTTTTCTTTGTCTCCAGACGGGGTATTTATAGGTGTGAATTTTCTCAGAACCCGATCCGGATCGGAGCCACGTGTCATCCATCCCATCAGCCTCGGGTTCGGATGGATTTCTATGTTGACAATGCATCAGAGTAATGGACGTTGTGGGCAGGAACTGGTCATAGCCGATCCGGATAACCAGGCGCTCATGCAGGGGAGTGACGTGGAAAATGGGTTCGGATCGGAAGAGTAGGCTCAAGGGGTTCGGATCGGCACCTCCGATCCGACCAGGATTAACTGAGGACCAATTCTCTCTTCTTTTTACTCTGCTCCGCTCCGCTCCGACCTATCTCTGTAGCAATTGGGTGGCTTTCCGATCCGACTGGAAGTAGATTGCCCTCGGACCCGAATAGCTATGCCTCTCTAATTCCAATAGTAATAGTTCACCGATCCGAACAGCAGACTTTACCCTATCTGAACCGCTACCCTGCTCCGATCCGACCCGCTTCAGTGTTTTTCAAGTTCTTTAATATTTCACATCTTGACTTTGTGTTGCCCAGTTCACAAAGTGGGCTAACATTTTGCCCCCTCAAAGGATGCTTCTGTTGGAGACGGAGCATGCTTTGACTATCAATGCATAGCGCTCTTCGAGGTAATTTCTCTTTTGATTTTCCTTGTGTTTTCATCTTTTTCTTCAAATTTCAATTCAGTTCGTTGCTGAGCTAAAGAACTCGGTTCGGTTCGGATTCCGATCCGAACAGACCCCTTCTTCTTTCTATTTTCCGCTTGACTATTGGGCCAAGCTTTACTTCTGGACTGCCTATCCGATCCGAATGGGGGTTCTGTTATTGGGCTATCGGTCCAATCCGAATGGGGAGACGAATAGTCACACTCCTCTTCTATATAAACACTGCCTCCTTCGTTCTTTCATTTTTACTATTTTACCGCTCGAGTTCTGCAAAACGAGAAAAAATTCAATTCGTGAAACCACAAAATTCTTCTTAATTCTCGAAGTAATCACACTGGTAGGTTATAAAACTTTGAACAATCCCTTCTTTAATTACTCTCGATTCGGATTCGTAGGCGATTAGGACGATTTGAGTATGAAAATTGGACAACTTCGCCACCGTGACTCCCCCCCTCGTCATCATTACCAATAAACTCGTCGTCGTCTCGAGATTGGAACGGAGGAGATTATAATCCGTTGTTAAGTGCGCCAGCGTAGAATTGCTTGGCTTTGGTTTGAGTGACTGGCACGAAATTGGCCTTGGCGTCGGTTAGGGAAGAAAGAGGGTGAAGGAGAGGAAGAAGATGATAGAGAATCGGTTCGGTTCGGAGGGACATGAAAGTTGAAAAAATGAGGGAAAGAGGAAGGGAGTTTAGGAAATCGGACTGGGTCGGGGCAAGTGAAGAAAGAAAAAAGAAAAGAAATCCAGGAGATCGGATCGGGTCGGAGCAAGTACTTAAGGAAGGGGGAAAGGAGCCTACCTAACCGGATCGGGTCGGATCGTAAGATGACGGAGGAGAAGTATAACTACGTGATTCGATCCGAACCGTTAGGGGATTTTGCCTCCGATCCGATCCGACTTTGATTTCTGAGTTTCACTGTGATATTCAAGCCTAAAGCCACGCCCCCGATCCGATCCCAATGAATGGACCCGAACCGAACCGAAGCACAGTCTACCTTAACGAATAAAAACTCGTCTAACTGGCCCAATCAACTTTTGGCATGATCTTCAATTTAATGGACAGTTAGGATAGTGCCTTGCGAACGTAACTGGACATCAAGAATTACTTCGACTCTTTAAATCTTGCCAAACTTTTTCGTCGCACTTTTAAACATTTACTTTGCACTTTCCATATACACTGTTTACACTTTAGTTTGCACACATGCACGGGGGGATACGGGCTAATTTGCTCTAATTTGTGCTATTGCTTCTTCAATAGTTTTATGACCATGAGACCCAGACGCTCTTCCAGACTAGCTGAGAGGAAAGAAGTCCCGGAAACCTCTAACAAGATTACTCTCGAGGACATATCTTCTCCGTCGGATCCAGAATGGGATAATGAGGGTTCAGACTACGATGTCGGAAATCGTAAAAGTGACGAAGCGTCTTCAGAGAATGAAGTTTCTTTAGGGTTTGAAGAAGAAGGAGGGGTTGGCGACGACCGGGCTCCTGATGAGTTTGAATCGGCTGCCATATTGGAATCGCCCCAAGATTCTGTTGAATCAACAATTGATAACGACCGACTTACTCGAATTTGTTTGAAATATGGGATAATGAAAAGGGACACTCTAGTGCCTTCAATCTCTGACCGTCCCCATAACCCTCCAGAAGGATATATGGCGGTCACTCGGTTAATGTGTATGGTCGGCGCTATCCCTCCATTTTATCCCTTCATCGTTGACTTCCTAAGACAAATGCGGATTGCCCCCATGCAGCTGCATCCCAATTCTTATGCCTACTTGCACACTTTGTACATAGCATACCGTGAGGTCTTAGGCATAGAGCTTTCGTTCGATGACGTTCATTTCTTATATAACTTCAAGCATCGGACTCGAGAGACTCCATCTTTCTGCTATTTTGAGTCTGTTCCTAAGAGGAAGATAATCTCGGCGCCATTCAGCAGTAAAGCTGGAGATTCCAGACTAGAATGTTTCAATATGAAGCGATAGCCTGGATGTGCCAGGAGGTGGACGAAATCAAGTAAAGCACTGATTTTCTAAATCCGGGCTCTATACACTCGAGTCATCACCTTAACTTGTTTTCCTTTTTGTTTGCAGTTGACAATCCAAAACAAATATCAGATCAGGTGTTCTTTAACCGGATGCACCAACTTCTTAATGGCGATCAAAAATTCTTGACTATCGATGAAGTCCTTAAGGACGAATATCTTCACTTTCATGGGCTGTTATCCGTATTTCGCAGTATTGGTCATGGGACGGCTCCATACGTATATATTCCTCCAGTGGATGTAGTCCCAGAGACAGGAGAAGGCTCGGGGGTTCCGACAGTGCCCCTTCAAACTTCACCTTCTCCATCTTCTACTCAGGATGACGAATTGGCTAACCTGGCCGAAAAGCATCGTGAAGGATATACTGCCCCCGAGGAGGCTACTTCTCTGGAAAAGTCAACATCCTCCCAAGAGTCGCCACTTAATGCTTCTGAGGGAGACGTCCCTAGTACTGATGACCCAATATTTTAGGGTTTGGGGGATCTCCCCTTACCTGAAACCATATACACTTCAGAGGATTTTAGGAAGGATCCTTTAGTCTTCACCTCTTCTGAAGAGACCACTCCTGCTAAGGCCAAAGAGCCTGCCCGTACTAGTCTAGCTTCAGACTCGGGTTGGTTGGGGGGAAACACACCACTTAGGACACACTTTATACAACAGCATTAGCATTCATTGCACCTCTTTCTCTGTGAATCCATTGATTCTGAATTTCGTTTGTCTTACTGTGCAGGCACGATGTCTCGATCTTACTATGATATCAGGAAGCTTCGTCGCAGCATGTCTAATCCACCTCAGGATATCGAGTATGATCGCCACGATGATCGCGATAGGGAGGAGAGAAGGCCTTATGATCCCTATCGCTCTCGACCCTCATGTTCTCGCTCTCCCGTTCGGCCGGAACAAGAGAAATATAAAGGTTATCAAAGCCGTAGGGAAGAGGACAGGCCACAATCTAAAGACTCCACGTCTTCCCATGAAAAGCGCAGCAGAGAGAGAAGTCCTCCAAAAGAAACTGGGTCTCGAAGTAAGCACAAGGTCCCTGCTACTAAACGACCTAGGATAGACAAAGAAACTACTGAATCCTCCGCACACAGGGACACTGAATTGACGATCCCCGCTCCTCCACCACTAGATGCGGAGACTGCAATCAAGCGGGCGTATTTGGAGGAGCAATTTCCCGAACATTACTTCGAGGCTTTGACTTTTTTACCTGCCCTCGAACCTATTTCTTCCAGGTGGGCAGACGAGGCTAAAGCAAAGATTGACGCGGTTGAAAAACAGTATTCTGAGATGTTTAAATATTCATGCAACCTTTCCAGAATTATCCGTACTCTAATTACGAATGCTGATTCAATGCAAAAAACCGCGGAAGAAGATGCTAAGGCCTTAAAGAACCTAGGTAAAGATTTGGAGGATACACAGGCCCAGCTTGCTATTGCTCAGAGGGACGCTACCGACTTCAAACAACAATTTGAGGATATGCAAAAACGCTATCATGACTTGCTTGAATCTCACACTCAAGAGCGTTCTGAGCTAAAAAAGCAAGTTGATGATGCTAAGTCAGAAGTTGCTAAGACGCGCCTCGTTTATATTGACCTCGAACGGAAAAATGCCGAGTTAGCAAAGAGGAATGCTGAACTAGAAAAGAAGAATGCTAACTTGGCTTCAAAGCTATTGGAAGCAGAGAATAGAACTGCCCAGGCGGAGGGCAATGTTGAGTGTGCTATCAAATCTGCGGAGGAGGCCCGCAAGCAATTGTCAGAGGCGGAGGCTGATATTCAGGGTTTTGGCGAATTAATGATTAAATTCTTCGCACATATCATCCGTCGCCGAAACATTTCTTGGATCGAAGATTACCCATCCACTCTAGTTCAAGTATGGAATCAGATCGTTGAGTGGGAAAAAGAGGAGCTCAAAGTTGATTCCATCGATGAGGATAAGCTAATGGAAAAATACTTGAGGGATGATGAGCCAGAACGCCTAGCTGAAGGGCGCCGCCTCATTGCTGAGGCTATGGAAGAAGAAAGGAGGAGGATTAAACAGAAAAACATTCCCGAGACTGGTTCCTCTTCTGCTGCCCCCGCGACTTCGGAAGTGGAGGGGTATGACCCTGAAAATCCGGGAATCCCCCGAACAACTATGCTATCTCCAATCCCTGAAATGGCATCAGAGACAGTAGTTACCCCCGCTGAGAAGTCTCCGGAAGGTATTCCTACCTTTTCTCCTCAATTTGTCAAGGCTATTTCTACCTTTCGCCACATGATTGAGCAATCGATGAAAAACCCATTGTTTTCGCTTGAGTTGATAACTATTGCTTCTCATTCTGTAGGTATTGAGCCCTCCGGAAAGACAGATGTGACTCAGGGAGCCACCGCTGGGGTAGAGCCTACGGAAAAGGCAAAAGGAAGGGAGGACAAGGCTGCTCCTATAGACTTGGGGGAAAAAAGTGAGCCGACTAAGGCCGACACTCCCCACGATGAAGAAATGATAGCAGCTTTAAAGGATGATGGCGGTGACGGAGGTCATGAGGAGGAACCAGAAGTTGCAATAGTCGAGGAGTCAAAAAATGATGATGATGTTACTTTGGCTGCAATGAAAGCTGATCAAGACAAACGCTTGCAATTAAAAGCCGAAGAACTAGACCCTGAAGCCCTCAAACCCCTCGCAGTTGTGGATGCGGGATCAAGGTTAGTTGTTAAGCTCTCAACTAGATCTATTACAGAGGAACTCGCTAAAAAATCTTCTCTTGATTCCAGCGCTCCGCCCTCCGGGAAGAAGTCTACCGGTTCCAGCACCGCATCTTCAGGAAAGAAGAAATCAAAACTAATCTTGACAGAGGCCGAGAAAGAAGCAAAGGATGCGGAGAAAGCCGCCAAGAAGTCCAAGGCTCACTCGAAATCTAAATAGTGGATTGCCTTGTGTCGTTTTAGCATTTAGCGAACCAACAATTGACGCTGCAAGAGTGGCTCTTGCACCTTCTTTTTTAGCTATTTTCCTGTACAAATTCATTCATTTGTAAATAAAAAATAATTCATTTTCTGCAATGTCTATTTGTCAGTAGTTCCGCACTTATGTAAAAATGCATGTCTTACTATAGTTATGAAATGAAGTTACGGAGGGAGGAAATATGCGTATACACATATGCCCCCAGTCAATTCTCACAAATTATTTAATGCTTAATCAAGCAATCTGAGTGCTCCCGATTTTCTGACGGGATAGCACTTCCTGTGTCGTCAGTGCCTGTCGTTTTTTCTGGCATTTCTTTTATGCTCTCCTGTCTTATACTCAGGTTAGAGTTCTTACTGAGGCGGTCTCTTGTCTGGGTGCACCTTCATGCCTCAGAGGATGTCGTCTTCCCGTCCTTTTATACTCTCTCTCTCTCTCTGGAGAGTTAGAGTTCGAGCTCAGCAATCTATTCATTCCCCGGTCTTTCAGCGGGGAAGGATCTCTTTCTCAGCGCTCAGTCGGAGACGCTTTTATACTCTCTCTCTCTCTCTCTAGAGAGTTAGAGTTAGGGGAAGGATTTCTTTTTCAGCGCTCAGTTGGAGACGCTTTTATACTCTCTCTCTCTCTCTCTCTCTGGAGAGTTAGAGTTAAGAATGTCGTTTTCTCATTCTTTTATGTCTTGTCGCACAAATAGTCGTTGTGCTTTTTCTTATGTTTAAACTGTCTTCAACCTTTTCAGGTTTTGAATCATCCTGTATTCCATAATCACAACAGAATAATCGATGAATGTATATATATAATGCATAAAAGTAAATAACACACAATATTTTATAGTGGTTCGGCTAAGTCGTAGCCTACATCCACTTTATAGTCCTTTATTCATATCGTCAGATTTTCCCAAGGCAAGTCGTGCCTTATTACAGAGTTCATAAGAAAAATAACAAAGAGTACATCATTTCTAATCCAAATATCGCATCAAGTGTTGGGCATTCCGTGCTCTAGGGACTTCTTCGCCATCTACGGTCGTTAACTTGAAGGTTCCTTTTTCAAGTTTCCGTTGGATGACAAAGGGTCCTTCCCACTTTGGACCGAGGTGAGGAAGGGATGGATAGACTCTCATAAGCACCAAATCTCCTGGTTCAAAAGTCCTAAGGCGAACTTTTTTGTCGTAATAGCGTGCCATCTGACGTCGATGCCTTGCCGCACGCAAATCTGCTTCATCCCTTTTTTCTTCGACTTCATCAAGAGACTCAAGTAAGAGTGCCCGATTCGTCATCGGGTCATAATACGTCACCCTATGGGAAGGAACTTCCAGCTCAACTGGAATTACTGCTTCTGAGCCAAAGGAGAGAGAGAAAGGGGTGTGACCAGTAGCCGTCTTAAATGTTGTTCGATATGCCCACAGATCCAGGGGTAATTCGTCAACCCATTTTGCCTTTGCACGCTCTAACCGTTTCTTGAGGATGGATTTTATTACTTTGTTTATTGCCTCTACTTGCCCGTTCGACTACGGATAAGCAACTGCAGTGTATCGCTTGTCAATCTTATACTTCTGGCAGAAATTTCTGAATTCAGTACTATCAAACTGGGTTCCGTTGTCAGTTATAATCGTTCTTGGGATCCCGAATCGGCATATAATATTTCTGACCACGAAACTTATCACCTTTCTTGCCGTGATTTTGGTCAAGGGCTCAGCTTCCACCCACTTCGTAAAATAGTCCACGGCCATTATAGCATATTTCGCTCCTCCTTTAGCAATCGGTAGAATTCCAATGATATCAATTCCCCACGTGGCAAATGTCCAAGGACTCACCATTGATTTAAGTTGGGTCGACGGTGCTCTGGGGATTTTGGCAAATCTCTGGCACTTATCGCAGCGTCGTGAATAATCAGCTGCATCTTTATTAATTGTGGGCCAGAAGTATCCATATCGCAATATATTTTTTGCTAAAGTCTGACCTCCTGTATGATCTCCACACTCACCTTCGTGCGCTTCTCTTAGTACACGCTTGATGTCGTCGTGTGCTATACATCGTAACAGGGGCATAGAAAATCCTTGCCTATAAAGAGTATCATCTTGCATGACATGTCTGGTAGCCTTGCGAACTACAGCCCTTTTCTCACTCTTCTTCGATGGGAGTGTCCCATTCTTAAGGAAGTTCTTAATTGGGGTCATCCACGACTCCTTCTCTGGTTCCGCTTCGAAAGCGAACTCAACTTCCATCGACTCAAAGCTTGGCGATTCCAACGTTTCAATTGGAATTATTTCAGTCTCTTCTGGATTATTGGAACTAGCCAGCTTTGCCAACCTATCCGCCTTCTGATTTTCGGCTCTTGGGATGTGTGTTATATTGTACTGCTCCACGTTACTCAATAGCTCTCTCACTTTCCTGAGGTAGGCGATAAGTCGAGGTCCCCGAGCCACAAATTCCTCTCGCACTTGGCAAACAACGATTTTAGAGTCACAGAATATGTCCAACATTTTTATTCCGAGGTCTTTAGCAAGCTTCAGCCCGGCAATCAGGGCTTCGTATTCAGAGTCATTGTTAGTCGCCGAGAACTCTAATCGTAGAGCGTAATATAACGACCGTCCTTCAGGAGTGACTAAGACGATTCCAGCTCCGGACCTTCGTTCGTTCTTAGCTCCGTCTGTGTATAGCTTCCATGGATCTATCTTCAATTCATCCTCGGACTTAACCACTCTGTCATCGATTACTTCCTCCTCTGGGATGGTGAACTCCGCAATAAAGTCTGCCAGAGCTTGCCCCCTGATCGACTTTCGTGGTTGAAAATTTAAATCAAATTGGCTTAATTCTGTATTCCATTTGATCAACCTTCCAGATGCTTCGGGTCTCTGCAACACCTGCCTCAAGGGCTAGTCGGTGTATATGGTTATTGGATGAGCTTGGAAATAGTGACGAAGTTTTCGGGATGCGATTACGAGGCTGTAAGCGAGCTTCTCAATCTTTGGGTAGTAGCGCTCTGCCGCTGCTAATTTCTTGCTTACATAATACACTGGCCTTTGTACTTTGTCTTCTTCTCGAACCAGGGCTGTGCTAACGGCGTGAGCCGAGACTGCCAAGTAAACAAACAATTCTTCGTGATCCACTGGCTTTGACAAAATCGGCGGTTTCTCTAGCAGTTCCAGTAAATTTCGAAAGGCCTCAACACAGTCCGGAGTCCACTCGAAGTTCTTCTTTCCTCTTTTAATCAAATCAAAAAACGGAACGTATTTGTCTGTGGCCTTGGAGATGAATCTACTCAACGTGGCTACTTTCCCTGCAAGACTTTGGACGTCTTTAATTCTTCTTGGTTCTTCAATGTTTCTAATCGCTGCTATTTGGCTAGGATTGATTTCAATTCCTCGGGAGCTCACAATGAAGCCTAAGAATTTTCCCGGCGCCACTCCAAATGAGCATTTCAGAGGATTCAATTTCATCCGATACTTTCGCAGGATACCAAACATTTCCGCCAAGTCTTGCGTATGGCTGGAGGACTGTTTCGATTTGACAAGCATATCATCCACGTAAACTTCCATAGTCTTCCCTATTTGATTATAAAACATTCTGTTCACCAAGCGCTGATAAGTGGCTCCGGCGTTTTTCAATCCGAATGGCATTACGACGTAACAATATAATCCCAAATTCGTAATGAAGCTCGTATGTTCTTGGTCTGGCACGTGCATAGGAATTTGGTTGTACCCAGAATATGCATCCACGAAAGAGAGAAGTTCATGACCTGCTGTCGAATCTACAAGCTGGTCAATTCTGGGAAGTGGGAAACTATCTTTTGGGCAGGCTTTGTTCAAATCTGAAAAATCAATGCAAGTCCGCCACTTTCCATTCGGCTTCTTTACCAAGACGGGATTCGATATCCAGTCGGGATATGTCGAATCTCGAATAAATCCGTTCTGCTTTAGCTTCTCCACTTCCTTTTTGGGAGCAGCCGACCTCTCTGGGGCCAGCATACGTCTCTTTTGCTTCATTGGCGGATGCTTCGGGTTTACATTTAATTTGTGACTTATGATGGATGGCGATATCCCACACATGTCAGCGTGGGTCCAGGCAAACACATCCAAGTTCGCCTTCAAAAAGTCCGTTAGTTCTTTGGCCCGACGTGGATCCAATTGAGAGCCAATCTTCAAAACTCTTGTTGGATCAGTTTCATCAATGGGAATTTCCACTGTCGCTTCATTAGGAGTTGCATTTTTAGTCTCTGGTTCCTCGTCTTTTCTGGGATCCAGGTCTTCAGGCGTTCCTTTGGGCAACTCCTTCGGGGTCGATTTCTCTAATTGCTACGCCGAGCCCCCCTTTGGGGGAGGCAAGGCATCTTTACTCTCGATGCTAAGTCCTTTCATCAACATCTTTAATTTGGCAACATAGCAGGTCGGTCCGGAAACTTGATCCCCTCTCATTACTCCAGTTCCGGCTTCGGTTGGGAACTTAAGCAATAAACACCAAGGGGCGATACAAGCTCTGAATTCAGCAAGGGCAGGCCTCCCTAAAAATGCATTATAAGGCGAATCTACGTCCAATACTACGAACTGAAGCATCTGCACTCTTCGGCGTTCTCCTTGCCCCAAGGTCACGGGCAATTCTATGTATCCCATGGGAGCTGTTGACGCCCCGTTGAAGCCTCTGATCCATCCTTCACATGGATTCAAATCCTCAGATTCAAGCTTCATCTGATCGAATGACTTTTTAAACAAAATATTGACGGAACTTCCGTTGTCTACTAACACCTTATGAACCAAGGTCGGCCCAATGGTGGTAGTAATGACCAACGGATCATCGGTGGGTGATTGAATCCCAGTATTATCTCTGCTGCGGAATACCACGTCGTCAAACATGGTCTTCTGTTGTTTTATGGGGGTGATATCTTCCAAATCATCACCTTCATTCACATCTATGTGCTTGGCAGCATTTACATATTGATCCATCGCTCTAAAACTACGGATTGCCGGGTGAGGTCCACCCACTATGGAGTTGATAACAATTCCTGTACCTTTCTGCTGCGCTGTAGGCTTGGGAGCAGGTAGAATCTCTTTTGGAGCCTGCTCTCCTTGCCCCCTGTCCCTCGGGGCAACCTTGTATTCATCCAACTTCCCTTCACGCAGCAGCTTCTCAATCACATCTCTCAAATGACGACATTCATTGGTTGAATGCCCATGAGTTCCATGAAACAAACAAAACTTCCCAGTTGCCATTTCTTTCTCGGTCGAATCACGAGGTGGCGGTCTTTTATACTGCAAAACGTTGTACGTATCCAGGTAAATATTCTCCAGGGTGTCGTTCAATGGTGTATAATCCTCGTAGCTCTGGAATCGGGGTCTTTTGTTAGGATCACTTCCCCTATTTCTATATCTTCTGTTACCGTTCGCATTACGGTTATTGTTGTTGCCCCCGTTTCCAACATTGTTGTTTCCACCCTTGTTTCCCACATTTACTTCAACCTTTCCGGAACTTTCCCCAGACTGCTTCACGGCGACGTTACTCTGCACATTTTCTTTTGAAGCCGCTTCAGACTTTCTCTTTCGGTTTGCCCTGGCCTCCTCTCGCCTTAAATAAATATCGGCTTTTTCATAGAATATCTCTCTTGTGGAGGGTGTCTTCCCAGAAAGGTAATCCCCGAACTCGGATTCGGGATCGACTCCTTCCTTTAATGCCATCAGAATGGTGGGCTCATGCGGGTCACTAACTTCAGTTACAGCTAAGTTAAAACGGTCAAGATATGACCTCAAAGACTCTCCTGGTGCCTGCTTAATTCTTGATAATTCAATAACACTTTTGGTCTTTCGGGTATGGAGTCGGAACTGATTCATAAAACGTTCGCTCAGTTCCCTGTAATTCGAAACCGAACGAGGGGGAAGTCGGGTATACCAGAACAGCGCCACATCTTCTAAATAGATCGGGAATGCTTTACACTTCACTTCATCAGGGGCAGCAGCAGCATTCATGAGCCACGAGTATCGCATCAAATGCTGTCCCGGATCAGTTCTCCCGTTGTACTTGTCCATCTGTGGCAGGTTAAACGCCGGGGAAACTGGAAGTCGAGGATATCGTCGGTGAAAGGAGTATGGCTTCGCTCAATGCCATAATCTTCATTTGTATAGTTCCAGCTCTCGGACATGATCTGGCGCACCATTGCCTATACATTAGCATTAGGTAGGGGTCATTCAGGTTCCCTGGCCCTAGTATCCGGGTTCCTTCTGGGCTCTTTTTCAGGAGATGCCCTTCTTCTTCAAGCTGCTTCTGCTCTATTCCGTTCCCTACGATCCCGGTCAATCTCGGGAGGAGGGGACTGGAGCCTTTGCCCCCGAGTGGGATCATTGTTTCCTAGTGCTCGTGCAATATCCTCGCGAGACCCCAAAGATCCGAATGTCAGCTGTTCCACATTCTGAGGTCGTTCGAGCGGCCTTCGTTCACGGGGCCGCTCTTCCTCGGAAGATGAAGACTGATCCACTGGTGTGTGATGAACCGGTGATGGGGTTCTCTGTCGACGGAGTTCGCTAATCTCCTTGCTCATGAGCCTCATATTTTCCTGTATCATGAGATTAGTGCGCTCGTGGACTTTCATAGCCTCCCTAGTACTCTCAAGCATGTCAAGTAAGCGCGAGAAATCTACTTGAGTGATGGGTGCAGAAGGATTGACCTGATCACTGACCCTGGTGGCTGGAATCGGAGCATTTGTAGGGACTCGAGTAGAGGTTCCAACATCACCAAGAGTCGGATCGGATCGGAGATGGGAGATCGGGTCGGTTCGGAGCTGGGGAGCCTGGTCGGGTCGGTACATGGCGAGCTGCTCGGGTCGGTTCAGATTGGGGGAATGCACTGCTTTAGAATCTCCTACCCGGATTGGATCGGAGCTCTCCCCCTGGAGGCGGTTCGGATTTCCTGCATCGATTCGTCCTGCTGCTGAACTCTGCCCACGAGACCTTGTCACAACCGCATTTTGCTGATCTTCGCCAGCTCCATTTCCTCGACCAGATTGAACTTCTTTGCCTTTTCCTTTGGCCATGATTCTTTGACAATCACTTCAACAAATATCCAAGGGCGTTGAAACTTGAGGATTAACTTCTTTGAACTCAACGATCCAAAAAGTAGAACGATAATCCCGAAAAACAAAGAATTCAGATGAGCTCTCAATGAAAGCACCAAAATGTTAGACCAAAAAGTGGTTCTAACACCCAAATTGATTAAAAGCAGAATGAAATAAGATCAAAAATAAAAATGAACACACAGGATTTATAGTGGTTCGGCGAAGAAATGCCTACGTCCACTTATCTTTCACTATTTTCACTGATTTAGTTGCAAGTACAATGAAATATTCACTTGATTTCTCTCACAACTCACTTACAACCACTCAATTGTCTAAAAACAAATAATGAAAGAAGATTTGGATTTTCCGGGAGTGCTGGAATTCGGGTTATGAAGGTGGTTGAACTCTCAAAGTGTCAGAAAAAAGATCCTTTTCTTTGTCTCCAGACGGGGTATTTATAGGTGTGAATTTGCTCAGAACCCGATCCGGATCGGAGCCACGTGTCATCCATCCCATCAGCCTCAGGTTCGGATGGATTTCTATGTTGACAACGCATCAGAGTAATGGACGTTATGGGCAGGAACTGGTCATAGCCGATCCGGATAACCAGGCGCTCATGCAGGGGAGTGATGTGGAAAATGGGTTCGGATCGGAAGAGTAGGCTCAAGGGGTTCGGATCGGCACCTCCGATCCGACCAGGATTAACTGAGGACCAATTCTCTCTTCTTTTTACTCTGCTCCACTCCGCTCCGACCTATCTCTGTAGCAATTGGGTGGCTTTCCGATCCGACTGGAAGTAGATTGCCCTCCGACCCGAATAGCTGTGCCTCTCTAATTCCAATAGTAATAGTTCACCGATCCGAACAGCAGACTTTACCCTATCCAAACCGCTACCCTGCTCCGATCCGACCCGCTTCGGTGTTTTTCAAGTTCTTCAATATTTCACATCTTGACTTTGTGTTGCCCAGTTCACAAAGTGGGCTAGCAATACGCACCTTTGACTGATATTGATTGGGACGATAAATTTTACACATCGCCCAACTGCACAAATAAAATCTGTGTTTGATTGTTTGAAACCCCACACGTGTATTGGGATGATATTTGACGTACACTAATAACGATTGTTTAGTTGTATGTCGATCGATTGATTGACAGACTGTTATGAGCGTTAAATATTTATATTCGATGCTTATACAGTGTAGAATGCACTTTGGATGATGGTTGATTGATCATCGTTGTTATTGTATACATGTGTTGTAGAAAAATCCATATAATTAATATTATATGGTAATTGTTTTGGCTTCATTCAATATTTGAAAAAGAAATATTTGAAAAATAAATATTTGAAATAGAATATTTGAAAATGGAAATATATGAAGCCGTGTGGATTGGATTGACGCCATTTTGACGTGAACGATATTTATATTGATTTTATTCATTTTATAATGAATATCGAAAGTGATTTCAAAATCTGATATTTTGAAAAGAATTGAAATTCAAACTGAATTTGAATTGAATATATAACGAATTCGAATTTAAATAGAATTGAATAGAAAACGAATACGAATTAGAATTGAATAGAAAACCAATTCGAATAGAATTGAATAGAAAACCAATTCGAATAGAATTGAATAGAAAACCAATTTGAATAGAAAACGAATTCGAATTGAATTGAATAGAAAATGAATTCGAATTGAATTGAATAGAAAACGAATTCGAATTGAATTGAATAGAAAACGAATTCGAATTGAATTGAATAGAAAACGAATTTGAATTGAATAGAAAACGAATTCGAATTGAATTGAATAGAAAACGATTTCGAATTGAATTCAATTGAAAAGGAATTGAAATAGAATTGAAATCAATTTGAATTGAAATCAAATAGGAGTGAATGTAGAAAGAATTTATAAGGGAAAATTCAATTTTGATTTGAATTTGAAATAAAGGTTGAAATTGTTTTTGAAACAAATTTGAAATGATTTATAAAATTCATTTTAAAAAGGAAATCAATGAAATATATATAATATATATATATATTATATACATAATGGCCTGAATAGAACGCGCCGCGGCGCGGCAGTTCGTGAATTTCGACCATTGACTTCGAACGGACATTGCGGGAGATCCGACAGTCGGATTCTCCTAAAACCGGAACCGTTGGGTTCGTATCGAAAAGAAATTTCTAACGAATATTAGAAATTTGAAATCTAACGGTGGGATTTGGAATTATGTCCAAATCAAATTTGGAAAAGGTCGCTGTAACTGCAGTTCGATGGCCATTGATGGAAATCGACTGTACAGGCCTTGATAAAATTATTAAAAATAGTAATAATTTGTGTAAAATCATAAGAAATGATTTAGAAAGAATTGGGATGAAAAACTCCATATTTGAAAAGATAAATATAGATTTTTATCGAAATGAACTAGTTTTGAACTAGAACTATAATTCTATTTATTTCTAAATAAATAAATTGAATTTGAAAATGGTTTTGAAAATAACCAGAATTTCCAATAATTATATTGGAATGGATTTGAATCGAAATTGTCTTCGGAATATTTCGATGTTGGATTTCGCGATGATACAGATACTGTTATGGGAATTTGAAAGATATATATATATATATATATCGTTATTTCCAATACGATATTTGTTGGTCGTAGAATTTGATATTGAATATAAGCCGGTATATTTTCTATTCAGAGCCTTGTATTTAATATCAAATGTGATTTGGGTTTGTCGTGAATAGTGTCTTCATTAACACTGTTCTTAAGCCCAGTTGAGAAAATGATTAAATCTTTTATTTAGATTTAATGAAGTGCACCAATTAAATAATATTTAATTGGAATTGAATAGGTATTGATTTTTGTGTTTATAGTGAATCGTGTTTTAAATGACACTGATTCTTTAACCCAGTTAAAGATTAAAACTAAGTGGGGTTTTAATGAATCTTTAATTAGATTGAAAAGATCGAGAATGGAGTATCACCAGTTTTGCTCCAAAGCGATAGTTAAATCTTTAATTAGATTTGAACGTGAAATGGTAATTGAATTTACCGATAACACCGTGGTATTAGATATGGAGTATTACCAGTTTTGCTTCATGGGATGAATAGGTTGGGATTGGGAAATAAAATAAATAATTACTTTGGTGTAGTTCGCTAATCCCGACTAGTTTGAAAAACCATAATTTGGTTTGAAATGATATCCAAAGGAAGATTAAAGAATAAATTCAAGGAATTTATCTTTGATAAAATTAATGGGAACCTTTCCCTATGAATGTGAAAGTTAGAAACTAACTGTCGGTTAGCCAAGCAGAATGGTTTTCTGGATATTGATCTGATGTTGGTTTCGGCCTTCGGGGTTAATATTTGGGAAATTATTCTCTTGATTAATTTACGGTTAATGACTAATGAATTGGAATGAGGCGTATGTTGTGTTTTTGTAACACTTGTTTAAAATATATGCGAGTTGTTCGGAAAGGCCGGGTTTATACCCATTCTGGATAACCGATTCGACGATAAGTCGAAGATGATGACGGTGGTCGAAGACCGAAAGTCTTCACATCGTTTGGGTGATTACTGATGATCTTGATTGGGCTGTACACCCAAGATGAGGGAATCAGTTGGTGGTCGTCCAAACGTACTTGGAGATCGACGGATATGCGAGGAAAGTGCCTCCGGTTTCGTTCAGACCTAGAACGGACTTGTAAATGGATGGTGTGTCTGACATTGTATTCCTTTATATTGTATTCGTTGATCTCTGCTAAATATATATCTGTTTGGCGGCGGAGAATTTATTCTCTTGCTTAACGCCCTTCTCTGAGACATACGAGCTCAGAGGTTATATATTGGCAGAAATCAGTGGTACGATATGGATTGATAGTGTGGCATGCTGAGATGCAGTGATCCAGACTTTTGTTGAAAAGCAAAGTTTGGTGGATGATGATCAAAGCGCAGCTTTAATATAGCATGGCTTTGTGTATAGCGTTGATTCGCGAGCCTCACACCCCGGTATGGTGGTAAACTGGTGGTTTGATCAGTATGCTTTTTAGTGGATGGGCACCTTAGTGGTGTCGTGGATTCGGTCGACCGAGATGAGCTTAGTGCTCAGGGATATATAGAGTAAGCGATGTTTTCTCTCGCTGGGACGTAAGCCGCGGTGATACTCTGGTCCCAAATGTGCGGATGTGCAGACGGTGTTTTCTCTTGTTGGGACGTAAGCCGTGGTGAATTGCATTACGCGATCGATCTTTCGAATCAGGAGCCACCATGATGGAAATCCAATTTCCAATACGTGTATTGCGGTTTTAATTTTAGAACTAGTATGGCGACATGATATATGGTACCCATGCCGTCTATGATTGATATTTATGATTGAAATTGTTTTGACACTATACACTTATTATAGTATCAAATGATTTGATTTTTAAAACGTACCAAGCATGTTTGGCTATATAAGGGAAAACCCTATCCTCCGGCTGCGTTGCATTATGTGATGGGACCTGGGTCTTATAATAGCTTCATTTTTAGAAAAGCATTGCGCTGTTTACTTATATGCACTGGTATTCTTGGGAGGAAACCCGTTCCGTGTCATACGGCGTGGTCCCTTAATTTACCTAACTTTAAAATAATGATTTACAACTGTTTTAGTTCTCACACCAGTCACATGACTGACCTGGAGTTTATTGTTTTAACCTAAACTCTGGGTGCCCTTATTTTCGACACGGGCAGTTAGTAGTTTTGGTTTTGCAGATTTATATTCACAGGATCCTGGTTTACAGCTGGAATGATATCCGGAAAGCTTTGTATCCGTACATCTCTTCTAGTTGTGTATTGTATTATTTTCCGCTGCGATGTATTCAAATGTAATTTAAATCTCTGATATTTCTGTGTAATATTCATTTATACTCTGTATATTCTTGTATTCTGGTGCATTGTTGTAATATACAATGAAATGTTCTTCCGTCTGCGTTATTATGTGGCTTGTTCTCGAACTATCCGCGCTTTCCTCATCGGGGAAGTTACGGGATTTCACAGGTCTTATAATAGCTTCATTATTCTTTATTTAGCATTGCGTTGTTGTTTTATGCACTGGTATTCTTGGAAGGAAACCTGTTCCGTGTTATATGACGTGGTCCCTTGATTTACCTTACTTTAAAATAAAGATTAATAACTATTTTAGTTCTCACAGCAGTCACATGACTGACCTGGAGTTTATTGTTTTAACCTAAACTCTGGGTGCCCCTATTTCCACACGGGAAGCTAGTAGTTTTGGTTTGGCAGATTTATATTCATAGGAACCTGGTTTATAGCTGGAATGATATCCGGAAAGCTCTGTATCCGTATATCTCTTTCAGTTGTGTATTGTATTATTTTTCCGCTGCAGTAATGTATTTAAATCTCTGATAATTTTGTGATGTATATTATTTATTCATACTCTGTATATTCTTGTATTCTGATGTAATTATTGTAATAAACAATGAAATGTTCTTCTGTTTGCGTTCTGATGTGGCTTGTCCTTAAAGTATCCGTGCTCGTTTCATTTTGGTATCAGAGCTTTGGTTTACAGAGCTCGAGAACAAGACACATTAGAACCAAACGAAAGAATTCATCAAAGATTGGATTAGTAATATCCAATGGGAATGACTCGTTAGAGATGGGATCAGTAGTATCCTAGAACGAGTGTGAAGAGTATATTTTTAAAATGAAAACAATTTTTGTTTTGAAAATTTAATTCAATTATTCGTATTTGAATATTTATTTGTATTGAATTTGGACAATCCAGTATATATAGATTTTGCATATACGTCTGATCCACGGGTATTCGAAGTTTAAATATACTGGATAGATATAGAATCACACTCTAGTCACCCAGAGATGACATTGATGATAGCAGTTGCATCATCAGTGGATATATGTTCGAGTGACGAAAGTGGGATTTCTACATATTTCCAATAGACTGGTGTGAGAACCAAAATATAGTTAGAATATATTGTTGTGACTTGGCATCAAAAACGTGATTTTTGAATGTATATCAAAGTTATGAGTTAAAAAAGCTAATCAACTAATTGATTGCTGATTGTGTTGTTTGATTATTGGTTGATTAATTAAAATTTGAACCATTTAGCCAAGTTGAACCAAATAGCGAGTTGTATTGAAAATGTATTACATATGCATACATATACATGTACTTACATTGAACAGGTCATTGCAAAGAGGCTAGAGAAGAGGAATAAAATTGTTTGCCCGACAAATAGGTACATGTTTATTGTATATCTTGGGTTTTTGGTGATTTTATGAGCTGATTGGCTAGCCGCTTGGCTATTTCTTTTTCTTTTTGGATTGGTGAGGGCCATGGGAGGTTATTTTAAATATCCCGAAGCTCCCGATGCAGGGGAGGTTATGGCGAAATTTTTTGAAAATTTACGGTGTTAGCCAAATTTTTGAAAATTTGAAAAGTTCTTAGAAACTGAAAAGTTGAAGAACTTAAGCCATAAAGAAAATAATGAAAGTTGAGTTGGTTTGTTAAACGACTTTCAGTTTCGTTCCTTTTCGGGGACGAAAAGTTTTAAGTGGGGGAGATTGTAATAACCCAGAAATTCTAACCCAATTTAAAATTTTTATTTTGGCAATTTTGATGAATTTTGAATATTTAAAATGAATTATTTTAAATAATAACGACAAGAAATTTAAAATGAATAGAAACAAAACGTATATATTTATGTAGATTGTCGTTTGAATATAAATATATATTTTAAATTATAAAAGGAATTGAAAATGGCGCGGTGGTTTGAAAATTCGATTTCAAATTTCAAATGAATGTACAGGATTCAAAATAAACAGGATTTTAGTGAAATCAAAAGTATTTGAACCTATTTGATAATATCTTTCCAACGAATCCGAAAAATCAAAATTTCATAGCGGGAATCAAAAGTTATGTCCAGTTGAAAATTCAGAATAGTCGCTATGAAATTCTGGCCCTTAAAAATGGAAATTTTGCAAACGACCTCGGTTTTCGATGAAACCACTTTTGTTGGATCCGTGATGTCAAGTTATTGATAGGTTTCAAAATTCATAATTTTCTGAATCAATATGTGAGCGTGGCAAAGGGAAACGTGTTTTGTCAGTTTTAGTCAATTTCGATCGACCACAAAATGGCCATTTTTCAAACGGTCTCAGAATTCGATGAAATTAGTTTTGTTAGGACCGTATCGTCAATACGAAGGTAGAAAATATTTTTCTAGAATTTATTGAGTTCGTATGTGGCCTCGGTAAATTGAAATTCGCGTTCAAATTCAATATATAGATTTATATTTTGATTTTGATGGAAACTGGTCGAAACAATCGAACCAGCTTACGATACATATCCCATTGTGTTCAGAATAGGGGTAATTAGCTATGGACGACAGTCAGTGGGCTTGATTTCGAGGTCAAAATAAAAAGTAACTTTATGGATTATAAAATTAATAAAATAAATATAATTATTTAACCCCCCTTCTCTTCCTTTGACCAAATCGACTTCAGAAAATCAAATAAAAAAAAGAAAAGGAAGGAGCGACGGGGGGAACCGCCGCTGCCACCCCAAGTGGCGCGCCCACCACCGAAGCCTCCCCCCCTCGCGATGCTCGCCCCCTCCAGTCTCGCACAGATCAAAACGGCCCCCCAACACCCTCCTCTGGCCAGCCATCCCCACCGTCGCCTTTCCCCCTTCTTCAAAAACCTGATCCAAAGTCCTCTGCCACGTCAGCGCAATGAGGGCCCTTCTCCTTTGAAGATCCGATTTTATATACAAAAAAAGGTGAGTTTTTATTTATTTTTATTTAAAATAATTAGTTTAAAAAATCAGTTTTATATATAAGGTGAGGTGAAAATATGATAGCAAGAAAATGAATGGGTTTTTCATAGTAAGGTTTCGATTTTTATTGTATGATTTTTAGAGATGGAAAGATCATATTTTTAAACTAGAAAAGATTCAATTTTTTTAACTAGAAAATATTCGATTTTTTAACTAGAAAAGATTCTTTTTTTTTAACTAGAAAATATTCAATTTTTAAACAAGAAAAGGTATGATCTTTGAAAAAGGAAAAGATATGATTTTTCTTATATAGAAAGCAAAGTAAAAATATGATTTTTATATAATGTAGATAATAAAAATATGATTTTTATATAATGTAGATAATAAAAATATGATTTTTATATAAAGTAGATAATAAGAATGTGATTTTTATATATGTAGTGGATGCGGACAACGAAAGGGGTAAAAGGCGAGTGGCGAAGATTTCCTACATATGAAGAGTCGCGGTGTGTTGGTTTAGCTAGTCGGTGAGAACTCCTCACTTATATTTTGATTTCTAGTTGAAATATATACTAGCATGCAGACGGTGCTTAGCAGCGCCCGACACCCGTCGTCCACAGACCATGGATGACTTGTTTGTTTGATTGTTGTGTTGTGAAATTTGACAATTGATTGTGATGTGTGAAATATATATATTCATGTGTTGAAAGAAAATATATATTCATGTATTGAAATAAAATATATATTCATGTGTTGAAATAAAATATTTATTCACGTGTTGAAATAAAATATATATTCATGTGTTGAAATAAAATATATATATATATTCATGTATTGAAATAAAATATAAATTCATGTGTTGAAATAAAATATCTATTTATGTGTTGAAATCAAATATATATTCATGTGTTGAAATCAAATATATATTCATGTGTTGAAATAAAATATATATTCATGTGTTGAAATAAAATAAAATAAATATTCATTTACAAATCGAACGATTTGTTTATGTACACCGATTTGACTGATATTGATTGGGACGATAAATTTTACACATCGTCCAACTGCACAAATAATATATGTGTTTGATTGATTGAAACCCCACACGGGTGTTGGGATGATTTTGACGTACACTAATCCCAATTGTTTAGTAGTATGTCGACAGATGGGTTGGCAGACTGTGTAAGCGTTACTTATCTATATTTAATGCTTATACAGTGTGTGGTGCACTCTGGATGATGGTTGATGATTTATCGTTGTTATTATATACATGTGTTGAAGAGAATCCATATAACTAACATTATATGGTAATTGATTGGGCCTCATTCTAATTTGGAAAATAAAGAATAGAAATAAAAATTCATGTGTTGAATAGAAAATAAATTTATGTGTAGAATAGAAATAAAAATTCATGTGTTGAATAGAAAATAAATTCATGTGTTGAATAGAAAATAAATTCATGTGTTAAATAGAAATAAAATTCATGTGTTTAATAGAAATAAAATTCATTCGTTGAATAGAAATAAATTCCTGTGTTGAATAGAAATAAAAATTCATGTGTTGAATAGAAATAAAATTCATGTGTTGAATAGAAATAAATTCATGTGTTGAATAGAAATAAAAATTCATGTGTTGAATAGAAATAAAAATTCATGTGTTGGATAGAAAATATATTCATGTGTTGAATAGAAATAAATTCATGTGTTGAATAGAAATAAAAATTAATGTGTCGAATAGAAAATAAATTCATGTATTGAATAGAAAATATATTCATGTGTTGAATAGAAAATATATTCATGTGTTGAATAGAAATAAGTTCATGTGTTGAATAGAAATAAAAATTCATGTGTTGAATAGAATAAATATTCATATGTTGAATAGAATAAACATTCATGTGTTGAATAAAAGCTGTGTTGACTAGATTGACGCCATTTTGACGTGAACGATATTTATATTGATATTATTCATTTTTATAATGAATATAGAAAAGAAAGTGATTTCAAACTATAATGTTTTGAAAATATTATCATTTGTATATCGATGATGTGGAATATTTAATTTTGATTCGAAATTGAATGTGAAGTTGAAATCGTTTTGATAACGAATTTAAAACGATTTATAAAATACGTTTTGAAAGGAAATCGACAAAATATATATAATATATATATTATATATATAATGGCCTAAATAGAACGCGTCGCGCTGCATCAGTTCGTGAATTTCGACCATTGTCTTCGAATGGATATTACGGGAGATCCGACCGTCGGATTCTCCTAAAACCAGGACCGTTGGATTCGTATCGAAAAGAGCTTTCTAACGAATATTAGAGATTTGAAATCTAACCGTTGGATTTGGAAATATGTCCAAATCAAATTTGGAAAAGGTCGCTGTAAGTGCAGTTCGATGACCGTTGATGGAAATCGACTGTACGGGCCTTGATAAAATTATTAAAAATATCTATAATTTGTGTAAAATCATAAGAAATGATTTGTGAAGAATTGAGATGAAAAATTCCAAATTTGAAAAGATAAAAATATATTTTTATCGAAATTAACTAGTTTTGAACTAGAATGATAATTTATTTATTTTTAAATAAATAAATTGGATTTGAAAGGGTTTTGAAAGTAACCAGAAGTTTCAATAATTGAATTGGAATGGAATGTGATTTCGGGTTTATAACGAACAGTGTTTTAAATGACATTGGTTATTTAACCCAGTTAAAGAAAGGATATGATTTCCCAAGTTAAATAATCATTAATAGTGATTATTGGGAAGATTAAAACTAAGTGGATTTTTAATGAATCTTTAATTAGATTGAAGTGATCGAGAATGGAGTATCACCAGTTTTGCTCCAGGCGATAGTTAAATCTTTAATTAGATTTTGTAAGGACCCAAACTTCCCCGGTCTCCGAAGAGAAGAGAAAGAACGAACTACTTTGAGAAAAACACACAAAAGAACGCACACGGAATTCATTCCTTATTACAACAATTCATCAGATTACAAGAATATACAGAGTACGAATGAATAAAATACATTCGATAAATATCAGAGATTTAAATCACATTTAAATACATCGCAGCGGGAAAATAATACAATACACAACTGAAAGAGATATACGGATACAGAGCTTTCCGGATATCGTTCGAGCTGTAAACAAGGATCCTGTGAATATAAATCTGCAAAACCAAAACTACTAGCTGCCCGTGCAGAAAATAGGGGAACCTAGAGTTTAGGTTAAAACAATAAACTCCAGGTCAGTCATGTGACTGGTGTGAGAACTAAAACAGTTATTAATCTTTATTTTTAAAGTTAGGTAAATCAAGGGACCACGCCGTAGAACACGGAACGGGTTTCCTCCCAAGAATACCAGTGCATAAAACAAACAGCGCAATGCTAAATAAAGAACAATGAAGCTATTATATGACCCAGGTCCCATCACACAATGCAACGCAAGCCGGAGGATAGAGTTTTTACCTTATAATAGCCAAAGAATGCTTGATACGCTAAAAACAAATCATTTGATACTATTATAAGTACATAGTGTATAAAACAACTTCAAATCATAAGTATCAATCATAGGCGGCATGGGTACCATATATCATGTCGCCAATACTAGGCTCTACAAATAAAACCGCAAAGTCACGTATAGGAAATTGGATTTCCATCTATGAACCGAGGCAAAAGATAGTCCTCTACCGATTCGAGACTGTCTAGCCCGAGTCTCAGGATCAGAGCTCGAGTGACCCTAGGATCGTCAGGGCCGGTCTACCGATGTGGATTAAAATGCCTGAACACTGCGTTTTCCTGCCCTTTGGGGCGTAAATGAGTCAACGAATGACTCCATCGGCTTCACATAGTCACCGATATATCTGAGGCGCCTCGCAACAGCAACAACCACATAAGTCAAACTCATTAGGGCATGTCAAACCACTGACGCCACTTCTAACTAGAAGGAAACGCATGCCCTCCCTGATGTCCTCTCCCGTTTCTGGTTCACAACCGGGGTGTGAGGCTCGTGAATCAACGTTACACAAAGATATGCCACACAGGCCGTGCTTTGATCATCATACACAAGACTTTGCTTTTCAACAGAAGCCTTGATCATTTGCCACTTAGGCATGCCACACAGGCAATTCACTCCATGCGTTTGATATCCATCAATATATAACCCCAGAGCTCGTACGTCTTAGAGAAGGGCGTTAAGCAAGAGAATAAATTCTCCATCTCCAAACAGATATATATTGAATAGAAATCAATCATACAGAATAAAATCCAATGTCAGACACACAGTCCATTTACAAGTTCGTTCTGGGTCTGAACGTAACCGGAGGCACCTTGTACCTCGCAAATCCATCGATCTCCAAGTACGTCTGGATGACCACTAACTGAATCCCTCCTCTTGAGTGTACGGCCCAATCAAGATCATCAGTAATTATCGAAACGACGTGAAGACCACTGGTCTTCAACCGTCGTCTTCATCTTCGACACTGTGTCGAATCAGTTATTCAAAATGGGATAAACCCGGTCTTTCTGAATAACTCGCGTATATAATAAACAAGTGTTACACAAACACAACAAATGCCTCATTCCAATTCATCAGTCACTAACCGTAAATTAGAAAGAGAATATTTCCCCAAATATTAACCCCGAAGGCCGAAACCAACATCAGATCAATACCCAGGAAACCATTCATCTTAACTAATCTTCAGTTAGTTGCTAAATTTCACATTCTTAGGGATAGGTTCCCATTAATTTTATCAAAGATAAATTCTTTAAATTTATTCTTTAATCTTCCTTTGAATATCAATTCAAACTATTCGGGATTAGCGAACCACACCGAAGTAATCATTTATTTTATTTCCCAATCCGAACCTATTCATCCCATGAAGTAAAACTGGTCATACTTCATATCTAACACCACGGTGTTATCGGTAAATTCAATTACCATTTCACGTTCAAATCTAATTAAAGATTTAACTATCGCCTGGAGCAAAACTGGTGATACTCCATTCTCGATCTTTTCAATCTAATTAAAGATTCATTAAAACTCCACTTAGTTTCAATCTTTAACTGGGTTAAAGAATCAATGTCATTTAAAACACGGTTCACGATAAACTCAAAATCACATTCCATTCTATCATCCTTTAACCGTAAAATAGCAAGTGAGCAATTCCCTAAGTATTAACCCCAAAGGCCGAAACCAACATCAGATCAATACCCAAGAAACCATTCAACTTAACTATTCTCCGGTTAGTTTCTGATTCTCTTAACTCCACTGGGTCCAAGAACAGTATTATTGAAGATACCGTTCACGACAACCCAAAATCACATTCAAATTCAATTCCAATTAAATACCATTTAATTGGTACACTTCATTAAATCTAAAATAAAAAGATTTAATCTTTTTATCTACTGGGTTTAAGAACAGTGTTAATGAAGACACCATTCATGACAAACCCAAATCACATTTGATATTAAATACAAGGCTCTGAATAGAAAATATATCGGCTTATATTCAATATCAAATTCTACGACTAACAAATATCGTATTGGAAATAACGATATAAATATATCTTTCAAATTCCCATAAAAATATCTGTATCATCGCGAAATCCAACATCAAAATATTCCAAAGACAATTTCAATTCAAATCCATTCCAATTCAATTATTGGAAATTCTGATAACTTTTAAAACCATTTCAAATCCACTTTATTTATTATAAAAATAAATAGAATTATAATTCTAGTTCAAAACTAGTTCATTTCGATAAAAATATATTTTTATCTTTTCAAATATGGAAATTTTCATCCCAATTCTTCCCAAATCATTTCTTATGATTCTACACAAATTCTTACTATTTTTAATAATTTTATCAAGGCCCATACAGTCGATTTCCATCAACGGCCATCAAACTGCACTTACAGCGATCTTTTCCAAATTTGATTTGGATATAATTCCAAATCCAACCGTTAGATTTCAAATCTATAATACTCTTTAGAAAGCTCCTTTGGATACGAACCCAACGGTTCCGGTTTTAGGAGAATCCGACGGTCGGGTCTCCCGCAATATCCATTCGAAGTCATTGGTCGAAATTCGCGAACTGCCGCAGCGCGGCGCGTTCTATTCAGGCCATTGTATATATATAATATATATATTATATATATTTCGTCGATTTCCTTTTAAAACGTTTTTTGTAAATCGTTTTAAATTCATTTTCGAAATGATTTCAACTTCATATTCAATTTCTAGTCAAAATTGAATATTCCACATCATCGATATACAAATGATAATATTTTCAAAACGTTATATTTTGAAATCATTTCCTTTTCTATTATTCATTTTAAAAATGAATAAAATCGATATAAATATTGTTCATGTCCAAATGGCGCATATCTAACCAACACGGCTTTATATATTTCAATAACTTCATTATTTTATTCAACAAATGAATATTTTATTCAACACATGAATATTTATTTTTCTATTCAACACATGAATTTATTTTCAATTCAACACATGAATTTATTTTCAAATCAACACATGAATTTATATTTTTTTCTATTCAACACATGAATATATATTTTTCTATTCAACACATGAATATATATTTCTATTCAACACATGAATATATATTTCTAATTTTCCAAATTGGAATGAGGCCCAATAAATTACATATAACGTTTATTATATGGATTCCCTGCAACACATGTATATAATAGCAACATAAATAATCAACCATCATCCAGAGTGCACCACACAACTGCATAAGCATTTAATCTAAATAATTAATGCTTACACAGTCTGTCAATCCATCGATTGACATACAACTAAACAATCGGGATTAGTGTACGTCAAATATCATCCTAAAACCCGTGTGGGGTTTCGAATCAACAAACACAGATTTTATTTGTGCGGTTGGGCGATGTGTAAAATTTATCGTCCCAATCAATATCAGTCAAATTAGTGTATATAAACACATCTCCGATTTGTTTATCACTATTTATTTTATATACACGTTAAAAATTATATTTTTAACTTTAAAACATTTTCCACTATAAAATATTTTATTTCATCACACAATCAAATTTCACAACACAGCAATCAACAAACAAGTCATCCATGATCTGTGGACGATGGGTGTCGGGTGCAACTAAGCACCGTCTGCATCCTAGTTTATATTTCAACTAGAAAATAAATTAAAAGTGAGGAGTTCTCACAGAGGGTTCCACTCCGCCGTGATTTGCTTTTGAACTGCTGAACCATCTGGATCTGTTTGAAATTCCCATGCAGTCCTTTTCACGCTGTTCATATATAAAAATTATATTTTTATCACTTCATTTTAATAAATAAAAATCATATTTTTTTTATTTCTACTTCCTACATATTTACAACGCTTCTTTCTATATAAAACTTATATCTTTATATTTCTACTTCTTATATAAAGATCGAATTTTTATATCATCGCTATAAAAATCCCATTTTTATCTCAACATATATATAAAATAAAAATCAGATTTTTATTTTGCTACATCTATGAAAATTATATTTTTATACTCTACATCATATAAAAATTATATTTTTATTTCTTCTACTTAATCAAAAATCATATTTTCACGTTGCTACTTCCTATATAAGAATCACGGTTTTAAAGCGAAGTTATCTAAATAAAAATCATATTTTTACTTCGCCTTCAACATGATAAAATATCGTATTTTTATTTTTCTAACTTCATAATAAAGATCGTGTTTTTATATTTTAAAAATCTAATCTTTCTTTAAATGAAAATAAGTTCTTTTCTTTTTATAGAATCAAACCTTTCTTTTTATCAAAATATAATCTTTATTTTAAATGAAAATCTAAACTTCATGTGTATATATATATATATATATAAATCCAGTTTTTCCTTTCATACTCATGTACATGAAAACCATTTCCCTCTATTACTAATGAATAAATAAAAATCCTTACTTTACTTTGATAAAAACCGTTTCTTTTCTACCATAAAAATCACTTCTCTTTTTTTTTTTAAGCTTTTCATATAATAATTCAGTTTCTAAAACAATGCTAATTTCGGTTTTAACTAAATAAATAATTTTCAGTTTTAATAAATAAAGAAAGAAAAGGGGAGGGGGAAAACTTACTGTGTTGGATTGAAGGGGGGAATGGCGCCGGAGTCATGTGGTGGTGGCCACTGCGGTGCTGACGTGGGGCAGAGCAAGGGGGGTCCACGGCGATGGGCTTCAGGAGTTTTGGGGGATTCGTGGAAGAGGAGGGAGGTTCGGGGATACGGATCGGAGGGGAAGAGGGCGATGGCCGGCGGCGCAAGGTGGGAGGGTAGGCGCGTTGATCGGCGGCGCGAGGAGGTGGGCGCTTCGAACGAGACCCATAGGCCCCCTTTTTTTTTCTTTGTTTTGATTCTTCGATCTGAAATAAAGAGAAAGGGCGGTCAACGGGTTTATATTTTTATTTAATTAATTAATTAATTTCAAAAAGCAACTTTTAATTTCGACCTGGAAATCGAACCCACCGCCTGTCGTCCATAGCTAATTACCCCCATTCCGAACACAATGGGATATGTATCGCAGGCTGATTCGAGCGTTTCGATCAGTTTTCATCAAAATCAAAATATTACTCTATATATTGAATTGAACGCTACCGGGCCCACATACGAATTTTAAAAATTCCCGAAAAATAATTTCTAGCTTCGTATTGACGATACGGTCCTAACAAAACTAATTTCATCGAATTCTGAGACCGTTTGAAAAATGGCCATTTTCCAGTCGATTAAAATCAACTAAAACTGGTCAAACGCGTTTTACTTCGCCACGCTCACATATTGATTCGAAAAATTACGAATTTTGGACTTGACACCATGGATCCAACAAAAGTGGTTTCGTCGAAAACCGAGGTCGTTTGCATAATTTCCATTTTTAAGGGCCAGAATTCCATAGCGACTATTCTGAAATTTCAACTGGACGTATCTTTTGACTCCCGCTATGAAATTTCAATTTCTCGGATTCGTTGGAAAGATATTCTCGATTAGATTCAAATATTTCTGGTTTCGCTAAAATCCGATTTATTTTGCACCCGGTACATTCATTTGAACTTTGAAATCGAATTATCAAACTACCGTGCCATTTTCAATTCCTTTTATAATTTAAAATAAATATTTATATTCTAACGACGATCTATATAAATATATACATTCGAATTCTATTCAAAATAAATTTCTCGTCGTTATTATTTAAAATAATTCATTTTAAATATTCGGAATTCATTAAAATTGCCAAAATAAAAATTTTAAATTGGCTCGGTTTCCGGGTTATTACAATCTCCCCCACTTAAAACTTTTCGTCCCCGAAAAGGAACGAAGCCGAAAGTTGTTTTACAAACCAACTCAACTTTCAGTATTTTCTTTACGGCTTAAGTTCTTCAACTTTTCAGTTTCTAAGAACTTTTCAAATTTTTCAAAAATTTGGCTAACACCCTAAATTTTTGAAAAAAAATCGCCATAACCTCCCCTGCACCGGGTACTTCAGGATATTTCAGATAGCCTCCCATGGCCTTCTTCAATCCAAAAAAAGAAAAGAAAAAGCCAATCGGCTCATAAAATCATCCAAACCCAAAGAAATACAATAAACATGTCCCTATTTGTTGGGCAAACAATTTTATTCCTCTTCTCTAGCCTCCTTGCTATGGCCTGTTCAATGTAAGTACATGTATATGCATGCAAATGCGACTAATTTTCAATACAATTCACTATTTGGTACAATTTGGTCAAATGGTTCAGATTCTATTTAATCAACCAATAATCAAACAACACAATCGGCAATCAATTTGTTGATTATCATTTCAAATTCATAACTTTGATATATAGCCCAAAGATCAGATTTTTGATGCCAATTCACAACAATAAGCCCTATGTAGTTTTGGTTCTCACACCAGTCTAATGGAAATATATAGATATCACACCTTCGAAGCTCGAATACCAATTCTGATGATGTCTAGACTATCATCAGAATCGTCTCCGGGCGACTAGAGTGTGATTCTATATCTATCTAGTATATTAAAACTTCGTATACACGCTAGCTAGGCATATATTCAAAATCTTTATATATCGGATTGTCCAAATCAATTTAAAATAAATTATTCAAATACGTATAATACGATTTAAATTTCAAAACAAAATTTGTTTCTTTTTTTTATATTTCAAAAATATCCTCTTCACACTCGTTCTAGGATACTACTGATCCCATCTCTAACGAGTCATTCCTATTGGATATTACTAATCCAATTTCTGATGAATTCTTTCGTTTGGTTCTAATGTGCCTTGTTCTCCGAGCTCTGTAAACCAAAGCTCTGATACCAACTGTAAGGACCCAAACTTCCCCGGTCTCCGAAGAGAAGAGAAAGAACGAATTACTTTGAGAACAACACACAAAAGAACGCACACGGAAGAACATTTCATTGCTTATTACAACAATTCATCAGATTACAAGAATATACAGAGTACGAATGAATGAAATACATTCAATAAATATCGGAGATTTAAATTACATTTAAATACATCGCAGCGGAAAAATAATACAGTACACAACTGAAAGAGATATACGGATACAGAGATTTCCGGATATCGTTCCAGCTGTAAACCAGGATCCTGTGAATATAAATTTGCAAAACCAAAACTACTAGCTGCCCGTGCAAAAAATAGGGGCACCCAGAGTTTAGGTTAAAACAATAAACTCTAGGTCAGTCATGTGACTGGTGTGAGAACTAAAACAGTTATTAATCTTTATTTTTAGAGTTAGGTAAATCAAGGGACCGCGCCGTATAACACGGAACGGGTTTCCTCCCAAGAATACTAGTGCATAAAACAAACAGCGCAATGCTAAATAAAGAATAATGAAGCTATTATAAGACCCAGGTCCCATCAGACAATCCAACGCAAGCCGGAGGATATGGTTTTTACCTTATAATAGCCAAAGAATGCTTGATACGTTAAAAAAAATCATTTGATACTATTATAAGTGCATAGTGTATAAAACAACTTCAAATCATAAGTATCAATCACAGGCGGCTTGGGTACCATATATCATGTCGCCAATACTAGGCTCTACAAATAAAACCGCAAAGTCACGTGTTGGAAATTGGATTTCCATCTGTGAACCGAGGGAAAAGATAGTCCTCTACCGATTCGAGACTGTCTAGCCCGAGTCTCAGGATCAGAGCTCGAGTGACCCTAGGATCGTCAGGGCCGGTCCACCGATGTGGATTAAAATGCCTGAACACTGCGTTTCCCCGCCCTTTGGGGTGTAAATGAGTCAACGAATGACTCCATCGGCTTCACATAGTCACCAATATATCTGAGGCGCCTCGCTACAGCAACAACCACATAAATCAAACTCGTCAGGGCGTGTCAAACCACTGACGCCACTTCTAACTAGAAGGAAACGCATGCCCTCCCTGATGTCCTCTCCCGTTTCTGGTTCACAACCGGGGTGTGAGGCTCGCGAATCAACGTTACACAAAGCTATGCCACACAGGTCGTGCTTTGATCATCAACCACAAGACTTTTCTTTTCAACAAAATCCTTGATCATTTGCCACTTAGGCATGCCACACAGGCAATTCACTTCATGCGTTTGATATCCATCAATATATAACCCCTGAGCTCGTACGTCTCAGAGAAGGGCGTTAAGCAAGAGAATAAATTCTCTGCCTCCAAACAGATATATATTTAATAGAAATCTATCACATAGAATAAAATCTAATGTCAGACACACAGTCCATTTAAAAGTTCATTCTGGGTCTGAACGAAACCGGAGGCACCTTGTACCTCGCAAATCCATCGATCTCCAAGTACGTCTGGACGACCACTAACTGAATCCCTCCTCTTGGGTGTACAGCCCAATCAAGATCATCAGTAATTATCCAAATGACGTGAAGACCTCCGGTCTTCAACCACGGTCTTCATCTTTGACACCACGTCGAATCAGTTATTCAGAAAGGGATAAACCCGGTCTTTCTGAATAACTCGCGTATATAATAAACAAGTGTTACACAAACACAACATATGCCTCATTCCAATTCGTCACTCACTAACCGTAAATTAGCAAGAGAATATTTCCCCAAATATTAACCCCGAAGGCCGAAACCAACATCAGATCAATATCCAGGAAACCATTCATCTTAACTAATCTTCAGTTAGTTGCTAAATTTCACATTCTTAGGGATAGGTTCCCATTAATTTTATCAAAGATAAATTCTTTAATTTTATTCTTTAATCTTTCTTTGAATATCAATTCAAACTAGTCGGGATTAGCGAACCACACCGAAGTAATCATTTATTTTATTTCCCAATCCGAACCAATTCATCCCATGAAGTAAAACAGGTCATACTTCTTATCTAACACCACGGTGTTATCGGTAAATTCAATTACCATTTCATGTTCAAATCTAATTAAAGATTTAACTATCGCCTGGAGCAAAACTGGTGATACTCCATTCTCGATCTTTTCAATCTAATTAAAGATTCATTAAAACTCCACTTAGTTTTAATCTTTAACTAGGTTAAAGAAACGATGTCATTTAAAACACGGTTCACGATAAACCCAAAATCACATTCCATTCTATTAGCCTTTAACCGTAAAATAGCAAGTGAGCAATTCCCCAAGTATTAACCCCGAAGGCCGAAACCAACATCAGATCAATACCCAGGAAACCATTCAACTTAACTAATCTCCAGTTAGTTTCTGATTTTCTTAACTCCATTGGGTCTAAGAACAGTATTATTGAAGATACCGTTCATGACAACCCAAAATCACATTCCATTAATTATCGGGTTAAAGAACAAGTGTTATTTAAAACACCGTTCACAATAAACCCAAAATCACATTCAAATTCAAATTCAATTCCAATTAAATACCATTTAATTGGTACACTTCATTAAATCTAAAATAAAAAGATTTAATCTTTTTCTCAACTGGTTTAAGAACAGTGTTAATGAAGACACCATTCACTACAAACCCAAATCACATTTGATATTAAATACAAGGCTCTGAATAGAAAATATATCGGCTTATATTCATTATCAAATTCTACGACCAACAAATATCGTATTGGAAATAACGATATAAATATATCTTTCAAATTGATCGCGAAATCCAACATCGAAATATTCCAAAAACAATTTCGATTCAAATCCATTCCAATTCAATTATTGGAAATTCTGGTTACTACTAAAACCATTTCAAATCCACTTTATTTATTTTAAAAATAAATAGAATTATAATTCTAGTTCAAAACTAGTTCATTTCGATAAAAATCTATTTTTATCTTTTCAAATATGGAAATTTTCATCCCAATTCTTCCCAAATCATTTCTTATGATTTTACACAAATTATTACTATTTTTAATAATTTTATCAAGGCCCATATAGTCGATTTCCATCAACGGCCGACCTTTTACAAATTTTATTTGGACATAATTCCAAATCCAACTATTAGATTTCAAATCTCTAATACTCGTTAGAAATCTCTTTTCGATACGAACCCAACGGTTCTGGTTTCAGGAGAATCCGACGGTCGGATCTCCCGCAATATCCATTCGAAGTCAATGGTCGAAATTCGCGAACTGCCGCGGCGCGTTCTATTCAGGCCATTATATATATATAATATATATTTCATCGATTTCCTTTTAAAACGTATTTTATAAATCGTTTTAAATTCGTTTTCGAAACGATTTCAACTTCATATTTAATTTCTAGTCAAAATTGAATATTCCACATCATCGATATACAAATGATAATATTTTCAAAACGTTATATTTTGAAATCACTTCCTTTTCTATTATTCATTTTAAAAACGAATAAAATCGATATAAATATCGTTCACGTCCAAATGGCGCATATCTAACCAACACGGCTTTATATATTTCAATAACTTCATTATTTTATTCAACAAATGAATATTTTCTTCAACACATGAATATTAAATTTTCTATTCAACACATGAATTTATTTTCAATTCAACACATGAATTTATATTTTTTCTACTCAACACATGAATATATATTTTTCTATTCAACACATGAATATATATTTCTATTCAACACATGAATATATATATTTCTAATTTTCCAAATTGGAATGAGGCCTAATCAATTACCATATAACGTTTATTATATGGATTCCCTACAACACATGTATATAATAGCAACGATAAATAATCAACCATCATCCAGAGTGCACCACACAACTGCATAAGCATTTAATCTAAATAATTAACGCTTACACAGTCTGTCAATCCATCGATTGACATACAACTAAACAATCGGGATTAGTGTACGTCAAATATCATCCCAATACTCATGTGGGGTTTCAAATCAGCAAACACATATTTTATTTGTGCAATTGGGCGATGTGTAAAATTTATCGTCCCAATCAATATCAGTCAAATTAGTGTATATAAACAAATCTCCAATTTGTTTATTACTATTTATTTTATATGCACGTTAAAAATTATATTTTTAACTATAAAATATTTTCCACTATAAAATATTTTATTTCATCACACAATCAAATTTCACAACACAGCAATCAAACAAACAAGTCATCCATCGTCTGTGGACGATGGGTGTCGGGTGCTACTAAGCACCGTCTGCATCCTAGTATATATTTCAACTAGAAAATAAATTAAAAGTGAGGAGTTCTCACAGAGGGTTCCACTCCGCCGTGCTTTGCTTTTGAACTACTGAACCGTCTGGATCTGTTAGAAATTCCCATGCAGTCCTTTTCACGCTGTTCATATATAAAAATTATATTTTTATCACTTCATTTTAATAAATAAAAATCATATTTTTTATTTCTACTTCCTATATATTTACAACGCTTCTTTATATATAAAAATTATGTATTTATATTTCTACTTCTTATATAAAGATCGAATTTTTATATCATCGCTATAAAAATCCCATTTTTATCTCACATATATATAATAAAAATCAGATTTTTATTTCGCTACATCTATAAAAAAAAGTATTTTTATACTCTACATCGTATCTAAATTATATTTTTATTTCTTCTACCTAATCAAAAATCATATTTTCACATTGCTACTTCCTATATAAGAATCACAGTTTTAAAGCGAAGTTATCTAAATAAAAATCATATTTTTACTTCGCCTTCAACATGATAAAAAATCGTATTTTTATTTTTCTAACTTCATAATAAAGATCGTGTTTTTATATTTTAAAAATCCAATCTTTCTTTAAATGAGAATAAGTTCTTTTCTTTTTATAGAATCAAACCTTTCTTTTTATCAAAATATAATCTTTATTTTAAATGAAAATCTAAACTTCATGTTATATATATATATATATATATATATATATATATATATATATATATCCAGTTTTTCCTTTCATACTCATATACATGAAAACCATTTCTCTCTATTACTAATGAACAAATAAAAATCCTTACTTTACTTTGATAAAAACCGTTTCTTTTCTACAATAAAAATCACTTCTCTCCCTTTTTTTTAAGCTTTTCATATAATAATTCATTTTCTAAAACAATGCTAATTTCGGTTTTAACTAAATAAATAATTTTCAGTTTTAATAAATAAAGAAAGAAAAGGGGAGGGGGAAAACTTACTGTGTTGGATTGAAGGGGGGGATAGCGCCGGAGTTAGGTGGTGGTGGCCACTGCGGTGCTGACGTGGGGCGGAGCACGGGGGTCCACGGCGACCGGCTTCAAGGGTTTTGGGGGATTCGTGGAAGAGAAGGGAGGTTCGGGGATATAGATCAGAGGGGAAGAGGGTGATGGCCGGCGGCGCAAGGTGGGGGAGTGGGCGCGTTGATCGGCGGCGCGAGGAGGTGGGCGCTTCGAACGAGATCCGTCGGCCCCCTTTTTTTTTCTTTGTTTTGATTCTTCGATCTGAACTGAAGAGAAAGGGGGGTCAACGGGTTTATATTTTTATTTATTTATTTAATTTCAAAAAGCAACTTTTAATTTCGACCTCGAAATCGAACCCATCGCCTGTCGTCCATAGCTAATTACCCCCATTCCGAACACAATGGGATATGTATCGCAGGCTGATTCGAGCGTTTCGATCAGTTTTCGTCAAAATCAAAATATAACTCTATATATTGAATTTGAACGCACATTTCAATTTACCGGGCCTACATACAAAATTTAAAAATTCCCAAAAAAATATTTTCTAGCTTCGTATTGATGATACAGTCCTAACAAAACTAATTTCATTGAATTCTGAGACCGTTTGAAAAATAGCCATTTTCCAGTCGATTAAAATCAACTAAAACTGGTCAAACGCGTTTTACTTTGCCACGCTCACATATTGATTCGAAAAATTACGAATTTTGAAATCTAGCAATAACTTGACATCGCGGATCAAACAAAAGTGCTTTCGTTGAAAACCGAGGTCGTTTGCAAAATTTCCATTTTTAAGGGCCAGAATTCCATAGCGACTATTCTGAAATTTCAACTAGACGTATCTTTTGACTTCCGCTATGAAATTTCAATTTCTCGAATTCGTTGGAAAGATATTCTCGATTAGATTCAAATATTTCTAGTTTCGCTAAAATTCGGTTTATTTTGCACCCAGTACATTCATTTGAACTTTGAAATCGAATTATCGAACTACCGCGCCATTTTCAATTCCTTTTATAATTTAAAATAAATATTTATATTCTAACGACGATCTATATAAATATATACGTTTGAATTCTATTCAAAAAAAATTTCTCGTTGTTATTATTTAAAATAATTCATTTCAAATATTCGAAATTCATTAAAATTGCCAAAACAAAAATTTTAAATTTGCTCCGATTTCCGGGTTATTACAGATTTGAACGTGAAATGGTAATTAAATTTACCAATGACACCGTGGTGTTAGATATGAAGTATGACCAGTTTTACTTCATGGGATGAATAGGTTGGGATTGGGAAATAAAATAAATGATTACTGCGGTGTGGTTCGCTAATCCCGACTAATTTGAATTGATATTCAAAGGAAGATTAAAGAATAAATTTAAAGAATTTATCTTTGATAAAATTAATGGGAACCTTTCCCAAAGTATAAGAATATTTGAATAAAAGAATATTCTGAATTGGAATGAGGCGTATGTTGTGTTTGTGTAACACTTGTTTATTATATACGCAAGTTATTCAGAAAGACCGGGTTTATCCCATTTTGATCAATAACTGATTCGACGTGGTATCGAGGATGAAGACTGTGGTTGAAGACCGGAGGTCTTCACATCGTTTGGGTGATTACTGATGATCTTGATTGGGCTGTACACCCAAGATGAGGGAATCAGTTGGTGATCATCCAGACGTACTTGGAGATCGATGGATATGCGATGTACAAGGTGCCTCCGGTTTCGTTCAGACCCAGAACGAACTTGTAAATGGAATGTGTGTCTGACATTGGATTTTATTCTGTGTGATTGATTTCTATTAAATATAAATCTGTTTGGCGGAGGAGAATTTATACTGTAATGACCCGCATTCTACGCATCGGGGGATCGTAGAATATTTATTTCTTTCCCGTATGAAGTCATATGGTCATGTAACTTTGGGACACATCCATTAGAGTCATTTCCCATGTTTATGATTTTTGTTGATTTTTAAATGACCATTTTGCCCTTAGTTGGTACTGTTTTGGCCATAACTTTTGATTGGAAAGGAATTTTGACCTGAAACCACTTCCATTAGATTCGTTTGATGGTTTACCTTTCTGTAGAGTGGTCATAATAGCCAGACGGACTTACCGTTTGGGAGATATGGCTGAAATAAGGTTTGGAAGGTGAAAAAACTGCTTAACCGGGCCAAATAGGGTGATTAGTGAGTAGGCCCATAACCCATTTCGGGATTAGGGTTATGGGGAGGCTGAAATGAGATAGAGGATCATTCCATTTCAGTTTTCTAGCCTCCACTTATCACTAAGGAACCCTAAAAATGGCCTCCAACCTCTAAATCACCTCCAAATCATCTTTTGGTCAAGGATTTGGCTTAGCAACCTCTAATCAAGGAAGATCTACACCAAAGCAACATTGGAGCTGCTGTTTAGCATAGAGATTCACATCAAATCAGAGATTTATTTCAGATCTTAGTTTATTTGTGGCTAAGGTGAGTGATTTGCATAGTTTTACACTAATTATGGCTAGTTAAGGGTAATTAGTGTTAATTAGCGAATTTAAGTATGATAAAATTCTAGAAAAATTTTCATAAATTTCTAAATGATATTTTAGACCTCTGATATGAATTTGGGTTAATTCGGTTAAGTTTTGCTAATCCTATCATTAGTTTCACCTAAACATGCTTAAGGGGAAATATGGGATTTTGGGGTATGTTTGATCCATTTTAACCTATCATATTGATGTTTTGATGTTTGTGGTTGATTACACATGTTTCTATGACTGTATGGTATGTTTTGTGATTGACTAGAATAGTTGGAAGGGTCGAAAACGCCGTCGAGGGGCGCAAACAGCTCGTTGGACAAGGTGCAGGAATTCGGATCAGATAGGGGATTGAGGGTCGATCGGATCGCCTTATGGGATCGTGGGACATCACCACGAGTCAAGTCATCTCCTCCGAGCTGAACCATCTGTGCAAGGTCCACGAACCTTAACCGTGAACTGTCTCTCGAACCCGATCCGCTCATGTTTCGCACCACGATCCGATCCACTCGTGCTTCGTATCACGATCCGAGAAGAGGAAAGCAGCATCCACGATCCGATGCACTACGAGACGCCGATCCGAACCAGGGGGAGCCACGAGTTGGAGGAGCGCGATCCGACCCGTATGGGGTATTCCGATCCAAACCAAGGAGAGGGACACGATCTGAAGCAAAGAGAAAGAAGACCGCGATGACGATCCGAACCGTGGCAAGCTGGAGACCCCGACCCGATCCGCCAGGGGTGATGGCGACCCGAACCGATCCAGTGAAGAAGGAGCTTCTGATCCAACCTGACCCAGTATTGATCAATAACCCGAGATGCAAAGGTAGTCCAATATGGGAAGTTAGAGCTCAGGATCCAGTCGGGAACCAATGAGTTCACTTCATGGTTGGACTTTGCTGCGGGACGTGTGCTAAGGAGTTGTCGACGTTCATAACTTCGATTCACCACTAAAAATGAGTGAGACTACGTTATCAGTGCAGTAGGGTCATTATGACCTGAGGGGCAAGGTGATGCGTAGTAAGACTATGAGCCAGCGCAGATGGGGTGAATAACTCCATAGGGCAAGTGGACATAGCAAGGAATTAGTGGCTACGTTATCAGTGCAGTGAAGCCATTTATGACTTCATGGGGCAGAGTGATCGTAGCAAGGCATGTTGGGTGATCGAAGTGGTGAATATCGTATGCTTTACGCACTGAGTGAGAGATGTGAGGATGGATGCTATGCTTGATTGTTTGCCATCATTATGACATGCACACCTCCCCCACCTCCGTATCTTTATACCGTTTGATGTGGTACCTTAGAGTGTTGTACAGTATGTAGTGCTAACTCTTTGGTTGCAGGTCCAGGTTCAGGTATGTTTTAGTCTACCTGTTATTGTTCACTTTAGATGCTTATCGCTCATACCAGGCTTTATGTCTGACCCAGAGTTTTATGTCTCCTCTTATTACTCTGGGTGCTCACACGAGCAGACTAGAGACAGGTTAGCTGGTGATGCGCGAGTAGCTGATTCGGAGGCGGGCAGGAGGCTTCCACGTATGATATATATATACACATTCTCCCTGTGTCGTTGGTGGACGCTACTTGGGCATTAGTAGTGTACCTCCTTTATCTTACTTTTGCTTTGAGACAGTTGAAAAGTTGTAATAAGTTATATTTTGGATTTCCGCTGCTATGATGCTTAGTTCTGGTTTTTAGCTTATGCACTGTCTCTCCTGTTTTATGTCAAGTATGTTATTATTATATTTTGTTCGATGCGCTGTGAGACATTCTACAGGTTCTTGATAAGTTCATTTCCTTCTTCCTTTTCCTTCTGACGACCCGTTCCGTGCTAACTGGACATGTGTACAGCGCACTTTTGGAGTAAATGTCGGTTGGTGCGGGGCGGGCCGTCACACTTGGTATCAGAGCTCTAGGTTGCGTAGTTAACCTAGGGAAAGACACCAGGGAGAGATAGTACGTATATGAGAGCGCGTATTTGTGATTACTTTGGGTTTCAAAAGCTATGTATATATATACTATTAGTAGTATAAGAATGAAGTCGCACTGCACTAGCACCACTATGGGGTCGTTAATCGTTTCCCTTTTTCAGATTGACGATGAGCCGAGACATGAGGGGTGCTAGTAGAGGGACCAACCAAGGGAATGCCGCTGACATGAGGGCGATGTTTACTAACCTCATGAGAGACATGCTTAGAGAAGTGCAAGGGGCAGTTCCCAATCCCAGGATTGGTGTTGGCCCAGTAGTGCAGGCGCCTAGGGTCGATTTCGCCAAGTTGTGCAAAGATTACACTAATCTTGGTGGAAAGTCGTTCCACGGAACGGAGTCGGCCACGGATGTTCAGGACTGGATGGATAGCTGTGACCATATCTTTGATGACTTAGGTCTTGAGGATGCAATGAAGAGAAGGCTAGCGTCTCGTCAGCTGCAAGGGCGAGCGATGAATTGGTGGAATGCCATTAGAACAGCTACTCCAGAAGATCAGGTTACTTAGGATCAGTTCAAGGCTCGCTTTAGCGAGAAGTTTATTCCAGCTGCCCAGAAGTCAGTGTTGTTCAAGAGGTTCTTGGAACTCAAGCAGAATGGAAGGGCAGTTTCTGATTATATTGCTGAGTTTGACACTTTGTCGAAGTATGGACTATCTCTTATCGATACTCCTGAGAAGAAGAATGAGAAGTTCATTACTGGTCTGGATGGATACTTGGGGGAAAGGCTTATTACTCACATCGATGAGACTTTTGAATCGATTGTGGGGAAGGCTTTGATATCAGAGAGTCTTTACCCTAAGTCAAAGACTGAGGCTGCATCTGCAGAAGGACCAAAGCCGCAAGCAGGCGGTGGAGGCAAGAATAACTCTCAGAATAAGAGGAAGCAGGACCAATCTAAGGGTGGCCAGAAAAAGAGCAAGAAGGATGTTGAGTGCTTCAGCTGTGGTAAGAAGGGCCATTATGCTAAAGAATGTCGGGCCAAGCCAGCGGAAAGGAAGTGCTACAACTGTGGTCAAGTGGGACATCATAAGGATAAGTGTCCGCAACCTCTTAAGGAGAAGCAGATTGTGAAAGCATATGCTATTGATGTTGTTCCTTCTTCGTCGAATGCCCCAACTGCGGCGGAGAAAGGAAAGAATGTTGTTATTCAAGGTATGCTTTCTATTTATGATATACCAGTTCGAGTTTTGTTTGATACTGGGGCTTCCCGTTCCTTCATATCTAGTGACCTGGTAGATAGGTTGGGACTGGAACCCGAGATAGTCGATAGACCATTGGTTGTGACGAACCCGATTGGTGGTTCGACTAGCCTTAGTATGATTTGCAGGAATTTGGTCTTATCGAGTCATGGATGTATGTTTGTTTGTGATTGCTTTGTTTTGGGCTTTACTGGGTATGGCATTATATTGGGAGTCGATTGGCTCCAAAGATACGGGGTGGTGGTAGACTGTGAGGGCTTTTTGGTGACAGTGAGGGCGGATGATGGGCAGAGGGTAGTGTTTGGTAGTCTACCTAGTGATGGGGTTATGGCTAGTTTTGTAAATTCCCTCGACATCCCGCAGGATGAGTTGTCAGATGTGCCTGTGGTTGGCCAGTATCCGGACGTCTTCGAGGAGGTGACCGGGCTTCCACCACACCGAGAGATTGAGTTCCTTATTGATTTAGTGAAAGATGCCAGACCTATAGTGATGCCACTTCGTCGTATGGCACCAAGGGAGCAGCGAGAGCTCGGGGTGCAAGTCAGCAATCTTTTGGAGAAGGGATTTATTAGAAGGAGTGTCTCCGAGTGGGGGGCACCAGTTGTGTTTGTCACTAAGGCAGATGGTTCCCTTCGTTTGTGTGTGGACTATCGCGAGTTGAATAAGGTAACGAGGAATAATAAGTATCCTCTACCACGGATAGATGATTTGTTTGATCAACTGGAAGGAGCAAGAGTGTTCTCCCAGTTGGACCTCGCAACAGGATTTCATCAGCTACGAGTAGCGGATGAGAGTGTTCCGAAAACGGCATTTAGAACACCATCTGGATTTTATGAGTGGTTGGTCATGCCATTTGGTTTGACCAATGCACCAGCCTATTTTGTGGATCTTATGAATCGAGTATTCAGAGATCAGTTGAATAAGTTTGTTCTTGTGTTCGTGGATGATATCCTTGTTTACTCAAGGACAGAGGAGGAACACAAGGGACACTTGAGGATAGTGATGGAGGTGTTGAGGAAACACCAATTGAAAGCGAAATTCTCTAAGTGTCATTTTTGGAGAAGGGAAGTGAGATTCTTGGGTCATGTTGTTTCAGAGAGTGGTATTGCCGTAGACCCTGCGAAGGTGGCTACGGTACAGGATTGGCCTACGCCCAAGAATGCTAAAGATTTAAGAAGTTTCTTGGGGCTAGCTGGATATTATCGTAAGTTTATCCAGGACTTCTCCAAGATAGCAACACCGTTGACTCAGTTGACTAAGAAGAATCAGTCCTTCGTCTGGGACGGAGTGTGTGAGGATGCCTTCAAGAGTCTAAAGGAGAAGTTGACGCGTGCACCAGTGTTAGTCATTCCTAAAGGGAATGAAGAGATGACGGTATACATGGATGCTTGTGGTACCGGACTGGGTGCTGTATTGATGCAAGGAGGTAGGGTTGTAGCTTATGCTAGTCGACAGTTAAAGCCGCATGAGAAGAAGTATCCTACCCACGATTTGGAATTAGCAGCGATCGTGTTTGCGCTGAAGATGTGGAGACATTATCTCTTGGGAGAAAGATTTGAGTTGTTTACCGATCATAAATCGTTAAAGTATCACTTCTCCCAGAAAGATCTGAATCTCCGTCAGCAAAGATGGTTAGAGTTCTTGGCTTCGTATGATTTTGATATCGCATATACACCTGGGAAAGGTAATGCGGTAGCCGATGCCTTGGGTAGGAGACATGCCAGCTTAGGGGCAATGTTTCTTGAATGGAAGCAACTGGAGTATATCGCGGGGTTTGATTTCAGACCAAAGTGCGGATCGGATCCAGTTATGCTAGCTAGTTTGACGACCAGACCCACTTTGATAGAGCGGATTGGTTCCAGCCAGAGGGACGATCCTAATTTATTGGAAATCATCTCCAAGTAAGAGATGGGTATCGATGAGGAGATGAATGTGTATGGGCTTGATCGAGATGGATGGCTTCGGAAGAATGGAAGACTAGTTGTGCCCAACGTGAATGGTTTGAGAGATGAAGTGCTTAGAGAATGTCATCACTCAAAATTGACTATACAACCCGGTGGTAATAAGATGTATCGAGACATGAAGCGGACTTACTACTGGGAAGGGATGAAAAGAGACGTTGGAAAGTTTATATCCAAATGCATGAATTGCCAGCTAGTTAAAGCTGAGCAAAAGAAGCCTAGTGGGCTGTTGCAACCATTAGAAATTCCCGAATGGAAATGGGAGCAAGTCTCGATGGATTTCATCGATGGCTTACCGAGGACTAGGTCGGGATACGATAGCATTTGGGTAATTGTGGATCGATTGACTAAGAGCGCAAGATTTGTACCAGTCAAATCGACCAGGACGACAGCCAAGTTGGTAGAATTGTATATGGAGTGGGTAGTGAGATTTCATGGAGTACCCAAAAGCATTGTGAGTGACCGAGACCCATTGTTCACTAGTGGGTTTTGGAAGAGCTTACAAGAGGCTCTAGGGTCAGGATTACATCTCAGTACCGCATATCATCCTCAGACCGACGGTCAGATAGAGAGGATGAATCGTATATTGGAAGATCTCTTGAGAGCTTGTATATTGGATTTTGGTGGATCATGGGATGACCATTTGCATCTAGTAGAGTTTGCATATAATAATAGCTACCAATCCAGTATCGGTATGGCTCCATATGAAGCTTTGTATGGAAGACCATGCAACTCACCATCGTGTTGGATAGAGACTGGCGAGAAGTTCGTGCTTGGACCAGATGTGGTGAGGGAAACTTCCGACAAGATCAAGATCATTCAACAACGAATAAAAGCTGCTCAAGATAGGCAGAAGAGCTATGCTGATAAGAGGAGAAGAGACTTGAAATTCTCCGTTGGTGACTTGGTGTTCGTCAAGATCTCTCCGTTGAAGAGCGTGATACGATTTGGCAGGAGAGGCAAGTTGGCACCAAGATTTGTTGGCCCATTCCCTGTTCTTGAACTAGTCGGGAATTTGGCGTATAGAGTTGGCTTACCAGAGAAGATGGCGGGAGTTCACAATGTATTTCATGTTTCCCAACTAAGGAAGTTCGTTCACGACTCAGATATGACTATTTCACCTGATCAGTTAGAGAACTTCGAAGTAGAACCCGAGGCGGTTGGGAACTGCAAGCCGATTCGTATTGTGAGGCACGATACGAAGAAACTTCGAAGGAAGGCGGTGAAGCTAGTCAAGGTTCAGTGGGGCGAGAACGAGAATGATTGTACTTGGGAGACAGAGGAGAGTGTTAGGAAGGCATATCCAGAACTCTTTGCCTGGTAAGACTTACTTCGTAATTTAGTTTTTCCGCATGCTAGGGTAGATTTGTTTTGCTTGTTTTGCATGTTTGATTGTTGTTTTATGGTTGATAGGCATGCGGGATCTTTGTGTATGTTTTGATTAGGGAATTTCGGGGGCGAAATTTCTTAAGGGGGGGAGAGTGTAATGACCCGCATTCTAAGCATCGGGGGATCGTAGAATATTTATTTCTTTCCCGTATGAAATCGTATGGTCATGTAACTTTGGGAAACATCCATTAGAGTCATTTCCCATGTTCATGATTTTTGTCGATTTTTAAATGACCGTTTTGCCCCTAGTTGGTACTATTTTGGCCATAACTTTTGATTGAAAAGGAATTTTGACCTGAAACCACTTCCATTAGATTCGTTTGATGGTTTACCTTTCCGTAGAGGGGTCATAATAGCCAGGCGGACTTACCGTTTGGGAGATATGGCTGAAATAAGGTTTGGAAGGTGAAAAACTGCTTAACCGGGCCAAATAGGGTGATTAGTCAGTAGGCCCATAACCCATTTCGGGATTAGGGTTATGGGGAGGCTGAAATGAGATAGAGGATCATTCCATTTCAGTTTTCTAGCCTCCACTTATCACTAAGGAACCCTAAAAATGGCCTCCAACCTCTAAATCACCTCCAAATCATCTTTTGGTCAAGGATTTGGCTTAGCAACCTCTAATCAAGGAAGATCTACACCAAAGCAACATTGGAGCTGCTGTTTAGCATAGAGATTCACATCAAATCAGAGATTTATTTCAGATCTTAGTTTATTTGTGGCTAAGGTGAGTGATTTGCATAGTTTTACATTAATTATGGCTAGTTAAGGGTAATTAGTGTTAATTAGCGAATTTAAGTATGATAAAATTCTAGAAAAATGTTCATAAATTTCTAAATGATGTTTTAGACCTCTGATATGAATTTGGGTTAATTCGGTTAAGTTTTGCTAATCCTATCATTAGTTTCACCTAAACATGCTTAAGGGGAAATATGGGATTTTGGGGTATGTTTCATCCATTTTAACCTATCATATTGATGTTTTGATGTTTGTGGTTGATTACACATGTTTCTATGACTGTATGGTATGTTTTGTGATTGACTAGAATAGTTGGAAGGGTCGAAAACACCGTCGAGGGGCGCAAACAGCTCGCTGGACAAGGTGCAGGAATTCGGATCGGATAGGGGATTGATGGTCGATCGGATCGCCCTATGGGATCGTGGGACATCACCACGAGTCAAGTCATCTCCTCTGAGCCGAACCATTTGCGCAAGGTCCACGAACCTTAACCGTGAACTGTCTCTCGAACCCGATCCGCTCATGTTTCGCACCACGATCCGATCCACTCGTGCTTCGTATCACGATCCGAGAAGAGGAAAGCAGCATCCACGATCCGATGCACTATGAGACGCCGATCCGAACCAGGGGGAGCCACGAGCTGGAGGAGCGCGATCCGACCCGTATGGGGTATTCCGATCCAAACCAAGGAGAGGGACACGATCTGAAGCAAAGAGAAAGAGGACCGCGATGACGATCCAAACCGTGGCAAGCTGGAGACCCCGACCCGATCCGCCAGGGGTGATGGCGACCCGAACCGATCCAGTGAAGAAGGAGCTTCTGATCCAACCTGAACCAGTATTGATCAATTACCCGAGATGCAAAGGTAGTTCAATATGGGAAGTTAGAGCTCAGGATCCAGTCGGGAACCAATGAGTTCACTTCATGGTTGGACTTTGCTGCGGGACGTGTGCTAAGGAGTTGTCGACGTTCATAACTTCGATTCACCACTAAAAATGAGTGAGACTACGTTATCAATGCAGTAGGGTCATTATGACCTGAGGGGCAAGGTGATGCGTAGTAAGACTATGAGCCAGCGCAGATGGGGTGAATAACTCCATGGGGCAAGTGGACATAGCGAGGAATTAGTGGCTACGTTATCAGTGCAGTGAAGCCATTTATGACTTCATGGGGCAGAGTGATCGTAGCAAGGCATGTTGGGTGATCGAAGTGGTGAATATCGTATGCTTTACGCACTGAGTGAGAGATGTGAGGATGGATGCTATGCTTGATTGTTTGCCATCATTATGACATACACACCTCCCCCACCTCCGTATCTTTATACCGTTTGATGTGGTACCTTAGAGTGTTGTACAGTATGTAGTGCTAACTCTTTGGTTGCAGGTCCAGGTTCAGGTATGTTTTAGTCTACCTGTTATTGTTCACTTTAGATGCTTATCGCTCATACCAGGCTTTATGTCTGACCCAGAGTTTTATGTCTCCTCTTATTACTCTGGGTGCTCACACGAGCAGACTAGAGACAGGTTAGCTGGTGATGCGCGAGTAGCTGATTCGGAGGCGGGCAAGAGGCTTCCACGTATGATATATATATATATATATATATATATATACACATTCTCCCTGTGTCGTTGGTGGTCGCTACTTGGGCATTAGTAGTGTACCTCCTTTATCTTACTTTTGCTTTGAGACAGTTGAAAAGTTGTAATAAGCTATATTTTGGATTTCCGCTGCTATGATGCTTAGTTCTGGTTTTTAGCTTATGCACTGTCTCTCCTGTTTTATGTCAAGTATGTTATTATTATATTTTGTTCTATGCGCTGCGAGACATTCTACAGGTTCTTGATTAGTTCATTTCCTTCTTCCTTTTCCTTCTGACGACCCGTTCCATGCAAACTAGACATGTGTACAGCGCACTTTTGGAGTAAATGTCGGTTGGTGCGGGGCGGGCCGTCACATATACTCTTGCTTAAAGCCCTTCTCTGAGACGTATGAGCTCAGGGGTTATATATTGATGGATATCAATCGCATTGAGTGAATCACCTGTGTGGCATGCCTAAGTGGCAATTGATTGAGGCTTTTGTTGAAAAGCAAAGTCTTGTGGTTGATGTTCAAAGCACCGCCTGCGTGGCATAGCTTTGTGTAGCGTTGATTCGCGAGCCTCTTACCCCGGTTGTGAACCAAAAACGGGAGAGGACCTCAGGGAGGGCATGCGTTTCTTTCTAGCTAGGGTGGTGTCAGTGACCTACCAGCCTTGACATTTATATTATTTTCACCTATGTGGTTGTTGTTGTTGCGAGGCGCCTTGGATATACCGGTGACTATGTGGAGCCGATGGAGTCATTGGACTCATTGACACCCCAAAGGGTGGGGAAACGCAGTGTTCAGGCATAATAATCCACATCGGTGGACCGGCCCTAATGATCCAAGGCTTGCCTGAGGGTCGGGCTAGAGCGTCTCAAATTCGGTAGAGGACGATCCCTTGCCTCGGTTCACAGATGGAAATCCAACTTCCAATACGTGACTTTGTGGTTTTGATTGTATACCTATATATGGCGACATAGTGGTATGTGGCACTTATGCCGTCTATGATTGATACTTATGATTGAAATTGTTTTGACACTATACACTTATAGTAATAATAAAACATGAAATTTAGCATATCAAGCATTCTTTGGCTATTATAAGGGCAAAACCCTATCCTCCGGCTTGCGTTGCATTGTGTTATGGGACCTGGGTCTTATAATAGCTTCATTGTTCTTTATTTATCATTGCGTTGTTGTTTTATGCACTGGTATTCTTAGGAAGAAACTCGTTCTGTGTTATATGGCATGGTCCCTTAATTTACCTAACTTTAAAATAAAGATTAATAATTGTTTTAGTTCTCACACCAGTCACATGACTGACCTGGAGTTTATTGTTTTAACCTAAACTCTGGGTGCCCCTATTTCCATATGGGCAGCTAGTAGTTTTGGTTTTGCAGATTTATATTCATAGGAACCTAGTTTACAGCTGGAATGATATCCAGAAAGCTCTGTATCCGTATATCTCTTTCAGTTGTGTATTGTATTATTTTTCCGCTGCAGTAATGTATTTAAATCTCTGATAATTTTGTGATGTATATTATTTATTCATACTCTGTATATTCTTGTATTCATATGTAATTGTTTTAATAAACAATGAAATGTTCTTTTGTTTGCGTTCTGATGTGGCTTGTCCTCAAAGTATCCGCGCTTTCCTTACCGGGGAAGTTCGGATCGTTTCAGTTTTATTAAAGGAGTGATGTCTTATACATGCTTTAGAAGAAAAAAATCAGGTCGCACATCGTTTTATTAAAGGAGCGATGTCTTATACATGCTTTAGAAAGAATAAAATCAGGCCACGCCTTAGCCAAATTATTTCCCCTTAAAATTTTGTTCCCTCCCTTAACCAAATTATTTCTCCCTGTGCCTTTAGCCAAAATTTTCACCGAACTAAAATAAAAAACAAATCCGAAAAATTTCACTTTTCCCCCGCGATTTTTCTCTCTTTTCCTCCCAATCTCTCGAACCCTAATTTCTGAAGTTGCTCTCTCCACTTACACTCAAAGCCCTAATTTGTAAAACTTCTTCATGAAGCAAGCTTTGTTTAAAGCTCAAATCGATTAGTAGAAAGCCCTATTTTGTGAAGCTCGAAGCTTAAATCTAGGTTTGTAAGTGGTAAGCTGCTCAAATCTATGTACGTATAGCATTTCCTGTTGTATTGCTTTTGGTTTGTAGGTGGTTAACCTTGGTTTGATATTTCTAATTTATATCTGTTCTAAGTGGGTAAGCTTGAATTAGGTATTTCTTATTTGTAAGTGGTTGAAATGGATAAGTCATGGATTAAAGAAGACATGGATTCTTTAAAATTGAAAACTTCTTGATATTCGCTGAAGGAAATGCTAAAAAGCCTAAGACAATTCCCTAACCCTGGACGTTGTGTTAATTTTTAAAACTTTCCGGTAAAATAATTAGAGGTCATCTATATGAAAATGAGTTTAGTTTAGGGTATGTTGAGTGGATTTGGCATGGGAAAGAGTCTTCTAGCGGTACTACGTTGTCTGTTGGTAGTACAAGTCTTGCTACAAAGCAGAACCTACCTAGGAAACAATTGATATTTACGAAAGAATCTACAATGATGGGGATTACGATAAAGTACCATTTGAGTTCAAGAGGTTTGTGGCTGATGCCCAACAACCTCTATTTGGGGGAAGCGAGTGCACTATGTTAAAGTCAATATTAAAGTTGTATAACTGTAAAGCTAGGTTTGGGACTAGCAATGCCTTCACTGATTTTCTCACTTTTATTGGTTCTTTCCTACCTACAGATCATGTGCTTCCTGGTACTACACATGTACAAAATCGATTTTCTCCGAAAGGTTGTATAGCTGAAAGTTATCTCGGAGAAGAATCAATTAAATTTTGCATGGGGTTTCTTAAACACTGTTGTACAACTTGTAAATCTTGTTTATGAATTACATATATGAGTTACACAGTATATAAATTGTGCAGCATATGACTTGGGAGTTTATGAATTTTGCAATATGTGACACTTAACTGATGCATTTCATACAAAATTTCCCTGTAGGCTCAGGAAAAGCATTATGTTTTAGGCTCTTGTCCCATCAATATCAATAATCGAAACTGCAAAAATTTGTGTTAGGCCATCAATAATCAAGTTGAACCTAAACCGTATTTGCAATCTCGATATTGATATTAATGAGGCCAGAGAAACATGAATTGATGTGGAAACTGAACAAAGAAACAAGTTCAAAACAGGATACCTACTTTGCAATCAGAATGTGTTTATGTATGTTAATTTAATTTATTTTGTTCCATCTGATTTGCAAGTATAGGAGTATACATGAATACTTAAATTTGCCATATATTCATTGTCAGGGACGAAGGCAAGGGGACCAAGTAGGGGCCATGCCCCCCTTGATTTTAAAATATTATTACAAATTTGTTTTTTGATCCCAAATCCCACTCTCAGAAAATGCTCTTGATTCTTCCATTGCTACTGTCAAGGGCCAATGCTCTTGAGTTCTCCATTACTGCTGTCAGCAAATATGGAGGTGCTTTTGCTGGCTACCGCACCATGCCGGATGCTTCAATTCCTGCACAAAGAGTTTTGGAAGAAATAAGCTAAAATATTGATTTATAATTTACATATGAAGTTCGTTCTTCATTTACATTGATTGATTATCTTTTTGGTATGTTAATTTACCTGCAAACAGAGGCTAGATGCTGGTGATGATCCTGTGACTGCATTTATCATGTCTGCTGAAGCTGCTTCGGAAGGCATAGAATCTACCAAGAGTATGAAAGCATAGGTATTTTTAGTTGTAATTACCACCAGTCATTATGCCCTACCAAGTGTAGTTATTTAGTCTTATGTGCATGTGTGTGCTAAAAGAAGTGTAGAGATGCTTGTCCTACTAAATTTTATAATACTCTTTGTTATCATACTGTGTGCGACGTCGAACTTTTGTCATACTGTATATACTAAGCTATTTATCAACTTTGCAGTGGAGAGTGAAGAATCGAAAGTCTTACAGTGTGGACCAGTTGGAGGAGGTGCGTAGTGAGGCGTTCGATTTTGTTGAAGAACACTTGTAAATCTTGTTTAATGAAAATCTGACTGGAATGTAATGTAGAACAAAAACATGTGCTAGTTTAATGTTTGTGGTGGATGGTTTTATGGAATGTAAGAATATTTTCTATTTAATATTTGTGGCCAATATTGCATTTTGTTTTTGGTATTGGTATTGAATTTTTATTTTTGGTATTATTATTGCATTTTTATAGTAGGGCATATATCATATATCATATATTAGGAAAAATATTGATGTTTAAAATTATAGCTGATATCAGCTATGTAGAACAAAAATAATGTATAAACATAACACAGGCATCCCTCCTTTAAATAGAAATGATGTCTAAATGCCACGCAGACATCATTTCACTAGAAATGAACTGATATATGTTTAGTGTATAAACATCACTTCTTTTAGAAAGAAATGATATGGTATATGTATATTACAACAGTTATTCCCACCATAAATGATGTATTAGTCATTTTGTACTACTTGCATGATATGTTTATAGTAATTCAAAACTTACAATAAGCCATTATCAACATTCAGCTCATGCAAATAAACAAAAAATACGGGTTAATACATCATTTATTAATTACTTTATGATGTCATACTGCGGCTTCGACATCGTTTTTTAACTAGCATAAAAAAATTGGCACTTTAGACATCACTGACATCAACATCGCTCCCGAAAAATGGAGACATCGTTTTTTACCGATGTCTATTGTAACAACCCACCTCCGCTAGGGTCACTCACAAAGGGAATGCACTAGCTTTGGTGGAGCATTATCTAGGTAAACATACACAGAAATATTACAAGACAGAACATATTAAACAGCGGAAGAAGAACCAAATTTCATTGCTTTAAAATTTAGAAATGTCTAAAGCCTTTTACATCAAAATGCCATTAAATCCATTACATCAAAATCTGTCTTGCAATAGTAAAGAAGCATAAAACCATAGTCATAAATCATTCCCCAATAAAGAAGCAAAGTAAGCCATAGCCAAGAGAAATCCAAGCAGTACATGAAAGAGCCTTGGAGCTTGGTAAGATCTGAACTTAGCTGTATTCCCACCTTGCGAACCTGGGCGGGGGGGAACGGAAGAAAAAGAGGCGAAAACAAACGGGTCAGTCATGAAGACTGAGTAAGTCCTAGTGACTTTCAACGTAAAAATAGGTAAGGATAACATGGCATGAATAAACTGAAAATAAACATAAGCGTGATGACAAGGTAAGCTACAGGCACGATGAATCAAGTATAAGATTCCATGCTTCATATCACAAGTATCATCACAAGGTTTCTACCAAGTATCATATTGCAAGGTTTCTATTAAGTATAACATCGCAAGATTTCTAAGCTTCACCATTCCACTATTTTCTTTGATTTCCTATATTCTCTGCACCAACTGTACTAGTATCCCAACTCATATCATCCCTTCCATGTATATGTACAGTTTGCCGTATATCGTACGGGTTTCATCACGTATTTCTATACTACTTCAACATAGTGCCACCATTCTTGAAATCGTTTGGACTGCCACCCTTGTTCTGGCTAGGTTTCCTTATCATGAGCTATCGCGTGTTCAACTAGGATTTATGCCACCTAGGACCACTAGGGATTATGCTACCTATTGAACGTTTTCTAGATTCGATTAGGGTTTATGCCACCTAGGACGACTAGGGATTATGCTACCTAACGAATTCCACGTAACGATCTATTAATCGATCGGCTCCCTACAAGTCCTAGCTCATTCATGTATCTGTGTCATACGGGCCCAATCACGAAATGTAGTCACCTGTGCTAGGTCCACCATAGGGTGTATCAAGCCCTAGGGTTCCAACCACCGACACAAATCAAGCACGCACAGTGTAAACCTACTGGTGCCCAATGCCTGCTTTTTCTGCTCCAGAGTGTGTGCATGCCCGCACTCCGTTAGAACCTACACTGGCGCACCCACACAACCGTCGTTCTGGTCACTTACAATCAGCCCAGTAATTGTGCCCCACCCTTCCTAGTTCCAGGGTACCATGATACATCTAGTGGGTTACTGCTGAAACGGACCGCGTAACTAGGGTTTCCATCTAGTAGGTTAAGTGTTGTCATTTAAATTCGAGACTTAACCCCATTAGTCCAGTATATCAAGTTGGTTAAGTGTTGTCATTCAAGTTCGTGACTTAACCCGCCTACGTGTCATGTTAAATTAGCTAAGTGTTGTCGTTCAAGTTCATGACTTAGCCATACGAATCATGTGTCAAGTTGGTTAAGTATACTCAAGCGGTTCATGACTTAACCCTATCAAATCATCGTGTTAAATTGGTTAAGTATATTCAAGCGGTTCATGACTTAACCATATCAAGTCATCGTGTTAAATTAGTTAAGTATATTCAAGCGGTTCATAACTTAACCCTATCAAGTCATCGTGTCAAATTGGTCAAGTATATTCAAGCGGTACATGACTTAACCCTATCATATGGCATTAATTCATTAATGCACCCCAACCACTCACATCAAACCTGTTGTTGTGGTCACTGGATATGTCGGGCGGTTCCGGGCAGATTTACACCACAACTCAGTCTGACCTCAGGTTTCGAGCGCGATATGACCAACTACCCACATTGGATCCTATTGTTTGCAGTAACTGGATTTGCCGGGCGGTTCCGGGAAAATTTACACTGCAAACTCAACCCAACCTCGAGTTGGCCATTTTCATGTTTATTCTAATGTCATGTCCATGTTCAAGTTTCATGTCGAGTTCGTGTCAGGTTTCAAGGATAAGTTTCATGCCCACATCCAGATTCAATTTATAACAATGTTCATGTTTCAAGTTTTGCCAATTATCGAGTTCATAATTCATGTTCATAACCAATTCATGTTTTGCCTAATCTACCCAAATCGTATTCCCATCACACGTGAACGTGAATCGATCTATACTACAAATAAATCCAAATCTCGAAATAGAGGGAATAGCATCAAACCTATGATAGGAAAACGGGACTAGCATAAAGCGATAAAAGGGGTTATAAGACTAGTATGATATAACTTGAGATAATTGGTTACAACATCACTGGCATATAGGATTTCAAGTCTAGCAAGATAAGGCGATGGTCATGATAAACACTGACATAAAAGAATAGGCATGCAAAAGCAATCCAAATACAAGGATAATGGATCCAGTGGTTTTGGTGTACATAATTGCGAATAAACTAAGCAAGTCACACCCTAGGTAAACGATTCAACAAAATATCAATTCGGTGCACAACATGGTTTTCAACTATGGTGTCATGGGCATTAAAAATCAACTATAATAGTCTTAGGAAATTAACCCCAACAGTCATAGGTAGAAATCTCATAGTTATGAATCATAAGCGAATCATCACAATAATCATGGATAATTATCAAAAATAGTTCTAGGCAAATAGTCATAGGCAATTAACAGTAATAGTTTCAAAGTCATGGTCATAGATAATGGCCTTATGTTCATAATCATAGGTAATAATTCTTATAGTCAAGAGTCATAGGTGATTAGCCACAATTGTCCTCTTCATAGGCATAGGCATAGTCTTATGTTCACAGTCATAGGCATAGTCTTATGTTCATCGTCATAGTCATTGGTATAGTCTTATGTTCGTCGTCATAGTCATAGGCATAGGCAAAACCTTATGTCCACAGTCATAGGCGTATTAAGGTTATAGTCCTGAAAGAATTTGATTTACAACATAAATAGGCCCCAAATAGAAATATTCCCACAATTCAAGATCCAAGAATTTATGTTACAACCTAGCGTTTGAATAATAAACTAGGTCCAACAACATGAATGGGCATGATTCAGTCGATAAGAAATAATCCCAAAATCATAGATTTAAGAAGAGACAAGAACAGATCCAAATAGATAATCAAGCTTAGGTCCCATTTCATTTTATTCCATGTCCATATCAAATTTAACAAGTTTCAATCTCAAAGTAACTAGAATTTATAGAGCGTGGATCGAAAATTAGAGTGCAGAGATTTGATTCTGGAAACGGTTATTGCAGTTGTTGAATCTCTATTTGTTTAGTCTTGTTCTAGTTGAAAACCCCTAATTTGCAATTCCTAGATATTGTCTTGACAAAGAAGAAGTAGCCATTCTCTCTTTAATTTAATTATTTTCAGAAGCAGCATAAGGACAGAATGAAATGGTGTGGAGAGAATGAGGCTAGGGGTGAGTTTATATAGGATTGGGCAGACGAATCTGGACAGAAAACGAGGTCAAATACATCAGAATGCATCAGGTTCAGGAAGTGGGCTCGGGAGGCAGGTCGACCCCCAGGTCGACAATATGGTCGACCTGGTCCCTAGGAGGTCGACACTATGGTCGACCCCCAGGTCGACCTGGTCCCTGGGCGGGAATTTTCCTGCCCTGCCTGTTCTGGGGTTTGAATTCGAATTTCGAATTCGAATTTCAGGCTGTTTTTTATTCTGAAAATTCCTGAAACTTCGGAGGGTCATATCTCCCTTATATGGACTCCGATTCTTGCAAACTCGGACTCGTTTCCAAGCAGAATTTCGAGACGAACGCAATGGCACAACCCGTTTCCCTTGATTCTTGTTTTAAAAATTAATTCTGCCTTGATTTCTAGTTTCAACATGTTATAAAAATTCGGGTTGTTACATTCTCCCCTCCTTAAAGAATTTCGTCCCCGAAATCTTCAAGTTAAGAAGAATGTGTCCTACCATCCAATCATCCATCTACTCAATCATCAATCACAGGCATCCATTGTCCTTAAGAGATTTCTGATGTTGTATGAACATATGCAAAAAGTGTGTGTATATGTTCCTTATCTAATGCAAATGATTAGGCCTGATTGATCTTCTTAATGCAAAATATGTTTAGTGCCATGAGTCCAACATGTATGCAAATAGCGCTAATCACCTAAACACTATATGTGTGCTCAAACATCCATCCATATGCAACATTCACATGATAACGCATTCAATTTCATCCATAAACAAGTATAAACACTCATGCATATGCAATATGAAAATGTGTCTGAGCCGATCTAGTGCCTAATGTGTGTTATGCAACCACGAGCAACCACTTGCAACCACTTGCAACCATCAATCATAACATGTCTCAAACACATGTTTCACCCAATTGTTCCTACCTGAAGATATAGCCGAATGATAAAAGAAAGTAAAAACTTTGTGCCCATTAGGCAATGTCAAAGCTGGAAATCTACGTCACATATATATTGAATAGGAGAAGAACTCCCTAAGCACCAGCCCATATCCTATAAAACCCAAAAAGTTTAGTCAACCCAACAGACACTCTCAAGCCCCAACATGTACTACTAACAGATAAGTCATACTCCCTATGGGGTTTGCAACAGAAATAGGATTGAGAATAGGAACGAGAGGTTATACTTAAAAGATAGCATACAAGTAAGCTCTACAGGAAAAGAGGGATCAAGGATATACTCTTAAAAAGAGATATGATTCGCGTGTCTAGTCTTCAATCTTCTAAGTCGCATTTCCTTGAGCTTAACTCCATTGTGCTTGGACCGTCTTTAGCTTCACAATTTCGTAGCTTCTTAATTCCTATCTCCAAAATATGAGTTGGAACTCATTTCACTGTCGCCTCTCGTTCCACTTTCATTTATTCTTTTTCTAGAATACTCGGCTTAAACATAAATGCGTACTCATGGTTTCATGCAAGCTCTCTAAAGTTCACTAGTGAATCTCGGATCTCGTTTATAGGGTATTCCATGCAGAAGAATTATCTCTTGCAAATAAACAGATGTCAACCATGTTGTCAAGTGTACTTACTAAAGTGATTTTATATAACTCATGCATAAGCGAGATGTACCATCCGCCTTAGTGGCGAACATTACTCGAGCGGACCAACAAATGTGTCAAGAGATTCTAGGTAACTAAGCATGGCAGAACCCTAAGGGTTACACTAGACTTCGAGGGCAATGCCAAGGCAAGTCAAGAATCTAACTACCCTCTTTTCATACTCGAGAATGGTACCATTTCTGGACAACCACTCCATCCCTAGAATCACCCCATAGCTCAAAAACATAAGCTTTACTTCTAAACTCAACACTTAGCATAGACATTCTCAAATCCAAACAAGTCATGAATAAATGAGCCGATTCCCCCAACAGGATTTGAGACAAAAATGGGATCCTGCTAGTACTAAGGTGCATAGACTCAACTATCGAGGCAAAATTAAAAGGATGCGATGTACCAAAAACAAAGTTCCTACGGTATGATAGAAAAGAAAAGCTAAACTTTTAAAAGAAACGTTACCACCTCTTCTTAGGTACGCTAGTAGTGAGAGCATACAATTGCCCTCTCGACGATCTTGTTCTTTGCCCTTGTCCTTGTCCTATAATACTTAATTACATGTCCCTTTTTACAATACTAAAGATATTTCCTCTGGTCATGGGTTTTTATTATTCTTTCACTTGGCCTCTTTCCTTTCACCTTTTTCCTCTTCATGGATTAAGCCATATCAACAAGTTTCTCATCCTTAGACTTGTGTTCTTTATCCTCGTTCCTACTATCCTTGTATAGCTTGTTGAAAAGTTTCTCGAAAGCTACTTCCATCGCACGACAACCCTACAAAGCTTGAGATAAGATTAGTCACAAGTAAAACTACTACGGCTACAGATGGAGGTTGGACACTACTTTGCCCTTCGACATGTGTCGCATGCCTACAAACTATGGTGAAAAAGAAAGAGAGAAGAGACTTTGGGAGAGAATCAAAAGATAGTGCATATGGCTTTGGGGAATATGCCTTTCGTAAAACAAAAATTTTCTTTAGAAAAATGCTTCTTTGTAAATGTTTTGAAAATAATTTCAGAAGGTTTTTTAAAAGCTTTTGCCCAGTCTGGTAACCTTCTGCTCTGATACCAAATGTAACACCCCACCTCCGCTAGGGTCACTCACAAAGGGAATGCACTACCTTTGGTGGAGCATTATCTAGGTAAACATACACAGAAACATTACAAGACAGAACTTATTAAATAGCGGAAGAAGAACCAAATTTCATTGCTTTAAAATCTAGAAAGGTCTAAAGCCTTTTACATCAAAATGCCATTAAATCCATTACATCAAAATCTGTCTTGCAATATTAAAGAAGCATAAAACCATAGTCATACATCATTCCCCAATAAAGCAGCAAAGTAAGCCATAGCCATGAAAAATCCAAGCAGTGCATGAAAGAGCCTTGGAGCTTGGTAAGATCTGAACTTAACTGTATTCCCACCCTGCGAACCAGGGGGGAATGGAAGAAAAAGAGGCGAAACAAAATGGGTCAGTCATAAAGACTGAGTAAGTCCTAGTGACTTTCAGCATAAAAATAGGTAAGGATAACATGGCATGAATAAACTAAAAATAAACATAAGCGTGATGACAAGGTAAGCTACAGGCACGATGAATCAAGTATAACATTCCATGCTTCCTATCAAGAGTATCATCACAAGGTTTCTACCAAGTATCATATTGCAAGGTTTCTATTAAGTATAACATCGCAAGATTTCTAAGCTCCGCCATTCCACTATTTTCTTTGATTTCCTATATTCTCTGCACCAACTGTACTAGTATCCCAACCCGTATCATCCCTTCCATGTATATGTACAGTCCCTTGCCGTATATCGTAAGGGTTTCATCACGTATTTCTATACTACTTCAACGTAGTGCCACCATTCTTGAAATCGTTTGGACCGCCACCCTTGTTCTGGATAGGTTCCCTAATCATGAGCTATCGCGTGTTCAACTAGGATTTATGCCACCTAGGACCACTAGGGATTATGCTACCTATTGAACGTTTTCTAGATTCGATTAGGGTTTATGCCACCTAGGACCACTAGGGATTATGCTACTTAACGAATTCCACGTAACGATCTATTAATCGATCGGCTCCCTACAAGTCCTAGCTCGTTCATGTGCCTGTGTCATATGGCCCAATCACGAAATGTAGTCACCTGTGCTAGGTCCACCATAGGGTGTATCAAGCCCTAGGGTGCCAACACCGACACAAATCAAACACGCACAGTGTAAACCTACTGGTGCCCAATGCCTACTTTTTCTACTCCGGAGTGTGTGCACGCCCGCACTCCGTTAGAACCTACACTGGCGCACCCACACAGCCGTCGTTCTGGTCTCTTACAATTAGCCCAGTAATCGTGCCCCACCGTGCCTAGTTCCAGGGTACCATGATACATCTAGTGGGTTACTGCTGAAACGGACCGCGTAACTAGGGTTTCCGTCTAGTAGGTTAAGTGTTGTCATTTAAATTCGAGACTTAACCCCATCAGTTTAGTATATCAAGTTGGTTAAGTGTTGTCATTCAAGTTCGTGACTTAACCCTCCTACGTGTCATGTCAAATTGGCAAAGAGTTGTCGTTCAAGTTCATGACTTAGCCCAACGAATCATGTGTCAAGTTGGTTAAGTATATTCAAGTGGTTCATGACTTAACCCTATCAAATCATCGTGTTAAATTGGTTAACTATATTCAAGCGGTTCATGACTTAACCCTATCAATTCATCGTGTTAAATTGGTTAAGTATATTCAAGTGGTTCATAACTTAACCCTATCAAGTCATCGTGTCAAATTGGTTAAGTATATTCAAGCGGTACATGACTTAACCCTATCATGTGGCATTAATTCATTAATGCACCCCAACCTCTCACATCAAACCTGTTGTTGTGGTCACTGGATATGTCGGGCGGTTCCGGGCAGATTTACACCACAACTCAGTCTGACCTCGGGTTTTGAGCGCGATATGACCAACTACCCACATTGGATCCTATTGTTTGCAGTAATTGGATTTGTCGGGCGGTTCCGGGCAGATTTACACTGCAAACTCAACCCAACCTCGAGTTGGCCATTTTCATGTTTATTCTAATGTCATGTCCATGTTCAAGTTTCATGTCGAGTTCGTGTCAGGTTTCAAGGATAAGTTTCATGCCCACATCCAGATTCAAGTTATAACAATGTTCATGTTTCAAGTTTTGCCTATTATCAAGTTCATAATTCAAGTTCGTAACCAATTCATTTTTGCCTAATCTACCCAAATCGTATTCCCATCACACGTGAACGTGAATCGATCTATACTACAAGTTAATCCAAATCTCGAAATAGAGGGAATAGCATCAAAACTATGATAGGCAAAAGGGACTAGCATAACGCGATAAAAGGGGTTACAAGACTAGTATGATATAACTTGAGATAATTGGTTACAACATCACTGGCATATAGGATTTCAAGTCTAGCAAGATAAGGCGATGGTCATGATAAACACTGACATAAAAGAATAGGCATGCAAAAGAAAGCCAAATACAAGGATAATGGATCCAGTGGTTTTGGTGTACATAATTGCGAATAAACTAAGCAAGTCACACCCTAGGTATACGATTCAACAAAATGTCAATTCGGTGCACAACATGGTTTTCAACTATGGTGTCATGGGCATGAACAATCAACTATAATAGTCTTAGGCAATTAACCCCAACAATCATAGGTAGAAATCTCATAGTTATGAATCACAAGCGACTCATCACAATAATCATGGATAATTATCAAAAATAGTTCTAGGCAAATAGTCATAGGCAATTAACAGTAATAGTTTCAAAGTCATGGTCATAGATAATGGCCTTATGTTCATAATCATAGGTAATAATTCTTATAGTCAAGAGTCATAGGTGATTAGCCACAATTGTCCTCGTCATGGTCATAGGCATAGTCTTATGTTCATAGTCAAAGGCATAGTCTTATGTTCATTGTCATAGTCATAGGCATAGGTATAGTCTTATGTTCGTCGTCATAGGCATAGGCATAGGCAAAACCTTATGTCCACAGTCATAGGCATATTAAGGTTATAGTCCTGAAAGAATTTGATTTACAACATAAATAGGCCCCAAATAGAAATATTCCCACAAGTCAAGATCCAAGAATTTATGTTACAACCTAGCATTTGAATAATAAACTAGGTCCAACAACATGAATGGGCATGATTCAGTCGATAAGAAATAATCCCAAAATCATAGATTCAAGAAGAGACAAGAACAGATCCAAATAGATAATCAAGCTTAGGTCCAATTTCATTTTATTCCATGTCCATATCAAATTTAACAAGTTTCAATCTCAAAGTAACTAGAACTTACAGAGCGTGGATCGAGAATTAGAATGCAGAGACTTGATTCTGGAAACGGTTATTGCAGTTATTGAATCTCTATTTGTTTAGTCTTGTTCTAGTTGAAAACCCCCAATTTGCAATTCCTAGATATTGTCTTGACGAAGAAGAAGCAGCCATTCTCTCTTTAATTTAATTATTTTCAGAAGCATCATAAGGACAGAATGAAATGATGTGGAGAGAATGAGGCTAGGGGTGAGTTTATATAGGATTGGGCAGACGAATCTGGACAGAAAACGAGGTCAAATACATCAGAATGCATCAGGTTCAGGAAGTGGGCTCGGGAGGCAGGTCGACCCCCAGGTCGACACTATGGTCGACATGGTCCCTAGGAGGTCGACACTATGGTCGACCCCCAGGTCGACCTGGTCCCTGGGCGGGAATTTTCCCGCACAGCCTTTTCTGGGGTTTGAATTCGAATTTCGGGCTATTTTTGATTCTGAAAATTCCTGAAACTTCGGAGGGTCATATATCCCTTATACAGACTCTTATTCTCGCAAACTCGTTCTCGTTTCCAAGCAGAATTTCGAGGCGAACGCAATGGCGTAACCCGTTTCCCTTGATTCTTGTTCTAAAAAATAATTCTGCCTTGATTTCTAGTTTCAACATGTTATAAAAATTCGGGTTGTTACATCTATGTAAAATTTTCTTATAGTGATGATTTTGGGGATAAAGTTCTAGTCACAGAAAAGTAAAGTAACCCACCATTGTCAATGAATGGGTTGGGATTGGGTAAGCGCATTTTCCCGTAAAGATAAGACTGAACAAACATTAATTATTGTTTGAAAGATTTAACCCTTGATTTAAGTTAAGCAATCCCTATACAATGATTTTGAAGATTTAAAACTAAGTTAGAGTTTTAATAAATATTCGGAATGAAAGAAGGTAATACTTACCAAAATACGAGGACAACTAGTTATGATGTACTTCCAGTTTTGTTCCATAGGATGAATAAGATGAGAACGGGATAACGATTTAAGAAATTACCTTTTTCGCGAGATTCAATAATCCCGATAAAGCGTAGAAAACTTGGTTTGAGTTAAACTTGTGAAACGAGATTTTATAATCATTTGAAATGATTTATAAGTAAAAAATTAAACTAGATTTTAAAATATGTAAATCTTGGATAAAATTTGAATAGGCATACCCAGTATAAAGAATGATTTGAGTAAAAGAATATTCCGAGATGGAATGAGACTCATGGTATTTTGTATATATATTATGGTTTGTAAAGATGCGCTAGTTATTTGGGAAGACCGGGTTTCCGTCCATTCTGAATTATTATACGAAGAGTATTGAAGATACTGAAGATGGTAGTTGAAGACCAGGGATCTTCACATCGTTTGGATTTATTGTTGATGTCTCGATTGGTGTGTACACCCAAGACGAGGTTATAAGTGGCAGTAGTCCAGACGTACTTGGAGATTGTCCGGATTTTTAAGGTCCTCTCTCCTTTATTGGACGAGGAAAAAAGTGCCTTCTGTTTCACTCACAATCCAGAACGAATTTGTAAATGGACATGTGTTTGACGTTGTATTTTACAGCATAATGAATTGGTCTCTATTTGTAGTATATCAGCTGGTGGCGGAGGATTTATCCTTTTAGCTTAACACCCTCCTATGAGACATATATACTAAGAGGGTTATATATAGATAGACATCAATCATATGTGGTGAATTGACAATGTAACATGCTAAGAGCTGAAAGTTGATAGATTAAAGCTATTGTTGAAAAGTAGAGCTTTGTGGAACGTGACTTCACGGCCTCAAAACCGATAATGAGCCGAAATAGGATGAAGTGCAACAGAAATAAGGACTAACGCTTTCTTCTTGTTGAGAAAGCGATGTTATGTTATAGAGCCCAGGCAATTTACTTAGTGGATGATGGAACGAGGTGCCTCGGATAATAGTCGACAACAACCGGGAGACGTTATGTTCAGGAGAAACCCGAACTACACCTAGTATAGGTGGGTTGGCTTTGCCGCTACAGAAAGGAGCATTTGTTGATCCTAGGGCATCCCACTAGAGGTGTTCCAAATCGTGGTTAAGGAAGATCCTTTGCGTTGGTCATTGATGGAACCCAACTTCCAATACGAACTTCTATGGTTTTTTTTGGCAAAGCCGACCAGTTTTTATAGTGTTCTGTAACACTCTTTTATTATGACTAATAATAAAATTACAATATAGTTCAGGTGATTGTAGTTAGCAGTCAGATATTTCAGTTTTTATGGTAGATCTTACACCGCCTACGGAGTTTATAGTGTTTCATCTATCTATTCTAGATTACAGGACAGGAGATAGCAGTATACGAGACTACTGTTTTAGTTGTAATCTATGTATGTAGACGTAATATATGGGTACCTACGTCTTCTAAGATTTATACATTTACTTTTGAAAGTGAATTCTACACTATGCACTAGTGATAACAAAAGAGACCCTCGTGTATCAAGCATATTTGGTTATCATAAGGTAAAACTTGGTCCTAATGTGTGTATTTGCATTGTGAGTTATATGACTAGTATTCATGAAGGGAAACCCGTTCCGTATTATACGACATGGTCTTATGACTTAAAATAAAGTAAATAACTGTTTTAGTTCTCTTACTAATCTCATGGTTGAGCCAGAGTTTATTGTTCTTCCACCTAAACTCTACGTGCCCATATTTTCTACATGGATAGTCTGATATTTTAGTTTTGCAGACATTTTATAGAGCATGTGCTGGATTGAAGCTAGAGCTATGTCCAGAGCATTTTATTTCTTTTACTGAGTTTGGTAGTTGTCGCTGTGTATTTTCTGCTGTGCATGCCTTTACTATTAAATATTTCTGTACTTTGATGTAAAAGTTATTGCAATGATAATGAATAAATTATCTTATTCAGTTCTTATGCATTGTAACCCCAAGCGATACGTCTTGTTTGATCGATTTAAGTTGGTTTAATTATCGGTTTGAATCGGACAGGAAGGCGGTTCGCCACAATGAGCCACTTATAAGAATTATATCGAGTATGAAATGCTGTAAGAGAAATGTTATCCTCCTCAACTAGTAACTAATGAAAGATTATGGGAAGATCGAGCTACGAAAAGACTTTTGTGCCGCTTAATCGACTGAACGTATCGTTAATCCTAGGAACCAAATAATGATTCTTCATGTTTAACTCACTAGTATTGCGATAATTGACACAAAGCCTAAAAGTTCCATTGGACTTCTTCACGAATACGACTGTAGATACCCACGGTGAAGAATAGATTGAATGAACTGTTTTTCATCAAGTTCCAATAATTGCTTCTTATGTTCCTCATTTTATTTAATAGACATCCTTATGGAAGGACGACTAATTGGCTATGCCTCGGAAATAAGATGAATGCGAAACTCAATTGCCCTCTTGGGTATCAAACCCAAAACAGGCTAGAATATATCAGCAAATCATAAATGACTGGAATACATTACAAACGACTGAAATTCAATATATTTCATCCTCACCTCGAGACTCAAGAGAAAATAAAGATGCTTTGGAATCATAATCGACATCTTGAAGAATAGAGATAGCTTATTAGGTAAATCAAGATGCCTAAGATATAGAATTCTCCCAGAACAAAGGATCCAGACTTCATATCGAATGAGCCAATCCATGCCCAATATTATATTAAACCCAAGTAAATGTATGACATACAAATTTGCATGAAAGGAAGCAACATATATAAAAATATTTGCATTCTCACATAATACGCTAAGCATTGTAGATCACCTAACAATATCTGCAATCCTCAATCAAGTCATAAGACAAGTCACATCCAAAGAAATAGCATCTACAAGTTCCTTTGATGCGAATGAATGTAGTACCTCCGTATCGAACAAAATGACTATGGAATAAGATAGATACTTTGAGGATAGAATGAAAAGTACCTTAGGGTTAAGAAGATCGACCTGATTCCCTACCACATTAAGCCTACCAGATTTTGAATTCTTAGGAGCAACGGTGCACAAAGACGACCAATGTCCCCCTTTCTTATAAACATGACATATGCGAGGCTTCAGACAATCATGAATAGAATGATCACCAGAATCACAATTATAACATCCCCTTTGTCTAGGAGGTGTTGGATTAGCTTGAGAGCTAGAACTAATGGACTTCTTCTTCTTAGTATGGTGAAGAGACTTAGACTTATGGAAGGGAAACTTCTTCTTATTCAGTTTCTTACGAACCTCAGTCTCATCACTACTGTCCTTTTCCTTTTCGACCACTTCAAGATAAAGCTCTGAGTCAATAAGCTCCTCAAAAGACAACTTAAGTTCTAACGCCCATGACTTCTTCAAGTAATCCTTTAATCCAAAAACAAACTCGAGATTCTTCTTATAAAAGTAGTGATATGTTCAAGACTGTATTTGGATAAGGCCTCAAAAGAAGCTACATACTTAGACTCTGAAGTCTATCCTTTGTTTAACTCAAGGGAACAATAAGCAAGAATGGCCTTCTCCTACTTGGTAACAAACTTAAGCTCAAAGAGCTCTTAAATAGCTTCCACTTAAAGGTGGACTCATCGACCTAGGCAATAAGAAGCTTATATCAATCCAAAGCACATGCTTGCATCTTGCTCATTGCTACAAGAACACGGTGGTGATCAGATAAATCCACGTGAGAAAAGAAGTGCTCGCATGTATGCAACCATACATGCACCTCAAGAACACTCTCGGAGCCTTTGAAAGGCTTAGCTCCTAGGCGGGTGAAATCTCTACACATATGCGAAATGGCAGACTTGCACGGAGGAGAAGATTGAATAGGAGCTAAAGGATGGGTACTGCGGAATAGCTACATGAACTAGGGCTGTCAATGAGTACCCAAAAAATTTGATATCCGTCCGCATTTGTATCCGAAAATATGGAATATATTCGTTATACGGGATGCAGACACAGATATCTGATATCCAAAAATCCTTCCAGATACAGATATGGTTATAGTGGTATCCATATCTGAAAAATACCCGTCCGATTTTCGGATGCGTGTTATATATATATATATATTAATTTACACCTAAGCTTAAATTAATATATAAATTTTCTTAAAATAGCTAAATTAATCTCAACTATTAGATTATAAAAGAATGTTGTATTTGGTATTATGCAACATTTAAATCATGTACTCGTTTTGTTTTGTGTATGGTTATAATTAAGACATAATTGTATGTTTATGCTTCTATGATTTATATTTTGTTTTATTTTAGTTTTAAGGTAGTTTATTTCGTATTTTAGAAACTTTATCTCTTAAAATATTTATTGTATGAAATTTATTTGATCGACGTCTTACTTGTAATTTTTAATTTGATGTGTGCATCTTCTCAAAAAAATATTTAATGAACCAAATTTGCATGTGAGTGATGTGTTTGTAAACTTTTATTGTTTTCTTCGGACATTTTCGGATAACTGCATCCAATGTGCATTTTTTTTGTTTAAAGTATGGATATTTTCGAGTATCCGTATTCGCTAAGGCGGATACGTATATTTTCGGATACCCGAAAATATCCATGTATACGGATATTCTTAAACGATATCTGTGGATATCAGATACGGATTTTCATTTTCGGATTCGGATATATCATTATCTGTATCCGTCTACATCCATTTACAGCTCTGACATGAACTTCTCGACAGACATGTAGATTCCCTCTGTGTATGGGGAGCCACTGGACTGTCAAGCACCAAAGACATCGCCACTGCCTTTTTTAGCTATAAGCTTAAAGGATAGAAGAAGATAAGGATTGTTCACAGGGGTAAAATATTATTAATCTATATCACCATAGACTACAAGGAACTTAATATGCATACCTAAATGTATTCTCACTTATATCTACTCCTAAGGACACGAAAGGTTTGGACACGATACAGGACAACAACAATTTGGGACTATGCTAACACTAATATTATATTTTAGTGTATTGTAATACATGTAGTATTATGTGTTTATGATAAATTAATTTTGAAATGATTTAATAAAAAATTTAAAATTATGAAATAAAAATAACTGAATTTAAATAAGTAAAAGTATATAAATAATATCTTATAAATCTGGTGTAGAATATGATATTGGTTTGCTAAATAAGTGATTCAAAATGTAAATAGTATTTATTTAAATTAAATAAAAAATTGTTTGAAAAGTAAAGTAAAATGAATAATATTTTATAAAATATTTAAATTAAATAGTATTTATTAAATAATTTTTATTTACTTTAATTAAGTATAATTTATTTTTAGAAATAAAATATATATATATGCGTGTATGTGTGTTTGTGTGTGTATAAAGTATATTTTGTATTCTCATGACTCATGCCCGAAACCTGTTTACAAAACCCAGACTCAAATTGCCTGTCTTCGGAATCATCTTCTCCCCAACTTATGACTCATGCGTGTTTCCTCTGCCAATTGACTTCTTCCTTGAGCAAGCAACCACAAAACTTTTTTCAATTCAAAAATTAAACTATATAACTGTGGAAGACTCCCAAAATTAAGCACACATTTTCTTACTCATTTAGCAACTATGTCATGAATCTTGTGTGCTATGATGCTGGTATTTATGGATGATGGTGTATGGATATAAAGATAAAGAAGAAGAAAGTAATGTAACTTACATGTGAGTGTCTAGCTTATAATTTTTTGCCTATCCTATAGTAACCTTTGCAAATGATTATTTAAGTTGTTGCTTGTTTCAAAATGTTTTCTAAGTATTAAATTTGTATAGAACTGATCACTGGTGAAGCTCAATTTGAAGCGTATTTTTTCCCGGTGAGTACCAACCAATGGACATGTCAATGATGATCGATGCATCAATTTTGATGATTTTCATGGTTGTGCATCGTGTGCATGAGTTTGCGAGTGTATGACTTCGTGTCTTGTCTGGCTTAAATATATGTAGAAATTAATGTGCATTGTGTTTAGGGTTATCAATGGATATCCGAAAATTTCGGAATCCGTTCGCATTTGAAAAGCAGATAAATATCCGATATCTGGATAAACGGATGCAGATATAGGCACATCTGCATCCGTAAATTATCCGTTTGCTTTTTTAATGATTACAGTTTAAATTATTAATATTTTAGCATAATAAAATATGTTAATTTATGATTTTATTAATTCGAAAGTCTATATTATATGCTATTAATTGCTTAAAATTATTTATTATCATCATACTTGTTTATTTTTAGCTTTTGAGAAATGAATTGGAATGAAAAAAATGTTAAACTAAAAGTTTTCATTTATGTACCATGATTTATCGATCGTTGGTGGATTGGATAATTATCTGATAGTTATCCGTATTTGCGGATGCGAATATCTGAAAATGATTTAGGATGCGCACGTGGATAGATGTGAATATGACATTATCCGCATCTGAAAGCATCTGTTGACAGCCCTAATTGTGTTTATGTGTGAGTGTTTTGTTGTGTGCTTGCGTTTGCATGTTTGTATGTGTGCAAATATTGTGTTTTATACTAGCGTATAGTTGTGTGAGTGAGTGCAGTAATGTAGTGGTGTGTTGTTGTGGCTTTATGCGTGACAATGGTTGTATAGCTTGGATTGTGTGCCCTATGCATTTTTGCATGAGCGTGCGTTGTGTTGAATTTGTACTGCTTCATTGTTATATAAATATGCCTTTGCTGTATATAGATTGAATGTAGGTAGGCATGTACATCGATGTTTGCATTCACGCATGAGTGAAATAGTAAGTGTTGCGCGTTAGTATTCTGAGTATGTATGCTCATCAGTGTGTGTGTCTATATGTATGTATGTGTTGCGTGCATATGGATCCATATGTTTCTGAGTTTTAATGTCTGTTGTTGTGCGTCTTAGGTATTTGATTTTGTTTTGGTGTGCTTTATCATGTCTTTTGCCTGGTTGCATTGACTATTATACCATTATAAACACTTGTTATATTATACGACCATATAGGCACGCGCTTTGCACGTGGTGATGGCACGCGCTTCGCGCGTGACCATGACACGATGTGTTCTTTCTAGTATGCTAAAAAACAACTTTGCAGAGAGTAAAGATATGCTAAAAAACAACTTTGCAGAGAGTAAAGAATAAACATATAATTTATAAATATGGTAGATGTGGTTTAGATATGAAATTGTATAAACTGGTAAATATGCCTAAAAGGACGAAGTGGAGAAGAACTTGATTTATGTGAAAGCGATAAAACATGGCATCCTATTTATAGATAGGAGGAAGATGTTTGAGGGTATTTGGGGCATGGTATACGTATGAGAAATTAATTATAGAAATGAATGATATATATAATTATAGAAATTAATTATAGAAATTAATTATAGAAATGAATGATATATATATATATGGGGCATGGCATACATATTATATATTTTGTTCAACATTGTTGTAGTAGTAAAAGGGAATATTTATCATAACGCTTTTATTTCTTTTGTGCGTGTGCATGTAATCTTATTAATATGAGCATGTTTTAGTAACTTATGTAACTGAACTATGACATATACATATATACAAGCATGCATACAATACGCGCTCCCCCATATATATATATATATATAATACGTGTGTAAATGAAATATAAATTTGATAAATTAATAAAATGATTTTAATTGTTTTATTCTTAATTAACATTTTCTAAAAGTGTGAAATTTTGATATAAGATTCTGGCTTTTGAGATGTAATTACTTGGTATTAAATAAATTAATTAAATTTGGTTGTTTTGTATTTCAAGTAGTATTTAGACTTTATTAATAGTGGACAAAATGTTACATGCTAAATTTTATTTTACAAACAATTTTGGGTTACTAAAAGGAAGAATGAGTTTTCTAAATTTATTAGTAAGTAATAAATTATTACTTAACTTATTAAAGATTGAAAATTTATTATTATTGTAAAATGACATATATTTTTTAATTAGTTGTCCCTTCTAAGTATTCACCCTATTTTAATTTACCATTAAATATTTATGGCTAATTCTGTCAATACACCAACAATCTCTTAACATACACCATAAAGTAAAATAAACTATCATTCAACAAAATTTACTTTACACACACCGTCTCTTTTATAGTATTATCCTTGTTGTATTCTTCATCACCTCCCTTCTTAAAACTTCAAACTTATTTATAGAAAATAAGAAATTTATGGCACTAAAAAATTTTCAGTTTAGTAAAATGAATTTCTATTTTTTGAATATATGGTAACCAATTTATTATGTTACAAAAAATACTTAACTCAAGCAAAAAACCCTACTTCTAAATTAAACGATTTTAAATTTGAGCACATTCTTGCAGAAGTTCCGTAATTTAAATTTTAGGTTTCATGTTTAAATGCACATTAAGTTCTTCAATTTTTTTACATAGATTTGGTCAATATTGTTAATTGCAATGTTTTAGTTTGATGGGTTATAATTAAAAAAGTAAGAATGCAATAAAGAAGAAGGGTAATTTAGTAATATATTTTTTAGCAAAATAGTGGTGTACGTTCGGTAATTTCGGTGTATGAATAGAATTTGCCAATATTTATTTGTTTCTATATAGATACATATATATTTATCTAAAGAGTATAATTTTATATTACTATTTTGGTATTTCTTCACCTGCTTATTGGTCTATTTTAGGGGATTTGAAATGTGTTTTCTGCATTTATTAGCAAATATCTAATAATCAACTAATTTTACATAAGGTAGAGAAGTTACTTATTTAGTGTAAATAATTAAATTTAGATAATTATTTAATTAATCATGGGGTATGGAATTATTATCCATCTCATTATATTTATACCGTCATACAAAAATATATGTTGTGAAAGATTTGTCAATAAGTATTGATTTGCTTATTTTATATCATTTATTGGAATAATGTATTTTTATATAAGTTTTCTGATTCTTTCTTATATAATGAAACAGATCATATAATGATTCACCATTGATATAAGTTTGATTGTTGTTTTAATGTGATACAATGATGACATCTTTCAGTGTGATTTTATGACATTTCATTCCATGCGAAGGGAAATTTGAATAAATGAAATTATATAACGGTCTAATATGAGACCTTTAGTAACATTTTATTGGTTATTCTTTGAACCTATTATATAGAATCTTGTGTAGTTTGAGGGTAGTTTATAAACAATAAATGTTAGAATATCATGCAATGATATGGGATGCTATTGTGATATTTATTCGGTTATCTATTGTAAGTAGATAACACTCACATTATAGGAATAAAGTAGGTTGTGTGAGGTGACACATGCGATATATAGCTCCATGCCTATATCTAGTGAGCATGAATTTATCGATCATCATAGAATATTATACATATATATATATATATCGATTATTCGTTCGTATCCGCGAATGTGGATACCTGATATTCAAAAATAACTTTAAATGCAGATGAAGACATGACACTATCTACGTTCAAAAATATTCGTGCACCTACTTTCACTATCATCTGATTTTGAGCTTGCAGCTTCATCGGTATATTAGGAAGTTCACATTATGTTTTTTAATCTAACTGTGAGTGTTACCACATATGCTTCGCGCATGAGTTATATGTTTACAAAATCGTATATGTTCAACTCATTCAAAACGAAATAATTTACATTTATATTTCAATTTTAAAATCATATGTTTTTTTAATGTTTCATTACCTTATATTTTAAATTTTCACTCTTCATTTGTATTGTTTATTAATGAAAAATGAATTTGGATATAAAGATTACTTACTAGATCCTGTTATTAAGCAATATTATAACCAGTAAATATTTATATATGAATTCTATAACGTCCCTACTTTTCGGCTTTCGAAAATCAACACTAATACATCGTATGTATTCATGTGTCTCAAATCAAGCGCAGAAAGACCAATGGTTAGGGGAAAAGAAAGGGGATAGAAGAATAGAAGAAAGAAGATAGAACAGAATCTCACAGCCTAAAGAATAATCTATAAGGTAACAATACTCTTTACAAAAAGAGAAAACTTTAATATACATACATCAATTAGAGTACACAGTGAATCAGCCTTAATAGTTATAATAATCTATCCTTACAATTATTGATACGTACAACACACAAAGCGGAATAAATAAAAGAATACGAGCATACATCTTGGCACAAACCTCTCTTTTGAAGCTCCAAAGTAATCCAAGTCTGATCTGAAATATATACTCGGTCTGACCTGAGCATTATAATAAAATAACAGCTGGATCAGGCTAGGCAACCACGTGAGTTAACTCACTGTATTGGATAGAAATATACAAACCATTTGCATTTGTTTAACCATGCTAAAAGTTTCTTGAATATTGGTAACTTATGTTAAAAACGTTAACTTGATCCTTACTTTAAAAATAAATGACATATGTGATCCATGATAATGGACTTGAATGAACTTGGAATTTGACGTGAATTGACTTGTATGACAAGTGGAATGAACTTTAAACAAAGCACATTAGGATTAGTAGGGAATTGACAACTTGAAAGTGCACTTCTAGCGATTGTCGTCGTAACTGCAGTTCGTAATTGTTGTGTATTCAACACTTTTTATTGAACTTCATAAAAACATCCTTAGTGATTTCTTACATATTAATATTTAATTATACATATGCTTACTATCTTGAATTTATTGGATAGTAGAAAGCTAAGTTACATATCGAAAATGGACAAAACATTACTAGTGCAAAACCGTTCAATTTAACCTTGATTTTAGGTTTCAAAGTTTTGTGAAGGCACTTTAAGTTTATGTAAATTTTCTCATCTTCTTAATATTAGTTCTTAACGCATACTAGAGTACTTTAAAGTATAAAATATCTTCTTTCTAAATATATTCTTTCCAAAATATCTTCCTAAAAATATCTTTTAAAATAAATCAAAGGTTGAAAAGGGTTAAGGATTGAGAAAAAAATTCATGATTAAGTCACCTTATTAAAAGGTAATCGATAACGCTTAACACTAATAAGTCAAAGATGTAGGCTTATCTATTTGTGAGAGTTAAGATTGATGTTGAGTAGGGATGAAGCAATAGAGCTCTAACTTATCGGCTTCCCTCTTAGCCGAGGAATAGTTAGGCCGGGAGTGTTGGAAAGGAGTTAAATATATAAAACTTGATTTCTATAAGTAATCTTTTTCATTTGAATTGTCAATTATTTGAATATTGAACTTAACATAGTGTTAACTTAGATCTTTAAAGGAATGTTTAAAAGATAAGAATAAGTATAGAAATGGTTTTGGGTTTGTCGTGACAATGTGTTTACTACGTTCGTCTTTAACCCTCTTAGAATATATTGATGAAGTAAATATAATTGAATCTTTAAACGAACGTTTAAAGATGATTATAAAGGAAATGGTTTCGGTCTATTCTAAATAGTATTTTAGAAATATTTATTTTTAAACTCTTGGAACGTACTTAAACTAGAAATATACGGCTTAATTCGGTGGTGCTTCAGGTAAATATCCTGAAGGACAAAATGAACAAAAAACATAAGGATAAGAGTGCAAAATTTTGTCCATAAGGACAAGTGTTAGTATAAAGGGAGGAATTATAGTGGTCCCCTGAATTCCTCCCCTTACACTAAAGTTTGTCCTTAAAGATAAAATTTTGTCTCCTTGTCCTTATGGAACAATTTTTTTGTTCCTTTTGTCCTCGAGGGTAAAAACCCCTTAATGGTTTTGAATATACTTGTATCTTTAATAATGGATTATAAAGATAGAAACAAGTATAGAATCATTTAGGATAAAGATATTGAAGTAGACGGTTTAACTTATAAAGGAGAAGAGGTTCTTAACAAATAATTATCTTAACCTCTTTGATTATATTTTAAAGAAAGTAAACTCATAATTATTTATATCGGAGGGATAGGTATGAATAACTTTTGAAGTATTTAAGACTATAAAGAATTAGGGAAATCGTAGAATACTTACATATATCTTTAATATGTATAAATCAAATAATACACAAGTATGTAAAGGAATATTGATCGTGTAGCACTTGTTGATTAATAAATGAAGCCTTATTAAATAAACGGATTTTTATTAGATAAAAGAAGTTTTAATTATTAAAAAAATTTAAATGGAAAAGAGATTTTAAGTTGTTTATATGAGTTAATCATGCTTTGACTATTTATCATACTAATGTTTTGGATGTTTATACGTTTGTCATGGAAATTAAGCAGGGCATTTTCCTTATATAGTCATCTACTGTGTGACGTGATAGTCGATTAATAGACTATAAAACTTGACGTTAAATATAACGATTAGTTTTGAGAAGACCAAGATTGTTAAATGTTCTACTTATCGAAAACCATTTCAAAACTAGTGTACGGGATTCTATGTTTTGGAAGCAGTTGGGAAGTGAAGTCTATGTGGAGATTCGATATCTGTTGAGATGCTTGAAAACATTTAGTGATTCTGAGATTTGTTGAAAAATCTGTGTGTGATTCCCAGATCTATTGTAACGGCCCAAATTTTTAACCGTTATGATGAACATTTAAAAATCATTTTAAATGTTGATTTGAAATTTAAATAGCTTGAATTCAATGGTTTTGAATATATTTTTACTACAAGTAATAATTTAATTTTGGAATATTTGGAATTAGTTGAATTTGCAATACTTGTAATAACCCGGAAATGCGAGCCAGTTTAAAATTTTTATTTTGGCAATTTTAGCGAAGTTTGAACATTTAAAATGAATTATTTTAAATAATATCGACGAGAAATTTATTTTGAATAGAAATCGAACGTATATGTTATATACGTCGTCGTTAGAATATAAATAATTATATATAATTATAAATAGAATTATCAATAGTTTCCAAATTTTATTATTCAAGAGGAGAGTTTTTTCTCGGAAATAGTGGTAGATGGGACAACAGTTTATCCCAATTTTGGAAATCTGTATTGAATTGCTTTGATTTTTTTAACTTAGGTTGCAATGTGTTAGTTCATTCAGGAAACCTTACATATTTTTGGCACGATGCCTGGATTTCTAGAGTGCCTCTAAAAATTGAATTTAGTAAGCTCTTTAACATTAGTAGTTTTAAGAATGCTTTAATAAAGGATGTTTATAAATCAGATTTAGACCCTCCATGGGTATTCTCTTTTGATAATATGTTAGAAGAGGATTTATTAAGACAATTGGCATTGCTCAAAGCTAAGTTAGCATTATACCATTTAGATGAATACGAAGATTCTATTAGCTGGGGTTTAGATAAGAGTTTAGTTTACACTGTTAATTCAATGTATAGTTTTATTAATTTTTCTGGCATTTCATTTTCCCCTTTAAATTTCTTTGGAAATCTAGCTCTACACCTAAAGCAAAGTTTTTAATGTGGTTAATCATTCATAAGAAGCTTAATACGATCGAGATGTTAAAAAGGAAAAATGTTATTTTTGACGTAAAATGTTGTTTTTGTAATAATGGAGAGGTGGATGTAGACCATTTATTTTTTTCTTGCATTGTTACCTCTTTTATTTTTAATATGATTATTAGAATTTTTACTTTTGATTGTTTTAACTCCTTTAGTAGTTGTACTGATTATTGGAATTGCCATAGATTACGATATAATTCCAGACAAAAATACATATTGGATACCTTAGTAATATTTATTAGTTGGTTCATTTGGGTTGAGAGGAACCAGAGAATTTTTCATTTAATATTTGTACCTAAGGATAATTTGATTGTTAGCATAGTAAAATTCTGTTTGTTTTGGATGTCGAATTCGAACTATAAACTATTTGGCAAATCGCAATTTGGGTGTTTTTTGGTTAAGGTAAGTTTTAACCTGAGTTTATTTATTCGCATTAATAGCTATTTTAGATGTGATAGACCTCGTCTGGGGTGTTGATTTCTTGATTCTTGGTTTGACTTTGTTTGCTTACTTGTTTGTTTCATATATTATTCTCTTTACACACGTATATATGAATATATGCTTATTTATATATTTATATATATATATACATAGGCATATAATCACATATACGTGTAAGTTACTGATAATTTGTTTCAGTCTCTCAGATTATAGGTTGTAGATGTAACTATGAAGCTTTTGGGATTGCTATTTGGATTGATCATCTAGATTTGCTCTGGATACATTGATTACAGGTTGTAGATGGTTCTGTGGAGCTTTTGGGGTTGCTGCTTGGATTGATCATTTTTGATTTGCCTTGGATATATTGGTGTATGAGGAGTAGGGGTGTTTGTATTTTTTGGTGGTTTGTTACACCACTTGTTTTTTTTTTTTTTTTTTTTTTTGCTCATAGTTCGTTATATGTATGGGAATAGATATACTTCTTATCGGGTGGTGGCCTTGCCGGAATTCGATAATGAAGTATGATGGGTGGTGGCCTTGCCGGAACTCATCTTTCTATTATCCCTTACATTACTATTTGTGACTCTCGTTTTGGGTCTGTATATGAATATTTGTATCACCTTATTTTTTATATATATATGTGTGCTCTCTTCCTTTTGGAAGATCACACATCTTTTGCTCAAAAAATAATTATAAATAGAATTGAAAATGGCGCGGTAGTTCGATAATTCGATTTCAAACTTCAATTGAACATACCGAGTGCAAAATAAACCGGATTTTAGTGAAACCAAAAATAATAGGATCTATTTGAGGATATCTTTCCAACGAATCCGAAAAATCGAAATTTCATAGCGGGAATCAAAAGATATGTCCAGTTGAAAATTCTGAATAGTCATTATGGAATTCAGGCCCTTAAAAATGGAAATTTTGCAAACGACCTCGAATTTCGACGAAACCACTTTTGTTGGATCCGCGATGTCAAATTATTGCTAGATTCCAAATTTCATAATTTTTCGAATCAATATGTGAGCGTGGCAAAGGAAAACGCGTTTGACAAGTTTCAGTTGATTTTAATCGACTGGAAATTGGCCATTTTTCCAACGGTCTAAGAATTCGATAAAACTAGTTTTGTTAGGACCGTATCGTCAATACGAAGCTAGAAAATATTTTTCTAGAATTTTTCGAGTTAGTACGTGGCCCTGGTAAATTGAAATATGCGTTCAAATTCAATATATAGAGTTATATGTTGATTTTGACGAAAACTGATCGAAATGATCGAATCAGCCTACGATACATATCCCATTGTGTTCGAAATGGGGGTAATTAGCTATGGACAACAGGCGGTGGGCCTCGTTTAGAGGTCAAATGAAAAAGTCAACTTTTTGAAATAAAAAAAATTAAAAAAAAAATAAAACTCCTCCCCTTAAAAACCGTTGCCCCCCCCCATTCTCTTCTTTCCTCGGTCGAATTGAAATAAAAAAAAGAAAAAAAAAACTAGAGGAGCCGCCGCTTCCCCAGGCAGGGCGCCGCGCCGCCCTAGACCACCGCCTGCTACCTGTCACCGCCGCTCCTCCTTCTCCTTCGATCCCCTTCTCCTTTCCCTCTTCCTTCCAGTTGCGCCCCCCCCCCCCCCCCAACGCGCGTGGCCCCACCACCCGACTGCCGCCGCTGCTTCTTCTTCTCCCTCCTCTCTGCCTCGTTTCCCCTCCCCCTCTTGCGCCTCCGAACCCTTCTCCTCCCCGCACCCTGTAAGTTTTTTTGTTTGTATTTATTTACTTTTATTTATATAAAGTAATTAGTTTTTTTTATATAAATAAATCAGTTTTTCTATAGCATTAAAAAGTTTATATTTTATAAAGGTATGATTTTATAGTATTGAAATGAAAAGGTGAAATCTTTATATTTAAAAATGCGAAATCTTTATATTTAAAAAGGAGAAATCTTTATATAGAGAATACCGTGATAAAAAAATATAATCTTTATTGTATGAACACCGATGTAAAAATAGAATTTTTATCTATATAGTAGCGATGTAAAAATAGAATTTTTATCTATATAGTAGCGAGATAAAAATAGGATTTTTACATACATAGTAACAATATAAAATTGTGATTTTTATATGTAGTGGCTACGGGCAACGAAAGCGACAAAAGGCGAGAACAGTGATGATTTCCTACAATAGAAGAGTCGTGGAGTTGGGATAGCTTTGGTGAGAACTTCTCACTTTAAATTCCTTTTTCTAGTTATATATATATATACTAGGATGCAGACGGTGCTTAGCAGCACCCGACACCCGTCATCCACAGACCATGGATGGCTTGTTTGTTTGATTGATGTGTTGTGAAAATTGTTTGTGATGTTGATGTGAAATCGATGATAAATTGTAGATGGTTGAAATAAATTAATTATCGTTAAAAATATAATTTTTAACGTGAAATTGAATAAATAAATATTTATAAACAAATCAGTCGATTTGTTTATATACAATGATTTGACTGATATTGATTGGGAAGATAAATTTTACACATCACCCAACTGCACAAATAAAAATCTGTGTTTGTTGATTTGAAACCCCACACGGGTGTTGGGATGATATTAGGCGTACACTAATCCCAATTATTTCATTATATGTCGATCGATTGGTCGATAGACTGTGTAAGCGTTGATTATTTATGTTTGATGCTTATGCAGTTGTGTGGTGCACTTTGGATGATTGTTGATTATTTATCATTGCTATTTATATACATGTGTTGTATGGAATCCATATAATTTACATTATATGGTGATTGATTGGGCCTCATTCCAATCGGGAAAATAATGAACATTATAAAAGAAAATTCATGTGTTGAATATAAAAATAGTCATGTGTTGACGAGGTTCATGTGTTGAGTAAAATATTTTAATCATAAAATTTACATCTTTATCATATTTAAAATCAGAACTACTTCACGGTGGAGTCTAATTAAAAATCAAACGATAGATACCGAAATTTTATAAATTATTTTACATAACAAAAATAGTCGTGTGTTGACAGTACTCATGTGTTGAGATTAGTCGTGTGTTGAAAGAAATATAGATTCATGTGTTGAATAGAATAAATATTCACTTGTTGAATAGAGTAACGAATTTACTGAAATATATAAAGCCGTATTAACTAGAGTTGCGCTATTTTGACGTGAACGATATTTATATCGATTTTATTCGAATATCGAAAAGGAAGTGATTTCAAAATATAACGTTTTGAAAATATTGTCATTTATATAGTAATGATAGGAAATATTCCATTTTGATTAGAAATTGAAATAGTGTTGAAATGGTTTTGAAAACGAATTTAAAACGATTTATAAAATACGTTTTAAAAGGAAATCAATGAAATATATATATAATATATTATATATATATATATATAATGGCCTGAATAGAACGCGCCGCGCCGCGGCAGTTCGTGAATTTTGACCATTGACTTCGAATTGACGTTGCGGGAGATCCGACCGTCGGATTCTCCTAAAACCGGAACCGTTGGGTTCGTATCGAAAAGGGCTTTCCAATGACTATTAGAAATTTGAAATCTAACGGTTGGATTTGGAATTATGTCCAAATCAAATTTAGAAAAGGTCGCTGTAAGTGCAGTTCGATGGCCGTTGATGGAAATCGACTGTACGGGTCTTGATAAAATTATTAAAAATATCTATAATTTGTGTAAAATCATAAGAAATGATTTGGCAAAAATTGGGCTGAAGAATTCCACAATTGAAAAGATAAAAATAGATTTTTGTCGAAATGAACTAGTTTTGAACTAGAATTAAAATCAATTTATTTTTGAAATAAATAAATTGAATTTGAAAGTGATTTTAAAAATAATCAATATTCCCAATACGTGAATTGGACTGGAGTTGAATCGAAATTATCTTTGGAATATTTCGATGTTGGATTTCGTGATTATACAGATATTGTTGTGGGAATTTGAAAGATATATTTATATCGTTATTTCCAATACGATATTTGTTGGTTTCAGAATTTGGTATCGAATATAAGCCGATATATTTTTTATTCAGAGCCTTGTATTTAATATCAAATGTGATTTGGGTTTGTCGTGAGCCGTGTTTTAGGTGACATTGGTTCTTTAACCCAGTTAAATGCAGGATATTGATCTTTGAAAAGATTAAAACTAAGTGGAGTTTGAATGAATCTTTAATTAGATTGAAATGTGAATTGATAAATTAAATTATCAAATCTGAAAGGTGATCGAGAATGGAGTACCACCAGTTTTGCTCCAATGCGATAGTTAAATCTTTAATTAGATTTGAACGTGAAATGGTAATTAATTTTACCGATAACACCGTGGTGTTAGATATGGAGTATTACCAGTTTTGCTCCATGGGATGAATAGGTTGGGATTGGGAAATAAAATAAACATTTACTTTGGTGTGGTTCGCTAATCCCGACTAGTTTGAAATGATATACAAAGGAAGATTAAAGAATAAATTTAGAAGAATTTATCTTAGATAAAATTAATGGGAACCTTTCCCTAAGAATGTGATTTTGTGAATAAAAGAATATTCTGAATTGGAATGAGGCGTTTGTTGTGTTTTTATAACATTTGTTTATCATAAACGTGGGTTATTCAGAAAGGCTGGGTTTATACCAATTCTGAATAACCGATTCGACGAGATGTCGAAGATGAAGACGGTGGTTGAAGACCGGAAGTCTTCAAATCATTTGGGTGATTACTGATGATCTCGATTGGGTTGTACACCCAAGATGAGGGAAACAGTTGGTGATCGTCCAGACGTACTTGGAGATGGATGGATATGCGAGGAAAGTGCCTCCGGTTTCGTTCCGACCTAGAGCGAACTTGTAAATGGATTGTGTGTCTGACATTGGATTTTATTCTGTGTTGATTGATCTCTATTAAATATACATCTGTTTGGCAGCGGAGAATTTATTCTCTTGCTTAACGCCCTTCTCTGAGATGTTCGAGCTCAAAGGTTGTATATTGATGGACATCAGTCGCATGGAGTGAATTGCCAGTGCGGCACGCGTTAGTGGCAATTGATCAAGGCTTCTGTTGAAAAGCAAAGTCTTGTGGTTGATGATCAAAGCACGGCTTATGTGGCGCAGCTTTGTGTATAGCGTGAATTCGCGAGCCTCACACCTCGGTATGAGTCAAAACGGGATAGTGACTGTAGGGAGAGCACGACGTTTCTTTCTAGCTAGGGTGGTGTCAGTGACCTACCAGCCCTGACATTTATATACTTTTCACCTGTGTGGTTGTTGGAATGCGAGGCGCCTCGGATATAGGTCTGTAAGGACCGGGAAACGTGTGTTCAGGAATAACTAATCCTCAAAAGTAAGAGAGGACCGGCCCTGAAGATCCAAGGATCAGAGTGGGGTCCTGGGACATTTTCTAGAGTGTCTCGAACGCGGAGAGGAGCTTTCCCCTTGCCTCAACTCATGATGGAATCCAATTTCCAATATGTGTGTTTCGGATTTATTTGTAGAGCCTAGTATGGCGACATAGTAGATGGTAGCTATGCCGCCTATGATTGATACTTATGATTGAAACCGTTTTGACACTATACACCTATAATAGTATCAAATAATGTGTTTTAAATGTATCAAGCATGCTTTGGGTGTTATAAGGTAAAAACCTTATCCTCCGGCTTGCGTTGCATTGTGTGATGGGACCTGGGTCTTATAACAGCTTCATTTTTCTTTATTTAGCATTGCGCTGTTTGTTTTATGCACTGGTATTCTTGGGAGGAAACTCGTTCCGTGTTATACGGCGTGGTCCCTTGATTTTTCTAACTTTAAAAATAAAGATTAATAACTGTTTTAGTTCTCACACCAGTCCCATGACTGACCTGGAGTTTATTGTTTTAACCTAAACTCTGGGTGCCCCTATTTTCGACACGGGCAGCTAGTAGTTTTGGTTTTGCAGATTTATATTCACAGGATCCTGATTTACAGCTGGAACGATGCTCGGAAAGCTCTGTATCCGTGCATTACTTTCAGTTGTGTTTTATATTGTTTTTCCGCTGCTATGTAATTTATTGTAATCTCTGATAATTTATCGAATGTATTTTATTCATTTATACTCTGTATATTCTTGTATCTGATGGAATTGTTGTATATTGATAAAATGTTCTTCTGTTTGCGTTCTATTTTGTCTTGCCCTCAACGCAATCCGCGCTTTCCTTCACGGTGAAGTTCGGGTCGTGTCAGTTTTGGTAACAGAGCTTTGGTTTACAGAGCTCGAGAACAAGACACATTAGAACCAAACGAAAGATGTAACACCCCGTATGTTAAATAACTTGTTATAACATAAATCAGAGCAGAATTAAATTTAATATTCTGAATCAGGGGAAACGGGCTGTGCCATTGCGTTCGTCTCGGAAAAATACGCGAAATAGAGTCCGAGTTTTCGTAAATCGGAGTCCGTATGACCAAGTTATGGCCCGTCAAAGTTTCACGAAAAATCAAAAACGAAAACTGCTCATGTTTTGAGGCCCGGGATGAGTTTTGGGCTGTTTTTTTGGGCCCTAAATGGTTCCTACACTTGACTTCTTCCCCAAGACATGCTTTAAAGGCTAGGATTGGTTCTAGGGTATATCCTATGGTCCTAAAACATCTAACTAATCTATATATACACCCTAATACCCCCTTATCCTTACCAAAAATAGATCTAAGGCCATTATGCCACCACTTAGAAAATTGGAGAGCCTCCACTAAAAATCCTAAGAGGGTTTGCAAGCTAATCTACATCTTCTTCTACTTAATCATTGGGATTTGCTTCATTTAACTTGCTAATCTTGTTTTGGTGAGCTTCTATCCCCTTAATAATCAATTATTGAATTGATTATGATAAGATGTGATAAAGTATGGCTATGTTTGTGGATCCATATATTTATGCAAGCTTGATGTAGTGAATATTATGTGTTTTGCAAGTTATATGCCTTATGTCATGCAAGTTTCATAATATGTAATCATGATATTTTTATGCAAGTTGTTTCATGATGTTTATGATGCAAAACACTAAGTGAATATGGATCCATTATGCAAACATGTTATGCAAGTATGTGAGTACTTATGCAAGTCATGTATATGCTTATATGCATGTTTAACATCTTATGCAAGTATATGAATGTTTATGCAAGTTATGTATATGTTGAAATGCAAGTTTAACATAATATGCAAGCCTATGCAAGTATGTGAATGTTTATGCAAGTTATGTATATGTTGAAATGCAAGTTTAACATAGTATGCAAGCCTATGCAAGTATGTGAATGTTTATGCAAGTTATGTATATGTTGAAATGCAAGTTTAACATAATATGCAAGCCTATGCAAGTATGTGAATGTTTATGCAAGTTATGTATATGTTGAAATGCAAGTTTAACATGATATGCAAGCTTATGCAAGTATATGAATGCTTATGCAAGTATGTGAGTGCTTATGCAAGTTAAGTATATGCTAAAATGCAAGTTCTACATGTTATGCAAATCACATGTATGATGATATGTAAGTTCATATGCAACATGTTATGCAAATCACATGTTTGATGATATGTAAGTTCATATGCAACATGTTATGTAAGACACATGTTTGATAATATGCAAGTTTGGGTTGAATATAGTTGGGTTAATACATGCTCATATATGCAAGTTGACATCCTCTTAACCCATGATAAAGTTATATGCTAAACCCATGTTATGTGTGGTAAATCTTCCCTTTATTATGTTATGTCATAATGACGATTTACGTGGGGAACGATGGGGTTAATTAATATGTTAATTAAAAGTATGTTGAAATGGGTATGATTAAGCATACCATAAAAAATTAATTAACATAAGTGGGAATTTACCTATTGAGTTAGGTCTACCCCATGGGAATTTACCTATTGAGTTAGGTCTACCCATGTTATGAATAAATTGGTATTAATTAGGGATAATTAATATGGGGGTGATTAATTAGGTGTAATTAATCGACTAAGACACGAGGTTAGGCTCTGTTATGACGTAAGACTGCCCGGACCCTACCGGCTTAACCAGGCGGTCATAACAGCCAGTCTAATGTGAGAGGTCTTAGGCACAAATTAAATACGTGATTAAAGTAAAGACACGAGGTTAGACTCTGTTATGACGTAAGACTGCCCGGACCCTACCGGCTTAACCAGGCGGTCATAACAGCCAGTCTAATGTGGGAGGTCTTTATGGGGAATCACGGTCTTAATTAATTAAGAAACACTTAACCATATTAGCATGTAGTGGGACATGAGGGGTTAAGTGGGTGCCTTGGGTGGCATGAGGAATCTAGTGGGTTGCCTTGGGTGGCAATAGAAAATACGATTAGAATACTTAACCAAGTGAAACATGTAATTAAACATGATTAAAGGGTTAAGTGGGGAACACTAGATTAATAACAAGCTCTGGTGGGTAGCTTGTGGAGGGCCCATTACAACCAGTATCCCATATGTATCTTTGTAGCTCGGCCCAAGCCGAGGACGGGACACGCATACTGGGCTTGTCTATAAGTGGCCAAAACGGGGTTAGCGGTGGCAACGCAGGCCCATCGGGTTTCATATGCGTGTGTGGGCCCGGGACTGGGAGGTAAGACGTTGTTGCATCGTGTAGGTATAACCCGTGCACCGGTGTTGCTTTTGGGTTGCCACTTTGGGGAATGATACACCCCACTGTGGGCCCAGCACGGATACCAACGTTAGGGAGCCGATCGCTTGGGGTAGTGGGGTACACCTAGTAGAGATAGGGGCAGACGGCACCTATGTAGTCAACTAGGGTACAGGAAACTACTGGTTATATCTATCTTTGATATCCTTGGGTGGGATCAACCTTTGAGTAGGAGTGACTGGTGTGGTGCAGTTAGTAATTATCCTTGGGTGGGTAGATGCGTCTTTACGGTTATCTTAGTTCGTCCTGTGTTCGTGGGCAACTTAGTGTAGTCATTATCCCCAAAGGTACCATACCGAGTTCATATCATACCCTAATTACTTTAATAATTGTATTATTAAGGAGATAGGGTTCACTCAGGCTTATGTCTGACCCCCGTTGTTTTTATCTTTTTCCTTCAGGTCCCCAGGTTGGGCCTAGTGCTAGTGGGCTTTGATCAGTTTGCTTTATCTATCTCTTGGAGCTTGAACCGTAGATGTAGAGCTCAGCTTATCTTATCTTTTCTGTTATGGCTATTTGTTATGAGTAGTGGGATTATGTACTTATTTTATTCAGGATGGATATTTTGTACTTGACTCTTGTTATGGTTTTATGATGTAACCAAACATGTTTTACTTTCCGCTGCTATGAGATGATGTTTTAAATTTTCAAGTATTACATTATATCTGTCTTGTTGTAATTTTACTGTTCTATACTCACTAAAAATACTCCACCGATGCTATGGCATTCCCTTAGTGAGTGACTATAGCGGGTGTGGGGTGTTACACGTGGTATCAGAGCTTAAGGTTACCAGAACAGATAAAATTTTTAAGAAAAACTATTTTCTAAGAATATTTTAGAAGAAAGTATTTTCAAAAACATGTCTTTTAAGAGTAAAGATTTTGAAAGAAAAGCATAATCCCAGATAGCCATATCTCTATCTTTCGAATTCTCCGTTTGAATCTTTCCTTTTTTCGTTTCAGCATGGCTGAAGATCTTAACTTTCCGGAGGGTGTAGCAATACCAGCATGGTATAGGAGATTGATAGGGCCGCCGCTGCAGGGCCAGCTAATGTTCCTCCACCACCAGTTATACCCGATCTTCCTCCTCATCCTCCTCGTGTGGTTACTTTTGCTAAGACTTGTAAGGAATTCAAGACTATGGGAGGGAAACCTTTTCTAGGATCAGAGACTTTTGTGGAAGCTAGGGATTGGCTTAAGGAGGTGGAAGAGTTGATAGACATCTTTGAGATGGAAGAAGCAAAGAAAGTTAAGTTAGCTGCTTGGTTAATGAAGGGAGAGGCCTCGTTCTGGTGGGAGGTCACTAATGGAGAGCGCCTTGTTGATTCTTGGGCGGATTTCAGACAGAGGTTTGTGGCAAAGTTTCTCTCAAGGGCAGAAGAAAATCTGTATATGGAAAGGTTCTTGAACTTGAAGCAAGAGAACTTATCAGTGAAGGAGTATGTCAACAAGTTCAATCAGTTGGCAAGGTTTGGCATAGATATGGTGAATACCCCGGAGAAGAAAGCTTTGAGGTTCGTTAGGGGCTTGAACGAACCGATGCATGGATTGGCTATGACTCACATTCCTATGGGGGCTACCTTTGAGAAGCTAGTTGACATGGCACTTATGTATGAGGAAGAGAAGGGTCCCAATACTAGTAAAGCACCCGAGAAGAAAGGAGATCAGAAGAGACCTCAACAGCAACAGCAAAACAAGAATGGGAAAGGCAATGGTGGCAAGGGGAAGAAGAAGAAGTGCTTCAATTGTGGGACACCAGGCCACCTAAGCAAGGATTGTCGCAAGAAGAAGAAGACTGGCTGCTTCCACTGTGGCGAAGCAGGGCATCTGGTGAAGGACTGTCCTAAGAAGGGGCAGAGGACGGGATCTACCTCAGGAGGACAGGTGCAAGCTCTTATGGCACCGGGTCAGGCAAGGGGGCAAGTTCAGGCTCTCGCGGTTCCACCACTTCAGGAAAGAGGTAGAACTATTTCTGTTGAAAGTCTAGTTTATCTGTTAGATCATCCTGTCCGTACTTTGTTTGACTCTGGCGCATCTCATTCGTTTATCTCATCATCTTTAGTTGAGTCACTGCACTTAGACACCAGTCTAGTAGATGATCCCTTGGTTGTTTCAAACCCAATTGGAGGCTCCACTTATTTGTCCATGATGTGTTTGGGTTTGAAGATTTCTATACTTAGCGTTGAGTTTAGATGTGATGCTTTTGTTTTGGGCTTCACGGGCTATGGGTTGATTTTGGGCATGGACTAGTTATCCAGTAATGGTGCCGTTCTTGATTGTGAAAGGAGAGTTGTTAGGCTGATGACCCGCTTGGGTAACACTCTCGAGATCTCTTGTAATCCCATGGAGTCTGTTATGCTAAGTTATCTTGAATCGCTTGATGCTTCGGTCGAGAGTCTGCAATCTGTCAGAGTGGTCCGGGAATATCCGGATGTGTTTGAGGAGGTGAAGGGCTTACCTCCGAAGCGGGAGATTGACTTCCGAATCTATCTTGTGGACAATGCTAAACCAGTATCTTTGCCAGTGCGCCACATGGCTCCTCGTGAAAGGAGGGAACTCAATAAGCAAGTAGGGGAGTTGCTTGAGAAGGGGTTCATAAGACGAAGTATATCGGAGTGGGGTGCTCCGGTGGTTTTTGCTACAAAGGCAGATGGGTCCCTCAGACTTTGTGTTGACTATAGAGAACTCAACAAGCTCACAAAGAAGAATAAACACCCATTGCCGAGGATTGATGATCTCTTCGATCAGTTAGTTGGCGCTTCAGTGTTTTCGCAGTTGGACTTAGCCACGGGGTTTCATCAGTTGAGAGTGGCTGAGGATAGTGTAGAGAAGACTGCCTTCAGGACTCCGGATGGTTTTTATGAGTGGCTTGTGATGCCATTTGGTTTGACGAACGCCCCTGCATATTTCGTTGATCTGATGAGTAGGGTGTTCAGGGAGTATCTTAACAAGTTCGTGGTGGTCTTTGTGGATGACATCTTGGTCTTCTCCAAGAGTGAGGAAGAGCATGCCCTACATCTTAGGGAAGTGTTGGAGACTCTTCGAGCGCATAGCCTGAAGGCTAAGTTTTCTAAATGTCACTTTTGGAGGAAGGAAGTGCGATTCTTAGGGCACGTGGTCTCTAAGGAAGGGATAGCTGTGGATCCTGCAAAGGTAGTATCTATCCAAGATTGGAAGGCTCCGAAGAATGCTACCGAGGTGAGGAGTTTCTTGGGGTTGGCTGGCTACTATAGGAAGTTTATCAAGGACTTCGCGAAGATATCAGCCCTATTAACTCGCTTGACAAAGAAGAATCAGGTTTTCACATGGGATGTGGATTGTGAGGATGCATTCCGACGGTTAAAGAGAGCTTTAACCACTGCTCCAGTTTTAGTGCTGCCAGATGGGAGTAAGCCGTTCGTTGTTTATACTGATGCTTGTGGGACAGGACTAGGCGCAGTCTTGATGCAAGAGGGAAGGGTAATAGCCTATGGTGGGAGGCAGTTGAGGGCGCATGAGAAAAATTACCCTGTCCATGACCTAGAGTTGGCCGCTATCGTTTTTGCGCTCAAGATCTGGCGCCATTATCTTCTTGGTGAGAGATTTGAGTTGTTCACCGATCACAAATCTTTGAAGTACTTGTTTTCTCAGAAGGATTTGAACTTGAGACAGCAAAGGTGGATGGAGTTCTTAGCATCCTATGATTTCGAGATAGCATATACCCCTGGCAAGGGTAACGTGGTGGCAGATGCCTTAAGCAGAAAAAGGTTGTCCTTGAGTCCGTTGTTTGTGGAACGGAGAAGCTTGGAGTTTATCTCGATGTTTGACTTCAGACCTTCTGTTGACTTGGTACCCGGTTTGCTAGCATCCTTAGAGGTTAGACCTACTCTTTTGGGACGAGTTGGCGAGGCACAGCGAGACGACCCACAGTTGGTTGAGTTGGTAGAGAAGCTCATAAGGGGGGAGTCGTCCAGCCATTTGAATAGGTACACCCTAGATGATAGGGGGTGGTTGCGTAGAGACGGTAGACTTTGTGTACCGCAAGATGAAGACTTGAGGAAGGCTATACTTGATGATGCACATCGTTCGAGGATGACCATACATCCCGGTGGGGATAAGATGTACCAAGACATGAGGCGAGTTTTCTTTTGGGCCGGTATGAAGAAAGATGTGGCCGAGTATGTTGCTAGATGCTTGGTGTGCCAACAAGTAAAAGCAGAGCAAAAGAAGCCAGGTGGGTTGCTTCATCCTTTGGAAGTTCCGATATGGAAGTGGGATAGTGTCTCGATGGACTTCGTTGATGGTTTACCGAGATCGAGGAAGGGCAATACAGGAATTTGGGTCGTGGTTGATAGACTTACTAAGAGCGCCCATTTCATACCCGTAAAGAGTAAGAGGACTGCTCCATGGCTTGCTTCAGTCTATGTTCGAGAGATAGTTCGATTGCATGGGGTACCTTCCAGCATAGTGAGTGATCGAGATCCTATCTTCACTAGTGAGTTTTGGAAGAGTTTACAGGAGGCGGTGGGGACTCAGTTGTGTTTGAGCACCGCATATCATCCTCAGACAGACGGCCAGACCGAGAGGGTGAACCGTGTTTTGGAAGACCTTTTGAGGCTTTGTATCTTGGATTTTGGAGGTACATGGGAAGAGCATCTTCCTTTGGTGGAGTTTGCATATAACAACAACTTCCAGTCTAGTATTGGCATGGCACCTTTTGAAGCTCTTTATGGAAGGCCTTGTCGATCACCTACATGTTGGTGGGAATCTACGGATAAGATCTTGATAGGGCCCGATATGGTTAGAGAGACTTCAGAGAAGGTTGATTTGATTCGAAGAAGGATGAAAGCAGCGCAAGACAGACAGAAATCTTATGCAGATAAGAGGAGGATTGATCTTGAGTTTGAAGTTGGGGACATGGTTTTTGTCAAAGTGTCTCCATTACGGAATGTTGTTCGCTTTGGATCCGCTGGGAAGTTAGCACCGAGGTTTGTAGAACCGTTTCCTGTCAAGGAAAGAATTGGACGGATGGCATATAGGGTGGAGTTGCCAGACAGACTTAGTGGTATACATGATGTTTTCCATGTGTCACATTTGAGGAAGTGCCTACATGAGACCGCAGAGGTGGTAGAGCCGAGCTTGCTTAGAGAAGTGGAAGTAGAGCGTGATGCGACGATTCGACGAGCTCCTACTCGCATCCTTGGGTCAGAGATTAAGAAGTTGAGAAACAAAGAGGTTCAGCTAGTCAAAGTGCAATGGGGAGATGACGAGAGCAATGCTACTTGGGAGACGGAAGCGAAGATGCGTTCTTTGTACCCTTTTCTTTTCGAGAGTATGTTCTTTAACTTCTCCTTTATTGCCTATCTTGTACTTATCTTGTCCTTAGTATGTCCTCTCGTTAGCACCTTTGACCTTTTTAGGGTAAACCTATGGTTGAAACATGTGTTTGAGACATGTTATGATTGATGGATGCAAGTGGATGCAAGTGTTTGCTAGTGGTTGCTCGTGGATGCATATACACACACTTTAGGCACTAGATCGGCTCAATCACTTCATATTGCATATTGCATATAAATGTGTGTAGGTAGCTATATTAAAGGATGTATGATGGTTGTGCTATCATATGGATGATGCATTTATTCGGTGAATGATTGTGCACGCATGTAGAAATAGTATGTGTCGATAGGGTTCTTTCGCATACATATTGGATGCATGGCACTATCATGGTTTGCATTAAGGAGGTCAACTGAATCAGTAGACCGCCTGATTTTGCATTAGATAGGGAACATATACACACACTTTTTGCATATGTTCATACAACATTAGAAACTTTAAGGACAATGGATGCCAGTGTTTGATGGTTGAGTAGATGGTTGTTTGGTTGGTAGGATACGTTCTTCTTGACTTAGAGATTTCGGGGACGAAATCCTTTAAGTAGGGGAGAATGTAACACCCCGTATGTTAAATAACTTGTTATAACATAAATCAGAGCAGAATTAAATTTAATATTCTGAATCAGGGGAAACGGGCTGTGCCATTGCGTTCATCTCGGAAAAATACGCGAAATAGAGTCCGAGTTTTCGTAAATCGGAGTCCGTATGACCAAGTTATGGCCCGTCAAAGTTTCACGAAAAATCAAAAACGAAAACTGCTCATGTTTTGAGGCCCGGGATGAGTTTTGGGCTGTTTTTTTGGGCCCTAAATGGTTCCTACACTTGACTTCTTCCCCAAGACATGCTTTAAAGGCTAGGATTGGTTCTAGGGTATATCCTATGGTCCTAAAACATCTAACTAATCTATATATACACCCTAATACCCCCTTATCCTTACCAAAAATAGATCTAAGGCCATTATGCCACCACTTAGAAAATTGGAGAGCCTCCACTAAAAATCCTAAGAGGGTTTGCAAGCTAATCTACATCTTCTTCTACTTAATCATTGGGATTTGCTTCATTTAACTTGCTAATCTTGTTTTGGTGAGCTTCTATCCCCTTAATAATCAATTATTGAATTGATTATGATAAGATGTGATAAAGTATGGCTATGTTTGTGGATCCATATATTTATGCAAGCTTGATGTAGTGAATATTATGTGTTTTGCAAGTTATATGCCTTATGTCATGCAAGTTTCATAATATGTAATCATGATATTTTTATGCAAGTTGTTTCATGATGTTTATGATGCAAAACACTAAGTGAATATGGATCCATTATGCAAACATATTATGCAAGTATGTGAGTACTTATGCAAGTCATGTATATGCTTATATGCATGTTTAACATCTTATGCAAGTATATGAATGTTTATGCAAGTTATGTATATGTTGAAATGCAAGTTTAACATAATATGCAAGCCTATGCAAGTATGTGAATGTTTATGCAAGTTATGTATATGTTGAAATGCAAGTTTAACATAGTATGCAAGCCTATGCAAGTATGTGAATGTTTATGCAAGTTATGTATATGTTGAAATGCAAGTTTAACATAATATGCAAGCCTATGCAAGTATGTGAATGTTTATGCAAGTTATGTATATGTTGAAATGCAAGTTTAACATGATATGCAAGCTTATGCAAGTATATGAATGCTTATGCAAGTATGTGAGTGCTTATGCAAGTTAAGTATATGCTAAAATGCAAGTTCTACATGTTATGCAAATCACATGTATGATGATATGTAAGTTCATATGCAACATGTTATGCAAATCACATGTTTGATGATATGTAAGTTCATATGCAACATGTTATGTAAGACACATGTTTGATAATATGCAAGTTTGGGTTGAATATAGTTGGGTTAATACATGCTCATATATGCAAGTTGACATCCTCTTAACCCATGATAAAGTTATATGCTAAACCCATGTTATGTGTGGTAAATCTTCCCTTTATTATGTTATGTCATAATGAAGATTTACGTGGGGAACGATGGGGTTAATTAATATGTTAATTAAAAGTATGTTGAAATGGGTATGATTAAGCATACCATAAAAAATTAATTAACATAAGTGGGAATTTACCTATTGAGTTAGGTCTACCCCATGGGAATTTACCTATTGAGTTAGGTCTACCCATGTTATGAATAAATTGGTATTAATTAGGGATAATTAATATGGGGGTGATTAATTAGGTGTAATTAATCGACTAAGACACGAGGTTAGGCTCTGTTATGACGTAAGACTGCCCGGACCCTACCGGCTTAACCAGGCGGTCATAACAGCCAGTCTAATGTGAGAGGTCTTAGGCACAAATTAAATACGTGATTAAAGTAAAGACACGAGGTTAGACTCTGTTATGACGTAAGACTGCCCGGACCCTACCGGCTTAACCAGGCGGTCATAACAGCCAGTCTAATGTGGGAGGTCTTTATGGGGAATCACGGTCTTAATTAATTAAGAAACACTTAACCATATTAGCATGTAGTGGGACATGAGGGGTTAAGTGGGTGCCTTGGGTGGCATGAGGAATCTAGTGGGTTGCCTTGGGTGGCAATAGAAAATACGATTAGAATACTTAACCAAGTGAAACATGTAATTAAACATGATTAAAGGGTTAAGTGGGGAACACTAGATTAATAACAAGCTCTGGTGGATAGCTTGTGGAGGGCCCATTACAACCAGTATCCCATATGTATCTTTGTAGCTCGGCCCAAGCCGAGGACGGGACACGCATACTGGGCTTGTCTATAAGTGGCCAAAACGGGGTTAGCGGTGGCAACGCAGGCCCATCGGGTTTCATATGCGTGTGTGGGCCCGGGACTGGGAGGTAAGACGTTGTTGCATCGTGTAGGTATAACCCGTGCACCGGTGTTGCTTTTGGGTTGCCACTTTGGGGAATGATACACCCCACTGTGGGCCCAGCACGGATACCTACGTTAGGGAGCCGATCGCTTGGGGTAGTGGGGTACACCTAGTAGAGATAGGGGCAGACGGCACCTATGTAGTCAACTAGGGTACATGAAACTACTGGTTATATCTATCTTTGATATCCTTGGGTGGGATCAACCTTTGAGTAGGAGTGACTGGTGTGGTGCAGTTAGTAATTATCCTTGGGTGGGTAGATGCGTCTTTACGGTTATCTTAGTTCATCCTGTGTTCGTGGGCAACTTAGTGTAGTCATTATCCCCAAAGGTACCATACCGAGTTCATATCATACCCTAATTACTTTAATAATTGTATTATTAAGGAGATAGGGTTCACTCAGGCTTATGTCTGACCCCCGTTGTTTTTATCTTTTTCCTTCAGGTCCTCAGGTTGGGCCTAGTGCTAGTGGGCTTTGATCAGTTTGCTTTATCTATCTCTTGGAGCTTGGACCGTAGATGTAGAGCTCAGCTTATCTTATCTTTTCTGTTATGGCTATTTGTTATGAGTAGTGGGATTATGTACTTATTTTATTCAGGATGGATATTTTGTACTTGACTCTTGTTATGGTTTTATGATGTAACCAAACATGTTTTACTTTCCGCTGCTATGAGATGATGTTTTAAATTTTCAAGTATTACATTATATCTGTCTTGTTGTAATTTTACTGTTCTATACTCACTAAAAATACTCCACCGATGCTATGGCATTCCCTTAGTGAGTGACTATAGCGGGTGTGGGGTGTTACACGTGGTATCAGAGCTTAAGGTTACCAGAACAGATAAAATTTTTAAGAAAAACTATTTTCTAAGAATATTTTAGAAGAAAGTATTTTCAAAAACATGTCTTTTAAGAGTAAAGATTTTGAAAGAAAAGCATAATCCCAGATAGCCATATCTCTATCTTTCGAATTCTCCGTTTGAATCTTTCCTTTTTTCGTTTCAGCATGGCTGAAGATCTTAACTTTCCGGAGGGTGTAGCAATACCAGCATGGTATAGGAGATTGATAGGGCCGCCGCTGCAGGGCCAGCTAATGTTCCTCCACCACCAGTTATACCCGATCTTCCTCCTCATCCTCCTCGTGTGGTTACTTTTGCTAAGACTTGTAAGGAATTCAAGACTATGGGAGGGAAACCTTTTCTAGGATCAGAGACTTTTGTGGAAGCTAGGGATTGGCTTAAGGAGGTGGAAGAGTTGATAGACATCTTTGAGATGGAAGAAGCAAAGAAAGTTAAGTTAGCTGCTTGGTTAATGAAGGGAGAGGCCTCGTTCTGGTGGGAGGTCACTAATGGAGAGCGCCTTGTTGATTCTTGGGCGGATTTCAGACAGAGGTTTGTGGCAAAGTTTCTCTCAAGGGCAGAAGAAAATCTGTATATGGAAAGGTTCTTGAACTTGAAGCAAGAGAACTTATCAGTGAAGGAGTATGTCAACAAGTTCAATCAGTTGGCAAGGTTTGGCATAGATATGGTGAATACCCCGGAGAAGAAAGCTTTGAGGTTCGTTAGGGGCTTGAACGAACCGATGCATGGATTGGCTATGACTCACATTCCTATGGGGGCTACCTTTGAGAAGCTAGTTGACATGGCACTTATGTATGAGGAAGAGAAGGGTCCCAATACTAGTAAAGCACCCGAGAAGAAAGGAGATCAGAAGAGACCTCAACAGCAACAGCAAAACAAGAATGGGAAAGGCAATGGTGGCAAGGGGAAGAAGAAGAAGTGCTTCAATTGTGGGACACCAGGCCACCTAAGCAAGGATTGTCGCAAGAAGAAGAAGACTGGCTGCTTCCACTGTGGCGAAGCAGGGCATCTGGTGAAGGACTGTCCTAAGAAGGGGCAGAGGACGGGATCTACCTCAGGAGGACAGGTGCAAGCTCTTATGGCACCGGGTCAGGCAAGGGGGCAAGTTCAGGCTCTCGCGGTTCCACCACTTCAGGAAAGAGGTAGAACTATTTCTGTTGAAAGTCTAGTTTATCTGTTAGATCATCCTGTCCGTACTTTGTTTGACTCTGGCGCATCTCATTCGTTTATCTCATCATCTTTAGTTGAGTCACTGCACTTAGACACCAGTCTAGTAGATGATCCCTTGGTTGTTTCAAACCCAATTGGAGGCTCCACTTATTTGTCCATGATGTGTTTGGGTTTGAAGATTTCTATACTTAGCGTTGAGTTTAGATGTGATGCTTTTGTTTTGGGCTTCACGGGCTATGGGTTGATTTTGGGCATGGACTGGTTATCCAGTAATGGTGCCGTTCTTGATTGTGAAAGGAGAGTTGTTAGGCTGATGACCCGCTTGGGTAACACTCTCGAGATCTCTTGTAATCCCATGGAGTCTGTTATGCTAAGTTATCTTGAATCGCTTGATGCTTCGGTCGAGAGTCTGCAATCTGTCAGAGTGGTCCGGGAATATCCGGATGTGTTTGAGGAGGTGAAGGGCTTACCTCCGAAGCGGGAGATTGACTTCCGAATCTATCTTGTGGACAATGCTAAACCAGTATCTTTGCCAGTGCGCCACATGGCTCCTCGTGAAAGGAGGGAACTCAATAAGCAAGTAGGGGAGTTGCTTGAGAAGGGGTTCATAAGACGAAGTATATCGGAGTGGGGTGCTCCGGTGGTTTTTGCTACAAAGGCAGATGGGTCCCTCAGACTTTGTGTTGACTATAGAGAACTCAACAAGCTCACAAAGAAGAATAAACACCCATTGCCGAGGATTGATGATCTCTTCGATCAGTTAGTTGGCGCTTCAGTGTTTTCGCAGTTGGACTTAGCCACGGGGTTTCATCAGTTGAGAGTGGCTGAGGATAGTGTAGAGAAGACTGCCTTCAGGACTCCGGATGGTTTTTATGAGTGGCTTGTGATGCCATTTGGTTTGACGAACGCCCCTGCATATTTCGTTGATCTGATGAGTAGGGTGTTCAGGGAGTATCTTAACAAGTTCGTGGTGGTCTTTGTGGATGACATCTTGGTCTTCTCCAAGAGTGAGGAAGAGCATGCCCTACATCTTAGGGAAGTGTTGGAGACTCTTCGAGCGCATAGCCTGAAGGCTAAGTTTTCTAAATGTCACTTTTGGAGGAAGGAAGTGCGATTCTTAGGGCACGTGGTCTCTAAGGAAGGGATAGCTGTGGATCCTGCAAAGGTAGTATCTATCCAAGATTGGAAGGCTCCGAAGAATGCTACCGAGGTGAGGAGTTTCTTGGGGTTGGCTGGCTACTATAGGAAGTTTATCAAGGACTTCGCGAAGATATCAGCCCCATTAACTCGCTTGACAAAGAAGAATCAGGTTTTCACATGGGATGTGGATTGTGAGGATGCATTCCGACGGTTAAAGAGAGCTTTAACCACTGCTCCAGTTTTAGTGCTGCCAGATGGGAGTAAGCCGTTCGTTGTTTATACTGATGCTTGTGGGACAGGACTAGGCGCAGTCTTGATGCAAGAGGGAAGGGTAATAGCCTATGGTGGGAGGCAGTTGAGGGCGCATGAGAAAAATTACCCTGTCCATGACCTAGAGTTGGCCGCTATCGTTTTTGCGCTCAAGATCTGGCGCCATTATCTTCTTGGTGAGAGATTTGAGTTGTTCACCGATCACAAATCTTTGAAGTACTTGTTTTCTCAGAAGGATTTGAACTTGAGACAGCAAAGGTGGATGGAGTTCTTAGCATCCTATGATTTCGAGATAGCATATACCCCTGGCAAGGGTAACGTGGTGGCAGATGCCTTAAGCAGAAAAAGGTTGTCCTTGAGTCCGTTGTTTGTGGAACGGAGAAGCTTGGAGTTTATCTCGATGTTTGACTTCAGACCTTCTGTTGACTTGGTACCCGGTTTGCTAGCATCCTTAGAGGTTAGACCTACTCTTTTGGGACGAGTTGGCGAGGCACAGCGAGACGACCCACAGTTGGTTGAGTTGGTAGAGAAGCTCATAAGGGGGGAGTCGTCCAGCCATTTGAATAGGTACACCCTAGATGATAGGGGGTGGTTGCGTAGAGACGGTAGACTTTGTGTACCGCAAGATGAAGACTTGAGGAAGGCTATACTTGATGATGCACATCGTTCGAGGATGACCATACATCCCGGTGGGGATAAGATGTACCAAGACATGAGGCGAGTTTTCTTTTGGGCCGGTATGAAGAAAGATGTGGCCGAGTATGTTGCTAGATGCTTGGTGTGCCAACAAGTAAAAGCAGAGCAAAAGAAGCCAGGTGGGTTGCTTCATCCTTTGGAAGTTCCGATATGGAAGTGGGATAGTGTCTCGATGGACTTCGTTGATGGTTTACCGAGATCGAGGAAGGGCAATACAGGAATTTGGGTCGTGGTTGATAGACTTACTAAGAGCGCCCATTTCATACCCGTAAAGAGTAAGAGGACTGCTCCATGGCTTGCTTCAGTCTATGTTCGAGAGATAGTTCGATTGCATGGGGTACCTTCCAGCATAGTGAGTGATCGAGATCCTATCTTCACTAGCGAGTTTTGGAAGAGTTTACAGGAGGCGGTGGGGACTCAGTTGTGTTTGAGCACCGCATATCATCCTCAGACAGACGGCCAGACCGAGAGGGTGAACCGTGTTTTGGAAGACCTTTCGAGGCTTTGTATCTTGGATTTTGGAGGTACATGGGAAGAGCATCTTCCTTTGGTGGAGTTTGCATATAACAACAGCTTCCAGTCTAGTATTGGCATGGCACCTTTTGAAGCTCTTTATGGAAGGCCTTGTCGATCACCTACATGTTGGTGGGAATCTACGGATAAGATCTTGCTAGGGCCCGATATGGTTAGAGAGACTTCAGAGAAGGTTGATTTGATTCGAAGAAGGATGAAAGCAGCGCAAGACAGACAGAAATCTTATGCAGATAAAAGGAGGACTGATCTTGAGTTTGAAGTTGGGGACATGGTTTTTGTCGAAGTGTCTCCATTACGGAATGTTGTTCGCTTTGGATCCGCTGGGAAGTTAGCACCGAGGTTTGTAGGACCGTTTCCTGTCAAGGAAAGAATTGGACGGATGGCATATAGGGTGGAGTTGCCAGACAGACTTAGTGGTATACATGATGTTTTCCATGTGTCACATTTGAGGAAGTGCCTACATGAGACCGCAGAGGTGGTAGAGCCGAGCTTGCTTAGAGAAGTGGAAGTAGAGCGTGATGCGACGATTCGACGAGCTCCTACTCGCATCCTTGGGTCAGAGATTAAGAAGTTGAGAAACAAAGAGGTTCAGCTAGTCAAAGTGCAATGGGGAGATGACGAGAGCAATGCTACTTGGGAGACGGAAGCGAAGATGCGTTCTTTGTACCCTTTTCTTTTCGAGAGTATGTTCTTTAACTTCTCCTTTATTGCCTATCTTGTACTTATCTTGTCCTTAGTATGTCCTCTCGTTAGCACCTTTGACCTTTTTAGGGTAAACCTATGGTTGAAACATGTGTTTGAGACATGTTATGATTGATGGATGCAAGTGGATGCAAGTGTTTGCTAGTGGTTGCTCGTGGATGCATATACACACACTTTAGGCACTAGATCGGCTCAATCACTTCATATTGCATATTGCATATAAATGTGTGTAGGTAGCTATATTAAAGGATGTATGATGGTTGTGCTATCATATGGATGATGCATTTATTCGGTGAATGATTGTGCACGCATGTAGAAATAGTATGTGTCGATAGGGTTCTTTCGCATACATATTGGATGCATGGCACTATCATGGTTTGCATTAAGGAGGTCAACTGAATCAGTAGACCGCCTGATTTTGCATTAGATAGGGAACATATACACACACTTTTTGCATATGTTCATACAACATTAGAAACTTTAAGGACAATGGATGCCAGTGTTTGATGGTTGAGTAGATGGTTGTTTGGTTGGTAGGATACGTTCTTCTTGACTTAGATATTTCGGGGACGAAATCCTTTAAGTAGGGGAGAATGTAACACCCCGTATGTTAAATAACTTGTTATAACATAAATCAGAGCAGAATTAAATTTAATATTCTGAATCAGGGGAAACGGGCTGTGCCATTGCGTTCGTCTCGGAAAAATACGCGAAATAGAGTCCGAGTTTTCGTAAATCGGAGTCCGTATGACCAAGTTATGGCCCGTCAAAGTTTCACGAAAAATCAAAAACGAAAACTGCTCATGTTTTGAGGCCCGGGATGAGTTTTGGGCTGTTTTTTTGGGCCCTAAATGGTTCCTACACTTGACTTCTTCCCCAAGACATGCTTTAAAGGCTAGGATTGGTTCTAGGGTATATCCTATGGTCCTAAAACATCTAACTAATCTATATATACACCCTAATACCCCCTTATCCTTACCAAAAATAGATCTAAGGCCATTATGCCACCACTTAGAAAATTGGAGAGCCTCCACTAAAAATCCTAAGAGGGTTTGCAAGCTAATCTACATCTTCTTCTACTTAATCATTGGGATTTGCTTCATTTAACTTGCTAATCTTGTTTTGGTGAGCTTCTATCCCCTTAATAATCAATTATTGAATTGATTATGATAAGATGTGATAAAGTATGGCTATGTTTGTGGATCCATATATTTATGCAAGCTTGATGTAGTGAATATTATGTGTTTTGCAAGTTATATGCCTTATGTCATGCAAGTTTCATAATATGTAATCATGATATTTTTATGCAAGTTGTTTCATGATGTTTATGATGCAAAACACTAAGTGAATATGGATCCATTATGCAAACATGTTATGCAAGTATGTGAGTACTTATGCAAGTCATGTATATGCTTATATGCATGTTTAACATCTTATGCAAGTATATGAATGTTTATGCAAGTTATGTATATGTTGAAATGCAAGTTTAACATAATATGCAAGCCTATCCAAGTATGTGAATGTTTATGCAAGTTATGTATATGTTGAAATGCAAGTTTAACATAATATGCAAGCCTATGCAAGTATGTGAATGTTTATGCAAGTTATGTATATGTTGAAATGCAAGTTTAACATAATATGCAAGCCTATGCAAGTATGTGAATGTTTATGCAAGTTATGTATATGTTGAAATGCAAGTTTAACATGATATGCAAGCTTATGCAAGTATATGAATGCTTATGCAAGTATGTGAGTGCTTATGCAAGTTAAGTATATGCTAAAATGCAAGTTCTACATGTTATGCAAATCACATGTATGATGATATGTAAGTTCATATGCAACATGTTATGCAAATCACATGTTTGATGATATGTAAGTTCATATGCAACATGTTATGTAAGACACATGTTTGATAATATGCAAGTTTGGGTTGAATATAGTTGGGTTAATACATGCTCATATATGCAAGTTGACATCCTCTTAACCCATGATAAAGTTATATGCTAAACCCATGTTATGTGTGGTAAATCTTCCCTTTATTATGTTATGTCATAATGACGATTTACGTGGGGAACGATGGGGTTAATTAATATGTTAATTAAAAGTATGTTGAAATGGGTATGATTAAGCATACCATAAAAAATTAATTAACATAAGTGGGAATTTACCTATTGAGTTAGGTCTACCCCATGGGAATTTACCTATTGAGTTAGGTCTACCCATGTTATGAATAAATTGGTATTAATTAGGGATAATTAATATGGGGGTGATTAATTAGGTGTAATTAATCGACTAAGACACGAGGTTAGGCTCTGTTATGACGTAAGACTGCCCGGACCCTACCGGCTTAACCAGGCGGTCATAACAGCCAGTCTAATGTGAGAGGTCTTAGGCACAAATTAAATACGTGATTAAAGTAAAGACACGAGGTTAGACTCTGTTATGACGTAAGACTGCCCGGACCCTACCGGCTTAACCAGGCGGTCATAACAGCCAGTCTAATGTGGGAGGTCTTTATGGGGAATCACAGTCTTAATTAATTAAGAAACACTTAACCATATTAGCATGTAGTGGGACATGAGGGGTTAAGTGGGTGCCTTGGGTGGCATGAGGAATCTAGTGGGTTGCCTTGGGTGGCAATAGAAAATACGATTAGAATACTTAACCAAGTGAAACATGTAATTAAACATGATTAAAGGGTTAAGTGGGGAACACTAGATTAATAACAAGCTCTGGTGGGTAGCTTGTGGAGGGCCCATTACAACCAGTATCCCATATGTATCTTTGTAGCTCGGCCCAAGCCGAGGACGGGACACGCATACTGGGCTTGTCTATAAGTGGCCAAAACGGGGTTAGCGGTGGCAACGCAGGCCCATCGGGTTTCATATGCGTGTGTGGGCCCGGGACTGGGAGGTAAGACGTTGTTGCATCGTGTAGGTATAACCCGTGCACCGGTGTTGCTTTTGGGTTGCCACTTTGGGGAATGATACACCCCACTGTGGGCCCAGCACGGATACCTACGTTAGGGAGCCGATCGCTTGGGGTAGTGGGGTACACCTAGTAGAGATAGGGGCAGACGGCACCTATGTAGTCAACTAGGGTACAGGAAACTACTGGTTATATCTATCTTTGATATCCTTGGGTGGGATCAACCTTTGAGTAGGAGTGACTGGTGTGGTGCAGTTAGTAATTATCCTTGGGTGGGTAGATGCGTCTTTACGGTTATCTTAGTTCGTCCTGTGTTCGTGGGCAACTTAGTGTAGTCATTATCCCCAAAGGTACCATACCGAGTTCATATCATACCCTAATTACTTTAATAATTGTATTATTAAGGAGATAGGGTTCACTCAGGCTTATGTCTGACCCCCGTTGTTTTTATCTTTTTCCTTCAGGTCCTCAGGTTGGGCCTAGTGCTAGTGGGCTTTGATCAGTTTGCTTTATCTATCTCTTGGAGCTTGGACCGTAGATGTAGAGCTCAGCTTATCTTATCTTTTCTGTTATGGCTATTTGTTATGAGTAGTGGGATTATGTACTTATTTTATTCAGGATGGATATTTTGTACTTGACTCTTGTTATGGTTTTATGATGTAACCAAACATGTTTTACTTTCCGCTGCTATGAGATGATGTTTTAAATTTTCAAGTATTACATTATATCTGTCTTGTTGTAATTTTACTGTTCTATACTCACTAAAAATACTCCACCGATGCTATGGCATTCCCTTAGTGAGTGACTATAGCGGGTGTGGGGTGTTACAAAAGAATTCATCATATATTGGATTAGTAATATCCAATTAGAATGACTCGTTAGAGATGGGATCAGTAGTATCCTAGAACGAGTGTGAAGAGTATATTTTTCAAATGAAAACAATTTTGTTTTGAAATTTAAACCATTTTAAACGTATTTGATTATTTATTTATTTTGAATTTGGACATCGAGCATATAAAGATTTCGCGTATACGCGTCATGAACGTATATTCGAAGTTTTAATATACTGGATAGATATAGAATTACACTCTAGACACCCGGTGATAATTCTGATGATGTGGCCACATCATCAATATATATGTTCGTGTTTCGAAGGTGTGATTTCTATATATTTCCATTAGACTGGTGTGAGAACCAAAACTTATATAGCTAGAATACAATGTTGTGAATTGGCATCAAAAACATGATTTTCTGCATATGTATCAAAATTATGAATTTGAAACGTTAATTCACTAATTGATTGATGTTTGTGTTGATTGTTTATTTGTTTGATAATTTTGAACCGTTTAGCCTAATTGCATCAAATATTGAATTGTATTGAAAATTAGTCGCATTTGATTGCATATACATGTACTTACATTGAACAGGTCATAGCAAGGAGGCTAGAGCAGAGAATAAAATTTGTTTGCCCGACAAATAGCTACATATTTACTATAATTTACTGTTTTGTTTGGGTGATGATGATTTTATGAGCCTATTGGCTAGCCGCTTGGCTTTTTCTTTTTCTTTTTGAGATCAGAAGGCCTGTATGGCAATTTCGGGATTTTCCCGTTGCTCCCGGTGCAGGGGAGGTTATGGCGAAATTTTTCGAAAATTTAGGGTGTTAGCCAAATTTTTGAAAAATTTGAAAAGTTCTTAGAAACTGAAAAGTTGAAGAACTTAAGCCGTAGTCAAAATAATGGAAGTTGAGTTGATTTGTTAAACAACTTTCGGCTTCGTTCCTTTTCGGCCTTTGATTTAGAGAAGTTTAGAATATCATCAATAAAAACCAGAACAAATTTATTCAATTAAATCACACATTGAACTGATTAGAAAATAGTTAGAAATATATACTTGTGCATTATAAATGTTTGAACAGGAAATTGGATAGCTGTTGAGTAAAGATTTTATTTGTGTGCCCGACAAATAGGTAAACCTTAATGAGTTGGATGCGCACTTTTATTATTATATCAACTCCTGTGAGTGCCATTGGATGCGGAGTGCTGGTTATTCTGTGTGAAATAATAAATGTCGTCATAGGATAGCAACAGTTAATTTTGAACTACATTACATGGCATACTTCTGGAAGATAGGCATACTTCATCATACACCACATAAGCATTTGGAGCTTGTGTGACGAGGTAGAAGATTTACCATACGAGCGAGAGGCTTGTATGGTGATGACTATATTTTACAGGTTGAACTGATGACTGATATGGACTATTTAAATTGTAACGATAAAATTGCCAGATTAATAAAAACCCCACACGGGTCTAGAGTTGATAATAATCACGTCTCTCTAGTTATTAGATACGGCACATGGACTATTTATTTCCCACACGGGAGGAGGTGACGAGGATTTATCCTCTGGAGCATTTAAAATACACACTCCCTCAGGCTTTGACAGGGTGACGAGAATTTATTCTCTGGAGTTATTATCAATACACGCTCCCCTGTAAACACCGGAATATATCACTATAAATATGTGTATGCTTATTAGGATTTATTGGGTACCTAATACGGCCCAATAAATTTCCAAACCTCTCCCCGTACAAAGGAGGTTATGGCGAAATTTTTCGAAAATTCCGGGTGTTAGCCAAATTTTTGAAGAATTTGAAAATTCTCAGAAACTGAAGAGTTGGAGAATGGAAGCCAGATCCAACGTAAAGTTAATTAATCAAACTACTTTCGGCTTTGTTCTTTTTTGGGGACGAAAAGTTTTAAGTGGGGGAGATTGTAATAACCCGGAAATGCGAGCCAGTTTAAAATTTTTATTTTGGCAATTTTAGCGAAGTTTGAACATTTAAAATGATTATTTTAAATAATATTGACGAGAAATTTATTTTGAATAGAAATCGAACGTATATATTATATACGTCGTCGTTAGAATATAAATAATTATATATAATTATAAATAGAATTGAAAATGACGCGGTAGTTCGATAATTCGATTTCAAACTTCAATTGAACATACCGGGTGCAAAATAAACCGAATTTTAGTGAAACCAAAAATAATAGGATCTGTTTGAGGATATCTTTCCAACGAATCCAAAAAATCGAAATTTCATAACGGGTATCAAAAGATATGTCCAGTTGAAAATTCTGAATAGTCGCTATGGAATTCAGGCCCTTAAAAATGGAAATTTTGCAAACGACCTCGGATTTCGACGAAACCACATTTGTTGGATCCGCGATGTCAAATTATTGCTAGATTCCAAATTTCATAATTTTTCGAATCAATATGTGAGCGTGGCAAAGGAAAACGCGTTTGACCAGTTTCAGTTGATTTTAATCGACTGGAAATTGGCCATATTTCCAACGGTCTCAGAATTCGATGAAACTAGTTTTGTAAGGACCGTATCGTCAATACGAAGTATAAAATATTTTTCTAGAATTTTTCGAGTTAGTGCGTGGCCCTGGTAAATTGAAATGTGCGTTCAAATTCAATATATAGAGTTATATGTTGATTTGATCGAAATGATCGAATTAGCCTACGATACATATCCCATTGTGTTCGGAATGGGGGTAATTAGCCATGGACGACAGGCGGTGGGCCTCGTTTAGAGGTCAAATGAAAAAGTCGACTTTTTGAAATAAAAAAATTAAAAAAAAAATAAAACTCCTCCCCTTAAAAACCGTTGCCCCCCCCCCCCATTCTCTTCTTTCCTCAGTCGAATTGAAATAAAAAAAAAGAAAAAAAAACCTAGAGGAGCCGCCGCTCCCCCAGGCAGGGCGCCGCGCCGCCCTAGACCACCGCCTGCCACCTGTCACAGCCCCTCCTCCTTCTCCTCTGATCCCCTTCTCCTTTCCCTCTTCCTTCCAGTTGCGCCCCCCCCCCCCCCCCCAACACGCGTGGCCCCACCACCCGACTGCCGCCGCTGCTTCTTCTTCTCCCTCCTCTCTGGCTCGTTTCCCCTCCCCCTCTTGCGCCTCCGAACCCTTCTCCTCCCCGCACCCTGTAAGTTTTTTGTTCGTATTTATTTACTTTTATTTATATAAAGTAATTAGTTTTTTTTATATAAATAAATCAGTTTTTCTATAGCATTAAAAAGTTTATATTTTATAAAGGTATGATTTTTATAGTGTTGAAATGAAAAGGTGAAATCTTTATATTTAAAAATGCAAAATCTTTATATTTAAAAAGGAGAAATCTTTATATAGAGAATACCGTGATAAAAAAATATAATATTTATTGTATGAACACCAATGTAAAAATAGAATTTTTATCTATATAGTAGCGATGTAAAAATAGAATTTTTATCTATATAGTATCGATGTAAAAATAGAATTTTTATCTATATAGTAGCGATGTAAAAATAGAATTTTTATATATATAGTAGCGAGGTAAAAATAGGATTTTTACATACATAGCAACAATATAAAAATGTGATTTTTATATGTAGTGGCTACGGGCAACGAAAGCGACAAAAGGCGAGAACAGTGATGATTTCCTACAATAGAAGAGTCGTGGAGTTGGGATAGCTTTGGTGAGAACTTCTCACTTTAAATTCCTTTTTCTAGTTATATATATACTAGGATGCAGACGGTGCTTAGCAGCACCCGACACCCGTCATCCACAGACCATGGATGGCTTGTTTGTTTGATTGATGTGTTGTGAAAATTGTTTGTGATGTTGATGTGAAATCGATGATAAATTGTAGATGGTTGAAATAAATTAATTATCGTTAAAAATATAATTTTTAACGTGAAAGTGAATAAATAAATATTTATAAACAAATCGGCCGATTTGTTTATATACACTGATTTGACTGATATTGATTGGGATGATAAATTTTACACATCACCCAACTGCACAAATAAAAATCTGTGTTTGTTGATTTGAAACCCCACACGGGTGTTGGGATGATATTAGGCGTACACTAATCCCAACTATTTCATTATATGTCGATCGATTGGTCGACAGACTGTGTAAGCGTTGATTATTTATGTTTGATGCTTATGCAGTTGTGTGGTGCACTTTGGATGATTGTTGATTATTTATCGTTGCTACTTATATACATGTGGTGTATGGAATCCATATAATTAACATTATATGGTGATTGGTTGGGCCTCATTCCAATCGGGAAAATAATGAACATTATAAAAGAAAATTCATGTGTTGAATATAAAAATAGTCATGTGTTGACGATGTTCATGTGTTGAAATTATTCATGTGTTGAGTAAAATATTTTAATCATAAAATTTACATCTTTATCATATTTAAAATTAGAACTACTTCACGGTGGAGTCTAATTAAAAATCAAACGATAGATACCAAAATTTTGTAAATTATTTTACATAACAAAAATAGTCGTGTGTTGACAGTACTCATGTGTTGAGATTAGTCGTGTGTTGAAAGAAATATAGATTCATGTGTTGAATAGAATAAATATTCATTTGTTGAATAGAGTAACGAATTTACTGAAATATATAAAGCCGTGTCGACTAGAGTTGCGCTATTTTGACCTGAACGATATTTATATCGATTTTATTCGAATATCGAAAAGGAAGTGATTTCAAAATATAACGTTTTGAAAATATTGTCATTTATATAGTAATGATAGGAAATATTCAATTTTGATTAGAAATTGAAATAGTGTTGAAATGGTTTTGAAAACGAATTTAAAACGATTTATAAAATACGTTTTAAAAGGAAATCGACAATATATATATATATATATATATATATATATATATATATATATATAATGGTCTGAATAGAACGCGCCACGCCGCGGCAGTTCGTGAATTTCGACCATTGACTTCGAATTGACGTTACGGGAGATCCGACCGTCGGATTCTCCTAAAACCGGAACCGTTGGGATCGTATCGAAAAGAGCTTTCCAATGAATATTAGAAATTTGAAATCTAACTGTTGGATTTGGAATTATGTCCAAATCAAATTTAGAAAAGGTCGCTGTAAGTGCAGTTCGATGGCCGTTGATGGAAATCGACTGTACGGGCCTTGATAAAATTATTAAAAATATCTATAATTTGTGTAAAATCATAAGAAATGATTTGGCAAAAATTGGGCTGAACAATTCCACATTTGAAAAGATAAAAATAGATTTTTGTCGAAATGAACTAGTTTTGAACTAGAATTAAAATCAATTTATTTTTGAAATAAATAAATTGAATTTGAAAGTGATTTTAAAAATAATCAATATTCCCAATACGTGAATTGGACTGGAGTTGAATCGAAATTATCTTCGGAATATTTCGATGTTGGATTTCGTGATAATACAGATATTGTTGTGGGAATTTGAAAGATATATTTATATCGTTATTTCCAATATGATATTTGTTGGTTTCAGAATTTGGTATCGAATATAAGCCGATATATTTTCTATTCAGAGCCTTGTATTTAATATCAAATGTGATTTGGGTTTGTCGTGAACCGTGTTTTAGGTGACATTGGTTCTTTAACCCAGTTAAATGTAGGATATTGATCTTTGAAAAGATTAAAACTAAGTGGAGTTTGAATGAATCTTTAATTAGATTGAAATGTGAATTGATAAATTAAATTATCAAACCTGAAAGGCGATCGAGAATGGAGTACCACCAATTTTGCTCCAATGCGATAGTTAAATCTTTAATTAGATTTGAACGTGAAATGGTAATTAATTTTACCGATAACACCGTGGTGTTAGATATGGAGTATTACCAGTTTTTGTAATAACCCGGAAATTCTGGGCCAGTTTAAAATTTTTATTTTGGCAATTTTAGCGAATTTTGAATATTTAAAATGAATTATTTTAAATAATATCGACGAAAAATTTATTTTGAATATAAATCGAACGTATATATTATATACGTCGTCGTTAGAATATATATAATTATATATAATTATAAAAGGAATTGAAAATGGCGCGGTAGTTCGATAATTCGATTTCAAACTTCAATTGAATGTACTGGGTGCAAAACAATCCGGATTTTAGTGAAACCAAAAACATTAGGATCTATTTGATAATATCTTTTCAACGAATCCGAAAAATCGAAATTTCATAGCGGGGATCAAAAGATATGTCCAGTTGAAGATTCTGAATAGTCGCTATGGAATTCAGGCCCTTAAAAATGGGAATTTTGCAAACGACCTCGGATTTCGACGAAACCACTTTTGTTGGATCCGTAGTGTTAAATTATTGCAAAATTCCAAATTTCATAATTTTTCGAATCAATATGAGAGCATGGCAAAGGAAAACGCGTTTGACCAATTTCAGTTGATTTTAATCGACTGGAAATTGGCCATTTTTCTAACGGTCTCAGAATTCGACGAAACTAGTTTTGTTAGGACCATATTGTCGATACGATGCTAGAAAATATTTTTCTGGGATTTATAGAGTTCGTATGTGACCCCGGCAAATTGAAATGCGTGTTCAAATTCAATATACGGAGTTATATGTTGATTTTAACGGAAACGACCGAATCAGCCTACGATACATATCCCATTGTGTTCGGAATGGGGGTAAAACGCTATGGTCGACAGGCGGTGGGCCTCGTTTAGAGGTCGTATGAAAAGGTTGCTTTTTGAAAACAAATTAATTAAATTTTACACTTTAAACCCTACCCTACCCTCTCTTCTCCTTATTCATTCAGAATGAAAAAAAAAATCGCGATTCCCTTTCACCACGCCCCTCCAGGCGTTGCCGCGCCGCCGGCCATCCACCCCCTCTCTCTCCTCCCCCATCTCCGAAAGCGCCGACGCCCCCCTTCTTTCACGTCCTGTCCCAAACCCTAGGCGAAAATCAACCGCTCCAGCCATTGTAGGGCTCGCCTCCGACGCCGCCGGCCACCATGGCCTTTCCCCGACCTTCCTTGACCTCTGCGCCGTCGTTTCTCCCTCCCATCTCCGACGAACCTACAGCCCTCAGCCTCCATCCAATAAAAAAGTGAGTTTTTTTATATATTGAATTTAATTTCAGTTTTAATATGGATATATAGTGTAAATTTCAATTTCTACTATGAAAATAGCATAGGAATTTGATTTTTATTATGTTAATAGAGAAATGAAAATTTGATCTTTATTATAGGATTAACATGATAAAGATAAGATTTTTATTCATATGGAGTATAGATCTTTATGCGTATAAAGGATAGATTTTTATTCGTGTAAAGATTAGATTTTTATCAATATAAAGTTTAGATTTTTATTTATCAAAAGCTATGATTTTTAATGAAGATAAGTTTAGATTTTTATCATATCAAAGAAACGATTTTTATCATGAAGAGAAGTATATAAAAATATGATTTTTATATTTTTAAAGTATTAAAAATATAATCTTTATTATGTAGAAGATGTAATAATATGATTTTCGTTTATGTAGAGAATTAAAAATATAATTTTTACCTGATAGGGATATTAGAGGCGAAATATTTATTTTTGAAAAGGCGAAACCTTTATATTTGAAAAGGCGAAACCTTTATATTTGAAAAGGCGAAATCTTTATATTGAAAAAGGCGAAATATTTATATGGTGAAGAGCGAAGAGAAAATATGATTTTAATTATATAACGAAGTGAAAAATTCGATTTTTATATATTGAATAGTATAATAAAAATTCGATTTTTATATATTGAATAGTATAATAAAAATTCAATTTTTATATATTGAATAGCATAATAAAAATTCGATTTTTATATATTGAATAGCGAAGTGAAAATTCTATTTTTACATATGTAGTGGCTACGGCAAAGAAGATGACAAAAATGCGATAATGATGAAGATTTTTATCAATGAAGAGTCGTGGTGTGACGGCCCGCCCCGCACCGGCCTGCATTTCCTCCAAAAGTGCGCTGTACACATGCCTGACTAGTACGGGACGGTCGTCAGGAGAAAGGAAAGAAGGGAACGAACTAATCGAGAACCTGTAGAATGTCTCACAGCGCATGGAGTAAAATATAATATTAATAATATACTTGACATAAAACAGATGAGACAGTGCATAAGCTGATAATTAAAATCGACATCAACATCAGAGCAGCGGAAATCCAAATACAGCTTATTACAACTTCCCAAATTTACTGTCTCTAAACAAAAGAAATCTAAAGTAGAAGATACACCACCAATGCCCAAGCAGTGATCTTCAACAACACAGGGAGAATACTATATATATTACGTGGAAGCCTCCTGCTCGTCTCCGGATCATCTACTCGTGCATCACTAGCTAACCTGTCTCTAGTCTGCTCGTGTGAGCACCCAGAGTAATAAGAGGAGACATAAAACTCTGGGTCAGACATAAAGCCTGGTATGAGCGATAAGCATCTAAACAGAATAATAACAGGTATACTAAACCATACCTGAATCTGGACCTACAACCAAAGAGTTAATACCGCATACCGTACAATACTCTAAGGTGCCATAATAAATAGTGTAAAGAATACGGGGGTGGGGTGTGCATGTCATAATGATAACAAACAAATCAACCATAGCAACCATCCTCACATCCCTCACTCAGTGCGTAAAGCATACGATGTCCACCACTGTCAATCGATAGACCCATTGAAGTAGTGACGGAGTTCGACTTGCACAACTACTGCTACTACCAAGCTTACCACGTGGAGTCATGACCAAATCTTTACAAATGACCCCACTTCATTGGTTTCTAGCCCTTTAGTTGTACCTAGGCCATTGCAGCCCTGAATCCGTTCACGTACTTCCCATGCATAGTGATCCGAAGTCATAGACATCGATAGCCCCTTGGCACACGTCCCGCAGCAAAGCCCAACTCATGAAGTGAACTCGGTGGTTCCCAACTGGATCCTGAGCTCTAACTTCCACTTGGACTACCTTTGCATCTCGGGTCATTGGTCATCACCTTCATCCGGATTGGTCTTCATTTCTCCTCTTCACTTTGCTTCAGGTCGCCATCGTCAACTTCTCGGTTTGGACCGTGGTCATCACCCTCGCTTGGGTCAGATCGCGACTCACGAATCGTCCATGGTGTCAACTCGTGCTCCTTCCACTGGATCGGGTCGTGGTCACCCCTGATGGATCGGGTCGTGCTCTTCAGATCGGGTCGGATCGTGAATACCCATTGGTTCGGGTCGTGCCACCTTGCTGAGATCGTGACGTGTTCCTTCAGGCGGATCGTGACACCCAGGCTGGAACGGATCGTGGTCTTCAAGCATCGACGGATCGAGTCGTGCCATCGGTTCGGATCGTGGAAGATAGGGGCGGATCGTGGTACATAGGGCGATCCGATCCGGTATATTTCCTGCACTTGTTTTCCAGCGACTATCTTACGCCATTCGATGGCGTTTTTGACCAATCTAACTTCTCTAATCAATCACAAAACATTCCATAAAGTCGTAACAACATGTAATAGCAACCACAAACACCAAACAACAATTCAAATGAAGCAAAATGGATCAAAAGTGGCCAAAACTCCTTATTTTCCCCTAAGCATGTTTAAGTAAAACTAATCATAGGGTTAACGAAACTTAATCAAATCGAACCGAATTTCCAACAGAAGCATAAAATATTATTTAAGAATTTCTAAACATTTTTCCAGATTTTATTTGTGTATAAATTCGCTAATTAACACTAATTACCCCTTAATCAACCGTAATTAGTGAGAAATCATGCAAATCACTCACCTTTGCCATAAAATAAAACACCAAATCTGAAATACTCTCTGTTTGGATCGAATTCCTATGTATAGCAGCAGCTCCAACCTTGCTCTATTGCTATTTGGCCTTGTTTTGATGTAGTTTAGGCTTATTCTTCACTAAAAATATGTTTTGGAGTGGTTTTAAAGGATGGAAGCCATTATTAAGGTCTCAAGAAGGTTTGTGGCAGCTCAAAACTGAAATGAAAGTGATTTCCTAACCCTAATCAGTCCTCCTATACCTCTAAACCCGAAATTCCCCTCTAGGCCTAGCTGCTAATCACCCGGTTAAGCCCAATTAAGCTGTTTTTCACCATCTGAAACTTGTTTCAGCCATATCTCCCAAACGGTGAGTCCGTTTGGATATTATGACCACTCTACGAAAAGAGAAACCATCATCCGGAGCCAATGGAGGTGGTCTCAGGTTAAAATTCCTTTCCAGTCAAAAGTTATGGCCAAAACAGTACCAACTAGGGGTAAAATGGTCATTTAAAAATTGGGAAAAATCATGGACATGGGAAATGACCCTAATAGTCGTCTCCCAAAGTTACATGACCATACGACTTCGTATGTGACAGAAATAAATATTCTACGATCCTATGATGCGTAGAATGCGGGTCGTTACACTCTCCCCCCCCCCCCCCCCTTAAGAAATTTCGCCCCCGAAATTCCCTAATCAGAAGATACACAAAGGTCCCGCATGCCTATCAATCATAAAACAAAAATCAAACATGCAAACAAGCAAAACAAGTCTACCCTAGCATGCGGAAAACTAAATTACAAAGTAAATCTTACCAGGCAAAGAGTTCTGGATATGCCTTCCTAATGCTCTCCTCTGTCTCCCAAGTACAATCACTCTCGTTCTCGCCCCACTGGACCTTGACTAGCTTCACTGCCTTCCTTCGAAGTTGTTTCGTATCGTGCCCCATAATACGAATCGGCTTGCGGTTCCCAACTGCCTCGGGTTCTACTTCGAAGTCCTCTAATTGATCAGGTGAAATAGTCATATCTGAGTCGTGAACGAACTTCCTTAGTTGGAAAACATGAAATACATTGTGAACTCCCGCCATTTTCTCTGGTAAGTCAACTCTATATGCCAAATTCCCGACTAATTCAAGAATAGGGAATGGGCCAACAAATCTTGGTGCTAATTTGCCTCTCCTGCCAAATCGTATCACGCTCTTCAACGGAGAGATCTTGACAAACACCAAGTCACCAACGGAGAATTTCAAGTCTCTTCTCCTCTTATCGGCATAACTCTTCTGCCTATCTTGAGCAGCTTTCATTCGTTGTTTAATGACCTTAATCTTATCTGAAGTTTCCTTCACCACATCTGGTCCAAGCACAAACTTCTCGCCAGTCTCTATCCAACATGATGGTGAGTTGCACGGTCTTCCGTACAAAGCTTCATATGGAGCCATACCGATACTGGATTGGTAGCCATTATTATATGCAAACTCTACTAGATGCAAATGGTCATCCCACGATCCACCAAAATCCAATATACAAGCTCTCAAGAGATCTTCCAATATACGATTCACCCTCTCCGTCTGACCGTCGGTCTGAGGATGATATGCGGTACTGAGATGTAATCGTGACCCTAGAGCCTCTTGTAAGCTCTTCCAAAACCCACTTGTGAACAACGGGTCTCGGTCACTCACAATGCTTTTGGGTACTCCATGAAATCTCACTACCCACTTCATATACAATTCTGCCAACTTGGCTGCCGTTCTGGTCGATTTGACTGGTATAAATCTTGCACTCTTAGTCAATCGGTTTACAATCACCCAAATGCTATCATGTCCTGATCTAGTCCTTGGCAAACCATCGATGAAATCCATCGAGATTTGCTCCCATTTCCATTCGGGAATTTCTAATGGCTGCAACAACCCACTAGGCTTCTTTTGCTCGGCTTTAACTAGCTGGCAATTCATGCACTTGGATATAAACTTCCCAATGTCTCTTTTCATCCCTTCCCAGTAGTAGGTCTGCTTCATGTCTCGATACATCTTATTACCACCGGGGTGTATGGTCAGTTTTGAGTGATGACACCCTCTAAGCACTTCATCCCTCAATCCATTGACATTGGGTACGACTAGTCTTACATCCTTTCTAAGCCATCCATCTCGATCAAGCCCATACTTGTTCATCTCCTCATCGATACCCATCTCTAACTTGGAGATGATTTCCAATAGGTTAGGATCGTCCCTCTGACTAGAGCCGATCTGCTCAATCAAAGTGGGTCTGATCGTCAAACTTGCTAACATTTCTGGATTCAATTCGCACTTGGGTCTGAAATCAAACCCCGCGATATACTCCAGTTGCTTCCATTCTAGAAACATGGCCCCTAAACTGGCATGTCTCCTACTCAATGCATCAGCCACCGCATTGCCCTTTCCCGGTGTATATGCGATGTCAAAATCATAGGAAGCTAAGAACTCTAACCATCTCTGCTGACGGAGATTCAGAACTTTCTGAGAGAAGAGATACTTTAACGACTTATGATCTGTAAACAGCTCAAATCTTTCTCCCAAGAGATAGTGTCTCCACATCTTTAATGCAAACACGATCGCTGCCAATTCTAAATCATGGGTAGGGTATCTTCTCTCGTGCGGTTTCAATTGTCGACTTGCATAAGCTACAACCCTACCGCCTTGCATCAATACAGCACCCAGTCCGGTACCACAGGCATCCGTGTATACCGTCATCTCTTCATTCCCCTTAGGAATGACTAACACTGGTGCGCTTGTCAACTTGTCCTTTAGACTCTTGAATGCATTCTCGCACCTTTCATCCCATACAAAAGCTTGATTCTTCTTGGTCAACTGGGTCAATGGTGCTGCTATCTTGGAGAAACCTTGGATAAACTTACGATAATATCCAGCTAATCCCAAGAAACTTCTTACATCTGTTGCATTCTTGGGCGTAGGCCAATCCTGTACCGTGGCCACCTTCGCCGGGTCCACGGCAATACCATTCTCTGATACAACATGGCCCAAGAACCTCACTTCCCTCTTCCAGAAGTGACACTTAGAAAAATTTGCTTTCAATTGGTGTTTTCTCAACACCTCCATCACTACTCTTAAATGTTCCTTGTGTTCTTCCTCTGTCCTCGAATAGACCAAAATATCATCAACGAACACAAGGACAAACTTATTCAACTGATCTCTGAATACCCTATTCATAAGATCCACAAAATATGCTGGGGCATTGGTCAAACCGAATGGCATGACCAACCACTCATAAAATCCAGACGGAGTCCGAAATGCCGTTTTAGCTATACTCTCAGCTTCCACTCTAAGCTGATGAAAACCTGTCGCGAGATCCAACTGAGAAAATACTCTCGCGCCACTCAACTGATCGAACAAATCATCTATCCGCGGTAGAGGATACTTGTTCTTCCTCGTCACTTTATTCAACTCGCGGTAGTCTACACACAAACGAAGGGAACCATCCGCCTTGGTAGCAAACACAACTGGTGCTCCCCATTCAGAAACACTCCTTCTGATAAATCCCTTCTTCAAAAGATCGCTGACTTGCACCTCGAGCTCTCGCTGCTCTCTTGGTGCCATACGACGAAGTGGCATCACTATAGGTCTGGCATCTTTTACCAAATCAATACGGAACTCAATCTCTCGATGTGGTGGAAGTCCGGTCACTTCTTCGAAAACATCCGGATACTGGCCAACCATGGGCAAACCTGACAACTCACTATGCGGAATATCGAGGGAGTTTAGAAAACTAGCCAATACCCCCTCACTGGGTAGACCTCCAAACACTATCCTCCGCCCATCATCCGCTCTAGCTGTCACCAAAAAGCCCTCACAGTCTACCACCACCCCGTATCTTCGGAGCCAATCTACTCCCAAAATAATGCCAAACCCAGTAAAGCCCAAAACAAAGCAATCACAAACAAACATGCATCCATGACTCGATAGGACCACATTACGACAAATCATGCTAAGGCTAGTCGAACCACCAATCGGGTTCGTCACTACTAAAGGTCTATCGACAATCTCGGGCTCCCATCCCAACCTATCTACCAGGTAACTAGATATGAAAGAACTGGAAGCTCCGGTATCAAACAAAACTCTAACAGGAGCATCGTAAACAGAAAGCATACCTTGGATGACGACATTCTTTCCTTTCTCTGCCGCAGTTGGGGCATTCGATGAAGAAGGAATAGCATTAAGGGCGTAGGCTTTCACCATTTGCTTTTCTTTAGGGGGTTGCGGACATTTGTCCTTGTGATGTCCCATTTGGCCACAATTGAAGCACTTCCTATCCGCTGGCTTGGCCCGACAATTACTAGCATAATGGCCCTTCTTACCACAGCTGAAGCACTCAACATCTTGCTTATTCTTTTTCTTCTGGCCATCCTTAGTCTGATTCTGCTTTCTCTTATTCTGGGAACCACCTTTGCCTCCACCACTTGCTTGTGGTTTTGGCTCTTCTGTAGATGCAACCTCAGTCTTCGGCTTAGGGTAAAGACTCTCCGACCTCAATGCTTTTCCCACAATCGACTCAAATGTCTCATCGATGGGGTTAATAAGCCTTTCCCCCAAGTACTGATCCAAACCAGTTATGAATTTCTCATTCTTCTTCTCGGCAGTATCAATAAGAGATAACCCATACTTCGACAAAGTGTCGAATTCAGCAATATACTCTGAGACAGCTCTGCCATTCTGCTTGAGCTCCAAGAATTTCTTAAACAGCGCTGACTTCTGAGCAGCTAGAATGAACTTCTCGCTAAAGCGAGCTTTAAACTGCTCCCAATTAATCTGATCTTCGGGAGTAGCTGCCTTTATAGCATTCCACCAATTCATTGCCCGCCCTTGTAGCTGACGGGACGCTAGCCTTCTCTTCATTGCATCCTCGATACCCAAATCCTCGAAGATACATTCGCAACTATCCAACCAATCCTGAACATCCGTGGCCGACTCCGTTCCGTGGAACGGCTTCCCACCAAGGCTAGTATAGTCCTTATTCAGCTTGGCGAAGTCGACCCTTAGCGCCTGCACTATTGGACCACCACCATTTCCACCATTGGGAGCTGCCCTCTGTACATCTCTAAGCATCTCTCTCATGAGGTCAGTAAACATCGTCCTCATGTCAGCAGCATTCCCATTATTGGCTCCCTACCAGCACCTCTAGTATATCGGCTCATCGTCAATCTGAAAAGAAAAAAAACGATTAACGACTCCATAGTGGTGCTAGTGCAGTACGACTTCATCCTAGTACTACTAATAGTATATATATAGCTTCTAAAAACCAAAGTAATTACAAATACGCTCTCTCATATACGTATATTATCTCTCCTGATAACTTCCCTAGGTTAACTACGCAACCTAGAGCTCTGATACCAAGTGTGACGGCCCGCCCCGCACCGGCCTGCATTTCCTCCAAAAGTGCGCTGTACACATGCCTGACTAGTACGGGACGGTCGTCAGGAGAAAGGAAAGAAGGGAACGAACTAATCGAGAACCTGTAGAATGTCTCACAGCGCATGGAGTAAAATATAATATTAATAATATACTTGACATAAAACAGATGAGACAGTGCATAAGCTGATAATTAAAATCAACATCAACATCAGAGCAGCGGAAATCCAAATACAGCTTATTACAACTTCCCAAATTTACTGTCTCTAAACAAAAGAAATCTAAAGTAGAAGATACACCACCAATGCCCAAGCAGTGATCTTCAACAACACAGGGAGAATACTATATATATTACGTGGAAGCCTCCTGCTCGTCTCCGGATCATCTACTCGTGCATCACCAGCTAACCTGTCTCTAGTCTGCTCGTGTGAGCACCCAGAGTAATAAGAGGAGACATAAAACTCTGGGTCAGACATAAAGCCTGGTATGAGCGATAAGCATCTAAACAGAATAATAACAGGTATACTAAACCATACCTGAACCTGGACCTGCAACCAAAGAGTTAATACCGCATACCGTACAATACTCTAAGGTGCCATAATAAATAGTGTAAAGAATACGGGGGTGGGGTGTGCATGTCATAATGATAACAAACAAATCAACCATAACAACCATCCTCACATCCCTCACTCAGTGCGTAAAGCATACGATGTCCACCACTGTCAATCGCTAGACCCATTGAAGTAGTGACGGAGTTCGACTTGCACAACTACTGCTACTACCAAGCTTACCACGTGGAGTCATGACCAAATCTTTACAAATGACCCCACTTCATTGGTTTCTAGCCCTTTAGTTGTACCTAGGCCATTGCAGCCCTGAATCTGTTCACGTACTTCCCATGCATAGTGATCCGAAGTCATAGACATCGATATCCCCTTGGCACACGTCCCGCAGCAAAGCCCAACTCATGAAGTGAACTCGGTGGTTCCCAACTGGATTCTGAGCTCTAACTTCCACTTGGACTACCTTTGCATCTCGGGTCATTGGTCATCACCTTCATCCGGATTGGTCTTCATTTCTCCTCTTCACTTTGCTTCAGGTCGCCATCGTCAGCTTCTCGGTTCGGATCGTGGGCATCGCCCTTGCTTGGGTCGGATCGCGGCTCGCGGATCGTCCATGGTGTCAACTCGTGCTCCTTCCACTGGATCGGGTCGTGGTCACCCCTGATGGATCGGGTCGTGCTCTTCAGATCGGGTCGGATCGTGAATACCCATTGGTTCGGGTCGTGCCACCTTGCTAGGATCGTGACGTGTTCCTTCAGGCGGATCGTGACACCCAGGCTGGAACGGATCGTGGTCTTCAAGCATCGACGGATCGAGTCGTGCCATCGGTTCGGATCGTGGAAGATAGGGGCGGATCATGGTACATAGGGCGATCTGATCCGGTATATTTCCTGCACTTGTTTTCCAGCGACTATCTTACGCCATTCGACGGCGTTTTTGACCAATCTAACTTCTCTAATCAATCACAAAACACTCCATAAAGTCGTAACAACATGTAATAGCAACCACAAACACCAAACAACAATTCAAATGAAGCAAAATGGATCAAAAGTGGCCAAAACTCCTTATTTTCCCCTAAGCATGTTTAAGTAAAACTAATCATAGGGTTAATGAAACTTAATCAAATCGAACCGAATTTCCAACAGAAGCATAAAACATTATTTAAGAATTTCTAAACATTTTTCCAGATTTTATTTGTGTATAAATTCGCTAATTAACACTAACTACCCCTTAATCAACCGTAATTAGTGAGAAATCATGCAAATCACTCACCTTTGCCACAAAATAAAACACCAAATCTGAAATACTCTCTGTTTGGATCGAATTCCTATGTATAGCAGCAGCTCCAACCTTGCTCTATTGCTATTTGGCCTTGTTTTGATGTAGTTTAGGCTTATTCTTCACTAAAAATATGTTTTGGAGTGGTTTTAGAGGATGGAAACCATTACTAAGGTCTCAAGAAGGTTTGTGGCGGCTCAAAACTGAAATGAAAGTGATTTCCTAACCCTAATCAGTCCTCCTATACCTCTAAATCCGAAATTCCCCTCTGGGCCTAGCTGCTAATCACCCGGTTAAGCCCAATTAAGCTGTTTTTCACCATCTGAAACTTGTTTCAGCCATATCTCCCAAAAGGTGAGTCCGTTTGGCTATTATGACCACTCTACGGAAAGAGAAACCATCATCCGGAGCCAATGGAGGTGGTCTCAGGTCAAAATTCCTTTCCAGTCAAAAGTTATGGCCAAAACAGTACCAACTAGGGGTAAAATGGACATTTAAAAATTGGGAAAAATCATGGACATGGGAAATGACCCTAATAGTCGTCTCCCAAAGTTACATGACCATACGACTTCGTATGTGACAGAAATAAATATTCTACGATCCTATGATGCGTAGAATGCGGGTCGTTACACGTGGTATTGGATAGTTATTGGTGAGAACTTCTCACTCTTCAATTTCTTTTTCTAGTTATATATATACTAGGATGCAGACGGTGTTTAGTAGCACCCGACACCCGTCATCCACAGACCATGGATGGCTTGTTTGTTAAATTGTTTGGTCGTGTAGTTGATTAGTTATTTGGTTTGAATTGAATTGTTTGGTGAAATGAAATTGATAAGATTGACGTGTGAATGGCGTGGGCCTTCACTAGACCGGGGATAAGGCTAGGCCTCGTCCCGTTTCTAGTATCGTGCCGTTATGCCGCCGAAATTTTCTAAAATAAGTTAGAAAAATAAAAATATCATTTTTATTTAAAGAATGAACTGAATAGAAATTCATATGTTAAAATAAAATGTTTTATCGTTAAAAATATAATTTTTAACGTGAATATGAATACAGTGAATGTGAATAAATAAATATTCATTTACAAACCGGACGGTTTGTTTATGTACACTGATTTGACTGACATTGATTGGGACGATAAATTTTACACATCGCCCAACTGCACAACTAAAATCTGTGTTTGATTGTTTGAAACCCCACATGGGTGTTGGGATGAAATTTGAAGTTCACTCATCCTGATTGATTAAATATGTCGATCATTGATTGACAGGCAGTTATAAACGTTAGATGTCTATATTTGATGCTTATACAGTGTAGTGCACTTTGGATGATGGTTGATTGGTTATCGATGCTATTATATATGTGTGATGTATGAAAATCCATATAATTAATGTTATATGGTGATTGATTGGGCCTCATTCCAATTTAGAAAATAAAGAATAATATAAAATAAAGGTTCATGTGTTGACTGTACTCATCCGTTGAGATTAGTCATGTGTTGAACGAAATATTTTAATAATAAAATTTACATCTTTATCAATATAAAATAAAGGTTCATGTGTTGACTGTACTCATCCGTTGAGATTAGTCATGTGTTGAACGAAATATTTTAATAATAAAATTTACATCTTTATCAATATAAAATAAAGGTTCATGTGTTGACTGTACTCATCCGTTGAGATTAGTCATGTGTTGAACGTAATATTTTAACAATAAATTTTATATCTTTATCACTATAAAATAAAGGTTCATGTGTTGACTGTACTCATCCGTTGAGATTAGTCATGTGTTGAACGAAATAACTTAACAAAAATAGTCACACGTGGACAGTACTCATTCGTTGAGATTAGTCGTGTGTTGACAAAAATAAATATTCATTTGTTGAATAGAATGAAGGAATATATGAAGCTGTGTTGATTAGATTGACGCCATTTTGACGTGAACGATATTTATATCGATTTTATTCATTTTGAAATGAAAATTGAAAAGATTTCGAAATGAATTGAATTGAAAACGATTTCGAAATGAATTGAATTAAAAACGATTTCGAAATGAATTGAATATAAAAAGATTTCGAAATGAATTAAATTGAAAAGATTTCGAAATGAATTGAATTGAAAAAGATTTCGAAATGAATTAAATTGAAAAGATTTCGAAATGAATTGAATTGAAAACGATTTCAAAATGAATTGAATATAAAAAGATTTCGAAATGAATTAAATTGAAAAGATTTCGAAATGAATTGAATTGAAAACGATTTCGAAATGAATTGAATTGAAAAGATTTCGAAATGAATTGAATTGAAAACGATTTCGAAATGAATTGAATATGAAAACGATTTCGAAATGAATTGAATATGAAAACGATTTCGAAATGAATTGAATATAAAGTGATTTCGAAATGAATAGAATATAAAACGATTTCGAAATGAATCGAATAGAAAACCAATTTGATTTGTATAGAAAACGAATTTGATTTCAATTGAATATATAACGAATTTGAATCAAATAGAAAACCAATTTGAATTGAATCGAATAGAAAACCACTTTGAATTGAATCGAATTGAAAACGAATTCGAATTGAAAACGAATTCGAATTGAATTTAAAACGAAGTGAAATGAATTCGAATTGAATTGAAACTTGAATTGAATAGAAATGAATTTTAAAACGAATTTATAAGGAAAGATTCAATTTTGATTTGAATTGAGATGGAAGTTGAAATTGTTTTTGAAACGAATTCAAAACTATTTATAAAATTCGTTTTGAACGGTATTCGGCGAAATATATATATATATATATATATATATATATATATATATATATATATATATATTGTATATATAATGGCCTGAATAGAACGCGCCGCGCCGCGGCAGTTCGTAAATTTCGACCATTTATTTCAAACGAACATTACGGGAGATCCGACCGTCGGATTCTTCTAAAACCTGAACCGTTGGGTTCGTATCAGAAAGAGCTTTCTAACGAATATTAGAAATTTGAAATCTAACGGTTGGATTTGGAGATACGTCCAAATCAAATTCGAAAAAGGTCGCTATAGGTGCAGTTCGATGGCCGTTGTTGGAAATCGACTGTACGGGCCTTGATAAAATTATTAAAAATAGTAATAATTTGTGTGAAATCATAAGAAATGATTTGGGAAAAATTGGGATGAAAAACTCCATATTTGAAAAGATAAAAATAGATTTTTATCGAAATGGACTAGTTTAGAACTAAAGTAACAACCCATTTATTTTTAAACAAATAAATTAGATTTGAAATGGGTTTTAAATAAAATTGATTTATGGGTTTATCGTGAACAGTGTTTTAAATAACATTTGTTCTTTAACCCGATAGTAAATAGAATGTGATTTGGGTTTGTCGTGAACTGTGCTTTAAATAACATTAGTTCTTTAACCCAGAAAAAGGAGTTTTAATGAATCCGCAATTAGATTGAAATGTGAATTGATAATCTAAATAATCAAATTTGAAAAATAAGCGAGAATGGAGTATCACCAGTTTTGCTCCAAAGCGATAGTTAAATCTTTAATTAGATTTGAACGTGAAATGGTAATTAATTTTACCGATAACACCGTGGTGTTAGATATGGAGTATTACCAGTTTTGCTTCATGGGATGAATAGGTTGGGATTGGGAAATAAAATAAATAATTACTTCGGTGTGGTTCGCTAATCTCGACTAGTTTGGAAAACCATAATTTGGTTTGAAATGACATCCAAGGAAGATTAAAGGATAAATTTCAAAGAATTTATCTTGGATAAAATTAATGGGAACCTTTCCCTAAGAATGTGATTTGGTGAATAGAAGAATATTCTGAATTGGAATGAGGCGTATGTTGAGTTTGTGTAACATTTGTTTTTAATATACGCGGGTTGTTCGGAAAGGCCGGGTTTATACCCATTCTGAATAACCGATTCGATGATAAGTCGAAGATGAAGACGGTGGTCGAAGACCGGAAGTCTTCACATCGTTTGGATAATTACTGACGATCCTGATTGGGTTGTACACTCAAGAGGATGGAAACAGTTGGTGGTCGTCCAGACGTACTTGGAGATCGATGGATATGCGAGGAAAGTGCCTCCGGTTTCGTTCAGACCCCGAACGAACTTGTAAATGGATTGTGTGTCTGACACTGGATTTTATTCTGTGTTGATTGATTTCTGTTAAATATATATCTGTTTGGCGGCGGAGAATTTATTCTCTTGCTTAACGCCCTTCTCTGAGACGTACGAGCTTAGAGGTTATATATCGATAGATATCAATCGCATGGCTTGAATTGCCTGTGTGGCACTGTAACAACCCGGAATTTTGGGGCCAATTTAAAATTTGTTTTAAGTGATTTTAATAAGTTTGATATTTAAATAATCTATTTTAAATAATAATGATCACATATTTGATTTAAATCGAAATTAGAATGAATGATTTAATTTTAATTAACAAAAGAGTTAGAAATAGCGCGGTAGTTTGAAAAGTCAAACTTGAACTTTGACTGACCGTACAGGATGCAAAATTTAACGGATTTTAGTGAAACCAAAAATATTAGTATCTCTTTAAAAATATCTTTCCAACGAATCTGAAAAATCGAAATTTCATAACGGAAATCAAAAGTTATGGCCAATTCAATATCTAGAAAGGTCGCTATGAAATTTATAAGGGCCAAAATGCTACTTTTTCCATACGAAGGAATTTTGAACTCGAAACCACTTCCATTGAGTTCAGAATGACGTTTCTACATTGAAAAATAGTAAACACTTATATATTTTGAGTTTCGAATATTATTTGTTTAAAAATGTATTTTTAATATTAAATATATTGGCCTTGAAAATAGTAATTTTTCAAACGACTACCGTTTTCGACGAAACCACTTTTGTTGGAACCGGAATGTCAAATTATTGCTAGGTTTCAATTTTCAGAATTTTTCGAATTAATATGTGAGCGTGGTGAAATAAAATGTGTTTTGACTATTTTTAGTTAAATTTAAACGCCTTGAAAATAGACATTTTTCAAACAGTCTCAGAATTCGACGAAAATAATTTTGTTGGATTCGTATCGTCATAAGAAAGCTAAAAATATTTTTTTTAGAATTTTCTGAGGTCGTATGTGACCCCGGCATATTTAAATGTACGGTAGGAATTAAATTATTTATTTAATATTGTATTTTCAATTAAAACCGAAAAAAAACATACAGACATCAGAATTGGAGCCCGGGACATAGCCCATCGCGTTCAGAAGGCCTCAAAACGTTAAGATCGACAGTAAGCAGGCCCAAATCCGAGAAAGTCCAAAAATCCACTTTATTTCACGAAATTCGGAATTAAATATTAAAATATTATTTAATCCGAAAACCCTAACCCTAATTTGGCCAGCCGCCATGTTCAAACCGAAGGCCAGAAATCACCCAAATTCAAACGCTAATATCTCTCAATCCGTTCGACGAAAATTGACGTATGACCTACCAAATCGAAGAGAATTCAGAGGGCTACAAATCTATACGGTTAAGATCGGATTTTGGTGCACGGATTTTGCGAATTTTGGCTGAGAAGTTGCTGCGTTTTTGGTGGATTTCGAGGTGATTGGGGAGGCCGAGCTTCAAGGGGTTGGTGGTGTAGGTTGCTCTCGGCATGGCGGTCGCGGTGGTGGTGTTGGATCAGATGCTAGATGGACAGAGGGGGGTGCAACTAGAAGCTTTGGAAGGGGAGCATGGGTTTCGGCCGAAGTGTTTGATCGTGGGAGAAGAAGGTCCGATTTTATTTTATTTTATTTTATTATTTTAATATTTAATTTGTCTGATCTTTAAAAATTCATAACTCTCTCATACGAGGTCCGTTTGACAAACCGTAAATTGCGCTGGACTCGTCTTTCCGAGCTCTTCGCGATGGCGCAGACCGCGACTGAAACGGAGACAGTTGATTTTCAACCAAAATTTGAGGTGAGAGTTCAAATCTTTATTATTTAATTAATTATTAATTTATTTTCCCACATTAAAATAATTGTATGATGATGATGATTTAGTTCTGAAATGTTTTGTGTGTATGAATTATCGATTGTTGCTTGTGGTGTGCTTATTGTTCATGTTATGCTTAAATCCGTCTTTAAATTGTATATGTTATTGAGTTTAAATTGCAGTTGGGAAATTAAATCTAAATTTAGATTTAAAATATATTTTATTCAGATCTAGACGTTCTAATTTATTTTATTATAATGTCCTTTTCATTTTTCTGAAATGAACAAAGAAATGGAACGACAAATAAAACTTTATTTTTATTTGTTGATGTTACAATGAAATTTGAACGACAAATAAAGCGTACCTCTATTTGTTGATACTACAATATAATCGGAATGACGAAAAACAAAACTCTTTTTATTGGTTGATTTTACTATGGAAATTGAATGACAAATAGAATATTATTTTTATTTGTTTGTTTACAATAGACTATGAACAACGAATAAAATATATTTCTTTTTGTTTGCCTTAATGGTTAACTAACAAAGTTCTCATTTTTGGTTGCATAAAAAGAAAACAAAAACTATCAATTTTGTTGCATTAAAAGTTAATGAACAAAAATTCATATTTTTGTCATTGAATAAAAAAATGAAACAAGAATTCATATTTTTGTCATTGAATAAAGATGAAATAAAAATCCATACATTTGTCATTGGGAAAAAAAAAAAGAAAATGAAAAAAAAAGGAAATTTTCCTTTTATTTGAATTGATGTGAAATATCAATTCAATATTGAAATAAAAGGATTGTGTTTTGTTTGCATTTCTCAAACAGAAATGTACAAAGGAATAAAAAGATTGTATTTTGTTTGCATCCCTTGACGCGAACAAAGTATTGAAATAAAGATTTACATTAAAATTTATATTTTTATTTGTGTTTTCAAGACACAAATGAACTTGAATCAAAACTTACTTTATTTATTTATTTATTTACATTTCATAATGCAAATATCACTTGAAAATAAAACTTACCTTTTTATTTATATTTTATAATGTAAATATGACCTGAAAACTAAAACTTATTTTATTATTTGCATATTATAATGCAAATAAGACTTGAAAACAAAACTTACATTTTTGTTAACATTTCATGATGTGAATATAACTTGATGATAAAGCTATTTTTATTATTTGCATACTATAATGAAAATAAAATTTACATTTTTATTTGCACTTTATAATACGAATATAACATTGAAAATAAAACTTACCTTTTCATTTGCATTTTATAATGCAAATACAACATAAGGATAGAACCTACTTTTTATATGCAATCTACAATGTAAAATAAAAAGTACTTTTTTATATGTAATTAGAAAGGGGATTTGCAATAAAAAAATAAACTTACATTTTTATATGTAATTTATGATGGGATATATAATTGTAAAATAAAGTTTACATTTTTATATGTAGTAAGAAATTGAAAATTCGCATTGATATTAAAATAACACTTTTGTAAAGATATTGCATTAGAATAAAAAGATAATTTTTGTCGCTTTTTCTTTTTAGAATTAAAAACATATTTTGTCACCTTTTCTTTTTAACATAAAAAGGGTCATTTTGTCGCTTCTTCTTTTTAACATTAAAAGAACATTTTTATGTCATGTTTCTTTTTAGCATTAAAAGAAGCATCTTTGTCGTTTTTCCTTTTAGTAATAAAAAGAACATTTTGCTTTCATTTCTTATGATAATATTTTATCGTCATTTTGAATGCGGTAAAAATAGAATTGTTAATGTTGAATATTTTATCGTCATTTTGAATGCGGTGAAAATAGAATAGTTAATGTTGTCATTTTTATCGACATTTTTGGTGCGATAAAAATAGACAATGTTAGTGATTCATTTTTATCGACATTTTTGGTGCGATAAAAATAGACAATGTTAGTGATTCATTTTTATCGGCATTTTTGATGCGATAAAAATAGCAATGTTAATGTTACATTTTTATCGTCATTTTAGATGCGATAAAAAGAATATATTTTTGTGTTACATTTTATTGTCTTTCTAGAGACAATAAAAAGAATAAAATTAAAGAATTACAATTTTATGTAAAATTGCTTTCATTGAAAAGAACAAATATAGAAGACGAGAATTTTGTTGTTAATAATAAACAATGAAAAAGGGAACATTTACATTTTGATGTAAATAAACAATAAAAAGAAAAATTACATTCAAAATGTAAGTTAGAATAAAAAGAACATTTTGTTAAAAAAATGTAAATTACAATAAAAAGTATAGAAATAAAGATCACATTTTTATTGACCGTTTATAGGCAATAAAAGGAATATAATTAAAAGAAACATTTTTATCGTCGTGTTATATATTGTGTAATACACTCCCATAGACAAGTTACCCGACTTGTGTATGTGATTGGGACGATAATTTTCACACATCGCCCAAGTGCACAAATTAGTTTATCATTTGCTTGATTGGTTGAAAACCCCACACGGGTGTTGGGATGAAAATTCACATACACTAATCCCAATATTTAGTTGTATGTTGATCGTTAGATCGACAGGCTGTGATGAGCGTTATTATTTAATTTTAACGCTTACACAGTGGAAATTACACTTTGGATGTAATGGATGACTTGATGATTATACTGTTATTGTCATATATATGATGTGTGTGAAATCCATATAATCCAAATTATATGGTAAATGTTTGAGTCGCATTTCGATTCAAGTGTTCTTTTAAATAAGACTATTTTTACATTAGAAATCCTTTTTATATAAAGTGCATATATTTTTCGTAATATATTTTTAATCAACTATATGTTAAACAAAGAATATTTGTAAAAGATAAAGATTTGTAAAATAAAGAATACTTCTCATTTAGAATCTTTTATATAAAGAATATTTTTATGATTATTTTAAAATTATGTTTTTAAAGGGTTACTAGCATTTGCAATCATATTTTGTGATATGAAATAAATTGAGATGTGAAGTGGATTTACCGTGGACGATGTTTTAAACGACATTTGTCCTTTAATCCAATTTACATTGAAATTATTATTTGGAACTTATGAATCTATTTTATAGATTTAAAAAGACATTTTCTATAAATCAAGTTTTTCAACTAATATATTAAATTGGAATTTAGTGGAAATTCGATTGGTAATAATCGAAATGGGCTTCTGTAAAAGAAGACCGATATTATATATGAAATTTAAGAGGCTTTGCCGTTATTCCATTTATATTATTAGTCCGATACAGAAATTTATATCGATTATGTATTTATTTGATTTCTGTGGAATTCCATATTTTTAGAAATTGATTTATAGATTTTATTTTAAATATTTATCTTTGATAAAATTAATGAGAATCTTCTAAAACGAATATCTTATTAAAAGAATATTCTGAGTTGGAATGTGACGAAATGTGTGATTTTCCAATATTTGTTTTTAATCCCAAATTACGCAAGTTATTCAGAAAGACCGGGTTTAACCTATTCTGAATAATCATCACGACGATCAAGAGTCGAAGACGAAGACAGTGATTGAAGACGGAAGGTTTTCACATCGTTGGGATGATGATGACTGGTATCTTGAATTGGGATTGGCCTTCCAAGGCAAGGTATTTGGTAATGATCGTCCAAACGCTTTTGGAGATCGACGGACACGATGTTTCGCTCAGACCCAGAGCGGACTTGTAAATGAGTTGCGTGTCTGACATTGTATTCCTTTCTACTGTATTTGTTGAACGCTACCGATTATATATTTCTGTTGGTGGTGAAAAATTTATTATTTACTTATCACCCTTCTCTAAGTCGTATGAGCTTAGAGGTTATATATATATTGGTAGATGATCAATAATATGGTAGGGTCTGACAATGTGGCACGCCAAGATGCAAATTGATCAAGGCTTTTGTTGAAAAGCAGGGCCTTGTGGAATGATCAAAGCATAGCCTATTACGGCATAGCTTTGTGTATATCGTGACTTCGCGAGCCTCACACCCCGGTATGAGTCAAAAACGGGATACGGACTACAGGGAGTGCACACGTTTCTTTCTAGCTAGAGTGGTGTCAGTGACCTACCAGCCCTGACATTTTACTTATGTGGATGATGGATTTTGAGGTACCTCGTGTTTTATAGGCCGTTGGTGGTCATACTATAGGTTCAAAGGAACCGGGAAGCGTGTGTTCAGGCATAACTAATCCACTGCCAATAGGCGGGGACCGGCCCTGAAGATCCAAGGGTTCACTGCGGGGGATCCTGAGGCATTTGCTAGAGTGTCTCGAATCGGAGAGGAGCTTGCCCCTAGCCTCGACTCATGATGGAATCCAAATCTCCAATACGACCTTGCGGTTTTGATTGTAGAACTAGTACGGCGACATAGTATATGGTACCTATGCCGTCTAGGATTGATATTATATTTGAATGTTTTAAATATATATATATATATACACACACACACACACACACTGACAATAATATCGTTTTCACGTATCAAGCATCTTTTGACCATTATAAGGTAAAACCCTATCCTCTGGTGTGCGTTGCATTGTGTGATGGGACCTGGGTCTTATAATGGTTTCATTTTTCTAAAAAGCATTATGTTATTTGACGATTTACTTTATTTATGCACTGGCAATCCAATGGAGTAAACCCGTTCCGCATTAGCAGCGTGGTCCTGAGATTAGCCTACTTATTAGATAGGTTTAGGTAAGAATTCTCACACCAGTCCCACGACTGACCTGTAGTTTGTTTCACTTTGCAAACTCGGGTGCCCACTTTCCACACGGGCAGTCGAGTAGCTTTTTGCAGATATAGTTAAGCAGGATCCTGGATTGAAGTCTGAAGCCGGGTCCAGAATATTGATGGCCTTCCGCTGAGATTAGTTCCGCTGCAATGTATTTAATTTAATTTAAATGTTTCTTCCGCTGTATTATTTATCGATGTACTCTGATATATTCTGTACTCTGATGTAACATTTATTATTGATGTTATAAAAGTCTGTGTTTTTGTTCTGATGTGTTGTATGCCCAAAGTTAAAGTATTCGTAGATTTTCACCTTTTGGGTCAGACCTGTGTGGTTTATGGTCGATTCAAAGGGCGGGAAATTGCGGGTCTTTACAGGCACGCTGAGTTGCATAGATCAAGGCTTCTGTTGAAAAGCAAAGTCTTGTGGTTGATGATCAAAGCACGGCCTTTGTGGTGTAGCTTTGTGTATAGCGTGAATTCGCGAACCTCACACCTCGGTATGAGTTAAAAACGGGATACGGGCCGTTGGGAGAACACGGCGTTTCTTTCTAGCTTTGGTGGTGTCAGTGACTTACCAGCCCTGACATTTATATACTTTTCACCTTTGTGGTTGTTGGAATGAGGCGCCTCGATTATAGGTCTGTAAGGACCAGGAAACGTGTGTTCAGGAATTGCCAATCCTCAAACGTAAGAGACGACCGGCCCAACCGATCAAAGTGGTTGCCCAGAGTGCGTAGTCCTGAGCATTTGCTAGAGTGTCTCGAAGCGGAGAGGAACTTGCCCCTTGCCTCGACTCATGACGGAAATACAATTTCCAATACGTGTATTGCGGTTTTAATTGTAGAACTAGTATGGCGACATGATATATGGTACCCATGCCGTCTATGATTTATATTTATGATTTGAAATTGTTTTGACACTATACACTTATTATAGTATCAAATGATTTGTTTTTAATCGTACCAAGCATGTTTGGCTATTATAAGGGAAAACCCTATCCTCCGGCCGTCACATTTGGTATCAGAGCTTTGGTTTACAGAGCTCGAGAAAAAGACACATTAGAACCATACGAAAGAATTCATCAGATATTAGATTAGTAATATCCAATTAGAATGACTCGTTAGAGATAGGATCAGCAGTATCCTAGAACGAGTGTGAAGAGTATATTTTTCGAATAAAAACAATTTTTGTTTTGAAAATTTAAACCATTTTATACGTATTTGAATAATTTATTTATATTGATTTGGACAATCTAGTATATAAAGGTTTTGCATATACGCGTCATGAACGTATATTCGAAGTTTTAATATACTGGATAGATATAGAATCACGCTCTAGTCGCCCGGAGATGATGTTGATAATGACCATGGCATCATCAATATTTATATTCGTGTTTCGAAGGTGTGATATCTATATATTTCCATTAGACTGGTGTGAGAACCAAAATTTATATAGATAGATTTATTGTTGAGATTTGGCATCAAAAACATGATTTTCGTATATATATCAAAATTATGAATTTGAAACGATAAATTCACTAATTGATTGATGTTTGTGTTGTTTGTTTATTTGTTTAATAATTTTGAACCATTATGCCTAATTGAACCAAATATTGAATTGTATTGAAAATTAGTCGCATTTGCTTGCACATACATATACTTATATTGAACAGGTCATAGCAAGGAGGCTAGAGCAGAGAATAAAATTTGTTTGCCCGACAAATAGGTACATGTTTACTACATAATTTACTGTTTTGTTTGGGTGATGATGATTTTATGAGCCTATTGGCTAGCCGCTTGGCCTTTTCTTTTTCTTTTTGAGATTAGAAGGCCTATATGGCAATTTCGGGATTTTCCCGTGGCTCCCGGTGCAGGGGAGGTTATGGCGAAATTTTTCGAAAATTTAGGGTGTTAGCCAAATTTTTGAAAATTTGAAAATTCTCAGAAACTGAAAAGTTGGAGAATGGAAGCCGGATCGAACATAGAGTTGATTAATCAAACCACTTTCGACTTTGTTCCTTTTCGGGGACGAAAAGTTTTAAGTGGGGGAGATTGTAATAACCCGGAAATTCTGGGCCAGTTTAAAATTTTTATTTTGGCAATTTTAGCGAATTTTGAATATTTAAAATGAATTATTTTAAATAATATCGACGATAAATTTATTTTGAATATAAATCGAACGTATATATTATATACGTCGTCGTTAGAATATATATAATTATATATAATTATAAAAGGAATTGAAAATGGCGCGGTAGTTCGATAATTCGATTTCAAACTTCAATTGAATGTACCGGGTGCAAAACAATCCGGATTTTAGTGAAACCAAAAACATTAGGATCTATTTGATAATATCTTTTCAACGAATCCGAAAAATCTAAATTTCATAGCGGGGATCAAAAGATATGTCCAGTTGAAGATTCTGAATAGTCGCTATGGAATTCAGGCCCTTAAAAATGGGAATTTTGCAAACGACCTCGGATTTCGACGAAACCACTTTTGTTAGATCCGTAGTGTTAAATTATTGATAGATTCCAAATTTCATAATTTTTCGAATCAATATGAGAGCATGGCAAAGGAAAACGCGTTTGACCAATTTCAGTTGATTTTAATCGACTGGAAATTGGCCATTTTTCTAACGGTCTCAGAATTCGACGAAACTAGTTTTGTTAGGACCATATCGTCGATACGATGCTAGAAAATATTTTTCTGGGATTTATAGAGTTCGTATGTGACCCCGGCAAATTGAAATGCGTGTTCAAATTCAATATATAGAGTTATATGTTGATTTTAACGGAAACAGATCGAAACGATCGAATCAGCCTACGATACATATCACACTGTGTTCGGAATGGGGGTAAAACGCTATGGACGACAGGCGGTGGGCCTCGTTTAGAGGTCGTATGAAAAGGTTGCTTTTTGAAAACAAATTAATTAAATTTTACACTTTAAACCCTACCCTACCCTCTCTCCTCCTTATTCATTCAGAACGAAAAAAAAATCGCGATTCCCTGTCACCACGCCCCTCCAGGCGTTGCCGCGCCGCCGGCCATCCACCCCCTCTCTCTCCTCCCCCATCTCCGAAAGCGCTGACGCCCCCCTTCTTTCCCGTCCTGTCCCAAACCCTAGGCGAAAATCAACCGCTCCAGCCATTGTAGGGCTCGCCTCCGACGTCGCCGGCCACCAAGGCCTTCCCCCGACCTTCCTTGACCTCTGCGCCGTCGTTTCTCCCTCCCATCTCCGACGAACCTACAGCCCTCAGCCTCCATCCAATAAAAAAGTGAGTTTTTTTTTATATATTGAATTTAATTTCAGTTTTAATATGGATATATAGTGTAAATTTCAATTTCTACTATGAAAATAGCATAGGAATAGGAATTTGATTTTTATTATGTTAATAGAGAAATGAAAATTTGATCTTTATTATAGGATTAACATGATAAAGATAAGATTTTTATTCATATGGAGTATAGATCTTTATGCGTATAAAGGATAGATTTTTATTCGTGTAAAGATTAGATTTTTATCAATATAAAGTTTAGATTTTTATTTATCAAAAGCTATGATTTTTAATGAAGATAAGTTTAGATTTTTATCATATCAAAGAAACGATTTTTATCATGAAGAGAAGTATATAAAAATATGATTTTTATATTTTTAAAGTATTAAAAATATAATCTTTATTATGTAGAAGATGTAAAAATATGATTTTTGTTTATGTAGAGAATTAAAAATATAATTTTTACCTGATAGGAATATTAGAGGCGAAATATTTATTTTTGAAAAGGCGAAACCTTTATATTTGAAAAGGCGAAACCTTTATATTTGAAAAGGTGAAATCTTTATATTGAAAAAGGCGAAATCTTTATATGGTGAAGAGCGAAGAGAAAATATGATTTTGATTATATAACGAAGTAAAAAATTCGATTTATATATATTGAATAGTATAATAAAATTTTGATTTTTATATATTGAATAGCAAAATAAAAATTCAATTTTTATATATTGAATAGCATAATAAAAATTCGATTTTTATATATTGAATAGCGAAGTGAAAATTCTATTTTTACATATGTAGTGGCTACGGCAAAGAAGATGACAAAAATGCGATAACGATGAAGATTTCTATCAATGAAGAGTCGTGGTATTGGATAGCTATTGGTGAGAACTTCTCACTCTTCAATTTCTTTTTCTAGTTATATATATATATACTAGGATGCAGACGGTGTTTAGTAGCACCCGACACCCGTCATCCACAGACCATGGATGGCTTGTTTGTTAAATTGTTTGGTCGTGTAGTTGATTAGTTATTTGGTTTGAATTGAATTGTTTGGTGAAATGAAATTGATAAGATTGATGTGTGAATGGCGTGGGCCTTCACTAGACCGGGGATAAGGCTAGGCCTCGTCCCGTTTCTAGTATCGTGTCGTTATGCCGCCGAAATTTTCTAAAATAAGTTAGAAAAATAAAAATATCATTTTTATTTAAAGAATGAACTGAATAGAAATTCATATGTTAAAATAAAATGTTTTATCGTTAAAAATATAATTTTTAACGTGAATATGAATACAGTGAATGTGAATAAATAAATATTCGTTTACAAACCGGACGGTTTGTTTATGTACACTGATTTGACTGACATTGATTGGGACGATAAATTTTACACATCGCCCAACTGCACAACTAAAATCTGTGTTTGATTGTTTGAAACCCCACACGGGTGTTGGGATGAAATTTGAAGTTCACTCATCCTGATTGATTAAATATGTCGATCGATTGATTGACAGTCTGTTATAAGCGTTAGATGTCTATATTTGATGCTTATACAGTGTAGTGCACTTTGGATGATGGTTGATTGGTTATCGATGCTATTATATATGTGTGATGTATGAAAATCCATATAATTAATGTTATATTGTGATTGATTGGGCCTCATTCCAATTTAGAAAATAAAGAATAATATAAAATAAAGGTTCATGTGTTGACTGTACTCATCCGTTGAGATTAGTCATGTGTTGAACGAAATATTTTAATAATAAAATTTACATCTTTATCAATATAAAATAAAGGTTCATGTGTTGACTGTACTCATCCGTTGAGATTAGTCATGTGTTGAACGAAATATTTTAATAATAAAATTTACATCTTTATCAATATAAAATAAAGGTTCATGTGTTGACTGTACTCATCCGTTGAGATTAGTCATGTGTTGAACGTAATATTTTAACAATAAATTTTATATCTTTATCACTATAAAATAAAGGTTCATGTGTTGACTATACTCATCTGTTGAGATTAGTCATGTGTTGAACGAAATAATTTAACAAAAATAGTCACACGTGGACAGTACTCATTCGTTGAGAATAGTCGTGTGTTGACAAAAATAAATATTCATTTGTTGAATATAATGAAGGAATATATGAAGCCGTGTTGATTAGATTGACGCCATTTTGACGTGAATGATATTTATATCAATTTTATTCATTTTGAAATGAAAATGGAAAAGATTTCGAAATGAATTGAATTGAAAACGATTTCGAAATGAATTGAATTGAAAACGATTTCGAAATGAATTGAATATAAAAAGATTTCGAAATGAATTAAATTGAAAAGATTTCGAAATGAATTGAATTGAAAAAGATTTCGAAATGAATTAAATTGAAAAGATTTCGAAATGAATTGAATTGAAAACGATTTCGAAATGAATTGAATATAAAAAGATTTCGAAATGAATTAAATTGAAAAGATTTCGAAATGAATTGAATTGAAAACGATTTCGAAATGAATTGAATTGAAAAGATTTCGAAATGAATTGAATTGAAAACGATTTCGAAATAAATTGAATATGAAAACGATTTCGAAATGAATTGAATATGAAAACGATTTTGAAATGAATTGAATATAAAGTGATTTCGAAATGAATAGAATATAAAACGATTTCGAAATGAATCGAATAGAAAACCAATTTGATTTGAATAGAAAACGAATTTGATTTCAATTGAATATATAACGAATTTGAATCAAATAGAAAACCAATTTGAATTGAATCGAATAGAAAACCACTTTGAATTGAATCGAATTGAAAACGAATTCGTATTGAATTTAAAACGAAGTGAAATGAATTCAAATTGAATTGAAACTTGAATTGAATAGAAATGAATTTTAAAACGAATTTATAAGGAAAGATTCAATTTTGATTTGAATTGAGATGGAAATTGAAATTGTTTTTGAAACGAATTCAAAACTATTTATAAAATTCCTTTTGAACGGTAATCGACGAAATATACAATATATATATATATATTGTATATATAATGGCCTGAATAGAACGCGCCGCGCCGTGGCAGTTCGTAAATTTCGACCATTTATTTCAAACGAACATTACGGGAGATCCGACCGTCGGATTCTCCTAAAACCAGAACCGTTGGGTTCGTATCGGAAAGAGCTTTCTAATGAATATTAGAAATTTGAAATCTAACGGTTGGATTTGGAGATACGTCCAAATCAAATTCGAAAAAGGTCGCTATAGGTGCAGTTCGATGGCTGTTGTTGGAAATCGACTATACGGGCCTTGATAAAATTATTAAAAATAGTAATAATTTGTGTAAAATCATAAGAAATGATTTAGGAAAAATTAGGATGAAAAACTCCATATTTGAAAAGATAAAAATAGATTTTTATCGAAATGGACTAGTTTAGAACTAAAGTAACAACCCATTTATTTTTAAACAAATAAATTAGATTTGAAATGGGTTTTAAATAAAATTGATTTATGGGTTTATCGTGAATAGTGTTTTAAATAACATTTGTTCTTTAACCCGATAGTAAATAGAATGTGATTTGGGTTTGTCGTGAACTGTGCTTTAAATAACATTAGTTCTTTAACCCAGAAAAAGGAGTTTTAATGAATCCGCAATTAGATTGAAATGTGAATTGATAATCTAAATAATCAAATTTGAAAATTAAGCGAGAATGGAGTATCACCAGTTTTGCTCCAAAGCGATAGTTAAATCTTTAATTAGATTTGAACGTGAAATGGTAATTAATTTTACCGATAACACCGTGGTGTTAGATATGGAGTATTACCAGTTTTGCTTCATGGGATGAATAGGTTGGGATTGGGAAATAAAATAAATAATTACTTCGGTGTGGTTCGCTAATCTCGCCTAGTTTGGAAAACCATAATTTGGTTTGAAATGACATCCAAGGAAGATTAAAGGATAAATTTTAAAGAATTTATCTTGGATAAAATTAATGGAAACCTTTCCCTAAGAATGTGATTTGGTGAATAGAAGAATATTCAGAATTGGAATGAGGCGTATGTTGAGTTTGTGTAACATTTGTTTTTAATATACGCGGGTTGTTCGGAAAGGCCGGGTTTATACCCATTCTGAATAACCGATTCGACGATAAGTCGAAGATGAAGACGGTGGTCGAAGACCGGAAGTCTTCACATCGTTTGGATAATTACTGATGATCCTAATTGGGCTGTACACCCAAGAGGATGGAAACAGTTGGTGGTCGTCCAGACGTACTTGGAGATCGATGGATATGCGAGGAAAGTGCCTCCGGTTTCGTTCAGACCCCGGACGAACTTTTAAATGGATTATGTGTCTGACATTGGATTTTATTCTGTGTTGATTGATTTCTGTTAAATATATATTTGTTTGGCGGCGGAGAATTTATTCTCTTGCTTAACGCCCTTCTCTAAGACGTACGAGCTTAGAGGTTATATATCGATAGATATCAATCGCATGGCATGAATTGCCTGTGTGGCACGCTGAGTTGCATAGATCAAGGCTTCTGTTGAAAAGAAAAGTCTTGTGGTTGATGATCAAAGCACGACCTTTGTGGCGTAGCTTTGTGTATAGCGTGAATTCGCGAGCCTCACACCTCGGTATGAGTTAAAAACGGGATACGGGCCGTTGGGAGAACACGACGTTTCTTTCTAGCTTTGGTGGTGTCAGTGACTTACCAACCCTGACATTTATATACTTTTCACCTTTGTGGTTGTTGGAATGAGGCGCCTCGATTATAGGTTTGTAAGGACCGGGAAACGTGTGTTCAGGAATTGCCAATCCTCAAACGTAAGAGAGGACCAGCCCAACTGATCCAAGTGGCTGCCCAGAGTGCGTAGTCCTGAGCATTTGCTAGAGTGTCTCGAAGCGGAGAGGAGCTTGCCCCTTGCCTCACTCATGACGGAAATACAATTTCCAATACGTGTATTGCGGTTTTAATTGTAGAACTAGTATGGCGAAATGATATTTGGTACCCATGCCGTCTATGATTTATATTTATGATTTGAAATTGTTTTGACACTATACACTTATTATAGTATCAAATGATTTGTTTTTAAACGTACCAAGCATGTTTGGCTATTATAAGGGAAAACCCTATCCTCCGGCCGTCACAGTTTTGCTCCATGGGATGAATAGGTTGGGATTGGGAAATAAAATAAATAATTACTTCGGTGTGGTTCGCTAATCCCGACTAGTTTGAAATGATATCCAAAGGAAGATTAAAGAATAAATTTAGAAGAATTTATCTTGGATAAAATTAATGGGAACCTTTCCCTAAGAATGTGATTTTGTGAATAAAAGAATATTCTGAATTGGAATGAGGCGTTTGTTGTGTTTGTATAACATTTGTTTATCATATACGTGGGTTATTCAGAAAGGCCGGGTTTATACCCATTCTGAATAACCGATTCGACGAGATGTCGAAGATGAAGACGGTGGTTGAAGACCGGAAGTCTTCACATCGTTTGGGTGATTACTGATGATCTCGATTGGGCTGTACACCCAATATGAGGGAAACAGTTGGTGATCGTCCAGACGTACTTGGAGATGGATGGATATGCGAGGAAAGTGCCTCCGGTTTCGTTCAGACCCAGAGAGAACTTGTAAATGGATTGTGTGTCTGACATTGGATTTTATTCTGTGTTGATGGATCTTTATTAAATATACATCTGTTTGGCGGCGGAGAATTTATTCTCTTGCTTAATTCCCTTCTCTGAGACGTACGAGCTCAGAGGTTGTATATCGATGGACATCAGTCGCATGGAGTGAATTGCCAGTGTGGCACGCGTAAGTGGCAATTGATCAAGGCTTCTGTTGAAAAGCAAAGTCTTATGGTTGATGATCAAAGCACGGCCTATGTGGCGCAGCTTTGTGTATAGCGTGAATTCGCGAGCCTCACACCTCGGTACGTGTAACACCCCGAATTTTAGTTAATACTAAAATTCACTAATTACAGGATAAATAATCTTAGATGTAGGAATTGGGGGTAACGGGCTGCGTTATTGCGTTCGTCTCGGAAAAATACGCGAAATAGAGTCCGAGTTTTCGAAAATCGGAGTCCGTATGGCCCGGTTATGGCCCAAGGAAGTTTGCAGAAAAAATTAGAGCTAAAAACAGATTTAGGAATTTAAATTTAAATTTAAATTTAGAACCAGCGGGGCCAGGCGGGAAGATTCCCGCCTAAGCATGTCGACAGGGCTGTCGACAGGCCTGTCGACAGGGGGTGTCGACTTGCCTGTCGACATGGCGTGTCGGACTAGGGTGCTTGGGTGCACCAGATCTGGTTTTCTGGCTAGGGCTGGGCTTGGTTCTAGAGGTTTCCTAAATCTAACGGACCTAAATTAATCTAGGGTTAATCTAAGGTCCTAAAACACTCTCTTAATCTATAAATATACCCTAAACCTACCTTAATCCATACTAAAAATAGAAATGAAGGCCTCATGCCGCCAAATTAAATCCTAGAAGGAGTCTCCATTAATCTTAGAAGAAGTTTCAAGCTAATCCCTCTCAAATCATTCTCTAATCATCACCATCTTCATAATTAGCAACTAATTCCTCTTCATAAGTTGGTTAATTTTGGGTTTGGTGAGTTTCTATCACTTTAACATCAATTGTTAAAGTAAGTAGATTGGGTGTAATGAGACTTATGGTCTTAAATGCGGATTAGTGAGTTTGAATCATGTATAATGATATGTTACTCTATGTTGTTCTATGTTTATGCATATTTGATAAGTTGGTTTATGCATGCTTAATAAGTTGATTTATGCATGTTTAACGAGTTGATATATGCAAGTTTAACAAGTGGATTTATGCATATTTAATAAGTGGAATTATGCATGTTTAGCAAAGTGAGTTATGCAAGTTAAGTATATGTTTAAATGCAAGTTGAAAGTGATATGCAAGTTATGCATGCTTATGCAAGTGTATGGATGCTTATGCAAGTCATGTATATGTTTAAATGCAAGATTTATGTGATATGCAAGTTATGCATGCTCATGCGAGTATATGAATGTTTATGCAAGATATGTATATGCTTAAATGACATGATATGCAAGTTATGCATGTTTATGCAAGTATGTGAATGCTAATGCAAGTATGTGGATGCTTATGCAAGTATGTGAATGCTTATGCAAGTTATGTGTATGCTTAAATGCATGTTTAACATGTTATGCAAGTTATGAGAATGCCTATATGCAAGTTCAACATGTTATGCAAGATATGTGTATGGTAATATGCAAGCTCATATGCAACATGTTATGCAAATCATGTGTATGATAATATGCAAGTTTGGGTTATATGTAGTTGGGTTAATATATGCTCATATATGCAAGTTGACATCCTCTTAACCCATGACAAAGTTGTATGTTAAACCCATGATATTTGTGATGATCTTCCCCTTATTTATGTCATGAAATGAGAACGATTTACGTGGGGAACGATGGGGTTGGTAAATATGTTAATAAATGAATGATTGGGTATGATTAAGCATACCATAAAAATAAATTACCATAAGTGGGAATTTACCTATTGAGTTAGGTCTACCCCATGGGAATTTACCTATTGAGTTAGGTCTACCCATGTTATGGAAAACTTGATATTAATTAGGGATAATTAATATGGGGGTGATTAATTAGGTGTAATTAATCAACTAAGACACGAGGTTGGACTCATTTGTAGTGTAAAACTGCCCGGACCCGACCGGCTTAACCAGTTGCTACAAATGTCAGCCCAATGTGAGAGGTCTTAGCCATGAATTAAATACGTGATTAAGGTAAAGACACGAGGTTAGACTCTGTTATGACGTAAGACTGCCCGGACTCTACCGGCTTAACCAGGCGGTCATAACAGTCAGTCTAATGTGGGAGGTCTTTATGGGAGATCACGGTCTTAATTAATTAAGAAACACTTAACCATATTAGCATGTAGTGGGACATGAGGGGTTAAGTGGGTGCCTTGGGTGGCATGTGGAAATTTAATGGTTGCCTTGGGTGGCATGTGGAATCTAGTGGGTTGCCTTGGGTGGCAATAGAAAATACGATTAGAATACTTAACCAAGTGGAAACATGTAATTAAACATGATTAAAGGGTTAAGTGGGATACACTAGATATGTGACAAGCTTAAGTGGGTAGCTTGTTGGGGGCCCATTTCAACCAATATCCCAAACGTATCTTTGTGGGCTCGACCCATGTCGAGTGACGGGACACGCATATTGGGCTTGATTATAAGAGGCCAAAACGGGTTAGCGGTGGCAACGCAAGTCCAACGGGTTTCATATGCGTGTGTGGGCCCGGGCTGGTAGATAAGCCGTTGTTGCATCGTGTAGATATAAAGCCGTGCACCGTTGATAGTATTGGGTAGCCACTTTAGGGGAGTGATACACCCCACTGTGGGACCAGCACGGGTATCTACGATAGGGAGCCGATCGCTTGGGGAGTAGTGGGTACACCTAATGAAGATAGGGGCAGACGGCACCTATGTAGGGGTACACGAAACTACTGGGTAAGAATTACTGAGTACACCTAGTGGAGATAGGGGCAGACGGCACCTATGTAGTGGGCTAGGAGTACATGAAACTACTGGGGAAATTTTCTAAGTCCTTGGAAGGGATCAACCTTTAAGTGGGAATGACTGGTGTGGTGCAGTTAGTAATTATCCTTGGGTGGGTAGATGCGTCCTGACGATTATCTTAGTTTATCCTAAGTCTACCAAGCTGCTTAGTGTAGCCATTCATCCCCAAATATTACCGTAGGTCAAGTTTATGTCTTCTCTGGTTACTTTAATGATTGTATTGTTAAAGTTATAGGACTCACTCAGACTTATGTCTGACCCCGTTGTTTTTATCTTTTTCCCAACCCTCAGGTCCTACGGTGGATCCTAGCGGTAGTAGAGCTTGATCGGATTGCTGTTCCAGTCTTTAGGAGCTTGGGTAGATGTAAAGCTCCAGTTATCCAGTTATCTTTTCTTTTGTTATGGCTATTGTATGAGAGAGTGGGATTATGTACTTCTTTATTTTGATGGATATTGTACTTGACTTTTATCGTGGTTTTATGATGTAACCAGACATGTTTATTTCCGCTGTTGTGAGATGATATTTTTAAATTTCAAGTACTAATTATATCTGTCTTGTTGTAATTTTTCTGTTCTATATTCACTAAAATACTCCACCGATGCTATGGCATTCCCTTAGTGAGTGACCATAGCGGGCGTGGGGTGTTACACGTGGTATCAGAGCAAAGGTTACCGGAACAGATAAAATTTTTAGAAAGCTATTTTTCTAAAACCTTTTTGGAAAAGATATTTTCAAAAACATGTCTTTTAAGAGAAAAGTTTTTGAAAGAAAAGCATAATCCCCAATAGCCATATCTATATCCTTCGAATTCTCCGTTTTGAATCTTTCCTTTTTCGTTTTAGCATGGCCGAGAATCTTAATTTTCCGGAGGGTGTGACGGTACCAGTATGGTAAAGGAGATTGATGGAGGCTAGGGCCACCACTGCGGGTCCAGCAAATATTCCTCCACCAACCGTAGCACCCGATCTTCCTCCTCCCCCTCCTCCTCGCACGGATACTTTTGCTAAGACTTGCAAGGAATTTAAAGCTATGGGAGGGAAACCTTTTCAAGGATCTGAAACTTTTGTGGAGGCTAGAGATTGGCTTAAGGAGGTGGAAGAGTTGATGGATATCTTTGAGATGGAAGAAGGAAAGAAAGTCAAGTTGGCTGCTTGGTTAATGAAGGGAGAGGCCTCATTCTGGTGGGAGGTTACTAACGGAGAACGCCCCGTTGACTCTTGGGCGGATTTTAGGCAAAGATTTGTGGCAAAGTTTCTCTCAAGGGCGGAGGAAAACTTGTATATGGAAAGATTCTTGACTCTAAAGCAAGGAAATCTTTCGGTGAAGGAATATGTCAACAAGTTTAATCAATTGGCAAGGTTTGGCCTAGACATGGTGAATACACCGGAGAAGAAGGCTTTGAGGTTCGTGAAAGGCTTGAATGAACCGATGCATGGGTTGGCTATGACTCACATCCCTATGGGGGCCACCTTTGAGAAGCTAGTTGACATGGCACTCATGTATGAGGAAGAGAAGGGTCCTAATGCTAATAAGGCACCCGAGAAAAAGGGAGATCAAAAGAGACCTCAACAACAGCAAAGCAAAGGTGGGAAAGGCAACGGTGGCAAGGGCAAGAAGAAGAAGTGTTTCAATTGTGGGACACCTGGCCACCTAAGCAAGGATTGTCGCAAGAAGAAGAAGACTGGCTGCTTCCACTGTGGCGAAGCAGGGCATTTAGTGAAGGATTGCCCTAAGAAAGGGCAAAGGACGGGATCTACCTCAGGAGGACAGGTGCAAGCTCTTATGGCACCGAGTCAGGCTAGGGGGCAAGTACAGGCTCTCGCGGTTCCACCGATTCAGGAGAGAGGTAGAACTATTTCCGTTGAAAGTCTGGTTTTTCTATTTGACCATCCTGTCCGTACATTGTTTGATTCAGGCGCATCGCATTCGTTTATCTCATCATCATTAGTTGAGTCACTGCACTTAGACACCAGTCTAGTAGATGATCCCTTGGTTGTTTCAAACCCAATTGGGGGCTACACTTATTTGTCCATGATATGTTTGGGGTTTGAATATTTCTATACTTAGCATTGAGTTTAGATGTGATGCTTTTGTGTTGGGCTTCACGGGCTATGGGTTGATTTTGGGCATGGACTGGTTATCCAGTAATGGTGCCGTTCTTGATTGCGAAAGGAGAGTTGTTAGGCTGATGACCCGCTTGGGTAACACTCTCGAGATTTCTTGTAATCCCATGGACTCTGTTATGCTAAGTTATCTTGAATCGCTTGACGCTTCGGTCGAGAGTTTGCAATCTATGAGAGTGGTCCGGGAATATCCGGATGTGTTTGAGGAGGTGAAGGGCTTACCTCCGAAGCGGGAGATTGACTTCCGAATATATTTGGTGGATAATGCTAAACTGGTATCTTTACCAGTGCGCCACATGGCTCCTCGTGAGAGGAGGGAACTCCATAAGCAAGTAGGAGAGTTGCTTGAGAAGGGGTTCATAAGACGGAGCATATCGGAGTGGGGTGCTCCAGTAGTATTTGCTACGAAGGCGGATGGGTCCCTCAGACTTTGTGTAGACTATAGAGAACTCAACAAGCTCACAAAGAAGAATAGACACCCATTGCCGAGGATTGATGATCTTTTCGATCAGTTGGTTGGCGCTTTAGTATTTTCTCAGTTGGACTTGGCCACGGGGTTTCATCAGTTGAGGGTGGCTGAGGATAGCATAGACAAGACTGCCTTTAGAACTCCGGATGGTTTCTATGAGTGGCTGGTGATGCCATTTGGGTTGACGAACGCCCCTGCATACTTTGTTGATTTGATGAGTAGGGTGTTCAGGGAGTTCCTTAATAAATTCGTGGTGGTCTTTGTGGATGATATCTTAGTATTTTCTAAGAGTGAAGAAGAGCATGCCCTACATCTTGGGGAAGTGTTGAAGACTCTTCGAGCACATAGCCTTAAGGCTAAATTCTCTAAATGTCACTTCTGGAGGAAGGAAGTACGATTCTTGGGGCACGTGGTCTCCAAGGAGGGGATAGCTGTGGATCCCGCGAAGGTAGTATCAATTCAGGATTGGAAGGTTCCGAAGAATGCTACCGAAGTAAGAAGTTTCTTGGGGTTGGCGGGTTATTATAGGAAGTTTATTAAAGACTTCGCGAAGATATCAGCCCCATTAACCCGCTTAACAAAGAAGAATCTTGTTTTTGCATGGGACGTAGATTGTGATGATGCGTTCCGACGGTTAAAGAGAGCTTTAACCACGGCTCCAGTTTTAGTGTTGCCAGATGGGAGCAAGCCATTTGTTGTTTATACCGATGCCTGTGGGACAGGACTTGGCGCAGTCTTAATGCAAGAGGGAAGGGTAATAGCCTATGGTGGAAGGCAGTTGAGAGCACATGAGAAAAATTACCCTACCCATGATCTAGAGCTGGCCGCTATTGTTTTTGCGCTTAAGATTTGGCGCCATTATCTTCTTGGTGAGAGATTCGAGTTGTTCACTGACCATAAATCTTTGAAGTACTTATTCTCTCAGAAGGATCTAAACTTAAGACAGCAAAGGTGGATGGAGTTTTTAGCATCCTATGACTTCGAGATATCGTATACCCCTGGCAAGGGTAACGTGGTGGCGGACGCCTTGAGCAGGAAGAGGTTGTCCTTGAGTCCATTGTTCGTGGAACGACAAAGCTTGGAATTTATCTCGATGTTTGATTTCAGACCTTCCGTTGACTATGTACCCGGTTTGCTAGCTTCTTTGGAAGTTAGACCTACTCTTTTGGGGCGGATTGGAGAAGCACAAAAGGACGACCCACAGTTGGTTGAGTTGGTAGAGAAGCTCATAAGGGGGGAGTCGTCCAGCCATTTGAGTAGGTACACCCTAGACGATAGGGGGTGCTTGCGTAGAGACGGTAGACTTTGTGTACCGCAAGACGAGGGTTTGAGGAAGACTATTCTTGATGACGCACACCGTTCTAGGATGACCATTCATCCCGGTGGGGATAAGATGTACCAAGACATGAAGAGGGTTTTCTTCTGGGCCGGTATGAAGAAAGATGTGGCCGAGTATGTCGCTCGATGTTTGGTGTGCCAGCAAGTGAAGGCGGAGCAAAAGAAACCAGGTGGGTTGCTTCACCCGTTGGAGGTTCCGCAATGGAAGTGGGATAGCGTCTCGATGGATTTTATTGACGGGTTACCCAGATCGAGGAAGGGTAATACAGGAATTTGGGTGGTGGTAGATAGACTTACTAAGAGCGCCCATTTTATACCTGTGAAGAGCAAGAGGACTGCTCCATGGCTAGCTTCAGTATATCTTCGAGAGATAGTTCGATTACATGGGGTACCCTCTAGCATAGTAAGTGATCGAGATCCTATCTTCACTAGCGAGTTCTGGAGAAGTTTGCAAGAAGCAGTGGGGACTCAATTGTGTCTGAGCACCGCATATCATCCTCAGACGGACGGCCAGACTGAGGGGGTGAATCGTGTTCTAGAAGACCTTTTGAGGCTTTGTATCTTAGATTTTGGAGGTACATGGGAAGAGCATCTTCCATTTGTGGAGTTCGCATATAATAACAGCTTTCAGTCCAGTATTGGTATGGCTCCTTTCGAAGCTCTCTATGGAAGGCCTTGTCGATCACCTACATGTTGGTGGGAATCTACGGATAAGATCTTGCTTGGGCCTGATATGGTTAGGGAGACTTCTGAGAAGATTGACTTGATTCGAAGAAGGATGAAAGCAGCGCAGGATAGGCAAAAATCTTATGCGGACAAGAGAAGGACGGATCTTGAGTTTGAGGTTGGGGATATGGTTTTTGTTAAGGTATCTCCGTTGAGAAATGTTGTTCGCTTCGGATCCGTTGGGAAGTTAGCACCGAGGTTTGTTGGACCGTTTCCTATCAAGGAAAGGATTGGACGGATGGCATATAGGGTGGAGTTGCCCGACAGACTTAGTGGTGTTCATGATGTATTCCATGTATCACATCTGAGGAAGTGCTTACATGAGACGGCAGAGGTGGTAGAGCCGAGCTTGCTTAGAGATGTAGAGGTAGAGCGTGATGCGACTATTAGGCGAGCTCCTACTCGCATCCTTGGGTCAGAGACTAGGAAGTTGAGAAACAGAGAGGTTCAACTAGTCAAAGTGCAATGGGGAGAAGATGAGAGCAACGCAACTTGGGAGACGGAAGCGAAGATGCGTTCATTATACCCATTTCTTTTTTGAGGGTATGTCTTTTATCGCTTGTCTAGTACTTATCTTATCTTTGGTATGTCCTCTCATTAGTACCTTTGACCTTTAGATAGGGTAAACCTATGGTTGAAACATGTGTTTGAGACATGTTATGGTTGATGGATGCAAGTGGATGCAAGTGTTTGCTAGTGGTTGCTCGTGGATGCATATACACACACTCTAGGCACTAGATCGGCTCAGTCACTTCATATTGCATATCGCATAAAATTGTGTATATGGATGTATAATGGTTGTGTTATCACATGGATGATGCATTTTGGTGAATGATTGTGCACTCATGTAGATATTGTATGTGTCGATAGGGTTTTCTCGCATACATAATGGATGCATGGCACTACCATGGTTTGCATATGTTCATACATTAGATAGGGAACATATACACACACTTTTTGCATATGCTCATACATCATTAGAAACTGTTTAAGGACAATGGATGCCGGTGGTTGATGATTTGAGTAGATGGTTGTTTGGATGGTAGGATATGCATTCTCCCTAGCTTAGAGATTTCGGGGACGAAATCCCTTAAGGAGGGGAGAATGTAACACCCCGAATTTTAGTTAATACTAAAATTCACTAATTACAGGATAAATAATCTTAGATGTAGGAATTGGGGGTAACGGGCTGCGTTATTGCGTTCGTCTCGGAAAAATACGCGAAATAGAGTCCGAGTTTTCGAAAATCGGAGTCCGTATGGCCCGGTTATGGCCCAAGGAAGTTTGCAGAAAAAATTAGAGCTAAAAACAGATTTAGGAATTTAAATTTAAATTTAAATTTAGAACCAGCGGGGCCAGGCGGGAAGATTCCCGCCTAAGCATGTCGACAGGGCTGTCGACAGGCCTGTCGACAGGGGGTGTCGACTTGCCTGTCGACTTGCCTGTCGACATGGCGTGTCGGACCAGGGTGCTTGGGTGCACCAGATCTGGTTTTCTGGCTAGGGCTGGGCTTGGTTCTAGAGGTTTCCTAAATCTAACGGACCTAAATTAATCTAGGGTTAATCTAAGGTCCTAAAACACTCTCTTAATCTATAAATATACCCTAAACCTACCTTAATCCATACTAAAAGTAGAAATGAAGGCCTCATGCCGCCAAATTAAATCCTAGAAGGAGTCTCCATTAATCTTAGAAGAAGTTTCAAGCTAATCCCTCTCAAATCATTCTCTAATCATCACCATCTTCATAATTAGCAACTAATTCCTCTTCATAAGTTGGTTAATTTTGGGTTTGGTGAGTTTCTATCACTTTAACATCAATTGTTAAAGTAAGTAGATTGGGTGTAATGAGACTTATGGTCTTAAATGCGGATTAGTGAGTTTGAATCATGTATAATGATATGTTACTCTATGTTGTTCTATGTTTATGCATATTTGATAAGTTGGTTTATGCATGCTTAATAAGTTGATTTATGCATGTTTAACGAGTTGATATATGCAAGTTTAACAAGTGGATTTATGCATATTTAATAAGTGGAATTATGCATGTTTAGCAAAGTGAGTTATGCAAGTTAAGTATATGTTTAAATGCAAGTTGAAAGTGATATGCAAGTTATGCATGCTTATGCAAGTGTATGGATGCTTATGCAAGTCATGTATATGTTTAAATGCAAGATTTATGTGATATGCAAGTTATGCATGCTCATGCGAGTATATGAATGTTTATGCAAGATATGTATATGCTTAAATGACATGATATGCAAGTTATGCATGTTTATGCAAGTATGTGAATGCTAATGCAAGTATGTGGATGCTTATGCAAGTATGTGAATGCTTATGCAAGTTATGTGTATGCTTAAATGCATGTTTAACATGTTATGCAAGTTATGAGAATGCCTATATGCAAGTTCAACATGTTATGCAAGATATGTGTATGGTAATATGCAAGCTCATATGCAACATGTTATGCAAATCATGTGTATGATAATATGCAAGTTTGGGTTATATGTAGTTGGGTTAATATATGCTCATATATGCAAGTTGACATCCTCTTAACCCATGACAAAGTTGTATGTTAAACCCATGATATTTGTGATGATCTTCCCCTTATTTATGTCATGAAATGAGAACGATTTACGTGGGGAACGATGGGGTTGGTAAATATGTTAATAAATGAATGATTGGGTATGATTAAGCATACCATAAAAATAAATTACCATAAGTGGGAATTTACCTATTGAGTTAGGTCTACCCCATGGGAATTTACCTATTGAGTTAGGTCTACCCATGTTATGGAAAACTTGATATTAATTAGGGATAATTAATATGGGGGTGATTAATTAGGTGTAATTAATCAACTAAGACACGAGGTTGGACTCATTTGTAGTGTAAAACTGCCCGGACCCGACCGGCTTAACCAGTTGCTACAAATGTCAGCCCAATGTGAGAGGTCTTAGCCATGAATTAAATACGTGATTAAGGTAAAGACACGAGGTTAGACTCTGTTATGACGTAAGACTGCCCGGACTCTACCGGCTTAACCAGGCGGTCATAACAGTCAGTCTAATGTGGGAGGTCTTTATGGGAGATCACGGTCTTAATTAATTAAGAAACACTTAACCATATTAGCATGTAGTGGGACATGAGGGGTTAAGTGGGTGCCTTGGGTGGCGTGTGGAAATTTAATGGTTGCCTTGGGTGGCATGTGGAATCTAGTGGGTTGCCTTGGGTGGCAATAGAAAATACGATTAGAATACTTAACCAAGTGGAAACATGTAATTAAACATGATTAAAGGGTTAAGTGGGATACACTAGATATGTGACAAGCTTAAGTGGGTAGCTTGTTGGGGGCCCATTTCAACCAATATCCCAAACGTATCTTTGTGGGCTCGACCCATGTCGAGTGACGGGACACGCATATTGGGCTTGATTATAAGAGGCCAAAACGGGTTAGCGGTGGCAACGCAAGTCCAACGGGTTTCATATGCGTGTGTGGGCCCGGGCTGGTAGATAAGCCGTTGTTGCATCGTGTAGATATAAAGCCGTGCACCGTTGATAGTATTGGGTAGCCACTTTAGGGGAGTGATACACCCCACTGTGGGACCAGCACGGGTATCTACGATAGGGAGCCGATCGCTTGGGGAGTAGTGGGTACACCTAATGAAGATAGGGGCAGACGGCACCTATGTAGGGGTACACGAAACTACTGGGTAAGAATTACTGAGTACACCTAGTGGAGATAGGGGCAGACGGCACCTATGTAGTGGGCTAGGAGTACATGAAACTACTGGGGAAATTTTCTAAGTCCTTGGAAGGGATCAACCTTTAAGTGGGAATGACTGGTGTGGTACAGTTAGTAATTATCCTTGGGTGGGTAGATGCGTCCTGACGATTATCTTAGTTTATCCTAAGTCTACCAACCTGCTTAGTGTAGCCATTCATCCCCAAATATTACCGTAGGTCAAGTTTATGTCTTCTCTGGTTACTTTAATGATTGTATTGTTAAAGTTATAGGACTCACTCAGACTTATGTCTGACCCCGTTGTTTTTATCTTTTTCCCAACCCTCAGGTCCTACGGTGGATCCTAGCGGTAGTAGAGCTTGATCGGATTGTTGTTCCAGTCTTTAGGAGCTTGGGTAGATGTAAAGCTCCAGTTATCCAGTTATCTTTTCTTTTGTTATGGCTATTGTATGAGAGAGTGGGATTATGTACTTCTTTATTTTGATGGATATTGTACTTGACTTTTATCGTGGTTTTATGATGTAACCAGACATGTTTATTTCCGCTGTTGTGAGATGATATTTTTAAATTTCAAGTACTAATTATATCTGTCTTGTTGTAATTTTTCTGTTCTATATTCACTAAAATACTCCACCGATGCTATGGCATTCCCTTAGTGAGTGACCATAGCGGGCGTGGGGTGTTACAGTATGAGTCAAAACGGGATAGTGACTATAGGGAGAGCACGACGTTTCTTTCTAGCTAGGGTGGTGTCAGTGACCTACCAGCCCTGACATTTATATACTTTTCACCTGTGTGGTTGTTGGAATGCGAGGCGCCTCGGATATAGGTCTGTAAGGACCGGGAAACGTGTGTTCAGGAATAACTAATCCTCAAAAGTAAGAGAGGACCGGCCCTGAAGATCCAAGGATCAGAGTGGGGTCCTGGGACATTTGCTAGAGTGTCTCGAACGCGGAGAGGAGCTTTCCCCTTGCCTCGACTCATGATGGAATCCAATTTCCAATACGTGTGTTTCGGTTTTATTTTTAGAGCCTAGTATGACGACATAGTAGATGGTAGCTATGCTGCCTATGATTGATACTTATGATTGAAACCGTTTTGACACTATACACCTATAATAGTATCAAATAATGTGTTTTAAATGTATCAAGCATGCTTTGGCTGTTATAAGGTAAAAACCTTATCCTCCGGCTTGCGTTGCATTGTGTGATGGGACCTGGGTCTTATAACAGCTTCATTTTTCTTTATTTAGCATTGCGCTGTTTGTTTTATGCACTGGTATTCTTGGGAGGAATCTCGTTCCGTGTTATACGGCGTGGTCCCTTGATTTGTCTAACTTTAAAAATAAAGATTAATAACTGTTTTAGTTCTCACACCAGTCCCATGACTGACCTAGAGTTTATTGTTTTAACCTAAACTCTGGGTGCCCCTATTTTAGACACGGGCAGCTAGTAGTTTTGGTTTTGCAGATTTATATTCACAGGATCCTGATTTACAGCTGGAATGATGCTCGGAAAGCTCTGTATATGTGCATTACTTTCAGTTGTGTTTTATATTGTTTTTCCGCTGCTATGTAATTTATTGTAATCTCTGATAATTTATCGAATGTATTTTATTCATTTATACTTTGTATATTCTTGTATCTGATGGAATTGTTGTATATCGATGAAATGTTCTTCTGTTTGCATTCTATTTTGTCTTGTCCTCAACGCAATCCGCGCTTTCCTTCACGGGGAAGTTCGGGTCGTGTCAATACTATATGGATTTGGCAATATAAAGAGATTTATTTAAGTTTAAATTGTATATTAATAACAATTTCGTTTATTAAACGATGTTTAAAAGTATAATTTAAATATAAATTATAAACAAACACGTAGCGTTGCGGTAGTTGTAGTTTTACGTTTTGAACTTTAAATAGATGTACATAATCCAATATGAGTCGGAATTCTTTGAAACAAGAATTGTTCGGATCTATTGGACTATAATTTTCTAATGAAAGAGAAAAATCGATATTTCATCTTATAAATTGTTAGTTATGTCCAAATCAAATTTTAAAAAAGTCATTTTGGAATCTTTTATAAACCATAACGATTTATTATGTAAAATAAAAGGGTTTTAATATAATAAATTAAATATTTTATCAACTTGAAATTTAATATATTGAGTTTAAAAACCAAACTAGATTATTCTGAAGTTATACAACATTCTGTTCAAATATATAATAATAATAATAATAATTTATTATCAATGAATTTGTTTGTTGTGAAATCCATGTATATTTTATCGATTTAACATTGAACTTAAGAATAGTCAATTCTCAAACGACCTCGGATTTCAATGTAACTAATTTTATAAAATCTGTAATAGTTTATTATTGCAAGATTTTCAGATTCAAGTCAGTCTAAGTTATTTTGTGATCGTGCACAATATATACTTGTATAAATTAACCAGTACAAATTAAAATAACGATTTCACAAACTATCTCGGAATTCAACGAAACTAGTTCCATTGTGTCCAAAACATTAAGTTATTATATGGTTTCTAATTTTGTCACAACCAGAATTCATATGGATTCGTACGAATTATAAACATTGAATGTTGCACGCCAAATAAAATCGTTAGTCGCTTTCATTAAAATCAAATTAAAATTTATAAAAAAGAAATCAAACCCTATTTTCTATTGTAACAACCCAGAATTTTGGGGGTAAATTTAAAATTTATTTTTAACTAATTTTAATGAGTTTTTGATATTTAAAATAATTTATTTAAAATAATAATGATTGAAAATTTATTTAAATCGAAGTTAGAAGGAATAATTTAATTTTAGTTATAAAAGGAATTAGAAATAACGCGGTAGTTTGAAAAGTCAAACTTGAACTTTGACTGATCGTACAAGATGCAAAATTTAATGGATTTTAGTGAAACCAAAAATATAAGAATCTATTTAAAAATATCTTTTTAATGAATCTGAAAAATTGAAATTTCATAGCGGGAATCAAAAGTTATGCCCAAATTAAAATTTAGAAAGGTCGCTATGTAATTTACAAAGGACAAAAATGCTACTTTTTGCATACGAAGGGATTTGGACTCGAAACCACTTCTATTGAGTTATGAACGATGTTTCTACATTGAAAAACAGTAAACACTTATATATTTCGAGTTTCGAAAATTAGTTGTTCAAAAATGTATTTTTAAAATTAAATATATACGCCGTGAAAATTGAAATTTTGCAAACGGTCTCCAAATTGAACAAAATTAATTTTGTTGGGTTCGTATCGTCAAAACAAAGCTAAAAATGATTTTTCGGTAATTTTTAGAATTAATATATAATAATAATTGATTTTTCATTGTAAACAAACAATTTTTGACTTTAAAAATTCATTAAAAATTCATACGGGCTCAGAATTGAACGAAATTAATTTTCCTAGGTCCGCAGCGTCAAAACATAGCTAAATATATTTTTCGGGAATTTTTGAAGTTAATTTGTGACCCCGGTGAATTTTCATGTATGGTTGAATTAAAAATTAAGTGATTTATATTAAGAATAAAGTAAACTTTCTGTAGACTTCGAAATTGGGCCTTGCCACTAGCGCCATTGCGTTCAGAAGACGTCAAAACATTAGGATAGACAGTAAGCATGTCTAATTCTGAGTTCGGGCCAAATCAGACCTTAATGGGCTAATTAGTGAATATAATAATATAAATATACTCCTTAATCCCAACCGTAATCCTTCCCTACCAAAACTCAGCCGCCACTTCAGGTTTCATGGCCTAGAATGGCCGAAACTTCCTCCCTCAATCTTTCCCTCCTCTCTACGAATTAGAAGACAAACTATATATCATTTCGAAGCTCTTCTCCTCCTCTACCATTCCATAAGGTGATGATGAGATTTAGGCAAGAGATTTGGCCGAACCCATCCCCTCAACCCGTGGCCAAACAGCCCCCACCGCCCCCTGTAGGCCCCACCGCACCCTCCACCACTTAGGGCGTATGTAGCCCTCTCCTTCCTCTCCGATGTGCCACACTCCGATCGTCTTCAAGCTTCACCAATCTCGAGTTAAGTGGCAACCTAGTTTTGAAGGGTATGGGTTCAAAAATGAAAAAGGGGACGGCTTGCAACGTTAAAGAGGAAAGTGGAGGGAGGTTGACTTTTTCAACCTTTAATTATTTAATTAATTTAAATTCAATTTTTTCCAATCTTAATTTAACGATATCTCACTCATACGAACTCCGATTTGAACGATTTCAGGTGCGCCACGATCCTGAGAACGAGATCTTCGCAGTGAAACTAATTAGACCTGATTCTGAAGAAGTCGAATTTTTGCCAAATTTTGGGTCTGAACCGCGCAGAACCCAGTAACGAGGTGAGAATTCTATTTTAAAATAATATTATTTATTCATTTATCCCACTACAAAATTTATATTCATCTTATATAAAATTCACGTTATTGTTGTGTATATTTATTCAGTGATTGGTTGATGATTGCGATGAGTTATTGAACTGATTTGTGAAATTTGTTGATTTAAGAATAATATATGTATATGCATATATATATATATATTTAGATTGTTTTTTATTGTGATACTAAAAAAAAACATTTGTAATAGAAAACACATAAAGATTGTTGTGTAAAATTGAGATTGATGTATGTCGGTTGTAGTGAATTGTTAGATCGAAACATATGTCGTTCACTGAAATATTTAGTTTAGATTAAAAATATCCACTAGTTAGTTAAGTATATATTAGCAAAATTCGTCTTTTCATATAGAAAGTGTATGTTAACAAAATTTCTCTTTTCATATGGAAAACATATGTTAACAAAATTTGTCATTATATGTAGAAAAGGTTATGTTATCAAAATTTGTCATTTTATATAAAAAAAATTGTTACAAAAAAAATAATAATAATAACCTTTTGGTTAGAAACATGTTAGGAAAATAAAAATAACATTTTTATTAGAAATTTGGTATGTAAATAAAAAATCACTTTACATAGAAATTACCTTTTATGTAAAATATGACATTAGACATAGAAATTACATTTCATGTAAAATATGACATTAGAAATAGAAATTACATTTTATGCAAAAAAGACGTTAGGAATAGTTAGACAACATTTATCATTTTTGTCTATTGAATTTGTTGGGAGGGTTTTATTGTCGTTTTGTTCAAAATAAAAAGATCATATTTTTTTTAGCGTCGTTTTGTTTAAAATAAAAAGATTTGATTTTTAGTGTCGTTTTGTTTCAACTAAAAAGAATATATTTTAGCGTCAAAATTTCTTACGCTAAAAAGAACATATTTTTAGTGTGGATTGTTTCAATTAAAAAGAATGGGATTAAAAGATTGCCTTTTTATGTAATATTGTTGTTTTCATTAAAAAGCATTGACGACAAACAAAGTTATCTTTTTATTTATTTTGTTGAAATGTTAGAAGTGATTTAACAAAAAAAATTCCCTTTATGTAAGAAATATGTCATTTGTTATTATAAATCTGTGTAAACAAATATATCACGGTTGTTTTGATTGAAAATAAATACTTCATAGTTGTTAAGATAATATAGTTGAAAAACAAATATATCATATTTGTTTTATTGAACCCAATATCTCATGTTTGATTAAGATGAAATGGCTGAAACCAAAATATCATTTTTGGTTAATTAGAGATTTGTTAGGAAATAACATTATCATTTTATTTTGTTTAGTTTACATAGAAAATGTTTACAAATAAAATATTCTGTTATAAGTTACTAGTACATATAGAAAAGATTAACAAATAAAATATATATTTATTTGTCACTAGAGTTCATAAGAAAGAGGTAGGGAAATAAAATTGTTATGTTAGATGAAAATAAAATGTAAAGGGAAAAGGGAAAACGAAAAACCCAAAATTTTCCATTTTGGTGAAGAAAAAGAATGAAAACCAAAATTTACATTTTGGTCAAAGAGTAGAAAAGAATACATTTTATTTAATGTAGTCAAAGAATAGAAAAGATTTCACTTTACTATAAGGTAACAAATGAACGTAAATGGATGATTACATTTTATATGTAATCAAAGCCAAGTATTTAAAATTACATTTTTCAATGTAAATAAAGATTTCATAGGAATTTACATTTTCCTATGTAAATAAAGAATGAAATGAAAATTTGCATTTTTAAAATGTGAATTTACACTGTATGATAAAAATTACATTTTTACATGTGATTTAGATATGAATGAGAATGGTAAATTAAATTTTACATTCCTTCAAAATGTGAATTTATGATGTATGATAAAAATTACATTTTTATATGTAATTTATATATGAATTTACATAGCATGATAAAAATTATATTTTTATATATAATTAAGGTATGAACTTGCATTGTAATAAAGATCACATTTTTATATGTAAACAAAGTATAATTTATACCGCATAAATAAAAAAAATTACATTTTTATATGTAATTAGAAGAGAGAATTTGCACAGTAAATAGAATTCCATTTTTTTATGTCAATTATGTCAATATAAAAGTACGTCATTTATGATAGTAGACAAAGTTAGAATTTAAAGAGATTACCTTGTTAATTGTCAATGTGTTAAATTAAGAAGATTTTGGTTTCAAAATGTTATCAATTTTGAAATAAAGGAATGTTTTGATTTTATATTCAATTAATGAAATTAATTGACGTTAGTTTAGAAAGATTACATCTTTGGCGTCAATATATTAAAGTAAAAAGGATATGGTTTTAAAATTGTACATCTTGAAAAGATTTTTATTAGAAAACCATAAAAATAGGGAAAGTTACAATTCATATTAAGATACAGGAAATCAAGAGAGTTTGAAATAAAGAATACCTTAAAATTAAGATTCTTTAATGGAAAGGATAATTTCAAATAATGACATGTTTTGAGAAAAGATTAATTATAATTGTACTTGGACACGAGGTTAGGTCACATTTGTGGTGGAAGTCTGCCCGGACCCGACCGGCATATCCAGCAGCCACAAGTGTTGGGCCTAATGTGAGAGGTCCAAGTGCGCAAATACAAATTGGGCCAAGACACGAGGTTAAGCCCAACTTGTGGGAGAAGTCTGCCCGGAACCGACCGGCCTATCCAACATCCACAAGTTGTAGGCCTAATGTGAGAGGTATGGCCCATATTAAAATATAAATGGATAACTTAGAAATTGATGTTATTTTCACACCGTTATGTGTTAATAATGAAATGAATATTTTCACCTTCAAGTTTGTTATAAAAGAAAGTTACATTTTTAATAAAATAAGATAAGGATTATAAAAGTTTTACATTTTTCTTAATGTAAATAAGAATTAGAAAAGTTACATTTTTCTTAATGTAAATAAAAGGAAAATAGGAAGTTACATTTTTATATGTAATTGGTGTAATATAGAAACCGACATTTTTCAATGTAAATAAGGATGAAATAGAAATTATATTTTTTATATGCAAATAAAAGAGTTTACATTTTTTTCAATGTAAACAAAAGAATGATTAGGAATTTATATTTTCCAGTGTAAATAGAATATGAAATAAAGGTTACATTTTCAATATAATAATGTATTGAAGTATAAGTTTACATTTTTCAATGTGAATAAAATAGGAATAGAAATTTACATTTTTCAATGTAAATAATAAGATTAGAAATTTACATTTCTAAGGAGTGGATTTTCATTAGAAAAATAATGAAACCAAATATACATTTGGTGTAAATTGAAAAATGGAAGAGTAAAATATAAATTGTTATGTTTAGGATGTGTATGTAAAGTAAAAATAGCGATAGATCGTTATAAATTATTAACAACGATATGAAATGGTTTTCAAATTTATATATGCGAGAGTTATTTGGAAAGTCCGAGTTTACTCTCATTCCAAATAATGATACGACGTTCGAAGAATTGAAGACGGCGATTGAAGACCGACGATCTTCACATCAAATGGGTAACTAGTGTTGAGGCCTTTGATTGATTTGCTCCCAAGACGTGGCTAAAATGGTAGTTATCCGGACATAGTGCTGATTTGTACGGATTTGGCTTTCGCTCAGACCCAGAGCATAAGCTTATAAATGGAATGTGTGTCTGACATTGTACACCTTTATATTGTATTTATTGATTTTCTGTCGAATGTATGAATGTTTGGTGGCGGAGAATTTATTCTCTTGCTTAACACCCTTTCATATATTTCGGCAAAGGATTGGTAGTGTGATATGGAGTGACGATGTGGCATGCTAAGATGCATATGATCAAGGCTTTGTTGAAAAGCAGGCTTTGTGGGATGATCAAAGCATAGCCTGTTTAGGCATAGCTTTGTGTATAGCGTGACTTCGTGAGCCTCACACACCGGCGGAGTCTAAAACGGGAGAAGGGAACGCAGGGAGAGCAGCACGTTTCTTTCTAGCTAGAAGTGGTGTTTTGGGCTTTAACACGGCCCGACATTTTACTTATGTGGATGATGGAATGAGACGCATCGGATGATAGGTCCTATAGGACCGGGAAACGTGTGTTCAGGAATAACTAATCTGCAACTCGTATGGTGGACCGGCCCTACAGGATCCAAGGGTAACTGCGGGGAATCCTAAGACATTAGCTAGAGTGTCTCGAATCGGTAAGGAGCTTGTAACACCCCGAATTTTCTATTAACACTAAAGTTGCTAAAATAATAATAAGTGTGTAGAAGAGGGGATGTATCTATTATGAATATAAAAATATTAATAAGTGTGTAAGAGAGGGGATGTATCTAATATGAATATAAAAATATTAATAAGTGTGTAAGAGAGGGGATGTATCTAATATGAATATAAAAATATTAATAAGTGTGTGAGAGAGGGGATGTATCTAATATGTATATAAAAACAATAATAAGTAAAGGGGGATGTATCTAATATTTACATTGTAGAAAATATATATATTTATGACATGAATAGAAGTTTATTAATATGCTGAGTGTTTGCTGAGTCACTTCTGACTCATTGCTGAGTCAACAAGATAAACCCCATCTTGTCTGAACGGCTGCGGTTATTTCTAGGTTAAATCTAATGGCCTAAATGAATTCTAAAATCTATAAATAAGTGGGTAGACCCTAGACCTAAATCACTTGTAAAATTAGAGAAGCTACCGTCATGTTGCTGCCATGGAGTTCAGCATAGCCGTCACAAACTAAGAAGAGGAAGCCTAATCATCTACAACTAAATCTACACAAATCAAATCAAAAAATCTCTCTTTCTCTAATTCTTTTCTTTTGTTGGTGAGTATGATGATTCTCACAAGACTATTACAAACTAATTTGACTCAGTTATGAATGGATCACAAGAAAGTGATGTGATTTGTAATTGTAAATTCTATATATTGTGGATCTCTTATTATGTTATTATGTTGTCGTATGATGTAAATTATATATGCTATGTCATGCTATGTTGTAAATTCTCTTATGCTATGTCGTGCTATGTTGAGAATCATGTCAAGCTATGTTATACTATCATACTATGCCATGTTATAAATCATGCTATATTATGTTGAAAAATCATGCTGTTGGATCATGCTTAAAGTTATGTTTTTTTTTCTTAATTTAAATGGATCTTGTTTATGGGAATTTGCCTATTAGGTTAGGTGTACCCATAAACTTGAAACTATAATTAAATAAAACTTGATTATGGAAATTTGCCTATTGAGTTAGGTGTACCCATATAAAACCATATTGTTAAAAAAATTAGATGATGTTGATTCACACATGTTCATATGTAAGTTTATGAAAATTGATTGAGATTATATTAGGTGAATTTTGAACAAGTTGACACCTTTAGGTCCATGACATGTATAATCTATGCAAGTTGGACATATGCAAGTTTCACCCCTTATTATGATTCATTTGGTCACATATACATGTTGTTATTATGATAATCTCTTTTATGCTATGAGTTAGGCTATTCGAGTCTAACATATATTTTGCGAATAAACGTTCAAACGTGGGGTAGGGGTAATATTAGGGATTAATAAATTGGGTGCAATTTTGTAAGATTTTGCATACCATGAATGGATGTCCATAATTGAGTCAATTATGGACATTGTTAAAAATTGGAAGTAATTAATAATTCAAGTAGGGAATTATTAAAATTGGGGGAAAGTGGATTATTATTAATAATCAATGCTTAGGACACGAGGTTGGACCCGTTTGTGATGTAAACCTGCCCGGACCCGCCCGGCAAATCCAGTAGTCACAAATGTCGGCCCAATGTGAGAGGTCCTAGGCCCAAACTAAAGCATAACAGTTGTAAAGACACGAGGTTAGACTCTTTTATGGTGTAAGACTGCCCGGACCCGCCCGGCAAATCCAGCTGCCATAAATGCCAGTCTAATGTGAGAGGTCTTTATGAGGTTATGGCCTTAATGAACTAAGAAATACTTAACCAGATAATCGTGTAAGGTGGGACATGGGGGTTAAGTAGGTGCCTTGGGTGGCATGAGGAATCTGGTGGTTGCCTTTAGAGGCATTTGAAATACGATTAGACTTAACCAAACACACATGTAAATGAACATGACTAAGTGGGTTAAGTGGGATGGACTAATGGGGACAAGCTTAGGTGGAATGCTTGTGGTAAATAGTGGGGGCCCATTTCAACCAGTATCCCAAAACGTATCTTTGTGGGCTCGACCCAAGTCGAGGACGGGACACGCATACTGGGTTTGACTATAAGAGGCCAAAACAGGGAGCGGTGGCAACGCAAGTCCAACGGGTTTCATATGCGTGTGTGGACCCGGGCTGGTAGGTAAGACGTTGTTGCATCGTGTAGGTATAAGCCGTGCATGTCCGTTGTATCAGGTTGCCACTTTAGGGGAGTGATACACCCCGCTGTGGGGCCAGCACGGGTATCTACGAGTTAGGGAGCCGATCGAATAATGGGAAGTAGGGTACACCTAGTGGAGATAGGGGCAGGCGGCACCTATGTAGTCAGCTAGGGGTACGTAAAGCCATTGGGAAAGTTTCTAAGTGAAGCTAAGTGGGATAAATCTTTAGGGTGACTGGTGTGGTGCAGTATAGTGTTTATCCTTTAGTATTTAGGAGCGCCTATAACGTTGCCTTTAGTGATTGTCTATGTCCTTAATCTGCTCTTCATAGACATTTTCTTGTTTTCCAGCTTATGCCTTAGTCCAGTTATTTTGGTAATAGTATTGTAGAATTATCATATTCACCAGACTTTATGTCTGACCCCCTCTTTTCCATCCTTTTTCTCCCTTCAGGTCCGCAGGTTGGGCCAAGTTCTAGTGGAGTCTAGTTGGATCGCTTATCTACTGGAAAGCTTGGACTGCTGAAGTAAAGTCCAGCTTGTTATCTTTCTTTTTAATGGCTATTCATGTAATGGGATTATGTACTTGTTTTATCAAGATAGATATTGTACTTGACATTGAATATGGTGTTATGATGTAATCAAACATGTTTTGACTTCTGCTACAATGAAATAAAGTTTTTGAATTTCCAAGTACTATTTTATATCTGTTTTGTTGTAATTTTACTGTTCTATATTCACTTAAAACCTCCATGGAAGTTAATGCATTCCCTTTGTGAGTGACATTAATGGATGTGGGGTGTTACACGTGGTATCAGAGCATAAGGTTACCAGAACAGATAAAAAAAAAATTTAGAAAAATATTTTTTTTCTAAAGTATTTTTGGAAGAAGTGCTTTCAAAAAAAAAAACATGTTATTTAAAGAGAGTTTTTATGAAAAACATAATCCCAAATAGCCATATCCTTATCTTTATCTTTCGAATTCTCCATTTTGAATCTTTCCTTTTTCGTTTCAGCATGGCTGAAGATCTTAATCTCCCAGAAGGTGTGACGATTCCAGGGTGGTTTAGGAGATACTTGGAGGCTAGGGCCACCACTGCAGGCCCAGCGGATACTCCTCCACCCCTAGTTGCACCCATTCCTCCTCCTCCTCCTCCTCCTCGTGTTGACACTTTTGCAAAGACGTGCAAGGAATTCAAGGCTATGGGAGGAAAAACTTTTCAAGGGACTGAGACGTTTGTGGAGGCCAGAGATTGGCTTAAGGAGAGTGAGGAATTGTTGGATATCTTTGAAGTGGAAGATGGGAGGAAAGTCCGTTTAGCTGCTTGGTTAATGAAGGGAGAGGCCTCGTTTTGGTGGGAGGTCACTAACGGGGAACGTCCAGTTGATTCATGGGCGGATTTCAGACGAAGGTTTGAGGCAAAGTTTCTTTCAAGGGCAGAGGAGAACTTAAATATGGAAAAATTCCTGGCACTAAAGCAAGGGAGCTCATCAGTAAAGGAATATGTCAATAAATTTAATCAGTTAGCAAGGTTTGGCTTGGAGTTGGTGAACACGCCAGAGAAGAAAGCTTTGAGGTTCGTTAGAGGCTTGAATGAACCGTTGCAAGGGTTGGCTATGACCCACATCCCTATGGGAGCCACCTTTGAAAAGCTAGTAGAAATGGCACTTATGCATGAGGATAAGGCAGTTGAAAAGAAAGGGGATCAGAAGAAACCCCAACAGCAAAATAAGAAGGGTGGTAAAAACAATAATGGCAAAGGGAAGAAGAAATGCTTCAATTGTGGGACACCTGGCCATCTCAGCAAAGATTGTAGAAAGAAAAAGAAGACTGGTTGTTTTCATTGTGGAGATGCGGGACATTTAGTGAAGGACTGTCCAAAGAAGGGGCAGAGGGCAGGGTCTACCTCGGGAGGACAGGTGCAGGCTCTAATGGCACCAGGGCAGGCAAGGGGGCAAGTTCAGGCTATTGCGGCCCCACCGTTGCAAGAAAGAGGTAGAACAATTTCTGTTGAAAGCTTAGTTTTTCTGTTTGATCATCCTGTCCGTACCTTATTCGATTCTGGCGCATCTCATTCGTTTATCTCTGCATCATTAGTTGAATCACTGCACTTGAACACCAGTTTAGTAGAGGATCCCTTGGTCGTTTCAAATCTAATTGGGGGTTCGGCTCATTTGACCATGATATGTTTGGATTTGAAAATCTCTATACTTAGCGTTGAATTTAGATGTGATGCTTATGTATTGGGCTTCACGGGCTATGGGCTAATTTTAGGAATGGATTGGTTGTCTAGAAATAGGGCCATTCTTGATTGTGAAAGGAGAGTAGTTAGGCTTGTGACTCGCCTTGGTAATGCTCTCGACATCTTTTGTAATCCCATAAATTCCGTTATGCTAAGTTATCTTGAATCGCTTGACGCGTCTGTAGAGAACCTGCGATCGGTAGAAGTGGTCCGGGAATATCCGAATGTGTTTGAGGAGGTGAAGGGCTTACCTCCAAAGCGGGAGATAGACTTTCGAATTTATCTTGTGGATAATGCTAAACCCGTATCTTTGCCAGTGCGCCACATGGCTCCTCGTGAAAGGAGGGAACTCAATAAGCAAGTAAAGGAGTTGCTTGAGAAAGGGTTCATAAGACGTAGTATATCGGAGTGGGGTGCTCCAGTAGTTTTTGCCACAAAGGCGGATGGGTCTCTTAGACTTTGTATGGACTATAGAGAACTAAACAAGCTTACTAAAAAGAACCGACACCCACTGCCGAGGATTGACGATCTCTTTGATCAGTTAGTTGGCGCCTCAGTGTTTTCGCAGTTGGACTTAGCCACTGGCTTTCATCAACTGAGAGTGGCTGAGAATAGTATAGATAAGACTGCTTTTAGGACTCCTGACGGATTCTATGAATGGCTAGTGATGCCCTTTGGTTTGACAAACGCCCCTGCATATTTTGTTGATTTGATGAGTAGGGTGTTTAGGGAATACCTTAACAAATTCGTGGTAGTCTTTGTGGATGACATCTTAGTCTTTTCTAAGAATAAAGAAGAGCACTCCCTACATCTTAGGGAAGTGTTGGAAACCCTTCGAGCGCATAACCTTAAGGCAAAATTTTCTAAGTGTCACTTCTGGAGGAAGGAAGTACGGTTCTTAGGGCACGTGGTTTCCAAAGAAGGGATAGCAGTGGATCCCGCAAAGGTGGTGGCCATCCAAGATTGGAAGGTCCCTAAAAATGCAACCGAAGTAAGAAGTTTCTTGGGGTTGGCTGGCTATTATAGGAAGTTTATCAAAGACTTCGCAAAAATATCAGCTCCATTAACACGGTTAACGAAGAAGAACCTGGTTTTTACGTGGGATAAAGATTGCGATGATGCGTTCCAACGTTTAAAGAGAGCCTTAACTTCAGCCCCAGTCTTAGTGCTGCCAGACGGGAATAAACCGTTTACCATCTATACTGATGCTTGTGGGACGGGACTTGGCGCGGTCCTCATGCAAGAGGGAAGAGTAATAGCCTATGGTGGAAGGCAGTTGAGGGTTCATGAAAAGAATTACCCCACGCATGACTTAGAGCTAGCCGCAATTGTTTTCGCGCTTAAGTCTTGGCGTCACTATCTTCTTGGTGAGAAATTCGAACTGTTCACTGACCACAAATCATTAAAATACTTATTCTCTCAGAAGGATTTGAATTTAAGGTAGCAACGGTGGATGGAATTCTTAGCCTCCTACGATTTTGAAATAGCATATACCCCGGGCAAGGGTAACGTGGTGGCAGACGCCTTAAGTAGGAAAAGGTTGTCCTTGAGTCCGTTGTTTGTTGAACGACAAAGCTTAGAATTCATCTCTATGTTTGACTTTAGACCCTCCGTTGACTTAGTACCCGGTCTGTTAGCATCCTTGGAGGTTAGACCTACACTTCTAGGACGGGTTGGTGAGGCACAGCGAGACGACCCACAGTTGGTTGAGATAGTAGAAAAGCTCAAAGGGGGGGAGTCGTCAAGCCATCTTCGTAGGTATACCCTAGACGATAAGGGTTGGTTACGAAGGGATAATAGACTTTGTGTACCGCAAGACGAAGACTTAAGGAAGGCCATTCTTGATGATGCTCATCGCTCAAAAATGACCATTCATCCCGGCGGGGATAAGATGTACAAAGATATGAAGCGGGTTTTCTTTTGGGCCGGTATGAAAAAGGATGTGGCCGAGTACGTCGCTAGATGCTTGGTGTGCCAACGAGTTAAAGCAGAACAAAAGAAACCCGGTGGGTTGCTTCACCCATTAGAAGTTCCACTATGGAAATGGGAAAGCATCTCAATGGATTTTGTGGATGGATTACCAAGATCAAGGAAGGGTAACATGGGGATTTGGGTTATAGTAGATAGACTTACTAAAAGCGCCCATTTTATTCCCGCGAAAAGTAAGAGGACTGCTCCGTGGTTGGCTTCTGTATACATTAAGGAGATAGTTCGTTTGCACGGTATTCCTTCTAGTATAGTAAGCGACCGTGACCCCATCTTTACTAGCGAATTTTGGAAGAGTTTACAAGAGGCGGTAGGGACTCAGCTATGTTTGAGCACCGCATGTCATCCTCAGACAGACGGCCAGACCGAGAGGGTGAATCGCATTCTAGAGGATCTTTTAAGGCTTTGTATCCTAGACTTTGGGGGTACATGGGAAGAGCACCTTCCGTTAGTAGAATTCGCATATAACAATAGCTTTCAGTCTAGTATTGGCATGGCACCTTTCGAAGCTCTTTATGGAAGGCCTTGCCGTTCGCCTACATGTTGGTGGGAATCTACCGATAAAATCCTACTTGGGCCCGATATGGTTAGGGAAACCTCGGAGAAGATTGAGTTGATTCGAAGGAGGATGAAAGCAGCACAAGATAGGCAAAAATCGTATGCTGATAAGAGGAGGACAGATCTTGAGTTTGACATTGGGGACATGGTTTATATCAAAGTATCTCCGTTACAGAATGTTGTTCGCTTTGGGTCCGTGGGGAAATTAGCACCAAGGTTTGTAGGGCCGTTTCCTGTAAAAAAACAGGATTGGGAAGATGGCATATAGGGTGGAGTTGCCTAAGAAACTTAGTGGAGTACACGACGTATTCCATGTATCACATTTGAGGAAGTGTTTGCACAAGACCGCGGAGGTGGTAGAGCCGAGCTTGCTTAAAGAGGTGGAAATAGAGCGTGATGCAACAATTAGACGAGCTCCTACATGCATTCTTGGGTCGGAGATCAAAAAGTTGAGGAATCGAGAGGTCAGACTGGTTAAAGTGCAATGGGGAGATGATGAGAGCAACGCAACTTGGGAGACAGAAGAGAAGATGCGTTCGTTGTACCCTTTTCTTTTTGAGGGTATGTCTTTTAATTTCTCCTTTATCGCTTAGCTTATCTTGTCTTATCTTTAGTATGTCCTCTCATTAGTATCTTTGACCTTTAGTTAGGATAATCCTATGGTTGAAACATGTGTTTGAGACATGTTATGTATGATGGATGCGAAATGGATGCAAGTGTTTGCTAGTGGTTGCTCGTGGATGCATATATACACACACTTTAGGCACTAGATCGGCTCAGTCACTACATATTGCATATTGCATATATATGGATGTATTTAGTAAAATGGATGAACGATGGTTGTATTATCATGTGGATGCTGCATTCAGATGATGGTTGTGCACGCATATAGAAGTATTATGTAGCATTAAGAATCTTTTGCATACATAATGGATGCATGGCACGATCATAGTTGCATTAAGGAGGTCAACTGAATCAGTGGACCGCCTGATTTTGCATTAGATACGGACATATACACACACTGTGCATTTAAACATGAAAGCATTAGAAGTCTGTAAGGACAATGGATGCCTGTGTATGATGGATGAGTAGATGGACGTTTGGATGGTAGGATATACATTCTTCCAGACTTGAAGATTTCGGGGACGAAATCCTAAAAGGAGGGGAGAATGTAACACCCCGAATTTTCTATTAACACTAAAGTTGCTAAAATAATAATAAGTGTGTAGAAGAGGGGATGTATCTATTATGAATATAAAAATATTAATAAGTGTGTAAGAGAGGGGATGTATCTAATATGAATATAAAAATATTAATAAGTGTGTAAGAGAGGGGATGTATCTAATATGAATATAAAAATATTAATAAGTGTGTGAGAGAGGCGATGTATCTAATATGTATATAAAAACAATAATAAGTAAAGGGGGATGTATCTAATATGTACATTGTAGAAAATATATATATATTTATGACATGAATAGAAGTTTATTAATATGCTGAGTGTTTGCTGAGTCACTTCTGACTCATTGCTGAGTCAACAAGATAAACCCCATCTTGTCTGAACGGCTGCGGTTATTTCTAGGTTAAATCTAATGGCCTAAATGAATTCTAAAATCTATAAATAAGTGGGTAGACCCTAGACCTAAATCACTTGTAAAATTAGAGAAGCTACCGTCATGCTGCTGCCATGGAGTTCAGCATAGCCGTCACAAACTAAGAAGAGGAAGCCTAATCATCTACAACTAAATCTACACAAATCAAATCAAAAGATCTCTCTTTCTCTAATTCTTTTCTTTTGTTGGTGAGTATGATGATTCTCACAAGACTATTACAAACTAATTTGACTCAGTTATGAATGGATCACAAGAAAGTGATGTGATTTGTAATTGTAAATTCTATATATTGTGGATCTCTTATTATGTTATTATGTTGTCGTATGATGTAAATTATATATGCTATGTCATGCTATGTTGTAAATTCTCTTATGCTATGTCGTGCTATGTTGAGAATCATGTCAAGCTATGTTATACTATCATACTATGCCATGTTATAAATCATGCTATATTATGTTGAAAAATCATGCTGTTGGATCATGCTTAAAGTTATGTTTTTTTTTCTTAATTTAAATGGATCTTGTTTATGGGAATTTGCCTATTAGGTTAGGTGTACCCATAAACTTGAAACTATAATTAAATAAAACTTGATTATGGGAATTTGCCTATTGAGTTAGGTGTACCCATATAAAACCATGTTGTTAAAAAAATTAGATGATGTTGATTCACACATGTTCATATGTAAGTTTATGAAAATTGATTGAGATTATATTAGGTGAATTTTGAACAAGTTGACACCTTTAGGTCCATGACATGTATAATCTATGCAAGTTGGACATATGCAAGTTTCACCCCTTATTATGATTCATTTGGTCACATATACATGTTGTTATTATGATAATATCTTTTATGCTATGAGTTAGGCTATTCGAGTCTAACATATATTTTGCGAATAAACGTTCAAACGTGGGGTAGGGGTAATATTAGGAATTAATAAATTGGGTGCAATTTTGTAAGATTTTGCATACCATGAATGGATGTCCATAATTGAGTCAATTATGGACATTGTTAAAAATTGGAAGTAATTAATAATTCAAGTAGGGAATTATTAAAATTGGGGGAAAGTGGATTATTATTAATAATCAATGCTTAGGACACGAGGTTGGACCCGTTTGTGATGTAAACCTGCCCGGACCCGCCCGACAAATCCAGTAGTCACAAATGTCGGCCCAATGTGAGAGGTCCTAGGCCCAAACTAAAGCATAACAGTTGTAAAGACATGAGGTTAGACTCTTTTATGGTGTAAGACTGCCCGGACCCGCCCGGCAAATCCAGCTGCCATAAATGCCAGTCTAATGTGAGAGGTCTTTATGAGGTTATGGCCTTAATGAACTAAGAAATACTTAACCAGATAATCATGTAAGGTGGGACATGGGGGTTAAGTAGGTGCCTTGGGTGGCATGAGGAATCTGGTGGTTGCCTTTAGAGGCATTTGAAATACGATTAGACTTAACCAAACACACATGTAAATGAACATGACTAAGTGGGTTAAGTGGGATGGACTAATGTGGACAAGCTTAGGTGGAATGCTTGTGGTAAATAGTGGGGGCCCATTTCAACCAGTATCCCAAAACGTATCTTTGTGGGCTCGACCCAAGTCGAGGACGGGACACGCATACTGGGTTTGACTATAAGAGGCCAAAACAGGGAGCGGTGGCAACGCAAGTCCAACGGGTTTCATATGCGTGTGTGGACCCGGGCTGGTAGGTAAGACGTTGTTGCATCGTGTAGGTATAAGCCGTGCATGTCCGTTGTATCAGGTTGCCACTTTAGGGGAGTGATACACCCCACTGTGGGGCCAGCACGGGTATCTACGAGTTAGGGAGCCGATCGAATAATGGGAAGTAGGGTACACCTAGTGGAGATAGGGGCAGGCGGCACCTATGTAGTCAGCTAGGGGTACGTAAAGCCATTGGGAAAGTTTCTAAGTGAAGCTAAGTGGGATGAATCTTTAGGGTGACTGGTGTGGTGCAGTATAGTGTTTATCCTTTAGTATTTAGGAGCGCCTATAACGTTGCCTTTAGTGATTGTCTATGTCCTTAATCTGCTCTTCATAGACATTTTCTTGTTTTCCAGCTTATGCCTTAGTCCAGTTATTTTGGTAATAGTATTGTAGAATTATCATATTCACCAGACTTTATGTCTGACCCCCTCTTTTCCATCCTTTTTCTCCCTTCAGGTCCGCAGGTTGGGCCAAGTTCTAGTGGAGTCTAGTTGGATCGCTTATCTACTGGAAAGCTTGGACTGCTGAAGTAAAGTCCAGCTTGTTATCTTTCTTTTTAATGGCTATTCATGTAATGGGATTATGTACTTGTTTTATCAAGATAGATATTGTACTTGACATTGAATATGGTGTTATGATGTAATCAAACATGTTTTGACTTCTGCTACAATGAAATAAAGTTTTTGAATTTCCAAGTACTATTTTATATCTGTCTTGTTGTAATTTTACTGTTCTATATTCACTTAAAACCTCCATGGAAGTTAATGCATTCCCTTTGTGAGTGACATTAATGGACGTGGGGTGTTACAGAGCTCCTCCCTAGCCTTGACTCATTATGGAAACCCAATTTCCAATACGACCTCATGCGGATTTGATTGTATTACTAGTATGGAAGCATAGTATTATGGTATCTATGTGTCCTAGGATTGATACATTATGATTGAACTGTTTTTGAAAACATGTATACACTAATAATAATATCAAATTCGTTTTTATCGTATCAAGCATTTTTTACCATTATAAGGTAAAACCCTATCCTCCGGTTTGTGTTGCATTGTGTGATGGGACTTGGGTCTTATGATGGTTTCATTTTTCTAAAAAGCATTGCGTTGTTTTAACGATTTACTTTAGTTTATGCACCGGCAATCCATTGGAGTAAACCCGTTCCGCGTTAGCGGCGTGGTCCTTGGATTTGTCTTATTACTATTAGTTAAATTAGTTAAGAATTCTCACACCAGTCCTTGTTTGGCTTGCCTGGTAATAGGATGAAGCATGATGGGGGGTTCTCGCTTCGCGGTTTGGTGGCGAACGGGAGACTCTTACCCCCACATGTCCCTTTTTAGGGTTGGTAGGCTGCGGTCGGGTGATCCCGAAAGGGTCGCCGTAAAACAAGGTGTCTGGGGTACAACTGTAAGCCACATTGGGTTGTACCTGCTGTACTGGAGGATGAAGGGATGGTTGCAAAGCCTATCGGATTTCGCGGTACCTTTACAGTTGGTATTAGAGCTTTGGTTAGCTCAAATCTTTGGGGTACAACTCGTTAGAACTGAACAAAAGACTCATCAGAGATTGGATTTGTAATATCCAATAAGAATACTCATTAGAGATAGGATCAGTAGTATCCTAGAATGAGAAAACTCATTAGAGATAGGGTTAGTAATGCCCTAGAATGAGTTGAGAGTAGCAAGCCTATAATATACATATTTGTAATTATAGAAATCAATAAAAGAGATGAAAGATGAGTAGGATAATTAAACAACTTTAGCTTCGTTCCTTTTCGAGGACGAAAAGTTTTTAAGTGGGGGAGACTGTAACAACACTGAATTTTGGGGGTAAATTTAAAATTTATTTTTGACTAATTTTAATGAGTTTTTGATATTTAAAATAATTTATTTAAAATAATAATGATTGAAAATTTATTTAATTCAAAGTTAGAAGGAATAATTTAATTTTAGTTATAAAAGGAATTAGAAATAACGCGGTAGTTTGAAAAGTCAAACTTAAGTTTTGACTGATCGTACAGGATGCAAAATTTAACGGATTTTAGTGAAACCAAAAATATTAGAATCTATTTAAAATATATTTCTAACGAATCTGAAAAATTGAAATTTCATAGCGGGAATCAAAAGTTATGCCCAAATTAAAATTTAGAAAGGTCGCTATGTAATTTACAAAGGACAAAAATGCTACTTTTTGCATATGAAGGGATTTGGACTCGAAACCACTTCTTTTGAGTTCCGAATGATGTTTCTACATTGAAAAACAGTAAACACTTATATATTTCGAGTTTCGAAAATTGTTTGTTCAAAAATGTATTTTTGAAATTAAATATATACGCCTTGAAAATTGAAATTTTGCAAACGGTCTCCAAATTGAACAAAATTAATTTTGTTGGGTTCTTATTGTCAAAACAAAGCTAAAAATGATTTTTCGGTAATTTTTAGAATTAATATATAATTATAATTGATTTTTCAGTGTAAACGGACAATTTTTTACTTTAAAAATTCATTAAAAATTCATACGGGCTCAGAATTGAACGAAATTAATTTTCCTAGGTCTGCAGCATCAAAACATAGCTAAATATATTTTTCGAGAATTTTTGAAGTTAATTTGTGACCCCGGTGAATTTTCATGTATGGTTGAATTAAAAATTAAGTGATTTATATTAAGAATAAAGTAAACCTGCTGTAGACTTCGAAATTGGGCCTTTCCACTAGCGCCATTGCGTTCAAAGGACGTCAAAACATTAAGATAGACAGTAAGCATGTCTAATTCTGAGTTCGGGCCAAATCGGACCTTAATGGGCTAATTAGTGAATATAACAATATAAATATACTCCTTAATCCCAACCGTAATCCTTCCCTACCAAAACTCAGCTGCCACTTCAGCTTTCATGGCCTAGAATGGCCGAAACTTCCTCCCTCAATCTCTCCCTCATCTCTACGAATTAAAAGACAAACTATATACCATTTCGAAGCTCTTCTCCTCCTCTACCATTCCATAAGGTGATGATCGGATTTAGGCAAGAGATTTGGCCGAACCCATCCCATCAACCCGCGGCCAAACAGCCCCCACCGCCCCTGTAGGCCCCACCGCACCCTCCACCACGTAGGGCGCATGTAGCCCTCTCCTTCCTCTCCGATGTGCCACACTCCGGTCGTCTTCAAGCTTCACCAATCTCGAGTTAAATGGCAACCTAGTTTTGAAGGTTATGGGTTCAAAAATGAAAAAGGGGACGGCTTGGAACGTCGAAGAGGAAAGTGGAGGGAGGTTGACTTTTTCAACCTTTAATTATTTAATTAATTTAAATTCAATTTTTTCCAATCTTAATTTAACGATATCTCACTCATACGAACTCCGATTCGAACAATTTCAGGTGCGCCACGATCCTGAGAACGAGATCTTCGCAGTGAAACTAATTAGACCTGATTCTGAAGAAGTCGAATTTTTGCCAAATTTTGGGTCTGAACCGCGCAGAACCCAGTAACGAGGTGAGAATTCTATTTTAAAATAATATTATTTATTCATTTATCCCACTACAAAATTTATATTCATCTTAAATAAAATTCACGTTATTATTGTGTATATTTATTCGGTGATTGGTTGATGATTGCGATGAGTTATTGAACTGATTTGTGAAATTTCTTGATTTAAGAATAATATATGTATATGTATATATATATATATATATTTAGATTGTTTTTTATTGTGATATTGAAAAAAACATTTGTAATAGAAAACACATATAGATTGTTGTGTAAAATTGAGATTGATGTATGTCGGTTGTAGTGAATTGTTAGATCGAAACATATGTCGTTCAATGAAATATTTAGTTTAGATTAAAAATATCCATTAGTTAATTAAGTATATATTAGCAAAATTCGTCATTTCATATAGAAAGTGTATGTTAACAAAATTTCTCTTTTCATATGGAAAACGTATGTTAACAAAATTTGTCATTGTATGTAGAAAAGGTTATGTTATCAAAATTTGTCATTTTATATTAAAAAAAATTGTTACAAAAAAATAATAATAATAACCTTTTGGTTAGAAACATGTTAGGAAAATAAAAATAACATTTTTATTAGAAATTTGGTATGTAAATAAAAAGATCACTTTACATAGAAATTACCTTTTATGTAAAATATGACATTAGACATAGAAATTACATTTCATGTAAAATATGACATTAGAAATAGAAATTACATTTTATGCAAAATATGACGTTAGGAATAGTTAAACAACATTTATCATTTTTGTCTATTGAATTTGTTGGGAGGGTTTTATTGTCGTTTTGTTCAAAATAAAAAGATCATATTTTTTTTAGCGTAGTTTTGTTTAAAATAAAAAGATTTGATTTTTAGTGTCGTTCGGTTTCAACTAAAAAGAATAGATTTTAGCATCAAAATTGCTTACGCTAAAAAGAACATATTTTTAGTGTGGATTGTTTCAATTAAAAAGAATGGGATTAAAAGATTGCCTTTTTATGTAATATTGTTGTTTTCATTAAAAAGCATTGACGACAAATAAAGTTATCTTTTTATTTAATTTGTTGAAATGTTAGAAGTGATTTAATAGAAAAAAATATTCCCTTTATGTTAGAAATATGTCATTTGTTATTATAAATCTGTGTAAACAAATATATCACGGTTGTTTTGACTGGAAATAAATACCTCATGGTTGTTAAGATAATATAGTTGAAAAATAAATATATCATATTTGTTTTATTGAACCCAATATCTCATGTTTGATTAAGATGAAATGGTTGAAACCAAAATATCATTTTTTGTTAATTAGAGATTTGTAAGGAAATAACATTATCATTTTATTTTGTTTAGTTTACATAGAAAATGTTTAAAAATAAAATATTATGTTATAAGTTACTAGTACATATAGAAAAGATTAACAAATAAAATATATATTTATTTGTCACTAGAGTTCATAAGAAAGAGGTAGGGAAATAAAAGTGTTATGTTAGATGAAAATAAAATGTAAAGGGAAAAGGAAAAACCCAAAATTTCCATTTTGGTGAAGAAAAGAATGAAAACCAAAATTTACATTTTGGTCAAAGAATAGAAAAGAATACATTTTATTTAATGTAGTCAAAGAATTGAAAAGATTTCACTTTTCTATAAGGTAACAAATGAATGTAAATGTATGATTACATTTTATATGTAATCAAAGCAAAGTATTTAAAATTACATTTTTCAATGTAAATAAAGATTTCATAGGAATTTATATTTTCCTATGTAAATAAATAATGAAATGAAAATTTGCATTTTTAAAATGTGAATTTACACTGTATGATAAAAATTTCATTTTTACATGTGATTTAGATATGAATGAGAATGGTAAATTAAAAATTACATTCCTTTAAAATGTGAATTTACACTGTATGATAAAAATTACATTTTTATATGTAATTTATATATGAATTTACATCGCATGATAAAAATTATATTTCTATATGTAATTAAGGTATGAACTTGCATTGTAATATAGATCACATTTTTATATGTAAACAAAAGTATAATTTATACCGCATAAATAAAAAAAATTATATTTTTATATGTAATTAGAAGAGAGAATTTGCACTGTAAATAGAATTCCATTTTTTTATGTCAATTATGTCAATATAAAAGTACGTCATTTATGATAGTAGACAAAGTTAGAATTTAAAGGGATTACCTTGTTAATTGTCAATGTGTTAAATTCAGAAGATTTTGGTTTCAAAATGTTATCGATTTTGAAATAAAGGAATGTTTTTATTTTATATTCAATTAATGAAATTAATCGACGTTAGTTTAGAAAGATTACATCTTTGGCGTCAATATATTAAAATAAAAAAGATATGGTTTTAAAATTGTACATCTTGAAAAAAAATATATTAGAAAACCATAAAAATAGGGAAAGTTACAATTCATATTAAGATTCTTGAAATCAAGAGATTTTGAAATAAAGAATACCTTAAAATTAAGATTCTTTAATGGAAAGGATAATTTCAAATAATGACATGTTTTGAGAAAAGATTAATTATAATTATAAATTATAATTGTACTTGGACATGAGGTTAGGTCACATTTGTGGAGGAAGTCTGCCCGGACCAGACCCGCATATCCAGCAGCCACAAATGTTGGGCCTAATGTGAGAGGTCCAAGTGCGCAAATACAAATTGGGCCAAGACACGAGGTTAAGCCCAACTTGTGGGAGAAGTCTGCCCGGAACCGACCGGCCTATCCAGCATCCACAAGGTGTAGGCCTAATGTGAGAGGTCTGGCCCATATTAAAATATAAATGGATAACTTAGAAATTGACGTTATTTTCACACCGTTATGTGTTAATAATGAAATGAATATTTTCACCTCCAAGTTTGTTATAAAAGAAAGTTACATTTTTAGTAAAATAAGATAAGGATTATAAAAATTTTACATTTTTCATAATGTAAATAAGAATTAGAAAAGTTACAATTTTCTTAAGGTAAATAAAAGGAAAATAGGAAGTTACATTTTTGTATGTAATTGGTGTAATATAGAAACCAACATTTTTCAATGTAAATAAGGATGAAATAGAAATTATATTTTTTATATGCAAATAAAAGAGTTTACATTTTTTCAATGTAAACAAAAGAATGATTAGGAATTTATATTTTCCAGTGTAAATAGAATATGAAATAAAGGTTACATTTTCAATATAATAATGTATTGAAGTTTAAGTTTACTTTTTTCAATGTGAATAAAATAGGAATAGAAATTTACATTTTTCAATGTAAATAATAAGATTAGAAATTTACATTTCTAAGGAGTGGATTTTCATTAGAAAAATAATGAAACCAAATATACATTTGGCGTAAATTGAAAAATGGAAGAGTAAAATATACATTGTTATGTTTAGGATGTGTATGTAAAGCAAAAATAGCGATAGATCGTTATAAATTATTAACAATGATATGAAATGGTTTTCAAATTTATATATGCGAGAGTTATTTGGAAAGTCCGAGTTTACTCTCATTCCAAATAATGATACGACGTTCGAAGAATTGAAGACGGCGATTGAAGACCGACGATCTTCACATCAAATGGGTAACTAGTGTTGAGGCCCTTGATTGATTTGCTCCCAAGACGGGGCTAAAATGGTAGTTATCCGGACGTAGTGCTGATTTGTACGAATTTGGCTTTTGCTCAGACCCAGAGCATAAGCTTATAAATGGAATATGTGTCTGACATTGTACTCCTTTATATTGTATTTATTGATTTTCTGTCGAATGTATGAATGTTTGGTGGCGGAGAATTTATTCTCTTGCTTAACACCCTTTCATATATTTCGGCAAAGGATTGGTAGTGTGATATGGAGTGACGATGTGGCATGCTAAGATGCATATGATCAAGGCTTTTTTGAAAAGCAGGCTTTGTGGGATGATCAAAGTATAGCCTGTTTAGGCATAGCTTTGTGTATAGCGTGACTTCGCGAGCCTCACACACCGGCGGAGTCTAAAACGGGAGAAGGGAACGCAGGGAGAGCAGCACGTTTCTTTCTAGCTAGAAGTGGTGTTTTGGGCTTTAACACGGCCCGACATTTTACTTATGTGGATGATGGAATGAGACGCCTCGGATGATAGGTCCTATAGGACCGGGAAACGTGTGTTCAGGAATAACTAATCTGCAACTCTTATGGTGGACCGGCCCTGCAGGATCCAAGGGTTAACTGCGGGGAATCCTGAGACATTAGCTAGAGTGTCTCGAATCGGTAAGGAGCTCCTCCCTAGCCTTGACTCATGATGGAAACCCAATTTTCAATACGACCTCATGCGGATTTGATTGTATTACTAGTATGGAAGCATAGTATTATGGTATCTATGTGTCCTAGGATTGATACATTATGATTGAACTATTTTTGAAAACATGTATACACTAATAATAATATCAAATTCGTTTTTATCGTATCAAGCATTTTTGACCATTATAAGGTAAAACCCTATCCTCCGATTTGCGTTGCATTGTGTGATGGGACATGGGTCTTATGATGGTTTCATTTTTCTAAAAAGCATTGTGTTGTTTTAACGATTTACTTTAGTTTATGCACCAGCAATCCATTGGAGTAAACCCGTTCCACGTTAGCGGCGTGGTCCTTGGATTTTCCTTATTATTATTATTAGTTAAATTAGTTAAGAATTCTCACACCAGTCCCATGACTAACCCGTTGTTTGTTTCCACCTTTGCAAACTCGGGTGCCCTCTTTTCCACACGGGAAGTCGAGTAGTTTGTCTATAGGTTCTTACCTCGAGCAGGATTCTGGATTGAAGCCTAAAGCTGTGTCCAGAGCATTGTTGTCTTCCGCTGCCTTAGTTATTTTATTTCCGCTGCAATGTATTAAAATAATGTAAATTATCTACCGCTGTAATTATTAGTCAATGTACTCTGATATTTTGTACTCTGATGTAACATTTATTATTGATGTTATAAAAGTCTGCTGTTGTTGTTCTAATGTATTGTATTCCCAAAGTTAAAGTATTCGTGGATTTCCAACCTTTGGGTCAGACTTGTGTGGTTTATGGTCGATCCAAAGAGCGGGAATTTACGGGTCTTTACATTTATGTTGACCCATGTTCTACCACTTAAAATTTAAAATCAATCTCTTCATAATCGTGCAGCTTCCATGTGCAACTGCAACGAAGGAAAAAAAATCTGCAAAGAAAGTACTATACCCATGTTACTTTATTGTTTCCTTTCTCTATTTAAAACCTATCTTCATGCCTTCTTAAAACCTAACCCAACAAACTTAATGTCCATTATTCTTCATATCAAAATCGAGAGTTTTAAACATTAAAATAAATTTACATGTTGCCTTCCTCCTCAATTATCCATTCGAAGAAAACTGCAGTGAGCCAAAACAAAGAAATCAATCTTTAAAAATTAATTTAAAATCCAAAACTCAATGAAACCAAATAAAATTGTATTCGTTAGGATCCTAAAAGCAAAAGCTCCTCACTCGTATTCATTTTTAAAGGTTGTGATGCACCTATGGGGGGGGTTTGTTTGAGAGTAGCGAAGCTTTGGGTCGGTTTTTAGGCTGGTGGAGGAAGAATGGGAAGCCGGAGTCTGAAGAAGGGAGGTAGAGGAAAGGGAGGCGTGTCATTTCAGGTTGGTTGGAGGTTATCTAGTGGCTCGTGGAGGTTTGGAGAACGAGATATTCAGCTTGGGGTTCAAGCCATTTTCTGGAAGCTGAGGTGATGGTTTAGGGTCACGGGCAATTGAGGATGGGACTGCTCGATTAGGTAGGGATGCTGGTAATGGGGTTCGACTCTCCGACAGTCGGAGTTAGGGGGCGACGGGTTGAAGATCGGAAGGAGTTCATGTTTTTTCGTGGTTGATTGGAAATAAAAGAAAGAGTCGCGATTTCATTTGGCAGTAAATGGATGGTAATGACGTGATTTAAGGTTAATCGTGGACATTAGAATTTAATTAAGGTAATTAATATTAGTTAATTAATTTAATTTAATAACACTGTTTATTTTAATATGTATTAAAAACTTGTAACTACTATAATTTGTTCGTTCATTATCAGAATCCAATGAAACAAGAGATGTTAGAATCGCAGATACAAAGGCTATGCTATCGAGTTGGTTGGGTTGAAATCGGAAGCGACCGGGATTTCGTTTAATTTTAAATGCTTGATTAAAATTAAATGAAACAACGCAACATCATCAATTTAAAAATAAAAATGTGAGTTATCTCACTCTTTCTGAAATGCTAAGAATGGTAAAATTCATATTCATCGTTGATTGTATAAATTGGTTGATTGGGTGCCATGGATGTTATTTGTTTGATATTAACTGACGTTAATTATATTTATGTCATTAGATGAAATTTCTACTTCATATATTATTAGAAAATGTTACAATAAGATGTGATGTAGGGAAGAACAGGTTGGAGAGATCTAATTAGATTCCCCAAATATTATGTATGTTGTTTTTTTCTGTATCATTTATATATGAACTATTAAACCCAAGTGACATTGAAAACCTGTTTGGATGATGAACGCTGAATTGAAATTCAACATTGTGATTTAAATCAATAAACGGTATTGATTAAGGGATTGGAAAAATCTACCTTTTTGTTAAGACGTTGATTTGTCGTCAGGCGAATTAATGAAGTTAAGTTATAAAATTTATTTTTATAACTAAAGTGAAGTTTTAAATTATATTTTATTTAAAAATAGAAGTTTTATTAATAAATTAATGTTTTATAGTTGATTTTTTAATAAAGTAAGTATAAATTGTTTGTTTTGACGTTTAATAAGTTTTATAAGCAAATAAAGCAGTAATTAACCTACGGGTTAAAATTTGCGAATAGCTTTTGCTAAGCAGAAAATTAAACAATATTATTATATTAATAATATCCTTCTGACGCCGTACTAAAACCGAAGGCTTATTCTCAAGCTTGACTTTTGTAAGGCTTTTGGTACTATAAATTTGGACTTCTTCCTTCAAATTCTCTCGTATAGGAGCTTTCCCCTACATTGGTGCAACTGGATCTCTACCATCCTCAATTTAAGCTTCTCGTCTATTCATTCTAATGGCATGGATGGTGGTCTAATCAAATCCAAGTGAGGACTACGCCAGGGTGATTCTCTATCTCCCCACCTTTTCATCCTTGTCATCGACGCCCTGAATTAGCTGATCAGACTGGACTTGAACAATCATATCCTCACCAACATCCAACCCCTTCCTATCGGCCCTGTTTGTGCCAACATCCAATTTTCCGATAACACTATACTCTTCACTACACCAACTCCGAACAATATCCAATGCCTAAAATTTCTTCTTTACTCATTCAAACTTATCTTCAGTCTGTCTATGAACTTCTCAAAGAGTGCTATCATCATGTTAGGTGGCGCTTATCTTCTTGGCCAAACCAGCACCCAAGTTCTTAACTGCAAACTTCAACACTTTCGAATATCATATATTGGTGTTCCCTTACGTATAACCAAACTCATTCATAGTGATTGTTTCCTCCTCATAGCCAGAATCAAATCGAGACTTGCATGTTGGAAAGCCTCCTCCCTCTCCGTCGTTGGTCATCAAATCGTCGTCAAAGCCATCCTTTATGTACTCCCCTTTACTGGCCTTCTCTTCATCTTGCATCTATTTGGGGTATCAACAAGATCAAGTATCTACGTCGTTCCTTTCTTTAGCATGGAGGACCCGCCAACTCTCTAGTCGGTTGGAGTTCGGTGTGCATGGAGTTTAATGCTGGTGGGTTGGGAATTCCTGATCTCTGCCTTCTTAACTACCCCCTTCTTTCCAAATGGGTATGGCGCTACTTGGTCCCTGGGGATTTTACTTGAAAATCATGGACCTATCTCTTTACTACAACAACCAACCTGAAACCATTTTACATGCACATCGCAAAACCCACACATCACCGTTCTGGAGTGGAGTTTTACGTTCACTTCCTCATATTAAATACCTCTTTGCCATTCAGGTTGGCAATGGTGCTAAAGTCTCTTCTGATTTGACAACTGGCTTTACGACTACCCCCTAGCACATCTCTACCCTTCCTTTTTCACCATCTCGTCCAACACTTTAATATCCATCCAAGAAGCTATCTAGCATGGCACTTCTGCCATCACCCCCACCACCTACTTCCACCCCTCTATTCTGGAGGAGTTCCACGAAGTCTATAGTATCACCCATATCACCTCCCTCTCCTCTAACCCTAATACTTTTACTTGAATCTAACATTCAATCTCTTCTTTTCAGTCAGGTCATGTTATAAGTTTCTTTCCTTCTCCGGAAGGCAGTTCAGCTACCCCATAATTTGGAAGATCAAGGCACCGCCAAGGGTGCGCTTTTTCTTGTGGTGCTTAGCACGTGGACGAATTAACACCAAAGATAGATTGATCTGCAAAAGTATTGTTGTGAACCCTATTTGTGTTATTTTCCACCTCGCTGATGAATCGATTCCCCACCATTTCTCTGACTGCGATCTCAATTCCTTCCTTTGGTCCTCTGTGGCATCCCATGTGTTCGGCTTTATCCCCCCGCCGTTTCACCATTTTGACTATTGGAAATATTCCCCTTCATCCACTTAACTTGATCCAGTCATTCTCGCCTTCTACTAGTTAGTCTGGCTCAAGCGCAACAACTGTTGCTTCATTGGACGGCCGGCTAATGGGCTACAACTGTGCCACAGAATAACTCATTTTTACTACTTATGGATAGGTGCGGATGCTTGGTTACCATTCAGATCGAGGTTGACGTCTAGAGAGAATATCTCTGAGGAATCAGTGGGAAATTAGGAAGAGGATGGGCTACGTCAACAAGGGTTTTTTCCACGATCATGGTGACTACTTCATCTAGCTCGCTTTGTAGTCGTCCAGTGCATCGAAACCAATATTTTGGCTTTGTTGCAGATCAGTCTTCGTCGTCTTGTTTTGGAGTCGGGTTCTATGGATTTCTAGTTATAATGAGATTTAATTAAGTAAAGGAAGTTGAAATAAAAAGGATTTAAGATAGTAACCAAGTTATAATGAGATTTAATTGGATATTCAGAAAAGTTTTGTAATAAAAGCCCAATGTTATGGAAAAAGGTTTATAAAGAGAAATAAAATCCAAGGTAATAATTTTAAAGAGGTGTTTTACTTAAATAATTGAATTAAGATCAATGACCTGAATCAGAAGAGATATGTTGAAAAGGCAAAGATGTATAACATTTATGGTTTTAGGTAAAGAAATCGTTAAATGAATTTTAGTTATAAATTCCACCAAATTTAGTGTTATAATGTGGTGTAAAATGGTTTTGGGTAAAAGAAGTCGATAAGGGATTTTAGTTATAAAGATCCAAATTTAGTTTTATCATATGATGTAAAGTGATTTTTGATAAGTATTTGGCAAATGGATTTTCGTAATATAATCTAAGTTATGAATGGAATTTGTGTAAAGAGGTTTAAAGCGGAAAAATTATCATTTTTGTAAACAATTTACTTAATCAATGAATTAAGTAAAATAGCTGTTAATCATCAGAGATTTTTAAAGGTAAGGATATAGTCTATGAAACCATGTTTTAAATAAATAGAAAATAAGATTTAATTGATATTATGAGTGATATGGGTTTTGAGTTGTGAACTCTTATCTGTCTCAAGATAAGAATGTTGTCGATCAAGGTCTGAGAGATAAATAAAATACCCTAACTTGAACGGCTTCACTATTATCGAGGGATGATATTAGTTTGTAATGGTTACAGGATGTTGAGATTAATTTATTATTCCATAAGAGGAATATTGCAACGTTATTTGGAAGATATTGAAATAGAAATAAAACTATTCGGTTTTAAAAGTAAACAATGTATAATTCAACATTGTTTGGCCCAAACTGAAGTGTAATTTATATTTATATCATTTGGTCATATATATATATATATATATATGTATATGCACACATATATAGTATTATTTTAATTATATTTATATAATTTGATCATATATATAGTATTATTTGTAGATAAATAATATAGTTGAAGTACACTTATTCTGAATAATTAGTGAAATGACGATAGTTTTCCAAAGAAATGGAAAGGGTTATGTCAGGGTGGGATTAGAGATAAATATTTTTAATCATTTATGTCCATAAGTGTTGATATTAAATTGCAATTTTCGAAGTTGAAATTGGATAAAGCTTGTTGGGTTATATAATAATAAATGTGTCGTTGACACTATTCTGGTCCATATAAGAAATAGATAATTGTATTATTACCATTGGATTAATAATATATATAGATATTTTCAAGTTAAAGGAAAGATAAAGGAAAATTTGAGAATATAAAGTGATATTTATAAGATAAAGGAAATAGAAAGAATTTCTTTGAAAATACAGAAATGTTTTCAAAGTAAAGAAAATTAGTTTAGTTGATACGTTTATTCTTAATAATTAAGAATATGGTATTTGTTTCCCAATAAACGGAAACAAATAGATGGTTTGTTAAAATAATTAGATGGAATCGATTTTAAATCGATGGAATGATTTCAAAGATCGATGAAGAGTTTAAATGAATAATTTTAAATAGTAAAAGGTATGAGCTACCAACAAACTTGACCGTATTGTTTGGATTGATAGTCAAAACCCCAAATATCAATGAAATATTATTATTGGACTTTTGACTTGTTGTATCGAAGAGACCAGATGAGAACTAGACCCAAAACTCCTTTGAACAATGTTGCATTCGAAACTAATCTACAGGTATATGTACAGAGAAGGAGCACTGAAGACCATAGATCTTTATAAAACGGAAGAACTACTTATAATCTTGGATTCGAGCCCTGAGATAAACCATGGTTCGGTCGCGGTTGAAATCTATAGATTGCAAGAACTTCTCACTTCTGATCCTTATGGTGATTCCTATACAAGATGCGTTAGGAGGGTGCCTTCGGTTCATACTATTCCTCGATGACTTGTATGAATGAATGTCTGACAAAGTATTTCCTGAGACTCGCATACGTTGATTTTTTACAAATATACCAAGTTTGGTGGTGAAGAGGGAAACTTCTCTTAGCTTAACATCCGGAGTATATTTGTGAACGTTAGTTAGTGATTTGACAGATCTGGCGATGTGGCATTCAAAGTAAATGATGATATGTTCTTTGAAAGGTAATCATGACCACAAGCCTTATCAACCGGGAAATGGCAGAAATCGGACAGGCAGCATAGCTATATGGGTCATCCCATTAGGGTGTATTGTCACCATCTAGAGAAATTTCATTTTTGTTGTTCTTTCGTTTTTGTATATCCCCAGAATACGGTGGTTGCACAACCATAGGGTGACATTATGTTCGATATACTCAAGTTGAATGAGTGGTCTGTATGGTCGGGTTGTAAGATGCTCTTGTTGAACCCTAGTGTATTGCTCTCTAAAGGTAAAATTTCGAAAGGTGGTCCCATACCTTATCATGTTGGAAATCCAATCTCCAATAAACGTCATGCGATTTTTTGATTACATACTAAGTACGTAGAGCATGAGATACAAGTGTTCTGCTAGATGGTTATTATTTGTGGTTTGGTAGACACTATTATAATATCATTGGATTTGATATCAAAAGTATTTTGGGTTATCGTAAGGTAAAAACCGTTCTTATTTATGTGTGAACCGGTCTTACGATTATCCTTTTCTTTCAAAGGATTTTTTAAAGTTAAATAATTTGTTGGTGTATGAGATTATTTTATTAGGTTTATAACCGAAAGTCTTCTAGACTAACAATCTGTGTGATTCCCGTGATGCAAATGGGCTCGGTCAAGTCGAATGCATTTCATGGTTACATCAGGATTTTCTTAGAGCTTTAGGAAGGGAGCTGGAGTCGAGATGTAATTCTGTATTTTCAGGTAATGAACTATTCCACTGTTTGTGTTGTATTGAAATGAGTATGTACTCCGATGTTGCAAACATATATATATATATAGTTCTCTTTTGAGTAAAGTATTATTAATATATTATATTTTGTCCATTCCGCTATGAGACTCTGCTCTTCTTATTCTTCTACTCTAATATTTGTTTCTTCTCTCTCCCTTTAATTTATTTCTCTTAACTATCCTCTTTTTCATGCAATTTGGGTTGAACGGAAGTGTAATTAGTCAACTCAAAGGCTATGGAAAAGTCATGTCATTACATTTGGTATCAGAGCATAAGGTTTGATGATAACCTTGGCTCTGCGGCATAACTCAATAGAGATAGGGTAAGCAATACCTTAGATTGAGAGAGAGAGAGAGTGTGTGTGTGTGTGTGTATGAGAGCATGTATTTGTAATTTGATATAAAATTATTTTTCCTAATATATTTTGTAAATAAAAGGTGAAAAGTAATAATTTTCTCAAATTGTTATAATATTATCAATCACCATGTTGTTTGAATAGAATTCCAACTTAATTACGAAATTGGAGTAATTTAACCAAAAGAGACTTCTAATATGAATAAATGAGAATTTTAATCATTAATTTAACTTATGTTGGATTAAAATGAATCTTACAAGTTGTTATTGGACTTGAATATTGAAATTAAATCTAACTTAAGTCAGAAAGAATTTAACTTGAGTCAATAAGAATTTGAGTTGATTTTGGAAAATAAAAATATATGCAAATTAATGAGTTCAAATGGAATGTTGGTAATCCTTGCACGAATATAGATTTGAAAGTAAATAAACTTGATTGAGTGAATTAATTCAAATATAATTTGAATATAAGGATTCAATTGATGTATTCAAAATGGATTGCTAATGAATTGCTTATTAATATATCTCATATCAATTGAGTAGTTGAAGTGGATAATCCAAAAGATTGAACCTATATTAAAAGTTCATCTGAGTTAAGGACAAGTGCTAGTTCATCCTTAAGCCTATATTAGTCGAGATCTGGATCTGATTGGATTTAGTTGGGCTATTCCTGCATGATAATTGAGAAACCCACTCATAGCTTATTCTTAATCGCTTAATAACACGCGTATACGGTACGCCTACGCAAAATATAAATTTTTGGGTCTTGAATTGGATTTTTCCGACCGTGTGGGTTGATGTATATATATTTGTTGTTCCTGCAATATTACAGAAGTTCCTTCGTACAGGTGAGACTCTGCCAAAAATTTAAGGTATTAAACAAATTTCAAACCTTTTTTTTAACATAAATGAATTGATTTTCTATGAAAACTAACTGGATAAGTGGAGCAGAAGTTTTTGACTAATTGAATTTATGAAAAGATAATAGGTTTGTATCATTTTTCCTGCCTTAGTAATTTCAGGGGCGAAATTCTTTTAAGGAGAATGAAATGGCTAAGATTTTTAACTGTTACGATGAACATTTTGAAATGGTTTTAAACATTAATTTGAAATTTATATAGCCTGAATTCAATGGTTTTGAATATTTTATTAATATAAATAATAATTCAATTTTTAAATAGTTGGAATCAGTTGAATTTGCAATATTGCATGAATTGGGCAATATAAAGAGATTTATTTAAGTTTGGATTGTATTATAATAATGAATTCGTTTATTAAACAATGTTTGAATGTATAATTTATATTTAAATTATAAACGAACCCGCATCATCGTAGTAGTTTTTAATTTTACGTTTTGGACTTTAAATAAATGTAAAAGATCCAATATGAGTCGGAATTCTTTGAAACAAGAAGTGTTCGGTTCTATTGGATTATAATTTTCTAATGAAGAAGAAAAAATTAGATTCATCTTATAGATTTGTTAGTTACTCCAAATCAAATTTCAGAAAGTCGCCATAGAATTGTTTATAAACCATAACAATTTATTATATAAAATAAATTGGTTTTGTTACAGTAAATTTAATATCGTTTCAACTTAAAATTCAATATATCGAGTTTAAAACCCAAACTAGATTATTTTGAAGTTATATAACATTCTGTTTGAATATATATATAATAATAATAATAATAATTTATTATTAATGAATTTGTTTATTGTGAAATCGATGTATGTTTTATTGATTTAATATAGAATTTAAGAATAGACAATTTTCAAACGATCTCAGATTTCAGTGAAACTAATTTTATAAAATTTGCAATAGTTTATTATTGCTAGATTTCCAGTTTCAAGTCAGTCGGAGTTATTTTGCGATCATGCGCAATACAGACTCGTTTAAATTAACTGGTCGAAATTAAAATAACGATTTCACAAACGATCTCAAAATTCGACGAAACTAGTTCCTTCGTGTCAGTTTCAAAATTCATCACAACCGGAGTTTATATGGGTATGTATGAATTATAAATGCGACACCAAGTATTGTTAGTCGCTTTCACTAAAATCAAATCAAAAATTATAAAAAAGGAAATCAAACCCTATTATTTTTATGCCGACCTATGTTTTGCTACCTAAAATTTAAAATCAATCTCTTCATTATCGTGCAACTTCCATGTGAAATTGAAACGAAGGGAAAAAAATATTTGCAAAGAAAGCACTGCATCCATGTTACTTCACTGTTTCCTTTCTCTATTTAAACCCGTCTTCATGCCTTCTTCAAATCGAACCCAGCAAGCTTCATGTCCATTCTTCTTCATAACAAAATCGAGAGTTGTAAAATTAAAATAAATTCACATACTACTTTTCTCCTTATTTACCCATTTGAAGAAAACCGTAGTGAACCAAAACGAAGAAATCAATCTTCAAAAATAATTTTAAAATTCAAACCTCAATGAAAGTAAACAAAAATAGATTCTTTAGGATCCTGAAAGCGGAGGTTCCTCACTCGTATTCATTTTAAAGGGTACGATGCACCTTGGGGGGGAGGGGGTTGAGAGCAGCAAAGCTTTGGGGCGATTTCTAGGCCAGTGGAGGAAGTGTGGGAAGAAGGAGTTTGCAGAAGGGTGGTAAAGGAATGGGAGGCACGTCGTTCTTGGTTGATCGGAGGTCATCTTGTGGCTCGTGGCGACCTGAAGAACGAGATATTTAGATTGGGGTTCGAGCCGTTTTTTGCGGTTGATGTGACGGTTTAGGGTTTGGGCCGATTGGGGATGAGGCTGCTTGCGTAGGCAGGGTCGCAGTTGATGGGGTTTGACTCTCCGGTGGTTGGAGTTAGGTGGGGTAGTGGGTTGAAGATCGGGAGGAGTTCATGTTTTTTTTGCGGTTGCCTGGAAATAAAAGAAAGTGTCGCGATTTCATTTGGCAGCAAATGGATGGTAATGACATGATTTAAGGTTAATCACGGAGATTAGAATTAAATTAAGGTAATAAATATTAGTTACTTAATCTAATTTAATAAAAAAAATGGCATAGCTGACCGGCTTTTATAGTGATTCGTAACACTTATTATTATAAATAATAATAATTACAGGAGTGTGATAGATTGTCAGACTACTATTTTTTAAGGTGGACTGTCCACTGCCTACGACATTTATTGTGGGTCATCCACATAATCTGTTCTAGGTTATAGTACAAGAGCTTGCTAATTTACAAGACTACTAAACAAATTTCATCTCCACGCAGGGATTGCCAAACTTAATACATTACATGCTTGTAAATAACATGACAGTTTACATATATAAACCCAAATGAAACTACAAAAAGAATATATACAAAGGCACAGTGTAGCCACAAGTACAAGGAAGTCACACATAGCATGGAAAAGCAGAGCCATACAACTTCACAGAAGAGATAACACGCAATTGTTTCCTCGAGCCAACAATCCACCCATCAAGGACGAACTGAGCACAATTCATTGAAAGTAGGGTCCAAAAGGAGACCCCATCGCATCTTGGACGTACTTAGTAAAATAGCATAAAATAAATAAATTGCATTATTCCATAGCTATTACCATATGAGTATCACCAACGACACTACGTTATTGTTCTGAGAGTGTAGGCAAAGTTGATTAGGAGGAAATCTCGCCAGTCCTGACAAAGTTCAGAGCCAAAGGCTTCCCATGTATTGCCAAGGGCACCAGAATTTATCTCACCAACTGAACATAACAAACCAAGAACAGTGCCATAGAAACACGTCAATCAATTCAAACTAGATCACCAAAGAGCTCCACTGGTTATACTCATACAACACACCAAGATTCAAAGCACCTGAAAAAACAGTCAGACAAATCGAAAACAGACAAGACAAACTCAGAAAGACTAAAACCGCATCGCCCAAAAATTCCAACCACAGCCAAGTTGCCAATATCCCTATAGCTCATCAAGAAAAAAGGCTAAGCACTTAAACGTTGTATACTTGATAAATAGGAAAACAAACCAGGAATGGTAGAAACATCGTGAAACAATACAAGAAGCAAGTTGACATTGAGATTCCGCGTTGTTGATGATACAAATAACCACAGTTAGACAAATCAAACCCCATTTTGTTGAATACCTCCACCGCGACGTACACAGGAGCACCACCAGCACCCAAGTTAGGTCCTCGACACAAGATCTGAGAAAATAACGACAAAGGAGTTGCCGAAAAAGGTTGGAAACGCAACGCTAGGGAGCAATGGTTTGATTGATGTTCGGGTGGAACAAGTAATGAAGGTGCGACAAAGTGATAAAGTAGGTGGAGACGATGGTGCTAGGGTTAGATCTGATTTGAGAAAAATTAGGTGTTTGTTTTCCTTCATGCAGACAAAAGCAAGGTTTAGAAAGAGAGGAAGTGAATGTTAGAACGAATGGGTAGAGAGATGAATCGGAATGGGAGGTGAAGAAAACAAAATTTAAGAAAAAAGAAAACCCCTTGTCGCCATTAACGAAGGAAGACAAACACCGAACTCCTGAGATTACCCGAAAATTGTTTATTTTAATATGTGTTAAAAACATGTAACTACGATATTTTGTTCGTTCTTTATCTGAATTCAATAAAAGAAGAGACATTGGCATCGCATAAACGAAGGCTATGCAGCCGAGCTGGTTGGGTTGGAATCGGAAGTGACTGAGATTTTGTTTAATTTTAAACGCTTGTTAAAAATTAAATGAAATAACGCAACATAATCAAATTAAAGATAAAAATGTGAGTTATCTCACTCTTTCTGAAATGCTAAGATGTGGTAAAATTTATTTATCGTTAATAGTATAAATTGGTTGATTGGTGCCATGGATGCTATTTATTTGATACTGATTGACATATATTATATTTACATCATTCGATGAAATTTCTACTTCATATATTATTAGAAAATGTTATAATAAGCCATGATGCAGGGAAGAATAGGTTGGAGGGATCCTACCGCGTTCCTCAAATATTATGTATGATGCTTGTTTCCGTATCACTTATATACGAACTGTTAAACCCAAGTGGCATTGAAAATCTGTTTGAATGATGAACGTTGAATTGAAATTCAACGTTGTTGTATTTTTAATTAGTAGACGGCATTGATTAAGGGATTGGCAACAGATGACCTGAAATCCATCATTTTGTTAAGACGTTGATTTGCTGTCAGGCGAATTAATGAAGTCAAGTTATAAGATTTATTTTTATACCTAAAGCGAAGTTTTAAATTATATTTTATTTAAAAATAGAAGTTAACTGAAGCGAAGTTTCAAATTATAATTTATTTAAAAATAGAAGTTCTATTAATAAATTAATATTTTATAGTTGATTTTTTTATAAAGTGTAAATGGTTTGTTTTGACATTTAATAAGTTTTATAAGCAAATAAAGCAGTAATTAACCTACATGTTAAAATTTGGGGATTATTGTTGCTAAGCAGACAATTAAATAATATTATTAGATTAATTATATTAATGTAATGAGAATAAGTAATTGAAATCAGTTAACTGGCTAACTGATGGTTTAAAGTTGACTAAGTCAACTGTTTTATTTGAAATTAGTTATTAGATTAATTGGTCTTCAAAAAAATTAATGAATACAGTTTAACGAATAGTCGTATAGATTTAATGAGATTTCTTAAATTTAATTTACATTTTTATTAACGATGTTTAAAGATTATTGATAATCATTAATATAATAGTTATTGCTTAATAATCCAAATAATTGGTTAACTGCCCTATTTTTAATAAAGTAAACTATTTTTAATTCAGTAAAAAAATGATTGGAGTGATTACTTTTCTTGAATAAAATTCATTTAACAAAGTAATCGAGTTAGCGATTGGATTTGGAAAAATCCTAAAAGTAATATGTGAAGGGATTTTTAATAAAATCTGAGTTTCAAAAACAAAGTTATTTGAGATAAGAAGATAGTTTAAAATAAATATTTTACTTAAATTTTGAATTAAGTAAAGGAAGTTAAAATAAAAAGGATTTAAGATAGTAACCAAGTTATAATAAGATTCAGTCAAATATTCGGAAAATTTTTGTAAAGAGGTTTTGTAATAAAAAACCCAATGTTATGGAAAGGTTTATAAAGAGAAATCAAAGGCAAAGTAACAATTTTAAAGAGGTGTTTTACTTAAATAATTGAATTAAGATCAATGACTCAAATCGGAAGAGATATGTTGAACAGGCAAAGATGTATGACATTTATGGTTTTGGGTGAAGAAATCGTTAAATGGATTTTAGTTATAAAATCCAACAAATTTAGTTTTATAATGTGGTGTAAAATGGTTTTGGGTTAAAGAAGTCAATAAGGAATTTTAGTTATAAATATTCAAATTTAGTGTTATCATATGATGTAAAGTGATTTTTGGTAAGTATTTGGTAAATGGATTATCGTAATATAATCCAATTTATGAATGGAATTTGGATAAAGAGGTTTAAAGCAGAAAAATTAGCATTTTTGTAAATAGTTTACTTAATCAACGAATTAAGTAAAATAGCTATTAATCGTCAAAGATTTTTAAAGGTAAGGATATAGCCTATGAAACCATGTTTTAAATAAATAAAATAAGATTTAATTGATATTATAAGTGATATGGGTTTAGAGTTGCGAACTCTTATCTGTCTCAAGATAAGAACATAGTCGATCAAGGTCTGAGACATAAATAAAATACCCCAACCTGAACAACTTCACAAATTATCGAGGGATGATATTAGTTTGTAACGGTTAAAGGATGTTGAGATTAATTTATTATTCCGTAAGAGGAATACTGCAACGTTATTTGCAAGATATTGAAATAGAAATAAAAATATTTGGTTTTAAAAGTAAACAATGTATAATTCAACATTGACGGATTTGACGATGTGGCATTCAAAGTAAATGATGATATATTCTCTGAAAGGTGATCGTGATCTCAAGCCTCATCCACCGGGAAATGATAGAAATCGGGCAGGCAATATGGTTATGTAGGTCATTCCCATTAAGGTGTATTGTCACTTAGCTAGAAAATTTCATTTTTGTTCTTTCGTTTCTGTATCTCCTGAGAACACGGTGGTTGCGCAACCGTAGGATGACAATATATTTGATACACTTAAGTTAAATGAGTGGTCGTTCATGTGTGGCCAGGTTGCAAGATGTTCTTGTTGAAACCTAGTGCATTGCTGTATAGAGGTACACTTTCGGAAGGTGGTCCCATACCTTGTCATGTTGGGAACCCAATCTCCAATAAGCGTCGTGCGGTTTTTGATTAAATACTAAGTAAGTAGAATGTGAGATGCATGCATGCATTCTGTTAGATGATTATTTATTTGTGGTTTGATAGACACTATTATAATATCAATGGATTTAAAAGCCGTTCGTATTTATGTTTGCACTGGTCTTACGATTATCCTTTTCATTCAAAGGGTTTTCTAAAGTTAAATAATTTGTTGGTGTATGAAATTATTGTATGAGGTTTATCACTGAAAGTCTTCCAGACTGGCAATTCGTGTGACTTACGTGTTGCAAATGGGCTCGGTCTAGCCGAGTGCATTTGCACGTTACATCATGATTTACTTAGAGCTTCAGGAAGGAAGCTGGAGTCAAGACATAATTCCGTATTTTTGAGTAATGAATTATTCCGCTATATGTGTTGTAATGAAACGAGTATGTACTCTGATGTTGTAATTATATATATACAATTTTCTTTTGAGTAAAGTATTGTTGATATATTATATTTTGTCCATTCGGCTGTGGGATGATGCTCTTCTTATTCTTCTACTCTAATATTTCTTTCTTCTCTCACTCTCTAATTTATTTCTCTTAATTATGCTCTTTTTCGTGCAACTTGGGTTGGACAGAAGTGTAAGTAGTCAACTCAAAGGGCATGGAAAAGTCGGGTCGTTACATCTATTGATGTATTGAAATCCATGTGTGATCCCAAGATCAGTTGAGAAACCTATGTGTGGTTCCAAGATAAATTGTGTTATGAGACCTTATCTGCAGAATCTTGTTCTTTTCGAGTAATGAAGAGTTGTGTGAAGGATGCTGAATCTAGCATCGACATTGGAATTGACAGAAAATAGAGTAAGACCACAACCTGGGGTTTAGCCAACTCACGATAGGGTATGTTGACTCCGTATCTAGAGTATGCTTATAGATGTTGCATGGGGAGTTTGATATGCACTTGAATCTATGTGGTGCACACCAGTTCATGCATGGGCTAGTTGCGCTTACCTTATAGGTATATTTTATTTAGAGATATACGATGCTCGGAGGTACTTTTTGACCTTTGTCAGGAGGTTGGCTCAAGTTTATCTAGGGACGTCTCTAATAGAAAATCCAGTATGCGAACATGCCTTATCGGTTTTGTTTATACACTTAATAGTTTTCGAATGTAAGCAATGTAACCATTCAAACTATTTGATTTATATATATTCTACACCATAGACGACCAGCCTCTCAACTCGCAACCAATCTATAAAGGGTCATGTAGGGGTAAGAGACAAAGCTTCGTCACATGTTCACTATGTTAGAGAATAGAGTTTTGATGACAACGACCTTATTTCAATATTAATTGATTATAAAATATATATATTAACACCTTTATCTAAAATATATATATACATATGAAGGATTTATATACAGGAAATATTAGACTATACAGTTTAAAGATGTTAGAGATTCAGAATTCAAAGATATTTCAAGACTCATGAGTATTCAAGATTTCAAGAGATCAAGATAAATATAGTTATAGAATCTAGATAATGTAAGACTCTGAATAGCATTCCAGATTCAAATTCAAAATTATTTCAAATTCTATTTTTCAAATTCTGTTTTCAAATTTTATCTTTAATCTCTTTCTTCTCTAGTTTACTTTCTATTTTTATCTGATTTTAAAGTAAAGTTTTATAGATTTATACTTTATAAGTTTTATATAGTTTTAAACTCTATAATTTGTTAAATATGTTTATATAGTTTATATTTATGTTTTCATATGATTTTCTACTTTATAATATTCATTTATAACACTATATTTTAATTCAAGAATTTCCAAAATTATATATGTATGTATATATATATATATCAAAACACTTGAAAGATGTTCAAATTTCAATTTTTCACATATATATATCGACATACCTACATATACAAGTCGACATATAACTGTCATTTTTTCAAATTTGAAAAGAAGTGTCTTTTCACTATTTGTGATGGTTCTAAGGCATTGCAACCCTTCACACATTATAAAAAGGGGCTGATTTCGAAATTTTAATCACTTCTTCTTCTTTAACTTCATTCCTTCTCATTACACCATAATTTCTTATCATTTTTATGATTTCTACACCTATACTTTGTCGAATTCAATTATGTTTTCACTAGTCTTCTTCTCTCTACACTCTCTACTCATTACTCTCTGAATCAAGTGCTACTGAAGAGTTATAGGTTTGTTTGTAATTGTTTGGGTTGAGTAAAGGAATCGGTGGTATCCATTGTAGTTGTGAAATCAAGGATGGGTAATCGGTGGTATCCCTTGTAGCCGTGAAATCAAGGAAGGTATACTTGATCAAGTGTGTGTGTGGAATCAGTGATATCCCTTGTAGCTGTGAAATCAAGAAGGGTTATAATTGGATATTGATATAGTAATAAAACTCTATGCAATACAGCGTTGTGTGGGACTGGATGTAGCAGCAATTCCGAACCAGTATAAAATCCAGAGTGTTCTTTCCTTTTCTACACCTTACTTTTGTTTATCTTTGCATTTGTGATTGATCCTGTGTCTGTGATTGTTTATGTTGTGTTTGATTCATATAGTTTATCATATAAGTTTTAGATTTTGTTAAAATCTCAAAAATACTATTCACCCCCCTTTAGTGTTTTTTTCCTTAACGATCCATTCCGCAATCCCTATCAATTGGTATTAGAGCAAGGTCTTTCAAAAAGTTCATAATCTGTTTTTTGAAAAAATTTAAATGGCAAATTTTCGAATTTCTGTTAACACTAGTGACAATTCATGCATTGTATCAATGTTGAAAAGGCATGTAATCTGCTGAAATATTGTTCAATTCAGCAAAAGATGTGTTCTATGACTTTTGAAAATTCAAAAGTTGAAAAGATGGGTAAAGTAGCTTTTGGAAATTCAAATATTGAAAAGGTGGCTGTTGGAAACTCAAATCCCAAACTGGTGTGTTACATGGCTATTGAGAATTAAAATTCTGAAAAGCAATTGGTGGAAATGAAAAAGGACAAATGGATAATGGATACTGGCTGTCGAGACATATAACGGGAAATCTTGAACTATTCAATAATTTGAAATATGAAGATGGTGGAATGGTGAACTTCGAAGATAACTCTAAAGGATACATTATTGGAATTGGTAGTGTCGTTAATTTTGAAACTCTTACTATTTCTGATGTTTTATTAGTTAGGAATTTAAAACACAACTTGCTAAGTATAAATCAACTTTGCGATAAGGGTTATAAAATAAACTTTGAAAAGGATAAATGTTTTATAGAAGATAGGAATTCAAAAGTAATATTCAAAGAAGATAGAAAGAAAAATATTTTTATATTGAGTATGAAAATCTCCAGCGATAACCTATGTCTTATGGCTAATACAAGTGATCCCTGGATCTAGCATAAGAGATTTGGTCACATAAATTTCAAACATATTTCTAGGATTTCTAAATTAGATTCAATCAGAGGATCACCCAAAATGAAATTTAAAGTTAATAATTTATGTGATGCTTGTCAACTCAGAAAATTAAAGAAAAGTTCATTTAAATCAAAAGAGGAAATCACTACATCAAAACCATTAGAGTTAATTCACGTGGATTTATTTGGTCCATCTCAAGTTCAATCAATAAATCATAATAGATATGTTTACGTAATAGTCGATGATTTTTCCAGATTTTCTTGGACTTTGTTTCTTAAAAATAAAAGTGATGTTTTTGATCAATTTAAAACGTTTTCTAAAAGAATTCAAAATTTATTATCACTAAAAATCAAAACAATACGAAGTGATCATGGCGGAGAATTCAAAAATGAAAATTTTGAGAAATTTTGTAATAAAAAGGGAATAACCCATAAATTTTCAATTGCGAGAACCCCTCAACAAAATGGAGTAGTCGAACGTAAAAATAGGATGATACAAGAGTGTGCGAGAATTATGTCATCCGATAGTAATTTACCAAGGAATTTTTGGGATGAGGCAGTTTGCAAAGACTTGTTATATTATAAATAGAATTTCAGTTAGACCTTTAACTCATAAAACCCCATATGAACTTTTGTATAATAAGAAACCAAAAGTATCGTATTTTAAAATATTTGGAAGTAAATGTTTTATACTTAATACTAAAGATAATTTAGACAAGTTTGACTCGAAATCCGATAAAAGAAAATTTATTGGATATTCAAAAAGAAGTAAGGCGTATAAAGTTTTCAATACTCGAACCACTACCATAGAAGAAACTTTAAATGTATCTTTCGACGAAAACTATAAGAGTACAACTTAAAACAATGAAGATGAATGTGAAAATGAAATTAATGAAATAATCATGAAGATAATCAACCAAATAAAAGAATTTGATTACTTAGAGATCATCCTGTAGAAAATATATTATAAGATATAGAATCTGTTGTTAGAACTCATAATCGTTTAAGTAACATGAGTAATACTGCATTTATTTCAACTATTGAACCTAAAAATCCAAAGGAAGCAACTTCTGATGATTCATGGATACTTGTTATGCAAGAAGAACTGAGTCGGCTTAATTACTAGGAATAATGTATGGGAACTTGTTCCTAGACCAAAGGATAAAACTATAATAGGAACCAAATGGGTTTATAATAATAAAATGAATGAACATGGTAAGGTCGTAAGAAATAAGGAACGACTTGTAACACCCCGCATTTTTAATATAATTAAAAATGTATATATATGCATAGATAGGTTAATAACGACGATGTACAATGAAAATTACTTAACATGAAAGAGAAGGAAAGATTAATTCAATGGTAGTGTACGTAACAGAGAAGATAATAAAATAAGTATACTTAATTTAAATATCAGGAATTAAGTAAAATGGACATCACCATTGCGTTCGTCTTGAAATTCTGCTTGGAATAGAGTCCAAGATTTCGAAAATCGGACTCCGTATGAGAGACTTATGGCCTACGGAAGATTCAATAAAAATTCAGAAAAATACCCAGGCAGGTCGACCTGGGGGATCGACCTTAGTGTCGACCTCCCCCCTGATTTTTCCAGATTTGGGCAGTGACGATTTTTGATGTGCTGGACGGACCGGATGGCTTCTAGGCGATCTAATGGCTCTAAAACACTCTCTACACCTATAAAATAGTGCCTAGACCTCACCTAATTCATAAACAATTCCTTCTGACGCTTCCATGCCGCTAAACTTCAACCAAACATGGTCGCCGCCTCAAAACCCTAAATTAATTTGCAAGTTCTTCAGCAGTTTTGGAGTTTAATCAAATCAAGAAGCAAAGTTCTTCATCAACAATTCATGCTCTTCACCAATAATCAAATAAGAAGATTAAATCAGCGTTCTACATCAACGACAAATCATGTACTTCTTTAATCCAGTCAATGTGAGTGGATTTGAACTATATTTGTTGTATAATGTTGCTTCTATCGTTTACTATTCCCCATAATGAATATGATGTTAATTTAATAAGATCTGTCAATTTATTTATGCCTACGTTTGAGTTCTTTCCTTTTTATCCTTTCCCCTTTTTATTTTTGGATCTAGGTTATCTCGAACCTAGACGAAATCTTATTATACAATACGCATGATTGGAATATGGGGATATTGGAATATAATCTGAAATTTTGGGGTTTGTGGCATAACAATTGTTATTGCATATATTGGGCACAATCTATTTTATGCAGTCGAGGAATATAATCTATGCTGAATAGTGAGCAACTATGAATTTTGATTTATGATGTTAACATGAAATTGTGTAATTTTAATTGGAACTATTGGATATGGAATTGGTATAATTCAATATTAACAACATGTAATTGGATAACATGGATTGGTGAAATTTATTCGTGACTTGAAAAGTGAGCCTAGAGGGTGAATTAGATTATATGTATGAACGTGGGAATGTTAGGGTATATATATTGGGAAAATATTGATTATATGAAATTGGGTATAATTGGATATTGGCAATTGGCATGTTTGGGTATGAATAACATGGAATTAGTGAACTTGGCTATAATTGGATAATTTGGGTAATATGAAAATTGGCTAACTATTATGTAATTAGTGTATTAAATGGCAAATTGGAAATAGATAAAAATGAAATGTAATTAAGTTGAATTTGGAACATATGACATGAATTTGGGGTTTGGGTGAAAGACGATTGTTAATGAATGCCTATGACACGAGGTTAGACACGTTTGTGGTGTAAGACTGCCCAGAACCGCCAGGCAAATCCAGCAACCACAAGGGGACGTCTAATGTGAGAGGTCAACGGCAAGAACTAGAGGTGTAACGGTTTATGACATGAGGTTAGGCGCGTTTGTGGTGTAAGACTGCCCGGAACCGCCCGGCAAGTCCAACAGCCACGAACGGACGTCTAATGTGAGAGGTCATACATCGTTACGGCATTATAAATAAATTAAGAAATACTAACCATAATAAGACATGTGGGTGACATGGGTATGGTTAGAGGGTTAAGTGGGTGATATAAATGACATGTAAAGCATAACAAATGTGGACTTAACCGTTGTGAGACATGTGATGTAAGACATAACCAAGGTAGACTTAACCATAGTAAAACATGTGTAAGACATGGAAACTATAATAAAAAGGGGGTAAAATGGGACATGTGTGACATGTGAAACAGAATTTAGATATTCTTAACCAAATGGGACCCGTAACGGTATCATAAATTAATTGAATTGGGAAAAGTTTAAGTAATGGGTTAAGTAAAAGGATGGGTTAAGTCAAATCTAAAATTAATGACACAATAATGGGGGAATAATTACCTATTATAAACTTGAGTTGCGGTGATGTAAAAATAAATAATAGGCAAACTTGTCAGAGGGACAAGGGAAGGTTATGACTTAAGATGTAATACAAGACTTGAAGGGTGGGACGACTTATACTATGAAATAAGTTAAAATCTAAAATTAATGACAAGAAATGGGCAATGATAAATAACCTATAATGAATAAACTTGAATAAGGCAAGAAAGGATAATAGGTGGAAATTATAACTTATGGGACAAGATAAGTTTTAGGAAACGATAAGGAAGACGAGATATGAAACACCCCACCCTCCATTAAGGTCACTCACAAGGGACTGCCTTAACTTTGGTGGAGGTTTGTAAGTAAAAGTCACAGATAAAACACAAGACAGATATAAACACATATATACATATAAGCAGCGGAAAACATCAGACTTTTATTTCATAAAATACTTGTTCATACAACACATTTCCATAATTGTCTCATAACAACTTCCAAAAACATTACAACATCATTTCTGTCTTGGTTTTTAAATAAAGAAGCATAAAACATGATTAAAACTGCATAAATCCCCATAGAGTGTGACCAACAGCCATAGCCAAGGAAAGAGACTCCAAACCGTACATCAACTTTCTTGAAGCTTTTAAAGAATCTGACTAAGCTGAGTTATTTCCTCCCTGTGGACCTGGGGGGGACGGAAGAAAAGAAGACGAAAGAAAATAGGGTCAGACATAAAGCCTGGTAAGTCTAGTAACTCTTCAGTATGAAAATAAGAATAAGGGCATGATAGGTATAAACTGGAACAGGAAAGTATCATAAACTAGATAAGGTAGTTCTGAAACGAATATACTATCGCACCCCACACTATCTATGCACCGACTTGAATTATCTTAACTGTCAACCCATGCTGAGGGTGAAGTGATCCCGTTTCTAAAGATGCACCCTATGCTGAGGGTAAAGTGATCCCGTTTCTAAAGATGCACCCTATGCTGAGGGTAAAGTGATCCCGTTTCTAAAGATGCACCCTATGCTGAGGGTAAGTGATCCCCTTATTTTAAAGATCGGCTCCTACTCGCATAATCATCTGTGTCTTACGGCCCCCATAAATTGTAGATACCTATGTTGGCCCCACCATAGGGTGTATCAAGTCCCATGGTGGCGACCCGACACAAACCTTAGAATGCATAGGTTATACTACTGGTGCCCCCAGTGCCCTGTTTGTCTGCTCCGAAGTGTGTGCACGCCCGCACTTCGTTAGAACCCACACTGTTGCACCCACCGTCGTCGCCTTGACCGCTTACAATCATCCCAGTAATCGTGCCCCACCCTGCCTAGTTTTAGGGTACCATGATACCTAATTGGATTACTGCTGAAATGGGTCCCCATTACTAGGGTTTTCTAGTCAAACATGCTAAGTGATTAAGTGTCTGTATTTATCTAACCCCACCCATCAATTTCATTAACATGTTGAATTGGTTAAGTGTTTTAGTTAACTTAACCCTACCATCTGTCCTTAGCCTTTTAAAGCACCGACCACTCACATTAGACAGATATTGTTACGGTTACTGGATGTGCCGGTCGGTTCCAGGCAGATTTACACCGTAACTCAGTCTAACCTCGGGTCCTTATTGGGCTCAATGCTTAACCACCCACATTGGATAGGTACTGTTGTGACTACTAGACAGCCGGGCGGGTCCGGGTAGATTTACATCACAACCCAATCTAACCTCGTGTTAAGCATATTCGTATTTTCTAAATTTACATATTTGTCTTTATTTCTGAATATATGTAAATTTGTCAACAATTAAATGCTGTGGCCCACTTTCCAAGTTTAACCTTTTCGGTATAAAGAATTTATAGCGTTTAAATGCCACAAATTTTGGCATGTGACAAACATGCCAATTTCATATATTTTTATGACAAGTTTTCTAATATTCCCAACGTTATCCCATTTAAACATTAGGCTAATAATCTTAGCCTAATTTTCGTTCGCATAGTTTTTAACATATGATATTAAGCTAAAAACTTATCCTAATTTAGCGCACACTAATAGGCATAAGGGAATTCATAAACATAAACATAACATAGGTGTAAACTTGGCATTTTTGGCATAGTCAATATGAACATCATTGGTGTGAACTTGCAAAATAGCCAACATGAATGTCATAGATGTGATCTTGCAAAATAGTCAATATACATATATGTGAATTTGCAACATAGCCTAAATCAATTTTACATATATGTGAATTTGCATTGAAATAAGAGTCTAACCAAATAGGTGTCACATGAAATAGCATATGATTTAGACAACTTAAGTCTAAACTTGTTTTTGGATCTAGGCATAACATCGAACATCACTAGCACATGACAAGAATATGACTTTTTCATAAATATGTATAACTTTATGACAAGGGTGTGAACTAGATTCCATCGCATATCTAATTACAACATGAAACATGTACTAAAGTGGATCTTGATATGGATCCAATTAGGAACTTGCAACTTCTATATAAACTTAGGGGCATGTATATGAACATAACCATTTAGGCATAAAGATTTTCTAGCATAAAGTTTATACATGAGGTTCTAATCACAAACGATCTATATAATCACATAATCATGAACTATACAACTTGCTTGTGATGTTGTTGTCATTCTAAAAGTACAATAGGATCAACATCAATCTTAATTATATCACAAACATCCCAATTTCATTCGCACCACAATCATTTCAAAACATAGATATGAATTAACATCATCGTTACATAATAGCACAATTCCACTTCCAATTTACATCGAATCAATTCTTAGTTTTATTCTCATCGGAAAAATCACTATACTTACAATGAACGACGAACTTGGATTCTGGATTCTGAATTCTGGATTTGAAATGCTTTCCTTTGGGTAGACTAACGTTGTTTTGATTCGTGTTTAGCTTTAGTATTGGCTTGTCACTAGGCTTTTCTGACTAACGGCCACTCCTAGTTTCTTTCCAGCAGCATGACGGCTTTAGTATTCTATTATTTGTGTGAATTTAGGGTTAGACTTGAGTTGTATTTATAGAATTTCAATCTAATTAGATCCGTCAATGAAGCTAGAGTGAATCCAGACCATCCATCTCAAGAGAAGCCAATCAGAAAGTGACATGTAAGCCCTAATAACTCAGCCAAGCGTCAGAATTCGACCAGACCCTGACCAGTCCAACCAGGGCCTGACCAATAGGTCATTCTGATCTGGGCGCACTTGGCAGGTGCGCCAGGCTTAAATTGTACTGGCGCACTTCCCAAGTGCGCCAGTTCAATTTTGTTCTGGTGCACTTCCCAAGTGCGCCAGTACATTCTGACCCGTTTCTGGTTTTTCTGCCCAACTTCGTTCGTCCATATCTTCTTCATACGGTATCCTTCTTACACAAACTTGGACTCTATCTCAAGCAGAATTTCGAGACAAACGCAATGGCATAACCCATTTCCCTTGATTTCATCATTTAGAATTAATTATATTTTAATTTGTTAAGTTACAGTTAATGGAATATTTGGGGTGTTACATTCTCCCCTCCTTAAAGGATTTCGTCCCCGAAATCTTCAAGTCTAGGAGAATGTAAGTCCTAACATCCAATCGTCCATCTACTCAACCAACAAACACAGGCGTCCATTGTCCTTAAAAGACTTCTAATGCTTTATGGTTATATGCACAGTGTGTGTATATGTCCTTAACTAATGTAAAATCAGGTGGTCTACTGATCCAGTTGACCTCCATAATGCAAATCATGTAAGTGTCATGAGTCCATTATGTATGCAAATTTGTCCTTACTCATAATTCTACATGAGTGCGCAACCATCAATACAAATGCGACATCCATATGACAACATATCAAGTTTCAACCACATACAAATATGAATACATATATGCATATGCAGTATGAAGTGATTGAGCCAATCTAAAACCTAGGTTGTGTGTGTATATGCATCCACGAGCAACCACTAGCAACCACTTGCAGCCATCAACCATAACATGTTTCAAATACATGTTTACATCCAAAGGGGTTTCTACCTAAGGATAAAGGATAATATCGAGGAGATATACCTAAAAAGATAGATACAAGCACAACTTAAGGAAAAAGAGAGGTCAAAGATGTACCCTCAAAAAGAAAAGGGTAGGCCGCGCGTATTCTATCCTCAGTTTCCCAAGTCGCGTCTTCCTTGGCGTCGCTCCACTGAACCTTGACGAGCTTCACTTCGCGGTTGCGTAGTTTTTTATTTCAGTTCCTACGATTTGAGTTGGAACTCTCCTTACAGTTGCTTCACGTTCCACTTCAGCTTCTTCTAGAATGCTTGGCTCCACCACTTGCGTTGATTCATGTAGACATTTCCGAAGATGAGAAACGCGAAAGACGTTGTGAATTCCAGCCAATATTTCAGGCAGATCTACTCTATAAGCCATTTTCCCAATCTTCTCGATGATAGGGAACGGTCCTACAAATCTTGGTGCTAGCTTTCCTGCGGATCCAAAGCGAACGACGTTCCTTAAAGGGGATACCTTAAGGAAAACCCTGTCCCCAACCCCAAATTCAAGGTCGGTCCATCTTTTGTCGGCGTAAGATTTCTGTCTGTCTTGGGCAGTCTTCATTCTCCTTCGTATCAAGTCCACTTTTTCTGAAGTCTCTCTAATCATGTCTGACCCAAGTATAATCTTGTCAGTGGACTCCCACCAACAAGTTGGTGATCAGCAAGGTCTTCCATACAAAGCTTCGAAGGGCGCCATACCGATGGTGGCTTGGTAACTGTTGTTATAGGCGAATTCCACTGAAGGAAGGTGTTCCTCCCAAGTCCCTCTGAAGTCAAGAACGCACAGTCTTAGAAGATCTTCTAGTACTCTATTCGCCCTTTCTGTCTGACCATCAGTTTGGGGGTGATAGGCCGTGCTTAAACATAACTGTGTGCCGACAGCTTCTTGCAGACTCCGCCAAAATTCGCTCGTGAAGATGGGGTGTCTGTCACTCACTATGCTGGAGGGTATTCCATGGAGTCAAACTATTTCCTTGAGATAAAGAGAAGCTAGTGACGAAGCAGTTCTTCTACTCTTGATAGGTACAAAGTGGGCACTTTTAGTAAGCATATCCACTATCACCCAAATGCTAGTATTGCCTCTTCTTGACCTAGGCAACCCGTCAATGAAGTCCATTGAAATGCTATCCCACTTCCATTGCGGAACTTCTAGAGGATGAAGCAGTCCTCCAGGATTCTTTTGTTCCGCCTTGACCTGTTGGCATGTCACGCACTTAGAAACGAAATCTGATACGTCCTTCTTCATGCCGCTCCAATAGAAAGCTCTCTTTACGTCCTTGTACATCTTGTCTCCACCTTGGTGTATTGTCATCTTAGAATGATGTGCCTCCTCGAGAACCTTCTTCACAAAATCCCTAGCTTGTGGGACGCATAGTCTTCCATCTCGCCTTACCCAACCCATATCATCGATGGAGTACCTATTGAGGTGACTGGAAGTTTCACCCCTAATTAGTTTATCAATCACATCCACAAGCTGAGGGTCTTCTCGTTGTGCAGCCCCTATCAAGTCTAAAAGAGTGGGTGGTACTTCTAGGGATGCCAATAAACCAGGTATAAAATCTGAGGAGGGCCTAAAGTCAAAACTGGCTATATATTCCAAGCTTTGCCTTTCCACAAAGAGAGGGCTTAGGGTCAGTTTCTTTCAGCTCAACGCGTCTGCTACTACGTTGCCTTTGCCGGGAGTATAGGAAATTTCAAAATCGTATGAGGCAAGGAACTCCATCCACCTTTGCTGCCTCAAGTTAAGATCTTTCTGCGAGAAAAGATACTTCAACGATTTATGGTCAGTGTATAATTCGAACTTCTCACCTAGGAGATAATGGCGCCAAGACTTAAGCGCAAAGACGATGGCGGCCAACTCAAGATCGTGGGTTGGGTAGTTCTTTTCATGCGCTTTCAATTGTCTTCCACCATAAGCTACTACCCTCCCTTCTTGCATCAGAACAACGCCTAGCCCCGTACCACAAGCATCCGTATATACTGTGAACATTTTGCTTCCATCTGGCAAAGTCAGAACTGGGGATGTTGTGAGAGTCCTTTTAATCGTTGAAAAGCAAACTCGCAGTCCAAATCCCAAGTGAACGCCAGATTCTTCTTTGTTATCCTTGTGAGTGGAGCTGAGATCTTCGCGAAATCCCTAATGAACTTTCGGTAAAAACCGGCTAGCCCAAGAAAGCTTCGAACTTCGGTTGCATTTCTTGGTGTCTTCCAATCTTGCACTGCCACCACTTTCGCGGGGTCCACAGCCAACCCCTCTTTAGACACTATATGCCCCAGAAAACTTACTTTCTTTCTCCTAAAGTGGCACTTGGAGAATTTGGCTCTTAGCTGATGTGCACGGAGAGTATCCATGATCTCTTTCAAATGCTGAGCATGTTCTTCCTCATTCTTTGAGAAGATCAAAATATCGTCTACGAAGACCACCACGAACTTATTGAGGAATTCTCTGAACACCCTGTTCATCAGGTCTACGAAATAAGTGGGTGCGTTTGTCAAACCGAAGGGCATGACAAGCCACTCGAAGAAACCGTCTGGGTTCTGAACGTCGTTTTATCAATGCTATCTTCAGCTACCCTTAGCTGATGGAACCCAGTAGCTAAATCAAGTTGGGAGAAGACCGACGCACCTACAAGCCGATCAAACAAATCGTCTATACGGGGAAGCGGATGTCTATTCTTCTTAGTTAGCTTGTTTAGCTCCCTATAGTCCAAACAAAGACGTAGTGAACCATTTGCTTTGGTGGCGAACACCACTGGAGCACCCCATTCCGAGATATTCCTTCTTATAAACCCCTTCTCGAGAAGCTCCTTAACTTTCTTACTGAGCTCCTTTCTCTCCTTTAGAGCCATGTGTCTAACAGGCAGAGCTATAGGATTTGCATTATCAACAAGATATATGCAGAAGTCTATTCCCCGCTTCGGAGATAAGCCTTTCACCTCTTCAAAGACATTCGGATATTCCCGGACTACTCTAACCGACTGCAAATTCTCAACAGAAGCGTCAAGCAATTCTAGATAACTAAGCATAACAGCATTCAAGGGATTACAAGAAATTTCTAGAGTGTTACCGAGCCGAGTCAAGAGCCTAACCACTCTTTTCTCACAATCAAGAATGGCACCATTACTGGATAACCAGTCCATGCCTAAGATCAGTCCATACCCTGAGAAGCCCAAAACAAAGGCACTACATCTAAATTCAACACTTAGAATAGATATTTTCAAATCCAAGCAAACCATCGACAAATAAGCCGAGCCCCCAATTGGATTTGAAACAACCAAGGGATCTTTTACCATACTAGTGTCTAGGTGCAGAGACTCTACTAAAGCAGATGAAATAAAGGAGTGTGATGCACCAGAATCAAAGAGAGTGCAAACTGGATGATAATACAGATAAACTAAGCTTTCTACATAAATATTTCTACCTCGTTCCTGTGGTGGTGCCACCAGCACGTGAACTTGTCCGCCCGAGGTGGATACAGTCCTCTGTCCCTGCCCCCGCTTCTTTGGGCAGTTCTTAGCCAAATGTCCAGTCTCGCCACAACTGAAGCAACCACAATTCATCTTTGCCTTCTTCTTTCTGCAGTCTTTTGCTATATATCCCACAATGCCATAGAAATTGCACTTTCTCTTTTCACGGGATTTGTTATTCTTCCCGCCTTTCTTGAAGTCTGTTTTCTTAGCCTGTAAACCTTCCTTCTTTTCTTCCACCTTAGTCTCTTTCTTGCCCTTGTCTTCCTCTTGTAGCAATTCCATGTCCACTAAGCTTTCATAAGTCGCTCCCGTTGATACATGAGTCATAGCAAGGCTGTGTAGAGGCTCATTCAGACCTTTGACGAAGCGGAGCGCCTTCTTGTGTTGGGTGTTTACTAAGTCCAACCCAAATCTGGCCAGTTGATTAAACTGATTAACGTACTCCCTGATTGTCATACTCCCTTGCTTAAGAGTTAGGAACTTCTCCATTTGCAGGCTTCTTTCAGCTTGGGAGAGGAATTTCATCTCAAACCTTGTCCTGAAGTCTTCCCATGTTTCCACTGGCCTCTCCGCATTGGTGATCTCCCACCAATAAGACGCTTCATCTTTAAGCAACCAAACTGCTAGCTGTATCTTCTGCCTGTCATCAACTTCGAAGATAACGAATAAATTTTCAGTCTCTTTCAGCTAGTTCCTTGCTACCACAAATGATTCAGTTCCATAAAATTCCTTTCCTCCCATAGCCTTGAAGTCTCTACATGTCTTAGCGAAAGTGTTTCCACGAGGAGGAGGAGGAACTACTGCCACTGGAGGAGGAATGTCTGCTGGGCCCGTACCATTGGCCCTAGCCTCTAGGTACCTTCGGAACTAGCCGGGTACAAGTACTCCTTCCGGAAGGTTAAGGTCTCTAGACATGCTGAAACAAAAGGAAAGGTTCAAAACGAAGGATAGATAGATAGTGCATATGGCTTTTAGGGGATTATAGCTTTTAAAATAACAACGCCTTTTCTTGAAAAATATGCTTCTTTAAACTTCTTTTTGAAAATAGTTTCAAAAACTTTTATCTAGTCTGGTAAATCTATGCTCTGATACCAAGTGAAAAACCCCACCCTCCATTAAGGCCACTCACAAGGGACTGCCTTAACTTTGGTGGAGGTTTGTAAGTAAAAGTCACAGATAAAACACAAGACAGATATAAACACATATATATATATAAGCAGCGGAAAACATCAGACTTTTATTTCATAAAATACTTGTTCATACAACACATTTCCATAATTGTCTCATAACAACTTCCAAAAACATTACAACATCATTTCTGTCTTGGTTTTTAAATAAAGAAGCATAAAACATGATTAAAACTGCATAAATCCCCATAGAGTGTGACCAACAGCCATAGCCAAGGAAAGAGACTCCAAACCGTACATCAACTTTCTTAAAGCTTTTAAAGAATCTGACTAAGCTGGGTTATTTCCTCCCTGTGGACCTGGCGGGGGAACGGAAGAAAAGAAGACGAAAGAAAATAGGGTCAGACATAAAGCCTGGTAAGTCTAGTGACTCTTCAGTATGAAAATAAGAATAAGGGCATGATAGCTATAAACTGGAACATGAAAGTATCAAAAACTAGATAAGGTAGTTCTGAAATGAATATATTATCGCACCCCACACTATCTCTGCACCGACTTGTATTATCTTAACTATCACCCCATGCTGAGGGTGAAGTGATCCCGTTTCTAAAAATGCACCCTATGCTGAGGGTAAAGTGATCCCGTTTCTAAAGATGCACCCTATGCTGAGGGTAAAGTGATCCTGTTTCTAAAGATGCACCCTATGCTGAGGGTAAGTGATCCCCTTATTTTAAAGATCGGCTCCTACTCGCATAATCATCTGTGTCTTACGGCCCCCAGAAATTGTAGATACCTATGCTGGCCCCACCATGGGGTGTATCAAGTCCCATGGTGGCGACCCGACATAAACATTGGAATGCATAGGTTATACTACTGGTGCCCCCAGTGCCCTGTTTGTCTGCTCCGAAGTGTGTGCACGCCCGCACTCCGTTAGAACCCACACTGTTGCACCCACCGCCGTCGCTTTGACCGCTTACAATCAGCCCAGTAATCGTGCCCCACCCTACCTAGTTTCAGGGTACCATGATACCTAATTGGGTTACTGCTGAAATGGGTCCCCGTTACTAAGGTTTTCTAGTCAAACATGCTAAGTGGTTAAGTGTCTGTATTTACCTAACCCCACCCATCAATTTCATTAACATGTTGAATTGGTTAAGTGTAACTTAACCCTACCATCTGTCCTTAGCCTTTTAAAGCACCGACCACTCACATTAGACAGATATTGTTACGGTTACTGGATGTGCCGGTCGGTTCCGGGCAGATTTACACCGTAACGCAGTCTAACCTCGGGTCCTTACTGGGCTCAATGCTTAACCACCCACATTGGATAGGTATTGTTGTGACTACTGGACAGCCGGGCGGGTCCGGGCAGATTTACATCACAACTCAATCCAACCTCGTGTTAAGCATATTCGTATTTTCTAAATTTACATATTTGTCTTTATTTCTGAATATATGTAAATTTGTCAACAATTAAATGATGTGGCCCACTTTCCAAGTTTAACCTTTTTGGTATAAAGAATTTATACCGTTTAAATGCCACAAATTTTGGCATGTGACATACATGCCAATTTCATATATTTTTATGACAAGTTTTCTAATATTCCCAACGTTACCCCGTTTAAACATTAGGCTAACAATCTTAGCCTAATTTTCGTTCGCATAGTTTTTAACATATGATATTAGGCTAAAAACTTAGCCTAATTTAGCACACACAAATAGGCATAAGGGAATTCATAAACATAAACATAACATAGGTGTAAACTTGGCATTTTTGGCATAGTCAATATGAACATCATAGGTGTGAACTTGCAAAATAGCCAACATGAATGTCATAAATGTGATCTTGCAAAATAGTCAATATACATATATGTGAATTTGCAACATAGCCTAAATCAATTTTACATATATGTGAATTTGCATTGAAATAAGGGTCTAACCAAATAGGTGTCACATGAAATAGCATATGATTTAGACAACATAAGTCTAAACTTGTTTTTGGATCTAGGCATAACATCGAACATCACTAGCACATGACAAGAATATGACTTTTTCATAAATATGTATAACTTTATGACAAGGGTGTGAAATAGGTCCAATCGCATATCTAATTACAACATGAAATATGTACTAAAGTGGATCTTGACATGGATCCAATTAGGAACTTGCAACTTTTACATAAACATAGGGGCATGTATATGAACATAACCATTTAGACATAAAGATTTTCTGGCATAAAGTATATACATGAGGTTCTAATCACAAATGATCTATATAATCACATAATCATGAACTATACAACTTGCTTGTGATGTTGTTGTCATTCTAAAAGTACAATAGGATCGACATCAATCTTAATTATATCACAAACATCCCAATTTCATTCGCAACACAATCATTTCAAAACATAGATATGAATTAACATCATCGTTACGTAATAGCACAATTCCACTTCCAATTTACATCGAATCAATTCTTAGTTTTATTCTCATCGGAAAAATCACTATACTTACAACAAACGACGAATTTGGATTCTGGATTCTGAATTCTGGATTTAAAATGCTTTCCATTGGGTAGACTAACGTTGTTTTGATTCGTGTTTAGCTTTAGTATTGGCTTGTCTCTAGGCTTTTCTAACTGACGGCCACTAAAAGTTTCTTTCCAGCAGCATGACGGCTTTAGTATTCTATTATTTGTGTGAATTTAGGGTTAGACTTGAGTTGTATTTATAGAATTTCAATCTAATTAGAGCCGTTGATGAAGCTAGAGTGAATCCAGACTATCCGTCTCAAGAGAAGCCAGTCAGAAAGTGACATGTAAGCCCTAGTGACTCAGCCAAGCCTCAGAATTCAACCAGAACCTGACCAGGCCAGCCAGGGCCTGACCAACAGGTCTTTCTGACCTGGGCGCACTTGGCAGGTGCGTCAGGCTAAAATTGTACTGGCGCACTTCCCAAGTGCACCAGTTTAATTTTGTTCTGGCGCACTTCCCAAGTGCGCCAGTACATTCTGACCCGTATTTGGTTTTTCTGCACAACTTCGTTCGTCCATATCTTCTTCATACGATATCCTTTTTACGCAAACTTGGACTCTATCTCAAGCAGAATTTCGAGACGAACACAATGGCATAACCCATTTCCCTTGATTTCATCATTTAGAATTAATTATACTTTAATTTGTTAAGTTGTAGTTAACGGAAAATTCGGGGTGTTACAAGATAACTTATATGTAAAGATATACTTAAATTAAGTAGTTTGGAAAGGAGAAATGTGACATTAAAAATGATATAAGTTATATGAGTAGAAAAGAAGTAAATTAGAATCATATATGTTGGTTGGGTTGAGTAATTCTCTACGTGCCAGTCTGATGTTGATTTCGGTCTTCAGGGCTGGTGTTTAGAGGGTTATTCTCCTAATCAGTATATATGTAGGATAAGGCATACTTAACCATGAATTAAGTATAACATGTTGTTGTAACCCAAAAAGGGAATAATTTATGAAATTGGAAAATAACATGTTGTAGGCTTGTTCGTGGACTTAAGTGGGTTAAGTATAAATTAAACTAATAAGCAAGAGTAACTTGGTGAATACGAAAAAAAAAAGGAAGCTAATGTGAATAACCAAGTTAAATGAGAAAGTTGACAAAGTGGCACAAGCGTGAAATAAATGGTTAGACTTAGGGTCTAATATAAAATTAAGGCGCTTGAAGCAGTCCGCACATTGTAGGATGAATAACCCAATGAGGTAGATCATGATGGTGTCATAAGGCACCAGGAGAGCGTACGTTCGCTATTTTGGCGGCTCCAACGGACTGGAAGGGGAAGCACGCGGCTTCCTAAGACGTAAAAGGTGCTCCTGGCAGTCCTCTGTAGTGGTTTAGCTTCGGGCTAGGATTACAGAGGTTGGGTCTGCGCAGAACTGCTAGGTGGGTGGGCCTTGACTGCACAAGTAGGGGGAAGTCAGAATGTTGTACGCAGTGGCATTAAGGGTGGTTCGGTGATTGCCTCAGGCGAAGGTGGAGGGTCAAGACCAAACGATAGCAAGATCATCGGACTCCTATCACCAGCAGCCTAAGGAATGCGAAAAGACAAGAGCTAACCCCTAGAGATTGTTAACCTTTGCTATCAAGGAACGAGTGCGGGGAGATCCCACATGGATGTTTAGATTGTTTGCTTGTTAGGGGTGTTCGCTTACCTCATGTGGTCTTTACTAGTTGAGGGAGGGGCTGAGGTGGGGCCATAGCCACCATAGAAAAACCAGACCCGAGGGATATCTGTACATTGGACACTCTTAGAGGCGAGCCCGTACAGATATAGAAAAGCTCCCGACCAGTTCCGTGTTTTCTGGTGTAGCCCTGCCACAGAACTTGGGTGCACAAGTAGAGGTTATGTGCAGTAGAAACATCGAGTATGATTGATGATATGTACGTGGGAAAGTCTAGGTACAACCATGTCTGCTCTAGGTGGTGTATCATAGACTAGAGGGCATTATTCGGTGATGGAACCAAACTCGATCGAATAGTTCGAGGATAGCAGTCAGTACGCTTACGTAGCACTGCAATAGTGGTTCTATGCGGATGTAGCGTTGTACGTTACTATGGCATAGGATGAGGAACTACACATATTACTGTGGCGATACGGAGGAGACCGTGCGAGTGGGGTATCACGGGGTGTACCTCAGTTTGGGGGTAGCTACATATACACTATATTAGGTTAATCTACTAGGGGGTAGATGGGTGCGACGTGTGTGTAAGCTTTGAGTGCTAATAACACGTATACCTTAATAAATAAGGAAGTGTAATTGAACAGTATATGTAGGATTATTCAAGAAGTGTAGTTTAAATTCATTCACATAGAACTTATGTTGACCCCCTCCTCATAACATTCGCACGTTAGACAGACTTATAGCTTTGGGAATACTGATTTAGCAGTATTGTGATTAAGGTAAAGCTATGTTTTAAATATATTATGTTTTACTCCTTCCACTGTGAGGTGTTTTCCGAACTCTGACATATCTCTTTTCTCTGTCTTTTTTTGCAGGATACCAGAACAACCAACTCGGGTTTGGGGGGATTGGATTTTTGAAAAAAAAAAATTGGTCCGTCGGAATTCGGGTTGTTACACGACTAGTAGCACAAGGTTATACTCAAGAAGAAGGAATAGGTTATGATGAAACTTTTTCCACCGTAGCAAGACTAGAAAATATTAGGATTTTACTAGCCTTTGCAAACCATAATATTTTCAAATTGTATCAAATGGATGTCAAAAGTGCTTTTCTTAATGGATTTGTTAAAAAAGATATATGTTGTAATGGCCTGCAAATCCGTACTATTTGAGTTGACTAATAACACCACACGTCCAACCCAAATTGCACATAAATACGAATCATTATTAGAAAGAAGTTAGAGGATGAGAAATAGAAAGAAAGAAATGTTAGAATAGAAGAAAACAAAGAAGACAAATCTCACAGCGGAACGAATAAAATATATTAAATAGCATAACTTTTGAAATACAAATCAGTAACTGTATATACATACCATCATCAGAGCACAACAGTTATTCCTGGAACAGTTATAAACACCTGTTTCCAGATATCACATAGTACACAGTGGAAATATGATAGTCTATAGCTAACTGGTGAAGCCTCCTGCTTCCAGCTCTTCCAAGTGAATCTGAAAAATCCCGACTACTTGACTGTCCGTACAAATTTGGGCACCCAACATTTAGGGAAAACAAACAAAATAAACTCTGGGTCAGTCAAGGGACTGGTGTGAGTAAACTCCAACCATTTGTTTAATTTTCAAAATCCTTTCGAAAGAAAGTATAATAGTAAGACCAGCCCACACATAAACATGGACGGTTTTTACCTAACTATAACCCAAAACACTTTGATATGAAGTCCAGTGATATTATAACAGTGTCTAAATCAAATAAATAACAATCTAACGGAACGCTTGCATCTCACGCTCCATATATAATATAAAATCAAAAACCACACGGTGCTTATTGGAAATTGGATTCCGACTATGACAAGGTATGGAACCGCCTTCCGATGTGTATCTCTAGAGGGGAATACACTGGGTTCAACAAGAACATCTTGCAACCCGGCCCACACATGACCGACCACTCATTTCGCTTGAGTGTATCGAATGTATATCACCAACGGTTGGGATCAGCAACCGTTTCCTGAAAAGGGACAGCATCGATAGATTTAAGAAGCAAAAGGAATTTCTCTAGATAGGTGATTATATACCCTAATGGGAGCGGCCCTCATAGCCATGTTGCCTGCCCGATTTTTGTCATTTCCCCGTTTGTTGAGGCCTGAGGCTACGATTACTTATCATTCACTGATAGCACAATCACTTTGAATTCCACATTGTCAGATCCGTTGATCACTAATTGGTTTGCATAAATATATTATGGATATTATGCTAAGAGAATAAATTCTCCGCCGCTATATATATCTATACAGACCAGCATATGCGTTTATTGGAAATACTCTGTCAGGCATTCATCTATTTACGTTCGTTCTGGGATTGAACGAAATCGAAGGCACAATTTCCATAAATAGAAAAAGCCCTTGCACTCTACTCCGTCTTCGATTATCTTCATATAATCTGATTCGCAACGCTACTTCCAATACGGAGTGGTTCACGGATAATAATCCAACCGGTCTCTCCATGTTGACAACGATATTGGAAAATACTTCAATAGTCGGTTATTTAACTATCGAAAAAAATAACAAACATTCAAAACATCAAACAAATCACTGGTTTAACTGATATTTCATTCATTAATTAATCACTACTCCATTTCCTTATCAATATTTGTTAGCCAAATTGTAACACCCCACGTCCATTAATGTCACTCACAAAGGGAATGCATTAACTTCCATGGAGGTTTTAAGTGAATATAGAACAGAAAAATTACAACAAGACAGATAATAAGTAGTACTTGAAAATCTAAAACTTTATTTTATTGCAGCGGAAATTAAACATGTTTGTTACATCATAAAACCATAAATCAGAGTCAAGTACAATATCCATCTTGATAAAACAAAATACATAACCCCATTACATAAATAGCCATTAAAGAAGATAACAAGCTGGACTTTACTTCAGCGGTCCAAGCTTTCCAAAAGAGAGATAAAGCAATCCAACCAAACTCCGCTAGAGCTAGGCCCACCCTGAGGACCTGGAGGGGGAAAAGATAGATTTGGAGGGGGTCAGACATAAAGTCTGGCGAGTATAATAATTCTAACAATACTATTATCAAAATAACTAGACTAAGGCATAAGCTGGAAAACAAGGAAATGTCTGTGAACTATTGGGTATGGAAGAGCAGATAAAGATAACGTTAAAGGCACACCTAATTACTAACGAATAATTACTACACTGCACCACACCAGTCACTTTAAAGGTTGATCCCACTTGCTTCACTTAGAAATTATATAAATAGCTTCGTGTACCCCTAGCTGACTACATAGGTGCTGCCTGCCCCTATCTCCGCTAGGTGTACCCCACTACCCACTTGCGATCGGCTCCCTACTCGTAGATACCTGTGCTGGCCCCACAGTGGGGTGTATCACTCCCCTAAAGTGGTAACCCGATACAACTTGAGAATGCACGGCTTATACCTACACGATGCAACAACGTCTTACCTACCAGCCCGGGTCCACACACGCATATAAAACCCGTTGGACTTGCGTTGCCACCGCTAACCCGTTTGGCCTCTTATAGTCAAACCCAGTATGCGTGTCCCGTCCTCGACTTGGGTCGAGCCCACAAAGATACGTTTGGGTTACTGGTTGAAATGGGCCCGCACAAGCTATCCACCTAAGCTTGTCCCCACTAGTATATCCCACTTAACCCTCTTCTTAGTCATGTTCATTTACATGTGTGTTTGGTTAAGTCTTACTAATCCTATTTCAAATGCCACTAAAGGCACTCACTAGACTCCTCATGCCACCCAAGGCACCTACTTAACCCCTATGTCCCACTTTACATGTTTATCTGGTTAAGTATTTCTTGATTCATTAAGGCCATAACCTCATAAAGACCTCTCACATTAGACTGGCATTTATGGCAGCTGGATTTGTCGGGCGGTTCCGGGCAGTCTTACACCATAAAAGAGTCTAACCTCGTGTCTTTACAACTGTTATGCTTTAATTTGGGCCTAGGACCTCTCACATTGGGCTGACATTTGTGACTACCGGATTTGCCGGGCGGGTCCGGGCAGTTTTACGTCACAAACGAGTCCAACCTCGTGTCGTAAACATTGATTAACACTTATAATCTTTTACCCCAGTTTTAAATATATCCCTATTCAAATCATTAATTAATTCCAATTTTAATGATGTCCATAATTGACTCAATTATGGCCATCCACTTACGGTATGCAAAATCATATCAATTGCACCCCAATTTCTTAATATTAAGTCCTTAATATTACCCCTACCCCACGTTATACGTTCGCTTATTCAATGCAAAATATACGTTAGACTCGAATAGTCTAACTCATAGCACAAAGATAAATTATCACAACATATAGACAAATAAAATAGATCTAATCATAATAAGGGTGAAACTTGCATAAAACTACACATGTCATGGATCTAAAGGTGTCAACTTGTTTGGTTAAATGTCACAACTTACATAATATGATCATAACCCAAATTCATGTATAAACTTGCATATGTGGTTTATGCAACATAATAATGGTGTGAACTAGCATCTAACACAAAGAACTCACACATGTCATAGCATAATTCTAGATCTAAATAGATGTCATAATTCTAGATCTAAGTAGATGTCATAGGATATGTGAGATTATACATACTAATCAATCTAAACTTGCATGGGTACATGTGATTTATCATGTGAATCATCATAGCCCCAAACATATTTATAACCAACATCATGATTTGATCAAGCATAAGCTAACTATAACATAAATAATAACATCATGACTTTGTAACATCGCAACTTAGCATAGAAACTTGCAACAACATATATAATATCATCATAGCATGATTTACAACATATAGGATATCATCATCACATAACATAGGATTTACAACATACATGATAGCATAAGGTTTACAACAACATATATGACAATTCTCATCATTTTCTTATGATCCATATCACATCTTAATCTAATTAGTTTGCTAATAATCTTGTTAAGATCATCATACTCACAATTAGAGAAGAAAGAGAGTCTTGATTTGCTTTAGAGTTGAGTAGAATTAGGGTTTTGATTAGCTTTCTTCCTTCTTAGTTGGCGGCGGCTACACCGAGTTCCATGGCGATGGCATGACGGCGGCTATTCTATTTTTCATGTGATTTAGAGTGAGAGACTACCTTGGTATATATAGAGTTTAGGATTTATTTAGGCCGTCAGATCAACTCAGAACTAACCTGAACCATTTAATTTGCCAACTCAGCCCTAAAGACACATCAGCAGCTCAAGATTAGGCTCAGTCAAACCCTAGCCGACTGGACCAGGTCGACACCCAGGTCGACTGCGCAGTCGACCTGGTTCTGGGGGTGTCTACTGCCCAGTCGACTCCCCAGTCGACCTGGGTGCTGGGCGGGAAATTTCCCGCCTAGCCTGTTTGACTTCGAATTTGAAATTTAAATTTTCTGAAATCTATTTTGAATTTTATGAAACTTCTGATGGTCATATCTCCTTCATACGAAGTCCAAATCACGCAAACTCGGACTCTATTTCAACCAGAATTCCGAGACGAACACAATGGCGCAACCCGTTTCCCACAGTTCTCACGTCTGAGATTAGTTATTCTTTAATTTGTGAATATTAATATTAACAGAATTACGGGGTGTTACATTCTCCCCTCCTTAAAGGATTTCGACCCCGAAATCTTCAAGTCAAGAAGAATGTATATCCTAACATCCAATCGTCCATCTACTCAATCATCAAACACATGCATCCATTGTCCTTATAGACTTCTAATGCTTTCATGTTTAAATGCACAGTGTGTGTATATGTCCATATCTAATGCAAAATCAGGCGGTCCACTGATTCAGTTGACCTCCTTAATGCAAATCATGATAATGCCATGCGTCCATTATGTATGCAAAAGTTCTTTAATGCTACATATTATCTCTATATGCGTGCACAATCATCATCTGAATGCAGCATCCATATGATAAAAAAAATCCTCATACATCCATTTTACTAAATACATCCGTATATATGCAATATGAAGTGACTGAGCCGATCTAGTGCCTAATAGTGTGTGTATATGCGTCCACGAGCAACCACTAGCAAACACTTGCATCCACTTTGCATCCATCATACATAACATGTCTCAAACACATGTTTCAACCATAGGATGATCCTAACTAAAGGTCAAAGATACCAGCGAGAGGACATACTAAAGATAAGATAAGTACAAGCTAAGAGATAAAGGAGAAATTAAAAGACATACCCTCAAAAAGAAAAGGGTACAACGAACGCATCTTCGCTTCTATCTCCCAAGTAGCGTTGCTCTCATCATCTCCCCATTGCACTTTGACTAGTCTGACCTCTCGATTCCTCAACTTCTTGATCTCCGACCCAAGAATGCATGTAGGAGCTCGTCGAATCGTCGCATCACGCTCTATCTCCACCTCTCTAAGCAAGCTTGGCTCTACCATTTCCGCGGTCTCGTGCAAGCACTTCCTCAAATGTGATACATGGAATACGTCGTGTACACCACTAAGTCTCTCGGGCAACTCCACTCTATATGCCATCTGCCCAATCCTTTCCTTAATAGAAAACGGCCCTACGAACCTTGGTGCTAACTTCCCAACGAACCCAAAGCGAACGACGTTCCGTAATGAAGACACTTTGACAAAGACCATGTCCCCAACCTCAAACTCAAGATCTGACCTCCTCTTGTCCGCATAAGATTTCTGTCTATCTTGCGCCGTCTTCATCCTTCTTCGGATCAAATCAATCTTTTCCGAAGTCTCTCTAATCATATCGGGCCCAAGCAAGATCTTATCTGTAGTTTCCCACCAACATGTAGGCGAACGACACGGTCGTCCGTAAAGAGCTTCGAATGGTGCCATGCCAATGCTAGACTGAAAGCTGTTATTATATGCAAATTCTACTAACGGAAGATGTTCCTCCCATGTACCTCTGAAATCTAAGACACATAACCTCAACAAGTCCTCCAGAATACGATTCACCCTCTCGGTCTGGCCGTCCGTCTGAGGATGATATGCGGTGCTCAAACATAACTGAGTCCCTACCGCCTCTTGCAAGCTTCTCCAAAATTCGCTAGTGAAAAAAGGATCGCGGTCGCTCACTATGCTAGAAGGAACACCGTGCAACTGAACTATTTCTCGAATGTATACGGAGGCTAACCATGGAGCAGTCCTCTTACTCTTCACGGGAACGAAATGGGCGCTCTTAGTAAGTTTGTCTACCACGACCCAAATACCCGTATTACCCTTCCTCGATCTCGGTAATCCGTCAATAAAGTCCATCGAGACGCTTTCCCACTTCCATTGTGGGACCTCCAATGGATGAAGCAATCCACCGGGCTTCTTTTGCTCCGCTTTTACTTGTTGGCACACCAAGCATCTAGCGACATACTCAGCCACATCTTTCTTCATGTCGGCCCAAAAGTAAACTCGTCTCATGTCCATGTACATCTTGTCCCTGCCAGGATGGATGGTCATCTTCAAACGATGTGCATCATCAAGAATGGTCTTCTTTAGGTCATCGTCTTGGTATACAAAGTCTACCGTCCCTACGTAACCAACCCTTATCATCTAGGGTATACCTACGGAGATGGCTCGATGACTCCCCTCCTTTGAGCTTTTCTACTAACTCAACCAACCGTGGGTCGTCACGCTGTGCCTCGCCAATCCGTCCCAAAAGCGTAGGTCTAACCTCGAAGGATGCTAGCAAACCGGGTATGAAGTCAATGGAAGGTGTAAAGTCAAACGTAGAAATGAACTCTAAACTTCGCCGCTCAACAAACAAAGGACTTAAGGATAATCTTTTTCTACTTAAGGCATCGGCCACTACGTTACCCTTGCTAGGGGTATATGCTATCTCGAGGTCGTAGGATGTTAAGAACTCCATCCACCTTTGCTGCCTTAAGTTCAAGTCCTTCTGAGAGAATAAGTATTTTAATGATTTGTGATCAGTGAATAATTCGAATTTCTCGCCAAGAAGATAATGACGCCAAGACTTAAGCGCGAAAACAATAGCGGCCAACTCTAGGTCATGTGTAGGGTAATTTTTCTCATGCACCCTTAACTGCCTTCCACCATAGGCTATTACCCTACCCTCTTGCATTAAGACTGCGCCTAGACTTGTCCCACAAGCATCGGTATAAACAGTAAATGGCTTACTCCTGTCTGGCAGCACTAAGACTAGAGCTGAGGTCAAAGCTCTCTTTAAACGTTGGAACGCATCATCACAATCTACGTCCCACGCGAAGACTAGGTTCTTCTTCGTCAGGCGTGCCAATGGAGCTGATATTTTTGCGAAGTCTTTGATAAACTTCCTATAGTAGTCAGCCAACCCCAAGAAACTTCTCACTTCGGTAGCATTTTTAGGGACCTTCCAATCTTGGATGGCCACCACCTTCGTGGGATCCACAGCTATCCCTTCTTTGGAAACCACGTGCCCTAAGAATCGCACTTCCTCTCTCCAGAAGTGACACTTAGTAAATTTAGCTTTAAGGTTATGCGCTCGTAGAGTCTCCAACACTTCCCTAAGATGTAGGGCATGCTCTTCTTCATTCTTAGAAAAGATCAAGATGACGTCTACAGAGACTACCACGAATTTATTAAGGTACTGCCTAAACACCTTACTTATCAAATCAACAAAGTATGCGGGGGCGTTTGTCAAACCGAAGGGCATCACTAGCCATTCGTAGAAACCGTCCGGAATCCTAAAGGCAATTTTGTTTATGCTATCCTCAGCCACCCTCAACTGATGGAAACCAGTGGCTAAGTCCAACTGCGAAAACACTGAGGCGCCAACTAACTGATCGAAGAGATCGTCAATCCTCGGCAGTGGGTGTATGTTCTTCTTCGTAAGCTTATTAAGTTCTCTATAGTCCACACAAAGTCTAAGGGACCCATCCGCCTTCGTGGCAAATACTACTGGAGCACCCCACTCCGATATACTACGTCTTATGAACCCCTTCTCAAGCAACTCCTTCACTTGCTTATTGAGTTCCCTCCTTTCACGAGGAGCCATGTGGCGTACTGGCAAAGATACTGGTTTTGCATTATCCACAAGATATATTCGAAAATCTATCTCCCGCTTCGGATGCAAGCCCTTCACCTCCTCAAACACACCCGAATATTCTCGGACCACTCTAACAGATCGTAGATTCTCCACCGACGCGTCAAGCGATTCTAGATAACTTAGCATAACGGAATTTATGGGATTACAAAAGATTTTGAGAGCGTTGCCAAAGCGAGTCATGAGCCTAACTACTCTCCTTTCACAATCAAGAACGGCCCCATTTCTAGATAGCCAATCCATTCCTAAAATTAGCCCATAACCCGTGAAGCCCAACACATAAGCATCACATCTAAACTCAACGCTAAGTATAGAAATTTTCAAATCCAAACACATCATGGACAAATAAGCTGAGCCCCCAATTGGATTCGAAACAACTAAGGGATCCTCTACTAAACTGGTGTTTAAGTGCAGTGATTCAACTAATGATGTAGAGATAAACGAATGCGATGCGTCCGAATCGAATAAGGTATGGACAGGATGATCAAACAGAAAAACTAAGCTTTCAACAGAAATGGTTCTACCTCGTTCTTGCAACGGTGGGACCGCGAGAGCCTGAACTTGTCCCCTTGCCTGCCCTGGTGCCATAAGAGCCTGCACCTGTCCTCCTGAGGTAGACCCTGCCCTCTGCCCCTTCTTTGGGCTGTCCTTCACTAGATGTCCCGCTTCACCACAGTGAAAACAGCCAGTCTTCTTTTTCTTTCTACAATCCTTGCTGAGATGGCCTGGTGTCCCACAGTTAAAGCATCTTCTCTTTCCTTTGCCATTATTGTCTTTACCACCCTTCTTGTTTTGCTGTTGTGGTTTCTTCTGATCCCCTTTCTTCTCGGGTGCCTTATTAGCATTAGCAACTTTCTCCTCGTGCATGAGTGCCATGTCTACTAGCTTCTCAAAGGTGGCCCCCATAGGGATGTGGGTCATAGCCAACCCCTGCAACGGCTCATTCAAGCCATTAACGAACCTCAGAGCCTTCTTCTCCGGCGTGTTCACTAAATCTAAGCCAAACCTTGCTAACTGATTAAATTTGTTGACATATTCTTTCACTGATGAGCTTCCTTGCTTCAATGTCAAGAACCTTTCCATATATAGATTCTCTTCTGCCCTTGAGAGAAACTTTGCCTCAAACCTACGCCTGAAATCCGCCCAAGAATCAACAGGACGCTCCCCATTAGTGACCTCCCATCAAAACGAGGCCTCTCCCTTCATTAACCAAGCTGCTAATTTGACTTTCCTCCCTTCTTCTACTTCAAAGATTTCTAGCAATTCTTCCACCTCCTTAAGCCAATCTCTATCTTCCACAAACGTTTCTGACCCTTGAAAAGGTTTTCCACCCATAAGCTTAAATTCCTTGCATGTCTTTGCAAAAGTATCAGCGCGAGGAGGAGGAGGAGGAGCGGGTGCAACTGGTGGTGGAGGAACATTGGCTGGACCTGCAGCGGCCCTAGCCTCTAATAACCTCCTACACCATCCTCGTATCGTTACACCATCCGGAAGGTTAAGATCTTCAGCCATGCTGAAACGAAAAAGGAAAGATTCAAAATGGAGAATTCGAAAGATAAAGATATATGGCTATTGGGGATTATGTTTTTCATAAAAACTTTCCTCTTTAAATTACTCATCAAGACATGTTTTTGAAAACACTTCTTCCAAAAATACTTTAGAAAAATAGTTTTTCTAAAAAAATTATCTGTTCTGGTAACCTTAAGCTCTGATACCATGTGTAACACCCCACGTCCATTAATGTCACTCACAAAGGGAATGCATTAACTTCCATGGAGGTTTTAAGTGAATATAGAACAGAAAAATTACAACAAGACAGATAATAAGTAGTACTTGGAAATCTAAAACTTTATTTTATTGCAGCGGAAATTAAACATGTTTGTTACATCATAAAACCATAAATCAGAGTCAGGTACAATATCCATCTTGATGAAACAAAATACATAACCCCATTACATAAATAGCCATTAAAGAAGATAACAAGCTGGACTTTACTTCAGCGGTCCAAGCTTTCCAAAAGAGAGATAAAGCAATCCAATCAAACTCCGCTAGAGCTGGGCCCACCCTGAGGACCTGGAGGGGGAAAAGATAGAAATGGAGGGGGTCAGACATAAAGTCTGGCGAGTATGATAATTCTAACAATACTATTATCAAAATAACTAGACTAAGGCATAAGCTGGAAAACAAGGAAATGTCTATGAACTATTGGGTATGGAAAAGCACATAAAGATAACATTAAAGGAATACCTAATTACTAACGAATAATTACTACACTGCACCACACCAGTCACTCTAAAGGTTGATCTCACTTGCTTCACTTAGAAATTATATAAATAGCTTCGTGTACCCCTAGCTGACTACATATGTGCCGCCTGCCCCTATCTCTGCTAGGTGTACCCCACTACCCACTTGCGATCGGCTCCCTACTCGTAGATACCCGTGTTGGCCCCACAGTGGGGTGTATCACTCCCTTAAAGTGGCAACCCGATACAACTTGAGAATGCACGGCTTATACCTACACGATGCAACATCGTCTTACCTACCAGCCCAGGTCCACACACGCATACGAAACCCGTTGGACTTGCGTTGCCACTGCTAACCCGTTTGGCCTCTTATAGTCAAACCCAGTATGCGTGTCCCGTCCTCGACTTGGGTCGAGCCCAAAAAGATACGTTTGGGTTACTGGTTGAAATGGGCCCCCACAAGCTATCCACCTAAGCTTGTCCCCACTAGTATATCCCACTTAACCCTCTTCTTAATCATGTTCATTTACATGTGTGTTTGGTTAAGTCTTACTAATCCTATTTCAAATGCCACTAAAGGCACTCACTAGACTCCTCATACCACCCAAGGCACCTACTTAACCCCCATGTCCCACCTTACATGTTTATCTGGTTAAGTATTTCTTAATTCATTAAGGCCATAACCTCATAAAGACCTCTCACATTAGACTGGCATTTATGGCAGCTGGATTTGCCGGGTGAGTCCGGGCAGTCTTACACCATAAAAGAGTCTAACCTTGTGTCTTTACAACTGTTATGCTTTAATTTGGGCCTAGGACCTCTCACATTGGGCTGACATTTGTGACTACTAGATTTGTCGGGCGGGTCCGGGCAGTTTTACGTCACAAACGAGTCCAACCTCGTGTCGTAAACATTGATTAACACTTATAATCTTTTACCCTAGTTTTAAATATATCCCTATTCAAATCATTAATTAATTCCAATTTTAATGATGTCCATAATTGACTCAATTATGGCCATCAACTTACGGTATGCAAAATCATATCAATTGCACCCCAATTTCTTAATATTAAGTCCTTAATATTACCCCTACCCCACGTTATACGTTCGCTTATTCAACGCAAAATATACGTTAGACTCGAATAGTCTAACTCATAGCACAAAGATAAATTATCACAACATATAGACAAATAAAATAGATCTAATCATAATAGGGGTGAAACTTGCATAAAACTACACATGTCATGGATCTAAAGGTGTCAACTTGTTTGGTTAAATGTCACAACTTACATAATATGATCATAACCCAAATTCATGTATAAACTTGCATATGTGGTTTATGCAACATAATAATGGTGTGAACTAGCATCTAACACAAAGAACTCACACATGTCATAGCATAATTCTAGATCTAAATAGATGTCATAGGATATGTGAGATTATACATACTAATCAATCTAAACTTGCATAGGTACATGTGATTTATCATGTGAATCATCATAGCCCCAAACATATATATAACCAACATCATGATTTGATCAAGCATAAGCTAACTATAACATAAATAATAACATCATGACTTTGTAACATCGCAACATAGCATAGAAACTTGCAACAACATATATAATATCATCATAGCATGATTTACAACATATAGGATATCATCATCACATAACATAGGATTTACAACATACATGATAGCATAAGGTTTACAACAACATATATGACAATTCTCATCATTTTCTTATGATCCATATCACATCTTAATCTAATTAGTTTGCTAATACTCTTGTTAAGATCATCATACTCACAATTAGAGAAGAAAGAGAGTCTTGATTTGCTTTAGAGTTGAGTAGAATTAGGGTTTTGATTAGCTTTCTTCCTTCTTAGTTGGCGGCGGCTACACTGAGTTCCATGGCGATGGCATGACGGCGGCTATTCTATTTTTCATGTGATTTAGAGTGAGAGACTACCTAGGTATATATAGAGTTTAGGATTTATTTAGGCCGTCAGATCAACTCAGAACTAACCTGAACCATTTAATTTGCCAACTCAGCCCTAAAGACACATCAGCAGCTCAAGATTGGGCTCAGTCAAACCCTAGCCGACTGGACCAGGTCGACACCCAGGTCGACTGCGCAGTCGACCTGGTTCTGGGGGTGTCGACTGCCCAGTCGACTCCCCAGTCGACTTGGGTGTTGGGCGGGAAATTACCCGCCTAGCCTGTTTGACTTCGAATTTGAAATTTAAATTTTCTGAAATCTGTTTTGAATTTTATGAAACTTCCAATGGCCATATCTCCTTCATACGAAGTCCAAATCACGCAAACTTGGACTCTATTTCAACCAGAATTCCGAGACGAACACAATGGCGCAACCCGTTTCCCACAATTCTCACGTCTGATATTAGTTATTCTTTAATGTGTGAATATTAATATTAATAGAATTACGAGGTGTTACACAAATATTTTCAACAATCATTTTGGCCCTTTTCGCTATTTGGAAACATTTCTATATATCGCCTCCTTTTATTTTCTATACGTAGAAAATATCTTCTATTTATAACTGGAAAACATTCCAATTACTTATCTCTTTCATGCCCGTTCATTTCTATACTCAGGAAATATTTATTTATTTTATATTTTTAAATTTCCGCTTACTTGGGTTAGAACGAATGTTGTGTAAAACATCATTACAACAACCCAAAACACTGCATTCAACTAACTCTTATACAAACATTTCTCTTCGAGACTGGATCTTGTATTTATCGGTTAAAAATGAAATCAATCTAGCTGGGGTAAAATTACCTCTCAGACCTTGACTGAAACCATCCTTAACTTCAAAACAGACAAGACTGCTTTCCTCGAATAATTAACATTATAAAAACCAATTATTCATTTTAAAATGTAACGTTTCTCTTTCTAATTTTACCACATTTAATTGTAGATTTCCTTTTTGTTTATAATATTCTATTTTAAATTTGTTTCCTTATCGAATTCTATATATATCAATATATCGATTCATAATTATCAAATCTTCTTAAAAATATTCTAACTCCTTAAATTTTTGGAAAATTTCGCCATAACCTCCTTTGCACCGGGAGCATCAGGAAAATACCCAAACTGCCACACAGGCCCTCTCCATTCAAAAAGAAAATTTAAAAGCCAAGTGGCATGTCGATTCGGCACATAAAACCTCATATGGAATTTAAACATGTATCTTATTGTTGGGCACTAAATTTATAAACTTCATTCTCTTCATTCCATACCTATTTTAACACATGTTCACCTGTTTTCAATTCAATTCAACTCAATCCAATCGTTTGAATTCAGTTTCGCCCATTTATTCTTTAATTACATTCTTAGCCTATTTCACTTGTTATCTGAACGTATATGTATTTTAGTTTGCTTATAAATCAACTGAATCCCATTTTCATTTCAACTTTCAATATTTGAATTCGAATATAAATTCCCAAATTGAATTCACATATTCAAAGCCCAATTTCACTTCAAAATCTTGTTAACTAATTATTATTCAAATTAGTTAATTCTATTCAA